>CM067377.1:62277986-63752772 GCA_034510155.1 Eucriotettix oculatus
CCCCTTCAAATATAAAAACAAATCACAAAATATTTGAAATTTTATTAAATTAATATTTTAAGTATTAAACCTCTGGTTCTTTATTAAAATATACAAGTAATTAAGAACATGGTTTCAAATGATAGAAAATAAATTTTCAAGTGAATTAATGTTCCATTTACAAAGTTTCTTTAACCAAATTATATAGTGGTGAAACAATACCTTATCTTATATAATTTACTTTATCTAATAAAATGTTATTTTGTGTATTTGTATTAAATTATTGACAAATCTTAAGTAATTTTGTTTGTGTAAAAATATTAAAATAATACAAAAACATATTTTTGTCTTAGAACTAGTTCAAAATTTAAATTAATCTTCACAGCTGGAATACTATTTTATCATACTACATGGCAACCAAATTTTTCATGTGTTATAAATTATTAAAAACAGAGTACCCCCACAATTTCAGAGGTAATGAATTAAATCATATGGCAATATTTAATATAAAAGCAAATTCAGAAAAACACTACAAACACTTTCCACTCTTCTAAGGATCAACGAATTCGACAGAATTTACACAACAGTTTCTACAAACTAATTAACATTTGTACAAATATTTAATAAAAGCATCTAAAAATAAAAATCTATATTCAACAATACATTCTATTTTTTCACACAGTATAGGAAAAATGCAATTAAAAATTCACTTGCATTCTGTAAAGGTGATATTTTTCTCATTGATCTATCCACACACAAAAACTGTGCTAATTATCGACTCAGTTGATCATTGTTCACATTGAGTTCTGCCAGCTGGAAAAACACACAAGTTAAATATAACAAATTATACAAGCACACTCATAGTATAATAAATATGCATAATATCATAGTCAAATAAGTTATTGATTTCTGGAGATGACAGAGTGGGAATGTATTAAGGATTGATACCACACACACTAACTTGTGCATATAGCTGTGGAAAGTAAAAGGTAAATGTGTCTGTGTCTAGAGGAAAGCAGTTGTTAGAACATGTTGAGTTCAGGATTTTGCCTTGACTTGTAGGATATACTGGATGGAATGAGCCCATCTAGGAAAGGAAAGAGGAGGATGGGAGGTGGAATTAAGGCTTTAAGGAGGGTCAAAAGAGTGAAGCCTTATTCATTATTGTTTGTGATTCTTGAGTTTGAGCAGCTATGATAAATGGAGTTTTTTTTAAAGAAAAATGAGTTCTGGAAGAGGACAATATTTATCACCTCAGAAGTCCTAACACAGTCATGTGATTGTTTTTAGGCAATCCAGTACAAATGTCACTTTGAACTAAGGCAAAGTCTTTCCACAGAAAATTGCTTTTACAACAGTAGACTGGATTTAATTAATCCATGGAGAAGTGTAATAAATTTAAAATTACATCTCAATTTTATTTGTTATAGGTATAAATCACCAGATAGCTATTATCTAATAGTTAAATTATTATTTAAACTAAGAATAGCTGGTAGAAAAATTAATGTATTACAATATACGCAAAGGTCACTTTCATGAAACTGACCTCTTTTTCGTCATCTACTTCATCTTCTTCATCACTACCTGGCTGTGAAGTAGCAGGAGTTGTCGGTCGAGAACTTGAAGGTGAAGGAGGCTCTGAGATAGGCCTTGGGTAATTAAACCTCCCTATGTTACCTTCCTCCTCAGCTGACGCCATCTCAGGATAAACACACAACAATGCTTTCATCCTAGCTTGCCGGTAATACTGCAATTAAAATAATTTTGTCAATGCCTAGCCATAAAACATTGTAGGGAACAATGGTTTTGAACCTGGGTAATATTAATGAAATCAAACTGCTATGAATAAATAGGATAGCTCTGCCATTGTGTGAAAATTTTCAAATGCATTTTATATACAAACACATGGAAAATAAGATGAAAATGACAAAAAAAATTGAATTGAATAGAAAAGATACAGAAAACAGTCATTGAGTAACTTACAATGATAGTCAATTGGCAGGGATGCACAAAAATGTGGATTTTCGACAGGCTAAATACCCTTCTTCAGTTATTCGAAAATTCACAAGGTTGTACAGTAACTTTCCTGCCACTAAATGCCTAAATCAATGTAAGTTAAGTCAATGGCTTTTCTGTCTGCTCTATGAAATAGGACTCTGTATTTTATTATAGTTCAATGTAAACCATTAACTGAAAACCATTTTAAATTAGTATTAAATATATTATTAGCAGTTTCTTACAGAATCTCTCCACTGTTTTTACATTAATATACCTCCATCATGTCATTTATATTTACCTAAACCAATAAAAAAATTGAAGTGTCTGCTGGTAGTTTGTCTTAAATAGTCTCCAAAATGGCTCAACAAATTTCAATGAAAACTCGAGGGTTTGAAAACAGGAGATTAAACTTCAATATTCGTGCATATTTCATTTCAATAAATTGCATAAGAGATTAATATAATATAAATATTAATATAAAACATTCTATGGGAAAGGTAGTTCTTGGCATACGTGCATCCAAATCTCCAAAAAGCAAATGTAGGTTGCCTATACTCTTGATCTATTTATGCTGTGAAACAGCTTAATGAATTTCAATGAAAATTTCAGGGATTGAAATAGGAGTTTTAATATAAATTTTCATTTTGATATATTGCACAGTCCAGAAGATATTAATATAAATATTTATAAATCCATTGAATTGTCACACGAATGCCAGCATGAAAACCATCTGCAAGTTATAAGTCCTATTACGCATTCCTATACCATTCATCCCACTTAATTTGTTATTAAAAGCATAATTTTAGTAGCACGTGAAAGAGAGAAATGGGAAGGGTGAGAATGCTCACTCCATGTATTGTTGCAACAGGATGTGACATAATTAACTAACATTGGCAGAGAGCTAACTCCCTGAGAAATAATAAACTTCTTTTGATTGCCGATACGATGTATACATAAATTGGTTTTATTTGTGAAATCAGGTAAATTTTAATATTTAGTAATTGCTCAATTTTAAAAGCAAATAAAATAAATATAATTTATCCCAATTAATACAATTGAAGTTTCTGTCTGTCTGAAAGTTTGTATTTAATTGCCTCCAAAATGTGTGAAAGCGGGACCTGTTCAAAACCAACTGCAAATGCAAAGTTTTGCCCTGAAGCGATCATAAATAAATGAAACCATCCTTTTTATAAATTCAATTAAATCAATTTTATCAAAATTCTGTACATGGTTTTTCATTTTTAGGGTAAAATAAAAAGTGCCATTTGTCCAATTTCCACATGAACAAAGTCACGGGCATTGCTGGACTAAAATACAGTCTGAACTAAATGTTTTCCATTTATGAGTTCCTCTAGTATTTGCTTTAACAGAGAGTATACAGCCATTTTTGTTTATTATTCTCTTATATATCTAAACTAAAAGTAAATTATTTTTATTTAAGTGGTTAATGTGGCACTCACACAAAATTCTTTGAAAACACAGGAAGGAAATAGAATAGACAATAACTATCTAAATTGTAGAATCACAGTAGCACTTGTTTGGAAATGTTTTCACAAATATTGAATGATTGCAAAGGTAGCTCATAATTGGACAGATGGCACTGATAAATTTTCTATTGTATAACTAGAAGTTCCGTGGTATACTGTAGTGTGTTTTTTCTTTATTAACTTCATAATATTTTTAATCTGATAGAGGCTTGTGAATATAAAAGGACATTAAAAATGTCAATTATATTTTCCTTGAGTACCTTAATTCCCCTGTAAATAATATTTTTACTTCCTGCCCATCCCACACTAACAAAAAGAAATGTTAAACTTATTTGAGTTTTTCTCAGTATTTTCAGCAACAGAAGACTAAGATTAAAAAGTTGGCACAGTTGCATTAACTGAATTAATCATATAAAATTATAGATAAAAACTGGTTTTGGGCAGTGGTTTTGTATTTAAGAAGAAATCTTGGAAGTAGCATTTTGCTATTTAAAATTTTTCCAAGCAGCATCAGACATTTTCTTAAATTTTCTCACATACACATACTTTCTGCCATTATACTTAAGAAATACAATTATATTGAGTTTGTGAGAAAAGTACTCAAAAGCTTGTCCTACCGGCCCAGGTTTTCTAGAGTATTCCCTGCATCTCTTTTAGATGAATAACCAGGTAGGAACCTTAAACTGTAGCCTGGGGGCCATAGCCAACCCTTGTCTACCTTCCACATCCCCCTATTTTAATTCCTTCCTATGCTATTAAAGGGGAGTTGCCCATTTCATGATCACCCTCATATTGCTTTAACCACAAGCAAATTGTGTTTTTTGTTGTTCTTGAACATTTATTTAACCGTGTTGAACCACGTCTTACCTTCCATGTTTATTAAACTATGCTTACTTTACTCTGAGTCATCAGAAGTGTTTAATTTAGGATAAAAAGTTAAGTGATATAATAATAGAAAAGATTTGATGCTGGATTAAGTAAATAATTGTTTATCTGCCTTTCATTTCTCCTGTTTTCAGTCTTAAGAATTTCCCAAATAATTCTGCTTGCAGATTTTTCAGCTTTTATTGGTGTGCAATCAATTTTGGACAAAATTATTGAAATTGATTGATGTTTCAATCTTGTTTTACAGGAAAAAACAGAAATTTTCTGAGAATGTGTCAAAACACTTACAATTCCCAAGTTTCGCCAATCAAGCAGGTCACTCAAACGTTCTGTACGATTACGTTGAATTATTCGTTGTCGTCGGTTGAGCCTTGTAAAGTCAAACATATATTGTGCCAATTGTTGTACAGAGCCTTCAAGTGAAATGAAACGACGGTCAACAACATAAATTCCATAACTCATAGGATCTGCTATGTGTTCTTGCATAAAACAACCAAAGCCTGCAGAAAATATACAAAAATATTTAATGAACATATCTGCATTACATTTAAAGTAGTGTTTTGAACACATTACAATTTTTTAAAATTCTTCCAATGGTTACAAAGCACTATTATTGAAAGATTTTTATATTTAATTTATGATTATTCAACAGACTTGGTCTCTTTCAACTGCCATCTGTTTTCATCATACGCTTGCTGAGCAGCACTTCGATTTGTACAATCACACCTAAAAATGGTTTGATAAGTGGTTTTCTTCAAAACAGAAGGAATTTTTATGTGTTGTATCCACAAATTGCCCAAGAGATTGGAAAAAAAGCGTTGATAGTGAGAACCTGTACTTTGATTAAACTTTTTTGGTTGCTTTCTATGAAAAACACAACTTTCTCTAACTAAAAACCAGCAGATTTAAGCTTAAACACCTGGTACACGCTCAACCTTTGTAGAATAACAGATAAGCCTTTTCCTATCAGCCATATTAGTTCAAAGTCTTTAATACACTAAAAAAAACTATGAAAGGACAAAAAAGAAGTTATGTATTAACTTTTGCAGGTTTTCCCGAACACCTGGAAGATGTCGATGGTGACTGTCGACGAAACATTGTGTATTTACAACGCCACCCGGCTGCAAACCCAAGAATCATTTCAACAGAAGTTATGTAATCAATATCAAACACTACATTTACTGAATTGTTCTATTGGAAAGCATCAATATTAATGATGAGGTACATAAGACTATTTCTGCCAACATTTATTCATAACCTATTTAAATATTTGAGTTTCAATTAAGCAATTCCATAAACTGATCTAAAATATTAAAACATTTGAAAAACTGCTAACACCAAATAAATTTTACCTGATAGGTTAGTGGTTACGGAAGGAATTCCCATAACTGTGCACTCTGCTGGTGTGTATCCCCAAGGCTCATAATAGCTAGGAAAAACGCCCAGGTGACAGCCACGAACAAACTCCTCATAATCAAGGCCAAATAATGGATTCGTGGAAGATAAAAACTCTGGATGAAATATTACCTGAGAAAAAAGAACAATATATCATTTTTTACAAGTAATCTTATACCTAACCCAGAACCTTGTCCAGGATGCTGATATGTAATCAGTATTTTTTAAAGAATGGTAACAGAGAAATGTCAAACACACTTTATACACAGCATGCTACTTCAATATATTTCCAAGAAAATTTTGTGTTAAGTACAGATGCATCAAAATAAAGTGTGCATTGGCAAACTCAGACATGTTTATTTGGCATTGCAGCGAGTCAGTACTCAAATCACTACTAATGAAATGTTTACTTCTATTTGATTACAAGTGTATAATGTTATATAGAGTTTTATTTTATAAAAATAAATAACCATATAAAGAATTTCTAGTATAATTATATTCAAACTGATGTTCAACTATTAGGATAGAAATTACACACTCATTGTAATGCACAGCATTATTATCTTTTTTATTTATCAAGATAATGAATTTAACAAGTGGATGATTGCAAGTCCAAAGGCTGGCCAAGTTTTAGAAGAAAGACAAGAATGGAAAAATGTCAACCGGACCAGGGAATCTAACCCAGGACCTTGCGATATCCACATGCTCTACCAACTGAGCTAATCTGAGTAGACGTCCAAGGACCGACTTAACACTTCTCCATTCCGTAAACCTAAGCTAGGCTCACCTACCAATTCACTAATTACAATCCTCACATCCTAATTCTAGGATAGGTGAAGACGGACATAGCATAAATTGATCATAGGTGCATTGAATTCTAATCTAAGTTAATGAGAATGCTCAATTGAAGCCCAGTAAAGCTATAGTTAATTTTTAGAAGAAAGACAAGAATGGAAAAATGTCAACCGAACCAGGGAATCGAACCCAGGACCTTGAAATATCCAGCCGCAGAACACCCAAATTTTACCTTCTCCCAAAGATACACAAACCTGGCATCCCTGGTCGCCCAGTTGTCACTGGTTACAACTACCCCACTGAAAGGATTTCCACTTTGGTGGATGACTCCCTCCAGCCAATAGTGGGAAATCTCCCATCATTCATCCAAGATATCAATCACTTTCTCCGTCACCTCCATCAATGACCTACACCACTCCCACGGGACACACTACTGGTTACCACAGATGTAGTCTCCCTATACACCAACATCCCCAACACCAGTGTCCTGTTGGCACTCGAACACTTCCAGTCTTGCAGGCCTCCAAATTCCCTCCCAAACACCCATTTTTTGATAGCAGTTTGTCCTTACCAGAAACTTCTTCTCCTTCCAAGATAAATTTACCATCAAATCAGCAGCACTGCTATTGGCACCCAGAAGGCCCCTTCCTATGCCAACCTGTTTATGGGGCAACTGGAACAACGTCTAAATTCCTCTCCACTCAAACCCTTAACCTGGTTCCAGTTCATAGATGACATCTTCATGCTATGGACCCATGGACCAGATGCCCTCACAGACTTCCTCAATGACCTCAACACAAAGTTTCCTGTCAAGTTCACTTGGAACTATTCCCCCACTAACATCACCTTCCTTGATGTGGACATATAACTAAATTCAGGCCTCATTAGCAACCCCTTCCCGAACGGATTGCCAACCACCACAGTACAGTGAAACTCCTCAAAACACAATTCCCCATAGCCGCCCGTGCCCATAGTTACAACACCAACAACTTCAACCAGTGTTTCACACTGACCCCCCTCAAAGCCCAACTTCCAGATTCTTCAGAAGCTGAACTCCATCTATGGGAACTTTTATTTCAGCATGTCCTACAGTCCAGACAAAGCCCTGGACTCAATATCCTTTAGCTCTTTAGATTCACCTTGCCCCCCCCCCCCCACAGCACCTATAACAGCATGAGCTCATTGGAATTTGTATGTGTAATGAAACCTGATGTGTGTATACTGAGTGTGTGTGTAAGTTGTGGATGTGTTTTAATGAGTGTGTGTTAAGATTCGGGGGGGTGTTAGTATGCATCTCTCTCCAACCCCCATCAAATCCTTGCCTCTTCCCAGACCCTCATCGAGAGAGAAATTTGGTGACCTGGTGGGGTCAATTGTTAATGACCTAAGCTAGCAGAGCATTAAATTTTGGCTGCTCAGTCGTCAGCTAGCTGATCACTGTAAATGTCTTCCTAACTTTCTGATAGAGGGGGCAGTGCCTCCAAAAATTCAAGAACTCCAAACCTCAAGAGGTGTCTACTATGAACCTCAGGTAAGTCACTTATCTCTCTTTCCTTTTCTTATTAATTGTTTATAAATATGCATGTGTGTGTGTGCATAACAGCATAATATGTACTAACAAGTCTTTAACGTAGATGAGACTCACCTTTACACGATCATGAACAGTATTAAATAATTTACACCTTCGAATAGAACTGAGTACAGGATCATTCCAATCATCAACCACATTGTGAGTAGTAACTGGTGGAAGACCATTTCGCTGCAATGCATATAGACACCTTTTAATTTTCACCATATCCTCTTTCAATAAAAGATCTGATGGATTTGGAAGTCTGCCACTAAATGAAAGATATAACAATTTAAGAGTTGATTCCAAAAAAATCAAATTCAATTCAATGATGTTAATAAAATATCAGTCTTAAATCTTTAACTACCACATATTAACAAAGAATTTGTTTTTTCTAAAAGTAAAAAATGAGGCTGAGTTATAAGTTTTTGGATGCAAATATGCCTGTTATTGAAATAAACAAATTGTTTACATAATTCTCATTATAATAAATGTATAAAAATGTAATGAAAGTATCCGTTTAAAATGAATAGTATCAAACAATAAATACTTCATTTTATAATTAGAAAAATGATAAATTTAAATAAAAGAAGTTTAATATATTTAATTGTGTAACACAATCCTTTAAAAATCTATAAGCCAAAGCCTTTTAACCACAACATAAACAAATAGGATTCAGGTGAATGATTATCTACATGTGTAAAATAAGATACACTGTGACAGAATACTATTATAAAATAAATACTGTATTTTATAATAAGTGTATACTATACACATATAATGAACATACTAATTGTTTGTGCCAGTATTATTAAGAAGAAATTGCCAAAAAAAAAAGGACAATTATAAATTTAATTTAATTAATACTGCTATGCATTTGGAATCTTATCATGCTTGTAAAACAAATACATTAAATTATGAAAAGTTAGTTAAACCACAATTTTATTGTCTGTGTTTGCCCTTTCTTACTTGTGTCAAACAAATTTGCTCATTAGAATAGAAGTTTAGTTATGTTATAATTATCTTAGAACCTTCCTATAGTAATTCAATGTTTCTGCTTTACAGAGACAATGGGGTGAATGTAATCTTATTGTAAACGAAAAATCAACTTTCTCAATAAGTGTGTAGAAAATTTAATAGTGAATAGTATAAAAGTAGCACATTTAAATTAAGTAAAGCTCAAAGAGCAGCAATAATGACACACCACACTCGTTAAAAAATAACTTTTAAAAAGCTACAATTCACTTTCTCATCATGCTACAAACCAAATGGCAGATATGGTATACATTTTAATTTCTAATCACTACTATTTAAATTGTATTGATAAACACAAACATTTGAAAGTACTAACTCCAATGCCCTATAGCTACTTACAGCCAAACAGACCAACCCAAAATTCTCCCTTATTATAACCTTTTTACATCCCAAGTTCAAGAAACATTCTATAAATCATATCATCAATTTGAACCTTTCACTTAATTGGCAAAAATGATTTTATATCAGTGCTAATCTAGAATTATAACTCACATGCTTCATATTAAACCTAACATCACTGCTGTTAATCTGCATACTGGTACTATGAAACTCAACAATGGCTTTGATACTTGGGTTTTTGCTTTTATACTGTCTTCCCATTTACGTTTATTTTAGCTTTGATTTTTAGATCATCATCTAGTTTGTGCAGTGTGTCATTTTTTTTTTACATCTGCATAGTTTAACAGCCATATGAAAGTGACAAGGAGTGCAGAAATTTGAGTAATATTAATTTTATCACTTTTTTGTCTGTAAGTTGGCCAGTTCATTGTTTAATAAGAAACATTAACAGAGAAATTTTATATTTTAGCAGCCGTTTAGAACTAAATTATTTCTTACCTAAGACAAACTTCATACATTCGTTTTCCAATCTTTTGCTGAATATCATTTATAGTGTCTCTTAAACTCTTTGTTACAGCATGACCTCGCAAGCTTTCAACATTAAAATTATTAGTTTTGGCTGGAAATATTAAGAATGCAACCACTGTAGTTTCTGGCAACATTGTCTGAAAATATAAATAATAATTCTTACTTTTTGAATCTGCAAAGTAATAGTAATTTTAAAGGATTTTAATAACTTACTTTTAAATAATGATTTAATCTTGACAAAGCTTCTATGAAAATATCAGCACCCTTGTTCCCAAACTCATATCGACCAGCAATAAAAAAATATAAAGTTTTATCCAAATCAAAATCATAGTGGCTGAAAAAGTAATATAAACAAAATCAGTAACAATAATATAAAATATTAAAAGTATGTTTAGAAAATAATTACAATATTTTTGAATATGATGACTGAAGATGAAGCAGATGTATTTATTTGGGAAACTTGTTTTACAAAGTTTATTTGAAACATACAGCAATGTGTGTATTAGATTCTACTCACCCATAAAAGTGGCCCCTCACAAATTCATGAATTTTATCCTTAGAAAGAGCATGTAAATTTTGGAATTCATGAAGAGCAGAGAATTTTTTCACATTAAGACCATTGGGTGTGATTACATCAGGTTTTCGTTTCAGCAAATGTTCTGCTTCAAGGCCCGTAATTTCAGAGACAGTTGTAAATGTATGAGCCAAATGTGTTGCAGCTCTTTCCATGCAATATCTATGATAAATCTGTCTTTTTCCAGCTTCTTCATCAACACTGAACTGAAAAACTATGTTATTTTAATAATTATTATATTAAAAAATTGTGTAATTTTTGTATGATTAATATTTCCCAATAAAACTACATCCATACTCAAAATTTATAAATTGCCCATGATTCCTCTTTCCAAAATGTCTTGGTTTCCAAAAAGCACTCAATGGCCAACTGGCACAGGGGCAGTGTTATCTTCCTCCAGACTAACCTAAAAAAATTTGAAGAACTCGCTTCTGCCGTGAATAGGGACACAACTTCAATTTCACATATTTCTCTCTTTTCCTTCCATACCGATTATTTTGACAATGTCACATTTTTGCCAACTTATATATTACTAGTTTAATATGAAAAATGTTTTGATTATTTTGAGAGGTATAGTAAGCATTAAAACAAAACAAAAAAGTTCAACATGGAGGTATGTACACATGTTCATTCATAACACTTGCTGTAGACAGATCATAATCCGCATCTGTAGCTTTGGCTGACATGGCACATTCTCCAACAAAATTGGTAATATAAAATAATAATAATGAGCCAAATTTAATATTTGTCAGACCCTAGTAATTTATAACCATGAGTGCCTGCCCATAAATTGATGGAGAATTGATGTTGATGCCCTCTTCTGGGAACTTTATTCATCCCACATATGCTGTTTAGGAAAGTTCACAATGCCATCTCTTGTGAGCCCTGCTACATTGTAAAATAAAGTCTTTGAAGAAACCAGTGGATCTGTAGCACACTTCTACAAGAGCCACTGACATAACAGTAATCTACTATTGAGGTCTTCTGACCTTAGTGCTTGGACATGCTGCAGCTTCTATGGATACAGCAATTGTTTATGTAGTACCACTCTCCTTTTAAGTGTGTGTGTGTCAGGAAATGACATTGTCAGGTTAATTAGAACAATTAATAAGGACAGGAAAGAGAGAGAGAAAGTATGTGACTTACCTGAGGGTCACAGATGGCAGGCATCATGTAGGGTTTTAGACTTTTTAATTTTTGGAGGCACCGCCACTTCATCAGGCTACGAAAACATTTCCAGTGATGGTCAGCCATTGACTATATATACATATATAATTAGTGTGAAGTGTACAGTTAGCAGGCATCATGTTGAGTGCGGAGGTTTTAAAAGGAACTAAACCTTCAATTTCAGGTAAACCACCACTTTTTTTCTAACATTCCTGTCCACCAGTTAAACCAGGTTGCCAACCCTGTGACTTAACCTACCACAATCCACAAAAATCTTCTCCAAATTGAATACATAACCTACCTGTCTTTCCAAATAATTTACCTCTCCCCAAACACATTCGAAAATAATTCATTTGTAATTTATCCTTAATGGATTCTCCAAACTCTTCTTCCTTCTTCTCAAACCATCCAACCTAAACCTAATAATAAGAGTGACTATATTCAGAAAGTTGCTCTCAGTGCGGTGGCAGAATTGGCTAACACAATATGTGACTACACTTAATTTATTCATATTTCCTTTATCAATTCATATATTACCTTCTCCACTTTCTTTCCTCCACATTTTAATAATTCAGTTGCTCTGCCATCATCTCTGCTGCCTATTTATTATTCTTTAAGTTTCTATTTGACCTCTTTATTTCCTCTAAATTAGGTGGTACTGTTTCCTGCTCCTCTTATTCTATTTCTGATTCCTAATATAAATTGTGTTCCTCCTCTACCTCATTCAAGTTTTCCTCTCCATTACTTTCCTCCTTTCCATCTAATAACCTGATAGAATATTCCAAGGCTTTACTTTTAGCTCAAATAAAATTTAAATATTTATCCTTAAAGGACACTATCTTCTAGACATTTTATAAAACTTTCATATCTTTGTTACTGTTATTCATTTTGTCCAACTACACTATCCTTCTTCTTTGATACTCTCATTTCTTTACACTACATAGTTTGTTTGATGTTTTCCTCTTCTCTCAACAGTTTTCCATCCTTAACATTTTAATTCTTTGCAAAATTCTTTCCTTCACTTCATTGCCCTCTTAGATAATCAATGAACACTCCTCCAGTGATAAAGGAAAGAAAATTTAGTGTAAAATTAATAAATTAAACAAATTTACTCTTTGATACATTGCAATTTTACATCCCATTCTACAAAACCCGTTTTTATGTATTACCATTGGACTGAATTTGTGTGTACTATGAATCCTAAAAATAATTGTAAAACACTGACCTTTTCTAAGTTGTTATAGAAATCTGTATTTCCTGCACACAGATATCGACCAAGTAATGTTGCATGTGTAGTGAACACTGTTGCAACATCAACAAGCCTTGTGCGGAGAACTATCAGGCCAATACCAGCTTGCCATTCATGAAAATGAGCAACAATTTTTGGTGCTGCATCTAAATAATCTGTAGCTGCTATCTGAAACTTTAGAAAAAGTGAAATATTTGCTTAGTATATACAAAAACTATTAAATAAGCCATGTTCAAAATTCAATGGTACAATTTAGCAAAATATAATGCACTTCTTACAAAGATTAGAGTATTGAAGAAGAATAAGTAGTATATTGATGGGACTGAGCCAAAATCATATATGGCTGGTGCATGGGCTGTGTCATCATCTCCTAATTTGTCATAAAGTTTAAGACAGTTTTAAACTGAAGCACAGAAATAAATTATGAGAAATATTTACAGCATTCAATTTCTGGCTTTTATAGTGATAAAAATTAATAGGTAGAATCATAAACAACACATTACCTTTGCCCTTAATCAGTGGCAGCTTGTGAGTCTTTAAAGTTATGTGCTACATCACACCAAGCAGCAATTTTTTCAAGGATAATTATGTAAATACAAATAATATTACAGCAGTAACAATGTTGATTATACTCTACAACCCATAATTTCGTCCTTATAACAAGTTATAAAGGTATAAAAATATAAAATCAAATGGGCACAATTTCCAAACATGAAAGAATTTTTACTTTGTATATATTTTAAATAAAGGAAGTTAATTTTAGGAAGAAGCCTCATGTTATGGCAATATTTTATGCAGGATCACCTGGTAGTTTTCTCAGAGTTGTGAAAGTCTTTGAAATGCTGCTCCTTAAATGTTCTGTATTTTAAAAAACCTTCAGTTAATTCAAATAAACCATAAGAAATCTGTAGACAGTAATATTTTTTACAATTCATCAGAAACACAAACTGTAGACTGATATGTCACAAAAGTGTTAGATTCTAGAGTTTTTGGGTAGGACACTGCAGGTGAGCATTTTTCATTCCAGGCACTACAGTCCATGATAGCACAAAGGGTAAGCTACTTTAGTGGAAGGGAACCTGCTGGCAGGTGGGCAATTTAAAGTCTTTGAAATTGAAGCAGAAATTCACACTCTTAAAATATTATTATTGTAAAGTTTCTTAAAATTACCAAATAAATTATTCACACAAATTAATTAATGTGCTGTAGCACATGAACACACATGGACCATCCACCACTGCCCTTAATGTTTATACACATGAAAATTGAATATGGAAATGTTCATAAATAAGAATATTGTTATAATTAATCAATGGGTTTATGATTTCAACTATAAATATATATTTATAACATATCACAGTTCTACTATAATTAACAAATTAATGTATGAAGCAAATATTCCATTATAAACTTCTTATTTATTTAATTATATTTTATTTACACAAAATTCCATCTCACTGAAATTATTATTATTATATTACTGATATTATTTTATGTTTAAAATTGGCCAATTCAGATTTAATACTCACAAATTGGCAATTTAAATAATTGACACATGAATGAATTTCATATTTAAAAATTAAATACTATCACTCATAAAAAAAATTAAACTCACAATTTTTTTAGTGTTGGTTCTGATTGCATATTGGCTAATGCCATTTTAAACACAGGCTATGTTTAATGATCATATCTCTGTATGGTTTAATGTGAACTAGTTTGGTTGGTTAAATTTAAGTTTGGGTATATCCAAAAAAAATGATTGGAGTTAAGACACATTAAAGTATTCCTCTCTTGATAATAGTGAAAGGAACATAATGTATATCATGTGAGTTATTTTCCAATGAAACATGAAAGTGGGGAAACTGTTGCAAAAATCATATTGCCAATTTACAAAACTTACTTCTGTAATAAACTGAGCTACTTGATACCCAAAAATTACTGAATCATTGGCTTCAATATCAACATGAGGCAATCCAAGGTTACATTTATCCCATAATTCTTGTTTATATTCATCCAACTTCCATGCAGCAGAGCCAATATCAAATAAAATCACTTGAGGATTCCCATCAACAAGCCACGTGCCTGTATGTACCTGTTGGTTAGGAACAAGTAAATTATTTAGACAAGAAGAAATTATAAATGATGACAATTAATTTTAATATGTGACAAAGTAAAATTAAAGACTTCTCACACAAACCCAAAAGATTAAAGGTTATAAACAAAACTAAAGTGGCTGTTCTTACCTAAGCAGTTACTTAATAAGAGCCACACTTGTAGAAACAATTATGTAAAATAAGGTAATAATAAAAGTAATTTAAGAGCAATTAATGTCTGTATAAAACTTTATACACAAATATTAATGACCCATATAACAAAAATTTAATAAATAAATTCTGTGTTCCATCCAATATTGATATTGCTAAATGCATTGAAAAATCTATATTCCTTATCCAATTTTCCCAACAAAATCAGGTTCATCAAATTTTTTCTGTCTTGTTCTCATAAATACATGTTTCAACTTTTTTTCACTCTGCAACTTAATATTTCTATAACTAGAGTATTTCTTATAGATAACCCTGATTTTTATTTACTTCATTTCATTTCTGAATCTTAATTTTCAAAAACTGAAGATTAATATTTGATCCTAATATTTATTCTATTTGTTTTTCCAAATTTTCCAACTACATTATTGATAAAATAAAATGATGACTTAAAAGATGGAGATTAAAAAATCCCTCTACATTACTCCAGAAAACCACTACAGAGCTTTCACTCTTCTAAAATCCATGAAGAGTAAACAATTTTATATTTACTTAATACATCTATGATGTTTCCTCCATATTTTTGGACTTCATCAGCTAATTTTAAATTAATAGCATTCATCTAAGAGTGGGTAATTTTGCATAGTGGCTGAAATTGTACAACATATAATGAACTGAACACTATATATTCTCTAGTGCCAATGTTTTCAGAATTGCTATTATTCTACCAACTTGTTTTTCACAAAGTGAGGAGTTAAAGTGAGATCTGATTTACCCATACTACAATACTGCTGAAGTTGTCTGCTGCACATCCTAAATTATGGTAAGTTGTAAGTTCCTCTGGTGCCAAATTAATTATTTTTGATAAATCATTTTATTGTATAAAGAACATGTAGCTTCTTTAAAATCTTTCTTTAAGAACATTGGGAAGGAATTTGATGAAAAATGATAATGAAATGTTTGCATAATTAATATGGATAGGAAAGAGAGAATGTGATTTAAGACCTAACCTGAAAATTGAAAGTTGATCTAGAAAAAAAGATCTCAATTTTTCAGGATTTCAGTTGTACTGTAGGATAAGATGGAAGAGGAGCTTAGCTTCTGAGGAAACTGGGGGTTCACCTAAACCAGTTCTGTACTATGGCAAAATGATCTAAGGGACCATGAAGATGATCTTACACATTGTTAATACAGAGAATGATCCTAACCTTAAAGCCTTGCTCTCTCAGTTTATTAACAGCAATTTGTAAAGGATTGCCAGGGGGAAAATCAGCTTCTTCAACTTCAGTCCTTGCACAGTGTTCTTTGTATGGTCCTAAAAGACAATACTGCTCCCCCATTTCTTCTGTTGAAACATAAGCTTTTGATCTAATAACAGTGTATATGCCACCAACTGGAAAATAAACATTTATTTTGGTTGGTAAAATATTTCATACATACTTAGTTTATGTACATACAGACATATATGAATTTTCTAACTGCACAAATGACCAAATGAAAATAAAAACTTCTAATTTTGTATCCACATGATTAATTTGAATCAATTACTTATAAAATTATTTGAAATCGAACAACAACTGCAGGATCTATTGAAGGGATAACTAGCACAACCCACATCCTCCCTAATCTGCTTTGTATTCCATCCTTGGCCTTCCTCTTCTGTTCTTACCCCACACACTTCCCTCTAATAATAATTTTACAAGACCTTCATGTCTCAATAAAATGACTGATTTAATCTATCACTTCTCTCTTCCCCTATTCTGCTTAGAACTTCCTGGTTAGTTTCCCTGTCTACCCATCTGATTTTCAGCATTCTCCTATAGTAGCACATAATCATATAGATAGAGCCAAGAAGTGATAACATGTATTAAAGCAGAGAAAGCCTTGATACTGCAACAGTGACT
Organism: Eucriotettix oculatus; assembly: GCA_034510155.1. NCBI lineage: Eukaryota > Metazoa > Arthropoda > Insecta > Orthoptera > Tetrigidae > Eucriotettix > Eucriotettix oculatus. The sequence goes on from CM067377.1 coordinate 62,295,150, forward strand.
TATAAGTATAAGCAGTATATATTGTAAACAAATTTTTGTGCAAAGCTAACTTGAAAATTAAGAAGTGTGCACTACTTTTTAATTCCCGTATGAAGAGTGAGCACCCATCTAGCTTAAACAGTAAAGTTATAAGATTTGAAGCTGAAAGATTTTATATGATTTTAGAAATTTAAAAGGATATAACTGAGTTTGTTCAAGTGTCATTTCCTGTAGTAACATGGTATACTGTAATATTTACCATACAAATACCAAACAAAACAGCATCCCTAGAATTATTTGCATAACTCCTTATAAATTTATTAAATAAAATATAAATATGGAATGCAGAAATAGTTGTCGGGTTTCTGTCGTCATATTCAGGCTGAAGATGACGACAGAGCACTTGGTCGTCGAAACGTCGCGTTTTCATCGCACCTGCACCCGAGTGGAAACCCGAGAACTATTTCTGCATCAACTACACCGGGAAAGCCTCAGCTCACATTTATTTGAGACATGAAGGTCTTGTAAAATTATTATTAGAGGGAAGTGTGTGGGGTAAGAACAGAAGAGGAAGGCCAAGGATGGACTCACTCGTCTAAAACATAAAATAAGGAATGACAACAATAAACTAATACTGCATAATTTGGAAAAAAAACTGCACAAAATTGCAAACCAACACTCTCTTTATATTTTTAAAATACCTTTTTAAACATATGATGATACAAATAAATCTGTGATTTCATAGAAAACGATTAAATGTTCATATAGAAAAATTCTCAATGATTACTTACTAAATTAATTAATAAAAATGACATACAATTAATTACAAAAATATTTACAGGTTGAAACAAACAAACTCCATGAAGGAACTGTGTGATTCTATAATTGTTAAAATAAAATTTAAAAGTGTGAAGTCTCACCTTTGTTAGCTACTTCCCAGGCAATTTCAAAGGTCCACCGGTTTTCTGACGATGCCGAATGCCCCTTATCCATAAAAGATAACAACTCATTTTGACTTTCAACTCTGTAAAATCTTCTAGAGGCTCTTTCCCGCGACATGATGCAGAGCTAGCGAGGCTTAGTTTCGTCTAAAACATAATTTAAAGAAAGCTTTTCAACTTATGTACTTAACCATTTCCTTTGTAGTGACCATATCTAATGGGGGAAACTGCGGTCAGGGAAATCCAGTTCACCCATTCTTATGCTACATACATGCTGAACCAGTTATTTCATAATTTCTTTAATTTTAGGGAAGCTGATTATTCTTTCCTTAAAAAACTTCTGGCCTTGTTATTCTTACAAAGCATGTTTTTTTTCGATTTCTGATTTTTAAAGGTGCGCAATGACGTCATGAATTAACTTACGAGTACATCGAATCACGAAATACTTTCAGTTGTAGATTGAATTTCATTTGAATACAAGACGAGTTTAAATTTTCGGTTGTATTAATTATAACTGTGCAGATAATTTTAACGACGGGAATGGATTTGAGTTGCATGCGTTGTCTAACGAAATAATCAAACTGGCTGAAGTAGGTATTTGTACTTTATTTATTTAAAAAAATCCTAAATTCGCAGACTTGTAGTGATTTCGTAAATGAAAATACTTCGAATCTATTTCACATCTCCCGCTTCACATCAGTTATCATTCAGTAACCGAGCAGCACAGGATTACGCTGAGATGTTAATTTACGGCGAAGCTGGACGTAATGGTCGAGCTGCACAACGAATGTATCACGAACGTTTTCCGCATTGTACTACACCACAAAACATTTTTGTCACAATACAATTACGATTATTCTAAAATAATGTCAGTAGTGAATAACATGCTTCTCAGGTACACTTTGTGTATTGACTCCTCTCCAGTGATTCAATAATAAAAACTTATTTTTACATCCAAATGATGCATTTCGGACAGGGTCCCTTATCAAAACTTCATCTACAACCCCAAGATGTCTGCAATAAGAATTCTGAAACACCCTGTCTTATATATCAATTAACTTATCTAGTATTTGGAATGCAGTTATGCTTTTTACACAATGACATTATTATAAAGAAATGAGTTAATTATGCTCACATTGAATTTAATGCATGTGTTTTCCCACCTCAATGACTGTTTAGGATAGAAAGCATTTATTTAACCTGATTAACAAAATTGGGCAACAATCATCAATATATATGAAGATTGGAGTAACTCTAATGGCAGGTGCACAATATGATGTAGCACATAACCTGTTGCTTTGGCCATCCTCAACTGCCATAACGACTATTACCAGTGCATATTTTCATTACCATTAAAGTGGGCGAGTTGACAACTCAGGCCAATGGCAAGAATTCAGCAATTATACCTGGCATTGTTATGACATATTTTTGGTTTTATTTGAAGGATGATTTAAATATACAACTCCCCAAATTATTCAGTTAATATGCTCACATTACTAATTGTTTTATGTTGATAAAATTGACTAAAATTATAATAAGTTTAACTTAAAAAAACCACTTCTTACCCTTAATTTAATAAATGAGCAATTTGAAATAAAAGATGAAAATAGAATCATAGTTGCATACAGTTGACTATAATACTGATGGATGAATGCAACCATCCAGTTTTCTAAATTAAATTGAATAAGTTTGTTTAGCATTATTAAGAAAGAGAAATAACTATTTGAAATGTTTATTTACTCATTTCTAATTTACAACAGATTTTTCAATCTTTGTTGAAGAATCTGAATAATATATATATGGTAGACGTTGGTTATTGCTGATTGATAAAAGATTAGACACCTTGAAAACGTTTTTCATTTGAAGCTCACTAATATTCTCAATTGTATGCCATCAAGGTCCACAAGTGTGTATGAAGAATTTAAAGATATTGAAGTCATACTAGCTCCCCATCAGTTACCATCTTAAAAGGCAACTAAATCATTAATTGGAATTTTTTGCTTTATAAATTTAATGCAAATGTTTTTACATTGATATAATTGGTTCTAATGAGTAATTTGCCACAAAGGATTCCTTCAGCATTAATAGTTAATCAGAATACATGACAAATAAACTATCCCTCTCATGCAAAAATACATTTGGTATAACTCAGGAGATTGAGCTTGTTACATATAAACACAATTTGCAATAGACAACTTCCCTGATATTGTAATGGGGGTAGACTGGAGCTCAGTGTACCTTTGGTAACACAAGCTGGTAGTGTAAAAGCTAACGGTTAATAAGTATAGGATGTGGTAAAAAGACATTTGCTAAGTCTGTATACCTCATTTGTAAGAATATTATATGCTTTCAACAATGAAACTAATGTTACACAGGTACACTTGAAGGGAAAATTCCTTCTCAAAAGACAATCCTCCCTTCCCCCTTTCTCTACTGCACAAGGAACATCTTGTGTTATAGCTCACAAACAATAGCTGTTTGTAATTTGGTCCACAAAAAACCACTATTGGTCATCCAACCATTATGATGAACATTTCTTAAATTAACCCTTCATGGTATAATGCTCAACCAAAATCTCCAACACAATCACTAATTAACCACTTACCAATTACAACATTCAGCAGCTCGAACAGAAACATGTATTATCCTCCATTTAGTACAATTCCATAGATTCAAATGTTCCTTAATTTTTTGAATTGCAGGAAGTAACAAAGCACTATAATATGATATGCAATATTAACTGAGAAAACAGCATAACTTTGTGTACTATTTGTACGATATGCTACATATGTAAGATAAGATGTTTTACCAATGAAATGACTGTTGGGAAAAGGCCACTCAAGTTTCCAGCAAAGTCAAAGTGAAGCTCTAATTTATGCAATCTGATTACAAATTTTATGTTTTCATGACATAACCACTTCAATGTCTATTTTGGATCTTTCTCGATTCAATTAAAATTTTTGATGCTTTTTTACTAAATTCCATTTACCCAAATAACTTATGTAATTAATAATTAATTAATAAGCCAAAAAGCCTATGTATAGCTTTTACAGACACATAAGTGAAACAACTGATTTTGAGCTGAAAAATTTAAACAATATAAACTTCAGGAACAGATTCTAAAACAATAAAATTTGCTTAAACCCATTTTCATATCTGGGTTGTCATCTTTCAATAAGTTTTGTAACCTTACTTATCCTCCACAGTTGATCTGTATAAAATCATTTTTAATTGGAGTATGGTGGAAGGAACATTTCTTATCATTTAAGTAATGATAAAAGCAATGTAAGAATTGCCTCCTTACAATAATTAATTTGAGGCTCCCTGTGTTACTACAAAAATTTACATGAAGAAATCTTTACATAAGTGTACTCACAAATTTAGCTTAGAAATAGCTACCCAATGGCAAGTGGCTACAAAAAAGTATTTTTTAATTTATCACTTATAATTGAGTAAAATTTCTACTCCCAGAAATTTTAAATTTAATGAAGGTGTTATAAGTTCAGTCAGCCTTTTCTCCTAGACATATTTTCAATTTTGCCAAAAAAGATATAAGGGAATACTATATACACAAAAGGTTGTAGTAAATACAAATAAATTAGTAGCAAATGCAATACACAATCTAAAGAAAGTTTCTAATGAATAGGGACAGTTAACTATGGCATCACCAACTGAAATTAAAAAATATTAAATTCTCTGAAAAATATAAATTCATCAGGACATAGTATTTCCAGCATCATCATAAAATAAATTTCAGAGTGCTTAAGTCCTGTGCTCAGATATATTCGTAATTGTTCCTCCATGGAATCCTCTCTAACAAGCCATTATCATACCACTTCTCAAATGGGAATGAAGGAGACATTCCAGTTTTTCTTCCTATACTACTGTTTCCAGTACTTTTAAAGTCTTTTGAATAGTAGAATATGACAGAATGATACTGAATATTATCAAAAATAACTTAATCACTGAAAGTTTGTATTCCGAAACAATTTTCAACCATGAAAGTAATCTGAATTCATTTAGATGAAGTATGAGAAGAATTAAAGAGAAAATATTACCCTTATGCATATTTTGTGATTTAAATAAAGCATTTGATTTAATGTCCTGTTAAAAGGTAAACGGAATCACTGGAACTTCCAAATACTGTTCATTTGTCTTCCAAAGCCATACTTTTTGCAGACAACAGTAATATACTACTAAAATATAATTCAGTATAATATATGTAATATAATGGATTAAACTCCTTTTCTGTAAATGGCCTAACATTGTGCTAATTCATATTTTATATATTTTGACACACAGTACATAACAGTCAAACACATCTGCTCAGACTTAGGCAGTGCAGAGTCAAAAGAAAGGAAACATTATTTGAGCCAGGTGCAATAAAACCCAGACATCACGGCACACCTGTGGTGTTCCCCAAGCTTTGGTGAGATTTGGCTACATCGGTTGGTGTTTTCCTCCAAATGTCTTGAAGGAGAGGGGCAAACTATGACTCCCAGAGAAGAGTAACCATAAATGTTATTGGTTAATATCCATCCCTGTCACCTTGGTGATATGAAATAAAGAAGTGAGGGAGTAGGTATTAAATAGGTTTGCAGACAAATTTCAAGAGAGATTGCTGGAAATATGATTGGAATTTAGGCAAGAGAGATTTCAATGACATGGTAATTACTATGGTAACCATTTGCTGATTTCCTATACTGCCAGGTCCGAGTGGATTTCGTGTGAAATATTCTGATCTATGAGAAGGCCCATGAGATATGAAAGATCAAGAATTGTTACTTTTAATTTTTTTTTTGTAAATATATATGTAGTGTTAATTAAAAAACATGCTGGCTTCAAGTTTGAAAATATCAAGATTGTAATATTGATGTTTATGATAAAGTAAAATGTTTTTTTTATTATAAAAGCTCATAATGTATTTATTAATACAGAATTAAAATAATTAATATCCCCCTTATTCATTTCAACTTTACGGTTTATAAATGAAAAAGAGAATGACAATAACATAACTGACTCTTCATGCACTAAATTCTTAGATCTCTTACTGAATAATAAATTAAATTGTATAACAAGGTACTTAAAGAAACTCGGGTGAGCCACATGTGCATTAATAATTATGACAAACTTCATCATTTAAAAACAAGAAAATTGGCCTACATAGTAGATTTTCATTTTGCTTTGTCATATTGAATTATATTCTATGGTAATTAAATAAGTAAATACAAGGTTTTATGCTGCTTAAAATGTATTGTCTGAACAATATGTCTGGTTACAGCATGAACTTTTAGAAGTCTTCTTAAAAATTTGCATTTTCACTGTCATGCAAAAACATTTAGTTATTATTTTTTCTTATTGCTATAAATAGATCCTTATTTGTAACCAATTATTATATTCATTCATGACTTTAACACAATAAACAAACAACCTATACAAAATATGTAAATCATAGTAAAGGGCATTTCTGTCTTCAATAAACTCCCACAGAGAATTAAACCGTTATCAAACAACCAATGACAATTTAAGGTAGAGCAAACTTCACTTCTCCTTAACCATTTCTACTTGGTAGAAGAATCTGAATTAAAAACTAAGATGCGCAAGGTATTAGTAATATAAGACTGTAAATAGTTATTTGGAGTAATTAGTTTAACAACAAATGATTGTTAAGTTAGCATGGATTATTATTAACATAAATGAATGACTGTGTACAATGCAGCAATTGTATGAAATTATTTACATACTTAAAGAAAAATAAACAAAAAATGTACTTGGAAAACATTTAGCATTATTGAATTTTAGCTTCTTACAGGACCTACAAAATATGTTTCTATTTTACTTATTATTATGAAACTAACACAAGAAAATGCAACTGTCAAATAAAACAAACAAAAAACCATTTATCTTTATAATTTCAGATATTATAACTGAAAAAACAACTTCTGTCATTGTTCTGATTTGTCAAGAGGCCAGAGTTAAATTTAATTTATGTATTCCTTAATGCACACACTGAGAAAAATATTCAGTTCAGTACGAACACAAAGAAATCGGATATATTCTTAAAGGTAAACATAAATTGACATCCCTCTGCTAGATTTGATATGAATAATCCATAAAAGACTTTCAGCACACACTTAAATGTACATTAATAACTTTGTAAAACTCAAAGTAAACAAGAATTGAAGAAGAGCATTTCAAAACACAGAATAAGAGAGAGAAAATGGAAAGGAAGGCATTTTAACAATTAAAGCAGTTTCTAGGAGGTAACATGTCGGTTGTATTTTTATTGCTAGGGATTAACTTGATTATTTTTAACACATATTGTTCAGCACAGCTCTTCACAATATTTTACAAAAATAACATGAAAACTTTTCTGATTTATATCCATACATCAGACCAAATATGGTTCAACATTTAAGCAGACTGTAAGAAAAGTAATAGTTTTTCATGCATATGATACTATTCTACACCCCTTCTTTTATTATTACATAAAATCTATTGGGATCTTTTTTAATTTTAAATTTTCTATTTGAAATTAAATAGCATTTATGGGTTAACATATGGTTTCAAAGCTATCATCAAAGTTCTTACAATTAGAACCAATACGCAAGTGATAATTTATATTTAATATAATATTGGTATAGGATTAATTTTTTTCACTAATGCTTTCAACACAACGTGTAAAATTATTGTAAATCGAGATTCTCAAATTAAAACTAAAAGTAAAAATGCAGAAAATTGTTTAAAATAGTTTACTTTAATTCTGAACTCAACATTCAATACATTTTTCGACCCAACACAAAAAAAGCACTTAATTATAAAGTTACAGGTACAGTGAATTTTTATAGGTCCTAATTTATAACCCTATAAGAGTATGAAATACAGACCATATACAACTATATATTATTCTTTTAAGATAAAAATTTTAGCCACCGGCATTTGGTTGATAATTTCTTTATTCTAGTTATAGTGTCAAATTTAGATATCTGACAAATCTTAAGTTGGAACTAAACACAGACCACGTAAATTTTAATCTGACTGAGTGGCATTCTAAACTATATTCCAGAAAAACGTCAAATGATTTCAAATAAACTTTGCCGTCTTTGGTGTCAAAAGTTTATTAACTAAAAGAAACCTGAAGAAATTATAATTCTTATTCATATGGGAAAACTGTTTCATTAGATATAGACTTGTTCCTATACCTGGAAAGGTCTTGACTGATAATAAAAAAAACTTGTTATAGAGAGTTTCGGCTTTGACACTTTTTTCTTCGACTAAGCAGTCAAAGAACTGAACTTGATTCTCAAACGCATAATATCTTTGAAAACCTATAAATGATGATCAACACGAGGCATGTAGTACAATATGCAATGTTCTTAACAGTACTAATACTCAACCGAGAATCTATTCAAGAGAATAAGAGCCCAAGTGTTGGGCGGTTTTAATAGTTTCTGTTTTAAGTATAAGTTTATAATATAAACATGTATATTAAAAATTCAGTCCGAACCTAACCTATCAGAAGTACAATTTTCACGCAAACTGAATAATAATGTCATCATAATCATGTAAAGGCTAGCTAGCACAGAAAACTGTCCTTAAATTTTAATTATAAAACAAGTGGTTTTTAACAATCATACCGTCGTTTCTGAATCCAAATGCTGCTGCTTTTGCAGATAATGACCGAGTGTCAAACGCAACTCACAAGGACGTTTGCCCTATACATTCTCTTGAAGGTCACACATAACACATTCTGCCTTTACGGTCTGCCGCACGAGCTTCGATTTAGATAAAGGAAAACTATCTTAATTCCCAAAAGATGGCAGAAATTTGCGTAACTCTCTGTGCAGATAAGTTCTCTTGTAACAAGTCTATTTTCATAACCTACATAGAACAACGCAAATGAATCTGCACTCTTGAAGTATTTTTAGATATTCTAAACCGTTAGGAGTCTAAATTTATGCATGTCACAGCGGAGAAGATTCCGCTAGTCATAAATTTAGGAAGCTCTATTTTCAAGGCTATTTCACGAAGAGCAGTATGACTGACGACAACTGATAATATGTATCGTGATAGAATACTCTTTACTAAACAATGTTATTAATTGATTTCAGAGCTGTATTCGCCGTGTGTGCAACATGATTCTAACGTCAAAGCACAGGAGGTAAAATATGTTGGCAATTCAACTAGAAATAGTTTTAAAATTTCTAAAAGCGATAAACTTGAGTATTTTGTGTTATATTTTGTTGTGGTATTCAGTCCCAAGACTGGTCTGATGCAACCCTCCATTCGAACCTATTTTGCGCAAGCCTTTACATTTCCACATAACTAGCACATCCCACATCCTCTCTAATCTGCTTAGCGTTTCCGTCCTTCTGTCTCCCGCTTCTGTTCTTATCCCACACACTTCCCCCTAATGTTAATTTTACAAGACCCCCGTATGTTAAAACGTAACCTATTAATCTATCTTAATTCACAAAATTAATAATTCCAAGAGCGAGACGGTTGTGTTATACAGAGGATAAATATCTTATTTACAACAAAACACTATTTAGGCGTAACATGGTAATAGACTATTGGTCAAAATTTAATTAATCTAATTGCTTTATTTATCGCAAAAGAATAGAAGCCTTTGAAATGTGATGCTATATAGGATAAAATCAGATCGGCTGATAGAGTAACTAATCAGAATAGGGGAAGAGCGTACGATATGGAGGACGTTGACCAAAATTAAAGGAAAATGGAAGGCCTTATGCCGCCAATGTTAGAATAGGTACCTATTTTACGGAATGAGGAATAAGATTTGCAATACTGATTTTCACAGCTTATTAGGTTAAAAACCTTATTCCACTTGACAACTAGATTAATGATTGAAATTCTAAAAACAATATCTTTTTTTCTGCTTCAACACACCATAAAGGTAAATATATGCTGTGAAAATCCAAGAGGGAGACGGCATTGTTAATGAGCGCATGCGTGTGTCCATGAAGTTAATTTTGACCCAATATCTTTGAGTTATGTAAGTGAGAATCGTCTGTTCCAGAGTAATTATTTGCTCAATCTCGGAATGGAAAACTAAATATAAGTATATTATAGTTGCGAATTTTCTAACAAATTAAATAATAAACAATTATGTATTTACAAGTGAACTATTGTTGCGTGAATAAATTTTAGTAATACTAAAACGAATTATATAAGGATTGAATGAGAAATACCCCAACCGAGGTGGTCAGGAATAAAGGAAGGTTCACGGAATTTGAAGTGATATTTGGCATTTTCTAATGGGAAGAAGGGCGATGGTCCATTGAAATACATTACAATAAAAAATTATAAATTTAATTCAAAATAAAATGTCACTTAAATGAGTAGTAACATATAGTCAATTAATGAATACCACGTTTAATATATCTTTAAAGTAACATAAATATTAATCATTGGTCATCCATGTCAAGAAGAAAATTATCTGCCCAGTGAAATATTCAATAATATAACTTTTTTTTACTAGTTTGAGGATTCATTTACTTAATTTAGTGTGGCGACGTAGTACAAGGAGCTATCTCAAATTTATTTTATCTCTCGTTTTCCTAATACCCAACACACTTGGCATGCTTTCGTTACATAATTAAGTCTCAGGGTCGCGTGTGATCGCGTAAATATTTCTTTGGCAATCAACAGCCGTTCTTTAACTTATTAGTGCGTTAATGCAGCAGTTATAAATTATGTATCCTGAATGCTTTTGTTTAGGATTTAAACGAAAATAATTACCAATTGCAGTCACAATATTTATTTAAATTTATGTAAACATTAATTTTATGTTCACTGTCACTGGAGTGTCCGACCCGTTACGTGATAAAATATTCATCGATTTTTCAATCTCAACAATAAGCTAGTTATTAACGAGAATAAAATATCAAAACTTTTTTCATATGTCAATTTAGCACACATATTCATTAATAAACGTTTATTAACTTACCATCCGAGTAATATCACGTAACTGCAACGATTTCTCACAACGTGTTTTCTATGAACAGTTTGTATTCTATAAAGCTGTCTAATGATAGGAAAGATATTTATTTTAAGTGAATTGCTCTATTATAGTCCTTTCATTGTACTGAACTAGCACAACTTAACTGATTAGTTCATTTGTCTTTTATGAGAATGTAACAAATTTCGTTGGTTAACCCATGAGACCATTTGTCACTCAGGGCCAAGGCAGCTCAGAAAAATATCTCTTAAAATATAAACGTTTGTGTTTAGAGTCTACAAATTATAAACAAGAAGCAAACAAATTACACACAATAAATAAGTGATTAAATAAATACCACACAACGTTTCTAATATCCTTGTAGCTTTCGTTAATTGATGATAGTCGTGGAGATCCACTAGAACGACACACAGTACAAACCAAGCGAAGAACTCGTTAGCAAAATCTTTGCCGGTTTACTTATCTCATCACATGACAAAAACTAGAAGACAAGCATAAACGTAGTATAGTATTTATTTAATCACTAATTTACTTTCTGTATTTTGGCTACTTCATTTTGTATTATTTTATTCATATATTGACTTACAATCTACATCTATAAACAGTTTTTTTGGGTTAACAGGCTGCATGAGGGTGGTCATAAAACAGGAAACTCCCCTTTAATAGCATAGGAAGGGAATTGAAAAGGGGGGATGCGGAAGGTTGAGCAAGGGTTGACTAGGACACCCGGGCTATAGTTTAAGGATCCTACCCGGTGTTTCACCTAAAGATATAAAGGGAAAAACCTAGAAAACTTGCATCAGGTAGGTCCTTCCGAATGACGGGAGACGAGTTTGCTGTGGGGTCGCAGCATTTTTTTCTCCGTATCTTCACCAGTTTTAGGAGGCAGTTGGCCGACTGATCCCAATGGTATTAGCGGACAACTCTTGGCTTATGCCCAAGGTCTTCAACCTCCTAAAATAGGTGAAGGTGTCTCGGCATGTGAGAACTTTTAAAAAACCCAGAGAGAGTACGAGGCATTCCCGACATAATCAGGTGAGTCCCGCAGTCACTTTGGGGAGAAGCGTCTGCGAGAGAAACTCCCACAAGCTTTTGTGACGAAATTCCTCCCGGCAGTCCTGATTTAAATTTTATCAGACTGTTCGATTAATATGAAGTGAGAGAGAGACCGTAAATAAGCCGGATAATATCACTCCATATTCCATAAAGTGACAAAGAAAGCCAAGATTGCGTCTGAAGTGAAAATTATTGTTTCGATGTCGTCGGTATTCACACGATTCCTTGAAGTCATTCTCTTTGAAGAATTGAAAAATTATAACTATCCTGAGAATTCCTTCTCATATAAGCACCTATACTTGACCAGAAACAATATCTATTTGTGTCAAGAACACCAGAGAAAAGAAAAAAGCTTGCCCATAAGCAAAGTATTAACAGAAGATAAAGTTTTCATAAAATAATGTATTTATAAGAAGATCGTTTATTATAATTTTTATAAAAACAGGGATCGGTAAGAAAAAACTTTGTTTTCAGAATATATTAATCGAATAAAGTTATTTCTGCGGTGACAATACGCTATCTGCAACGCTACGTGTTATTTATGACTGTTTCACAAAGCAAGGTGTAAATGATGGGGGAATATTAATTAATGAATTTAATAATTGGGTTTAAATATATACATTTATTAATTGTAAACACAATAATTTTAATATGGGTAGTGCGTGTATATTTTATGTACAAAAATTAAAATGGGATTGTATTAAAGATCTCAGGGTATTAATGGTTTGGGTGACCACGTGTAGCAGATCTGTTCGTTGACGAACCTGAGTTGTTTTCATAGGCGTCTGGGTGTAATTTCCGTGTTGTGGAACTTGAAGCGGCCGGTCGACAATAGCTGCTGCCAAATTGAGGAAACACCGCTTTTTCCTCTTTCTTCCCTTGTTGTTAAGACCTTTCTTCCCTGCTTCCTGGACTGATCAAATCATGGTCTCCGCTGCCACCTCACGAATCTCCTCTCTCCACCACTCTGCTGCCAATCTCTTTTCACCACCACCTTGTATCACTAGCCAAAAATCTCCACCACTCTCCTTCAATATCCTCTCGCCATCCCCTGCAAAATCTGTCTTCAAATTGTCTCCGCCAGCCTCTTTAAAACCTTGTCCCCACTTATCCGACACCTATCACTAAGGTGGCAGGGATGGATATTCTCCAATCATATCCCTTGTTTCATTTGGGGACCACACGCCACCCGTCACCAAATTCCTAAGCAGATTAGGACATTCCGAAACCGGCGACGACGTGTCCGAACTTTATGGTTCAGGTGTCAGCCGCAGTCCCTTTGTTATTATTCCGAGCCGCCAAGACGGCGCGCGGAAAAACCCCTTCTTCCTGGCAAGCTACTTGCTATTGCCGGAATATTTGGTATTTAAATTCCCGTAAATAATAAAAAAAATTGGACGCGGGTTCTACTGCGCTACAAAGGATTATGATTATAACTGACCTCGAAAAGTATTAGTATCTCTATGTTTGGCGTGGCTTTAAATATACCTTTATGTACACCGGAAAATTAATCGCATCTTTTATGGAATGAGGACAGCTGATCGCTTGATCACAGATCCGACTTTATTTTGTAGTAAACCACATGTAGTGGATATAAGATATTAAGTTGTTGTTAAGATATTAGTTATTAAGTAATTATTAAAATATATAGATTCTTGATTTTAGTATCTGGCTGTCCGAATGGAATACACATTGTTCGTTCCAATGTGCGGGGTGGATTAGAAAATAACGTGGGAACATCTACCTGAAGAATTTTGTGGGGTAGGCCAGCACAAAGAGATGTGAACTTTTGCTTATACCTTACTGTCCGTGCCGGCGCATAAATTATTTCTCCCCGCCAAGGGTCAAAAAGACAAAGATTGTCCAAATTCGCGGGCAATTGGGGGTGTGTTCTGCTCAAAATTATAAGTGATTGGTGGTCCAGTTGGAACGAGAAAAATGACGTGATGAGGGGAAAGGACAGTTGACGGAGGACGGTCGAGTCGAGTCAGAGCTGAGGAGTTGGTCTGGAGAACGGGAGAGGACAGTCGGAGAGCATAAGTCGAGTGAGAGGGAAGTTGGAGAGTAAGTCCAAAGCCAGTCATCAACCTGTTCTACGTCTACGTGGCGAGGCCGTCAGCAAACAGACAACCAGCTGCCGAGTCCAGCGACTAGAGGCCTTCAGCGACAACCCAGCAAAGAGGTCCTGGTTTCGTCTCCCTACACCACAGACGAACATCAGAGCCGGAGCACCCAGCAGCCATCAGCCATAGTTAGGAACCAAATAGACCAATCACAAAATTTCTCACGTTGACGCGGTAATTTCGTTGTTTTTACTTTCTGGGTACGGAAATTATTTCTTTTCCTTGTATAATTTCAAAGGGGTTAATTTTAATGGCACGGTATGTTTTATCTATTTAATATTCGAAACATAATTGGTGAAATTTTCCTAACCACCACGGTCAATCTGTAAGTCAAGCGGCTGGTCGGAGCAAGTAAAATGATAGGAAATTTTCAAATAGATCAAAATAGTATCATAAGTAGCAACAAATTATTTTAATATTGTAAAAAGTTTTTTGTATATACTTCAATTATACATAAATGTTCAAATGGTCCAGCCTTAAATATTAAAAATAACCATAAAACCTAAAAGTAAATGTGGTGTAAACGTCAATGTTTAATTATCCCCCACCACAATTTGAAGTTGCGGAACACATTATATATTGTGATGAAAACCCTGACTCCCTATTTTATATTTATTAAATGTAAATTAAATTTATTTCTTTATTTGAATTTTCAAGTAAGTTAGTTTATAATTATTGTTATAAGTTAAATACTGCGACAATTGGACGTTGAGCGCGGATTGTAGCTCCGCAGACTGATTGTTGGGCTGGTGATGTCATTGGGTGACCACACACGAGCAGATATTGCGACAAATATCTGGCAGATTTAACAAATCTGCCGCGAAAACTGAAGGCCGTTTACACGTTACGATCGAGATCTGTGCAGATTCTCGTATGCGCAATACATTTTTCCTCTACCAGCGGATTTGTTTACTATCTGAGCTCCAATCAGGAGCCGATCAGGTGCGCGGTGTACGTGACAGGGCCCTACAAAAGACCGCTGTTACGCGGTTTTTTAAAGACGTGCGATTGGTGTATGGGGTCAGGTGACCACACTGAAGCAGTATGACGAAGACAAGAAAGAACTTCCTAGAACAGCGGTAGCAGACAGCGAGAGAGGTGGATGTGTCATCCTGTGTTGTGAAAAGGGCAGCAAGAGCGTGGTCAGACAAAGACGAGAACGGACGTGTTTTGCCGTTCGACCCCAGAGAGAACATGATAATTTAACGGTTGATGGACGTAGAAGTGTGTGCACGTACTTTTTAAGAGAGTGAGAATGATGGTAGAAGTTACTGTTTTAGAAAGGTCGGAGGAAGTCAGCAAATTAAGGTGTGTGTTGGAGAGTGTCCGGACATTTATTTTTGAAGAGTGCCGGAAGGACGTGATAATTTTCAAGTGTAAGAGGAAGGCAAGCTGCTAAGTAATATTTTGCTGGAACGGTTGTCGAAGAGTGTTGTGTATTACATGTTGCAGAGGTAGAAAACTGAGGCAGAATAAAAATTAGGTCCAGACACAGAGGAGAAACGGGGAAGAGAGCGAGCAGTCAATCTAACGTTCCCATGATCTACTTATGGATGACACAGATCTGGAAGATAAATCACCCCATGCATGTGGTAATGAAGTGAGGATATAAGCGGCCCAATTATATTGGGGTGAGTAGAAACTAAAATGGAAAATTTGCTCATTTTTTTGTAATCTTTCCTTAATTATCAAAATAATTAAATTATTTTACCCTTTGTTTTAGATTCAGCTGACTTCATTCTCGATAGACTGTCAACACCCCCTGAGATTAGAATTATCACTGTATTCATTATTATAATATAGTTGATTTTTAAAAATTTATAATCATTGTGTAATAAATTTAATTTACCCCCTCCTTGAAATATTACTATATATAGCGGAACATAATTTAAGCTACATGATAGTTTGTTATTGGACTAAATAATTAAATATTGAAATTATATTCTATGTGAGGCTTTTAAGTCATCTTAAAAATATTCTCAGTCCAAACAAATAGTATTTTAAAATTGCTTATTATTATCGTACTCAAAATTCTGTATGTGACTTTTTTCAACCTTCACGATAAGAATAGTGCTGTAAGCCCAGCTTGTTCAGTAAACCTTCGTTATTCCTACTTAAAAAACTTTTATTTCTTCATAAACAATTTCTTGAATATGACATTCATTGATCTCATTAATGTATATAGTTGATCTTGGGTCCATAAATTTGAGTATGTTTCACTTTCTCCCATGTGGTCCCATTTCGGTAGCTAGGTTAATATTTTCCTTCAGCTTGTGCTTCATTTGTCGAACAAGTTACTTGACAAACTAATACTATTAATTATGTAAAAATAAGAAGACCAATCACTCTGTAATTTTTGACAGCCTTATGCAGTTATTTATGCTTTCCACAAAATTTCTTATTTATAAAATAAATGTAAGAAAATGTTCGTTCTTTAATGAATATTATGGTAAGAAAAATCTGGGATTTTCCAGCATAAGCGTTTACCAACGTAAAAGAATTGTAAAAGTTATTTAAATATCCTGTGACGGGTTGAATAAGTTCTTCTGAGTCGTATTTTCTACCGACAGATTTCCCTTTATAGCTTTACCCACAAGTTTCTACTCTCCAAACGATGGAGTAACATAACGCGTGGCATTAAGACATGAAAAATGAGATGTAGCGAAATCCTAGACGAACCTGCATTGGACATAGGGATAGATAACACAGGATCGAGACTCCGTACTCTTGAAAAAAGTTGAATACACCACTATTGAAAATAATATTAGTTAGAAGAGAATTTACTTACTGGTAATTTAAGTCTGTATATTAGGATATCGTTGCTGAAAATCTTCGTATGGAGTGTGGCGTTATATGGGTGCGAAACGTGAACGATAGAAGTTGCCGAAAGGAAAAGAATAGAAGCCTTTGAAATGTGGTGCTATAGGAGAACGCTGAAAATCAGATGGGTGGATAGAATCACGAGAAAGTTCTAAACGGAATAGGGGAAGAGCGAACAATATGGAGTACGTTGATCAAGAGAAGGGATATATTAATAGACCACGTTTTAAGACATGAGGGTCTTGTAAAATTAGTATTAGAGGGACTAGTGTGCGGTAATAACAGAAGAGGGAGGACAAGGATGGAATACGCTAAGTAGATTAGGGAGGATATGGGATGTGCTAGTGATGATCAAATGAAAATGCGCAATTTAAGTTAACATGGAGGGTTGCATCAGACCAATCTTAGGACTGAATACTACAACAGACGAAATTCGCACTTTCAATCCACAAAATATTTAAAGACATTTCTGTTGTTGAAAAGTTCAACATCTGCATCCCACCACATTCATCTTTCTTTAAAGAAAAACAAGTAACAAAATATAAGACAATACATAAATAATTCAACATTTTTAGTAAGTGAAAATGATTGTGTATATCATTATACAATTATGCACAGGAATAATTTTCAAATGCGTGTTGTTTATCTTAATTTTGATTTGATAATAATTCTCTTCCATTTGAGCATTCTCAAGATTAAGAACTCATTCAGTTTTGAGGATAAATCCGTTTATTTGATTGGATTAAAGAGGTCGTATGTAACAAATGGCGAACTCCATGTCACCTCATTGTTCCCCACAAATTCTTTTAAACCTTTTTGGTACGCCGTTCGGAACTTGAATAATAGTTTCAAATATGCATATATGCGTTTTCGAGTTTTTGATTGACTGCTTTTGTGTAAAGTTCACGATAATCCTTCGGGTTCATAAACATAAACGTTCTCTCATACAACTAAGAGAAAAATTGAGGGATCACGAAATACACTTTGCATAAAACTTAAAAAATACACTTAAGGAATAGGAGGTAGAAATTCTTCAATTGAATCTCAGGTAAAGATGTATAGTTAATTTATAAGAAAGAATGTAAAAATTTCGACCTGACCCAGGCAGGACTCGAACCCAGGACATCCCGCTTTTCGGTCAACATTTTTCCATTCTTGTATTTCTTCTAAATTATCTATACGCTCCTTACCTGAGCTTCAATTGAAGCATTTCTACCTCCTTTGACTTGAATTCAATGCGCCTTTGATCAAATTACAGTGTATATTCTCCACTGAATTCCTAGAAATTAGATTGTGAAGAATGTGATTAGTAAATTTTAGGATAGCCTATCTTAGATTTACAGGAGTGGAGGGATGTTAAATCGGTCATCGGAACGTCGACTAGGACTAGCTCAGTAGTAGAGTGCCCGCCCATCCTGGGTCATAAATTATTATTTGTTTTTCTTGTGACATTTGGAGTACACTATCGATATTTTACTGTAAGTTTGTTATTTGGGGAAAGAGCTCGATTTCATGTTCAAAGTACAGTTGTGTTAAAAGTGCAACCCCTAACTTCAAACGACTTCATAAATATTTCTCATTCCTATCATTTTTGTACCACGACCCCGAGTCCTGTACCGTTGTATACCCAGAGGCCCTCTTAGCATCTCTGTTTTCTACTATAAAATTTATAATCTACGTAAATTATCTATACCAATAAATAAAATTGAAGTCTCTGTCTGTCTGTCAACGGCTCAACGGATTTGAATGAAAATTTGAATGTTTTAAAAAAATGAGATTTAACTTAAATATTCGTGCATATTTCATTCCGATATATTGATAATATAATGTAAATATAAATTGTACGAAAAGGTTTCTTGGCATACGCACATCGAAGTCTTCAGGAAACCGACATAGCTTCATCAAAAATAATGTACCATGCATATTTTCATTGTGTCATGTGTTACGGTATTGCAAACTGGGGTCACTTCACCTCTTTAAACTACAAAAGCGGGCCGTACCAATAGTATCAGGTGCGGAGTGGAATACCACTTGCAAACCTTTGTTTTGCAAACTTGGAATTTTAACCTTACCTTGTACGTATATTCTAGAAATTTTAAAATTTGTATGGAGCAACATCAATCTATATGATCTAAACCCATTCAACAAAAACACAAAAAAAACGCTCTCAGCTTCGTGTTGAAAAACATCGTCTATACCTTTTTGAAACAACCATTCACTATTTCTCACTATTACGGCATAGATCTATACAATACTCTTCCGAAGAAAATAAAACCTTTAAAGGTTCAAAAATTGTTGTAAATCTCTGTTAATGAATGTAGCGTGTTATTCACTGAAAGAGTTCGTAGATAGGAAGGACTAAAACAGTTTTCTGGTGTCCTATCAAATTCTCCTATTATTTTAGAACTGTACTCTACTAGAATTTAACTGCTGGCTTATTTTGTGTTTCATGTTCGACGGGAACCTACGCACGATCTTCTGCTGCCTCCTCTGTCGACTGAAAAGTGAAGATTGAATTTTATCTTTCCTCTTTTGTCCTTAAATTCTTAATTGTAAAATTTTATATATTTCTTGCAATATTATATTTGACGTATCCTATTTCCTCGACCGAGGACTAATGGACTGAATAATAAATCTAAATCATAACACTACTCGAACGTAACAAAGAGAAAGCTCATCGGCTAGCACAAATGCAATGAAAGGCCTTTGGCACTTGTCTGCAAGTACCAACCCAAATCGCGAGCAATGTGCAATATACCTCCAAATCTAGGTTAGCATGGACCAGCCCAAGGACTGAAACTACAACAACATGAAATCTACAGCACAGATGGCTAGGTATTGGCCTTGGAACTGAATGAAGAAGTCAATACGGTGACCCTTGATCTAGAACCATAATCCGTCGGAAGAAAGAACAGAACAATCAGCACCTTGTGACTTGCCGCCTTATCCCTTTGCTATCGATTTCTGTTAAACAATGCTCTATTGTTCCACATTTCCGGGAGAAAGTGATACGTCTTGTGACAGTTGATAACGAAAGCTATTTATATGATTATAGTACATACCCCTACTACAATATAAAAGTATTTTTCCGATGTCTAGTTTTAATAATAACGCTAGTCCTACCAAACATTATATTCTACGCGCATATATTTAAAGTATTCTTTGTCTCAGTTCTAAGGAAATCCTTAAGTATTATGTAACTGGACAAAGTTACTTGAATATGAACAGGCTACTTCGAAATTTATTGATAAAGGTGTGATGAGATCGGTAGACAACAGATTCATAAACCTTATCAACCGGACGAGTTGCGGGGTTGGGTGTTATTGTTTGGTTTCTCCGAAAATGTGGGCAGATTTCTTGCTTTTCTTGTGTATGTGTGCCTTTTACTATAGATATATGCAGATGCTAACGGACTATGGCTCTTTATCTACAAGAAATGCAACTAAAAGCCAAATTTACTTTTAAGGAAGGGTTTGTTAGCAACGAACCGTGTGAACCACTATGAAGTTTTGAAATTCATTTATTTCACGGTTCTCCGCGTAATAAGTGCAGTTAATAGAGATCTTCGGAACCACGGGTATTTATAGGGCAAATATATTTACAGTTTGGTTGTACATATAAAATTAATTAGCAATTATCATTAAAAGCTATTTTAATTTCCTTTCTATTACGAGCCTCGCGTATTCATAACGGACGTGATTGATAGCAAACGAACTGTAATGATTTGAAATTTAAATATATTATCAATTCAAATCGCTTAGTTGTGGTTTGCAATAAATTAACTCTAACTTTTATAGGCCGTAATGAACAAAGATTATAGGGCGGCGAACAGAAAGGAGTATTGTATTGTTACGACAATAAGACCTGTGTTAGGCAAGCATTGTGGATAATAGCACGTATTATTATAACAAGTAGCAACTTTATTCGATGTTTGTTAGAGGCAGTAATGGGACATACATTTGGAAAACATTATACAACAGTTAACTTATTGAGTTCAAAAGTAAATATTGTCACGTTTCGTAGGGATCGTGAGATTCAATAACACACACACGTAGAGGTTATAAGCGTTTAATCAACGGCGAAGTGCTGTACAAAGCTCGTACTGCTTAAGACTGACTCCGATTTTTTTTTTTTGGGTAACAGGCTACATGAGGGTGATCCTGAAACAGGCAACTCCCCTTTAATAGCATAGGAAGGGAATTGAAAAAGGGGGGATGCGGAAGGTAGAGCAAGGTAGCCAAGGGTTGACTAGGGCCCCCGGGCTATGGTTTAAGGATCCTACCCGGTGTTTCACCTAAAGAGATGCAGGGAAAACCCTAGAAAACCTGCATCAGGTAGGTCGGGTTGGAATCCAGTCCTATTTATACATACATGGAATATTCTAGAAACAGAACATTCTAGAAACAGAAAATACTAGAAACTAAAGGCAAACAATGTAAATAAATTAAACAAATAAAAATGGTTGCGTCGGCTGGGACTCGAACCCGAGTCTGCAAATCTGCAGTCCAATTTCAATTTTAACATTTCTTTATTCAATACAATATTTACAAAATTTACAAAAGTTGTATACAAAAATTTTCATACATATAGAGTAGTTCCTGCTCACGCTTAACCTACTGCTTAGACCTTTTACTTAAGTTTTATTAGTATACATGTGTGGTCGGTTTGCTTAATTGATTATAATTATAAATATTTTTAAGTTATACACAGGAAAATAGATAAAAACCTACTATTGACAATTTAAATTTATTATACAATGACTTCTAATTAGAATTTAACATTATTAGATTCGTAGAATATATTTAATTTTTGATAAGGTAATTTATGTTTCCATAAAGAGTTGATGTTGTGGTATCTGATATCTGTGATTGGTTTTGTTAGGTTGTTATTTTTTAATTGTATTGTGTAGAATTTATTGGCAGAATGTTTTATGTGGTCGATTATACTGTTTATATTAGCTTCTTCGTGTAGTTCTGTGATTCGTGAGTATCTATCTGCATTAAGAATGAGTCGTATGAATTTGTTCTGGAGTCTCTGTAGTACGTTTATATTGGTGATGGCTGCTCCACACCAGACTGGTGATGCATATAGCATGATTGGCCTAATAATCATTATGTAAATTAACCTTTTATTTTTTATGCTCAGTGCTGATCCTTTGATTAGCAAAGGATAAAGATTTTTAGCCACAGCATAAACTTTTCTGACACTCTCTTTTATATGATACTGAAAGGTTAGACCTGTGTCTAGATATACTCCAAGATATTTTACCTGATTTTGAATTTTGACTATTGTATTATTTATTTTTATCGGTTGGATTATCCTAGTGTTATTTATCTTTTTTTTGAATACGATTGCTTGAGATTTACCAGCGTTAAGTTTTATTTTCCATTTTGAATAGTATGATTCAAGTATATTTAGGTGGATTTGAATTTGTTTAGCAGCAACTATTGCACTGAATGAACTTGCATAAATGGCTGTATCATCTGCGAATAAAGCTAGTTAGGTTTTAGGGAATTGAGGGATGTCGTTTAAGTAAATGTTAAACAGGACTGGTCCAAGCACTGATCCTTGTGGGACCCCTGCACAGATTTGTTTTCGTGTTGATTGTTTGTTGTTTACTGTTACATGTAGGTATCTATTTTGTAAGTATGAGTAAATGTATGATATAATTGTGCTAGGGTAATTTGATGAATGCATTTTGTAGATAAGACCATGGAACCAAACCCTATCGAATGCTTTCTCGATGTCTAAAAGGGCCAAAACAGTCACGTTGTTTCTATTGTAGTTTACACTGATGTCGTTTGTGATTCTTATAACTTGTTGTACTGTGTTATGTTTAGTTCTAAATCCAAATTGTTGGTCTATTATGATTTTGTTTTTAATTTCAAATTTTTGTACTCTCTTTAGTATTATTTTCTCTGTCAATTTACCCATTGTTGATAGCAAACTGATTGGCCTATAACTTGTTGGGTGTTTCATCGGTTTCCCTTGCTTGTAGATAGGGATGACATTTGCTACTTTCCATGGTTTTGGGTGATATGAAAATTTAATTATTGCATTTACTATATACATGAATTGCACTATGGATTTATTACTAAGATTTTTTAAAATTATATTTTGGATTCCATCTGTGCCGGGAGCTTTTTTGGGTGGAAGTGTTTTAATTATTTGTCTTATTTCCCGTGGGGTTGTAGCGTACTTGGACCAGTCCTGTTTTGGAGTACAGTTGTTGTATTCCTCAGCTTTGCTTATGATCATAAGTTGCTCTTGTGTAAATCTATCAAGTTCAATTTTGTGTATAGTTTCGTATGTCTGTGCTAGCATCTCTGCTTTATCGACGTTTTCAAATGCCACATTTCCTTCATCCTCAAGGGCAGGAATGGAAATAAATTGATTTTTTAAAATGTTGGTCATATGCCACAGCGAACTATCGTTTGTGTTAAGTTTTGACAACCTATTGGACCAGTTGCTATTTCTATGTTCGTTAATTCGATTTCTTATTTGTTTTGTTTGGCTTATGTATAGAGTTTTATGTATGGTGCTTCTGGTCCTTTGCCAAATTCTTCGGTTTTTGTTTTTCTGTTTTATTAGGTTGATTACGTGTTGTGGGAGTTTGTCTTGAAATTGTTTTGTTGTTTTTTTAGGAATTGATTTAGCTATTGCTTTTTGTATAATTGAGGTCATCTTTTCAACTCAATTGTCAATGTCGAAAGTTGATTGGAAGTTATTATTAAGATCTAAGTTTGCATCTATGTATTGTCTGAATTGTTTCCAGTTTACATTTGAATAGTCAAAGACTTTGTTGACTATTTCATTGTCTGTGACACAGTTTAAATGAAACATAACAGGGTTGTGATCCGAGTTTAGCTCATCCAGCGCTTCTATGTCCGTAATATTAGTTATATTTTTTATCAATGCTATATCTATTGTTGTAGGGGTCATATTATTGGGAGGATAATGTGTATGGGAGTTAGGAAACATGATGCTACAGTTATTGTTGACTGAATAATTATACAGGACATTGCCATTGTTGTTATTTCTGTGGCAGTTCCACATTGTGTGTCTGGCGTTTAGATCTCCTACAACAATGACCTTGTCTGTATAATTGATGAGTTTATGAATTTCATCTGTTGTGAATTGATTTCTTGGATTGTTGTATACTGCAAATATATGAATGTCATTGTTGATTTTAATGCCCAGATGTTCTATCGTAATATGAAGATTCGGAAGCTGCAAGAATGGCAATCCTTTCTTTATAAAAATAGCAACGCCACCGGCAGAATTATACCTATCTTTTCTTATGGAAACATAATCTTTTATATTAAATTTTAAACTTTCATTAAGTTTAGTCTCGTTTACTAATAATATATCTACTTTAAATCTTGTTAAAAAGTCTATTAACTCTCCTTGTTTATTTCGTATACCATTAGCATTCCAACTACAAATAGTAATTCCCGTCATCAGTCTTCCAGACATTCACAGAAATTTGAAAATACTTCAAATTTATCTAGCGTATTTTTACACTTCTTTAGTTCACTATTTAAAATTTTGATTTGTTTTAACATAACTTTAATGTTAATTAATGATTTTTATGTTTTAAGCTCTGATGTTAATTCTAGCAACTCACTGATAGTTTCATCATTTCTGTCTGAATTTATATTTGTTACCTTGCTAGTCCGAGGTTCTGTTAGTGCTGCCCAAGACCTTGGTTCTTCCCTTCTTTTCAGTTCCGGGAATTGCCCCTTGGATTGTAGGTTGAGTTGTCTCGTTGATTTCCAGTTTTGTGCTGCGTCCGGCTTCTTTTGTCGCTCCTCCATCCTGGTTTTCCTTGTGAGATATGCCTCACACTTCGTAGAGTTGGCAGGGTGGTCGCCGCCACAGTTTGCGCATTTCGCTGGTGTATCTCTCGTCTTACAACATTCTCTTGTGATGTGATTTCCGGCGCATTTAAGGCACGTCGGGTCATCGTAGAGTTTGTCGTAGCATGACCCCAGCGTTGGCAGTTATGACATTGAGTTATTCTTCTTTTGCTGGTGTAGACTTCCCATTTAACTCTTGTGTTACAAATGTATTGTGCCCTTTGATTAAGTTGTGTGGCCTTCATTTCACCTTTTATTGTGATGATGAAAATAGATGATTTTGTTCCCTTCATTTTATTTAAGTTTAATACTTCTATTCGTAGTTCCGTTAAATCGGCCTCTATGTCTTTGTTGTCTGTATTATGATGAAGACCTTTAATAACATATGTTCTTCTTTTTTCGTTTTTGCTCGTGTAAGTATGAAATTTAATTTCCCTAGCTTTAAATGATTGAATAAGTACCTCATAGTCAGCTTGCGTGCTTGTGTACACCTCAGTTGTATTTTCTAAGTATTTGATATAAAACTTGTCACTGGTTTGTGATTTGATTGCAAAGTTGAAGGTATTTGGATTATCCACAACAGAGTGGAGAACAATTGGCGGAGGCTTCCTTAATTTTACACTACTTCCAGTTTTCAATATATTATCACTTTGGTTTTCGTTACTCCCTTCTTGTCCTTGCATACTTTCATCATCAATGTCCGTGAGGGCTTGATATTTATTGTTCGTTTCCACATTGCACTGAATTTTGAACTGTCGATAATCATCGTCAGATGACATGATTTTAGTCCGGCTCTTCAGATGTGGCAATATAAGGAATTAGATGTCTAACATAAACGATATCGATATATAGAATGCTCGAAAAGTAACTTATAACGAGAGTAACTTGATATTTAAGAATAATAATTTGAATAATAGTTAAAAGTTTTAATATAATAAATAAATTTGGTTAGGTCGTAAGAGTAATATATGTTTGTAATGAAGTTGACGAGGAAAGAAGATTTTTTCGTCCGGACGACCGGTGCTGGGCATCAGTTAGGACTGGTTGTAAGGACATGAGTAAGTTTTTTTTTTAAATCGAGGGTAGGGGAAAATCTTCAAAAGACGCTGTGAAACCAGAGTTACACGGTGTGTGGGATTTTTACCCACTGAAAACCACCTCCCTTTACGAAGTACCTCCTCGCGGAACCGCCGTTAGGCATTACTTCACGAGGGGTTGGATTGCCAATGGGTGCACATAGGTATAATAATTATTAGATAACAATAAAACTATAGTATAGCTATTCCTAACTATTACTAGCGTCCGTTCACACGTCTCATCGAAGATGCAAATTATACATTATCTCACTTACACAAGATTCACTCACACGCTCAATTTACAAAATACAACTATTACACACGCATTCACTCGGATGTATATGCTTTCGTCGAACGTTCATCTGATGACGCATCGCGTACTCAAACTCACACATACACTATCATACGCACTCGCACTCTCTCTTACGCTTCATAAACCCTCGCACTCACGACAAGGCAGTTATAAGCACATTCACTCGTTGGCTTATAGACGCTGTCTTTCTTTGCTCCGTAGTTTCTCTAGTACCTTCGTAGCGAAGTGTGACACTACGTCCCAGCTTTCTTGGTCCTGAAGCATAAACGGCGTTATATCTTCAGGCCTCACTCGACGTCTGAGAAGCTCCTGTACTGCTGCTCTTTCTTCGTTGAAGCGAGGGCAGTCGAAGAAAACGTGTTCCGCGTCTTCTACTTCTTCTGTGCATGTTGGACACATTTCATCTTCTATTATGGTGAATTTCTTCTGGTATTGCTTGAAGCATCCGTGTCCCGTCAGGAACTGAGTGAGGTTGTAGTTCAGCTCGCCGTGCTTCCTGTTGACCCACGTTCCTACGTCGGGAATCAGCCGGTATGTCCATCTTCCTTTGTCAGAGTGATCCAAGCGGTCCTGCCAGGATCTGATGGTTTCTCGACCTTCTTCAACCGCGATGACTCTTCTGTCTAACTCGGCATTGAGGCGGGCTCGTTGGAATCGCCGCTTGCATTCTTCTGCCTCCAGTTCTATGGGCTTTATTCCGGCGATGACGCACACTGCATCGTAGGAGACGGTCCTGAACGCGCTGGCGACTCTTAGCGCGCTTGTGCGGTAAGCTCCAGCGATCTTCCTCCTGGACGATTCAGTCTTCAAGGCTTCCGCCCAGATGAGGGCCGCGTATAGCAGGGCCGAGTTGACGGCAGCCGCTAGTAGCCTTCTCCGACTTTGTCGGGGTCCTCCTGCATTAGGACATAAGTATGTGTGTATATGAACATGTGTGTATGTTAGAATAACCGTGTGGGGATGCTAGTCCTCCATCGGCCGTCTCCCCAGGTTGCTCAGTGGAGATCACGACTCATATATTCGTAGTACCTATATTTCGGGGCGAACAAAAACTAGCATGGTGAGGGGCAACAGGCCTCACTATTACCTACTTGAGGCACGACGTTAGTGATCTGGGAATGGCTCAACGTTGGACAAACACAAGCATGTCTGGAACAACTTTAATGGCTGTGTTACTGTTGGACGGCTGAAAGCAAGGGGAAACTACAGCCGTGTCTTTAATTTCCCGCGTACATGCAACGCTCAATGCATAAAAATATGATGGCAGCCTCTCGGGTAAAATATTCCGGAGGTAAAATAGTCCCCCATTCGGATCTCCTGGCGGGTCTACTCGGGAGGGTGTCATCAAAAAGACAAAGAGTGAAGTTCTACGAATCGGAGTGTGGAATTTTTTGTCAGATCAATATAGGGTGCTTAGCACAAAATCGAATATAGGAAATGCAGGGGTAGGTCTCGTAATGAATATAAGGCTGGGGCAACGCATAAGTTATTACAGAAAATATAATGAAAGGTTAATTACGATAACGTTAGAAACAAAACCGCAGCCGACAACGATTATTCAAATTTATATGCCCACAAGTATCGCAGAAGAAGAAGAAATTGAGAAAATCTACGAATAAATTGAAGAAATAATTAAGCATGTAAAGGGAAACGAGAATTTGATAGTAATGGGTGACTGGCCCGCAGTTATAGGAAAGGGAAGAGAAAGTGGCGTAGTTGGGGACTATGGACTTGGGGAGGGAATAAAAGGGGAGATAGGCTAGTGGAAATTGCATGGAGCACAGTTTAGTCGTGACGAATACGTGTTTTAGGAATCATGAAAGAAGACTATACACATGGAAGAAGTTTTACTCGAAAAATTAGATTATATAATGGTTAGGCAGAGGTAAAGGAACCAGATAATAAACTGCAAGACGTACCCAGGAGCATAATCTGACCATAATCTGCTGGTTATGAAATGCAGGCTGAACTCAATAAAGAAATTAGAACTGAAAGATGAAAAATAGAAACAGGACGTGATTCAGAGTTTCAAAGAAGTTATGAGGAGTAGATTAATGGAGAAAGTAGAAAGAAACAATATACAAGAGAAGTGGGCACTCTTAAAGGAAGAAATGACTAAGACAGCAGAAGAAAAAATAGGAAGAATAGCTCAGACCAATAGAAAAGCATGGATAAAACAAGAAATAATAAAAATGGTTGATGAAAGGCGTAAATATAAAAAGCGAGAGAGGAAAATGGTAAAGATCACTACAGACGCTTGAAGAATGAGATAGGTAGGAAGTGCAAATCAGCCAAAGAGGCTTGGCTACAAGAGAAGTGCAAAGCAGTTGAAGATTTCATGGTGAAAGGGAAAATAGACGCAGCTTATAGGAAAATCAAAGAATCATTTGGCGAGAGGAAAAATATTAGCAAAAACATCAGGAGAGCGGATGGAAAGCCAATTATGGATAAAGAAGAAAATGCAGAAAGGTGGGCGGTATCATGGTGGAAGTCTAGATCAGTCAATAATAGGAGAAGAAGAGGAGGTGGATGACGAAGAGTATGGGGACAAAATTTTAAGGTCAGAGTTTGATAAGGCGCTGAAAGGCCCGAGTTATGGTAAAGCGCCAGGAATTGATAACATTCCAGCAGAGTTGATAAGAGCATCGGTCGAAGAAGCAGTTTCATGGCTGTTCGGGATAGTTTGCAAAACATACGAAACAGGAAGAATCCCAGAAGATTTTATTAAAAACATAATTATACCTATACCGAAGAAGGCTGGGGCTGATAGATGACAGAAGACAGGCAGCAGTAATTAGAATAGAAGACCAAGAAAAGAAAGCAGAAATCAAGAAAGGAGTAAGAGAAGGATGCAGTCTGTTGCCCATGCTGTTTAACTTATATATAGAACAAGCGATTAAGAAAGTTAAAACGGAATATGGAAAAGGAATCATACTGCAAGCTTGACTGACTAGTTGAAGCGTTCTGTTCACATGTAAGATTAAATGTTCAAAGCGATCTCATTTTGTCTGACTACAGGCAGCTGTTCTTTATTGTATTGAATTTCACGAACAAAAATGTCTGGTGTAGTGAGTACTGTCTGTCATTTATATATTCAAAGCTAATTACTAATTCTAAATTCTATTTTCCTACATAATACAAAATTTATTATTAATCCCAATTCGCTCTTCACTTTTAATCAGTCTGTTTAAACTCTAACATTAAAATATTTTAAATACAATAAATGAGTTAAATCAGACTCAGTTTTGATTTTAATTTCGTCTCTCATTTGATTTGAGACTTCTTCGGTTATACTAAAAAGGATTTTCAAATGGATTACATTGGGTAATATGCTGTGATAAAATTTTTAGAACTCGTGATTGGTGCACAATTACAGACGTCACAGTCTGTAACGTGTATACAATGAAGAGAAAATGTATTCGTTTGGGGGAATATATTTAAGCCAATGGTTTGAAATTTACAAAAATTTAGCTGTACATGGAACCTCACTCCATGACTCCTTCGGTCGAAATGCAGGAATGTGCCGCAAATCCGGCTTAGGAATAAAGTTAAACCAACAACTGACTACAATAGTAAAGAATCATATATACAATTTAAGTTATTGGCATCACTTTTTACGTTGATACAATGAATGTTTTTTTTTTCTAAAATTGAGCATGTCGCTCAATGGAATGATTTTGTGAACTGCTTTTGATATTCTTCATGTGTTCAGATAAACTATTTATTTATAATACATTTATAAATTTTTTGACCTTAACAACTAACTCATTGTACAATACTAAACCTTTATTATAAATCGAGTTTTTTGTACTTTTTAAATTTAAGTGGCCAATACAAAATTTTTCACTACCCCTTGTGTTATGACTCTGTACCTCTGAATTTATTTTTATAAAAATATTGAAATAATATCGTAGCTGACCTTTTCTATTTTATGAATAAAAACTAAAACATTATACAGAATTTGGTCCTTCACACTTAACAATTCTAATTTATTTAGCATATCCTTATTCGTACAATATTTGCTTTCATTTAAAATAGTCCTTAATCCTCTATTCTATATCACTGCTATTTTTTTTCTTATACAAAATAGCATTTGAATACGCCAAAGATTTTAGATATTCCCAAAGATAAAAGTGCAGAGGGTTTAAGTCGAGGGAACGCGGTAGCCAAACAATAGGCACATCTCTGCCAAACAACGGCGAGGACAATGCTCTTTAAGGTGCTTCGAACTCAGAACAGTTGTCGACGGGAAGCTAGTGGCATGTCATCCAAATAAAGATGGAACTGAGCATGAAAATTTATTGGATCCAAACAAACAACCAACATTGCCTGCCACGGCTGCGTCGTCCGAAACTATTGTAGCGCAGTAGAACCCGCGTCCAATTTTTTTTTATTATTTACGGGAACTTAAATACTAAATATTCCGGCATGAGCAAGTCGCTTGCCAGGAAGAAGGGGTTTTTCCGCGCGCCGTCTTGGCAGCTCGGAATAATAACAAAGGGACTGCGAATGACATCTGGACCATAAAGCTCGGACACCTCGTCGCCGATTTCGGAATGTCCTAATCTGCCTGAGAATTTGGTGACCGGGTGGCGTGTGTTCCCCAAATGAAACAAGGGATATGATTGGAGAATATCCATCCCTGCCACCTTAGGGATAGGTGTCGGATAAGTGGGGACAAGGTTAAAGAGGCTGGCGGATACAATTTTGAAGAGATTTTTGCAAGGTGATGGTGAGAGGATATTGAAGGAGAGTAGTGGAGATTTTTGGTTGGTGATACAAGGTGGTGACAAAAGGAGATTGGCAGCAGAGTGGTGGAGAGAGTAGATGGTGAGGTGGCAGCGGAGACCATGCTTAGATCTGTTCAGGAAGCAGGGAAGAAAGGTCTTAACAACAAGGGAAGAAAGAGGGAAAAAAAGCGGTGTTTCCTCGATTTGGCAGCAGCTATTGTCGACTGGCCCCTTCAAGTCCCACAACACGGAAATTACAGCGAGACGCCTATGAAAACAACTCAGGTTCGTCAACGAACAGATCTGCTACACGTGGTCACCCAAACCATTAATACCCTGAGATCTTTAATAAAATCCCATTTTAATTAATTATTTTTGTACATAATATTGTAATATACTTTTTTGTATATAAAACATTTATTAATTTAAATTACAAATCTGATCAATTTTAACAATTTTGTTTATTAATTTAAGTGAAGACTCGGGCTTAATCCCAGGGGATTTTGGGTCTCTCAAGAGATGGAGTATGCATCAGCTGAAAATAGAAAGAAAATAATTGAATGTTAATTTTATTCAGAGCAATGAGCAAGTTTCACAAATTTTAGATCGCTTACCCACAATTACTGGCCCAACAAACATCCACCTCTCGAATGTTTGTGCGTCTCTGATATCTGCTCTCTGCTCCACTCGCCTCCCTTCTGCGGTCTGATCACTCGCCTGCCTTCTGGGGTCGAGGCTCGTCCTCTCGGGTCTGATCTGGTCTGGTCGCCTCCCTTCTCGGGTCTGCTCTCGTCTGGTCTGCCACTCTGAGGTCTCTACCACGATCTCATCTGGTCTGCTTTACTCATCTCCCTTCTCGGGTCTCGTCTGCCCCTCTCTGACGCACTCTGATACCGTCTGATCTCGAGCCACCCATCGGCTTCCCTTATAAAGCTTCGGGCGGGACTTCCCCTATTTCTTAACATTTCGGGGTTCCCCGCCCTCATTTCTCCCGCGGGGGTTCACCATCGTTCAGGCAAGCCGGGCCTTCCCCGCGGGGAAAAACAATATCTCGGCCGACTATCCATTGTTGTTGGCCGAACTGCGCCTCATAACGCCACAACCTTACCAAAATCCCCCTTTTTATCACAATATATATACGCACTACCCATAATAAAATGATTGTGTTTACAATTAATAAATGTATATATTTAAACCCAATTATTAAATTCATTAATTAATATTCCCCCCATCATTTACACCATATTTGTCGCAGATAAAGAATATTTCGAATTCTAAAGGTCTCATCAAGTCTAACTTCAACACTGATGCCTGCTCAGATGTTAATGGAGAGTTTCTGTTGGTGAGATGATTCGATAGTTGCGTTGGCTGTGAACATTATAGATTTTATCCCTCGTGATTGCTCCCTCATTCGTGAACAACATGGTGGAATTCGTACCGCATTGTTCGCGGAGTCATTGGCAGCATATTAACCTTGTGAAATAATCCTCAGGAGACAACTTGTTCATGCTATAGATGCCATGGATTATATCCATACCGTCGTGAGCAACATAGGAGCATTCCTCTGCAATCCTAATCGTCTAGTGCTGACTCCAGGACTTTACTCAACAATGTTGAGAACAGTTTCTTCCTCTTTAGGGTTTGTTCCGAAATAAACGACCTGCTCTCAAAGCATTACCATACGAGTAAAGCATACTCGTGAGTTTTTTTATGTGTACATCTTTACAGCCTACAACCAACAGTAAACAGAGTGTCTAGTCTATTTCACTGTAAACCTATCGCTGTAAGCCACTGAAAACAGCAATCATACAAACGCATCAGATACGACTAAGTAAACTAAACGTGACGGGTTATTATTTGCGGATAATTAGAAGTATTGAAGTCAACACCAATTTTATTTGCAAGTTGTTTCTTGCATTTACATTATAGTCTTTCCTTTGGGTCCAGATAAAAAGATTAAGTATTTTGAAGAGGACAGGGATATATATCCAGAAAAAATGCCTATCCATTATCTCTATAGAAAGCAGTCAGCAGTAATTAGAATAGAATATCAAGAAAAGAAAGCAGAAATCAAAAAAGGAGTAAGACAAAGATGCAGTCCATCGCCCATGTTGTTTAACTTATTAGAGCAAGCGAAGAAGATCGTTAAAACCGAATATGGAAAAGGAATCATACTGCAAAGAGAAGAAATAAAAACCTTACGCTTTGCCGATGATATTGTAATATTAGGGGAATCAAAAGAAGACTTGGAAACCATGATAAATGGCATGAACGGGGTCCTGTAGGAAGAGTATAACATGAGGATTAATAGAGGCAAAACCAAGATAATAGAGTTAAGTATGGGACACAGTGAAACAACAAAGGGCGAAAGATTGGGAAGTGATATTTTGACGGAAGTTAAGGAATTCTGCTACTTAGGAAGCGTAATAACTAGGAATGGTAGAAGTGTAGTAGACATAAAGGGTAGGATAGCACAGGGAAGGAAGGCTTTCGCGAAAAGAGGAATTTACTTGCGGGTAATATAAGTGTAAATATTAGGAAATCGTTGCTAAAAATGTTCGTATGGAGTGTGGCGTTATATGGGTGCGAAACGTGGACGGTAGGAGTTGCACAGAGAAAAAGAATAGAAGCCTTTGAAATGTTGTACTATAGGAGAATGCTGAGAATCAGATGGGTGCATAGAATCACTAAGAGGAAGTTTTAAACAGAATAGGGACAGAGCGAACAATATGGATAGATTAATAGGCCACGTTTTAAGGTACGAGGGTTTTGTAAAATTATCATTAGAGGGAAGTGTGTTGGATAAGAACAGAACAGAGAGGCTAAGAAGATTAAGGAAGATGTGGGATGTGGTAGTTATGCGGAAATGAAAAGGCTTTCGCAAGATAGATTAGCATGGAGGGTTGCAGCTCTCAATATGAGGAATACATTCCTGAAATTACTCCGCCGAGATTTGTTCCACCCTGATCAGGTTGCGAATCACAAATCCTCAAGATTTAACCTTCAGGTTTGCCAATTAATCATATAGCCATTATAGAGTTTGTGCTATGCAACCGTACGTTCGTGTACGCAAGACCAATTCTTAATATAAACCGAAATATTGTCACACTAAGTTCTGAATGTTCTAAAAAGAACAGATTGTAATGTTACTTAAGTTGTATCGAAATTCTTCTTCTATATAAAATGTGCAAATTGCATTAATTGCATGCGTTGCGTGCAAAAATAAATTACTTTATTTGTAATTTGGCTTTATTGTAAGGGAAAGGGTTAATGCCCGCATAAACTTTTCTTTTTAGATATTAAAATTCCAGGGTCATTATTAAAGATCTTGATAAGACGAGATCATTTACATTTGAATGGCGGCGTCACTTTTAGCTAATCAGCGACAGATCCGCTATTAAAACGTCAGTCTTTGCAGTTCATGCTTGTCGAGCTCTTAGCAGCTTTGTTCCAACGCAAATAGTTTGACTTAGATTTTACCTGATATATAGTGACACAACTGTTGTTTTGATTTCCCGCAGTGACTACATATTCTTATCCGTTCAAATATCGTGTTTCGTAAATTAATATCAAACATTAGTGTTAAAAATGGAAGATCAACAGACGATACCAAATTTCTTTTGCAACCGATCTGTATTTGTTACCGGTGGCACAGGATTTATGGGAAAAGTTCTTATAGAGAAGCTCATTCGAACCTGCCCAGGCATTGATTGCGTTTATGTGCTGATGAGGAGTAAAAGAAGCAAGCTTCCAAATGACCGGCTGAAAGATATGTTCGATTTGCCAGTAAGTATTATTGAATTAACTACTATACTATATTTGAACCCAAAATCATATTTTGAATGAAAAGAACAAAAATTTAATTACTTTAACTTAAACAACATAATACTAATCTTTTTTGTTTCATAATGGATGATAAGTTGATAGTTAATGAAAAAGTTCGCAAATTGTCACATACTATTTTTTTCTATTTTGGAAATGAATGCCTGTATATAAGGTAAATCTACCTGTGTCAATATTTTATATAAATATATGTTCCGCATAACCTCTCAAAAATTGCTGGAATTTGAACCCAACGTCTTATGCGCATGATCTCAATGTTGTTATTGTAGTTTCAGTCCTTAGACTGATCTGACGCAACCCTCCATGCTAACCTATTTCGTACAAGCCTTTCATTTCTACATAACTACCACATCCTCCCTAATCTGCTTAGAATGCTCCGTCCTTGGCCTCCTTCTTATGTTATTATCCCTCACACTTCCCTCTAATGCTAATTTTACAAGACCCTCATTAAGCTTCTCTTGGTCCATATTGCTCTCTCTTCTCTTATTTAGCTTAGAACTTCCTGATTAGTTACTCTATTAAATTTTTTACAAAATTTTCAGTTTTTTTTCTAAAGCACCACATTTCAAAGGCTTCTACTCTTTTCTTTTCCCCAATTCATATAGTCCATGTTTCGCATCAATATAACGCCACGCTCCATACGAACATTTTTAGCAACGATTTCCTAATGTTCACATTTATATTACCTGTAAGTAAATTCCTCTTTTTCGCGAAAGCCTTCCTTGCTTTATGTCTACTATACTTCTTCCTTCCATCCTTCTTGGCTCTACAGCCCGTTGACGGCCTGGGTCTACCGAGTCGACAGCGGACTGTCATCTTGCATGACACATTCCGAATTTGGAGTGACACGTGGTCAGCGTATCGATCCTCCAACAATCTTAATCCCGGTCTTCGCGACCATGACGACACAAACGCCCATGCCAGGATTCGAACCCGGGACCTCTGGGTTGTGAGGCAGCAAACTATACTCCTACCATCCCTAATTAT
Source organism: Eucriotettix oculatus (assembly GCA_034510155.1). Taxonomy (NCBI): domain Eukaryota; kingdom Metazoa; phylum Arthropoda; class Insecta; order Orthoptera; family Tetrigidae; genus Eucriotettix; species Eucriotettix oculatus. The sequence goes on from CM067377.1 coordinate 62,330,859, forward strand.
TATGCTGCCCAAGGAGCAGAATTCCTTAACTTCCTTTAAAATATCCCTTCCCAATCTAACACCCTTTTGTTATTCCATCATTTCTCAGTCTACACTCCGTTACCTTGGTTGCACTCTTTCTCCAAGAACACGTTCATGCTATTTATTATGGTTCCCAAGTCTTCTTCTGACTTCCGTAATACGACAATATCATCAGCTAACCCTAGGGGTTTTATTGCTTCAAAACATTAAAAATCATGTCTATGTAGGAAAAGTAATATGGGGTAAGTCATACTATGCACCCAAAGTTGTTGCGGTGGTAAAGAGTTGACATGAAAAGTAACGCTTGAAATGACCGAGATTGGAGTCTAATCCATACTTTTCTGAGATGGACAGCGGTACTCCCGGTGTCGATTGAGACCATTTCCAGCTCCTTCAAAATGCGGTGGTGAGAATGTGTAATGAGACCAGGACTAGTGTCAATTCATTGTTTTGAGGGTCGTAACAATACAGGCTTTATTTAGGTTCAATAATAGCGATAATGGACTTCGCAGTGAATAGGCTGACAGGAAAATCTCATGTCAAAAATAGCTGAGATTAGTGTCTAATGTTTAGTTGAATTAACTAAGGAGTTTAATTTTAATTTCAACCTCCATCGGCATGGTAGGGAAAGGGGAGAGGTGTGAAGAAAAAATGTCCAGAATTCCCCATGCTAGTGTCAAATCCATGGTTTTCGGTGTAGCTGAGATTGTGGCGTAGTCACGTGTTCTGCCTCCATCGCTACGCGGTGGGTTTATTATAAAATATTAAAAATGACCATGATATTAGTCTGTAACTAATTAGTTTCTCTCTCTAATTTGATATACCAAGGAAACGCGGATAAGATTGTAATAGGTAAGAATAATGCGAAAATGACCTATTTAATAAATTTATGATTTGTATTCTGAATCCCTCACTCACTGTGCGACAAGTGTGGTGACATGAGGCTTTATTGCTTCATACATTTAAATTTTATAGACAATAGAACATTTGGAATTTGGGTAGTGTTTTTATGATGTTCCATGATCTGGTTAACTATAGTAATAAAAGAAATAAAAAATATGTGGTATAAAATCGTATCGAGGAAGAAGGATTTTACCAATAGTCTGAAACAATGTTATAGATTCAGTATTAATGATGAGACTTTGTTAGTCGTGTGTCAACGCGTTGCGCAGTAGACAACTTCCCCGATACTGTAATGGATGTAGACCGGAGGTCAGTTTATCTCGTGATTTTATTGAGACAAGTTGGTCGCGTAAAAGAAATTCTGGAAAAATTGGCGCTGGATAATATATTGTGTTCATTCATGATATGTTGTAGGTAAAGAAACGTATCTGTAAAGGCTAAAAGTTAATAAGTTTAGGATGTAACGTTGCTCAGATCGACTTGAAGGGGAAGTTTCTTCTCAGAAGATAATAAATACTCCCTGCCTGCTCTACCTTTCTCTATAGCGCGTGGCGTATGCCATGTTATACCTCACGAACTGTACTTAATAACTTTATAAAGCTTAATCTAAGTATTTTTAATATTTTTATTACTTTCTTTTGTTTCAGCTCTTTGATATCATTAGAGAGAAAGATTGTAATTTATTCAATAAAGTAAAACCTATAAGTGGTTGTGTGACTGAACTTGGACTGGGAATTTCTGATGAAGACCGCAGGATGTTAGAAGAAAATGTTTCTGTAGTGTTTCATTTGGCTGCTAGTGTTAGATTTGATGATCCTATCAGGAAAGCTATAGTTATCAATGTGAGAGGCACACGTGAAATGGTTAATCTGGCTTTGAAAATGAAGAACCTTAGTGTAAGTTAAAATAAAAATAATCTATAATTATTTTATTTTACACAAACATTTTCATCTATGTAATCAGCTTTCTATTAATGCAACGGCTTAAGATGATGACAAATTATTTTGATGAATAACTTCTTTTTTTATAATACTCATACCAATGTTTGGAGCTGGTAGATTTGGTTATCCGAGAGTTGTGAAGGAAGTCTTCCGAGTAAGTTACAAACTAATTTTTTTTGACATTTTGTGGGGAATTTTACGCGGTGTTAGTTGAATTCTTTTCCGTTTTGAGATTGAGGTAATATTTGTATATGGGCAAAGCAGCTAATAGGAATGTACATTCTAAATACAAAAGGTTTTTAAATTTTACTTTATAAGCAACTAGCTATGCCCGCGACTTCGTTCGCACCGATATAGCTGTTTTTATTTTGCCCTAAAAACGAAAGTATGCTATCATTTATGACCGCTTCACGGCAAACCTTATAACTCGCAGTTGGTTTTGAACAGGTTCCGCTTTCACACGTTCACTACGAATGGAGCGAGAATGCTCGCTCTCTATATCTCTCTTTCATACCGTCAAAAGTTATCTTTTAATAACACAGTAAATGGGATGAAAGGTATAGGAACGCCTAACATGACTTTTAACTCGCAGTTGGTTTTCACGCCATCTTTCGCACGGCAATTCAATGGTTTTATAAATATTTACATTAATGTCTTCTGAACTCTGCAAGATATCAAAATGAAACATACACAAAAATTTAAGTTAAAATTACTGTTTCAATCCCTTAAATTTTCATTGAAATCCGTCAAGCCGTTTCGGAGCATAAACAGATCATAGTATAGGCAACTGGCATTCACTGTTTGGAGATTCAAACGCACGTTTGCCAAGAAACCTTATGTTTATATTATTTTAATATCGTTATAGAAATGAAATATGCACGAATATTAAAGTTAAATTTCCTGTTTCTAACCCCTTAAATTTTCATTGAAATCCATTGAGCCATTTCTGAGCCTATTTTAGATCAACATACGGACAGATAGACAGAATGGACAAACACTTCAATTTTAGGGTCAGGGTTTTAAAAGAACACAACGTTTCTTCAGGCTATATAGCCTAGATTTCATCCGAATTATTCAGCGGGAAAGTCTACGTTCATTACTTCAATTTTATTTATTGGTATAGATCAGTGGTGCTCAAACGGCCGATCGCGAGTGCTTTTAAAGTTGATCTCGAGAAAAATTTACCGATATGGATCTATTCACAGATTTTGTTTTAGTTGATCCTGAAGTAGGTCAGAATAATCCCCAAATCACTGTCTCCTATCGTAATAACCCCCTACTAGCGGCGCAAGGCGGCTTTATCAGAGAACGCACGACGTTTTTGATTCCCGCCATTATTTCTATAAACTTCGGGCGGAGTTTTTGGCGGCACGTTTACAAAAAAAAATTAGTTAGTTAGGTACTTGAGAACATTGGAGACTTCGTCCGCGCCAATATAAATGTTGCGCCTGCGGGAGTAGGAGTCAGTTTTGTGACATTGTGTCGAGCTAATGACAATTTCCTTTCGTTTTTCTCATTCCATTGCATTATCCATCAACAAGTTTTGTGTTCCAAAGTTCTAAACATGGAGGAGATTATGGGCATTGCAGTAAAAATTGTGAATTCCATCCGTGCCAGTAGCTTGCAACAAACGCCAAATTGCAGATGGAAGATAAGGAATCTGATGAACACACTGATTTAGGTCTTCACGCGGACGTCAGGTGGTTGAGTCGCGACAAATTACTAGAAAGGTTTCAAGAAAGATTGCCCGAAATAATAGCTTTTCTGGACCAAAGAGGTGATGAAACTTAGATGCTAAAAACGGAAAATGACCGACTGATTTAGCATTTTTGGCAGACATCACAATGCATTTAAACACCATTAACTAGGAGCTTCAAGGTAAAGGAAAATCCATTATTGAGATGATAGCGCAATAAACGCATTCAAAAGTAAATTGCAACTTATGATAGATCAACTGAAAAGAAATGATCTGAAACATTTTCCGTCTTTGAAAGCAAGGATTCCTTAGTTAAAATTTTATATTTATGAGGGAAAATTATTAAATATTTTGGGTGATTTCGAAAGACGTTTTTAAGATTTCAGTAAATGGCAAATATTGCACCTTGTTTGACATATTTTTTGCGTAAAACATTGAAGAATTTGTTACTGAAATTGCAAGTCAGTTTAACATGGACTCATCTTCTGTTGAAAATGAGGTAGTGCAAATTATATCAGATATAGCTCAAAGACACAGCATCTGGTCCTTTATATCTGAAGATAAATATCCGAATCGCCCTTCAGTTGACGGCAATGTTTGGGTCAACTTACTTGTGCGAGTCTGCATTTTCTGAAATGAAGATAATTAAGTCAAAATATCGCAATCGACTAACTGACGAAAATATGTCATCATGCTTGAGATTAGCTCTCGTTAATTACGTACCATTTTATGAAAAGTATGTTGAATACATGCAGTGCCACGCTTCATCATCCAAAGTCATTCTTTAGTTAAGTTTAGAAATTAGAACTCGTTTTTGTAAGAACCAATAAACTCGCAATTTTGATTAAGTACCTGTTTTTTCATTGAATTTTTAGTTAGAGCCTACCTTACTAAAAAAATGTATATTCCGGAAACTAATTTCTGTCGTTCCTACTAATTCTACGTGAATTCATGGCCATGAAATTATGCAGCGTCCATATATATATATACATATATATATATTATACTTAAACCTGCGCCACGGTAACCCTTCCTACCTAGACCTCAATCCCGCATCACATATACTTGCAGACTCTGAGAGTCGATAGATCGGAGTCTAACAATATTGAGGTAGATCTACAGCAGTTCAAGTTTGAGCACCCCTGGTATACATTAAGTTGGGTATCATACTACCTGTATAATTGTAATGTGTTAAAATTATTTATCGACAGGCTTTTATTCATGTTTCTACAACATATTGCAACACAAGTCAACCAATAGTAGAGGAAACTATATATCCAATAGATGCTAGTTGGCAAGAAATGATTTATGTAGCAGAAACAATGGAAGAAGACACTTTGAGAATCTTCACAAGCAAGTATGGAATATGTTGAGCATTTAAAGCTTTAATTTTTGTCATTTTAACAAAAATAGCATATCAGTTTAAACATCTCGGATCCACTACTATTGTTATATGAGGCTGTCTGTTTTGCTTCTTGTAAGTCAAGGAAGCGTGATATAAATAAAATTATGTTTCCAATAATAGCATTTCATTACGTAATTTAATTTAATTACGTCAAAATGTCCTTGTTTTATATAGTAATTTATACTGTAATCATAATGTATATATTGAATTGAAGATAGTCTATCATGAAGAAAAATTAAGTGGGATGATTCATGGGTGCTAGTACCAATCAGCCTTTGTTGCGAGTCCAAGTCAGAACATTGTTTCTTTGGAATACGCCCGAATCTGTTATAACAAACACTGATGGTGTAAACAATACGGACCCAACGCGCGGTTCTGAACCAGCCTGTAATTAAAAAATTGATTTATTATTCAAAACCTTCTAAGTATCTTTTTTAAAAACTATAATGTGAGGAGAACACGTCATAATTTCATTCAGGGTATAACAGACAATGTCTGATGCTGGAGTTCGGAGGCGTTCGGAATCGACTGTACAGACAAGCTCCGGACTACTCCCACTTCAGTATCGGGGAAGTAGTTACTGCGCATCGTGTTGACACGCGACTAGCTTAATCTCTTCAGTTATACGAGCGCACGAGGGTCCAGGATTCGACGGCAGGTTCCAGATGTGAACGGATCATGAACCTGTGGCCAGATAAATTCGCTAGGGCGACTCCCATATCGCAGCCAACACAAATTTCCATAGAGTAATCCGTCCCTTTCCGTAACATCAGGTTGAAACTGATTAAATCTCACGACTGGTATATGGCAAACCAGTTATTTGTTTCAAATGACAGGCGTTCCTCTACATGAAATTTGCCAAATTTTCTAAAAATATTTTAATAATTTGGGAAAATGACATCGTTAACTTTTCTTTGTTGTTGTTGTTTAGAGTAAAAGTGAAAGAGTTTATGAGTGAATGAAATAAAGCAAATTCAGTACTAAATATTTAGGACTTTCTGTAGATAATAAGCTGAATTGGAAAGAGCATATTAATCAACTATCAAGAAAATATCCACAGATTCTTATGCTGTAAGGGCTATATCTAATTATCTGAACATAGAAACACGAAAATTAGTATATAATTCATATTTTCACTCTGCATTGTCTTATGACATTTTGGGGTGACTCCTCAGAAAAAAAAGAATTTATAATCCAAAAAAGAGTCATTAGAATAATACGTCAAGTCAATTCAGGAACATCTAGTCGAGGACTTTTAAAAAAATAATTAGGTACACTTACCCTCACAAGTCATTACATTCTCTCATAATGCTCTTTGTGATTAACTATAAAAATTTATACACTACCTACGCAGGTGTGCGCAGAATTAACCCTACAAATAAAAACAACCTTCATATTTAATAAAGAAGACTAATAATAACATAAAAATCTTTAACAGGGAACAACACTGTTCAACAAGCTACCCCCATACATTAAACAGCTCCAAAATGAATCCAACAAATTTAAATTGAACTAGCCCCTTTCTTACTTAGACACTCTTATTCTGTAAAGGAATTTGTGAAATTATGTAATTATTGATGTAAAACTAGATATAAGATTATCCTAATAATAATGTAATAAATTCATGTAAAACTATTCGACTTGTTCCATATCCTCAAAGCATTGCTTCACTGAAGGATTCATGGAACATGACTATTATGCCATGTTATGTCAGCTAGTAAGGAGTCTTTCGGCTGCGTTGGAGGGAATTATTTGTTAACAGTGGATCTAAGTTTTTACCTTAAATTTGTTCATGTAAGCAATTCAATCATTTTACAATACTTTATTTATCAGTAAAATCACTCATATTTTTAAATAAACCAGAGGTGTCTCATGCTGAGTGGTGCTGACAAACATATTTGAATGTCTAGCATTCCATTATTTAAATTATGGACGATTGTGGTATATAAATTAACTAGCTTTGTACTCGGAATTGCCTGGGAATTTATTTATTGTAGCGCTATTGTTGAAATTTCATAAAACCTTAATATAAAGTTAGCAAGGATTGGGATCAGTAAGTCCAGACCCTATGCCACCACTAATCTCCAGGGATGATACTTTAAGACAGGCGAAACACTGTCGATACCCTAAGAGTGACAAATATACTCACGGTATCTAGAAAGACTGAAAAATACTTCTGCTAGATTAAGAAAGTAAAAAATTCCTAGTACACTAATAGAGCCAATAATACATCAATCTTGATTGTTTTCGCATTAATTTTATTATATAACAGACTTTCCTTCTACCTCACTCACCACCCTGGAGTTGAACGACTACAGATGTTGCACGTTGAATGTCAGAACAACTCAGCGTCTCCACAACCCCGGATTCTTTACACGTTAATTTTTTTAACGCCCTTCCACTACCACCACTATGGATGCTCCCTTCTAATGGCAAATGAATGTGATTCAAATTATATATAAACAACATCAGGAGTAGCAATAACTCAGAAAAATATTTAATCACCACAAATATTGGCCATTTATTAATGTTTTATATTTCCATACCCTCCACTCCCACCCTCGGGAGTAATAGTAGTACTTGCTTCCGAGATGCAAGGAGAGCATGAATAAAATTTGGTTGAAAGTGGTCCATGGATTTAGATTTTTATATGGCACAGATATAAACAAATATCCACAGAAACAGTCAATTAGGCTAAATTTTTTTAGTAACAGGCTATATGAGAGTGATCCTAAAACAGGCAACTTCCCTTTAATAGCATAGGACAGGAATTGAAAAGGGGGATTATTAGCATTAAATTATGTATATATATATATATATTTAAGGGTTATGTGCCTAATATCGTACCCCTTTTTAAAAATTGATATATTTGTGTCATTTTTCAAGTTAATTAATCACTTTCAGGTGATTTTAGAAGATTTATTAGTGCTGTATCATACCTAAAAAATTAATATAATACCTTCAAGAATAAAATATTTTAAACATGTAAAACCACAATAAGTACATTTAGAAAGTCGTGAAAAACGTTTTCCTAATATCGCACCGGGGTGTTCCTAATATTATATTTTCCTCGGCACACTGCTTTTCCTTCTTTTGGGGTATCTGCAACAATTAATCTGAAGTTGCAGGCCACCAATAAAGCAAACAAGTGTTTAAAATGAATAAAATAGAACAGTGTGCGTAATATCGAATGTGTGATATTAGTTCTACAATAGGGGTGTGATATTAGGAACAACACGACTTTCCAATTTGTCTGACTCTACTGGCTGAACTAACAATAGACAGAACATTACAGCTATATCTACTTAAACTGCAAATCATATGGCTCTAATTATGTTCTAACGATTAAGAATATCAGTTACATTTTAGAAGATTGATCAGTGAAGGAAGAAGATGTCAAAAACTTTAGGTTTGATCAAAATTTTACACAAGCTAAATGCAAATTCTCATCGAACCTACGCTCTTACAGAACTTGCAGGGTGTTGTGAGACACTATTTGAGCTATTTTCCATTAGGAATCAGCACCTAATTGGTGAGATCATGAGGGGTCCAATATTAATAACCAGTCGCAACCATCTGCACTGCGACTTTTTGGTCAATTTTATATGATTTTAGCCAAATACTGGAGAGCCATAATATTGTTTTTTTTTAATTTGACAATAAATTATCTATACTAGATTGGGAGTGGTCCAGACATTGGAACATCAGTATTTAAACCAAAACAGAATTTGCACACTTAACTTGTTCTGTAGTTTCTGGAAGCTTACAGAAGCGATTCCTCAATCTTCTGACATACGTCCTTTATGTGCCTATTGGGACACCAGTCATTTACATCCATTGTTCGGGTGCACTCCCTTTGAGCTATAAGGAGAAGGGACCGCCCAATTCAGCAGTCTGAATAACCAACAAAAAAGCTACATAAGCTGCAAAATAATACCTGCATAAATACAACTTCATTAGAATTTAAGATATTTATAATTTCTCACTTAGCTTTATCTTTGTGTATGTATAAAGGTGAAATTGTCAATTGTTTCAAACAAGTAAGTGTTTATTGTAATAAAAATATTACAAAATACAACTATCATATGTTACAACTTTAAATTCTTATTTTTTCAGGGCGTTAGGAGCTTATCCAAATACATACACTTTTACAAAGGGTTTAGCAGAACACATTATTGAAGATTACAAAGAGATGATACCGGCAGTTATAGTCAGGCCATCAATAGGTAATAAATGTATAGATAGGTATATGGGATGTCACCTTCGAGTGATGACACTTTTTCCCTTGTACTTGTTCGCAGAGGACATTTAAAAGGTGAAATAATCTCTCTCAGTGATAATTCCTTAACTCCTTTTTCAATCCTCAAATTGTTTGATTATCCATGATATAGACACCACACAAAGAATTATCCCTTAATGACATCCCCATAATTAAAAAGAGGAGTTTAAAAAAATCACTTAATTATGCCATTTTGTGATACAATGAATAAAAGCCTATCTCAATCATTCTGTATATGCATTTAGACTTACATTTATAAGGCCAATTAGAATAAACTTGGTGTTACAAATCAAATTCAGTTACATACCAATTATCTCCCACAACAACAGCTGGGCTCCACGTTTATTTATGAATGATTTTCTTATATTCAATCACTAAAGGTATAAATACCCCAGGTATAATGACTTCCAGTTATATTTATTATTAAACTTGTTATTAACAGGGCACGTCTTTAGACATGAGGGTCTTGTAAAATTAGTATTTGAGGGAAGTGCATGGGGTAAGAACAGAAGAGGGAGGCCAAGGATGGAAATCGCTATGCAGCATAGGGAGGATATGGTATTTGTGTGGAAATGAACCCTAATAACTAACTTTCTGATGTCCTTACCCTGTTTGCTTTTACCAGAAATTGCTTCTCCTTCCAAAACAATATCTATCATTAAATAAGCAACACTGCTATGGTTGTTTATGAGTCAATAGAAATAGCAACATTTACACTTCTATCCACTTATACCCTTACCGTAGTTCATAGATGATATTTTCAATATATTGATGCACAGACAAGGTGCCATTCCAATTTTATATGAAACCTAACCAGCAAATTCCTGATTAAGTTTACTTGAAACTACTCACCCACCAACATCACTTTCCTTGATGACAATATACACCTCAGTTCTGGCTTATTAACAAGGTTTAGTCCACATTAAAAACACCATACCTTACTTTCCCAGTCCAGTTGCCATCATGAAAACAGTAACCACTTCCTCCCATACAGGTTTGCCCAGTGGTTCCCAATATTTTTTTTTTGATTCCCAAAGCCCTTATTAAATCCCAAATTTTCCATGACATCCCAAGTCAAAAGATTGGTCTATTGAACTCATTTGAAGTGTGCAGATAGTGAACTAGGTTACTTTAAAAATATAAAAATTAATGAGAACCATATTTTAAATTCACAAACACTGTATTTAAGAGGCATAGTTAAAACAGTTCAATTGAATATTAGACTTAGGTTTATTATTCAAACCATGAATCCTTGGTTGAGGAAATAGAATATGTCAAATATATGAGTGCACTGTCAAATACAAATTTTATGTAATTGATTTCTAACCTGGTGATGCCTACTATTAATTTAAGGTAAGCCAGCCATTCATTGTCTCTCTTTTGTGCATCTTTGTATAATGCAATATGAAGTTACAGCTCTTTGTGTAAAGACAGTCAAATTGATCCATACAGGATTGTTGGCAGTGACTTTTGAGTCAAGCTGCCAGTACATCGTTGTATTACTTGAGGTGGGAGTTGAAAACAGTTGATGGCCAGTCACGGTGGCATAAGCATGTATAGTGGGTTCACAACATGTCATGTCTATAGGAGGAGGTGTTGGGTCTCCAACAGGCTACTGGAATTCATGGTAGTGAGACGCCACGCTGATACAATTGGGGAAGGTTGTTCTTGGTGACATTCAGAAAGAAACCCCACTCAGGATTTTATTAAACTTATTTCTCAAGAAAAAAGTTGTTATTATTAAAATAATTTTAGTAATCTTTATTTAATATTACTTGGGGCATGAAGTAAATAAATAATTGATGGCAGAGCGCAGAGCGCAGAGAACCACAGGCTTACCTGAAAATTGTGGGCCAGTATAGATATGTTGAACAATAAAATAGTTCAAAATTTATGAGGTGCTAGTGTCCTTCCATAGGTGACAGAGTGATAGTAGCTTCTACTGAATAACTTAACACTGGTCCTCAATTTCAAGTTAACCCATTAATTTTCTTTCTCATTTTCATGCACATATCAATTATTTTGACAATGTCACATTATCTTTTTCTCTTTTTCACATTTTATTTTATATTTGTTAAATAAAATTGTAGAGACAATTATAAAAGTAAAATTAACAAATGTTACTATTGAATTATTCAACAAATGAAGAGTATAGGAACCCTCATGCACTTTTTGGAGACATCAATGCATGAAGAATTAATATTTATATTGTTTATATTTATTAATATCTTCTGCAATGTTTCAAAATGAATACACACAAATATTTTTAAACCCTCAAATTTTCATTGAAATCCATTGCTCCATTTTGAAGTCTATTTGAGACAAACAAACAAGACAGTCTGACACTTCAATTTTATTTATTGGTATAGGTTACATAGTTTTATAAGTATGTGAGAGGTCAGACTGATAATAGTTTCAAAGAAACAGTCATTATCATTCTTAAAGTAAAAAAAAAATCTAAATATTTTCTCAATTAGTTCAACACATTTAATACATTAGATTCCACAGAAAATATTACAAACTGTGTGACATTTTTGTATTGAATACTCAGATTGTTGCATTCACTTAAAAGAAGCAATAATTTTGTTTTGTAAATTAATGCATAGTTATTTAAATTTAGAGGTGGAAGGGGGGAAATTTTTAAAGATGATAAGCAGTTATAAATTACATTTTTTACATAAATTAAAAATAAAGCTTATTTGCAAGCAAACAAAATTACACCCATATTTATATTTAATGAAATTTAGAATGTCATAGTGTAAGCCAAATTGACAATAAATAATTGGCTGTATTTGTATTTATTTAAACCTACTTTTCAGAGTAGTGATTTATTGAAATTTTGATTGGAGGCCTGAGAATTTGCATCTAACTTTGTTAATTTTGTGAACTTTTATTAAAATTTATTGTTATTTTGGCATACACTGTGACATTCTTAAATTTTGTTAAATATAAATGTAGGTGTAATTTTGTTTGCTGACAAAGTGATTGTATTATTTATTTATACTTAATTGTTCATTTATTGAATATTATTTAAGTTTTCCTGTCTCAGTCAGCTATTGTTCAAGAAGACAATTGTAATAATTAATAATGATAATAATTCATTATTATTTTACCCAGCAAGTTGGTATCATAATATTTTGTTTTAGTCATTAAATCATACCAGTATCTGTCAATGTATACTTTGAATACTGAGACTGGATTTGTCTGTGAAAGTAGAGTATCTGTCTTATTTATTAAAATTATATATCATAAATTGTATTCTTCAAAATTAATATCACTACAATAAAAAATATTAAATTATTATAAGATTGTTATGTTATTATGCATTAATACAAAAAAAATCATACTAACTTGCACACTAAATTGTAAAAAAAGAATACTCATAATATTTAATTTTAATATTTCCTCAGTTATTTCAACTTTGAGAGATCCGTTCATTGGATGGGTGGACAACTTCAATGGTCCTATTGGTTTGATTGTTGCAGCTGGAAAAGGAATCTCAAGGACAATGTTCGCTAAAGGAAATGTTAATGCAGATTATATTCCTGTAGATATTGCTATCAATGGCATGATCATAGCAGCTTGGAAGAAAGGACTTTCCAGGTGAACATATTTACAGAACTTTATAAAACTAATGGTAGATAGGAATAGTAAGTTGAATGGCAAATGACACAAATGAGACTAATTATAAAAAATTGATCTTTCTATCTCACAATATCTTACAGTTTTCATTCATAAGAATGATCATAATTACATTATCAAAGAATGATAATAATTTACTAGTATTAAAAACGATAAATAAAGTACAGGTTGTAACAAAACTTGACAGCAAAACTGAGGAATGGATTCCTCATTTTGAAAGATGAAAAAAAGCGCATTACTACATTAATCCGGAAATGCATAATTACAGAGTTGTTCTGTTGTGTGGTAATCAGTACTTGAACTGGTCTATCTTGTGCAAGCCTTTTCATTTCTGCATAACTAGCACATCCCACATCCTCCCTAATCTGCTTATTGTATTCCATCCTTTGCCTCCCTCTTATGGTCTTACACCACACACTTCCCTGAATGCTAATTTCATAAGACCTTCAAGTCTTAAAAACATGGCCTATTAATCCATCCCTTTTCTTGGTCCATGTCCTCCATATTGTTTGCTCTTCCCTATTCTCTTAGAACTTCTATCTACCCATCTGATTTTCAACATTCTCCTATAGTACCACATGTTAAAGGCTTCTATTCTTTCCTTTCTGTAACTCCTACTGTCCACCACCACAACAAAACTGCTGCAACTATGCATTTCTATATTCATGAAGTAATACCCATATAACACCGCACTGAGTTATCCATCTTTTGTGAATGATATTGCATGATGACATGTCTTATTTGTTGACTAAAATACAAGAGTCTGGTTACAATTTTTACAGGAGAAAACATTTATAATAAAATTGATGTTGACATGAATACTTCTTAGCACCCAAAATGATTACCCATTGTTGTAACAAAAATCACATAATTTATTATCACATTACTTTATAATAAAAATACATTCACATGTCTCGCCACATAACAACAATACCTAAAAATTGAACACAGCAAAGAAGTCATTGAGAAAACATATCTTATCTTTTATAACAATAAATGTCAGAGATACAACAATCTCCCACTCTTATTGACTTCCCTTACATTAACAAGGATAGTTGAAAACTCTATTCACTACATAGTCCCTGAGGTACAAGGGCTGTTGGTGGAACCGTGTGGATCTGCGAAGCTGCGGTGTTGGGGCTTCTGGCTGCTGCACTGGAGCTTCTGTCTGGCTGCGGAGCTTCTGGCTGCTGGGCTGGGGCTACTGTCTGCTGTTGGTTGTCTAGTTCAGGTAGAATTGAAAACTCTGGGAGGAATAAATCCATTGACTCCCAGTGCTGGTGATTTTGTGACCTGGGGAAACTCTTCTGTTTATCACCCATCACATTTGGTGCAACTTGAACAGATCGAGATTTTACTAGAGTTTTTCGAAGCTGGTCTATGTGACGCTTCAAAATGTATCCATCATCAAGTTTAACTAAGTAATGGAGCTGACCAAATTTCTTAATTATAGTTCCAAATTTCCAATTCAAATTGTGGCGCACCTGCACTCTTTGTCCCATACTTAAGTTCCGTATTCCTACAGATACTGGTGTTGCTATCGTATCATGAAAAGGTTTCAGAGCATCAAGCTGGATGCGGAAGCACCTGTGTAAGTATAGTTCTGCTGGACTCTTTCCGCAGGTCAAAGGAGTAGCTCTGTACTGCTGCATAATGTCATTTACCTTTTGTTGGAGTGGTACCCATTCAGTTTCCATGGCTTTCAATTTGCGTTTAAGGGTCTGTACATTTCTTTCAGCTAACCCATTTGTACTTGGGTGTCCTGGGGCAATGAATTTTTGATGCATTATCAGACACAATTATATTTGGAAAACCATGAGTAGCAAATATCTTGGATAATAAATTGATTGTTGATGATGAGTTTGGAGAGTCTCGTAATATTCTTACTTCCCCCCACCTTGACTTTGCATCCATGACTATTAAAGTGTGATGATTTTGGAAAGGTCCAGCATAATCAATGTGGATTCGCTCCTAGTTTTCTCTCGGCTCTTCCAAGTGATGTAGAGGAGCTTTAGATGGGTTCGATAATGTTTGTGCACAGGCCTCACATGATCTTGCAATTCTTTCAATATCACGATCAATTCCTTTCCAAGTACAGTTTCCACTGTGTGTATAATGTAATTCAGCTAAAACCTTGGGTTGAAGGCTTTTTGGAATGCAGACTCTTACCCCTTTGATAATGACTCCTTTGTTGATAGTAAAACTTTCATCAACAGTTTCTCACTGCAGTGCTGAAAGTAGCTTTGAAAGCTCTTCATCTTTTGCTGTTTCGATTGCCAGTGATTCAGCATTGACATATTCATCAGAAATGTTAAAAATTGATGATGCACACAATTCATTAACTTCATTGTTAATGATAATGCCAGTGGACAATTTCGATTGCTTTTGTGTTGCTCGAGATAAACAATCATTATTTGATGTTCCGTTCCTTTTTTGAATACAACTTCTTAGTCGAATCATGATAGAAATTCAGCATAGCGTAAAAGCCTTGCAGAGGTCATTGGTGGCATTTTTGTGTATTGATGAAAAATTCTTGTTAGTGGTTTATTGTCTGTCATTAACTGAAAATGTCTTTCATACAAATACATAAAAAAGTGATTAATTTTGAAGACAATAGTCTAGTTGATTGTAATTTTGTTCAGCTTTTGTTAATGACTTGTATGCAAATGCAATTGGTCTTTCTATCCCACTGTTATTGTGAGACAGCACTCCAGCAATTCCAGTAGGACTTGCATCACAAGCTACAATAATAGTTTTATCTAGGTCAAATGGCGTTAACACAGGGTCACTAGATATTATGTCTTTTAATTGAATGAAAGCCATTTGACAGTCTTCGGACCAATGAAATTTCTTTCCCTTCTGGAGTAATTGCTGAAGTGGGACATGCTTTTAATAAATCGAGAATAGTATGTGATCATGCCCAAAAAGCATGTCCCATCTTTGATAACGATAAATGTCAGAGATACAACGCCCATCATATCTAAGTTACTCATCTGTATCTGATCAGTTTTAATGAAGTTCAATTGGCCAGTTGGAGCACTCTGTTCACATGTAAGATGAAATGTTTAAAGTGATATCATTTTGACAGAATACATAAAGTAAGGATAAACATAAGAATGTTGTAAATTTCATTCTTCAGGAATAATTAACATTGTAAAGTAATATATTTAAATAAAAATAATCAGGAACAACAATAAACATATGTTAAAAAACAGATGCTTTAAGAATTTATACAGGACATCTGAATTCATATTCATTTTTACAAGATTATATGTCTACTTTACAATATTTTACTGTTGTTATACTACACTTTCTCACATAATCATAAATGACATCTTTTACATAAACTTCTATTGTTATTTGTACAAAATTACATTACAATGACATTTCACTACTCATCATGCCATACGACTGCATGGTTGGGCAGTCGGGTGAATTGGAATTAGGTGCAGCCCTGTCTTGAGGAAGGGGCTAATATTCTTGAAACTTATTAGACATGCTCTTTACTATCTAGCATTGTGAGACCAACTCTTTATCATATCCATGTACACATATGTTATTCATGTATGGTAAGGTGTAAATGAGATATTATTGTATGTAAGAAGTTCATAATCATGTAATATGTTTGTGTATGATATTGTAATATATATTTGATTACATATCTCATTAATTTTTTCAAATTAAATTTGAATCATTATTAAAGGTTTTGAGTCTATAATATTATAATATTGACTATGCAATGTTTTTAATAAAAATCATTTCAGGAAATCATCAGAAGTTTCTGTGTATCAAAGTTCTGCCTGTGATTTAAAAAAGATAACAATACAAGACTTAGTTGATATATCACTAAATGTGGTTTATGAAGTTCCACTTGATGACTGTGTCTGGCGTCCACATGTATTTGTTACACATAATACTTTAACATTTTACTTAACATTTTTTATATTTCAAGTGATACCTGCTGTACTTCTTGATATGCTCACTTATTTGTTAGGAAGAAAACCCATGTAAGTTCCTTTAATGATCAATTGTAAGTCATCAAGTTTATTATATTATTTCTATGTATCGTATTTTCATTCCAGCCTGCTGAATATTCAAAGGAAAATATTTGTTGCCAATATTGCACTACAATATTTTATGTCACATGAGTGGCAATTCATGAACAAACGTTTTCTGGAATTGGAAAATATTCTCTTACCAAGTGACTGTGAGAATTTCAATTTCAGCTTAAAAGGAATTGATGTTGAAGATTACCTTAAAAATGCAGCTATTGGAGCAAAAAAATTTTTACTTAAGGAAAATTTGGAATTGATGCCAAAGGCAAAGAGGCAAATCAATGTGTAAGTAACAGGTAGTTTATGAGACTAAAATCACTATTTGTCAATTACTTAAAATAAGTTAATGAAAGTTGATAATATATTATAAAAGTATATGGACATTTTTTCTGAAATTTTTAAGCTGATTCATTATTTCATTCACATTAGTATCAATTTCAGATAAATATATTATAACAATCTTGTACCTCCTAAACTTCACCACGACATCCATTTCAAACCTTCAACAGAATTCTTATCTCCTAGGTAACTTCACCATCCTTTCTCAACTCTCTTCTCAAGCAACCTAACCTAACATATTCTCAAAACTATTAAATCTATGACTGAGGCACTTTGCCAGATGGGAGATGAAAAAATTTATAAACAGATCCCAATGATTCTGTCACTTCTGAAATAGATAAGTTTATTTGAATTATTGGCCCTTTTTAAGTTTAAAACCAAAATCTATTGAGCTTTTCACTTATAAACTTCACTGAACACCTACCTTCTGCCTATTCTCAAAAATCTAAAAACCTGGGATCCTGGGTAACCTGCGTGTTGAAGTTCTTTCGTGACAGGAATTATTTCCTCTGCCACCCCTATAAACCCACTTCCACCTCACACACTGCTTGTTAAAGTAGTGGATGTCAGCACTTGAATATTTCTTGTCTTTCATGGCACAAAATTCCTTCCCATCCACTAGCTTCTCATTGCACCAAGTTTGTACTTAGCAAAACTTACTTTTTCTTCCAAAACAATATTTATCACCAAGTAAGCAAGACTGCTATGAACAACTGGGTGGCACCCTAATAAGCCAAACTGTTCATTGGTTAACTGGAACAGCAACATTTGAATTCTACTCTACATAAACCTTTACCTTTCTTTGGGATCCATGGACCAGGTGCCCTTTCCAAGAACGGCTCCTCCAACAATATCACATTCCTTTATGTTGATATACACCTCACTTCTGGCACAATCACCTCTTCAGTTGACATTAAATCTACTAACACCCTATAGTGCCATCCTGAATACACCAAATGCTTCATCCCATACAGCTTTGCTTTATGCTCTACTTGGAACAGTCTCCTACCAAACCATATTGTCAATGCTTTCAGCTATAGAAAATTCCCAATACACCTCTTCCAGAAACAATATTCCATGCCCTATCCTCTTAACAAATACCCAAACCTACCCTTGACCAACTTAAAAAATGTAGTCCACCCTTAACCACAATCAACTTTCCTGAACTATAAAAACTTTATTCCCTTTTTCATGTTTCCTACACAGGACTACAATTCAACTCCAATATTAAAAATAGCCTACCTACAATACTCCTCTACTGCCCAAGGGTCACCTCAGGCACCCTTCAACCCTCTGCAACACCCTTGTCCATCCCTATAGGCCCCAACCTCACACTCCACCATCTAAACATGGGTTGCAAACCCTGTGGACGGAACAGGTGCCATGTATGTCCTATGCTTCAACATACCTCATTCTGCAAAATATCCTCCCCAATTTTCCACCTATAAATTAAAGGAAACATCAACTTTCTGTCTGCTCACATCAATTACCATATCAATTATAAACTCTGTCCTGATTTCCATATTCGTCAAACTAAACGACCTCTTCCTGAATGCATTGCTAACCACTGAGGTATTGTCAAATTGTCCAAAATCCAATTCCTTATAGCTGCTTATTCCCAAATCCAGAAGTCCAATAATTTCGACCAGTGTTTTACACTGACCCTCCTCAAAGCCTTATTCCCTGATTAATAAGATGCTGACTTCCATCTTTGGGAAATTTCTTTCCAACACATCCTTCAGTCCAGGCAAAGTCCTGGGCTTAACAACCTCAAACTTCCTTCTTTTCATTTCTTCCTTTTTACCTTCCCTTTCCATGTGCCCTCTCTTTCCCTGTTTCTCTTCTGTTACTTTTCCATTGTTGCAATATATCATTAAGAGAGAGAGAGTTATTGTTTTTGTTGAGTATCAATTGTTGCTGATTAATGGCTGGTGAGCTGTAATTTGAATTGTCAATGAGCGACTGGCCATCTTGCCATTCATCACATTTCATCTTTCTCTGAATATATATATATACAATTAATGGGGAAAGGACAGAGAGATAGAAAGAAGATGACTTTCCTGAGGTTCATAGATGGTAGACACCTTGTGAGGTTTAGAGAACTTGAATTTTCGGAGGCACCGCCCCCTTCATCAGAAAGTTAGGAAGACATTTCCAGTGATCGGCTAGCCGACAACTGAGCAGCCAAAATTTGCTGCTCTGCTAACTTAGGTCGTAAACAATTGACCCCACCAGGTCACCAACTTTCTCTCTCAATAAGGGTCTGGGAAGAGGCAAGGACTTGATGGGGGTTGGGGAGATGCATACTAACACCCCCATCTTGACACACATTCATTCAAACACATCCACCCTTAGGGGTGTCAATATTTAAATATTGATACACACTCTCATACATACAACCACCATTCAAACAAAAGGCAAGGTATACACACACACAGAAGGTTTTATTGTATGTACAATTCCAATGGACTCGTGCTTTGGAGGGGGGGGGGGAAGGTTGGAGATAAAGAGTTATAGGATATTGAGTCCAGGGCTTTGTCTTGACTGTAGGACATGCTGGAATGAAAGTTCCCACAGATGGAGTTCAGCTTCTGATGAGTCGGGAGGTAGGGCTTTGAGGGGGGTCAGTGTGAAGCACTGGTTGAAGTTGTTGGTGTTGTGGCTATGGGCATGGGCGGCTATGGGGAACTTTCATGATGCATGATGATATCATCTAAAGTTAAAGGTTTCAGCATGTAAAAATTGAAGTGTATCTATTACAGCTGTCCTATAAACAGGAGGAAGGTGCCTATGATTGTGCTACTTATCTGATGTCTTTGATGTGACATTACATTAGTTATTAGGCAAAATATTTATGATGAATAATTCCAAGTTCATGGTTTAAATGAAACTTTAATTCTGTGTATGGAAGCATGGTTAACTTATATATTACTTATTCAACAGAGACCATGTCAACACACACCAAAGATAAAGAATGTAAAATATATAACAAAAGCAATTACATTACAAGGAAACTATTTCTAAGGCAGTGATACTACTAACATTAATTACACATGGTGATAAGTTAATCTAAACAAGTAAATATATTTGCATTAACAGTTGAAAGGAAAGTAATTTCTGATGAAGACAAATTAAGTGATGGCAATCAGAAAGATTGTGGTGGGGAGGAAAAAGAAATATTCAACTACATCCAGGCCATTAGCATTGAGGATGTCAGTGTAAAGGGAGACAATATTTATATATATGTATAAAACAATGGTTTTCTTTAAATTATTTTTTATTTTATGTTTATGATCATAAAGAATAAAAAAATTTTGTTTGCAGGTTATATGTTGCAGATCGTATACTTCAAGGTGTTTTCATTTCATTTATTTTGTGGTTTACTATTCCTTCATTATACAAATTGTTATATTATTTTATGCCAAATTTATTAAAATAAAAATGTTTTTCATGTAAATACTTCCAATCTAATTCCTTAATATATGTACAAGATGGATAGCAATCAGTTTGATTGTTGCACATAATATGCATGTCTATAGCAAACTTTTGTTTTATTAATATTATGAATAATAAAACATATTAAATGATTAAATTATGCCATTATTCCATATGGAAAGATTTACAACTTTTATTTCTGATTAGATAGAATATGTAGCTCAGTAAATGAACTTCCTGGAAAGTTTAATGAATACAATATAAATCAGAGCAATGCATGTATTGTTTTCTTATTTTTTTTCAAACAAAATTTGTTGACATAAAGAATCAGTATAGTGTTGTTTTATTTTACGGGAGCAACATACAACCATTTTTTGGTGAAATTATTATTTAAAAAATTATATTTTGTTAAATCAACTTTATAATAGCTATAAATTATCATAAATGAAGCTTATTTATTACCAGTTACCACCTAAATATTTCACTATGAACTGTATCTAGAACCAAGGGAGGGGAAAGTGTCACCTTTGCAATAATTATATACTTAACTATTGGTTGTGGCAAATTAAGTAACTAGACCTTTATATTAAACATAAATATGGTTGTATAAAATAATGAAATTATTCCCAATTCCATTTTGACTTTCTTCTATCAGCGTTGTCATGTGTACCGAGGAACAGTGACAATTATATATTCATGAAGAATTATTTGTGTATATTGTCAGCTGAAGTCAACTGGGACACTGACATTAAGTCTTCTTCTGTATGGGTTCTAGGTGCTTGTGTTGGCCATCATTTGACTCAGTAGTACTCTCGGCTACCTTATCACCCAAAAGTTTAATTTGATTAGTAGTGTTACACCTATGTATTTCCCAATGTTAGCTATCTGCTATTATAATCGTCAGTGTGAGTACGACTATTTGCGTCTTTGCTACTGCCAAGTCCAGGTGGTGGTCAGTCACCCATTTTCTAATGTGTCCCATCACTTGTTTTATTGGTATTGTGCTTGTACCACTGTACGGGCCTGAACTATCAGCCCCACATCATCGACGTAGCCAACAATTTCCGTGTCTCTCGGCATGTGTTTCTAGCAAATCCATCATACAACACATTCCATTGGACCTAGAATAGATCCTTGTGACGCCCCTCCTGTCGATGGTTTGCATCGTAGCCCTTGTTCCGTGTCATATGCGTGTCCGGTCTTTCAGATTATTTCTCATGAGTATCAGCACTGAACCTGTTATTCAGCGCTCAGGATGTCGTTCCAATTAGCAGAATTACATGCATTTTTCTCGTCCAGGGGGACTCCGGGAGTGGTGATTGCCTGTCTACACACTTTCTACTGTCTCAACTACTGCTTGAGAAACGTGGGTGGTGGAGTGTCATTTTCTTAAACCACGTTTCAGGGGCTTTGTGTACGTGTCAAGCGTTAACTTCGGACATACTTTGACCGCCCTTCTCAGCACTTCCGCTGGTACATTTCATGAATACATAAAAATGTTTCCTGTTTTTCATTGCGTTTGCGCTTCTGCGAGTTCGTATTCTGTTAAGGGTGGGACCTCAGTCAGCAGTGTTGTCTTACTATTATTGAGAATGTAAGAGGTTCTCAAAAGGGAATTTCATTCAACTAGTACCACATACATATGAAATAAATAGTAGTTTATTCATTGTGCTTACATTTCGTATTGCTAAGAGATTTCACGTCACTATGAAAAAGTAGATAAATTATAGAGGGTATAGGTATAATTAAAATTCAAACTTATAAAATGAATGCTTGATTATAAGTTTAATAAAAAGTAAAGATTATTGAAAATTATTAATAATGCCTACCGGAATATGTCGGACATACATCGCGGAAGAATTGTAGCCTACCGGAATTGCGATTTATAGTACTGCATTAGAATTGAAGAATGGAGTCTGTTGTCCATGTTGTTTAACTTATATTTAGGGCAGGCGAAGAAGATAGTTAAAAACGAATATGGAAAAGGAATCATACTGCAAGGAGAAGAAATAAAAACCCTATGCTTTGCCGATGATATTGTAGTATTAGGGGAGTCAGAAGAAGACTTGGAAACCATAATAAATGGCATGAACGTGGTCCTGGAGGACGAGTACAATATGAAGGTTAATAGAGGGAAAACCAAGGTAATGGAGTTAGATGTTAGATTGGGAAGTGATATTTTGACAGAAGTTAAGGAACTTTGCTCCTTGGGAAGCGTGATAACTAGGGATGGTAAAAGCATAGTAGACATAAAGAGTAGCACAGGTAAGGAAGGCTTTCGCGAAAAAGAGGAATTTATATACGACTAATATAAGTGTGAATATTACGAAATAGTTTCTAAAATATTCGTATGGAGCATGGCATTATATGGGTGCGAAACGTGGACGACAGGAGTTGCGGAAAGGAAAAGAATAGAAGCCTTTGAAATGTGGTGCTATAGGAAAATGCTGAAAATCAGATGGAAGTTCTGAACAGAATAGGGGAAGATCGAACAATATGGAGGACGTTGACCAAGAGAAGATTAATAGGCCACGTTTTAAGATATGAGGGTCTTGTAAAATTAGAATTAGAAGTGTGTCGGGTAAGAACAGAAGAGGGAGGCTTGGATGGAATACGCTAAGCAGATTAGATGGGTTGTGGGATGTTGTAGATGTGCGGAAATGAAAAGGCTTGCGCAAGATAGGTCAGCATGGAGGGTTGCATCAGACCGCATCCACAACAACAAAAACAACATTAAAGTTAAATTCCCTTTTTTAACTCTTCAAATTTTCATTGAAATCTTTTGAGCCGTTTCGGAGTCTTTTCGAGACAACAAACGGACAGACAGACATTTCAATTGTATTTATTGATATAGCTTTCTCTTTCGGGATTCCAACCGAGTTAATGTTGGCGATACGTACTCTCTCGCCTTCAACTGGAAGATGGCGATGGAGCACTTGGCCGCAACGTTGTACTTATTGTGAGCCGTAACTCGACAGGGGTTCAGGAAAATAATTTATTAAATCTTACTGTCGAGAAAGTTTACGTCGGTGGGTGACCAATTTTATGAATTGCTATACAATTACGTAGACGGACTTTTTAATAAACGTGCGAAGGAAATAAAAAGGCAGCTAGGAATACTTTCTTTTTATATTCAACTAGTTGGGCGCCCGGGATGCCCGGGATATTAATGCTTAAATGTAACTAACATTTTACTTATGTTATGATACCTTTTGTTCCTCGCGAACGTCGTCGCCGCCGCCACCACCGCACGCATACACACAGACTACGTAAGGGCATTTAATGCTTCCTGTAGTAAGATCTGTACGTCATTAGGGTAGGACGGGTACAAATAGTGTCACAAGGAACACTGTAAAAGTAATTGACCCCAAAAAGTGATTATTCTACGGAAATATGAGCCGATTTTGCATGTTTAAAAATTTCCGTCCCCACTACCCCCGACCCTTTGGGTGGCAGCCGTGTTTTACCCCGACGGTGCTGATTTTAGAGTCTCAAATAACGTGTGCGCAAAAATTGGTTCAAATTGTTCCATGCGTTTAGATTTGTATGTGGAGCATACATACAACTACATGTATTTTTTACATATAAAAAATAAATTGCATTTACCAAGAATAAGGTAATTGATCAATCTATTTGGTCTGTTTAGCGCGAAATAACTTCTAAATTTAATGAATCTTTTATTTAAGTAAAAATATTCTTTAAGTACTCAAACAATATTAATGAGTGTTAATTAAGAGTGTGGCCCCTACACTGCGCCATCTTAATATGACGCATCGTGCCGCTCACAGTCAATTTTATTTTGTTTAAGATTAAGATAAAATCCTGTGTTAGCAGGTTTTCTAGGGTTCTCCCTGCATCTCTTTAGGTGACACACCGGGTAGGATCCTTAAACTATAGCCCTGGGGCGAAGGTCAACCCTGGCTACCTTGCTCTACCTTCCACACCCCCCTCTTTTAATTATCTTCCTATCCTATTAAAGGGGAGTTGCCTGTTTCACAATCACCCTCATATTGCTTTAACTGCAAGCAATTTTTTGTTGTTCTTGACCATTTGTTTAACCATTTTGAACCTTTCATGTCTATTAAACTATGTTTACTTTACCCACATGTAGCCTGTTAACCCCCCCCCCCCCCCCAAAAAAGCGCCTCCTAAAACTGCTGGAGACACGGAGAAGGGAATGCTGTGACCCCACAGCAAACTCATCTTCCGTCATTTTCTAAATAAAACTGAGAAAAAAATCGAAGATTAAAATTTCTGAAGTCATTTCCTTGGCAATTAATCTACCTAATATTCACCAGAATTCTGGAATTTTCCAGAATTGTTCTTCTCTGTTTCGTCATATGATGACTTGTGATAATATTATGGTTAGCACGCAGACTTGAGTGACAGATTCTTATCGAATTCCGTATCTTAAAAGCAGTTTAAGTCAAGTGCTGCACACTACTTCAGAGGCTTTCAGCACTGATTGCTGTCATCAAGTTAAAAACAGCGCGAACCTCTGCAATGAACTTGGTGGAACGTGCCTTGACTTTGATTTTTGAATCTTATCTAGGATCTGGATTTCTTTACCGACTCATTTTATGCAGTTTTTGGGGGTATGCACGAGTATTGTCCTAGTGTTGGATAATACTTTCTACTACAGCAAACGAAGGACGAAGGGATGAATTTACTGTAATTTAAAGATAATGTGAAATATTGTTACTAATTTATAATTCATACTGAGTGATTTTTCATTGTCATTTCCTTATCCAGATAAATTTCCACATAATTTTTTACATACACCCCTAACTGAAAGGCTGTTTATAAGTTTAAATAATAATATATTGCATATTTTAAATACTTCCTAAAATAAATTTTCCTGAAATTTTTCTGGCGTGATTAGACGTAGATAACAGCATTGTGAAACAAAATCCATGCCTCATTAAAACTGGTTTCAAGTGTCCATTAGTTCCGCAATCTGTAAAGTGAACAGAAAATATTCGATTGATAACCTTTGATTGAAAACACTTTCTAGTGGAACGAATTTCTTTTATGATTTTTACTTTGCAGCTTCACTTAAAATGTGGTGGATTACAGGGCTACTTTTATTTGTTCAAGTTTGCTTTTCAACGGTTCAACATTTTTGTATAACTCTAAATTTAATCCTAATTCAATTTACTTTAAATAATTTGTACTGTTCTTCACTAGTCGTTTGATTATTCTCTCTTCTCTCATATTATGAGCACGAATTAGCAAATTTAAACGACGCGATTTAACAAAAAATACGATTTACCACCCTTTTAGTGAAGACACTTGGGTCAGTTATGATGTATACATACTTGGGGGTTGTAGACTTTAGGCATACGGAAAGGGTTGTCCGATATTCCTGTTGGAACATTCGGCCAGCTGCCTCCATATCACCGTCATTATAAGGGCGTGGGACAAGTACGGAGAACCCGACCTACCTGATGAAGGATTCTCTAGTCTTTTCCCTTCACTTCATTTAAATGAATGTCTAACAGAATTCATGAAATATATACAGTGAGTCTTAGATAACCTTGTTCTCCCTTCATAATCTGTGGTCTGTTTAAAATACAATAAAAAATATTATTATTATTCCACTTGATCTCAAGTATCAAAGAAGTTAAGGTGTATTTGAAGATACAGAAGCCTGGGGTTAAAAGGACAAAAGGGAATAACCGATGATGCACAAAGTAAGGGACGTCAAGAAAGTCACTTCTCAGATTCAAATATAAAATTGACGAAATTTTGGAATATACTTTCTGTTTGCTTAACATTTGCATTATGATTTGCGAGTTGAAAACACTTCTTATCATTATCTGGATTTGATCTATACACACGTGCCAGGATTTACCAATGTTATGAGACATCCAGAAATTCGGATTGAATACACATGAAGAACATTGAACTTGAGTTCTCCCAGGAAAACTTCACGAGGACACTATTCTGACGTCAGGGTTGATAAGATAAAGTGGCGAGGTCAAAACTTAAGTGGTTTAAGGTAAATATTTCAGTTAAGATTTTTTCATCAATATGTAAAAACATACCATGATGCTTTACACATTTATTTGATTCTATACGAATTTTATAAGAATGCTCAAACCATGTTTAATGTAAGGCCATTTTAAATATTTTATTTAAATTTAATTTCTAATTTAGCTAAAGTACCCCAGGCTCTTTTGCAAATAAGGACATTCTAAAGAGATAATTTTTTATATAATAACTATCTGGGTGTCGGGCGTGTCGATTATTCCTGTGTATTAGCCTGGTATAGTATTTAATTCGAAACTATCTCCTGGTAAGCGCGTGATAAAGCGGTGACATTTTTGAACTCTCACATTTCCACCCCTCTTCTCTAACCCTATCTAAGCTGCCGAAATCATAATTTAATCCAAGAAAGTAGAAATGCTTCAATTGAAGCTCAAGTAAAGAGCTATAGCTAAATTTAGAAGAAAGACAAGAATGAAAAAATGTCGACCGGATCCTGGAAAGAAGCACAGTTATTTAAATGCTATTAATTCTCAAGTATGTTAAATGAGACGGAAATACTCCCTAAGAGAGTCAAATATCATCTCAAAACCTTGAGAAGAGTCAAAACTACGACAGATAATTTAAAATGATAAGTAAATACTGCCCAGAGAAAAGAATGGAAGGAACTAATTGAGGAGGCAAAGGCAGGAATGTGGGCTAGAATGTTATAGGAAGAAGTAAATACTGCAGGTACATTGAAAGAATATAAAATACTTCTGGTACCTTAAATGAGTCAAAAATACTTCCCGTAGCATAAGAAACAAAATTTCTCCCGGTATCTGCATGGAATCAAAAACATCCAAGTACCATGAGATAGTGAAAAGTGA
The DNA here is from genome assembly GCA_034510155.1 of Eucriotettix oculatus. Lineage (NCBI taxonomy): Eukaryota > Metazoa > Arthropoda > Insecta > Orthoptera > Tetrigidae > Eucriotettix > Eucriotettix oculatus. Next base: position 62,358,432 of record CM067377.1, read on the forward strand.
CAGGTGTGGTAAACCCAACCATTGTTTGTCCTGGATCGTGACATGTGTACAAATTTGGTATAAATTTCTCTAATTATAATCAAATCTCCGTCACATTCCATTTAACCCCTACTCTTAGGAGAGGCTGAAGAACAACTTAGATTGTATTTTGAATATCATAATTGAACTCAAAAACTTCCATAAGCCCGGAATAGGCACTAATCAAAATTTATTTCATGTTATTTTTATGTGGCGACGCAAATATAGATCGTTATTGCATGTTTCAATATTTCAGTCCTGGGCAGCCTTATCAGGTGGCAGTTGTGTCGTAAAGAACACTATTACAAAAATTGGTCCAACAATGTGAACTCTCATATTTCCACCTTTCTTTCCTAACCCCATCTAAGCTATCTACGCTTTGAATACGTAGTTTCGCATAATCATGTCGGCTGTAGCTCTCTAAAATATATATAGTATAAGGTTTAGCCAGATAAAAGAAAGGCAGTTTTGGAATTTAGAGTTTGTACAAGTGTTTTCCTTCCTTCCTCAGTGGCTCTACAGCCCATTGAGGGCCTGGGCCTACCGAGTCGACTGCAGACTGTCATCTTGCATGACACGTTCCGAATTTGGAGTGACACGTGGTCAGCGTATCGATCCTCCAACAGCCTTAATCCCGGTCTTCGCGACCATGACGACACAAACATCCAAGCCCATGCAAGGATTCGAACCCGGGCCCTCTGGGTTGTGAGGCAGCAAACGCTAAACAACTGTTTACATTTAAAAATTATGAGAAGTCATCAGTTGAGGTTAATAGCTGGAGAATTGATTTTTCATTACAGTTGAGGGGTTGTATATTGATTAACCACTAAATTGGTTAAGTGATAGCTGTTATTAAGGATTAAACATGAATATCAATTTACTTAGCCGAAGCTCATGACGAGAGGTAAGTATTGAGGGACCTCTGCGAACCGAAGTATGGTGCCTTCTACGGTCCAGTTGCCTAAGCATCATTCATGACGTAAGTTTTTTTCGCGTCACGAGATTGGGCGAACGAACACCTGTCCAGCACCTGCTCCTCAAACACTCATTGTATGCGTGCTGTACGGCTGCTATAAGATTACGTCGAAGAAATTTCCGTATTAATCTCTAATAGTCACCCTGTGTACCAAAGTTAGCATCTCTCTTGGTCCTTTGAATTCTTATACGAGTAACAGTGTATAGTATTGCAATATTGCTTTCTAGCATATCACGAAATTTGTGGAACGATTAAACTAGTATTGTGATTAAATATAATTATTGACTGAAGGAATAAAACCTATAAAATATTTTAAAGGTATTATTGCTTATGTCGAGAACTATGGTTACCTTTCTGCTATGCCACAGAAAAAAATTCTTTTAATACAAATATTAAATTAGAAAATAAAAGTACAATAACACTAAGATGTTTACAAATCTGTCTCAACGTACCTTTTATTAAATATATTCTGCGCGAATGAAAGTAGTAAAATCATTTTTATAGAAAAGGATACAAAACTACTTCGGGTCGAGTTTTATCAAATTTTACAAAGAAAATTTAGTAAAATGATAGTCCCCCCTCTTTCTCTATGTATATATATATATATATATGCGTGTGTGTGTCGGACCTATCTGATGCAGGTTTTCTAGGGTTTACCCTGTATCCCTTTAGGTGAAAAACCGGGTAGGATTCTTAAACTATAGCTCGGGGGTCCTGATAAACCTTTGGCTACGTTCCTCTTCCTTCCGCATCCCCCATTTTTAATTCCCTTCTTGTGTGATTAAAGGGAAGTTACTTGTTTCAGGATCACCTTCATGTAGCCTGTTAACACAAAAAGAAAAGCGTGTGTGTGAACGATTGTTTTAGGAGTAATAGTCAAGAGGTACATTAAATAATATATATTCCAATGGAGTAATAAATCTAAACGATATAATAAAGTTACCGAAATTATTCTATATAGGACTTATTTATTTTATGTTTTCTGAATACATATTTTAAGAAAATTATCTAGTCCCCACTTGATAACATTTACTAAAATTTTGGTTCAGAGTAATTTTTAGAAATCTTTTTTCCAAGTCATCGATCATAACATTAAAAGAATATCGATTTTGGATCAATTACTCTGTTAAAATATGACTTGTGACAATGTTATAAATAGGACGAAACGTGACAAAAAAGGTCATGTATTGAATTGTTATAAATCTATACCAATATATAAAATTGGAATGCCTGCCTGTCTGAATGAATGTTTGTCTCTAATAGAATCCAAAACGGCTCAACGGTTTTCAATGAAACGTTTAAAAACCTGAGACTTACCTTAGGTATTAGTGCATCTTTCATTTCTATATATTGTAGAAGATGTGGGTTCCGTATTCTTTATCTGTTTAACGGATTGCAATAAAAAATTGAGATATTGAAACAGGAATTTTAATTAAATGTTAGTGTATGTACCGTTTCGATATATTGCATATCGCCTATAGCACCACATTTCAAAGGCTTCTATTCTTTTCCTTTGTGCAACTCCTACCATTCACGCTTCACAACCATATAACGTCACACTTTTTTTTCGGTTAACAGGCTACATGAGGGTGATCCTGAAACAGGCAACTCCCCTTTAATAGCAAAGGAAGGGAATTGAAAAGGGGGGATGCGGAAGGTAGAGCAGTTCAGGAGATATTAATGTAAATACACATTACATTGAACTGCCACGAGAGAAGGTGGCGTGAAAATCAACTGCGAATTAAAAGTCCTATTAGGCGTTCTTATACCATTCATTCCACTTACTCTGTTATTATAAGCTTAATTTTGGCAGCATGAGAGAAAGAGAGATAGGGAGGGCGAGCATTTTCACACCAATTTTTGTTGCAAACGAGTGAAAGCGGGACATGTTCAAAACAAACTGCGAGATGTAAGGTTTGCCGCTAAGCGCTCATAAACAAATGATAGTGTACTTTCATTTATATGGTAAAATAACAAGGGCAATATCTGTACGAACGAAGTCGCGGGCAAAGCTAGTTTATTATAAGCCTTGTCCAGAGGCTATGAGAATATTAAAAATTTATTAAATTTACTTCATCAGCGGCAACTTGTACTAGTAGAAACATTAAATGCACAATTCATCCGTACTTCACGTGAATACATAATGCGGTAAGTATATGCAGACATGCAATCTGATACCTGACAAACTAAATTGCATTTTTTAAAACCAAAGCGAATCTGACGTAAAATGAATGTGGCGATAGATACCTGAATAAATAGTTGTACACTATAATTTAAAAGTCTTTAGAAATTTATAGTATTAAAATGTGCAATAAAGTGTAACAAATAATCTCGTAACTATCGAAATCGTTTTGAATGAAGAAACTGTTACTAGATAATAGTGAAATAACCAAAGAAAGAAACAATTAAAAACAGCCCCATTTTATTTCAAAATTAACACACTAGAGAGCTTTTGACCTTAGGTCATAGTAATTAAAAAACGCAACATAAGTAATGAATATATATTAAAAGTATCAGTACACGTCTGCTGTTAATGTCGTAAGGATATCGTCATTAAAAATCGTTAATTGGATTCTACTATATTTTCTCCTCTCATTCGAACAAAAATGTAATACATTATTGTCAAAATTTTGCATTCATTTACAAAATTATTTGTTCAACCTCAATATCTGTAAATTTTGATATCCGTCATAAGATGACAGGAAAAGTTTGTTTATTATGTACTTAAATTAACTGTAAGAAATTCAGGTCTGAATTCCGTAATAAAGTCATGGCGCAAAATTAATACGATTGTAAAATTAGCTCAAAAAATTAATTAGATTAATTTAAATATTAAATTGGTATAAATCTTCCATAAAAGAGAAACATTTATTCTCATAAAGACTTTAACGGAATAATTTTACAAGTATTGGGAGTGTAGTTTCGAGTTTAGCAACAGTTCTAAAAAAGTATAATTTTTGTAAATCAATTAACGTCTGTTTTTCACAATAATTATATTAAATAAATTATATAACAGATAAACACAAAGGATTTATTTAGTTGAATCCGTGGTACGGCACCATATTTGTGACTTAAATTTTTTAAATTTGTTGAAAATATTGGTTTGTATTTTTATACAATTGGCGCCCTTTTTTCATCAAAAATTTTAAGTTTAACCTTACCTGAGGTCCCAAATATGGTGACGAAACGTTGATTCAAATAAATAAAAACTTTGTATCTAGTCGTTAATTTATTTTATTTAAGGTACATTTCTGTTTGTAATTGTCAATCATTTAAAAGGAATTAGCTGAGTAAAAAATAAATCAAGGATCATGCAAAAAACAGTAATTTGGATAACACGTGTAAAAAGAACCGCTTAAGTTTTCAAAGCTACTATTACACCTATATTAAATACATATTTTTAATTAAAACACTAAATTTAGAACAAGTGGCGTACAAAAACTTAAGAATTTACTACAGGGACCTTTCTTTACATTGGCAAGATTAAGAACGATATATAAATTAGAGCAATAGTGTTTATAATGCTCAATTGAATAAATAAAAATATTATTGGATATGAGGAAAGTTTTACAGAAGATTTACACCCTTCTTAACTCTGCACCACTATTAATTCGTTTTTATTTATAAAACTTACCTTTAGCGTAATCACAGTGCTAGAAAAATATATATTTCTTAAAATTAAAATTGATACACTCTTTCAAACATAATAACGGACAAAACTAACTGACCATCATTATAGCACACGTGTACTGACGAAACACTAGCAATGATCACATCATTTGTATATGTTTAATCCCAAACCCACATTAGTACTTACGTGACTAACGTATCCAGGAAAACATGATTTACTCATTATGGACCATTTTCGACCATGAAGTGCCAGTTATTGTACTCATGGATTTAAAGATGAGATATGGTGAGTGCTTTTCTGTTAAATGGCCAAACATTATAAGATAATTTTGATAAGAATTTGTAAGTTAGTTTCAGCCTCATGATAAATAATGCAGTTTTGTTCTCATAAAAATATCATGAGCGGGTTATTTAGTTCGAATTGAATTTTTAATCTTGTACTTTCAGGAATAAATATATAACAGCTATTCTATTCACAAAAAAGGCTATAAATATTTCTCTACTTTGGACTAAAAGAAAACTCTTCAGAGGTACATTATAGGTAAAAATATTGGTTTGTGTCGAGATACTATATACATATATTTTTAACTTAATAAATGTGAGTCAAAGAAATTCTAAAAAGGATCAATACATGTGTTCATTAAATAAAACCGTTACCTATTTCATCTTCCTCGTAATTCTTGATATGTTTAGAATAATATCAAATTACATACATTTATATTATAAGCTAGCTATGCCCGCGACGACTTTTACAAATAGCTCTTTTTATTTCGCTCTAAAAGACAAAACCACAGGTACTGAATTATATACAAATATCTTTTAACAATATTTGTAGTTTATACATTATATGGTTATTCTGGTTACTTATCAAGAATATAGGTAATCCGAATTTTCTTTGGTGTCCTCAATGCGCGTATGGGATACGAAACCTTTCTTATAAATGTTTTTATTATTTTTATATTATATATTCTGAACTCTGTATGATATCAAAATGATATGCACTAAAATTTAAGTTAAAAGTCCTGTTTTAAACCCTCAAATTTTCATTGAAATTCGTCGAGCCGTTTCGGAGCCTATTTCAGACAAACTTCCAGACAGACAGACACTTTAATTTTAATTATTGGTATAGATGAGAGCATATGCTATTTATTATTAGTAGTTAGAATGCGCAAGAATCGTGGTGAACATGTTTCTAAAATAAACAATTCATCTCTAGTGGTGCTTAAATATTATAATTAAAAATATCATTTTTTGTATATTATTTAAGTTCGTGGTGACAAGTGCGTATTAGCCTATGTGACTAGACTCAACTAGAATTGAAAATAATTGCGTCAAAATGGAAATGGTAATTCAGTATCGTCCTGCCTGAAGAACGCGAACAATTTTTATTATTGAACAAACAGAAGCACAGTCGTTTGATTAATTAAATATCCACAATACGTGTAAATTATAATGTTTTTTTATATTTTCTTAGCTGAAAAATATTCGTCTGTTTTGCAATACTTTGCCATACGAGTTAAATAATACAATCTGTTATACCAATTATTAACACGTAAATGTATTTTCCTCCACAAATATGGGAAAAATACTACAGTTTCGACCATGAACGCCGATTTATTGATCATCCGCTATTGCTATCATCTTACAATTTACAAAGGAAATGACCATGTTACCAATTCATTGTTGCTATTATGGAGTCTAATTTATAGCTGTAATATAAAGTTTTATTCTGAAAACAGATGCGTTAGCTCAAAGACTATTAAATTATTCTCGTCATTCGTTTTCTTGCTTGTGATATAAAGTATAGGCAGCGGTTTATTACTAAAAAATTAACTTTTATGACGCTTATTCTGACTTTATTTTTAGAAAAAGTGACATATTTCCTTCTTAGTAGGAATTATAAAAAAAATACGTAAAGCAATAGAATCTGTAAATGGTGCGCCACAGCGCGGCTCCAAGAGAAAGAGACAATCTGATAAAGATTGGAAGCGATCTTCAGGTTGAAGTGCTCGCTTTTTGCAATCAGCTGATTATCGATTTCAATGGTATTCTTCACCTGTGGTGCAACAAGTACCACTTGAACGCGTGATTGTGCGAGCAACCGCAGGTACTTGAGAGCAGTTAGTACTTCCTTTGCACACTTCTACTCGGATGTATGTGAAAAAGATATTTCAGCCACTTACTTCAGCGGTGATTGTACAATAAACTTAGAAAGGCAATATTTGTAGAATAGAGGTCAGCACATACCACCCTAGCTGCCAAGTCTATATCTTGAGGAAAATAACAATAATATACCAGCTTAAACTAAATGACACTTAATATTAAAATTAATTCTAAAACTATACCTTGAACTGAGGTTGAATTTTTTTAGGGTGAGAGACGTGAAATTGAAACTCTTGAGACTGTGAGACTGAATAATAAACTAAAACCGAAACTGACGCTACTGAGAAATGAAACATTGAATGAGCGAAACTGAAACCTCGTTAGTTGGACGTAAACAGAAGCTAAGATTGAAAATATAACTAAATCTGAACTATAACTGACAATATCTAAACTTAAACTGTCACTGAAATAAATTCAAATCGAACCAAAGTAATCTTCTAGAATAGCTGGGGACGTGAATTGACCATCAAAGTTCAGATTCAGTTTCAAAACTTCAAGGAACTACCTTGTTCTGTCGTTATCCTTTCAGATGTATTCATTTGAAATCACTTTTAAAAAATCTTAAAAATAGCATTTTCTCTTCCTCGGTTCGTCCCCTCAGTATATTACCAGAAAAGCTGAGTACTTGAAAACATATAATTTCCAAATACAATCTTGACCATTGGTTACGACCGATAAATTTGTAATACATGTATAGTCTATCTTCGCTTTTTGAAGCTCTAGCCTACTACGATAAAACAGAAGAAAATTAGAAAATACTTAATTATTTTTATTTTAGGTTTCTTACCCCATTAAACAATTGTTCGATATCGACGTTGATACAATTCAGAAAATAGTTAATGTTCTTAAAAGATTTTATTCTTCGAAATTAAACTGAATAGTTTTATTCGAAAGGTACAATTTAAATTGTAAATCAAGATACAAAAGATGTTGTTGTGGTTTTCAGTCCTATGACTGGTCTAATGCAACCCAACATGCTAACCTATTTTGCGCAAGCCTTTTCATTCTATATAACTGCCACATTCCATATCCTCCCTCATATGTTTATTGTATTCCATCCTTGGCTACTCTCATCTGTTCTTACCCCATACACTTCACTCTAATGCTAATTTTACAAGACTCTCATGTCTAAAGACGTGCCCTATTAATCTATCCCTTTCTTGGTCAACATCCTCCATATTGTTTGCCCTTCCTCTATTCTGCTTAGAACTTCTTCATTGGTGATTCTATCTATCCATCCGATTTTCAGCATTCTCCTATAGCACCACATATCAAAGGCTTCTATGCAGCTTTAATGTAATATAATAATAAATTTTCAGAAGAAGAATAAGAGGAGATTCAGGGTGTCCAGGGGGAAATGATGGATTATCGTTAGGGAGATGAGTATCGTTGAGAAACAGCGAGAGTATCATTCAATTTATTAAAGCTATAATGATATAAATTGTATAAAATTGATCCATGCACATATAGAATAACATGTTTATTAATAAATATAACTGGAAGTCATTATACCTGGAGTATTTATACCTTTAATGATTGAATATAAGAAAACCATTCATAAATAAATGTGGAGAACCACTTTTGCTATGGGAGATAATATATATAATATATGTTATTGAATTTGATTTGTAACACAAGGTTTATTCTCATTGGCCTTACAAATGCAAGTCTAAATGCATATGTAGAATGACTGAGATAGACTTGTATTCATTATATCACAAAATGGCACAATTAATTGATTATTTTAAACTCCTTTTTTAATTATGGGGAGGTTAAAAAGTAAATGTGATTTTTCATAAAGGGAAAATTCTTTGTGTGGTGTCTATATCATGGATAATCAAACAATTTGAGGATTGAAAAGGGAGTTAAGGAATTATCACTGAGAGAGATTATTTCATCTTTTAAATGTCCTCTACCAACAAGTACAAAGGAAAAAGTGTAATCACTCGAAGGTGACATCCCATATACCTATCTATACATTTATTACCTATTGATGGCCTGACTATAACTGCTGGTGTCACCTCTTTGTAATCTTCAATAATGTGTTCTGCTAAAACATTTGTAAAAGTGTATGTATTTGGATAAGCTCCTAACGCCCCTATTCGGCGTAGAACTTCCTCGTTTGTGATTCTATCCACCCATCGATTTTCGGCATTCGCCTATAGCACCACATTTCAAAGGCTTCTATTCTTTTCCTTTGTGAAACTCCTACCATCCACGCTTCACAACCATATAACGCCACACTTTTTTTTGCGTTAACAGTCTACATGAGGGTGATCCTGAAATAGGCAACTCCCCTTTAATAGCATAGGAAGGGAAATTAAAAAGGATGGATGCGGAAGGCAGAGCAAGGTAGCCAAGGGTTGACTAGGGACCCCATCTGTGGTTTAAGGATCCTACCCGGTGTTTCACCTAAAGAGATGCAGGGAAAACCTTAGAAAACCGGCATCTGGTAGTTCGGGCATTGGGTACTATTCTTACGCTCTTCCGAATGACGGTAGACGAGTTTGCTGTTGTCGCAGCATTCTCTTGTCCATGTCTCCACTAGTTTTAGGAGGCAGTTGGCCGGATGATTCAATGGGATCAGCGGACAACTCTTGCCTTATGCCCAAGGTCTTCGACCCCAATACATATACCTCCCAAAATAGGTGAAGGTGTCTCGGCATGTGAGAACTTTGGAAAAGCCCAGAGAGTACACTCTCCACACGAGCATTTAGCAATGATTTCCTAATTTTACATTCTTGTCCTTCTCCTTACATCAGCTGTACATTCTTACCTGAGCGTCAATTGAAGTATCTTCTACTTCCTTTGAATTTTTTTATTTAAACATTATGTTCAAAGAATTTCACAAACATAATTTGTGTAGAAAATCGAAATGTTGGATTTATTAATTCATTTTATAAAGTGTTGTTATGAGTAGAAAAAATTAGAAAACAAAATTTATTGATACCTTCAGCATAATTCCTGTTGACACATCGTAGTAGTGATTCACGACCTACCATAACTTTTCAAGAGAAAGATACTGACTGATATCACAAATTTTATATCTTTGGAGACCATATGATCGGAGGTCACGTACGATTAACAGGGCGAAAAGAAGGTGTCGGAACTAGAAACATATTCTGAAAATAATGATTGATATGACCCATTAATAAGCTGTAATGCCTGTTTAACAGTTTGTGCTAAAATATAGGTAATGATTTTTTTTCATATACTATTTTATTAATTTCGCTTCATTTACTTTGTCTGTTAATTCTTTTTCTCAGTATTTAGTTTTGGAAGAGCTATCACTAACGGATAAAAATTATGAACTGAAGTAATTTTCTAAGCATCCAAATCCGAAGTAGTATTTAGGTGAGACTATTCACGTGATGAGAAGGAAAGATAAATTATTTTAAAAATCCCTAGGCGTATTATAATCCGTAGATCGAGAATATAACTAGTCCATCTTGCAATGGATACGAAAGTTTAAAAAACAAAGAAAGTTTTAAAACATGCTAATGTAAGAAAATTCTAATTTTAGGCCATAAAAAAGAATTTGTTTAACGGATTGGCTGGTCACTTACCGAAATATTCATCTGTGAAAATGATATGACAACATTACCTTTTAAAATAATGACACAATAACCATTAAATTATTATTTTTTAAAATTTACATTAATTGATGTACTCCTTTGATAGATACAGCATAAATAGCTGTATAAAGAAAAAAATTCATCCTTCCATGTATGGTGTACACCTTTATTAGTAGACGATTTCTTCAGGCCAATTTACGTATAGAACGAGAAACTCAATGATAAATAACAATTTAATAAAAACTATTTACAAATTTATTAGTTAACTAGCTATGCCCCCGACTTCGTTCGCGCGGAAATAGTTCTTTTTATTTTGCCCTAAAAACGATCAACAGGTACAGAATTGCGATAAAGTTGAATTCATTGAATATATAAGAATTACGGTATCAATTATTTATGGTCACTTCAGGGCAAACCTTATAACTCTCAGTTGGTTTTGAACTTCTCCCGCTTTCACACGTTTCTGAGCCAATAAAAATCAGCAATTATTGAATAATTACGTATACATCGTATACACAAAGAAGGTTATTATTTGTCAACACTAGGTTAATTACATCGCGAAACCTACTGCAACAATAGATTGAGAATACACCCCCCCATCTCTCTCATGCTTCCAAAATTACGCTTATATTAACACTGTAAGTGTTAACAAAAAAGAGATTTATGGTACTGGAACGCCTAAAACTTGCAGTTGCTTTTCATACCGCGTTTCGCGCAGCAATTCATTAATATCTTCTGAACTCTGCAAGGTATCGAAATTAAACATACATGAAAATTTAAGTTAACATTCCTGTTTCAATCTCTTATATTTTTATTTAAAGCCGTTAAGGCGTTTCGGAGCATACACAGATCAAGGGTATAGGCAACCAGCATTAAAAGTTTGGGGGACTGGAATGCATTGTGGTGACGGGGTGCTTAGTTATTAAATATAAAAATCGAAATGTAAAAAAATTAAAGAAACAATTTTATTAAGAGAGAGAGGGGGGGGGGAGAACGACGACGCCAAGGATTTTTAAGGTTTACTGTGATACCTGTCTCAAAGTCTGCGAACTGTTGATTCATTTGGTGCTTCATTACGCCCTAGGACCGTGAGAAGTCGCTTGACAGATGCTGCATAACTTCCATCCTGATAAAACGTTTTCACACAGAATGAGAGAAATTGATACTGAGTCAACATGGGAATGTTCTTGGAGACAGAAAATAAACAAAACAATAATACCAAACGACAAAATAAAATTTTATCAGCCGTTTCAAAACCGACTCTCTGTTTGAAGCACCCTTTGTTACCGAAGTTGAAATGATGTTATATATATATATATATATATATGTATATTCGTGGGGTTTGAGCTATACCTGTGGAAGATTTATTCCGCAGTTATTTCTCTCCAGATTGATTGCGGGGATGTCTTGTACTCTTTCTGGTTTCTTTCAAGGTCCTCAAATGACGACGCACCTTTTTCCGGAGGTGTATGTACTTGGGTCGAAGAACTTGAGAATAAGGTATTCGTCCACCGATTGGATCAGTCGGCCAACTGCGACCCAACAGAAAACTCATATCCTGTCATTCGGAAGGGCGTGAGGAAATACCTAAAAGCCCGACCTACCTGATGCAGATTTTCTATGGTTTTCTCTGCATCTCCTTTAGGTGAAGTACCGAGTAGGATCCTTAAACTATAGCCCGGAGGCTCTACCTTCCACATACCCCCTTTTAAATTCCCTTTCTGTGCTATTAGAGGGGAGTTGCCTGTTTCACGATCGCCCTCATGTAGCATGTTACCTTATATATATATATATATATATATATATATATATATAATTATTCGTGGTTTACGCGCAAATACACACACGTAAACGCATGAAACAATTCCAACACAACTTACATATAGTATAGTTGTTGTTATGGTATTCAGTCCTAATGATGTTCTGATGCAACTCTCCATGTTAACTTAAATTGCGCATTTTCATTTTATCATCACTAGCACATCCCATATCCTCCCTAATCTGCTTAGTGTATTACATCATTAGCCTCCCTCTTTTTTCTTACCCCACTTCCCTCTAGTGCTAATTTTACAAGACCCTCGTATCTTAAAACGTGGTCTATTACTCTATCCCTTCTCTTGATCAACATCCTCCATATTTTAGTTCTTCCCCTATTCTGCTTAGAACTTACTCGTTAATTACTATATCCACCCATCTGATTTTCAACGTTCGCCTATAGCACCACATTTCAAAGGCTTCTATTCTTTTCCTTTCCGCAACTCCTGTCGTCCACGTTTCCTAATATTCACATTTATATTAGTCGTAAGTAAATTGCTCTTTTTTGTGAAAGACTTCCTTGCCTGTGCTACTCTTTATGTCTATTATACTTTTACCATCCCTAGTTATTACGCTTCCCAAGGAGCAGAGTTTCTTCACTTCCGTCAAAATATCCCTTCCCAATCTAACATCATTTGTTTTTCCACTATTTCCCCTATTACACTCCATTACCTTGGTTTTCCCTCTATTAATCTTCATATTGTACTCGTTCTCGAGGGCCCCGTTCATGCCACTTATTATGGTTTCCAAGTCTTCTTCTGCTTCCCCTAATACTACAGCATCATCGGCAAAGCGTGGGGTTTTATATCTTCTTCCATTTTAACGTTATTAATTGCCTGTTATATATATCAGTTCTACAGCATGATTGGCAGGCTGCATCCTTTCCTTCATTGAAAATGAAGTATGTGAAACGTGTCGAATGGTATGTGATTTACAGAAAATAATGGTCTTCCAGTTGTGACGCACGGTGAAATCTTGAAAAGCGTTAACAGTCATTAGACTATTTGCTTTTTGTTACTACTACGGAGAACGATAAAGATTTTTTTTACTTATAAGTGTTCTTAAGAATAATTAGATAAGATCTTGAGTATTTACTCTTGGCACAATGGCCAACTTTATCAGGAGCATTATCCCTCCATTATGATAAGACGAGTATTGGTTTTTTTAAATACTCATTTTTACAGCTGTCATAACTCTTACTATTATTTTTAAGATTTTTGGACTTAACGGTATAACAAAAGTAATTCATATAATACCTTGCGCCCGAACAATTACTAAATAGTATATCAATATTGAAAGTGAAATAAAATTATGAGAACAATTTACTGACACAGATATATTATTTACTCTTAGACATTTTGGAAAATGGGAACTTAAGTTTTGCAGATATCAGTAACATATTCATGTTTCCATTATATTGTGATTTTGTCTTTTGTATTTTAAGAATAATCCATAATAATTTGATTATCCTAATTACTTTAAAGACGTATGATTCAAGGTGGAAATTGGAAACTATTAGGGAAAAGAGTTCGGTCATACTAATTCTATTGAAATAGAGGAGATTTGAAAGAGAAATATAACGGAGTCAGTCTGTCTGCATAATCCTCTTTGTAAAACGAAGCGTCATTGGTCAATATGGAGTACTTCGAGTGGAATTCACTCATGCATATCAGATTGCACTTAAAAATCTTCCGATCCATCAAGGCTGTTAGTATGATTTAGCTGAGGGGACTTTGAATTATAAGCTCATTTGTTATTCATTGATTTGATGCAATTTTACAGATGTTTTCTTGCGCCAATCACGTATCGTCATTTAATTTAAGTTGAAGGCGAAACGTTTTAAATCAAATTGAACTATTCTTTTTCTGATTGTTGGGCATTCTTTGTATATGTATAATATTAAGTTAGATTAATTTCATTATTTTATTTATGATCTTTCTATCATTTAATTTAAGAAAAATATTATGCAAAGCATTTACTTATACTTCACAAAGGTCAATACATTTTTCAGAACCTCAGATCTTATAATTTGTCTATTTTCTTCTTAATTCGTTTTATTTACATTTAAGTACAGGACTAAAACGTGCGCGTTGCTTTATTGACACTTTACACATGTTACATATGTTCGAGTAGGTCAATACTCACCCTTCAGGAAAAATAAGGATTGTAATTAAATAATTTATTATATATTTAACTTTCAGAATAATTATTTAATAAGGATTGTAATTTTCAAAATAATTGGTAATAGTTTTCACTTTGTGTAAGTTGCTTTTGCCTGTATTTTACCACTGAAACTTGATTTGCTTGTAACTAAGTTCCTTCAGTGTTGCAGAATACTTCACACTAGTAAAAAAATTTATGTTGCATAAATGTATATACTCATTCAATTTTATTAAATTTTTTATCGTTTATCGCGTTTCATGACTGTGGCTTTTGTATTTATTTTACGTTCCGTTCTATTTAACGCATTGTTTCCTTCAGTTATTTTCCTTTCGTTACTATTAACATTTAAATAATAGTATTTTCCTGTCTTGACCAAGTATATATTTTTTCCTGATCTGTAACTTACTTTAAAAAACTATTTTCTGCAGCCATTGAATTTCTTCCAGTATCATTGTTTTTAAGCATTGTATTTTGTTTGTGTTTTCTTTTATCTATTTATTTATGATGCTCGAAGTTTTACAATATTCACATCTATAATGTAGTCTTCAAGGAAATTACAGTATTTTTTGTAGATTTTTAAGAAAGATTTTAGTTGGTCCGTTTGTTAATATCAGTTTCATCTTCTGAGTGCATTTTTTTTACTTTTTCGGTTAATCATGTAGGAGTTTATTTGAGCATAATTTCTTCTGCTCCTATTTTTGAGCTAGTAAATGAAGGCTTTCTTTATTTTCTAATTTCATTTACGGCCGCATCAGCTTCTAAGGCCACTAGCGACTTTCTTCTTAAGATTGTTAGCTGTAAGGGTTTTCACAGTATGAATATTCCCACACACAGCTTATAACATCCATGTCCTTGCAAGTTTTAGAACCCGGGACCTGTGATGTGAGGCTTCGACGCTAATACTTCGGTATGAATAAGTCGTTTCTTGTATACTTCCTTTAATCGATCATCTCTGTCACTGCACTATCCTCGTTACTATCGATTTGTGATTCTTCTTTCACTTTCAACTTCCATAGTGTTTTCTTTGCTCTATTTAGTGTGCAGTCATTTATTTATTCTTATAAAGCTTTCAAAGTAGCGTGTATCGTTGAATAATGGATTTTGCAGTCTTAGTAATATCACTGTGTTGTTTATCGTAACTAAATCTGCATCCAAGCTTTTGCGTCAAATCTTAAACATAGAAATCTACTTATTGTAATTAAAACTTCAAATATTATACTCTTTCTACCCTAATAATAACTGAAAAAAATTTCCACGCGAAGGGAATGAACATTTTTTACAATGACTTCATTCAGAACAAAGATCCTAACGGGGGTTAATTTTTTTAAAAATATATTTGACTAAGTAGAGTCATAATGGAAATCAAGACGAACTTCGTATCGTTAGGTTACTCGTGTCAAGTTACCATAGCGTTGAATATTACTGATTCATTCGCCTTTATAATCCCAGAGATGTGGCGGATGATACCAAACTAAATGAAATACTTGAGAAACGAATTATTCATACCGATCCTGTGTTGTGTTGTTGTGAGCTTCGAAGTCTCGCATCTCAGAGGTCTCGGGTTCAAAAACTTGCAAGGACATGAATATTGTGTGTGAGAGTTTCCATACTGTGAAACCCTTACAGCTAACATGAAATGAATTCTGAAGTTCGACAGGACTCAGTTGGTCGCTATCACATTGAAAAACCGAAGTATTTAACTGTTCTATTACTGTCAATCTTCTGGATGGTGTAATATTCTGGTATTATGGATGAACTCCACTGTGATAACCAATGCCAATACACATATTAATATAATTTATACTATTCAAATCTTTTGCTAATGTTTCCACATGAAGGTTATGATAATGGTGGTTTTCGTTTTAGTAATTATGCTGGTGGTACCGATCATAATAACGGAAAGTAATGAGCCGACAATCAGGAAATGATGCAACATGACTCTGAAGTATTGTGACAGCATTTCAGGGTGGATTAGTCGCCAATAATAAACGGTTTTTTCATCTCACGCTACCTCGAAATGTGGGACAGTCGGATTTCTACGGTTATCCTTCGTAATAATTCATTGTAATGGTGATGTTATTTGTTCCTCCTTATATCGTCAATATAAAGTGCTACAGCTACAAGGTTTAATATAGACCAAATCAAAAATCAATTTAAATTGACTCAATTTTGGCTCAATATGAATAGAAACATCCAGATAGTGGGAGTCTGCTAAGTACCAAATTGGGATTGCATCCTAAGACATCATCTTATGCTATCAATAATTTACTGGAATTCTGTTTACTAAAATTTCGTCACCATTTCCTCAATTACTATCTTTATATCAGAATCCCGAAAAATTTACCAATGTGATCATGAATTTTCATAGCTCTTGTTTCGACTGTCTATTTAGATTTCATAATTAAGTTCTAGCACAATATATAGTAACGCCTGGAAGAGTTAGTTGGATCTATGTTAAACCGGTATTTGAAACAAATTAATCTTTTTAGATAACTGAATTAAAATTGTACAAAAATATACTGTTTGTTGAGAGATATTTGCAGAGGATGCATATGCAAAAAATATTAGGATAACTTTATGTATTTTAATGCTCTTGTTTTTCCGCTATTTTTTTGTTTGGTTTCAGTAACAGAGTATTTACTTCTAAGTAGGAATTAAAACAGTACGAAATTGGTTCTCCTATGATACACATAAATCAGTCTATACAGTCACAAAAAAAGATGTATAAATTATCTTTCGTTATGGAAAAATGTAACAAGTTTGGACAATTACACTTTTGATAACTGCCAGAAAACGAGAAAACAATCACTTTGACACAAACCGATTTTCTGAAACGCCCCCAGTCCGTTTTATTTTCTTTTAAGCATTTAAGTTCTTCACTCTATCTTCCTTGAAGCAGTCCTGGTCTTCTTTATCACCCTCGGTGGCACTTTGTGTATATATGAACACAGTTAATGCTTGAAACATATTATATGGGACCACTCCGAATAGCAGTAATTGAAACTTTCATTGGCTTCTAGTTGCGTCAATGTAATCAAATAGAGAGATCTTTTGAATCAATCAGGTTTCTAAATATTGGCTTCATCAAATTCAGGTAATACATGCTAATGGTTGTGTATTACTCGAATAACTACAGCTTACTGGAAACCACACCATGAGTCTGAACCTTCCGAAAATAAGCTATAATATAGAGACATAATAACAACAATTATGAATTAATTTATGGAAATAGTTTTCGTATAGTTATTCAACAAACGAATGACGTCTCATCATAAATAATTATATTTATTCAACGACTCCCAATGTTACTCGAGAACTTTTTATTTACTAGAAAAACTTTATTCTCAAAAAATCGAAAATTTTGTATTATTATACTTCAATATTTTCCCATTTGACATAGCAGGCAAACTTTTCCAAAATTCCCCGGAACACTGGAACCTCAGCAGAAGATCAAGTAACTACAGCTATACCTGAGAAAGTATCAAGATCTATTCTTCCCCTAGGATCTCACAAAGATTATCCAGCCATACCAATATTTCGCGCTGCTTTACCTTTTTCAGAGAACCTACACCCCAATGCAATTTTGTAAGAAACACCATTTTCCACTGCTACAATTAAAACACTCAGAGAAGAAATATACTAGGATCATTTGGACCAAAGGAAAAAACAATCAACGGACCATAAAAAATCTAAAAGTGATCAATATGTATGACTAAATTTAACTCAAGCAATTTGTAAACCTTATTTTATTTTATCCAGTAATCACAATATCACAATAATTAGACAAATTGTAAATTAATTATTTTTTCGAAAATGTAGCACTGTTGTTGTCTTTATTTGCAATTTTTCATATATTAAATCCTGCAACTCTGTACAGAAGTCTCTTAAATTTTACAACAAAATAAAAATTTCTGATACCTATGCTTCTTTATTTGCTCACCTAAATTTTGCAATAAAACCAACATTTACTAGATGAAGTTGGCCAACAGTATCATCAAGATCCGAGACCTAAACGCGTAAATTTACACTATTTTTAGAATTTACTATCTATTAGAAATGACCTTTCTCAACACCAACCTGATTGATTTTAATTTACGAAATTCATTTTGTATGTTAGAGACGCATAGATAATTCTACGTCTGTGAATGAATTCGCCATTATTAGTTTTTGTTACATTGCAAAAGATACTAATTGTTGAGAATGTTTTTCATATTCATAAACAACTTAGTCAAAAGTTGTCGTTCTCTGGATGATAATAAGATGTACTATAACGATTATTTGGTACGAATTTATTCCATAAATAAAGGAAAAAACAATACATTGCTTCATGAATGGTTATTGCAGATGCCGTAACTCATAGAAAATATTATTCTTGTCATTTAAATTATTTATATTTAAGAGGTACAATGTGTAACAAGAAGAAAACATATTCTTGAAATCTTCCAAATGTAGGTGGATTCAAAACGTTCAAAACGAATCCTATGATGGATTGAGATATATATGGTCTGAAAGCAAACGAATCCATTAGCCGCCTGAGTTGGCGTGTGATGGCAAAGCGTGTATTAAGAATTTAGAGGTCGGGCATGTGACGACTGAACAAATAACGAGTGAGAAACGGCATGAGTGAACCTCTGTAAAAGAGATATACTGGACAGACTGAAAAATATATTAGAGGCGAGATAAGGTTTTGAACAAAGAGGGTGGATGGAATTTATTACAAAATGGATGTGAGGACAGTCAGGAAGCTGTTGAGGTAAATTAGGGAGATTTTAATTGAAAACGTTTGGATGGTTTGTGAAGATTAGTAGTGAAACTGAGTTTTGGAATGTTAGTAAGTGAGACATGTAGTTACAAGACAAGTTCGAGTGGTACATGAAATTCTTGTCAAAATTATGGCGTTTTAGTAATTGAACAATCTACGAAACAGGAAGAATCTAATTATATCCATACCGAAGAAAACTGGGGCTGATAGATGCGAACAGCACAGGGCAATAAGTTTAGTATCCCATACATGCATTTTTTTTTGGGTTACAGGCTACATGAGGGTGATACTGAAGCAGGCAACTCCCCTTTAATAGCATAGGAAGGGGAAGGGACTTGAAAAGGGGGGATGTGGAAGGTAGAGCAAGGTAGCCAAGGGTTGACTAGGGCCCCCGGGCTATGGTTTAAGGATCCTACCCGGTGTTTCACCTAAAGAGATGCAGGGAAAACCCTAGAAAACCTGCATCAGGTAGGTCGGGCATTGGGTACTATTCTCACGCCCTTCCGAATGACGGGGTCGCAGCATTCCCTTCTCTGTGTCTCCACCAGTTTCAGGAGGCAGTTGGCCGAATGATCCAATGGGATCAGCGGACAACTCTTGCCATATGCCCAAGGTCTTTGACTCCGGTACATATACCTCCTAAAATAGGTGAAGGTGTCTCGGCATATGAGAACTTTGATAAAAAGTACCCAGAGAGAGTGCGAGGCATTCCCGACATGATCAGGTGAGCCCCACAGTCACTCTGGGTTGAAGCGCCTGCGAGAAAACTATCGCAGCGCCCTCGCTTACATGCAAAATATTAACTGAAATAGTATATATCAGAATGGAACGTCAAATAGAATGCGAGTTAGGAGACGATCAATTTGGTTTTAGGAAGAATGTAGGGACAAGAGGAACAATATTGACTATGCGACTAATTTTAGAAGACAGGATATGAAAAAACCGGCCTACGTTAGTGGTATTTGTAGATTTAGAAAAAGCGTTTGAACAAACTATTTAGGATTTTGAAGAGCACCGGAATAAAATACCGAGAAGGAGGCTTATACATAACCTCTACAGAAGACAGGCAGCAGTAATTAGAATAGAAGATGAAGAAAATAAAGCTGTAATCAAGAATGGAGTAAGAAAGGATGCACTCTGTCGCCAATGCTGTTTAACTTATATATAAAACGGAATGTGGAAAAGGTAACCTACTGCAAGGAGAAGAACTAAAAACCTTACGCTTTGCCGCCAATATTGTAGTATTAAGGGAATCAGAAGAAGACTTGGAAACCATAATAAATGGCATGAACGGAGTCCTGGAGAAAGAGTTCAATATGAGGATTAATACAGGGAAAACCAAGGTAATGGAGTGTAATAGGGGAAATAGTGGAATAACAAAGGCTGTTAGATTGGGAAGGGATATTTTGACGGAATCTAAGGAATTATGCTGCTTGGGAAGCATAATAACTAGGGATGGTAGAAGTATAGTAGACATAAAGAGTAGGATAGCACAGGCAAGGAAGGCTTTTGCGAAAAATAGGGATTTACTAACGGGTAATATAAGTGTGAATATTAGGAAATAGTTCGTATGGAGCCAGTCGTTATATGGATGCGAAACGTGGACGATAGGTGCTCCGTAAAGGAAAAGAATAGAAACCTTTGAAATGTGGTGCTATAGGCGAATGCTGAAAATTAGATGGGTTGATAGAGTTAGTAACGAGGAAGTTCTAAACAGAATAGGGGAAAAGTGACTATACGTAGGACGTTGACCAAGAGAAGGGATAGATTAATAGGCAACGTTTTAAGGCACGAGTGTTTTGTAACATTAGCATTAAAGGGAAGTGTATGGGGTAAGACCAGAAGAGGGAGGCCAAGGATAGAATACGCTAAGTAGATTAGGAGGGATGTGGTTTGTGCTAGTTATGAGGAACTGAAATGGCTTACGCAAGATAGGTTGCATTAGACCACAACAACAGTACTTGAACTAGTCTTGCAACACAGGAGATACTATATGGCTTAGTCAGATTTACTTCAGTAGCATTCTCAATTTAATTTAGACTTTTTTTGCCATTATTAGGGAAGAAAACTGACTTCCTGCCAGTATTTTCCATAAATTATTTCTAGCTGACCAGAAGAGATTTTGACCAATGCCCTCTGTACTGTTTCTTGTGGTTTACCAGTATGACACATCTTATTGAGAATATAAAAAATAGAACCTTTTTTAATATTTCTTTTTGGTTTATATGTCCAAATACCATAATGAAAGCCATAAAAATAGTAATAGATCTTGACAAAGTTATTTGACTAATACTGCAAGCGAAATTCTTTTTACAGCTTCGAAAGTAAAAGCGTTTCTTATTTAAAGGAGGTATACTTAACTGAAAGCTATGCTTAGTATGCCAATTTAGCCTGCAATAAAAATCAGTTTAGCTAAAAATTGTGTGAAAATTTGGCAAAATGGAAATAAGTATTGGCGAAGAAGTTTGACTTCTTATAATCGACGTAAGAGCTGTTAGCAATCTGAAATCCTCTGGGATAAGGGAATTAAAAGCACTCGACTGATTGCATTAAGCCGGACACGAATTACGCAATATCAGGAGAGGATATCGATGTCAATTTTTTCCCATTATCAAGAGGGCTCGTGCCCAAACTATAAATTCCAAGAACTGTCGAATGTAGAGTCAGTCTCGTGGGAGCAATCATGGGTAAGATTCTAAAAGAAAAATAATATGCTATAATCTCAGAAATCAAAACAATTGTTACTAGAAATTCATATTGTGCTATTTGAGCTATAATGATCGAATCTAAATTACAATTTGGTACTTTGTTCGTTCAGTCAGATAAAGTACTCGAAATAAATATTAGAAACTAATTTATTATAATAAATATGGCACAGGTTTCATGCATTCCATATTTTTCTTTTCTTTTGTACGGATAGTAATTAGAGATAACTTGTTTACTTACTTATTTTTCATTTTTAAGAGCGGCTGTTTACTTTGATACATATAAGACAAAGTATTCAATATATATATATATTTAAATTCAATGGAATTTGTATATATATATATATATATATATATACAAATTCCATTGAATTTAAATTCTTGTACATTAAAATAATTATTTAACGAATATTCCAGTTTATTTAGTTATAATATTCTGACAATTTTATACCTAACTAAGCTAATTTTTATCCTTCACCTTTCCTCTCCGATTTAAGGATATAATTCCTCGTACAAATACAGTTTTTATGTTATCCACTTAAAGATAATCCACCAATTTTAGTTACTTGTCTTAGGTTATAAATATAATAAATTTTCTTCAAAATTAAATAATTAGTTTTTCATTTTTCTGCAGAAGTCAAGATTGTGGCTGCTACCCTTGTAACTCTGCTGACTTTCAACCTTGGAAGCAGTACTGATATCTCGTGTCCTCCCCCTAGTTCTTCACAGCCGGTCTACTTTCCTGACCCGACAGATTGTTCTAAATTCTACATCTGCGACAATGGGCGACCTGTGCTAATGAGCTGTGCCCCTGGAACGGAGTTTAATCCTATTCTGAATGTCTGTGACTGGCCTGCAAATGCGGGTTGCTCCTCTGGCCACACAAGCACACCCTCAACTTCTACACAAGAAACGACTACACCAGTGCCTACAACACCGGAACCAACTACTCCGGTGCCTACAACACCGGAACCAACTACCCCAGTGCCTACAACACCAGAAGAAACAACTACAAAAGAACCTACTACTCCGGAACCTACAACACCAGAACCAACAACCGCAGAACCCACAACACCAGAACCAACTACTCCGGTACCTACGACACCAGAACCAACAACAGCAGAGCCCACAACTCCAGAACCAACTACTCCGGAACCTACGACACCAGAACCAACAACTGCAGAGCCTACAACTCCAGAACCAACTACTCCGGTACCTACGACGCCAGAACCAACAACTGCAGAGCCCACAACTCCAGAACCAACTACTCCGGAACCTACGACACCAGAACCAACAACCGCAGAGCCTACAACTTCAGAACGAACTACACCAGAACCTACAACTACAGAAACGACGAGCGAACCGGAAACTACTCGGGTCAGTGAACTAACGACAGAAGATCCGGACACAACAACGAATAAACCGACTTCACCTTCTACGAAACCTACTACTCCTACACAACCCACGAAACCAACGATTTCTACAAATCCAACCACACCTGATCAGACAACTGAAGTAGACACAACGATATCTTCTGAAGTGACCACTGTTTCTCTAGACACGACATCTACAGCATCCGAAACGACTTCTTTGGAACCTGATACCACACAAACGTCAACTGAGTCTTCCTCTTCGTCGTCCACAACTACAACGACGACAGAAGCGCCTCCTGATACTCCGGAACCTACGACTGTGGTCACTGTACCAGAGACCACTCAGTCATCAACTTCGTCTACAACGACCACTACAACAGAAGCTCCACCGGAAACTCCAGAACCAACAACACAGACACCGGAGCCAACAACGCAATCCACAACTACGACGACGAAGCCACCTTGGTGGCCGACTTATCCTCCATGGTGGCCCAGCTGGTTTCCAGTAAAGGACATTAAAACCCGTTGATAAAAACTTTACTTTTGAGAATAAATATTAACCAGATCTGTTGTTTGAATACCAGCTCATTAAAAGAATCCTTACCTTACTTTTTATTATATTATATGTAATTAAATGGATTTATACTTATTTTTTATTATTAAAACAAAGATTGATATATTCACACACAATAATATAATTAATGCGTATAAAAGATAAGTTGCTTGGAATTGTGTACCGATTTATATTTAACAAAACGTAATTGGCAATGTTCATTTTAAGACGATCTTGTCACCTTATTCATTATATATATATATAGTACTTATTTTGGCAAAGATATTTTCCTTTGAGTTAATAATAATTCTAAATTTTTTATAAGTCGCAGTGAAAATGATCCCACAGCAGACTCGTCTCCTGTCATTCGGAAGGGCGTGAAAATAGTAACCAATGTCCGACCTACCTGATGCAGGTTTTCTAGGGGTTTTCCTGCATCTCTTTAGGTGAAACACCGGGTAGGATTCTTAAACCACAGCCCGGGGCCCTAGTTAACACTTGGCTACCTTGCTCTACCTTCCGCATCCCCTCTTTTCAATTCCCTTCCTATGCTATTAAAGGGGAGTTGCCTGTTTCAGGATCACCCTCATGTAGCCTATTAACCAAAAAAAATAGCCTGTTAATCCAAAAACAAGTCATTCTATTTTAATGTGTGTGTATCTACACGCATTATTTAAGACCGAAGATATGGTTCAAGTATTTCTCCTTATAAATATAATTCACTATTTATGTGTAATTTTCTATACGTAAGTTGGAATAAAATTTTTATACTGAACTTGAAAGGTTGCTGGATACCGTACCACATTGATTTAAAAATAATACTTGGGGATTAAAATGGCCAAGAAAACTTTACGTGGCCTGCATGTGGAAGCTATACCATACATGGTAAAACAAATAATAATGGAAAAAGAATGATAAGCCTAGCAAATGGAAGGAACATGACAGTATCGGATACATGGTACCGCATAAGAAAGTACATAAGGAAACGTGGAGATCGCAAAACGGCCAAACCACATATTAGTGGATAGAAGACATAAGAATGTACAAGATGTAAGGAGCATGAAAGGAGCAAAAGTTGGGACGGATCATTTTTTGGTGAGATCAAAGTTTAAACTATGTATTACGAAAGCACCAAAGGACAAAAGAAGTTGAATGGGAAGTTGGATAATGAAGAATGTAGGAAGGAGTACTGTGTTGAGCTGGAGAAACACCTTCAAGAAATGAATATGGGCGAGAGGGAAAATGTGGATGTATTTTGAAAGGGTATAAAGGAAAGCATTGTTAGAGTATGTGAGAAGGTAATAGGGCAGGAGAGGAAACCAAAAAGGAAAGAATAGTTTGACAATGAGTGTGAAGGGGCTCTGGAGCACGCGGAAAAATGATCAACGTATTCACAAGGAAAAATGAGCAAGACTATAAAGAAAAAGAGAAGCAGATGTAAAACGAGTATTTGGACAAGTGGATGGAGTAAGAATAAAGGGAAGATCAAGTACGAGTTGGTGGGACGATGTACAGGCTGACATAAGAAGAGCGAAGATACAAGGATGGAAGGAAGTATCGTTAGACAGGTCAAGATGGAGAAAGTTGTTGGAGGAGGTGAAGGTTCTGCTTGGACTCAAGAGCCAACTGATGATGGATAATTTGGAATTATGTGCTTATTGGTATTTAAGGTACCAGTAGATTACTAGACTCCATTAAGGTACTGTTCCTCGCTATTGTTACGATGAAATTCGGTTCAAATAAAGTATGGGACGTGAAATGATAAATTTTTAAAAATTTTACACTTTTCTGATTGTTTAATAAAGTGTTGACCACTGTCGAATGAAATACTGTAGCGGGCTAGTATAAGAGAATTACAAGACAACGCCGGGCACCCAGCTGGTAGAAAATAAACGGGAATTTCTCTTCATTCGATACCATATACGGATTGCATTAAAAAGAATAGTTATAACAGTAACTGGTTTTACTATTCTAATCGTCGATAAAAATTTGATTCACCATTCTTCTGTACTTGAAGGTCTAAAAGCGAAAGTTTTTCTTAAAAGGTGAGTGCAGTAAAATGTTCATAGATTTGAAAACAATTGATAATGTTCAGTGCGATTCTAAGTCAGTATCTCGTTGTCACAACAAATCTATTTGTGTTGTAAATGTCTTGTAATTTAGTAATTACTCTCTTCACCGCTGTATCATAACAGATTACGTGGACAGATACTTAGATAAATTACAAGTGCGTTGCTAGCTTCAAGAGGCTTAGAATATTTTTATTGATCATATATCGTTAGAATTTAAAGAAGTTTTTTGACTGTTCTTAATCTGTAGACTTGCATGAAAATTCATAATTAATTAGAGGCGTTGACCTGTGATTGCATTGCAGGGTATATGCGGAACATGACTGAGATAGACGCCATTTATATAGCGGCCATATTGACCACTAATAGACTTTCCAATCTCTGCAACACACATAAATACAATAATACTAATTACTTATGATTAAAAATATCGGGGTCAGTTATTACATGACTCTGTTATTTCGTGAATAATTCTTCAAAAGGAAGTCTGCAAGCAGTATATACATACGCAAAAATGCAAAAAGTAAATAAGTGAATAATGACATACGAGGAATTACTCCTGTGATTTTGTGTTCGACGTTAACATAATGAACTAAAAAGTTGAATTCGGAACTAGAGTCTGTGTCCGTTTTGAAATCAATAAAATACGGAATTCCAAAGTTAAAAAATTTGGCCTCTTGCAGTATATTGTTTATATAATCAATTTTGTGGTATGTTTTGTTCAATTTTTTAATCACTAAATTAACTGAAAATAAATTAGTTCTTCTTCTTTCAATGGCTCAACAGCCCCCTTGAGGGCCTAGACCTACCGAGGCGGCTGCGGACTGTCATCTGGCGTGACACATTACAAAATTGGGGTGATACGTGGTCAGTGTAATAAATTAGTTTACTATTTAAATATTAATAATAATATTATAATTGATAAATTTTAATACGAGTATTTTATGAAAATTATAAGTGGAAGTCGGCCAGTCAACGGTGCATAGGCTTAGAAGATTAATTTATTCTGTAAATCAAACTGAATATACATCATTGTAAATAATTAAGAACATGTTGACTACCATATATCAGTTTTTTTATTAACAATAAAATAAATATCAATATAAACGGAGAAAACAACTACACCTTCCTTATTATGGCTTAAAATGAGACCTGATTACCTAGGTTTTCATAATAAATATTTGTTTTATGATCTTAAAATTTAGAATTCTATAATTTAAAGACAATATATTGTAACATGTGCTGAGAAAAAGTTGTTCATTATGTTACTGTAATATTCTTTCCTTAGACTGGTCTGATGCTTCCTCTATTCTAACCTATTCTTTACAAGCCTTTCCATTTCTACATAACTACTACTTCCCACATCCTCTCTAATCTGATAGTTATATTATATTAGCCGAAAGTAGATTCCTCTTTTTTTGTGAAAGCCTTTCTGGCCTGTGATATCCTACTCTTTATGCCTACTATAAATATACCATTCCTAGTTATTATGCTGCCCAAGTAGAATAATTTCTTAACTTCCTTCAAACTAATTTTTCCCAATCTGACATCCTTCTTATTTCTCTGTTTCCGATACTACACTCCAGTACCTCAGTTTTTTCTTGTTCTGTCTTCAAAAATTTGACACAGAGTCAAACTGATCTTCTCCTGACTCTCATTCTATTTGACGTTCCAGCCACCTATATACCATTTTCGTTAATATTTTGCAGGTATGGGATACTAAAGTGTTCGCATCATCAGTCTCCTTCGGTATGGGTATAATTATGTTGTTCCTAAAATCTTCTTGTAATTATTTTTGTTTCGTAGATTTTGCTAACTATCCTGATCTGCCATGATATTACTTATTCGCCCGGTCATTTTATCAACTCCGCTGGAATATTATCAATTCCTGGTGCTTTTCCATTGCTCAGATCTGTCAGCACCCTGCCACACTCTGACCTTAAAATTTTGTCCGCCAATTCTTCACCATCCACTTCCGTTTCTTTTCCTATCTGATCTAGATATCCACCGTGATACAGTTCACCTAGATACTTCTTCCATCTTTCCGTCTTTCTTCTATATCTAGAATTGGCTTCCCATCTGCTTTCCTGGTTTTCTTACCAACATTTTTCCTCTCTACCAATTTTTCTTTGACTTCGCTATCAGCTGCATCTATTTTCCCTTTCCCCACAAAGTCTTCAAACGTTTTGCATTTTTTTGGTGCCAAGCCTCTTTGACTGTTTTGCACTTCCTATCTGTCTCATTCTTCAGGCGTCTGTACTGTTCATTATATTGTGTAATATAAATTCAATCGTACAATTTATTATATGTAATCATATGAAATATTTAAGATATAAAAAACCTGGAATGTCTTTAAAAGTGATGAGTAAATATCTCTTGTATGTTATTAATTGGACAACGATCACGCATGAGCAACTCCTAATAACACGAATAGGAGTTTTGGTTTGATAACTAGGAAAATTTAATATATCAGAAGTTTTAAGGAAAACTGGAAAGTATTTATAAGCCACGCTAACTGTACCAACAATTTTAATTTATACTTTCATATTCGTTTGTAGGTCTATATAAAATACTTATTACATCTTATGTGGAGTATCAACGCTCTACTATGTTTCTGAAAGAAGTCAGAAGACATTGGATATTAAATGATCTGACCATATCCAAATGTCTTACTTCTGGATTTGGTGACATAATCCTTTAAGCGAATGTATTCATGTATATAATTTTCTGCGAATGGGATGGACCTAGGAGGCAGATTATATACTTTATTCTGGGAAGAAACCATTGTTTATAGTTATATTTATCTACAGCGTATATTTTTGCTATGATAGAGCATGACACTATTCAATGAGCTGTTTATAACTGCTCGTTTAAGTATCAAATTGGTTTGCTGTGTAGTAGTAAATCAATTAACGTCTGATATTTAAATAATTAAATGAAATAAATTAGCAACCAGTTTAACAGACAGTTTTTAATTAGATTGAACGACGTTTCGTCATCACATTTGGGAGTTCTTCAGGTGTTCCTACAAAAATTTTACATACTATTTACATTAAAAATTATTAACATATCCGAAAATTAATAAAAAATAATGTAAAAATAAATTTTTTTGAAATTGTGAATAAAATACAACAAATGTGTAAAAATCAATACTTGACCGTCTCAATGGGCAGTTTCAACCGAAATGAGATACAAGAATACAGAAAGACGGTGTAATATAAGCAGTTAAACCTAATAATGGGTAAAAGTGGGTTGTTAACGCTAAACAATAAAAAAAATGAAAAAAACAACAACAAAAATTAGAATAGATCACAACTTGTCAATTTAACAATAAATGTAACGAGTCATAAAATTATTCAGCTTAAAATAAGAAATTTTTAAAATTTATAGAATTATTTTTTAAATAAATAATGAAAATATAATTATATATGAAATAACGAATTATAAATATTAATCAGTTTTAAGTCTTCATTATCAGAATTAAGTGTAAAAATTGTTTTAGTAAATAATATTTCTGATATGTTTCGTTTAAATAAATTTTTCTCAAAATCAGAATTTTCAAAATTTTTCCAATCAAATTCATGCATATTCAAAACGATATGGTTCAAGGTTTTATAATTATTTTAATGTTCATTCAACCTAATCCAAGAGCACCTCTAGTTTGCCCTGTATAGAATTTTCTACACAACTATGTTGACCCGATTAATTTTATAAATAACGTTATGAAACATTTCTTTTTTAAATTATCTTTCTCTTTTTTATAATTTTGAGTTGGTTATTAACTTTAAAAATGATGTTAAATTTATAAAACATTTATTACTTTGATTTTTTATTAACATTAATATTCTACTTAAATTTTGTATTGCATTTATGGTTACTAGTTTTTTTATAGGTATATTACTGAAATTTAACGGATAAGAATGATTAATTTCAATTAAAGTAATTTTAACAATTTTAAGATTCTCAGTATGATACGTATGATTAGATAGAAACAAAGCAAAAAGGCTAAAAACAATAAATCTTTTTTGATGTAACTGATGATTTGATAAAATATATAATACACGACTTGAATAAGTTTCTTTTCGAAACCAATTAGTTTCAAGAGTACCATGATTATTAATTATCAAATCGTCCAAAAAACTGACTCATTCCACATCCTTGAAGCTTAGCTTCTTTACAGGATCTACGGAATATGATTATTATTATTGTCTTAATCGTATGTAAATTTCAGTTTGTCATGGTAACTATTAAAGATTTTAGTGATACTATTAATTTACTTTTCATGTTGTTGCTGTTGTATTTAGTCTTTTTGACTGGTCTGATGCAACCCTCCATGCCAACCAACCTTTTCATTTCTGCATAACTACCACATCCTACATCCTCCCTAATCTTCTTAGCGTATTCCATTTTTGCCTTCCTCTTCTGGTCTTACCCCACACTTCCCTTTAATGCTAATTTTCAAAATACTCATGTCTCAAAATAAGGCCCATTAATCTATTCATTCCCTTGGTCAAAGTACTCCATATTGGTCTTTCTTAAGAACTTCACGGTTTGAAACTCTTTTCATCGATCTGATTTTCTGAATTCTTCTTAGCACATTTTTATATAAAATTTAACCAATATCATCAACATATCTATGGTATCTGATAGGCTGAGTTGTTAGTTTATATAAACTATATTTCAAGTCCTTCATAATAAATTTCGAATAATTAGGACAACCTTCAATTTTTTCGTAACATTTTCAGTCAACTGAAAGAATGTTGAAAATAAAACTTTTCATCCCAAGTAATTTTACAGGACTTTTTACTTTTATCTCAACGTGCCTGTAATACTGCTAATAATCAGATCATTGGAAATATTATCCAACAGCTTTCATTTATCACTAATACGATAAATACGGGATCTTTTGTCTATAGTATTTTGTCAATAGAAACCTATCCTGCTGATTTCTGGTTATGTGATAAAACATTTTTCACATTCATTATTTGATTCCACTTACTTCTAAAATTGTAAATTTCAAATAAGTTAATTTATGAAATATCTCCAAATGTAGGTAACGCAGGTATAAAATATATTCTTTATAGTGGCATTTTTTCCATTACGTAATTTTCATGGTCACTCAACTCCCTTGAATTTCGAAACGCTAACTTATCGGAAATTGCCAAATTGACGTCGTTTATCCTCTTGTGTGGAATTGGCGCCGTTTTCTGCTATCTCTGGAATGCCGCATACTTGTTTTTCAGCTTCACCCACTTTAGGACAGAAGAAACAAAGTGTCAGTTCTTACTCTAATTTCCAAAATAATATGTAATGCTGTTTACCTACATTTATTAGCAAATTGTAGTATCGTAAAAAGGTGGAAAAGTTTAAATTTATTTTAAGTTAATATGATATTTTGAACAAAACTAGTGCATTATTAAAACCATTTTACGAGCTGATTTGACAGGAACGTGATAATTTATGTTCCGTACATTTTTTAATCGAGGAATCAAACAGAGGTTATTCCCGATGCGCATTGGTACAAATAATAGCCATGAAAGTTATTAAGATATTTACATCCATAATCTGTTCAAAAACCACATCTCTTTGTCTATCGACAAAACATTTTCGTACAAAAGAAACTACATAAAAAAATTTAATCCCACAACTTCCGATTAAATGATAGATTAGCCTTCTATAAATCGGTAATGTTAAGAAATATGCAGGCTATTTGATTATTATTTTAGTGATAGGTAACTTGAGGTCTATTTATGTTGTATCCTATGAGAGTTAACATTATAGGAAGTCATAAATTTAAGCAACATGTGGATGAAAAAGCAGTAGATATGCAACATTTCTGTTCCAATTCTATTATAGGTGCACAATAAAAAAGAAAATGCGAATGTCAATACTATACAGATATAAAAATTATAAGACTAATAATTTCTTAGTTTTCTTTTCTCTTTATTTTGACTATATAATGAAAATTTGAAGTCTTTCTTCTTCTGAATTCGTCACTTTTGCAACGGAAATTTTTTTACATGCTCCTAATTTGCCTTTGACACATTTTTTAATTTGAAAAGGGGATATGATGTGCCAAAACAGTTTTTTATATTTAGGATCATTTAAAAAATAATATTTATAAGATCGTTTTCAAAACTTCATGTTCTTTGGCACGCTACAATTTTTGTATTATCCATTTCCAAGGAGCTCTGGATTTTTTGCATTCTCATCAGTTCCGATAGAAGGCACCCATGACAAATTACGTAAAAAACAAGATCTAATAAATATTTGACCAATAAAAGTCTTCAATATTTTGAGAATACTATATTTTTACAATGAAAACTAAGCAATTACTAATAACCTACTATTAGTCTAATACTTTCCACATCTCTGTATAAACTATTAAGATAGTAGTGTCAAACCAAAACTGATTAATTAGTATTTAAGAATATTCAAAATTGAATTATATTACAACTTGCTTTAGCTGTCGACAAATAATGGTTAACAAGTCAATATTTTTCGTGAATTGGAATAAACGTTTTTTATATTGAAAGCAAAAAAAATCAGTACTTCGAACGAAATATTAACTAAATTCTTAGGAGGTCCGGAATATTCGATGATTATGATAAAAGGCAATAATTTTGGAAACTGTTATTTGAGGAAAACTTTGATAAATTGATACATTTTCAATCCCATGTAATATGCGCTCCGATTGTTGCAAATTATATTTTATTGCATCTTCTCATTATTAATTTCGTTTGCAGATAATATGTTTACAAATATTTGAAATTTTTTGAGACTGCCATTTTTGGGCTTTTGCGTTGTAAATATCATTTGACTTTGAGTTATATTCCTTAAGACTTTTAATTGAAACCATTTCTTCACATGTAAGTAAGGATTCCAGTGAAATGGTATTAATAATTTGTAATAAGGTAGGTATTAGTGCAATATACTACAGTGACTAACACTATTAGGGACTAAAATATATTATTATGTCGTGATGAGATAAGCGTATAAGATTGGAAGGTTGATAATAACATCAAATCAATCATGTGACAGATTATTAAATAAATAATATATTACAAAATTATTCTAAATAAATTGTAAATTAATCATCGAATCACATATTGATATTTTCCTTCCTTGGATCTTCAGCCCATTCCGGTCCTTGGCCTAGCGGATTGACTGCGGACTGTTGTCTTACATGGCACATTCCAAATTTGAAGTGATACGTGTTCACCATATCGATTCTCCAGCAGTCTTAATCCCAATCTGCTTGACCATAACTGTTACATTAATAACAATAAATTGGAATGTAATTTATTTTATAATTAAGTATATATATAACACTGTAAGCTATTTACTTCAATTGGGGGTTTTACTCCAGGTCAACGCATTATAAATTGTTAGTCAAATAGAAAGACAGTTAAGAAAGTACGTGTATGTTAAAAAACACGTTACGTTACGCTCAGCTCTTGTGGCTTTTGTCAGGTGCATTAAATATTATCAAAGTTGGCCATCGAAAATATTCCACAGCAGAATTATATGAATAATAGGATGTCATAGATACTACTTAGGTTGAAAGAAACTCTGTATATTTACTTTGGCCATTAATTTTGAGCAACAACATTTCTATAGTTCTTTCAAAATAGCACCTGGTACCAAAGTCTAAAATATGAACACTAAGCCAGTAGGTAGTAATATATTTATATATTGTGAAAAAAACTCGTAACGACTTAGAGAGGAAGGGAGTAGGTCTAAGAAATATGAAACGTATGCTCACTCCAACGTAAAATAAAGTGCTAGACTGTTACTGAAATTGCCCTACTAATTAGTGAGCTATTATTTGGTCTGTAAAATATTTCGGAGAAAAAGTCACAAATGTTAATTTTATTCTTCTTAAAGGCAAGTTACTCAATATTTTAGGCATTGCGCTGGATATTCACAACTTTTTTTTTCAAAAAACGGAACGGTGAAATGATGTTAAGATGGTCCACTTAGCAATTTTGATTTACTAAAATAATAACAGGAAAACTAAAGCAATCGAAATATATTAATTTATTTTCACTACATCCTTAAACCCTTGACTGAAGCCATGGTAAGATTCATTGATGAACGGATAAATTATTTGTTCTTAAACTTATAAGCTAATTTTGAAATAAATACATAGTATAAGTAAATATACAGAGTTTCTTTCAACCTAAGTAGTATCTATGACATCCTATTATTCATATAATTCTGCTGTGGAATATTTTCGATGGCCAACTTTAATAATATTTAATGGGTATGTGTTACTGGTAGTTGGATTAATGTATCGACAACGTTAAACACTATTCCTATTAGACCGAATTCTCTAAAGAGATTTCATTGCTGGTCTTCCTTGGTCATTGCTTGGTCACAATCACATAATAAAATGAAAGGACAGAGAAAATTTGGAGGTTCTTCATAATATTGATAGATTGGATAAAATTAAAAAAAATGTTATAATTTCTGATAATTAAAATAGCTTGGATTCTAAATGTATGGTCATTTGTTGTGGTAGTATATAGTCTTAAGGTTGATTTGAAGCAACCCTCCGTGATAACCTATCTTGCGCAAGTTTTCCTCATAACTAGCACAACCCACATCCTCCCTAATCAGCGTAGGGTATTCCATCCTTGGCGTCCTCCTTCTGTTCATACCCCACACACCTCCCTCTAATTCCTCTATCCCTTCTCTTGATCGAAGTCCTCCAAATTTCACTCTCTTCCCCTATTCTGCTCTGAACTTCCTGGTTACTAACTCTATCCACCCATCTGATTTTTAGCATTCTTCTGTAACACCACATTTTAAAGGCTTCTATTCTTTTCCTTTCCGGAGCTTCTATAGTCCACATTTCGCACCCATACCCCCACGCTCCATACGAACATTTTTAGCAACGATTTCCTAATATTCACACTTATATTACCCGTAAGTAAATTCATCTTTTTCGCGAAAGCCTTCCTTGCCTGTACTATCCTACTCTTTATGTCTACTATACTTCTATCATCATTAATTATTATGCTTCCCAAATAGCAGAATTCCTTAACTTCCGTCAAAATATCCCTTCCCAATCTAACACCCTTTGTTATTCCACTGTTTCCCAAACTATGGTCATATTAATACTTATAATTAAGTGTAATTTATTTAAATTATAGTCTATTTGAAAAGTTTCTATATAGAACACTATATGCTATTTGAAACAATAATGTGGGGTTTCGATTCCCTTATTCCACATGACATTTTATTGCAATTTTCGAAAGTGACATAGAACTTTATAATTATAAAAAATGTAACAAAATTATATAGTGATTATTTTTCTGAGTGTAATTGAAAACCATTGGACTTCATTTCATATTTAGAATTTCATTCCCAAAACCGCCATTTACTGTAATTGTTTCATTTTCGGAACCATTTGGGAAGCAATCATTTATTTAAAACGAACAGCTGTCATCGTTTTTCGCTTCGATGTAAAAAAGACAGCATGTTTTAATCACAGCTGTACTAGTTGACTTTAGAGTTGTGTCTCGAAGTGAGACATTAGAAAATCTTGTAATTTTGTGAAGTAACACCTTAAAGGTATCCAGTTTGTTGTTATATTGTTTTAATATGTGTGCGTTAAACATTCACGAGGTGGTATTAAGTACTCCAAAAAGTCTCCAATCACAATGGAGTGTGGCGCAATCATCTATGGCGATGATTGTGGACCTGATATCAAGATCTATAGGAGGCACTGGAGAGTCTTTGTCAAGTGTCCCCAAGCTCCCTATAAATACGGTGCAGACATCTCCCATTTTCAGTTGAAGTTTCAAGTTGGCTAAGCCAGGATTGAACCAAGGCAGCTCATTGCGCTATTCCATCAAAAACATCGGGATGGGTAAGTGGCCAGTATCCATATGTAAATTAAATTTAACACCTGATATGAAACTTTTGTTGACTGAAGATAATGTAATTTAATACTAATTAAATATATGTGAAATATATTTTAAGAGAAGAGAATGGAAAAGCGTACTACCTAGCATACAAATACATACTGCTAAGAGTTATAAATAGTTAAATACATGTTAGTGAATAATAATTATAAAATTTGTACATCTTAAATTTTAGTCTCCTACGAGAAGGTATAAATATTGAAACAACGCTATTCAGAACTTCTCTGTTACCAAATTTAAGGATATTTGAACAACTTTTTTTACGATACGAAATATCACGAGAATTAATTAAAAGGAGTTTAACTATATAATAAATAATTGCTTAAATCCGTTACCTTTAACATCTGCACTGAAATTAATCAAAAATTCAAGATTAATGTTTTTCTATATCATTTTAGGGCGCTTTGTCATTTTCGCTGTCCAACTGTGCATCATCGCATCAGCTTCAGCGTTCCCAAGGAAGTATATATCACTTGGGGAAGTAACTTGCCCAAGCAATGTTGAAGGCGGTAACGCAGTTCTCCTGCCGGATCCCAACGATTGTTCCAAATACTATATTTGTGACAATGGAAAACCTGTTCATCAATCCTGCCCGGGCGATTTATGGTTTAATCCTACATTGAAAGTTTGTGATTGGCCTCAGAATTCAGGTTGTAAGCCAGGTACTCAACCAACCACGGAGAAACCAACCGAAGCTCCTACTGATGCCCCAACTGACGCACCCACTGACGCTCCAACTGATGCTCCTACTGACGCCCCAACTGACGCTCCTACGGATGCACCCACGGACGCTCCAACTGATGCACCTACCGACGCCCCAACCGACGCTCCCACTGACGCTCCAACTGATGCTCCTACCGACGCTCCAACTGATGCTCCTACCGACGCTCCAACTGACGCTCCCACGGATGCACCCACTGACGCACCAACTGATGCTCCTACCGACGCCCCAACAGATGCTCCCACCGACGCTCCAACTGATGCCCCTACCGACGCTCCTACTGATGCACCCACTGATGCTCCAACTGAAGCTCCTACAACGGTTTCAACTAAACCCTCCACCAAACCGACTACTCCAACGCAGCCAACCAAACCTACACTTTCCACTGAACCACCTGGTACAACCGAAGCTCCCGAAGAAACAACAAGTGCGCCAGAAGTTACAACCGAGCCGGCACAGCCTACCACTAATTCACCAGACCCAACAACTATCAATCCCGAAACAACAGCTCCTCCTCAAGAAACAACATCTACATCAACAACTACCACGACAACACAGGCCCCACCAACAACTGTCACTGAGGAAACTACAACCACTAGTTCAACGACTAGCAGCAGCACTACGACTACAACTACAGAGGTTCCGCCAACAAAGCCAACAGAGACTGAAGCCCCAACCACCACGTCTACAATCACTACAACCAAGAAACCTGGACCAACTCTACCTCCATGGTGGCCTACTTTTCCTCCCTGGTGGCCAACCGGGTGGCCAGCAAAGGTCAACAAGAAATTAATTACTGTATAATTACACAGGTGGAATAATCAAAGTAACATAATACAAGGAATAAAATTGTGTTAAGATACAACCATTCTTAGCAGAAAGAAGAAAATATGTGATTATTATGCATACTCATGTTTTAGACACAACGGGAGATTGTGTTGCAATTAGGCTGAATGTGAATTCACAGAAGAATTTATATTTCAAGAATGTAGCCATCGTTTTTCCCGAATTGTTGAAAAAATGTATAAAAGACGAATGTTTTGTATTGAAATCATAATAAAATTATTTAAAACCATAGGAAACAAGGTTTTTTATTATTACCTTTACAATTTGAAATCTATAACTTAAAACTTAAATTAAATACCTAATAATTGTTTACGAGTCTAAATGTGGTTAAGTTTCAAATACTTTCAAGCCTTTCATTTATTATCTGTTATAAACGATAAAACTTCAAAAACATTTCAATTACTGAATAAAACTTTATCGCTATAGACTAACACCGAAACAACTATTACACTTGAAATTTTAGTTTGGTAATATTTAGCCGAAACAGGAGTAATGAATTTCCTGCATTGCACTGGTTACATATGCAACCCGCTTAAGAAATACTAGCCTAATAACGCAGTAACTATAAACGTCCGTTTCAGAACAAGAAAAAACTATTTAAACAACCAAACCCGTTCTCTCCTTACCTCCTCATTCGTCCCTGTGTTGTCTTCTGTTTCTCTACCATAAATATTAAACTATGGTCATAAAACTGTAAATATTTGTTAATTCCACCACGATTATAATTTTTATTGTAAATGATATTTTTTGATTACTTCAGTATACAATACTAATAATGTACACAAATAATTTGAAAGGTATATTTAGTATTATAATCATGCAACAACATTTAACTTGTGCCATTCAGTTTGGTAAAGGATTAAATTTCTTTAGTAATCCGTTAAAGGATGTGTTTCTTATCGGACGTGAACTGCTGCTGCACTTTTATTAATTTGAATCTACCAAAAAAATAAATTTAAATGGGTATTTTACGGAAATTCCCAGAATATTCATAATATTATGTTACTTCAAAATTACCTCTGATTTCTTTCGGGGATTATTTGTGTATAGATTCATTGAAAAATTCAAGTTAGTACTTCCTACTTAAAATATGTGTTCTTAGTTACATGTTACGCATAACATTTTTAAAGAATTAATAGCAGGACTTTTATTAACCTTATCAAAAATAATAAAACATTTATCTTGAATTATATATATATATATATATATATATATATATATATATAGTATTCATCTCTGCGACACACAATATGAAAATTTTTTTTAATGAAAAGTTTATCATTTTAGCAATTGTTGACGAAAGGTTTTAAAATTTGGATATGATGCAACAAGATGCAATGTTAATATCGTATTTTGATTTCAATTGTGGATTAATAGTTGATTGAGATTTCAAGGAAGGTTTGTTGCTTACCTGAGGTGTCGGAAAATCGTACGATTCTGAGTATGACACGACATCTAGTTTGGGCTGAAGACAGCTCTTAATATTATATTATGTTGGATAGTATATTATATTTTAGTTGTATAAGCCTCTTTATAATACAATTATATTCCATTATATTGTACTGGATGTAGCTATCGACACATTGAGTTATTTTCAGCCGAAAAAATACGTACATATAAATTTGTATACATGTACATATAAATTAAATTCGATGGCCTAGGTACATTTTAGTCACTACTGAAATACTATTTCAGCATGCTGAAGTTTTACAGAATTTAAAATTAAAAATGACATAATTATTGGAATTTCGTAGACATAATATATATATACTTATATATATATATATACGTAAACAGTTCTGTTTATATTTTAATGTATTATTGTTTTGCTATACGCCATGCCGTTTAATTTAATAAATAATTATATTACTCAGAAACTGGTCTTGACAACTATATACAACTATCTCTCAACACCTTACTTAATAATTAAGATTTTCAACGGAAGCAAAAGATTTATTTTTATTACTTAATTTTGTGTCTGTTTATTAGTTTTCATCTAGTACTGACTTTTTTTATTTTAAACAAATAAATAGTTCGTATCAATACTAATTTATTGATTTCAATTTCCAACTTTTAAACAAATGTAAAAATGAATAAATGCTTTTCTCATGATAATCTGTACGTACATTTACGCTGTGAGCGGTTTAATGATGGAACGAGAGGTTTTTAATAGATGAATATGGAGGACGAAAACTACTTTGTAAAAATAACGTCAGTTTAATTCATAAAATCTGAAAAATATTATTTCAGTTTCACTTCAATGTTGAATTATACTTTTCATCAATTCTGAAATAAATTATTTTTTAAAAATTGAAGAGATACAAAAGCATTTAAAAAAATCAATAGACTCAATATAGACACACATAGTCACTAATTACTCAGTTCCCTAAAGCGTTAATTGTTGAAAAATCCTTTATTTTCGTGACAAAAATCAAAGTATAATTATATTTTATTAGATAGGATTAAAACTGTATAAATGGAGGAAACCAAAAAGTTTTAAAAGAAATTGGTTAATAAAGGATCTGGATGGAATAATCTTGACCAGACCAGGAATGGAACCTGGAACCTCCTCTTGTTTCGTGGTGCTCTAAACAAACTAAGCATCCAAGATTTTTACACAAACCCCTTATCTATTTGAAAATGGTTTTATCAGTACCAAGAAATATGAATTTGTCTTTATAAATTAATTATAATACATTTATCCATGAAAAAATTTCTAAAGTCGAAAAGTTATACTTCCTACCTTTCTACTTTGGACAGCAGCGTAAGTACGATCTTATTCTACTCTTTGTTTACACCTGAGTTCATGTTCAAATGCTATTTACTAAATAACATTATTAATAAACTAATTTTAGGACTTCAAATATGAAATGATATTATGTGTAAATTGCGTATTAATAACCTAATTATCATAATTAAATTAAGAATAGATTTTACGTGTAAATTGATAAAAAGTACAATGGTTTAATTAAAGACAAAAAGTTATGCTTCACATGAAGCTCAGTCTGGAAGACTACGAAAGTGAAGTGAAGGATCAGGATTGTGTAATCTGAAACGGACCGGGAAACGAACCAGTTTAATATAAACAGAATGTCAAATACGGGAAATATCAACATGGAGGGAAAAGTTAGGAATTTAAATAAATACAAAAAATAATGTGTGTAATAACCTGACAAATTTAATACACAACCTTTTTATATCAGGAGGTGAAGAGTCAAGTAACTTTAAGTTCATCTAAAGTTCTCGAATATGTTTTCATTAGTAACCATTCATGGGCATAGGAATTATTTGGACTAATAAAAAGAATTTTTCTAGGAAATTGGATTATAACGCACTTTTACTTTCCATTTTATCTGCACTTAATTGTTGTAATTTAAAGAATTTCTTTCTTATGCTTCCCAGATAATTGGGAATTTTATGTAAACATGCATCATAACTTAGTTTTAGATGATCTTAACTAAAAATAACAGGCAAACATGATTCTTACATCAATAAGAACGTCATTAAACAATTAGAAAATAAAAATTAAAATGTGTTTCAAAAATAGGGAATACGGGTAATTCTTTTAACTTTATAAACTCTTATTAATTAACAATGCGTAGCGAAAATTCGGTATATACATATACGATATACTTATGTATCTGGCGTTATCATAACTCCCTTAGATAAGACCTTTTATGAAGACAAGAATGTTGCATTAAGGCTGATAGATTATTGTGAAATGAAATGCGTCACAGAAATCGCGGCTGTTGAAATTCCTGAACTTTAGGAGTTCAAAGTACTGGAGTACGTGTTTCATAATAAAATACAAATTTAAGCGTGTATCAGTATATTAAAGTTATTAGATGCGTTAGTAAAGATCGAAGGACGTTTATTGGAATGTACTGAAGTT
Source organism: Eucriotettix oculatus (assembly GCA_034510155.1). Lineage (NCBI taxonomy): Eukaryota > Metazoa > Arthropoda > Insecta > Orthoptera > Tetrigidae > Eucriotettix > Eucriotettix oculatus. The sequence continues at coordinate 62,399,625 of CM067377.1, forward strand.
TACCAGAACAAAAATATAACCATTCCTAGAAGCTCCATGTGTCGTGAAATTATATTAATAGTTTCTTTGTGATACAGGTTCCTGTTAGATTAAATTTAATTTTACAAAATAAATGCTATAGGGAGTAATTCATAAAACATCTATTTAATTATTTTTTATATTAGAAAATAAATCATCCGTGCTTTTGGGACTTCTTTAGGCAATTTAAATTAAACATAAATGAAGTATAATTACACGAAAAAAATTCTTCTTCAATGTTAATTTTGCATTAATGATATTCTGTATTCTCAACCAAAATAATTCGACCAGATCTTGACTTTATCTCGTGGCGTGTGGCCGAGCGCTGTCATGAATCAAATTGATTCCAATTGAATGCATTCTACGCTTTTTTTCTGTATTACATGACGAAACTTCTGTAATAACTCTCAATAAGGATTTCGGTTGTTTACTTATTTGCTCAAAATTGAAACTGCAATTGGAAAATATCATTAAATAATAAATATACAGTTTTACTTAACTAGCATCGGAGTATTATTTATTTTACACTGATATGATCCATTTCAAATTATTTGTTTCCTCCTTCCAACGTCTCCAACCTAACTAGTCGGAAGGGACTGAAACACAAACTTAATAGGCATGATAGGAGCTATCATTCAACTCAGAAGGAACTAAAACCGTTGACCCGACACCACACTCCCTTCTATTCACATAATTTTGTGTTACCTCCTTTCATCGCTACGCCTCCGGGTTGAATTTCAAACAAATTCGACTTTGTGAATGTCAGAAAGATCTACATGTAGAAGGGAAATATTGTCCTCAATGACTTTGATTGGTATTGAATTCGGAGGTTTGGGATTCCATTATTTGCTTAATTACACTCACAATGTCTATCCGGATAGGGAAAGGGGGGAGGGGTGCGGGAAGTGGTAGAAAAAGTAAAAAATGACCTATATTTTTTGTGTCAGCCAGAGTTTTGAGTTTCGTTGAGATAAACAGTGACGTTTCCAATACCAACTAAGCCACGTGTCCCTTGTCGGTATACGGCAGTGCGACAAATAAATAAAACATAAAGAGTGGCCAAAATTCATAAATGGAGCTGGACGTTGTAGGAACGACAAGAAATTTTTGTAATATTTTAACTTAAGAACTGAGGAGATCCCTAAAGTTAATTTGTCCATTTATGACTTTGCGCCACTCATTATGTTTATTTTATAATATTAAGCCAGATAATGTAATTACTTTATTTAAAATATCTAGGAATAAAATTACTTAAGTAAATACCAAGGTAACGCCCAAAATCAGTGATTATTGCACTCTACTTTATTGCAGAGTATTAATTGTAATTGAGATAAATAATAATCCCGTAGTCGTCAGAGATCATACTTCTCGTATCTGTTAACATTCTGTTGGACAAATTTATTTTGTTGCAATAAATATAAGTTCGTTTTTTGGAACCGGTATCAAACATAATTTTGAAGATCTTGTCTTGATTTAATAATCTATCATTTTTGTACAGATTTTAGGTAACGAGAAATATTTTGTTCCCAGAAATGCAATTATATTAATATTTTATTCCTGAAGTTATAATTGCCGACCTCCTGCGGCCTAGTGGTTAGCGTTGCTTGTTTACAAGACAGAGGCCCCAGGTTCTTGGATGCTTCTGACGTCATTCGGAATGTGGCCTGTAAGATGGAAGTCCGCAGTCGACCCGGTAGACCAAGACCCTGAAACAAGGAAGAAGTAGAAGAAAGTTATAATTTATATTCAAGGACCTATATAAATGCGAAATACATTTTCTCCTTGATTAATGTCTAAAAGTTTAATCTAATTTAGAAACATTATTTTACTATTGAAATTACAGTGTCATGAGGGCATGTTTAATTCAGAATAGAATTTCTGCTTCGATGTGAATTTTGATTTAATGTTACCAAACAAAATGATGTGATCTTCAGTTTATCTGGTGGCATGTGGTCGGGCGTTGTCATGTACCAAAATGATTCCACGCAAAGTATTCCACGCCTTTTGTTCTGCATTACACGACTCAGCTTCCGTGGTAATTCTCAATATTGAAGTTTGATTACTTACTCAATTTTATTTTTTTAACGTGAAAAAACTGTAAAATTACTTTCAGAAGGGGAGGAAAATTTGCAGAAATTACACTTCCTTTATAAATACATTTCCCTGCAAATCGTATAGCCTTTAAATATATGGGCCTTAGACTATAAAGTAGAGGGCACATATATGACTCCCAAACAAAAGAGAGAGAGCCCTAGCAGCCAGAATAGCTGTAAATAGTATTAAAAAATTTGAGCAAGCTATCACCAAATACAGCAGTCACCGTCTTTCGCCAAAAGTAGGACCAGTTATAGCTTACGGATTAGAGATAAATTGGGAATAACAATTAAAGAAGAATTTAGGAGGCTCTAACAATGTCGAAATATACACGATGTAAACTACTTACGTTAAAAAATTACAATTACTCATAGAGGAATTCTCAAAGACCTTTTACCGCATATCAAAACCTATAAAGAAATACTTCAGGAACTAATCAAGAAGAAATAAGATATATGGACAGAATTCTTCTCCACCGATACGATGGCCTACAGAGAATGGATGAAATACGGCTACGACATACGAATTACCATCACCTGATCACCTGATATGCCAAACAGAGAAGTTCCACGAACCGCAAGAAAAGTGCAAGTTCAAATTATGTGGGTCACATTGTGGTCACTATAATTTAGTGTGATGTATGAAAAGTGCAATTTCATTAACAGAATTTTTCAAAACCTAAATTGAACAAAGAAACATGTACAATGTGCGCTATTCTTTATGTATTATTACTCGTTTTACAGAAATTTTATTATAAGAATTTTATTTTTAAAATAAGGAAACGCCTGACAGAAGTTCAGCAGTTATTATCATAAAGGAAGATATTTTCCGATAATTTATGTTTGCAATTGTAAATCATTTAGAAATTGATCAATCATTTCCTCCCGACCGCATTTCATTTCATTTTAAGATATTATATCGGAACATCACGGAAAATTATCTTTGATTGCAATACCTTTAGCGATTAATATTTTACCATTTATTCTGAAATTATAGTTTAGTATTCGTCACATCTGTTAAATTTTTCACAAGAAAAATGTATTCGGCCCTCATACAACTGAGAGATTTCATATACCTATCAGTTATAAATGAGTGTAATCCAGTGACTTCGTTACAAAACTGCTCGCGATGAATATATCTTGATTACTTTACGGAGAAATTATTTGGCATGAATTTACAATATTTATTAACAAATGGGCATATCCCGGTGGTAATGTGTAAAATACATGAAATTAAGTAACTAAGAAACTTAAGTACAAAAGTTATATAACTAAAAGACGAGAGCAAAAAGAAATAATAATAAAATAAACAAGAAACATACGGCTCATTATTTCCAATAAAACTAAATACATATATTAAAACTGGTAATGACGTTCTACTGTTCTCTGCACCTTATCCCTTTAACGTCACTTAATTTCACTGTAATGTGACGCGTATAAGTTTTCGTTGTATATTTTATTTCATTTATCTAAATTAATTTACAATATTAAGCATTCTGTACGAATTTTCTATAGAAAACAATTCTTGAAATGTTGGCAAGGCACCTTTCTGGGGAAAACCCGGACGATACAGTCATAATCGAAGCCTGACATGCGCCTGAGGAGTCTCAGTCCTTTGTCTAGAAGGCTATTGCGGCTCGGAGAAAAAACCAAGACAGCCGAGGTCAGCGAAGTGGTTGACCCAAAAGATGGCTAGGGATGGCTCCTCCCAAATTTAGAATCTTTGGAGAGGAAGAATAGGGACACCAGTCCCATTGGAGGACCTGGGGAATAAAGAAAATGCGGAGAGACCAGTATGGTTTTTAGGAGAGGTGTGTTCGAAATTGAGAGGACCTCAAATAGTTTTTTCGGGAAAGAAAGTTGGAGGCGACGGGCCAGAGAGGGGATAGCTAAACGGAAAGTGAGACTGGCTGGCTTCAACGAGTCAGAGAGGAGAGACGAGGAAATAAAAGTGGAGACACGTTTCCTGAACCTCATCAGAGGCCTGTTTGCTTCAAATACCCATATCAGAGTCCTGCCTGCTTCACATGCCTATCCAGGAAGCTGCCATTGCGTTGAATTCAGGATTACCGGTCAACCAGGAAAGTAGGGGAGCATGAATGCTCTGATATGCGTATAAACACGTCATAAAGACCTGAGAAAAATAGATTACATTTACTAAACCTCCATGCTGTTATTTTCTTGGTTAGGGCTCAGATGGTCAAATAATTTGTTGAATCTTTTACATTTTTTAATAATAAAACTGTTTTAAATGCCAAAGTTGAGATATATTGGCACCCATTTAAATATATACTTTAAATTTTTTAATATATATTAAAACTAAAAACCAAGTCACAGTAACGACTAAAATATTATATTAAATATATATAAAAGACCATACACTGAATTTACTTAATACTGACCTTATTACTGTTATTATATTACTAATTACTAATCATATATTGTTACCTTTTTTGAAGTGTTTCAAATTCTTTGGGCAGACCGCTAGTATGTTAGCAGGTCAAATTATTCAATATATGAATTGTTCTATTTAGAAATGAAAATTTTCTTATATAAGTTCTCTATTTCCTTTGTCTATTCTAGCAAGAGTAAAGTGGGAGGTTCTTTGTTGTGTGCTTTGAATTATGCACAAAGTCTCTACCTGAATATTTATAAGTTAACAATATAATTTTATTGTTTTCTTTCTGTATTTTGTTCAGTGCCTGAATGTGCTCAGTCATATACTCTAGAATAGGTCTCACTAAACGTCTGTTTGCAACGACCTACTGGAGCCTTTCTTTAAACCATTCTACAAAGTTTAGTGCTTTCGATGTCTTATTGACCACTGAATTTACATCTGTTGGATACTTCTATAAATTCGCCCTCTAGTTGCTAACTTACTCCCTCAAAATACTTCTGTTTTGGTTCTTTTTTTTCTCTCTCCAATGACCAGTTAAATACCTTGTCTAAATCTGATTGAACATCGTTAACGTCGTTTGAATGTTTAATGCAATCATCAGCGAGGTGTTTATTATTCGACTGGATACCGACGGGAAAATCGTTTATATATGCTAATAACATTAAAGACCCCTTAACACTTCCCTGGGGTAACCCAGAAGTTGTTTCAATAGAACGTGGAAATATCTGTAATTATTTATAAACTGTGTTATTAATTACGAAGTAATCCAAATAATGTTTCAGTGAAATATATTTATTAATTTACGCATGTATTAGAAAAATACTATTTCATTTTCAAAATCTATTATAATTATTGAGATATAAATAATTATTGTTCAATAAAATATTCCTACTTTATTTATAAAATGTAATTAATATTTAGAATTAGCTTGATGATGTAACCTCACTGAACATTCCAGCGGATTTGACAAATGAGACGCCCTGTCTTATCTTTAACAACGTTGTTTTTACGTTTCTACTTAATTATGACGTAGAGAGGAGAAGATTGGTCCAAGTAACTATAAATATTGGGCCATCGGATTTTGACGGCACTGATACCTGTTGGTCTGTCTTGCAACACCACGAGTATGGGTAAGTTAGGTTCATTTAGATAATGAGAATTATAATATAAAATGTTAATTATTTGATAATTTTCGATTCCTTCTGGACGCATGAGTATAATTATCATAACCTTCAAATCAAATCGTGGTTATTATTATTCATCTTAGTGAAGTGTGAATTATTAGAAAATATATTACGTTCCCAATTACTTTTCATTAATTAATTATGACACCTTAATGAGCCTATACGTACACTGCATTTACGATAAACGAATTTAAATATTACAATACAAATTAACGTAAGCCGGTTTCTAACGCAATTATGAACCGGAAATTTTTTCATTCACGAACGTGATTCATTATATTTAGGTTTCTTTTAAAAAATGGCAATTTATATTTGTTCTTCGGCTTTTTTCGCGTGTTATTGTGTGTATTTAATAATGGCATATGGGTTAAATCGTATCACAGAACCCCTGGAAAGTAGTGAGGCTTTATTTTTATGCAATTTGGGAGGCAGTTTACATCATATATGATAAAGATGATAAGGACATTTTTTTAAAAATAAAATTTATATGAAGTGGCATGAACCTTGTAGTCCAGAAGCGTCCGAGTAAGGATTTTTAATCTTACTTTTGTTGGAGTAGTTGAAGCCTAAGTTATCTTCTCAGAAATAGTAAACTTTATTATGATTACTTTTACTTAATTAATTACTACACACTGATTTGAAAGAATAGTTATAACTCTCCTAAGTGAAATTCATAGACCTACTGCGCATTGCTGTACCTCAGGACGTTCAATATCAAGGATTTTAATCTGGATAGATAAATGCAAATTAACACATTGGCTGAAGTAATTGTTATAGGACACGAATTTAATACTATCTTTATATCTTCAATGCCAGGAGCATACTTCAAAGGAGATGTGACCGATAATGTGTAGATAATGCATCCATGGGAGCTGAAAAAGTCAAGTGGAAATTTGAAGAGATTTCTTGAAATGTGCTTATAAAAGGGGCGTTTTTAGATTACTGTCAGCTTTCGTGGCAGTTAGTTGGGTTGAACAGACATGGGTGAGTATTCCATCCACCGTTGCGTCCTCCAAACACGTAAATGTTTTTGACATTAAAATAATTGCAACGGTGTAGACTTTGAAACTCTCGTCATTAATATATGTTTAATGAAAGTAATTTTAATATTACTTTAATGGTAATTTTTTGAGCGGTGCAAGAACACGGTCCAGAATTTACTTCGTGATTATTGAATCGAAAATCTATACAGGATGTTTCAAAAATGGGGATAAAAATTTGGGGAATTGAATGTAAAACCGGAAAAGTCCCAGTAAACATAGGTTTGGAAACTAACAGTTTATGAGATAATGCAATTTCTTAATAAAGCGTCATGCTCATGGTTAAACGTTGGTAAATAGATATGAGGATAGAATCTGCTACACTTATGAGCGAAAAAGGAATACTTTTGACGCAGTTAAATTACTTATTTTACGCCAGTTTAATTTAGCACCAATCTACAAAAGTCAAGAATGATGGACGGGAGGGCGATAACTTCATGATGATGCTATACCTCACAAAGAGTCTCCTTTGGTGAAGAAAACTCTGAACTACAGCTGTTAGCAGTTAGAGCGAGATCAGTTTGGAACTTGAAATTGTCTGTTCTCTCTGTTATTAAATTCTTCTATTTCCAAGTTTTAGCCATTCAATATTATTTATAATACATATTTCATTGTGCAATACTTTTCAACAATGCAAAGGGACTTCTCGTCCTAAACACAAACAGGCTCAAAGATGCAATGCGCCACTTTTAATCGTCCAAAGCGCCATGTTTGGCCACCTCTGCTGTACGTATTCACAAAACTTTCATACACATTTATGTAGTAACCACGTTTAAATAACTGATTGTTTTCTGTTTAATAAGGCTCAGGCAATGAGAAAAGATGATACTATACGATTTGTGGGAGTGGAATTATGCAAAAGACAGACATTAATACTTTGAATTCAGCTGAGAACAAGCAACAAACACATGGAATTATTTCGTAATCAGTTCATTTTCGAATTCATGTTTATTAAGACGTATTGCTTCTCTTCACTTTTATTTCTTATTTTTTAAAAATACTTTTGAAACAAATATATTTCTAAAAAATATACCACGTTACCCAAATTTCTTTGTTGTCTGATATTCTGAATTATTCCATGCTGAACCGTTACGTTTCTGACACAATGCTTTGACTTATTGTCTTTGTTGCGTTAGAGATCTAGTTTTTATAGCCGTAGATATTTGCAATATCAGACTAATTTACTTCCTGCAAACATGATTAATTCCAAAAATCAAATTTTACTGCGCTATAATATATTTTATGGAAATATTGACTTTGCGATTAATTTTAGAAGACAGGGCACGATAAAAACCAGCCTACGTTCATGGTATTTGTAGATTTAAAAAAAGGAGTTTGATAATGTGGACTGGAACACACTATTAAGGATTATGAAGAGCACTGGAATAAAACATCGAAAAAGGAGGCTTATACATAACCTCTGCACAAGACAGGCAGCAGTAATTAGAATAGAAGATCAAGAAAAGAAAGCCGTGATCAAGAAAGGAGTAAGACAAAGATGCAGTCTGTTGCACATGCTGTTTAACTTATATATAAAACAGGCGATGAAGAAAGTTAAAATGGAGTATGGAAAAGGAATGATACTGCAAGGAGAAGAAATAAAAACCTTACGCTTTGCCGACGATATAGTATTAAGGGAATCAGAAGAAGACTTGGAAACAATAATAAATGGCATGAACAGAGTCCTGGAGAAAGAGTTCAATATGAGGATTAATAGAGGGAAAACCAAGGTAATGGAGTGTAGTATGGGAAACAGAGGAATAACAAAGGGTGTGAAATTGGGAAGGGATATTTTGACGGAAGTTAAGGAATTCTGTTACTTAGGGAGCGTAATGGCTAGGGATGGTAGAAGTATAGTAGACATAAAGAGTAGAATAGCACAGGCAAGGAAGGCTTTCGCGAAAATGGGATTTATTTTCGGGTAATATAAGTGTGAATAATAGGAAATCGTTGCTAAAAAATATGTGTATAGAGCGTGGACGATAGGAGTTGGGGAAAGGAAAAGAATAGAAACCTTTGAAATGTAGTGCTATAGGCGAATACTTAAAATCAGACGGGTGGATAGAATCACGTACGAGGAAGTTGTAAACAGAATAGGGGAAAATCAAACAATATGGAGGACGTTGACTAAGAGAAGGGATACATTAATATGCCACGTTTTAAGACACTAGGATTTTGTAAAATTAGCATCAGAGGGAAGTGTGTGTGTTGGGGCGCGGGAGTACAGAAGAGGGAGGCCAAGGATGGGATACGTTTAGCAGTGTAGGGAGTATGCGGTATGTGCTAGTTATGAGGCCATGAAAAGGCTTGCGCAATATAGGCTAGCATGGAGGGTTGTATCAGACCAGTCTTACGACATAATACCACAACAACATGGAAATAACTAATTATTTTTTGTTTCAAGAATTTAGATAATATAATATTAATATCCTACCTGGAATAAATTGAATCTATAATCCCCGTTACAAACTCAATAACAATAGGCACTACGTAGTTGTATTTGTTGAGAAACATAATAAATGTTGACTTAAAGTTATGAAAGATAGTCAGCCATTTATGTGTCTTGACGTATAGTCATATCCATCGAAACAATTTTTAGCATAACATAATTACGTTACGATTGAAAATCTCATACATTCAATGCAATTTTCATTAATTAGTCAAAGCATAAATGTACTTGTATTGATGTCGTATACTAGGGAAGGTATAACAAATCTTTAATTAGCTAATAAGTTTTACTTCCATGATCCTTTCTGGAATCATAAATGATATTTCTAGTGACGACTTTCTACATGATTTGCTTCAAGATATTTATTAAAACATATTTCCATTTCAGGGTACAAGTCAACATTCCCCATTGTATTCAGTCTGGTCATATGTGCAGCTTCAGCACTGCCGAGACGTTTTTCACATAAGGATGCCATAGTCTGTCCTGATGTGGATCCCCTTGACCATGCCGTTTTCTTTCCCGATCAAAATGACTGTTCATGGTATTACATCTGCTCTAATGGAAATCCAGTACACATGCCTTGTCCCGCTGGATTATGGTTTAATCCAACATTAGATGTTTGCGATTGGCCTCAGAATTCTGGTTGTAAACCAGGTGGATCGACAACAAATACACCTAAGCCTACTGATGCACCAACAACCCAAGCTCCAACTGATGCTCCGACTGATGCACCAACGAACCCACCCACTGACGCTCCAACCACTGCAGCTCCGACTGATGCACCAACGGATCCACCCACTGATGCTCCAACCACTGCAGCTCCGACTGATGCACCAACGAACCCACCCACAGACGCTCCAACCACTGCAGCTCCGACTGATGCACCAACGGACCCACCCACTGATGCTCCAACCACTGCAGCTCCGACTGATGCACCAACTAACCCACCCACTGACGCTCCAACCTCTGTAGCTCCGACTGATGCACCAACTAACCCACCCACTGACGCTCCAACCTCTGTAGCTCCGACTGATGCACCAACGAACCCACCCACTGACGCTCCAACCACTGCAGCTCCGACTGATGCACCAACGAACCCACCCACTGATGCTCCAACCTCTGTAGTTCCAACAGATGCGCCAACAAATCCTCCAACTGATGCTCCAACTACTGTAGCTCCCACCGATGCCCCAACTACTGAAGCTCCAACTGATGCCCCAACAACACCCACTAAGCCAACAAAACCAACAAAGCCTACAACGCCAACAAAACCAACCAAGCCAACAAAACCTACCAAACCTACAAAACCTACAAAACCAACCAAGCCTACGAGGCCAACAACTGGACCGCCAACCAAGCCAACCACGCCGACTAAGCCAACAAAGCCAACTAAGCCAACAACGCCAACCAAGCCAACCAAACCAACCAAGCCAACCAAGCCAACCAAACCAACTAAGCCAACCAAGCCAACCAAACCAACAACAGGGCCTCCATCAACGAAACCTACGAAGCCCACGAAGCCAACAAAACCAACATTTTAGCAAATAATTATATGATCTGTCTTGCTATAATATAATTTATTTTAGAAAAGAGTTGTGACAGACTAATATAAAATGTTGATGAATTGTCTTGTTATTATGTACTCATGTAATTACTAAGACAATAATTACTTAAAATACGTACATTGTTTATAATATTTTTATTTTTCCTATTTTCCCCGAATAAAAATAAAATTTGATAAAGGTGAATCATTTTTATATCGATGTTGCTATAATGCTGAATAGGCACAAGCAATAGCTTATTTTGTTTTTACTGTTGAAAATTACTGTGAAATGCAAACAATTATTATTATTTAAATACTATCTATGAATCGAAATGGAATAGAAGAACGAAGTATGTCTCTCAATTATTTCCGTTAAGAATCATGGCAATTACTTTACGTAAAATTACAAACTTGAACATAATAAAACCAAACTTAATGGTTCATAAGAAAGAGTTGTTTAGTATGAAATCTCCAATAAGTATTTTGGACAGGGATAGTAGTTATTAATTAGAATTGAATGGATATTTATAATCGAAGGAAATAACGCAAAAAGGCATGTACGGTAACTCCATTATTAACTCATTAAAATGATGGTTAATTCCTTAAGGACATAATTAACTTTTTTATTACAATTATAAACCACATATTTCAATAATCTAGATATACTCAGGATGTTTCAATAAAAGTCTAACAAATTTGGAGGCGAGCACAACAAAACAAAGAAAAGTTACATAAACGTATACCAACAGTCCTTAGTTTGAAAGATATTGAAGGATCAGTGGGTCACCGACAAGTTTTCAACTTGAAAATGTCTTCCGCTTGGTTCTATAGAAGCATAAACTCTTCAGATCATTAACTGTCGCATCCAGATTCTCGCACACGGTATCGGTATCGCAGGTGTTCAAAATCTCTATATCAGTAATTTCTGCTGCATTAACCAATATTTTAGGTGCTTCAACAGATAAGGCTTCCAAAGAAGTGGCTGAATGTGATAAAGCCCTATCATACATAATGATCCCATTGGATCAGTCGGTCAACTGCGTCCTAAAATTGAGGAGACACGGAGAAGGGAATGCTGCGACCCCACAGCAAACTCGTCTCCCGTCATTCGGAAAGGCGTGAGAATAGTCCCTGCGTCTCTTTAAGTGAAACACCGGGTAAGATCCTTAAACTGTAGCCCCGCGGGGGGCGGGGCTAGTCAACTCTTGTCTACCTTGCTCTACCTTCCGCATCCCCCCTTTTCAATTCCCTTCCTATGCTATTAAAGGGGAGTTGCCTGTATCAGGATCACCCTCATGTAGCCTGTTAACCCCCCTCCCCCCCTAAAAAAGCGTCTCATTCGGTAGGACACGTCCTGTAGATGGCTGGGATGAATCCCTTTAAAAAGTTTTGGGAAAAAATTAATGTCCTTTAATTGATAACTAGAAAACTAAATAATGTCTAAAATATACTCTTTTATTTATGATAAACTAACACCAATAGTTTCTAAAAGTTCTATTGAAACATTATATTACCGTAAGAATTAAAATTGAAAGTAATAGTGAATATGGCTAATAACTTCTTCGTTTATGTAAAACAAGGGGAATTTAATATTTATCATAGTGTTACTTAAACCGGGTCATTTTTTGTATGTGAATAAAATCTTTTTTAAATAATATGAAACATTATTCAAGATAAAATGAGCATTAAATTTTCTACGAACCGGACACGAGGTAAGTTTTAATATAATTTATTTATTTACAAGTAATCCATGGCTGATATATACATAGATAACTGAACAATACCACAGAAACTTAGTACTTAGCAAATTTTATCACATTTGAACTCCAAAATTATAACTATTACAAACTATGTTTAGCCTTTTCCAAATCCATTCTCTCACGCCAAATCCTTACACTCTTCAGGATTAGAAATATACATTTTCTGAGTGTTTTATTTCCCTTGGCAATGTATTTTACAACACTGTCCCTTTCATAAAATACAGTCTTTTGTCCTTTATTACTTTTTTACGCGGGGAACGCGGTTAATCACCCAAGAAACATCTTTAAAAAGTTGGAAAAACGGAGGGTTGTTGATATTTTCAATTTTTTCACATATATACAGTATTGTTGTTATTGAAATTTATTTAATTTAATACTTTTACCTGTGATGTCACTATCAAATGCATTATATTTTATTTTCCTTTACAAACAAGCATTCACTAAATATTAAAATGTACGTGACGTGGAACTAATTTACGTAAACATCGTATTGACGATTCAAAGAAGTTTATTTCTCAGGGAGTTAGCTCTACCAACGATACGTTAATAACGACGCCAATGATTAATAATTAAAAAAATAATAGAATTATACATCAAGAGTATAGGTAACCCGCATTCAGTTTTAAGAGTTATCGATGCACATATGGGACACTAAACTTTTCACACTAAATATTTTGTCTTTTTTTAGCATATTTAAAAAATTAAATATCATGGACAAAAACACGTGTGCCAAATTTGGTCAAATTCGGGCCAGTAATTTGGACACCTATAGCTGGGGCACTGACAAAGGTTTTTAAATACAAAGTTTACAGTTGCTCAGTGGTTTTTATTAAGCACACCATGTATTCCTTTATTTAAAATTCTTTGCAATAGTACTATATCTGATTTTCTTACCATTATAAGCACTGTAGAACAACATCTTATGTATGGCATCACAATTAATTTAAATAATAATTCCTTTCCAACTTTGGACATAACTGTTCTTAATTTACACAGTACGTTCACGGTATTGTTCATTTTTCTATTTATATATTCAACGTGCTCCTTGAATTTTAAGCGATAGACAGTTTTTTTTGTTAACAGGCTACATGAGGGTGATCCTGAAACAGGTAACTCTCCTTAAATAGCATAGGAAGGGAATTGAAAAGGGGGATGCGGAAGGTAGAGCAAGGTAGACAAGGGTGGACTAGCCCCCCCCCCGGGCTATAGTTTAAGGATCCTACCCGGTGTTTCACTTAAAGAGACGCAGGAATAACCCTAGAAAACCTGCATCAGGTAGGTCGGGCATTGGGTACTATTCTCACGCCCTTCCGAATGACGGGAGACGAGTCTGCTGTGGGGTCGTAGCATTCCCTTCTCCGTGTCTCCACCAGTTCAGGAGGCAGTTGGCCGACTGATCCAATGGGATTAGCGGATAACTCTTGCCATATGCCCAAGGTATTTGACCCCAGTACATATACCTCCTAAAATAGGTGACGGTGTCTCGGCATATGAGAACTTTGATAAAAAATACCCAGAGAGTGCGAGGCATTCCCGACATGATCAGGTAAGCCCCGAAGTCGCTATGGAAGAAAGCACCTGCGAGAAAACTCCCGCAGCGCACATTTCCTAGCGATAGACAGTAATTACATTATTCAACAATGAGACAGGCTGTCTCATTTCAGTTTCTCTCTGAGAAATAAATCAGTTTGAATATTCTGAACAACGATTTATAACTCCATATATTTTCCATTGCGATTTTTACACCACTTGACACATTCCGTTCAGTAACAAATTAATTGAGATCTGCAACCAATCTCGGCTTAAGTTAAATTTAAAACTGAGTGATTTTAATAAATATTTTATTCATTATAAATATTTTTTCAGACGTTACGCTCTGTTATATGAGTATATGTTTCGGTAGTGACGTAGGTATGTACTGGGAATAGTTGCGTAGGTATTTTGAACTTGGTTGGGGATCACTGTGGTGAAAGGCTGCAAATTCTGGGATTAGCTGTCGAGGATTCCCACGCGGCACAGAGCCAACATGTGTACATATATCTATTCCTTTCACGGAGTCGCGACTTTGAAGTACGCCGCCAATCACAGCTACTACGAATAACTGCTGTCACTACAAACATAATTCAGTGAGGCGACGGAGATTCGAAATACAGTAATCACACAATGCTATTTATAATTGCATGTGGAAAAGAAACATTAGAAAATGTGTTATTGTTTCCAACCGTACGATTTGTTTTGTATTAAATTTATATATATATATATATAATGTATATTACCTTTTCAATATATTGTGTACACCAATTTTATTTAAAAAAATACTATACTTATAATTTTATTTTGTACACTAATTTTATTTAAAAAAATACTATAATTATAATTGTATACAAACAATTTTACACTGTTAATAATTATTTAATAACTGCAATACACTAAAATGAATTAAAATATAATACTTAAAAATCTTTTGTCTAGTGTACAACATACTACTCATTATGCAGGACATTCAGTAATTAAATAGACAAATTGTTATAGGAAAAAAACGGTATACTTTTAAAAAATGATACCGGGATGGGGCTGCATCAACGCCAAAGTCGCCATGTTCGAAGATCGGCAGTAACGTGCAAACAATGAACTCATCAAAGCGGTCAGTTCAAAATGCCATTCTCCTTACAAAGCTTGTAATCAATGTGCTACCCTATCAATCGGATATACAGGCGAATTGTGTACCTCATTTTAATGTTGTAAATAACATGTTATTTTATATATATTTTTTACAGTAATAATATGTACCCAACTAATAATCGAAAGATAAGTTTTGTAATAAATAAAGGAAAAAACCACTGTAATCATTATTTACAAATATTATGACAAAGTTATGGGATTAATAGAGGGGATATTTTTATTTTAATGGAATATTAATATATTAAGAATGAACTTTTAAAATAAAAAAAACAATTTACTTTAACTTAACCAAACTTACATCAATATTACAATTTTCTAATTTTCAAACTTTTAAGCCGGGAATTCTTTCTTATTTAACACTAAATATATATTTACATAAATAAGGATACAAATAAATTTATAAAAACTAAAAATACTCGATCTCTATACTCAGTGTCGTATGTTATGGGGCTTCTCATAGATCAAAATATTTCACACTAAAACTACTCGGACCGGACAGTATAGAAAATCAGCAAAACGTTACATTATAAATCTTTCAGCGTCTTCCTCGCTGAAATTTCCTCTTAGTTTGGTCGTACTCAATCAAAATCAGAGACGCCGCTGCTATTCTTCCTGGTTTAGGACAATTTCCAGTCTCCTCATCTCCTCGGGTTACCTGTCTGACAATGTCGATCATCTGCTCGTCTCCTCAATCTGCCTCTAATCTCATCCGATCGACCGCTGTCGTCTCACATAAATCGTCTTGCATAAATTCCATTCATCAGTCTCGAAATGTCTCACAAATCTCTATGCAAGCCTTTTTAATACCTCTTCCCCACTTCTTAAGTTCATATCCCGAATGTGGCAGGGATGGTAATTAACCAAACCCATTTATGGTTACTCTTCTCTGGGAGTCCCAGCATATGTGTTTCACCGTTACAGGTATTTTGAGTGCACAATTTCCTACGATAAAGGTGTAAATTCCTTGGATGTGTGTTATATAGAGTCCCGAATATTATTGAATTTTCTAATAGAGCATGGAGATAAAATATTTTATTGTTATTGGTAATTAAATATAAATTCTAAGTGAGGCCTTATTTGATTCTATATTGCCCTATTCTTCCATTTATTTGTTCAAAGCCACTAATTATTTTTATATAGCAGCCGGTTGTTGCGGTAATCAGTCTTAAGACTGGTCGGATGCAACCTTCCATGCTAACCTCACCTGCGCAAGCTTTTTCAACACAATATATATAATAATCCCTCATACTCGCTAATCTGCTTAGCGTATCTTTGACGTCCCTCTTCTGTTCTTACCCCGCACATTTTCTTATAATGCTAATTTCACAAAACCCTCGTACCTTAAAACGTAGCCTTTTAATCTATTCCTTCTCTTAGTCGAAGTCCTCCAAATTGTTCTCTCTTCGCCTATACTGCTTAGAGCTTCCTGGTTAGTTACGCTATCCATCCATTTGATTTTCAGATTCTCCTACAGCACCACATTTCGAAAGCTTCTATTTTTTCCTGTCTGCAACTCCTATCGTCCACGTATCGCACACATATAACACCACACTCCATACGAACATTTTGAGTGAAATGATTTCCTAGTTTTCATACTTACACTAGACGTAAGTAAAGATTAAAGTAAATTAAATTTTTCCCAAATGAAAAAAACATAAGACTCGGCTGACCGTAATGTCACAAGCCCCCTTTGGGGATCCGTCTGGCCAATATTTATACCCGTTAAAGATATATAAATTTGTCACTAAGCGAGAAATGATGATAGTTGCAATCTTGGATTTTCCGCGGACAGTTCTGATCTAGAAAGAAATAATCAGAACTTATTGGGACTACATCCCAAATTGCGGAACCGCACACACTGCAGCGAGACGCCATGAATATTGTTTCAACGTAATGTATGAAGAAAGAACTCTGAAATATAAAAAATATACAAGCATTAATAAACGTGAAAAATAACTAAATCGTAAAAAATCAATAAAGGAAGGCTCTGAAACGAAGAGAATAATTAATTTTAAAATGTGTCGAATAGAGAATCACTATTTGCATTAGCTGTTAATACTAGCGAGCCTCTATTGTTGTGCTAAGCTTCCACACGATGCTAATTTCGCGAGGCTAGACAATGCGTCTCGACTCGGCTACGCGTTGTGAGAACCAACAATCAAGGCCACTTCAAGTGCGATAAATTACTCAGCGTTTTGCCTTGTGTAAAGCTAGGCAACCTAATTGAGGGCATATTTTATTGAGTATTGTTAAGTTGCCTCTAAATCACCAGGCGTTATTGGTCGCAAAGCTCTCCCATAAACTACACTTCGTCCCTGTTCAAGCCGGAGCGTTATTATGCAAATGGGAAGTCAATTGTTCCATTTATTCTGCACTATATGCGAAGAAGAACCTTGTTGTTTCTGCTTCTTGATCTTTCGTAACGCCCACGTAAAAGTCATTCGAAAATACACGACGTAAAATGGTAAGAAATTTATATTGGCAAAAATGATTAAGTAGCAAATGCACGAGAGGTAACAGAAGAATTTTCAAATAAACCAGTGAGTAGTAATTTAAGAAATTACGTTAGCCATAAAAGTGAACATGTTTCCTAAGACAATTAATTAATATTTTATTAAAAGAAACGACTGTTGGAACTGACGATCATACTTAAATCATTTTACAAATAAAATATATTGAATGGCCAGAAGCAAGAACAGATTAATTTTATTTCGGCCCTGGACGTAGCGGTAGCAACACTGAATTTCAATAATAATTTAATTAAATATTTCCTTTTCTGACACTGAGTCAGAGTGATATCATTATTTTATTTTATTTAGTTTCTCCGACTGTTTTTTTGCAAGCTTGGTAGCAGCGAAACGTTACTACATTAACCTAACTACACAGATTACTTCAATAAATAAAAAATATTAACTTTAACAATTTGTTGCTCCTCCAGTTCACATATTAATCTATTTATTTTCTTTAATCTGTATACCTAAAAATCTTTTTCAGTTTTTCAGTATGCACGTTCCAGCTACAAGCACTCAAACTAATGCTCCGAATTTGACCACATTTGGCACAAGTGCTGCTTAGGATCCGAAGCTGTCCTTGATATTTAATTTTTTTTAATTATACGTAAGTTATATATGTGAAAGACACTTAACGTAAAATGAATCTTGCGCCATACGCGCATCAATAACTCCAAATGTGAATGCAGGTTGCCAATATTCTTGTCTATACTGCTATATATATATAAATATTTATAATTTAATATATATATATTTTTTAAATTATAAATATTTCCCGTCGTAATTAACCTACCGCTTGCAGAGAGAAATAATTAACTTCCTTTGATCGTCGATACGATAAATCCTAAAAATTAGTTTTATTTTTCGCGTTAGTAATTGCCTATTTGTTAAAGTAAATAAAATATTTTATGTTTCATAGTGACATTCATCACAGGTTAAAATATAAAGTGAATAAACTTTATTGTGAAAAAAGTGAAAATGTCAACTAGCATCCGTTTTTTCCCCAATTTTTGAAGGTGTTTTTTCCGTTTGGTTTCCACCTCTAGCAAAGTCCCTATTCAGCTTCATGAAACCAATCAGTACTAATTCTCTTTGCCTCACCGATACCTGTCAGTAGATATCCAAAGTGAACCGTGAACCAACCATTTCCCCTGAGCTACAACACAATGAAAAACTTAATTTTAGAACCCCACCAAATTTGGGTTCAAACTAAAAATTTTTTGCTTATGCAGAGAAAGGTCCAACTATGAATGTAGTGTACCCTCAAGTACTGTAATAAACTTGAACCCGTGCAACGCCGCGTTCTTCTAAAATCATGTACACTTGTAGAATGGATCTGTAAAATGAGAATTCACTGATATATGAGGTTTGTTTCCAACCGCGTATTTTTTTAGTGTGGTCATTTCTTCCGCTGTAGGTTGGTGCTAGTAATCTATCATTTCTTGTCTCCCCTCATACTTCCGCCTTCTCTCCGGGCCTTTAAATAAAACATCCCGAAAACGAGCAACCACAGAGTTTTTCTGTTTTACATAATATTACCAAAACATATTCAATAATTACGTTAAATTGTGTTAAATCATTTGTACGACTTTATGTTATTCTCATCTGCCTAAAACTATCATAAATTGCCATTTACGTTTTAGCAGCCACACTTTAAAACCAAATAATTTTTTTTACGGATGAGGTTGTTTATTTGAAGACTGCAAATATAACACACTTAAGTGCTCCGGTTTTCATACAATTCATTAGAAATAAAGAACCGTCCTAGGTAAAGTTCAATCACTAATATATTTCGTTCCCCGATATCATTTATTGAAACACGCCAGGAAAATAATTCATAATTTCTGTCGAGCTTTTAATGTTGCCTAACTAAATAATTTGAAATTTATATTTAATTAACGTAACATGCACCCAATTTTGCAAAGTACAGTCTGCCTCTAAATGAAATACTATTATTTGAAACTTATTTTAAGATTGGAAAGGTAGGATTTTCTGACCAAACATAATTCTGGTGGAAAAATTACAATAAATTCTCTAGTTTTAAAGAAGTCACCTACTCCTATATTTAAAGTTAGGAATGTTGTAATAATTAAAAACTGTATTGGTTTGAGAAATGGAACAGGTCGCTGTTTAAATTGAGCCTAACGCTTACGATCGTAGGAATTTCAATTGCATAAATGCTCCCTTAAAATAGTATGAAGGACTATTAAACTAAATTCAGCAGTTGTGATTCTTAAAATGCCTGAATAAAACAAGTAATATTACTTTTTTCCCCGAGATACATTTAAAATGTTCTTTATTATCTGAATGCGGAACTATGAAGCTCAAACTAAATCACTTGGAGGCTATGGATGCTACACAAAGAGGAAGAAATCACAAATGTCTAGGTTGTTACAGTCCAAGGCACGTGTGACTTTCTTTGGGGAAAACGAGGAATTACTATCTCACACACGTCCACATCCTTTAGCACTAAACGCGGCAAAACTGGAATATCTGTACTTTGTTATAATACCGTAGAAATACTTCATGTATTATGGAAGAACTTCGGCCACTCTCGTGCAGGAATCACAAAGGATGAGTGATTCTGTAAATATTCCTTTTTTTTAGAGTAAATCAGCTCGGTATTCTATTACCGACTACTAAAGAAGCTCATTTCTAAATTACAAGGACGTAACGACGTATTATCACTGATCATGTACACTTAGACTGGCCACCATGATTTTAACTATAGTGTTTTGAACTCATGTCGAACTAAATTGCTTTCATGTTCTTCGTAATCCAAGTTGCAGTCCATTTAGGGCCTTAGCTTTGAGGGACGACCGCCAGACTATTAATTTTCAAGGACTCGTTCCGGATCCAGATTTTTTTTTGAGTGACACATGGTCTGTTACCCAGACTCCTTCAGTCTTGATCCCCCCTCCCCTCAATTTTCCTGACCATGATGAGCACAAGCCTGCCGGGATTGAAACTCGAGACCACTGTGATTTGAGGCGATGAGATTGATTGCTACACCAAAGCGGGTCAGCACCATCACGTTTGCAATAGTAAACTTCCGCGTAAAACTGGAAGGGCATACTAAAATGAAATACGGGCAATTAAATATTCACAGAAGGTAAAAATTCACGTAAATGAAGTTAATTACGACAGAAAATAATAATTTATGCGTAACATTTTTAAAACTAAATTATATTCAATGAGTTATGGATTTTTTTTATTTTGTTTATCATTCACTAGCTGATTTTCCGGTAATTCATATATCGCAATATTATATTAGACACAATTCTATCTTTAGCATTATTCTTTTCTTAAGCAATAGGCTGAATTAGATTTATCAACATGAAAGTCTCTCAACTTTAAGATCATAGGAATGGGGACGTGGAAGTCACAGTAAGGGCCTCCGGGCTATAATTTAAGGATCCTATACGGCCATTCCACTATCTGTGATGCAGGGAAACTCTAGAAGAATGATACACATGACGTCGATTGGGGTATCGGTATTAGTCCCAAATTCTTTCGATCATTTGTATGGGGTTTGCTGTGGGGACGCAGCATTCCTATCTCCAAGTCTTTACCTCGTTAAGTGGTAGCTGGCGGAACAGCGAACAACGTATTTGTAGTTTGTATTTGCTTGTTAGTCTATAATTGGGCGTACGCCCGGTAGCTGATACATAATTAAATATACGTATATACACAATACTCCTAATCTAAAAATAACCATGATTCGTTAAAATGTCTATACCACTGAAAGAAAGAAAAGAGAAACACTAAAAGAAATATATTAAACTAACAATTAATTGCGGATTAAACATTTAAATTCGACTATACATTTATATTATTTAGGGTACGAACTTCACTTCACACGATTTCTGAGATCTATCCTAAATCTATTTTCTTAAAAAAGGATTTCCTCCAAACAATCACACAGGTAAATTATTCCATTCGTTATTGATACTATTTAGGAACGAAAGTTTGCTGACATATTTTTCTTGTTTTTTCATTTTGAACAAAAGGAAAACACAAAGTGGTGTCGCACTGTGTTACTTTAAACACAGTCTAGGAATTCCCATTTTCACTTTCCTCCTTGCACTGAACTCGGCCTTCGCCCTGACTTCTGCAACATTTTAGTCTGTCGAAGTGTTTGTGATCTCCAATCATTTTAAAAGAGGTACCAACTTATTGCTGGTTTCCATACGGCTTGTCCAGTTCTTAATTCCTTGTGCCTGTTAAAAACTAATTTGACAAATGTTCTGACTATATCTCGAAATTAGTTAGAAATGAAACAATATTTACTAACTACAATTTTGCATGACGTTTCGTTCCTAAAACAAAATGTAAAATTGATAAAAATCTCAAGTGCTATTTGTTATCGATTAAACTTTTTTGTTATATTTGATTGTTTCACACCTGAAGAAGTTCTGATGATAGGAACGAAACGTTTTTTCATATTGTAGTTAATATATACTGTTTCAATTCTGACTAATTTTGCGTAATTATTCACGTGTATCCTCTGTATGATATTTAAAGCACGGCCTATGTCGCTGGAGCTGATACACCCGGCCTCCAAAATTTTATTACTTGGTCAAAACGGCTTCACAACATTGCATTTAACGGTTCAAGTCCTAGACGTATACATTGGTTCATACACTGTATTTATTCTCAGGAACCAAGTCAAAATTAATTTTTTAAAATATATTTATTGAAATAGTAATGAGAATAATAGGTTCTATAAGCTATTTTTGATGCCTTCGAAGTGTCCTGATGGGGTCCTCTCCAGTGATCAGACACCGGTTACCCCAACTTTGAGGTCAATTGGCAATTGTGGTTTCTGAATAGCAGCAATGGTTGCACATGAGGGTTGGTATGATTTTCCAGTTTCTTGTGGTGTTTATAGGCTCTCTCTTGTATAACATCCTGGATGAAAGGTATGCCTAGGGCCTGATGTAGGGTTTGATTGCTCATTATACCATGGAGCATCAGCAATGGCTCTGAGGATTTTTTTGAGCCCTCTGTATTATGGTAGTGTTGGACTTACTATCACATCCCCACAGCTCGATTCCTTTATGCCCATATAGGCTTAATAATAGCTTTGTAAATAGTTCTTTTGTTCTCTAACGAGAGTTTAGATCTCCTACCGAGTAGCCAGTATAGTTCTCGAAGACGCAAGTCCATTTTTTCTTTTCTTTTGCATATTAATTTTCCAGGTTAAATTTGAGTCTAGATGGATTCCGAGATATTTTACATGCGTTGACAACGCGAGATGTTTGTTGTTTATAGTTACTGGTGGGCATTGTTGTTTTCCTAAAGTCAACGTAACCTGTAAGGATTTTGTCTCGTTAATTTTGAATTTCCCTTCATCTGTTCATTCCTGAAGTAAATTAAGCTGGTCTTGTAAAAGTCACTTGCTCTTACTGGATCTTCATTGGTAGCCATAAAAACCATGTCGTCAGCAAATGTCCCTGTAATTGTACTAGTGGTTGAGGGAAGATTGTAAGTATATATTAAATACAGGATGGGTCCTAGGACACTTCCTTGTGGAACGCCTGCTTTGGTTAGGCCAAATTTAAAATGACAGACACTACAGTGGATTATTTGATCACCCAGCGACAGATGTATCGAATGAAAGCTATTACGATATGTTGTAATATTTTCTTATTGCCTCTTAGTGGAAATATATATATTTTATTATATATAATAAAATATAACTAAAGAAATGATTTGCATTCGTGTAACAAAATTTATTAGGAACTCAGCTTACAAACGTTATGATTTATTCACTAAGTTAATCACGAAATGAATATATGTACTAAATGCTGGTGAGTGGCTCCTTTATCAAAGCTGGATGAGTTGACATGAATTATCTTACTAGACAGGAAGAGTGGCTTCTGTTCTCTTCCAGAGACCTGGCCTTGCAGCCATTAAAACTCATCTCAACACAACACAAAAGTCCGTCAGTCCTCAATATTTCGCTGCCTCCAGTATTTATAAGTTTTCTTAGCAACCAAGACAGGAAGGCATTGTCCCGTTGAACTCTTTCCCAGCCAGTGCCAGCAGGTTGGGATTGTCAAGCTTGCCTATTATTCAGTGTAATGAATTTTTACTGTCAACCCAGAACAGGATCAACTTAGCTAAGAAGCTTCATTTAACCTAACGAAATGTAGAATATTCTAGGTATTATATATATATATATGTGTGTGTGTGTGTGTTTTACAGTGCTTGTTGTAGAATACTTTGTGCTAAAGGATTCTAATTTTAATCGATATTCCTTGAGTGTTCGTGTAGGCAGTCCAAAGAGCACTGTGTTGTTCATTGTTAGACTTGAGGGTACGCGTGAATTCGTCTGTATACACACACGTACGATAAATTTTGCATTCCTTTCATGCGATGAGTTTCAAATTTGAGCGTTATTTAGTCTCTCCGGTGCATTCTAACTCAATCTACATAATTCAATAATAAATTTTCTTTCCAACGGAATGATCACCGGTTCCGAAGCGTCTTATGCGTATCTTAAGGGACAAGGGGACTGAAATTTCGGCCAAAATCTGAAGAAAAAAATCGATTTTCTAATCTTTCATATTAATAAATTAAGTAAACTGAAAAAAAATAAACTGCCAAACAAAAGAAGGAAGGTGTAAAACATGCCACAGGACAATTTTAATTAATTTAATAAATTATTACTGTTTTTTCAGAAATACCTGTTTTTCTCAGCTTCATGATTTCTGGTACCAAAAACATTCTATGCGTCACAATTGTCTTCATCATTCTTTTTATATAGAATCTACATTTTAATACCTTCAAATATAAGTATTAGTTTTTAAAATTTTCAAGTAGTTTGAAAGAAAAAATTTTCAAAGTACTGAAAAGTGTCAATTTTTAAGTACCAACGCCTAGGAACAATTACAAATAGTTATTCAATTTAAAAAATAATACAATTGATAACAATGGTCAGACATATATATAAATATAAAAAAAGCTCTAATGTATTCGAGTACGTAACACAAACATTTTAAAAATGCCAAATTTTTAAAATAATATTCACAATATCTCAACATAAAGTAAGTTTACAAAAAAACATTTTGTACGTTGCTACATATGTGCGATGTTAATACACAGTCAAAATTCCAGCAAAGAAGCTATTCATTTACCCTTAAATAATATATAATGAAGCTTGCGTTATTTTATTAGCAATGTTGAAACTAGAAAACTGGCAAAACTAAAGATTCAAAAGGAAATAATTGATCAGACGGTGTCGTGGCGGTAGCAATTGAGCATGTGCTTAGTATGTGTCAGGCGTAGAAGTAGATTCACGCGGCGACGCCAGGCGACTAGACGCTATGGCTTATGCTGCACACGCGCTTTCCCGCGCCAATCAGCGACCGCGCTTCTAATTAATGTCGGCGAGACCACCTAGTCGACAACAAATAGCGCGCTGCAGTTTTGCATCTTCTCGGAATCTCCTAGCCGGTTGTCTGCGGAACTGACACGACAATGGGATGCGCCTGTGTTTACGTGTGCTGACCTAACCGAACGTTCACCTTACGTGCTCAAGGCTGCGCCAACTGCAACTGCAACTGCAACAGCAACTACGAGTGGGTCCTAGACCTCGGCACGCATATGCCGTTTCCTACTGCGGCTGTAGCTCAAAAGTAATATTCTGCTACTATTAACCATTATTATAGACTACCATATGATCTGGAGTGATATTGGATAAGTCTACACAGACCTGCATCAATAATTTCTTCTATATCGAGACCGGCCATACAGAGAATGTATTCATTAGAATAAATTTTTCAAGAAGCTTTGTAAAGTTACCTGTTTATAAAAATATGCTCACAGATAAATATGTAGTAAATACCATTTTAACGATATAAAACAAGTTTCAGCATATTGAAGCTTGTTTCAAATCACAGGCCCCTTACACGTAATTACATTTTATATTTTCTACCATATTTGTTCAACTCTTCATCCATGATTTCCTAATGTGATGTTATGTTATAATACTGTGGTTAAATAAAACTCGGAATATTAGGCCAAAATATATTCTATCTATCATAATTGGTCTCCTAATTTGAATTTTATATTACTACCTTTGTTACCTACCAAACGAAGAGCCCCGAGGGAAAATGTGGCACTCTTTATAAGGAGGATTGGGATTAGCACTAATCCTTTCATTTAGGGTATTTCGGGTGTC
This sequence comes from Eucriotettix oculatus, assembly GCA_034510155.1. Classification (NCBI taxonomy): domain Eukaryota; kingdom Metazoa; phylum Arthropoda; class Insecta; order Orthoptera; family Tetrigidae; genus Eucriotettix; species Eucriotettix oculatus. Next base: position 62,425,490 of record CM067377.1, read on the forward strand.
TCCATATGCCTAAAAAAGTGGACATATCGTCTGAACCATAATATCCGAACAGTATACTTCCATATTCTTAAAAGTAGCTAAGAATACTTTGTTTTTGGATTTTATCAGGAATCAGAAACTGCTATTTCCATATGGAAGTTAGTGTGATGATGCAATATCTGTATCTGTTTGTTTTGCTTGGATAACTCTACCATCAGCAAACGTTCCAATTACCATGCTTGTCGTCTTTGGAAAATCTGATGTGGAGAGAAAATACAAAAACGGACGAAGAACATTACATTGTTGCACTCCCGAAAGGATCGCACATAATTACACTTTTCTACATTGAGTCTTCTTCTGAAGTATCGCTCACTTAGAAACGATTTTATTAAATAATATTGTTGTACGTGTAGGAATATTTTGAATTAGAAGAGTAGTACATCGAGCCAAACTTTATTTAACGCTCAGCTGATTCGCTGTATTTCTCTTCGTCCAGAGATTTTTTGATCTCTTTAACTATTTGGTGAAACTTAACTTCTGTTGTATCTTTTCCTGGTTTTGCTATCATACGTATTTCTTTTGTCTTTAAATGTTGAAACCAGTGTTTTAACTTAAATATTGCAATGTATATATACATTAGGAGCAGAAGTCTTTGTTTGGGCATTTATTTCAGCATTTGGGTTGTTTTTTTTGGTATAATCCAGGATCTTTCTTGTCATTTAACATTCTATGCTGCTAACGATCATATGGGTTTACGTTGTAACGTATGTCAACGAGAAAATCTAATATTTCCTTAGGAACGCATTTGTTAGTGTGCAAATAGATCAGATTTCTCTTTAAGAATACTTTTAATTCTAACTATTTTATAATTTAACAGTCCAAATTAATAAAAGGTAGTGTAATTCAAGTCAAAGTAATGCTTGAATTAGAGCTTAGGTAAAGAGTGTATAGCTAAATTTAGAAGAAACACAAGAATGTGCTTCAATTGAAGTATTTCTACTTCTTTGAATTGAATTCCAGCACATTTGATGACTTTACAGAATGTCAATTCTTCACTGACTTCCTAGAAGTTAGGTTGTAAATATTGTGATTATTAACTGTAGATGAGTCTAGCCTAGGTTTACAGGAGTGGAAGGTCCTGAAGACGTCGTCTCGGTCTAGCTCAGTGGTAGGGTACCCGCCCAGAAAGCAGGAGATTCTGTGTTCTTGTGATAGGTCCAGTCGACATTTCTCCAATATTTTTAACAATTGGTTACATAATTTTTTATTAAATACGAGCTGAATGTTATTTAGTCGTTTTAGTCGGGAAAATGAGTTAATTCCATTCTAATTTATTGATCGACGCGGGATTTTATTGATATCCAGACCCTTTCTTCTCTTTTATCATTAACCACTTGATGGCACTAGTTTCTAATTAACCGGGTTGATGGCTGACGGAACGTTAACCGAGTATATAATTCTATTGGAATTCTAAAATAGCACCTTAGCTTAAGAGACTAAAATTTTCCTTATGCATTTGTAGATCGAAGGTATTAATAGTTAAAAATTTGACAAGTGCCTTAAAGAGCCAGATATAAACCACACACTTAAACGGACTAAAACTGTCCCCAATACCCTAAGAAATTCAAGAATAATATGGGTACAATGGGGACAAGGAGTCCTGGTCATTCCCAGAACCTTAATAGGTTTGCCTATGTTCAATTATGGATATGATGAGTATGTAACACAAAAATATGAAATTTTTATGGCTCGTATATTCGATATACTCACATGTGAAAAGAACGTTTTGTAAAATTCTTGTTTTAATTGAGTAACCTTCGTGTAAAATCGCGCGTATAATGTTTGCAACTTTGATGAGGTGGGAGGGTTTCTTGGCCTGAAAATGGGAAGAAAGGGTTGTAACTCTTCGAAAAACCGCTGGAAACCTTTGCGGGGGTGAACACAACAACTCGCCAAAGTTTCATGAAAATTGGATAAATTTAACTGTTCGAAAAACGAATAATTCTCTAGTTTGAACTTTGAAAATTAGACGAGTGTCAGAATTCTGCGAAAAGTTAGTATTTCCTATAAATTTCAATAAAGCGAAATTGGTTCTCTTCTTACTGGTTCCAAGTGACCGACTTTCACATATGCTCATTTCGCTGGTCGAAGCTTTGGGTCCGTGATTAACTTTCTAAGTGTAATGACATTGCACATCACCGGGTGTCCTACTGGCTACTCTACAACTATCCAAATATTTACCCCTCAGGCAACCATGACTATTGCTTACCAAACAGTCGACTGATAAAAGGAGTGAAGACACACCAATTTCGTCCCCCAATAATTCAATGGAGACACGAAATAAAAAATGTTGTTAAATTGATTATTCTATTTTTATATCAACATATTTTATGGTATTTTTAAAACATCATCATTGTGTTACGACAGCGCCGTGGCATCTACCTTTTTATATTCATTTTTGCTTGCCTCTCTTCATATAAAGCAATTACGACGTGTATTTCGTTAATTTAGTATAACACATTTTAAAAGGTGGATGTTTTCTGATAAGACTGATGGATGTAGTGTGAAAGAGTGCTTTCAGATGAAGAGACGTACAAGATCACTCATGTTGGAAAGAGATGTTGAAGGGAAATGGAGCAGAGAAAACATTAACTACGCTCCATTGACCAGATAATATTGAGCGATCAAGATGGATGCAGAGAGAAGAATGAGATACGGAACTTGAGCTCACATTATTGTGCTGACATCGATACATATATTCCGAGCAAGATGTTACATCTCGGATAATGAACCAAGTCGGATACTTTTTGTTACCAGTGGTACGGTGCAATCAAGAAAGATTTATGTCGTCTTTTCCCTGAGTCGACAAATAAAGCACTAATACTTTATTTATGAACGGTGTTCCTCGTTAGCGTCTTGTTTGTTCTAAGCACAGTTAAAATTAATTGAATTACGTTTACATTACAGGTGAACAAACTGCATTTTAAGCTCTATTTGTGTTAAGCAATATATTAAGTAACACCAAAATATTATTACAGGCATGATATAACTATTTTTTATTTCTTTATTATGAACTTCTGAGTGACAGAAACAGCTACAGTAATAACATTATCAGAGAATAATCTGAATTATATACATTTAAAAGTCATGAGAAGTATGTATTTAGAAATTATATATTCTCAAATCCACGTGACACTCCAAACTCGGAATGTGTCATGCAAGATGACAGTCCGCAGTCGACTCGGTAGGCCCAGGCCTTCAATGGGCTGTACAGCCATGGAGAAAGAAAAATAATAATTCTCAAATCATATCGGTAAATTCATTTCAATAATATTACTTCCAGCAGAAAAAGTGAACATGACAGTACTGGGGATAACAACACAGGTAATAGTTTACAGAAACAGTGAAATAAATGCCGTTATTTGGTGCTACTTGTCCCTAAAAATTAATCATTTTTTGACATTTATTACAATTAACAGTCTTAATAATATTGTCAGTGAGGAATAATCTAAATGTACTACTTTCGTAACATTCTTTTAGGTCTTTTTCTGTCAGCTCTGCATTTAGGAAACTTCTTGTTCTTTAGAAATACTTTTGTATTCAGCATGGGTTAGTAAAATAAAATTCGGAAATATTAATGTCATAAATTCTTTTAGAGATAAATTTTAGAATATATAAATAAATTACATTGCTAAAGTTTACTTGGACCTCACTTCCAGCCTACAATTAAAATTACTTTGGATATATGTGGAATTTATTTTGAGACCGATAGTTCGTTAGATGCTGAGTAAATTAAATCTTATCACGTTTGTAAGAGGTGTAAGTTCTGCAGGGAAGCGGTTCTTTAACTTAATATATAAATGTTCCCTTTGTGGTGCTGTTGACAGAATTTATAACTCCATCTGTACGTCTGGTAAATAAGTTCAGGGTAGAGACAATAGATCTCTGCAATCAGCAGGTAGAAATAAACTAGGGCTGCACGAAAGTTGGTGTTTGAGAAAGGTACAAGGACGTGGTTACCATTAATTTTTTTACATGGATCCAACCCAGGATAACTTTTAAAAATAATTTTTTAAGTATTGATAGTTCGAAAATATCTGGTATTATTTCAGAACTTGAATCACAACCTAACCGTTGGTTTTCCTGGTTGAACAATGCACGTTCGTCAAATAGATTATCGACATTTATGGAATCCTTTATAAATTCATTAAAAAACTTGGGCAATCTCTTCTAAACCAGATCATCCAATTTAAGTTCATAAATTTATCCACTGAAGTTACTAACTTTATCAAAAGCGGTTTTCCAGAACACTAAGGACTGGATACAAGAATTAAATATTTTCTACGTTTATTCTATTTCGGCTTGCCATAAAAAGTGTTTATATACACGATGCCGAACACAGAGTTATAAAATTTAAAAATACCTCTCATGTTATACTATTCTTAAACTGGAGGCATTTTTGCGGACATTACTTCGGACTGAACAGAAAATTCAGGACTGTCCGTCTTAATCCTGGACGTATTTTAAGCCCAGACATGATGTTCAAATGACTTTCAAGGAGCGAATGTTTGGAAACGATGGCTGAACTAGATATTAGACAATTTTCGTTGTTCTTGAAACAGATTGTGTTGGAAGCTGTAACGCGTATAAAATTTCAGATAAATTAAGTTAACATTTTGTGTAAAATTCTGTAGAGAACAGTCCTGAGGTATTCGCAAGGCAGGCACCATTCCGTGGAAAAACCAGACAAGACAAGCAAAACAATAACTTGTAGCCTGACGGGTGCAGTCTTTGTCTCAAAGGTATTTGCGTCTCACCGAAAAAAAACCAGTTCCCCCAGGATTGCTAGGGTGGCCCCTCCCAAAATTTGAATTTTTGGAGAGGAAGGGTAGGAACGCCAACCCCATTGGAGGACCTGCGAAAAATAGAAAGAGCAGGGAGACGAACCACGTTTGAGGAGAGGTTAGTTTTGAGGTAGAAAGGACCTCGCCAGAGGATTCAAAAAGTAGAGTCGGAGGTGAGAGGACGGCACGACTGACTGGTTTCGATTGAGAGCTAAGAGGAGAAGCGGCCTGGCTGCAAGGACAACAAGGAAACCACACCAAAATTCGAGGCTTGCTGCCTGCCTCTATGCTGACCCGGAAGCTGCCTTTGTGTAAAACCCAGGACTGCCGGTCAACAAAGAAACTGGGAAAGACCCATGTACAGTAAGGAACCTAGGCAATAATCTCGCTCTGCTATGTGTATAAACACTTGATACAGCCCTGAGGGAAAGTAGATTATATTTACTAAGTCTCTTGCAATATAATTTCTAATTAAGGCTGAGCTAGGAAAATTAAATTCATTAAATTTAAATTTGTAATCTTGTTTTTAGTTTTGTTAAGAATAAAAATTGTTAAAATCTCAACGTGTGGCCCAAATTATGTGACGTAGTTTTTTATTATTTATAAATATATTAAATATTAGTTATGTTTAGATGGGTGGGCGCCAATAAATACCTACTTTGAGATTTTTCGCAGGTCCTCCAATGGGGTTGGCGTTCCTACCCTTCCTCTCCAAAAATTCAAATTTTGGGAGGGGCCACCCTAGCAATCCTGGGGGAACTGGTTTTTTTTCGGTGAGACGCAAATACCTTTGAGACAAAGACTGCACCCGTCAGGCTACAAGTTATTGTTTTGCTTGTCTTGTCTGGTTTTTCCACGGAATGGTGCCTGCCTTGCGAATACCTTAGGACTGTTCTCTACAGAATTTTACACAAAATGTTAACTTAATTTATCTGAAATTTTATACGCGTTACAAAGCTGTAAGTAACTTAAGGAATCAGAAGCCAACTATCAGAGCTAACGTAATTTCTCCAGATTGCAAGCTTTTTGTTACAAACCGCATTTTTCTTTCAGAGAAGCTGGTTACCGTGTTGAAATTCGTGTTACAATTTTTCCACAACTCAGAGGCAGCAACAAAATCCACGGATAACTTGTTACTAAGAACTCGTAACATTACAATTTTTTTACATGTTTACTAAAACTTTATAACATCTAAATTATCACTCAACATCAGTATTATATAATGTTTTCTTGTATTAATAAAAATTAATATAAAATAACTTAAAAATTAAATATAAAATAACTTGGTTTATTTACTTAAAATATTTGCGTCCCCCACTAAATAATAAAATAAAAAATATATTGTGAATAAAAACCACAGAAGAGTTGTGTCAATATGTTATTTATTTTCAGGACGTTTCGGCCATAGCCATTATCAACTGTATTTCTTCTTCTTAGCCTCTCCTTACATATACTATCCCACAACCATTGTGATTGTTGTTGTCTTCCGCACAACTCTTCTGTGGTTTTATTCACAATATATTAATTATATATAGTTGTTTTTTACATTAAATAAAAATAAAATATTTTACTCTATATTTAATCGTTATAGACGAAACATTACAAATTGACGCAGAACTGTGGGACGTTTTTAGCAATCTAAGGTTAAGATTACCTTCAATGTAAATTAACATTTTAGAAATATATATATATAAATGTAATTTTCAGAAGGCGTTCCAGGACACAATCGAAACTTGGCAGTGTTCGTTCTTTCAATTCTGTTCTCAAAACACCAGTTCGTTTTTTCACGTTAGTTGGTTATGTACCACGGTTGACCGCGCACTGCTTCACGTGTTCTGAACACTCTTGTATTACACTGCTGCTGATCTCATATGCAATCTGTTCAGGTTTTCCCGAAGCTTTAATTGCTAGTATTGCAACTATTGTTTGTTTCAAAACAGCGGCTATTTCGTTGCATTGAATATTGGTTCAGTTTCATAATGAATGTTCAAATATATAACTTTGAATAGCGTGCAGAATATTTTCATTAATTATGATAGCTTGGCACTTTAGACGTACATTATTTAGTATTAAATTTCGCTTTTATGAGAAACAGGACATTAATTTAAGCCAAGTGTAATTTGCATAATTTTTGGCTCAGAAAGAGTAGGGCATTATACTTGTAAATCACAAAATGAGTAGTGTATGTTACTTGCTTGTACAAGAATACATGGAAAAACAACTACTAGGGGATGGAGAAAAATTGAGTTAAGGTCCCCTGGACGCAGGTAAATTTTATTTAACGCCATTAGGTAGTTTAGTGTCTTTTGAGTTAATTTAAACATGCCGAAAAATCGTTAACAATCAAATAGTTTCACTCAGAAGCAGCATAGAAACTTATGGGTCAATCCAGTACACTTTTAGAGGATCAATTTTAGAAAGTTGTTTGATAAAGTTAAGAAAATATGATTGTAAATTAATTATTTCTATATGGCGTAGATATTTTCTGCAAATGTTTGGAATCCGTTGGACCTGAGACGTCGAGACACGACATTTATAAATTTCTACTTGAAAGCAACATTACAGATACCTTGATCGAGGTTTATTTTGCAGATTTCTTTATTTTATCTTCTTGATTATTCCTTGGAAATGCAGTAAAATTTAGTTACAAGATTTGTGGGGAGTACACACTTAGGTGCCTGCCGAGAAAACACCCGATTTTTTTTTAAATGGATAATTTTTTATAACAGTTTTCTTCTTAATCCTGTATTTCAATTTCAATGAGTTCTTTGGACAATTATGCCCATATTTTATTTATTAGAAAATTTTTTAGTTTTATATTCTATAAAACAGTAGTTTGTCAATTTACGAAATAAATAATTCAGCAATTTAGTTGCCAATGTTCTGTTGGACATTCGATTGAGAGTTTCTGGGAAAAGTTGCGGGGTGCCTAACTCTCCACGTTTCCATAAAAATCAAATTACTTAAAAGAAAAGATGTTACACTTATTTTGGAGAAATATATATGACTTAAATTAAATATTGTGCATTTTTAAATCAATACCACTATTCATTTCCTTCTAGCTTATTAAAAATGCAAACTATATGTGCATAAAATACTTTTTAGGAATATTTATATTTAGTTAAATAACTACGTAAATTTAGCGTAACATAGAGTTACATCGGCCAAAGAAACTGAACTTTTAGTACGAGAACATAAATTTAATTATAAGATTTAAAAATATATACACGAACCTAACACTAAGCATTGTATTCAATTTAATTCCAATTTTTATTTTTACAACTGTGTTACTTTATTTCTGAAACGTTGTACATTAAAATCAACCAAGTAATGTTAATATTAAGCAAAACTCTGAAGTATTAACAAGAGAATGAAGGCTTTCCTAGTGAATAGATTGAACTTAAGGCTTTTAGGTTTTCACCAGGGTTGCATCATTTGTAAATACAACGTTTCGATTGCTATCGAAATTTAATTTGCTATCAAAACGTTGTATTTTACAAATAATATAACCCAGGTGAAAACCCTAGAACGTTATATTAAACTTATATATGGTCTCATACTATAAGTTCTAAGCCTATTTTCTGTATAACTTTGGTTCTAGAACTTCGGTTTAGTTTCCAGTTCACCTGTAGATAAAGACGTGTTTCCGCGTCGAAACGTTCAACATTTCAGATTTTATTTGTAATTGTTTCTCGTTGCTATTTGTCTGGTTATAACTTGTTATTAATACAAATAATATACTGTAACAGTATATAGAAATACTGTAAATCGCTGACAAATACCAGCGGAAATGCAATACAAATCAAACTTATCCATATTATGTGCCGAGTGGATACACGGACACGACATTTTGACCAAAAAAACATAAAGTTTGTCCAGGTAATAAATGCACATTGGTCAATATATTTTACGAACACAAAAATATTTAAATATTCTGTTCCAAAAACTTGCTTAATCTAAATAGATTTTGAGGGAAATGGAAGATGTAAATTAAAAATATCTGGGTTGAAAGTATACTAATTACATAAAGAAGAAGCAATCAAAATACAGAAAAATAAGTGACAAAAGAAATACCTCACAACGTTTCTGCAATCCTTGTTCTATTCGTCTGGTGATTGAAAAACTCAAGTGTTGCAAGAACGACACAGCAGAAATCAGGTAATAAAATCGAAAGTTTTTAAAAACCTGAATTTTCAGCTGGCTTATGAGGTGTGTCGTTATTGCAAAAGTTGCGGTTTTCAATCACCTGACAAAATAAACAAGGATTGCAGAAACGTTGTGTAGTATTTATTTTGTAAATCATTTTTTGTTTTTTGGTTATTTATTTGCGTAGTAATAAATTAAATATGATATGAACGAACTAACGACATAAAGAAAAATTTTATTATTGTGTGGTTTAGTTAGTTATCCAGTCAAAACTACGTTATAGAGCTGTATAAAATATTTAGGAAGGATCAGAAAGAAACAATAAGAAGTTATAATGAGAACAACGGGAAGAATGAACTGAGATGTACTCATAATGAATGATGTAGACACAAATCTAATCAGTGAAGCAAATAGAAAGGTAACTGATAGTTAAGATTATAACTAAAGTAAATAAATCCATCTGAATTAATTTTATAAATAAACTTCAAAGATTGGTCATGAGTAAGGAAAATGTAATAATTTAATTTGAAAACGTATAATAAGAGTATTCACAGATGGACCATATAACGGGTAAATCTGGAAAGAGGTAAAAGGGACGACGAAATAAGTAAAGATAATATATTGTAATGAAAAAACGCGGATTTTGGTTGTATTGTGGCGTTGTGGGGCGCAGTTCGGCCTACAACGAAAGAAGTTTTGAGCGCGACAAGCGAGGCCAACAACAATGTCAAATTGGCTGAAAGCGGGTGAACCCCCGATGGGAATTCCCCGCGGGAAACTCCCTCGGGGCGTGTGTAAAAAATGATGGTGCGTGAGAAGACCGATGGCGGGGAACCCCGGAATTTCGTGAAATAAACCGCTGGCGGAGGACCCCGGAATTTTGTGAAGAACCGATGGTGGGGATTTTGTGAATAACCGATGGCGGGGAACCCCTGAATTGTGTAAGAAAACCGATGGCGGGGAACTCCCGTGTGAGAACTTAAAAGGGGGAGTCGATGGGTGGCTCGTGGTCAGATGTGGTCAGATGTTTGCAGAGAGCAGATGAGTTGGGGAGAGGACGGACGACGGATCGGTCAGATGTGGTCAGATGTTTGGAGGAAGCAGATGAGTTTCGGAGAGGACGGAAGACGGATCGAAAAAGCAGATGAGTTGCGGAGAGGACGGACAATGGATTAAAAGGCAGATGAGTTGCGGAGAGGACGGACGACGGATCTGTCAGATGAGTCTAGAGAGCAGATGAGTTGGACCTGGTTCATACTACCTTCATCAGTGTGAAAAACCTGCAAGACGCCAGAGAGACGTGGAAACATTCGTGAAGTTGAATGTTTATAGGCCCAGTAATTGTGGGTAAGTTCTTAAAAGCTGTGAAACTTGCTCATTGTGCCGATTGAATAATATTTAAATGATTTTTTTCTATTTTCAGTAACTGCATACTCCACTTCTCGAGAGACCCAAAATCCCCTGAGATATTGGCTCATGTAATCACTGTAAATTGATAAATATAAAATTTCCAAATTGATTAAATTTTGTTCAATTGATAAATTAATGTCTTATCCCCTGAAGAGGATATTACAATATATATTGTAATATATATATATATATATATATATTGTTGACCGAAGGTTTTTTCAGTGTAGATACTAGTAGAAATTTCCTATATATATATATATATATATATATAAACAACAAAAAATTAAATTACCCAATATATTGAGTTGAGCAACTGTAATAAGAATTAACAAGAAATTGATTAAAACGATTTTTTTGATTCTGTATGTAGTATTCACATGAAATGAGACAAATAGGACAGGAAGGAAGTGAATTGAAATAAGTAAATCCGTCAGTATATTTTACGGCTAAATACTTAAAAAAAGATGTTGAGTATATGAGCGAGATCAGCTTGGTAAAGGACACCAAACACTTGTACAAGTTGAACAAATAGTGGGTGGGTAGCATTGACATAATAATTAATTGACGCACACTAAGCAGAGTAAAGAAGAAGCCAAACACAGCAGACGTAGAAATTCAATCAGGTGCGTCCTTTAAAGCAATTAATGGGACAAATCGCAAGGGATGGGAAATCTTAACAGCACCGTGACATGGTATTCAGAGAATGAGTTAGCTATATGACTAGAAAATTAACGAAAACGGAGTTATGAATACAGTCGTGAAGATAATACAAAATTTTCAAGAATTGACTTATACCATCAATTAAATCTATCTGCGTTGAGCGTGACTCATTAAAATACTCTTTGTTAGGATTGACAGCGAATATAATTTATAGGTTCCTTCTTTGTTGCATTATCTTGTCAAGATTTCACACGTGCCATATATTTTCGTGTTCCCTTACCTGCATTCGGTAATAAATAGCATTTTGAATTATTTAATTCTATGTGTTTTACTCCTTAATTGCGCATTCTGCAAAGAATCCGACTTTCAGGACACTACGTAAATGCTCAGACCTGAATTATAGCTCCAGAGATTAAATTACACCGAGCCAAAATTTTTGTAGAAAAGTTGGTCACGGACTGTTATGAATAACGCATTAGCACGAGAGAGGCAGGTTAATTGGTTCGCCGACCCCTTGACTATCATCAGCCGAGGGTGGGTAATCGTAAATAATACGCGGTAACCGTGACGTCATCGTTAATGGGCCAAATTGAAAGACAGCGCGGCTGTGCAGGCAAATTGCAGTCGGGCCTCTATCAATTAACAGGTGCGTGAAGTTCGTGACTCAGGTGTAAGTAACCACAGCAACACCATAATATCAACTAATTCGACTTTATTTTTGTTGATCTTTTCATTATTAGTATGTACGAAGACGTGGATTAGTGGCGTAGTTGTTCGGTAGTATTCTATTTAAGAAATTTCTTACATCAGCTTATATCAGGAAGTCTTAAAATCGAAATAATATTCTAATAATTACCAGCGTATCTCAGTACTTACTACATTTTTGTTTGAGAACAAAAATAAACGCATTACTTTTTTAATGTCGGCGTTCAAGGTTTATTAAAGCCAATTAAGAGCACATTGCTTCATTTATTCTTCCTTAGAGACACTAGAATACATTCCCAGTGTTTTAATAAGAAAAATCGAAACAGAGTTATATTAATAAGGACGTTCAAAATTTTAATGATGATATGGTAATATTGTATGACTTTGTTGTCTCAAATTCAGCAACACTTTATTGTTTAGAGAAAAAAAATTGTTAGTACTTTCTTAAATATTTTTAGTCCTGTAAAATAAAACATTATTTTAAAGCAGGTCATGATGCCCGTTAGATCTATGAATATTTTCCAAATGTATTCACATTAATTATTTCGTAATTTGAAATCTGTAATAAATAAACCTACTTGTTTTTCCTTAAAAAAATTTCTGCTTTTATATCTATTCGGTTCACAGCATATTATTATTCCACGTATTAATATCAATATTTTTGTGAATAAGGCCGTTTTAATCGTGACCGTACCCGGCGATGTGACACAATAGTAGATTCACCACACTTCTCTATAATATGTAACGGATATTTCAATAATGAAAAATTATAAAAAATTTGGTTACCTATCTGTGCGCAGATCACTTAAAATTCGCTGACTGCAGCTGATATTGTAATACGACATTGGTTATAATAATTATAATTCATACACTAAAACAATTATATTTATTAATTTGTTTTTAATTAATTTAACATTTTACATATTTCTAGTTTATATTTAACTCTGTGCCTGAGTGGTCTCTACGAACAGGTGATGGTGGGTCATTATAAAGTTCAAAGTCGCTGCTCTGTCCTGTATATATATATATATATATATATATATTAACAGGCTACATGAGGGTGATCCTGAAAGAGGCAACTCCCCTTTAATAGCATATAAATTGTGAATGTCGCGAAATATAATTTACCGTTTACAGTTGTATCTGCAGGCTGTGCGGTAGGTAGATTCGGTATCGGGCCCAGACTCCTGAATGATTCCTCCCAATAATCAGATGCAATACTTCAGAAATCCACAGATCCGGAAATTTTAATTCTCCCAGCACTAATTCCGATAAATCTCCACCGTGCAGAACAGTTTAGGTGGGTAACTGGGTGATCCTGAAATAGGTAACTCCATTTTAATAGCATGGGAAAGGAATTTAAAAGGGGGGGGGGAGGGTTTGGAAGGCAGAGCAAAGTAGCAAGGGTTTACTATGACTCCCGGGCTGCAGATTATGCACGGAAAACCCTAGAAAACCTGCATCAGGTAGGTCGGGATATTGGGTACTATTCCTACGCCCCTCTAATGACGGGAGACTGAATTGTTGTGGAAACGCAGCAAACCCGAAATTTGAGGGGCAGTGGCCAACTGGTCCAACTGGTATTTAATCCGAGTCTGCTGCAAGCTGAGACGACCTTGGGATATTTTAGGGGTGTATGTATAGGGGTCAAAGACCTTCGACATACGGCAAGAGTTTGTTCGCTGATCCAATTAGACCAGTCGGCCAACGGCTTTCATTTTGTACCTCCAAGTTCCGCATTTCATTGTGTTTTAATGCTACATAACACATACACCCAACTACTCTTATCGGAAAGATAATTACCCTCAACAATTTATACAGCGATTTTCAGGTTCTCTGTTCGATTTAATGTGAAATAGCTCTAGTTATTTTAAAAAGTTTCCACATTCCGGGGACATTTTAGCAAATTTAATATTTACAATCGCAATTGCAATCGTAATTTGAAAGTCCATTGCGTTCCTTCACTTTGGCACTGTCTATTTATTTAATGAATATAATATTTAGACGAGTGTATAAAAATTCACATTAATTTATTTATTTAATACATCCAAAATGTAACTATCTTCAGGATATTAGTATCAGGATTCAATTACTTAATTTAAATTCATTAAATTATCTAAAACAGAACAATGAACGTTGAAATTAAATGCAATAATGTATACCAATAAATAAAATTGAAGTGTCTCTCTGTCATCTGTCTGTCTGTCCGTATATTTGTTTGGACTAGGCTCCGAAACGGCTCAACGGATTTCAATGAAAATATGAGGGTTTAAAAAGAGGAGAATTAATTTAAATATCCGTGAATATTTAATTTAGATATATTGAAGAAGATATTAATATAATATGAATACAAATAAAAATATTAATTCTACAGGATAGCTGCGTGAAAGCCGGCGTTTAAACCAACTGGGAGATATAAGCCCTATTAATCCCACTTACTATCTATTGTTGCAGCAGGTTGAGAAAAAAATTAATTTCTTTGGATCGTCGATACGATGTATACATAAATTAATAAATTGTTTTTATTTCTCGCATCAGGGAAATTTTAAAATTTAGGAAAATAAAATGAAAACTATCGAGTTTGGTGTCAAAACTGGTGTAATGCGAGTCGCTGTGTTACATTATGACCTTTAATATGTGATTTTAGTACAAATGAAACCAATAAGTTGGGAAAAGTTTTATTCTGTTAGAATACTGAAACAATATTTATTTCTGCTTTTGTACCGGGGGTATTTTGGACTCTCTCGAGATGCTGGTAGTCTATTTGAGGTTTATATTGTGACATTTTCGATGTCGGTTTAGTTATGTGTTAACCAATAATTAAATAATATAACGGGGCTATATAAATAAATACCCGGGCAACGCCGGGTCCCCAGCTAGTATAAATATTCTTGTCCTACAATTGAATTTATTTTTAACATGACAATATCTTAAGCGTAAAGTACATGTACAATTATTTTCTTTTCATCTTTTACAGATGAGATATGTCGCCGTATAATGAAGGCAGTCCGACCACACCCACGCTAGCGTACTGTAGGTGTTCACATCTACAGCTCAATCAAGTTGCCACTTAAACATCCAACATTCCACGAATGTAGCTCGTTTGCCAGCAAGCGGAGGAGGCGATGAATACATGAGATATTGTTTCTTTATCACTAAATGGGGCACAGAGGCCTTATTTATGACGGACTGAAAATATTTAGCGGATATATAGAATCGTAACAATTTTTTTATATGTTATGAATAGTGAACCAGTAAATTATTCTTCAGAATTATTATCAACAGTCGACCAAAACTTTGGCAATGTTTTGTTTACTAGCCTGATAGAGTGAAAGGAGACAGATATAAAATTTCCTCTAGCAGGTAGTGCGACTTTTTCTGTATATATCTTTCTATATATTTAAATTAAATCGATATTGGAAAGGAACAAACAGAATAGATTTTTATAACCAACAATCAATTATGTAACCAACAAAAAATTACGCTTTAATGTTCACAATTCCGGCTTGCTTAATACTCCGGAACCATGAGATTGACTCACTCCCAGGAATATGGGTTAATAGAGATAGTACTCATACAATGCTCTGGCTACATCGAAGTTCCGGATGACTTTAAATACACCACGACCACGATGGTCAGCACGCTTTCTCTCTATCATCCAACTCGATAAATTTTCTTGTTTAGAATCAGGAACTCGTTGTTCAACACAAAATAAACATTTATTAACCAATAAATTAATACATTTACATTTTTTATAAGTTTGTTTTTACATCCGTTGCTCCATGCAACGAAAACCAAAGATACACACTACTACCAATCAAACCAAAGAACAAAAAAATTTCAAGGCTCTTCATTAAACTAAATATAACCCTCTGCGAAATCGCCTGACGTATGAAATTAACAGTATAGAACATTTGTCAATCAAATACACTCAAGAAGGGGAATGCGAAATCTAAAGAGATGGCATATTTGTCATTAGTACACCCACTTATGGAATATGGTGCAGCATGCTGGGATCCGTACAGGATAGGTCAAATAGAATCCTTAGAAAGGGTGAAAAGAAGGGCCGCAAAATTCGTACAAATAGGAGCTGGGCATGGGAACGAAAAGGTAAAGCGACTCGCTACAGACAAGAAGAGAAAGAGCTAGGCTACACATTTTCTACAGAGCTTTTGCAGGTCAAAAATCTTTGCAGGGACTCCGAAATAGAATGAAAGAATCGACTCGGAACTGGAGGGGGGTGATCACTTGTTTAAATTACAAGCAAGGCACCAAAAACCAGACGTTGGAAAATACTCATTCCTAAATAGGACAATCAATGACTGGAACAATCTGCCTGCAGGAGTGTTTGGGGAACTTCCTCTAACAGAAAGAAAATTTAGACTTAATCTAAGTTTAGTGTAGTGCAGTGTAGGGTAGTGAAGTGATCAGTGCTGCGAAATCTCTAAAAATATACTACAATGAAATATATTTCCAGTTTTTTTGTTTTGTTTTTGTTTCTTTTTTTAGGTAAAAACAATATTATTATTTTTTAAAAATTCATTTCTAATAATATTATTCTTTTTTTTGGGTAACAGGCTTCATGAGGGTGATCCTGAAACAGGCAACTCCCCTTTAATAGCATAGGAAGGGAATTGAAAAGGGGGGATGCGGAAGGTTAACTAGGGCCCCCGGGCTATGGTTTAAGGATCCTACCCGGTGTTTCACCTAAAGAGATGCAGGGAAAACCCTAGAAAACCTGCATCAGGTAGGTCGGGCATTGGGTACTATTCTCACGCCCTTCCGAATGTCGGGAGACGAGTTTGCTGTGGTGACGCAGCATTCCCTTCTCCGTGTTCCCGTCAATTTCAGGAGGCAATTGGCCGACTGATCCAATGGGATCAGCGAACAACTCTTGCCATATGCCCAAGGTCTATGACCCCAGTACATATACCTCCTAAAATAGGTGAAGGTGTCTCGGCATATGAGAACTTTGGTAAAAAGTACCCAGAGAGAGTGCGAGGCATTCCCGACATGATCAGGTGAGCCCCGCAGTCCCTCTGGGCTGAAGCGCCTGCGAGAAAACTCCCGCAGCGCCCTTCCTCCCTGGTATAATATTATTCCAGACTTATTTATTTATATTAAATATAATTATACATTCAACTATAGGTTAAATATGGTCTTACGACCAGATTACTAATTATTGTTTAAGTTCTATGTATCTGCCACCGGGCATCTGCCCAGTTGTAGATTTAATAAATACAAATGTAACATCACAGTGGTTATTTTTAACTAGTTGAATAGAGATATAAGTAGCCAGTAAATTGTAGACACCAGGCCATGCCTCTTTAGCAAATATCTGCTATTAACAATTCTACGTTCAATTCAAATTGAATAATATGTCGTAGTCGCCCAACCCGGGACTTAAATCCGTAAGGTTGAAAAGGACCACACTATTCAATTTCATTGTCAACCAGTGGAATGTTATCTTCCAATAACTGCGACACGTTTGGCGCATAAGAACGATATTTTTCATTCACTTTCGTAAAGCACTCCTCGACAAGCATCCGACTGAGATTACAACATCCCCGCCTCTTTAAATATTTAGTGTCATTGTTATGCAACATTTCATTTAACAATTTTCATTATCATTTTTGGAGTCTTCAAAAATATTGCATTACGTTTGAAACTGAAAACCTGATTTAGCTATTGGCACATTAAATGACTGTTGACATTAAACGAAAAAAAAAACACTCGACTTATATCAAACGATGTAAATGTATATTTCTGAGTAACATTTTACGACTTGCGTAGTAGATAACGCCCTTTACCCGGAACTGATTCTTATACGGCCTTGACGAGGACATCATCAGCAACAAATCTTCGTCAGAAGGTCTAGGACGTGAGTGTTACGTAATTTAGCTCTTTGCCGTTCCACGGTATAATGCCTCCTAACAATTATACTCACCATTGATGATACACTCTGATTTGTGTCATACCATTATTTTAATAGTCGCGACACGGTCATAATTGTAAAGCTGAGCCTAGAAATTTTTTTGATTTGATGCCATTATAAAAAATTATTCAAATTGCAAAAATAATTTCTGAAAAACTAAATAAACGTACTATACGTCAATTCAATGTTCGACACATTTTAAATAAAATGAGCTAAAATACGCCTGAAACAACAATACTGGAAGAAGGTGATTGACCTCAGAGCTTTTTATTCAACAATAGTGCTTTGGTCTCAGTCTCATTTCTTATTATGAGTACCAAATTTAGTATCTAATATATTTTAATTAATACTTTTCAGAATATTGCAAGATTTATGTTAAAGGTAAAATAGAAATACGAATGTAATTTTAACTATGGTAAAATAATTTGCTGTTGAGATTATAATTGCCAAGTGTGTCACGTTTACATTAAAGGAATATGGATCACTGTTTCTAGCTTCCTCAGCATATAACATATTTCTGAAATTCACAAAAAATTAATACTCTGATTCTACACAACTACAGTAGTACAGTAGCATTCAATAGTATTCGTGATGTGTGGCCATATAACCTTGTAATATAAATTTAATGGCTTTTATTATAATTTAAAATTTAAATTTCAGAAAGCCATCTGGCTATTTGACAAACTGTATATTATTGAAAACATGTATTGTTAAATGATAGCATAATTATATATTTTATTCTAGACATCTCAGGGCATACACGGTGTTTCATGTACAGTATGTGTTCCCCATATGTAGACAATAAAAAAAGTTTATTACAACATGTGTCCGGTAATGCTTGGTGTCCGAGTTGACTGATCGATGGATCGGTAGAGGTGGCCCAATGGCCTGTCATCCACGTACACTTGATTTGAACGCTATCGATTTCTATTTGTGGACCATTAAAATCATTGGTGTGTTAATCTACATTGTCTGTAATGGAATCCCTTTGGAATCGAATTGTTGCAGCTTATGAGAAATTTCACAATAATCCTAAAATTTGTGAGCCAGTTCGCAGGGCCATGACACATCGATGTGATGCCTGTATTCCAGGAGGAGGTGGACATATTGAATATATTTTTTAAGGCAAATATCCTTGGAAAGAAAAGCAATATCAATGTTTTTAAGGCCATAGCTCGGAAATCAAGAACTTGCGAACACATGCAGTACTTCTTTTATTGTCTACGTATAGGGAATACATACCAGAAATTATGCACTACATTTTTGTAACACCCTGTAAAACTAATTTACAGATCACTTTGAGACTGTTAAATGAATAATGTATAAATAATAAAATCGTATAAAATGACGAACCCTAAAGTATCATGTTAGCTCACGCCAATCTAAATCGGTGCAGGTATGTAAAGTATTGTTTGAAATGTCTAAATCAATTATGGAATTTATTATCTCAAAGCTTATATCTTCTACGACCTCTCACAGTTTCAATCCTGACGCTATTTACTTTTTCAATAATACTGGTACCAATAAACTTATTTTTCCCGATTAAGTGAATTATTTACGATTATTTGGCAATATCACTTTCAAAGGATACCTTTTTAGCTCTTTTTTTGACCTATGCCATTCAACAGACAGATTTGAAGCTTTGAATGGATTTGAATGGATCACACTATTTATTCTTTATTCTTGTGTTTATTCTCCTATATTTTAACAAAGAATAATTTTACTTTGTAGGAATGATTTCTCATTCGAGTAATATAAAGGTAAATATTATTCAAAGTAAATCAAATACTGATATATAATTGTTAAAGCATTGCAGAAAAAGGAATAGTTTCGAAATAACAATTTCGTACAAATTCACAATTGAATAGGATTGTCTGCCGTATACCATATTTCGCATCTAGCGAAAATGAAAAGGCAGAGAAGTGAATACCACACAGAAGGTTTGCAGCTGATTGAGTCGACAGTGTAACGTGGACGCCCATCATATGCAGCTTTTGGTCCATTGTCAGTCGAGCAGGCTTGTCTCTCTTTGAACGTGTCATGCCCTGTAATTGGCGACACCATCTGCGCGTCCTGCTTTTCAAACAGATGTTGTGTGTAGAAAGTTCCTTTCCACATAGTGTACACTTTAACAATGAAGGGTATCATTTAGAGCCCTCTGACAATATTTGCGGTCGTTGTTTCTGTGAAAATCAACCTAATTAACTGGTCTGGACTAATGAACCATGATCAACTAAATTTCGGTGCTTCAATAATGCTACGATATACGACCTGTAGCTAGCTGGGAGAAACATAATATTTTCCGGTCACCCTATTTTGACCACCTCAATTAATCTTAATTAGAGCGCCTCAATTATTCACTTGACATGAGTTTGTGGTCAGATGTGTACAAACAAAAATGTGAAAACGGATCCTAAAACTAATTACTCAATAGTGTAAGACGAAAATTTATTACAGAAAAAATAGGTTATTTGCAATAGATTTCCATTATATTTTTGCAAAGAACTTCGTAGTTATCTAAAAAACACTCCTGTTAAATAATCATGAAATATAAAAGACGGAAGCTGCACCACAATGTTCTGTATGCTACAGTTCTAACACAAATTATCTATCAGCGACATTTTAGAATAATACGGTTCAATAGCGTTTAGAAATAAAGAAGAATTTCTAGAAATGTCAGGATAATATAGTATTGAGATATCATAATTCCACAACATTTTCTGTACATTCTTCCTTACTCCCAAACAAAATTACGAATTGGTATTATTTATTAAAATTATGTGGCATCAACCCAAAATGAGCGACACTCAACGCAAGATAAAGATTGTAGTATGCAGCCCTAAGACTGGTCTGATACAATCGTCCATGGTAACCTATCTTGCCAAAGCCTTTCGTTTTCCACAAAGAGCACGTCCCAAACCTTCCCTAATCTGCTTAGCGTATTCCATCCTCCCTCCGTATTCTGTTCTTAGCCCACAAACTTCCCTCTAATGTTAATTTTACAAGACCCTCATGTCTTAAAACGTGGCCTATTAATCTATCTACATTGTTCGCTCTTCCCCTATTCTGTTTAGAACTTCTTCGTTAGTGATTCCATCCACCCATCTGATTTTCAGCATTCTGTTATAACACTACATATCAAAGGCTTCTATTCTTTTCCTTTCCCCAACTCCTTTCGTCGCGGTGTTATATTCATGGAATAGGAAATAAAACCTTCTGTTATAATTTTTAAAAAGACGTCTCGTTTTACTTTTAACAATTAAATCATTATAAAGTACAATTAAATTTATGTAATATTTTACGCTATTGATCCTGAACCATTAAATTATTGATTAACAAACGTGAATTGACAATTAAGTTGACAGAGAGATAAAAAAAGTACAAATTATTTTGTATATTTATGTTTATGTTAATATATTTTCTGAGCTTAGGTTGCTTTCCGTATCAGAGAGACTACGTAATGTTTCTTCTGTAAATTTAGATTTTTCCCTACGATCACATTAAGAGTAATGTCAAGACTTACCAACCAACCTGGTTATCCCAAAAGTAAATAATTGGCACAGTTGTCAATATTTCAGTGTTTTGTAGAACCTTTTCACATGATGTCAGGAAGGGATGATATTGGACATCAAATAAATAGAGAATTTTATTTTGGTTGATTTCGCAAAATTCTTTACGTATTACTCCTTGTTTGGCTTTCCCTTGGTATTTATTTGTGCAATACTGTATTATATTCTGAAAGGATGAAATTAGACACGACAATCTCTGACATTTGGATATCTTATAATTAAATCCTATCCCGACGTTTAGCGAAGGCGGTTGAGCACGTGACTTAACGTGAATGAATAGTATTAGTATTCAACCACCAAACCTATAAATTCGTTATCATTCCTTATTTTCTTTGGATTTATTAGCGCCCCCAATAAGCCTCCCTCCCATCCAACGAAGTTAAAGTTATTTATACTGAACTTAATTTGTATCTATAATGTTCCCATATTTCTTCCTTGGCCCTGCTGCCGATTCAGGGTTTTGACCTACCGGGTCGACTGCAGACTGTCATGTTACATGATACATTGCGAATTTGGAATGACACGTGGTCAGTGTATCGATTCTCCAACAATCTCCGTCTCCGTGACTCTGACGACACGAACATCCAAGCCAGGATTCGAACTCGGGACCTCTGTTTTGTGAGGCAGTTACGATACCCCCTAGACCACTGGAGAGTGGCTTAGTAACCCCAGAAATAGCGGACTCGACAAAAGTGATGGTCACTGTGGGCATTTTACTGTTCATATCTCCCCTCTCCATTACCAAGTTGAAGGGACGGAAGGATGTCTTATCCCTACTTTGACATGCACCAAGTTTGCCTGCACTGAATACAAATTTATGTATCTACTTCATAGAATATAAAACAACAATACGCTCATCTCCCGACACAATGAAACACTGGTCTTAAATAATGAATAGGAATCATTGCTTCGTCAACAGTGACTTTGATGCTGATTCTTGAGCAATTCGCTGAGAACGTGGGATATGAAAGAGTTCGGAGCTGTTTTTACAGACAAAGACATAGACGAAAACATTTAATTATTTTATTATTGTAGTTTTACAAGCATATAGACTATAACAGGTTGTAAGAATGTAAGAAATGGCTACTTTACACTTTGTGGTGCAATCATTGTTTGAAATGATAAAGAATGAACTGATTTATTTATAACATTATACATAAATCAATTTATTATTCTTCAGATTAGATAAAAATTTGGTATACAATGTAAAAAATTTGAATGCGTTACTAATTATAAACAACTTTGTGGTAAACAATTAGTTGCCAGTGAAGATTTCAACATAAATAACAACAGTTTTAATTAGTAAAATGTGACAATTCAATATTATTCAATTGAATATTATGCTGGATTTGTGTCTGAAATATGTCCCATTCATTAACGTCAAAAAATTCACATAATCATTTGAGACTGTATTCTCAAATAACCTCTTTGATCTCCTAAAACGTATATCTTGTTTTACTTTATTTGTATCGCACCCCTGATGAGTTCTACATATTTGTGATGAAACGTAGTGTTTTATATATTTTTTGTTTATATACCTTTGTAAAAATGATTTTTTATAAATAGTTTTAAGCGATTCCTGACTGACATCACATATTAGTTTTAAATGTTATCTACAACAATGGAAATCATAATTTTCTTTTATTTATGCTTAAAACAATTTTTTATTAACCTATAGATAATATGGTTTTGAATATCACAACGTGAACACCAATCACCGTAAGCATAAGGTGGTGACTTATTTCCTACTCAAGCGCAAATTATCTGAAGATTTTTGTATAACAGTGAATTATCTCATTACGCGTTTGCAGCCTCCAACGAAATGAGCGGAAAAGTGCAGGGCTAATCGTAATGACAATCTTTACAAGATGACTACCATGTTCTCGATTTATCCGCTCCAAATTCGGGAAGCAATTTCGCGCTCAGTCAGCTTGCATTACAACCACGTCGGCAAGAAGATTGTAATTTGCGTGCTCATTAAGACATTGAGGCTGAGCTAATTAGCCGATGCTCTCCATTAGCTGCAAAACACATGTCCTTGACGAGGGCGTGCTTCACGTCCCCCTACCGGATAAAGTACAGATCATTACCAATTATCATTAGCCTCCATTACCGCACCAAAATTTAAATAATATGTTTTTAAACGGCAGCATCGTCATAAGAGGCGCACAGGAATTTTCAATTACGGCACTTTAATTAAGAAATTTCTGGACAGCCAGAGGGGTAAGGTAAGATAACCGGCTACGTGTGTGCCATTACGCCGTAAAGATGTGACCGTGGCGGTGTTTATTAACATAATTCTTATGCGTTTCGCCATACTCCCCTGCAGGACACCTGACCTATTTATTGATTTATTGCGCAGCCAGAGACGTAATCAGCGCGTTGCTGCTGGGGACGGATCCCTTCTACCTTCACGCACTTTCTATGTTACGCAACTGCTGTACCGCTCTGTACTCCTCCTACATCGTGATATTTAAATCTTGGAACATTGATGCCCATAGAGCGTTTTTTTATAATTTAATCACGTTTGGTTGTGATTGACGGGCATTAAAATATCCCTCACCAATATTCCTCATTTCATGGTTCATTAGCCCTTTCACATAAATTTTAGTTGAAAACTAAATAAATTTAACAATCACCAATTCATTAATCTGGATATTTTATTTGTTTGTAAGATAAAGTTTTTATTGCATGTCTGCTTACTGATTCATAATCGTCTGCTTAATAACGATTAATAGTTTATTGTTTTATTATATTTCAGAAACAAATATTTTATCAGGAGAAATTACATTTGCATATGTGTTCGAGTATCACTGTAATCCATTCGTAAAAAATGAAGCATTTTCCAACATAAAATAATTATTCTAAAAATTATTTATTTATAAATAAAATAGTGATTATCTGAATTAATTTGAATGAATAAAATACAATTAACTAGCCAAAAGTCAGAAATAGAAATTTAATTCAAAATACAGTGCAAGACGATTAGAGATCAAATTAATATTAGCAGCACGAAGTTTTCTGTTAAGGTTTTTAATTGCACATTATAAGAAACCGAAGTGGTTCCGAAAGTTGGGAACGAAACGTCTTGTATTTGATTTTAAACTAAATTTCTATTTCTGATATTTGGTCTGTTTATTGCACTTTATATAATTATAAAAATATTAAGCAATGACCTCGTTAATTTCGGCTTAGGATACCGGAGTACTTCAAGCCAAGTTTGGCAGGAGTGAAATGAATTTCTAGTTAACAGAGACATTTGATGTTCTGTATTATTATCAGGACTTAAATTTAGATTTAATTAGAATTTCGATCAAAAGAATTTTGAGCCCGATATACGTAATTAAGATTAAATATGAAATTAATGTAGAATTTCGAGTATTATTTACTTTAAATATCTACAGAAAAACTCTGCATTTGATGAATTTCTTGGAGTTTGGGCATATTGTAATTTACGAATTTAATCTAATAATTAAGTCATACGTATTACCATCGAAACGTAAATACTTGAAATGTTCATATCCCTCTAGTAGCTGCCTACTAGATATTTTGATACAAGCAAAGTATGATTAAAGTTAGGTATACTCAAGGCAAAATATCTGCTTTGTGCCCATAAGATTTTTCGTATTTCCCAGAATGTAGTCGTCACATCTCGGGAATGACGTGAGTGGAATGCGCTATGTTTAACTGGTGAGTTCGGTTTGACCTAAAATGTTTTGTACTTTTTATTTAGTTTAGGCTAAAGAATAATCTTACTTATTCGGTTGTTTCATTATACCAGTTAGGTTGTATTGAGAAGTTACTTCTATTGAGCTTAGTGCTGTGAGAGGAGAACGACAAAGAAGATGGCCTGAGAGATCAACAGGTTTAGAAAGGGAAAAAAATTATTTTAGCTATTCAGAAAACCATATTGTCAGAAATGAGTGAAAGTAAATGCAGCAGAAAGAGAAAAATAACGAGAAAAAATTGCAGTTTTCCTCACAGATCAACCACATATTAAAGTAATCATCATTTAACAAACGCTACCCAGCTTAAATTTTGGAGCGATGTCATATATATATATATAAAACAATGCTTTATTTTGAAATAAGTGAGACTGCTCCCATTGGCGAATATAAGTAGTTACATTTCTAATTAAAAGGTGCAATCAAATTGTGTCCAATTTCAGAATCAACTGATTATTGAAAAAATTAATAATTTTAAAATCAGCTGAACTGAAAAATTTCATATATAATTTTACAGATGGTCTGTATGTGAAATGGTGACAGAAGATCTAAGTAAATACGCTCACAAGTGTTTAGTAGAAACTAACAAAAATACAAAGAGTCACAGGCTAGCAAAAAAAAGAGAACACAAGTTGTAGAAAATTATCTAAATAAGTTATAATATACGTGTGTAATCATCCGCTCAGTCATACCCACTTGAAATAAATCTCGATAGCAAGTGCCTAAATAATCTCTGCATGCATTCGTACAAATGACAACGTTATACCGTTGCCTCAAAATGTACCAGAGGCTGCTTATCGTAGTGCTACGCCACTATAACGTAACGCGCTCTTTACATGTTTCGTAGGGTGGATTTCGTTAGCAAGTAGGATTATCGCTAAAATTTGTGGAATACGAAATCAAGTGGTTGATATCTCTTGATGTACTTCAAGTGTCCCTTTTTTTGGATTTCCACATGCGTTAAAACTCAACCAATGTGCCTTTCATACCTTTCATACCTTGGAATTAAATTCTTCCAATAGTAGAAATAACACTATCAAGCGTAGTAAATATAGATTTATTCATTAAACGAAATATAGCATACTTCAAATACAACTTTGTATTCCATTTGAAACATATTTAATTTATTTCGTTCAAACTTCAGCGATCTTATAAGCCCCACTCCTAAAAAAGAAAAGAAACATCAACACAAAAATATCTTCGACACACCTTTCCGCTTATTCTTTTCAAATGTTCACTCTATTTCCACTTGCAAACTTGCAAGTCACAACAAAAACTAGGAAGACATTACAATTATATTAATACGCGGTGGGTCAAAATAAATGGTACACTGTAATCAGTGCACGGTTTATTGATACAAATAAAATTAATAACAGAGTTCGAGGCTGAAATGAGAGGAGTGATATGGAATCTAAATTGAAATTAAAGGGTTTTACTAAAAGAAACCAGTTGGTTCAAGCAAGGATGGATAATTTAAATTCATTGCGAATATACATAAAAAGATGCTCGTAAATATTCCGAAATCAGTGAATTTAGATCATATAGCAAAAGCTTTAATACTAGCAAATACAAAAGAATGTGGGAATTGAAGATTTTGGTCATATGATATGATGATATCGTTCTAGGACGTGTGTTTTGGAATAATGACAATTGTGACGAATTTGGTTAGTTTTTAACAGCTTATGTAAGTTTATTGAAATCAGACAATTGTGTTAAATCATTAATAGGTTCGTCTATGTTTACTCAAGTTTTAGTCATTTACGAACGTTTACTTTTCTATCCCAAAACAAAGTGCAATTATAGTTTTATATGATGGAGTTTCTCTTTCTTTCTTCGTCTATGAGACTATTGCTCCAAGAAATTTTGTAATTAATACTCGAAAAGTATCTCAATACATTTATACTACCAGACAGACAGAAAATTCAAAAACAGTATATTTTTAATAAAACGTTTTATGTTGGGTAATCACGATATGAAGTGCACTGATATTTCGTTTATCAGCGGTCTCAAGTTGTAATGAATGTTTCGTGGTCGTCACTATGTACGCTGTTGACTTTGACGTGCACTTGTTGAACAGTACTTAGTTTTCTTTGTGATGCAAGGTTCCTGGAAGGTCTGTCTGTACTCCGTCTTCTGCAGATAGCCTACGCGCCGGGTTTCGCAATGTCGAGGAAAAGATCCGGTTGGCGCGCGTCAGCTTCTGCAGAAGAGCAATGGCCATCTCCTCCCGCAGCTTCACACATGACGTGCATTCCGAAAAGACCGCTTATTAACAAGTAGCAAGAGCATTTTCTTCCAACTGAGGTCATTGGCAGTCGGTGTCATTTCACAGAATATACAATGGAATAACTAGGATATGTATATGTAAATGATTGGGGGGTATTACTTTAATTAATTTAAATGAATTTACTTTAGAATATAATATATACATTTATTTATATAAAAACACAATCATTTTAAATTGGGTCCAGCGCGAATATTATAAATACATAATAAATAAGGAAATTAAAGGCGATGTTTTAAAATTCTCAGGGTTAATTATTGTTTGGGTAACCATGTGCAGAAGATATTCCGTTCACTGGACGAACCTGTATTATTTTAATGTGCGTCTCGGTGCAGATTACCATGCGACTGGACTTCCTTCTTCCCTCTTCCTTCGGGTTGAGCAGAAGCTGCCGGTATATAATGGTATGAAGTCGTGCTGCCAGAATTGTGGAAAACTCAGATTTTCCTCCTTCTTCCCTCGTTGTTTTCCTCGTCGTTAACTCCTTATTCCTTCGCTGCTTCTTCGAATGTCTCACACCATACTGATGCTTCCTCGACTTGTCAAACCCTGTTCTTCTGCTTCCCCTCACCTCAACTGTTCCACTGCTTCCTCGACCTGTCAATCCATACTTTATACTGTCCATTTTCCCGGGTTTAGCCTACGCAGCTGAACTCCATATATGCCCCTTCCCAAGGGTAACGCTATCTCACGTGACGTTTTTCTGCCAATCTTCGTGTGTTCTCCGTCAAGCGCGTGAGATTTTTCATGACACAGGTAACAGTGTTCCTAGGACATTCCGAAGGTGTACGCTCTCTCAGCCAAAAAAAGTCTACCGTTATAAGCCTGCAGTCAGGTATATCTCCGAGTCGCCAGCCCGACGCCGGGAAACCCCCCTTTTTCCTGGCCAGCGAGATGTTGTTATTAAATTTTATCTAGAATTAGGAGCTCTTGGGCTTGCGACCGGGTGAGTAAGGCATTGGCTACGACGTTTTGATTACGTTCACTGTCAAGTGATATCAGTCAGATAAAAAAATGTAAAAAATGTTTTACATGATTACAAAGACTGGGTTGTAATATAATGACATTATGCTACTTTAATTTTACTAAATTAATTTCTTAGCAATTTGTATAAAGTAACAGGTTACTTGAGGGTAGTGGTCACTTGCATATAATAGCAAAGGGGGGATGTGGAAGCGAAAGAAAAGTTTAACTAGTGACTATTGCCAATAGTTAAAGGAACCTTCCCAGCTTTCACCAAAATGTGACACAGGGAAATCCTAGATAGAACTGTAAGTTATGTCGTACTCCTTGAACTATGCTCATCCGAACACTGGAGTTCCTGTTTAGAGTGATAGACTGCATGAGGATAATTCGCATGGTCGCAGTTACCTTTTAATATAGAAGAAAGTACCTGCGGATGAAGTTACAACTTTCAACTTTGAGCTAGCTATACCAATCACACCATTTATTGTTATTTTCAGCAGCAATTTATGTGCTTCTGAAATATCAACATATTAAACATCTATTTATCAAACGAGTATTACTCGTTGATCACATTTTCAGAGGTGTGGCGGAAGCACTTATTGTTTGCATATTACGAAAGAACAATAAGTGGAGTTAGAAAGAGAAGACGAGTAGTTATAAGCAGTCATTAAAAACAGTTTATCTTCTCCGTTAATTCACTTATATGACGGAGAATAATTTAAAAAGAATTATTTTCTTCAACCACAGACGCAATAGTCTCGGGTGCCGGGAATGTGCTTCATTGAACAGTTTATTGCGATTAAAAGGTCTAGGAAAACTCACCACGTATCTGTATTTTGTCTGTTAGTACACGTGCATACAGAATTTGACGATAACAGACAAGTTTTTGTCTTCAATAGGCATAACTTATTCATATTTTAGGGAAACTATATATATATTGCACTCTACGCTAAATGTTTACTAATTTTGGGAATGGCATGAGTCAAATAAAGGTGATTCTGGTTGAGATTGATACTTTCCTTAGCATCCAATACAGCAGTCAGGTTTGCTAGCTTGGCTACAATAAGCTGTCAACTACACTACAATGCACCAATTGGATGTTGCCTAGCGGGCCAACAAGTCGTAATTATATGGCACCGCGAGATAAACATTTTCTTATATTTTTTAAGTACTTAAAATAAATTGTTAATTAAATAAAATGTTCATTAAATTTACAAGTTATTTCACAATAAACAGATTGATCAACTACCTTATTAATATAAATGTGTAAATGGTTATGGGGTATTTTTTGAAATTATTTAATTAAATAACTTAAAGGGAAGGTATATAATAATTTTATTTATATAAAAAACAATCATTTTAAAAGGGGTCCTGTGCGCTATTACAAATAAATAAATGAATTCAAGGGGACGATTTTTAAACCTCAGGTTTAATTATTCATTGGAGTGACAACGTGTTTTCATTTGCGTCTTGATGCAGGGTACTAGGCTAACGGAACTTCCCTCTTACTTCTGCTTGAATTGTAGACGTTCCCTCTTCCGGCGGTAAGTGGGATGAACAAGTACTGCCCGTGATTGAGGAAAATTCAGTTTTTCTCCTTCTTCTATCTAGCCTTCCTTTTTTTAAAACCTTCTCACTATAGAGCAACAATTCACAACTCACTTTCAATTCTTTTCGCACACTCCAGCTTATTCCTCCCTTTCAAAATCCGTTCGACTCTCTAGGTTCATCCTCCCTTCCACGTTATTATCAACTCTCCATCTACCTCCTCGCCTTATCAACGTTTTGCACTGCACTTACTCTGCCTGCTCGCCTTCTCAACGTATTACACCATACTGAATCCAATCCGAATTGTGTAGGTTTTATTACCATGTCTACATCCTTAGTCCAGTTCTCTCACGTCACCTGGTTTTGATTTCGTACCGCCAAATTACATTTCGTTGTGATTTAATGCTTATTATTACACTACTTGTCTGTCACAGAATACTTAGGGACACGGGGACTGAAACACGGCCAAAATATGTAGAAAATAAATCGCAACTCAATAAACGTTATCAATACTGCCTAATTTTGAAAATAATTTCAAAATATCTCAAGAAAAAACAAGTTTAATTTTTTTATACATTTCTTCACATGTGCGTTGTTAACACAAAATTAAAATTTCAGCTCAGTAGCAATTTATTTACAGGAATTTCAAATTTCAGTCCCTGTGACCCTTAAGATGCAGGCAATTAATATCAAGGAGAAGGTTCACACAGGAGATACAACTGGCAGAAAATAATGGATTGCTGTTCATGAATGACAGGTTTCATATACTTCCCAATTTTGGACACCATAGTTAAGGAATGACGAATCGACTGCCGGACTAACATCTTGCATGACAGATTCAGCGTTTGGAGATGCACAATGCCAGTATATCGATTATATCGAGTCTTGTGGTGGTTTAATTTGACTAATGAAGGTAAATTGGGAGTAATTTGGTCTGAAATCGCATTAAGATTTCATCCCTTCATTTGCTTAAAAAAAACAAACAAACAGAAAAGCCTTAAATCAGGGTTGAATTGTGGATTTTAGTCCAGTGGTTTCCATTAAAAATTCCCGTGGAAGTAGTCAGTTATATTGTATCTGTATATACGTCACACTAATAGTTTTAAAATGCGATTATTAACGCATTAAATTGTGTTATTGATTGGTAGCACAATTAACAAGGTATTAGAATTTAAAGTTCTTTCAAAAATAATTAGGGGTATTTTATCAGTCAATTTAAAAACAAATTACTTTTAGCGATCTGCTTTGAGGTAAGTAAGTGGTCGGAAATAGAGCGGCAGCAACGTAAACTAACATCGAGCTTCCGGCTACGACCATTTACTTGCGCAGCAGAAACTCGGAATGCTGTGATTCATGACATTCAGCTAAGAAAACGACCGGACTTAACGCGATCAGCATATCATTACAGAGATACATGACTCGTGGAGACTGGTAGGTAAGAGAGAGTGAACAACGACGTTGTAACTCAATCAAGCGGGAAGTTCCCACAAACTTAACGTTCCAGGTAATTCTTGCAACTACAAAAAATAAATAAATAAAAATAACAGATCGGGAAAACGCTGTTTAATAGGTTCAGAGAATTTACGTACGAATTCCCGATTTACTACGTTTATAATGCAGATTGTAATGTTTAGTAGTTTTGTGATTTCAAGAAGATCAATTTAATTGTTTTTACTCTTCTTAAATCTATTGAAATGTGTAGTTGAGTAGTCAGGAAAGTCCCGTTGTATTGTAATTTCAAATTAATGTCACTAACCAGAAAGTAATTAAGAAAGAATGTACTTTGGTGATGTTTGATTAGAAACATGATTTTTCTCTACTAAAATTATAGACTCATGTGCCGAGAGATATATGCAGCCGTACTTTAAAAATATTTTGAGATTTATCTCGAGGAGCATAATAATTAATATTTGTAAAATGGAGGATATGATTATCACACACAGTCGAGTTCATTAGGTAGAATACACGTAAAGGATATAGCTGGGCCTTAAAACCAAAACCGCGTTTCAAAACCGTCGATAATAAATAAATCAGTGTCAAATGATTCTTATAGTGGTTCTCAAAAATGAATTTTATTCATGCTTTACAGCTCCTTATACCATGTTATTCCGGAGAGTATAGCACTAGATTCAGCCAGAGGAAAATGATTGGTTAGCTTCTATGACATAATATTAAAATTTTATTTGGGGCTAAAAGGAGCGATTTTGTATTCACTTTCAAAAAACTCTGATAATTTTTTCTGAGATATAGACTTTGTTGAAATACATGACTCTGACTAAAAATTAATTATAGTGGAACATAATCATTATATTTGATATAACTGTTGTTTGTTAAATGTAGTCCCAAACGAAAAGTTTTGGTCAAATTTTATACAATAGATGCAGGTAGATAAAACGTCCATATAATTTTCCAGAATTATATTATAGATTCATAAATTATGGACAGTTTCTCTTATACCTCTCATCATAGAACGAGTCGAAAAATTAGTAATCATTAAAAAGTTGAGGGTAATATTTATTCATAACTGCCGAATAAAGTTTTCAGAGGAAATATTACTAACTTACATATACTTCAGAAACTGTACCGACCCTTATTTCGTATCATTTTGCGCATTCATGTTTTTAATAATTCTTTTATGACATTTACGCCTGCACATGTGTTTCAGAAAGGACTCGCCAAATTTGAAATGACATAACTGCCAAATAGTGGGACGCTGAAATGTGAATCAAGTGGTATGATGCACAGAAAGGTCACGAATTAATTATACGCTGGTTTTCAAAAATAGTTCCAATATTGACTAGTAGGTGGCGTCACAAACACACAAAACTTTAATGGTACCCAGAAGTACAGAACCTTAATTCGTCAGTCTGCTTCATGGTTGAAACCTGTAAGGGAATTGAATCGAATTAGTTATTACAGGAAATTGAATAACATCATGTCGTATTCGTTGGAACGACGTGTTTTTATTGTACTGGAACACTATCGATTAGCTAGAATGATAAGGTGAAATTTAAAATAGTAATCTTAAAAAGGTCCAGACCTGAAAAAATTTGTAATTTATTCAACACGTTTGAACGGACAGGCAGAGTGGCCGATGATTTAGCCGGAAATGTGGGGCGCAGAGATCAGTTATGACACCTCAAATATGGAAGCGCCTGAATAAATAAACGTAGTGTAAGGAAATCCATCAAACGTGTCGCTGCTGAAACAGGGTTGTCAAACACTGCACTTTGCAAATGAGATACTCCCGATAATAGATGAGAGAAAAATTTATTTCGGCCGTGTATGGTTTTATCGATTAAGCCCATTTTCATTTAGTGGGATCTGTGTGTGTGTTGTAAAACCACTGCACTCTAAAAAGTTACAGTTTGGGCTGGATTGTCCAGTAAAGGGGTAATTGGGCACTTTTATACGGTGGAAACGATTAACTCATTTCGATATATTACAATTTTACAGCAATTAGTTTCCATGTTTCAAGCTCTGAATTGTTCCCAAGTGACAGATATTGGTACCTCCGTGTGACTTCTTCATGTGGGGGCTACTTGAAAGACCATGCTTACTCAAACATTGGAACAGCTTGAACAGTTCACCTGTGAGGTATGTGCATCCGTTTCAGTAGAGACATTGCAAAAAGTGACTTCGAACTTTCCACTTCGGTTGCGTCATGTTACTGACATGAACGGTGACCATTTCGAAATCATTGTAATGTGATTTGACCTCTATTTACGAAGCACACTTTAAGACACTATTTAAAAAAAACAGTGCTCTTTGACTGCAGCGCCCTCTTATGTCCAATATTGGAACTATTTCAGTGTATAATAAATTCCACACCTGTTTGTCCAACGTATCGCTTGTTTCACCTTCATGTGTTTCACATTATATTACGTGATTTCAAAGTTTGAGAGTCCTCTCTGAAAGATCCTGTATATTGTGTTTCATAAATGTACGTTAGAACCAGGAACCTAATTCATAATAATATTTATTGTTAAACCCACAGTCCAAATCTAACTGAAATCATAACTCTACTATCTGGTACACATTACGAAACCTTGAGTTAATCTGCATCATTTAGTCATCCGTTGGGAAATAGCTTATAATTAAATCAATTATTAATCCGCAAGCGTGTAGTTGATTTTGACGGTTTGTTAAAACACTATTACTGCATGATGTGTTTGTTATATACTTACAGCGCCTCAGTTAGTTAATTTATTTACACTCTGGCATTTCTTCTTTGGTTATAGAGATTTGTTTCCGTTTCTAAATTGGCGGTTGATAAGTTACACTTCAGAGGTGTAGAATAGAATTATATTTCACAAACATTCGACACAGCTAAGCGAGCCAATGAGCCAAGAAAATAATTACACTGACGGTAACATGAATTTGTTTAACAAGCCATTACTCAAAAGCTTGTTGGCCAACGTAACGAATTACTTTTGCGAGAAGCCGCAAGGCAATAACTCTGCGGAGGGCCATGATAGGTTCCATGTATTACGAGTCGGCCGAGGAAGCGATCGCAGTCCAAGGTAAGTTCGTTCCCAGGATCCCGGTGATTTAGAAATTGTTTTAATTGACCGTTCCGAGCCGATGCATTCGTAACGACGACGAGGAATGTCCGCTAGGCGCAGATCCGCAAGCATTCCTCTGTGCATGCGCGATATGTCCGTCACTAGCGAGACGGAATACAGATGCAAACTTGCCTCTCAAACTGTCCACGAATCCCCTGCATTTGCACATCAAACGAATGGTTCCCAAAATACATCGCCTAGCGATTTATGCTAATTCTGCAAAAGATAATACTTTTCTTTTCCTTAAACAAATCTCAAAATAGACGTTTTTTTTATTTTTCAAACTCGTGGGAAGGATGAGACAATGTTAACTCAGAAAAGACACTGTCCAATGGATTTGTATAAATCTTTTGGCAATTCTCGACATTGTCGTTATTGACAAAATATTATGCTCAGTTAATTTGAATAATAAAAGACTTCCAGTGTATCAGTTGTATAAACTATTATTCGTGGGAAATCATTGACATCGTACAACTTTTCCATGGTTTGGTTATCTTCAGGTAAAGTGTCCAGATTGTGTCTGGTAGGTGTGTGCGCGAGATGGGGAAAATAACTTCTTTCTCAAAGCACGAGGTCTTTCCCGGTCTTTCAGTCTGAAAAAGATGGCAGAGCAAGCCATTGAAACGTCACTGATAATCTCTTTGACCCTGTTGGAAACCCGAGAGGAATTTATAAAACTTCTTTCTCCATTGGTTGTTCGAGCTGGAGGAAGGAACTACCAGTCTCAACATTTCATCTGAAAACAATGAATGTGTATACCGCGGTAGCGTTGTGTGATTACGACGAGCTTACCAGGGTGGAATCCCCAACTAGAGTTTGTAGGGAGGGGTGTGTTTGGAGTAAAATTAAAATGTATTAATGAGATAATTAAGGAATTTATTTTAAAATCTTATCTAGATTTTTTAACAAATTTCGGAAGCATGTCGAAGCAAGCATATCTCTTAATAATCTCAGGTTTAAACCGTGGACGGTCTCCTCCCTAGCGTCGAAGACGGGGAAAATTGACAGTGTAGGACGCTTTACTCAGCGTTGACAGGTTGATATCCTTCAGGATTAAGAATCAAATGACAGTTCCCTTCTGTCACATTCAACTTCATAGAGCAGAATGGCCACACATCACCGCTGTGTGAGGAACAATCAAAAATCGACCTTTTAAATCGATTTTCTTTATATCACGAGACCACCCCATTAACTGAGGCAACCACGCGGTATTAAAATCTTTCGTTTTTTCCCAGGCTCTCAATTCCCACGCGAGCGTGGTTACGGAAATTCCAGGTTATATTTCTACTTGTCAAAATGCCATCACTGGGGATTAGAGACGGCATCAGGTCTTGACATACTGACGCTATGTTCAATTCGCAATTCTTGCTAAATTTATGTTAAGAATTTTAATAAATATCAAATATCACACTAAAAGTTTATACTTCAGTAAATTTGATGACAACTAGGCTGTTTCTCAGCCTAATTAGAAATACGGCTAGCATGAATAAGGGACTTTTCGCAATATTACTTAGTGGGTAACATACTAGAAAGTCTCAATCATGTTACCTCCATTTTTACATTAATATAATCAGATGAAGTGAAGGTGTCGCGTGAGAAATGAACAAACTCTGTATTTGATTGTAAGTACTTCGTTTTAATTGTGACAACCGAAAGCAGGCGTTAATTTCATTATTAAACTTATCATCATAGCTAACGACGGTAAAGAAATAGCTGAATTCAAACATTTTGTTCTGTGTTCAGTTAACCCATAATCTTAATTTCTTCATAACTATCACAACCCACATTGTCCCTAACTTGCTTAGCGTATTGTGTCCTTGGCCTCCCTCTTCTGTTCTTATCCCACACACTTCTCTCTAATGATAATTTTACAAGACTCTCGTGTCTTAGAACGTGGCCTATTAATCTATCCCTTCTCTTGATCAACATCCTTCATATTGTTCGCTCTTCCCCTATTCTGTATAGAACTTCCTCGTTTGTGATTCTATCCACCCATATAATTTTTATCATTCACCTATAACACCATATTTAAAAGGCTTCTATTATTTTCCTTTCCGGAGCTCCTATCGTCCACGTTTCGCATCCATATAACAACACGCTCCATACGAACGTTTTTAGCAACGATTTCCTAATATTCGCACTTTCCTCTTATTCGCGAAAGCCTTCCTTGCCTGTGCTATTCTACTCTTTTTGTCTACTATACTTCTACCATCCCTAGTTATTATTCTTCCCAATTTGGAGACTTCCTTAACTTCCGTCAAAATATCTCTTCCCCTTTGTTATTCCACTATTTCCCCTATTACACTCCATTACCTTGGTTTCCCTCTATTAATCCTCATATTGAACTCTTTCTCCAGGACTCCGTTCATACCATTTATTATGGTTTGCAAGTCTTCTTATGACTCGCCTAATACTACAATATCGTCGGCAACATGTAAGGTTTTTATTTTTTCGCCTTGTAGCATGATTCCTTTTAACTTTCTTCGTCGCCTGTTCTATATTTAAGTTAAACTGCAAGGGCGACAGACTGCATCCTTGACTTACTCCTTTCTTGATTACGGTTTTCTTTTCTTCATCTTCTATTTTAATTACTGCGGCCTGTCTTCTATACAGATTATGTATAAACCTCCTTTCTCGATATTTTATTCCAGTGCTCTATGCCACTGAAAATAATTCGTAGAGGCGAATAATTGAAGATACACGAGCTTACTGAGATATCAGTAGATTACATCCATTTGGACTGTGATAAATCTGTCAGCCGGGTCCTTGTGTTTTCACCATTAATCAGAAATACACAAAAGAAAAGCTTCATAACAGGTCTATTCAAAATACATTCGACTTTTGCATCGTTTCGTTACTATTTTTTGTTGTATTTTTCAGTCCTTAGACTGGCCTGATGTAACTCTGCATACTAACCTATTGATTCTCAGATAACTACCACATTCCTCCCTAGGCTCTTCAGCATATTCCATCCTTGGCCTCGCACTTCTTATCACAAACACTTCTCTCGAATGCTAACTTTACAAGACCTATTAATCTACTTATTCTCTCGGTCAAAGTCCTCCATATTGTTCTCTCTCATTACCATTTACGAAGCGTATATTCGTTAGTAACTCCTGAGCCGCAGCAACCATCCAAACAGTGACTTGAAGCTGTGCTCCGAAGAAGGCGGAATATGCTCACCACCAGAAAAATTCGTGGGTTTTGTGTTTTGAGATGTTCTTGGCTTGGTTTGTGTGAGCTGTATGTAAAAGGGTAAAACAATAACGTAAGATTATTTCGCTGGAATTGCAGCAGTTAAGTCGATAAGAATAATGTCCACATTTAGCCAAGAGTTAATTTTCAGGACAGTGCATCCAATACCGTTAGGATATGATCTGAGCCTCCAAACGCTTCTATATACAAAATTATTTTCAATTGCTCCATTTTGTTCCAAAATCTAAGGATATTGTCTTACTGGATGAAGATTTACTTCGCATGAAGAATTTTGCGTAGTTAGTAAGCTATGTTTGTTCTGAAGCATTAAAGAAGCTTGAAGTGGTAAATTAAGTATATTTACGTTATAAGAAACTATATTGAAAAATAAAACATTAATTATTTCTTTATGAGCCCCACAATTTACAAACTAACGTCGTGTTTGTAAAAGTTTTATTTTCCATATCACGCTATATGTTTATGGTTAGTATATTGTAATTGAAGTTATCGCCGATAAAATAAATAATTTTTCTGAATGAAATATTTTTACAATTTCAACCACAATATACCACTGTACATTATTAACACTGTTATTAATGACTGTTATCTCAGCGGCGCGACTAGAGTTCATGCCTTAGTAGAAACAGACAACTTGATTAGACAATATTTCGTTTGTCTCGACAGAAGGATAGATTACGATAAGAAAGATAGGGAATCCAAGATGTAGAGCAGATTTGACACACAGTGACGGTGAGAGGTGCCAATGGGAGTTTGGTAGGGAGGCTGGTGGACCTCAATGAGATGAAATCCACGCAGCAAAATAGTGGACAATGAATAAGATTTATAGATATATTATGTTAAAAGTAAAAATAATTGTCTGGGTTTTTACGAGATGAGCTTTTTGGAACGAATAACCATGTTTTCGGTAGAGTGTTTTCTCTGGTGTGTACTGTGTTTTTCTATCAGGGTTCGAACCCGGGACCTCTGGGTTGTGAGTCAGTAATGCTAGCCTATAGACCACAATAAATAAATAAATTCATCGTAACATCGTTAGGCTACCATATATATTCTCAATTCCATTAATAATTACTGTATATATCTATTTAAGTACTGTAAGATTTTGACAAACTTGTTTCAAAGTCTTTATTATTTGTCCCAGTTTCTTCTTCGCAAACAAGAAAAGTTCTGAATGTCCAAAATATATGCCCTTAATTATTTTCCGAATGTTAGATACTCTTCACTTGTTTGTTTATGTGTAAAGGTTGTTAAATAAATTGAACGGTATCTTTTAACTTGAATAAAATAATTGGAGATATATTACAATTGTGTATGAGAAACAGCCATGGATGTTATTTAATAATGTCTAAATTATGCATAACTAGCTGGGTGTCCGACGATGCCCGGGAATTCAATTATATTTGACCATCCGCCACGTTTTCTGGGGTCAGTCCTTGGTTTCAAACCTCTGTCTCCGGCTGCGAGGCTTTGTCCCTGGAAAATTATCCTTGATCCTTTTGGGACGGATATTTATGTTACGTGTTACAATTTATTATAAAACCATTAATTTTATCTGATTAGAGATTTGCGTAGAGTTGAAATTCAAAGCGAACACATGTTGACAGTCCTGTTTCTGAAATAACAATGCTGTCTCGACAATAATGCCATGACCTCCATTTAAAACTCCTGCTGCAACAATAGATGGAGTGAGAATGCTTACCCCCTCTCTCTCTCATTCTGCCAAAGTTACACTTATGATAACATCGTAAACAGAGTTTGTACCTCTCCCCTCTACTCGGTAAAGCTGTCCCCAAATTGCAGAAAGTAATATGATTACCGTATTTATATAAGTCTGGTACAGTATTTAATTCTACAGTTACCTCTCTGTTAACACGTGATAAACCATTAGTGAAAATTTACTTTATGTGACCTAAATTTCATCATAATCGCCGCTATTACTCAGTATCGACAGGCACTTTAAAACACAGTAACTTACGAAAGTCTGAAAAATGCACAATATAGAGAGATCCACTATCAATCTCACTAACCACGAAATATATTTATTCGCCAGCACACATCTACCGTTTATTTACGTTTTAAATTTCCGTACTCTCCACCCGGTCCCCAGGAGTGGCAGTTGTGTCTTTCCCTACAGCCCTTGCTTGTTTATTGATCGGAAGAATTAGCTGTACAAAATTTGGTCTAAATTGCGTCAAGCATTTAAATTTGTATGCGGTAATTACAGACACTGTTGAAAGTTCTATGTCTTTAGGGTAGGATATTCTTTGCCCTTTAATGGCGTAAGGAAGAAACCTAAATCTTAAATGATCGACAGAAATTTTCTGGGATGTTCAGCGCTAAACACCAAACTTACGACTTAGTGAAAACCTTATAGCTCTCAGTTGATTTTGAACACGCAATTCAATGGATTTTCAAATATTTATATTAATATCTTCTTAACCCTGAAATACATCGAAATGAAACATACACGAAAATTTAAGTTAAGATTCTTCTGTTAATCTCTAATTTTTATTGAAATCCGTCGAGCCGTTTCGGAGTCTATTCGAGACAAACTTCCATACAGTCACTTCAATTTTATTTATTGGTACAGTTACGTATATTCATCAATCGTTTGGTATTTAAAATGTTTGGAATAAATTTGAACGTGTTTCTGTAAGAATCCCACAGATAGGGATTTAATATTAATTCATATTGACAACTGCAATTTAAATTTATAATGTAAGTTTAATTCATTTCGTAAATAATTTTATTCCCGTTCCCGTGAACATATCTTTATTTTACATTTCAAGACAAAACAAACATCAATACGTATTCCAAGGTTATCTCGTATAAGATGATCCTTCATTCAATGCATCGTTTGAATCCTATGGAGAATTTTGAAGTAGATTGTAGTTTCATAGCTCGATTCAAATATTTGAACAATGTTTACTTGAAATATTATGGCACAGTTCAGAAAAGTGACCGATAAAATGCAAGACTCCGCTGCGTACATAAGAATTTGAAAAGGCATGCTACCAAGATGTGAAGAAGGCCACGTTATTACAAGCGTAACGGAACATAAAACTGAAATGACAATGGGCTGTATGAAGCGAGAAAACCGTCGACGGGGGAAGTGAGTTCTGAATTATACCACAAAATAAAGTACGTGGTCAAGTCGACAGTCGAGTGATAAGTGGGGCAGAGACTGTGTGTGACAGTTGAGATACTTGATCATCTTAATATATATATATATATATATATATATATATGCGTTAGAGATGTAACCATTGAGCAGTAAACTGTAGTCTTGCATATAATTTTTCTCCACTAGAGGGACTAATAGTTTCGCTCAGTGTCTAATAACTTTGGATTAATATAAAAACAAACGTCTTAAATGCCGTCAATTGCATGTTCATCAATTTGGATAGCATGAAGAAACAGATGGGACAGTTATATCGAAATATTTCAGAAATAGCAACTTGTTTTTTTTACTATTTCTGTGAAAGTGAAAGGAGCTAAGCTAATTCAGAGGACTTCTCGGCAGTATCCGAAATTTACTGCCTACGTAGCGCTGGAAGTTTTCGAAATCGTGAGTCTTTTTTCAGCATTAAGATGCCACGTAAAATCCGTCGTAGCTCTGTACTTGGCGGCTTCGAACTGACAGATTGAAATCAACGTCGTAATTCAGATGGGGCTGTGTGTGGTCCGACTGATCCCAGGAGACATTAATTTTTAACTGCCGCTTGAGGGACTGAGGTAAGAGGAATCTGGAACGTGCCTCCCTCTTATGGAGGGAACGCCTTGCGCTACCATCGGGTTCTGTGAAGTCAGAACACATAAAATAAGACACTCTTTATGAGTGGAATCGGCGACGTTATACTGCCGGAAAAGCCACATTTAGTGGAATAAAATGCTAGTAGTAAAAGAGGCGGCCAACACCACTCAAATCGTTCCAATGATTTAAATCTTAATTTTATTATCGATATAAATAATAAGATCAGAAAATAAACTTTTTAGAAGATTCATGTTCTTTCCACTAATTACAGTAACGGAAGGCAACTGGAAAATATTACTTGTTTGATTTTGTTATTTTGACATTAGTCCACTATGTTTGATGAAAAGCATAATACATGTGTATAAAATGTCATATATATAGTAAATGACAATGGCGTGTTGTTATTCAAAATTATTTAACAATATTACTTGTGCTTTAAAAAATTACAATAATTTTATTAATAAAAAATATTTATTTAATTGGCCCTGCGCACTATTGCAATTATACATATTAATTAAAGGGTATGATTACTTAAATTTCAATGTGGGTTTCTCAGTGTTAGTTATTGGGGTAACAACGTGCAACAGAGAATTCATTTTCATGAGGAACCTGTCTCTTCTCAGCAATTCCGGAAGTTCTGCGTGGTAGTTTTCCTTCTTCCACCTTCACACTTGCAGGTCAGTAGTGGTTAGGTATGGATAAATAATTATTGCTTCTTTATGATTACACTCAACTACATTGAGAAAGGTAGCTGTTTTGGTTTCCACTATTTAAAGTAAAACACAATTTTTAATGTTGTTTTATCTTGTAAGATGGAGGAAAATATAATATTAGAGTAGAAGCCGCGGAGAGGAGTTTAATTGGGTAAAGGTAAATATATTTTGAAAAGTTAATAAATTAACAACAGTGCAACCAGTCCAGTAGGATCCCTCCCCAAATTTTCACATTTATATATTTCCAACAATTCAAAGTCAGAGACAGGCAAACAAGAGGTGGGAATCCCAGGTGGTAGGGTGTCACCTGGTAAACAGATACAAGAAATTAGGGTTATTTTGTTGCAGGACGTTCACCCTCCAAATTTTTCCCAAGAACTACCTTCCCTTCGTCAGTGCATAAAATTACTCCTTTGGTGAAAGGTGAAAAAATGGATTTGTGGAGACACGTTACATGGAATGGCGTTTCCCTTAGAGAAGGGGAAAAGAAGAGTATAGTTGGGAGGTGATAAGATGAGAAATAGGCAGTGGATCGTACGTTGAAAGGTCAAAGAAGCAGATAGATGAGCAGTTTGCTGGGACGTTGAAGGGATAGGAAGCAGAGGAAGTAGGAGAGAAGAAGAAATGAGCGATTAAATAGTCAGTGTATCTTAATAATTGAAGAAAGGAGCAGCTATATTCATATTCGGAAATAAGAAGGAAAGTCACTTTCATATGTTATCGAAAAAAGCAAAAGTTCATCAGAATTCTACCATATTAGCAATATTATAGGCTAAGATATAAACATCGTCAAGGAGGAAAACTGGTTTTCCTCAATCGCCGGGCAGCACCAGGCACAGAGATTTTTCCGTCGACCGAGGGAAAATCAGCAATCCGACAAAGGAAACCTGGCAGTGAGGGAGGAAAATTTTACTAAGCGGAAGTTCCGGAATCGTCTAGAAGATGGAACAGGTTCGTCACGAAAGAACGTAAAATATCTGCTACACATTATTACTCCAGTAATTAGCCCCTTGACATTTAAATAGTAGTTCTCCTTAGTATTTATAATTGTAATAGTTCGCAGGATCCAATAACAAATTGTTTTCATATATACATAAAATTATCATGTCTTTTAAAAAATTATAATTTGTTAAATAATTTAAATTAATCCCCCCTTTTTATCAATTACAGTATTAATTTTAAAATGTACAGAAATCAGTGACGTATGGCTGTAACTATACTTTAATTCTCCCCTATGAAATGTCGGTAATGAAAAAGTAATTGTAAATACTATTAAAGTTAAAGGATCAAATTTGGATTGGAATAAAATAATAATATTTTATGATTTTGTAATTATAAAAGCTATTTTGATGTGCTGCCACGGATAATATTATTAACACAAAACCGTACAGACTGTATACAGTGCGGTAACCCGTCAACGACAAAGTAACTACCCCACTCTGTTCACATCTAAATTTCCTTTATTATGCAAGCATTATGCTTTCCATGTTGCCCCCAACAATTATGTCAGTAACTGATACTAGCTTTGCGTGCGTAAAAGGCAAGCTCGCGCACAACGCAGCCATAAATATTAGCGTGGACAATAGAAGCTCCTCTATGCCGTACTCCTTCAACCTCTGGAGACCATTAGAAAATAATATCTCCCACTTGGTTATGCTGCGCAGTGCTGGGATTATGAAGACAGAACATCGTCTCGGTAAAATATGCCGCCCTGTAGAACACAGCTCGCCATATTAATGTGGAACGTAGTAGCGTGTTTCGCAAGTGGATTGAAATGTATGCGTTGCCCGGCGTGGAATACTCAACCGCATGGCTCTTATGAACTGCCATGGCCACAAACGAGGCACAGATTCATATTTTGTTCCCACGGTGAATGCACGCAAAGAACGTGTTTTATCGCGGCTCCACTCATAACCAAAATTATATTGAAACAATACTTAAGTCTCCGTTCATTAAGACTCAAATTATTTCAAGATTGCAATAGTACTTTCGAAACTCCAGCCCGACGTATGTGACTATAATATGTTACTGGATAAGTCATGGAATAAGATATATGCAGTATTGCAGTCATTTTTCAAATAGAAAGCAGTAGGTAGTAATAGACGGAGAGAAGTCAGAATCATTGGGGTTCCGCAGGAAAGTGTTTTAGGCCCAGCGATTTTTAATTTGAATATAAATTATATGTATCGTTCTTTTGAAAATTGTGAAGTAATTCTTATGCCATTGATGCAATTATATTACATTTGTGGAAGGATCAAAGTAATCTTGATAATTGAATCAAGCGTAAAGTCAATTAATGAAAATTTGTATTCAAATAGATTAAAATCAAATGTATTAAAGGGTAAATTAGGCATATTGGTGTAAAGATAAAATGTTAGACTAGACGATAGTCATTTTATTGATAGCATTAACAATGTTAAAAATTTGGAACTTGTGTCAGATCAAAGTTTGAACATATGTTATCATGTAAATGATGTGTGTAGAAATATGACGAAGTGCAGAAATTTATAGACGAAACAATTTAATGCTCTGATATTTTATACAGTTGCAAAGTTTTTATTTATTGTTGTTTTGTGTTGTATGGAGGGTTACATTTTTATATGCTTGAGTTTTAGGAATTTTGTAAAGTTCTAATTTTGTAGTGTAAATGTTACAATTTTAATAAGATATTCACTCATAAAATTTTTCAAGTAAGGTAGTGCTTCACACAACTAAAATAACTATTAAATAATAGTATATTATTGAACTTTGTTTCTTGGTTAACTGGCTATATGAGAGTGATCCTGCAACAAGCAACTCCGCTTTAATAGCATAGTAATTTCTTAAAAACAGAGGAAATCAAAGTTATCTTAGCATATAAATTTATAAAATATATTTTATGTCCATAATTATTTCATAGTGAGTCTATTAAATTTTGAAAGAACAAATATTACGGTTCGATGAAACAGAATATTGATATGATTAC
This sequence comes from Eucriotettix oculatus, assembly GCA_034510155.1. NCBI lineage: Eukaryota > Metazoa > Arthropoda > Insecta > Orthoptera > Tetrigidae > Eucriotettix > Eucriotettix oculatus. The sequence goes on from CM067377.1 coordinate 62,470,471, forward strand.
TTTTCGAATTGTTAGACTTTTTATTGACATTATTAATAATTTTGCATATTTTTGGAAGCAATATATTTTCAATTTTTGTAAATTTGGATCAAATAAATATGTTCCGTACACCCATTATTCTGTGCTACCGACAGTTTCTTAATCGACGCAGAGGCGAATGAACACAGAATTCATTATTAAAAGAAAAGTAGGACCAAGAAATGTTTGGAGGATATTGAATTCTGATTATACAATTCAGCTGCACTGTTTTAGAATTTCCTCTACACCATATTGTATTTACTCTATAGTACTAAATTCATGAATCATTGATTTAACTCGTCAAAATATTTATTTTTAGATAAATAGGTTTCTAGAATGACAGTAAATCGGAAAAGACTGAAAATGAATTCTTGTCATGTTAAAAACGCATATAAAGGTAACGGTATTGTACTAACTTATTTATTTAAAAAATCGTTGGTATTATCATCATCCTTCAATGTGATTATATTTTTCAGGAATAACTGATCAAGTGTGAGAGGAGCAGACTAAATAAATAGACGCCATATTGCGCGGAATTCGATATGGCGTATTTATTAGTATTCTGAGTTAATGCTGAGTGACGACACAGGCTATTCTGGCATATTCGCATTTTTTAATCTATAACTTCTTCCTCGTTTTAGTTTGGCGATTTTCACCCCGTGCCCCTTCTCCTCTGCTGTGTTAATCCGTGGGTTTTTAACAATATGTGTATTTTTTTAATCTGTCCACGCGTTGAAATATGTTTATACAAACATACATACATTCTTTTCTATTATATATGCGTAATGTGAACCAAGGATTTTTATTAGACCAGATCTGGCACTTCAGCTACATACGTAATCACAAGGAGAAATAAGTCTAACAATATATTCATGAATCCAACTGAATGGAAAAAATATTCATTTTGGTATTTATTTTCTTGTTCAGATAGCCAGTCGTTTCTACATTGATGCGGTATTTTTATGTATTGGCAATTATCACAATCACTCAATGTATCGTATCCTTGCTTTTTGCAACACGAAATATCTGTAAACGAAGTAATTGTAAACTTCTTTTTGCGTTGGTTTATACAGGCGGCACGTTGTTTTTATCTGCTACTTGCACCATGTGGATTTCCTTTACACACACTTTACCTCATCTTAAATACATGAAGCTAGCGCTGCTGAATATTAAGAGTCAACGATCTCTATGTTGCCGTATCCATGTCCATCCCGTCGCACAAATAGACTGACAGTTAACAACAAGTAGCAGGATTCTTTTTTTTTACTATGGCTACTACGCTCCGAGAATATCATTTAGGCCCTCGTACAGACAGAAGTACATGTTGTGACATTAAAATTTACTTGAAAATAGATTGTAGGAAAAAATTCTCCAGCTTTACAAGGTGCAATCCAAATAGATTTTTGAAGGAATTTCGAATAACAAACTCAGAATTTTGTTGAATAAATACAAAAAATACGTTATTATGAATGTTTTAGTCAAAACGATATTACGCAGTGACAGATTAAAAAAACAATATAATAGCTGTCAAGTTTGTTAGTATTTTTAAGCCATTTCAAATGGCACATGCTGCTTGTGATATTCCATTTCCACATCGACCAGCCCTTATTGAAAAACCCTATAGTTTCTTTGATGAATTGGTGCGACTGCCCTCAGAGCTCCTTACGCATTCAAAACTAAACAAATTTTGGATTTATTTTTGGAGTGTGACATGGAAGGCGTGTCAGTTCTCATTCAGTCTGAACCCAGTACGTGAGTGGATGTGAACTCTGGACCTCCGTGAAGCTGCCTGTTACATCACAGAAGATTGACAATATTTCCTTCAATAATAAAAAGTTACAATGAAACGGATTAACGGTAGTAATTCTTGTTTAAATCGTGATTGTTTTCCGCCTTTTAACCGTCACGTCATCTCCAACGTGGAAACATCTACAATTGTCACCTCTTGAGGAGTGTAATGATTTTGTGTGGAACGACAGTTATTGCTTTGTACGTCCTGTGAAGGGAAACATATTAATAGTGTTATTATAATGCAAAAGTACTATCTTCAAAGTACAGGTGATATGTAGTTGCAAATAACTAGACTTACCACAATTATTTTTTTCCAAACCAGGACAGATTTGAGAATTTGTTCAAAACTTATAACACCGGCGTCCGTACGATTTTTTTTTCTGGGAAGGAGAATAACGAGACTTGGGAAGGAGGATTATTTTTCTCCAAAATATTCATAAACTGAAGGAAAAAATCAGGAAATTATTCGATTTACAGTCAAATTATAAATCATATTCAGATATATTAATAGCAAATATGAAAAAAAGACAATATATACTAATATAAGTGCTAATATATAAAGTTTGTTTAACAAACAGACATTAATTACATAATCCAAATTATAATTTCGCATATGCGTCATATTATGAAAAAGCAAAAATTAAAAAAAACTCAATACTTTTTTTTGGTCATGTTATCCCACAACATCTTCAGGTGAGGGTTAATTCAATAAAAATTTGTATTGATAATATTTATCACTACTGAGAACTTGCTTTAAAATGTCCTTTAATCGAGTCGAAACATTCACTACAATTTAGTACATTATTGACTTTGCAACGTAATAGAGCTTTTACTGTTGATTCAGCCATTTTGCCCAGAAAACACATTCTATAATTTGAGAAAGATTAGGCAATGAAATGTTATTTTCTTTAAAATGAGTAAATAGTTTTTCCCATTTCGATTTACAACTTGAATTTTTCCAAATGGTTTAGTTTGTCATCCAAAAAGACTTTACAGCAACAACTTCATCAAATAAATCATGTATGTTAATTGGGTTATTTCCACGAATTTCATTAATTTTAAACCTTTAATTTGTTAATCCAAGTAAAAAAATTCTGCTCCACTAAAACTATTTTTCCAAAACATATTTTGACCACTAAAGCTTCTACTTCAATGGATAAAACTTCGTTTGAAGACAGTTGTGTAGGATGTGAGCATTACAGCCAATACCTACAATATATTTGCCTAGTTTATTCTTCAATAGACTGTACATATTGTTTTCCCCTTTGCGTTTGATACCTCCGAAATTAATATTACAGTTATCTCCACAAAATCCAAAAATTTTGCCCGTTAAATTATTTGTTGACATGACTGACATTAAATGACCTATCAGTATTGCTGCAGTTTCCCTAGGTACTGTTTGAAACTCTAAAATTTGAACTTTTACTCCACAATCAGATATAAAATATCACAAAACACACATGGCATAGCTTTGATTTATTTCCTGTTTGAAGAATCAGTCGATTTTGTCAAAGAATTTACATTGTTTAATGTTTTACAAAGTTTCTGAAATAGCATAGGATCTATTACATTAGCAATGACTGATTCACATTACGTTAGGGCCAGTCTAAAATTTGCTCAAAAAGTTTTGATATCAATTTAGATGAACAATCGGCAAACTTAAGTTATGCATGGCAATATGAAAGGCAAACGCAGCTATTAAGAATTCGTTAACTATTGGATTAGCATTGTTGACATATGGTGATATCTTATAGGAATCTCCTGCCTCTATTAAACTAGCCTTATGCTTTGCACATTTAAAATTATTTTTTTATGTCTGAACGACAGCTATGAGCAACCGAAAATTCTGATGAGCACTGTTCATATTTTACTGTCAATATGTCCATAAACTTTTTTTTAACAAAACGGATACCCTTTTTAATTTGCCTGTAAATATATACTTCCTTTTAGGCATTTTAGGAGCTTAATATTATTATTTATATTAAAATTTAATTTACTTATAATTTATGTGTCAACTCGCTCTAAACCGTGTAATAAAAACGGACAGTGTCACTCGTGATATTTTTATGTTCCGGAATATCTATTTGTAATACGTGTATATTCGGAATTTTTCATCAAATAACCGGGACAATATGACAAACTGGCCGGGTCGCCGGGACCATACCTTCCAACCGGGACGTTCCCGGTCAAAACGGGACGTATGGGAAGCAGACAAATAACGGACGTGATAGAAGTTCAAAAACTGTTTCCCTCGTGGAAAAATCATTAAAAAAATTAGTTGTAGAACCGATTCATAGCGTTATTTAAATTCCTTTCTTAAATTCTGCTTCGCTAGAACACGTGAAAGGATGAAGTTAAACAAAATCAGATTTTTTAATCATGTACGTTACATTTAGAGTCGCCTTTTAAGATGACATATTTTACGGAACAACTGTAAACTCGACTTTAGTCCAATCATATCCTGCAATACAAAATTCAGGGAGTATTCAAGGCGGATAAAAAAGCGTAGGTAACATTTGTAAAGAATTATGATTTAAAATGTTATTTTGTTAATTGAAAAGACGGAAGAAATAATTTGAAATGATACTTTGTGAGAATCTTAGGTTGTGTGTGTTTTTTGAATTTTGAGTATTTAATAACAGTAGTTGAATACGAAACAAATTTTCAGTTATATGTAATAGATTAGACACTATTCAAGTTCAGACGAATATCCTCCACCTGATTCATCATTTTATATTCAGTTTTCTACAATTTAGAATACGCAGCCAGTTACGGAAGGAATATTTTGACGAGCCGTAGGCCACGCCTGCAAGACATACTTTAGTCCCCAAATTCGTATCTACAGACACAACTTGAGGATTAGAGGCCTGTAATTCATCGTATGGCAACGGCCTGTTGTAACCCCCAGGTTCAACCCCTACCATCTAAATTTGCAGACCTCGCTATCTCCGAAAATTAAATAGACACACCACGTGGAGTGGCGTTTTACCGAATAATGAGGATGAAAGGAGCTAAGCTAAGAAGTGGTAAGCTGACGAAACAGTCAGTTCACAACTCAACCTGGAGGAAGGAGAAGGGGAGAGAAAAGGATGGAGGAAGATTACAGTTCTGGAGTTGGAAATATGGAGAAGAAAGAATATATAGTACAGTTAGAGTCATACTCTGAAAGAAGAAGGAGAGTCAGTTTCGTAACTTATCGAAGAATGTACAAGTCCATCAGAAGTCTACCATCTTAGTAATATTCTTGGTTAAGATATAAACATTGTAAATAAGTGAAACTGGTTTTACTCAATCCTCAGACAAACCAGATCCATCGTCTTTCTGGGCTAGTTCCTATGCCAGGATGAAGTACGCCATCACCTGCCGCTGCGTCCACTCACTCACTCAGACACCGTATTCTCAGTCTTCATACCTGGTTGAGCTACAGAACGACGAACGCCAGACAAACATGTTCGTTTCCAGCTCGTGTGAGACCTCTCGTACACGTTTGTTTGTCCGCCCTTACAAATAAAACCATGTTAATTTATAGTATCACATGTAAATAATAAATACCCTGAGACTAGTCAGCATTATTAAAATTTATAAAATAATTAAACCGAAGATCTTTAGTAAAAATATAATTATACCCATACCGAAGGAGAGACTGGAGCTGATAGATGCGAAAAGCACAGGACAATTAATTTAATATCTCATGCATGCAAATTATTAATGAAAATAGTAGGAGGATTGAACGTAGAATAGAATGCGAGAAAATCAGTTTGGTTTTAGGAAGAATGTAGGGACAAGAGAAGCAATATTGACTTTTCGTCTTGGATAATAAAAAAGCGGCCTACCTTCATGTCATTTATAAATTTAGAAAAAGCGTTTGATAATGCGAACTAGAACACACTATTAAGGATTTTGATAGGAATAAAATATAAAGAAAGAAATGTTTATACATAAGTTCTACAGAAGACAGGCAGCAGTATTTAGAATTGAAGATCAATAAAAAAAAGAAATGAAGAAAGGAGTAAGATGCAGTCTGTCACCCATGCTGTTTAACTTATATATAGAACAGGCAATGGAGAAAGTAAAAACGAAATATGGAAAAACAATCATACTGCAAGCAGAAGTATAAAAACCCTGCGCTTTACCGATGATATTGTAGTGTTAGGGGACTCAGAAGACTTGGAAACCATAATAAATGGCATGAACGTCGGCCTGGAGAAAGAGTTCAATATGAGGATTAATAGAGGGAAACCAAGATAATGGGAATTCTGCTACTTTGGAAGCGTAATAACGAAGGATATTAGAAGTATAGTAGACATAAAGAGTAGGGTAGCACATGCAAAGGAAAGCTTTCGCCAAAAAGAGAAATTTACTGACGGGTAAATATAAGTATTAATATTTGGAAATCGTTTCTAAAAATGTTCGTACGGAGTGTGGCGTTATACGCGATACGTTTGCGGAAAGGAAAATGATAGAAGCTTCTTAAATGTGGTGTCATAGGAGAATGCTGAAAATCACATGGGTGGATTGAGTAACTAACGAGGAATTTCTAAACAGAATAGGGGAAGAGTGAACAATATAGGGGGCGTTGAACAAGAGAAGGGATAGATTAATAGGCCACGTTTTAAGATATGAGGTCTTACAAAATTAGCATCAGAGGGAAGTGTCTGGGGCAAGATCAGAAGAGGGAGGCCAAGGATGTAATGCATTAAGGAGATTAGGGAGGATGCGGGATGCGTTAGTTTTGCGGAAATGAATAGGCTTGCGCAAGATAGGCTTTATGGAGGGTTCCATTAGACCAGTCTTAGGACTGAATACCACAACAACAACAATTAAACCGCCCTAAAGTTTATACATTTGGTAAAGGACCTCAGTGCGTTAGAAAACACCATAAAGTAACTTTAAAATTAATTAACTATTCCATTTTTGTTCTCTCCCTTTACATCATATATAAATTCCAAAGAATTAACAACAATATATACTAATAATATTTCTTTCTATTGAAGAACTGTCGGGTTTTGTTATTTTTATTACATTTGTATTACACAATTATCATAATTTGAAATTGAAGCTTCAAATCTTCAGCATTGTGACATCCCGCACGGATTTTTAAGTTCATGCTACGATGCGCGCTATAAATAAACTGACGGGACGTTACATTTGGAGTCTTCAGAAGCAGTTTTTAACTTTAAATTGGATGACTTTAGATTGCCGTGGCAAGATTGAGGGAATTAAATAAATGACGGCATGGTTAACGGGGGTATATATGACACTATTACCGTGTCAGGAGAATTATTTAAGGTACTGGGAACATGTCTTGCAGCTTGTGTTATTGATTCCCTTACGGTACCGGGAGACGTTTTAATTCCAATAAAGCACCGGGGGGAGGTACTTTCACTCGTTCAATGCACAGGTATATTTTAAACTCTTTTATGATTTAATATACAAGGAGATTTATTGACGGCGGTGATAACATTCCGTTCAGGAAAGTGATGCGATTGATGACACCAACATATTAAAATAGTTTACAAATGTGGGTTGTACTGGCGTTCATCGAAGAAGAAGAGAGAAATCGATAGACGTTGCCAAAAGTAGAGTAGAGTAGCTGCGTGGGTATCATGACACTAGACAGAGGTCAAATTCGATTACATTTGAAAACGACTATAGTGTTGACTTACAGTCTGTACCGGACAAAAATATGAAATCCGGGCAACACCGGGGGCAACAGCTACTTTTAAAATAAAAAACCAAACGAACTGAGTGTTCTACATACTCTCACTCAATTTAGTAGTAAAATAGGTAAATGTTATGTAGTATAAATCCTGTATGGAAGCGAATGATCGAGGTTGATGACCGCTTTTCTGAGATCCGGGTTAGGGTCCTATGTATGTTATATTAACGTGACGAAGTGTTGAGTAACTCGTATTGTGTAACCCTGCATGTCTCGTTTTTATTCAGATATTGTCATCGTTAAGAGCATAAGAAGCACGTAACAAAGTTATGCAACTTACCTCACTTCATCAATCCATATTCATATTCGATAACCGTTTCTTACCCTGATATGGTTTAAAAATTCTTTAATTTTTAGTTACCAAACCAAAAGCTCGGATAAATCGTATTTTAATAACATAAATTTAATAAATAAATAATCATATTTCTATTCAGGATTTAAATTTTATAAAATTTGTACAAAATATCCCTGTTTGTCTAGTATTTCGCAATTGTGTTATGAAAAATAATAAGGCTGTCATAAAGTATTCACAATTTTTAATGTATAGAAACGGGTTCACTTCATAACATGTTATATATAGTTTCGGTCGCTTATAATTCACTATCATAGCGTATGTCTTGTATTTTTTATTATTACGCATTTTTTCCTTTTAGTTCCTATGTAATCGTACTATTAACATTTTAATGCATATATATATATATATATGTATATATATATACATATGTATATATATATACATTAATAGGCCACGTTATAAGGGACGCGGGCGGTTCTTGTAAAATTAACATTGGAGGGAAGTGTGTGGGGTAAGAACAGAAGAAGGAGGCCATGGATAGAATACGCTAAGCATATTAGGGAGGATGTGGGTTGTGTTAGTTATGAGGAAATTGGAAAGCTTGCGCAAGATAGGTTAGCATGGAGGGTTGCATCAGACCAGTCTTAGGACTGAATACCACAGCAACATCATTATTATGGTTTTTCTTCTCTATACTACAGGCATTTAATAAATAAATAATATTGCACTTAAGTATAAATAAATAAACAATATAGAAATTGGTCAGCAAATAATTTTTATATTTATTTAATACATGTACGTCGTTTCGTCCATATTTGTGGATTTCCTCAGGTAAATTTTAAACGGATAACGCATATGTATAAGTGGATAACTTCTAAGTGAACGTGGGCTTTCCCGGTGTATATATATATTATATATATTTTTTTCAAGTAGAAGTTCATCTGAAGAAGATGGCAGAGCAAGCCATGGAAACGTTGTGTTCAAACTCTATACTTACCCAGTTGAAAACCCGAGAATTGTTCATGGATAACTTCTGCCTCGTGGACTGCGTCCTGCGACGGTTATAGCCGAACTGTCATGGATGTATTAAATAAATATGAAATTCTTTGCTGACCAAATGACTGTATTGTATATTTAGCTGTAGTAGAGATAAAAGGCTATTTACTATTTCAAATTATAGACATCTTTAGAAGTATTTATTTGAGACCTTTCAAGGACAAATTTCTACTTGAAAAAAATATATATAATATTTTTATAACTTAAAATTCGCGGAAAAATTAGTTTGATTTAATTATCCATTTAAGAACCGGTTCCCGTCTTAATTGAAAACAAATATGAATTAAAATACAGGAATTATAGCATTCATCTTACTCCTGGAGAAGTGGAATCCAGTTTTGACCACCCAAATATGTAGTTGGTCCAATTCAGACTGGATGTTGTCCGTAATGGCAGTGAAATGCGTTGACCTGGCTAAAAATTGAGAAAATTAAAAATAGAAGGATGTTAGAAAATAAGTCCTAGCCAAGAACAGGAGTTGATCAGACTGTAAGGGAGGGGACTCAGGATATATCCATCGTCGTCTCTTCTTGAAAGACCAAAGAAAGGAGGATTCAGAATAGATGACTGGAAAGGATCAGTACAATAGCTTCTTTTACCAAGCCGTCCAAAACTGAACGGAATCAAAGACGCTAGAATGGATTTTAAAGATGTATAGATAGGATGAAGATAAATAAGTTGAATATTACTGAGCTGAAAAGAGTCCAGGAGCCTAGCCATGTTGCCATAAGGAAGCCCGAACTTAGACTGAAGACTTTAACGTGGGAACCTGAAGGGCCCCTACTTTACTAGTTAAATCCGACTTTATGCAAGTGCATCTCTGTAACTGAAAACTACCTTGCTTCTGCACATGTCATCTTGAAACAAGACGCCTTTGTTGTTTATTAAGGCGCATTTCTCAGACAGCCACATCCTGCTATCTGTCTATTGGAAATTTACAAAAGCTTGGATATGTTAAGTTAAGATTGCGAAAAAATATTGGACACCATATGCCAGCAGAAAATTGTTATATCGTTGCCGTTGTTACGGGTTTTAATGGTGTGCCATCATCTCTTTTGATACTCACCGCTCAAGGTCCCTTAACCCCCATTCCTCCACATTGCAGAAATCTACGCCATCAAGCTTGCTATAGACCACTGTTCTTCGTCCTCCAAAATTAACCACTTATTCCTCACACCCACTCTCCACTTGAAAAACCATCGCCAACGAAGCCAACTCCCACGAACTATCTTCGATTATCAGGGAAAAACTATCTAAGCTTCATACAATAGGAAAAATGATTGTGTTGGCCTGGAACGCGGCGCACCAGGGTATAAAAGGAAACATCTCCGTCGACCAGCTAGCAAAAACCGCCATCCATATTCCATCTTCATCTCTTCCAAATTTCGTGATCACATTCTCGGTTGTATGGAAACATGCCCTTCCAAAACTAGCCCATCTCTGAAAGCAAAACCGGTCGCTCCTAAAATTAAGCACAACCCAAAAATCAGTTAATAATTTCTTCTCCATCCACCTCCCCAAAAAGACATCCAGAAGAGGTCAAATGGTTCTCTCTAGAGTTAGATAAGCCACTCTAAATTACCACACACACATGTACTCTAATAGTACTCCTCCAATTTACAATCTCTGCAACACGATCATCAGCATGGAGCGCCTGATTAACTCCTGAAATATATTTCGCCAAGATAGACGCCGTATCCGCGGAGAAGACAACCCAATACTGATTAACAACTCATCGGACTACCAAGAAAAAATTTTCAAGTTTTTAAAAACAATCAACGGTTAAGATATATTACAACCAGTATAATGGTCATATTTGAAACGCTTAAACAGTTCGGTCGCTAATGACCTCGAAGTTTATACGACCTAAAATAAAACTAAAAAAGAAGAATATCAATTGTTTAACACAGGTAAATGACAACTAAGAAACAAGAAATTTAGAAAGGTCTAAAATTACTGTTCATTCTGGGGATTACATATACAACGGTACATATAGTAAAGTATTTTACCTCACGTATGGTAAACGAAAGCAAATAGACTTAAAGCGGATATCGGCTGGGGCGCATGATAATGAGGATCTCAGCAAGACGTCCTTCGACGTCACGAATTCGTTTACTGCCTCTAAGCGGCGCCATTTTCTTCTAGATTACAGAACATCAATCGAGAAGCCCTGACAGTTCTTTGTATCGGAGGCCCGTCCTAGGCAAATGAAATCAATCTACTTTATAGCGATCCGCTAATACTGATTATTTAATGAATAAACAGTGATATTATCGCCATTCATTATTATCTATAGTCCGTGGGAAGTCCATACCCGGCGAAGCTGTTATTTCATGAACCACTTATTAACAAGAGTTGTTAGTTGATATAGAAATAATAGTTTCGACTGAAAATGAAATCAGAAATTTGAGAAATTTATAAAATCTAAAGGAAATTATTATTATTATTTATAATTTATACATAATTGCCTAGTATTCTTCTTGGTTCATCTGAAAAAAAAGTACTGATTTTGGGACTTGAAAGTTTCTCAGTCCTTTTGAGCCATCATACTATTTGCCTTATAAAATTTTCAAATTACATTTTTGTTGCATAGCAATGTAACTAAACTAAACCGTATAAGATTCTACACCATTTTGTTTAATTTAATAATTAGCTGGGTGCCTGGCGTTGCCCAGTTACTCATTTGTTTTATTTCGAACACGTTGCTAACGCGAGCTTTAAAATCCTGCGAGCCTAAGAGATTTGAAGATTAAAGTAGGAACCAAAGTTCTCAGTGTAAAACTAATGAAATCCACCAACTTTTCAAAGTAAATAATATTTAATTATATGTAATCTCGTTAAATCTTAGAATTCTCACTTGAAATTATTTCGCCTGTAAATCTTTCCTATTTTTATAGCCCTTTCCTGACGTCCTTATTGAATGATTGAAGTAAGTATTGAAGGATATAATTGGACAAAAGTCGAGTAAGATCATGGGTACCTGGTTTCGTGAAAAATGTCACGTTAAAGGGCGAGTCTATATGAAACAAAGATATACAAACTAAAATATTTAAATAAATCTTTTATTTTGATTCGTTTATCTCCCTTGTATGTGTTTCTGGTATTCGTATTGTAATGGGATGGGTTTTGAATTATATATATATAAAGTTTCTTTTAAATTAGGATATACAATGAATCCGATGGTTTGTATTTGGATTAAAATTTTGTTAGTGAAGTATTTTAATTCACGTAATATATAAAAGTACTATTAAAATTTATTGATTAAATCATTCAAATCTGATTGAAATAACTTTAAAGTTTTTAAAGTTACGTTTTATAATTAACTTTTACTTGTAAAGAGTTAAAAGAGAAACTATATTCAAAAGGTAGCTCAAAATTCTCTTATAGGGCGTCAAGGTAACAGTCACGTAGCATACGCTTATTTTGGTCGTAGTTAATAGTTAATTGATTTTTCCTCGGTCACTGCAGCTGAGTCCTTCATTTTTAGCTGTGTTGTAATTTAGGGCGGCAAGACAGACGACATCTGAAATTTCCTGGTAGCTGTGTGTTAGCAACGCAACATCCATTCTACGAGTCCGTGTTTCTGGGTCCTACAACTGCATACATTTTCCCCTTGGTTATTGTATCGTAATAATTACAACTACCCCAACTTAGCTCATTCAGACCTCTGAAGTTCTCCTACCAAGCGCGAGAACATTATTATTGAAATGGATCGTAACTCTCGGTAACTCTTCAACTCCATCTCAAATCTAACTTTGTCATTTCTCTCTCGCTCCTCTCTGATCCCTATTATATTTTCCAGGTTGACATTTTTTTTCACCAATCTTATCACGCCTTGCTCTTCCTCGGTCAAATATGTCTTCTTCTGGGGTAAGTTGCATCAGGGTCTTATACGAATTTTTCCTCCGCAAGTCTGCATCAGGAATTGTTGTTTCGCGCTGGGAAAATTCCCACCCTTTGTTCTGAACTCAGCTGTTGCCTGAATATTGTTATGGGTTTGACCAAATGCATCTTTTGTCTGTATTCTGGCTTGTTGAGGAATGCCAATGAGTTTCACAAACCAACAAATTTATGAATATTCCGCGCGTGTGTCATACTATTGCAATTACAGGAAAACATTGGTTAAATGTGAGTAGCAAAAAAATAACCACCATATGACACGCAATTTAATATAGCGGATTTTTCCTGTAATTTTTCTCTGACGTCACGGATTTACACCTGCAGAGACATTTTTTAACTTTCTCGTTTTCTATCCCACTGCACTCGCCTTGATTTTCTCCGGCTTTAAACAATGTGGATACTATAGTTTTTTAATTGAACCATGAGTTTAAATTAGTATTAAAAATATACAAACATACAGACATACAAGTAAACGTACATCATTTTTATCATATACAATTCATTCAGATGACTTGAGAGACAATGTTTTATAGGCCGCCTCTGTGGTCTAGTGTCTAGCGTCCCCGAGATCCATTCCTGGCAAGGGCCTGGGTATTTGTGCTGTGCATGCTTTCAAGTTCCCTAACTTAGCAAACTGAAGTAAACAGCAAATCAGGTACTCAATTGGATAGTCGCTAATGAACTTTTATGTTGGTGCGACTATAAACACAGCATTTAAAAAAAAGTTTGATCTACCCTTACAGGTGGAACAATGACTGTGCAATTTAAGGGGAAATAACTGGGGAACAAGACGCAGCTGCTCTCCAAACTGACTTAGGTACTCTAAGTACATGTGCTAAGCGAAATAAAATCAAAATAGACAATAGTAAAACTAAGGCGATTAGTTTTACTAAAATGCGCGTTCAATGTTCCTCTATATATAAAATAGATGGGGAAACAGTGATCGAAGAAACAAACTGTAAATACCTTAGGCATTTATTTTAACAGTAAGCTGGAGAAGGTAAACTATGCTACAAGGAAAGCGTGGAACACCTTGCACTTTGTCATGAGAACACTCAACAAGGGGAATGCGAAATCTAAAGAATTGGCATATTTGTCATTAGTACACCCACTTATGGAGCATGCTGGGATCCGTACAGGATAGGTCAAATAGAATCCTTAGAAAGGGTGCAAAGAAGGGCCGCAAAATTCGTACAAATAGGACCTGGGCATGGGAACGAAAAGGTAAAGCGCTACAGACAATAAGAGAAAGATCTAGGCTACACATTTTCTACAGAGCTTTTGCAGGTCAAAAACCTTGGCAGGGAATCCGAGATAGAATGAAGAATCGACTCGGAACGGGAGGAGAGGAGTGATCACCTGTTTAAGTTACAAGCAAGGAACCAAAAAACAGACGTTGGAAAATACTCATTTCTAAATAGGACAATTAATGGCTGGAACAATCTGCCTGCAGGAGTGTTTGGGGAACTTCCTCTAACAGAAAGAAAATGTCGACTCAATCTAAGTTTAGTGTAGTGTAGTGCAGGGTAGTGAAGTGATCAGTGCTGCGAAAAATATACTACAGTGAAATATATTTCCAGTTTTTTGTTTTGTTTCTTTTTTTTCAGGCAAAAACAATACTATTTTTTTAAAAAAATCATTCCTAATAATATGATTCCACACTTATTTATTTATATTGAATATAATTATACTTTCATCTATAGGTTAAATATGGTCATTACGACTAGATTATTAATTATTGTTTAAGTTCTATGTATCTGCCACCGGGCATCTGCCCATTTGTAGATTTGATAAATACATACAAAAAAAAGGTCTGTTGTCGGCAAGCTAACCTAAAACCTAGAGGGTGGTTCACCAAAACACCGGTCTTCTCGCAGATCACGATCTCAGCACTTCCTCTCTGATCTCAACACATCAACTCCCTGTCCTTCCTGCAGGCCTTTTTCAAAAAAATTAGCCACGTTATGGCTTACCTTGATTTTCAATCTACTTCCATCCTCCACAGAATCTATACACGATGGAAATTTCAAATAGTGTAATGCCCGATAAACTTCGGTAGCAATTTAACGGTACGATAGCTGCTTTAAGAACCCAGTTATTCCGCAGTATACGTTAAAGAGATAAAAGAACCTTTGACAGTAACAGTTTTTTTTAAATCTTAATTTATTACAATGGGAGCTTACTGTCTCAGACAGGGAGAAGGGAATGCTGCGACCCCACAGCATACTCGTCTCCCGTCATTCGGAAGGGCGTACGATAATATCCGATAGCCCGACATACTTGATGAAGGATTTCTAGGGATTTTCCTGCATCTCTTTAGGTGAAAACACCGGGTAGGATCCTTAAACTATAGCCCGAGGGTCCTAGTCAACTCGTGGCTACTTTGATCTACCTTCCAAATCCCCCGTTTTCGATGCTCTTGCTATGCTATTAAAAGGGAGTTGCCTGTTTCAGGATTAACCTAATGTAGCCTGTTACTCCAAAATAATCGGTAGGTTAAACTGATCAATAGTGCATGTCGTCATGACTGGTTTTTACCGATGTTTCCGCCAGTTTGACCATACGACGTGTTGAGAACATAAACGCTTAAAATTTTAAAAAGTACGCTGTACTGATATAGTTGTTAAAGTACAATTGTTTTAAGTATAATAGGTATGTAAAGGTTTTATTTATATCTTTTAAAACAGCTTGTATTCATATATATTTTTATAATAATTTAAGAATTGAATGGTATCTGATAGGTAATTAATTGATTTATGTACTATTGCTTTCTGTATTTAAGATGAATATGGCAGTTTAATTTGCCAAAAGCTGCCGTTATAATCAATTATTTTGTTTTAAAAACATCTTATTTACCTTTTATTTTCTCCTCAACATCAACATTAAACGGTCAAACAACCAAATGTCCTGAGTATGTCATAATTCATTATTAAATTAGTCCAGGAGAAACAATGAATTAAATCTCAACACTTTATGTGTTATGAAACTGTGCTGTATAAATTTATGTTTTATATCAATCATATCTTAAATATCAATTTTTTACCTATTATTTTCTATTTCAGTTCATGCGTGTTTAAGGCGGCATGAATTAAGTTCTTTTTAATATTTAGGACAGATATTTAAATATTTCATATCGATCTAAATGACTCAAAATTCTGTTTCATCAGTTTTTGAAATTACTAAACGTTTTTTATTCAAACGAAGTGCAATTATTGACTGAATCACAGTTAGTGGATAACTGACCTTACTCTCTTAAAGTAAATTAGTAAATGAAAATAACGTCAATTAAAATATATGGCCCTATCGCTCTGAATTTTCTCGAGTTTCAACTAAGATTTTTTGAATGAGTTACCGTACTAAATAGTCTGCCTTATTAGTCCTATACTCCATTGATAAATATTCTTCAAGTACTGAACAATGCATTGCTTGGTGGACGTACAGGATTACGGAACAGGAATTAATTAATTCCAAAAGTGGAAATTAAATAATTGTTTAACGTTGTATAAGCCATTTGGAATTGTTGTCATACAAGGGTCGTTGGCCATTGTCCGAGAGCCATATATACCGTGTTTAACTGTTTTCCTGACCCAGGCACGTGGCCGGAGCTTTGGTATTCCAGTTGTGGTCTCCGGAGTTTATTACCCGGCTCCTCGGGACGAGGAAGACGCTTCTCTCCATTCCTGGAGCGCGGTATTTGAATAAACACGAGGGCTTTCGCATCCGATGAAGCTTCCGGCGATGCCGGCCTAAGTGTTTTATTGCTGCTAGTAAAAGGGCCGAGCAATGAATTGCAAATTGCCCGACTGCGTACATAAAACATAATGGACCGACGCCTGTCGATACAGTCACGGTTCCGTCACATTTTTGAGTGACTTTTCGCCCATTTCAACATTTCATTAGCTATTACTTCACGCAGAGATTCCGCCGCCTCGCGAATATCTTCAACGATATAAAACTCAATACTATATTCTATTGTTTTAACCATTATTGAAGAACCTAATTGCATATAGCATTGTGTTGATTCACATTATAAATCAATCGTTTTTAATCCTTTTTAACAAAAACGTTTATCTTCTGCTACGATGAAATAATCATCAACTTGAATTTTCATTATGTAAAACAATTTTGTTTTATATTTCATAAGAAAATATTAAAATTTTCCAGAGTTCCACGTTACAGGAGGCTAATTAACATGTTAGATGCAGTAGGAAATGCATAAGGTAGTTAATAATTTAATACAGCCCCGGGCTATATATATATATATATATAGTATAGGTTTTTTCACTAACGGCGGGTCGATATTGAAATGGAGTAAAACAAGCTGTGTGTGAGATAAAACAATTTTCTTTTACTTGAAATACCCATGTATGCCCTTTAAAATATGAAATAATTGCCTTAATAACTTATTTCATTTCAAATCGATCCGCCCTTTCTGAACAACACTATGCAAGGATCCCACCCATAATTCATCTAAAAGTATTTCACGTAAAACCCCAGAAAATCTGCATCAGATAGGAAGCGCTTTCAAGTAATTGTCCGACATCCTTCCGTTCACTAGAAATGAGTTTTCTGTGGGGAAGCCTCATTCCCTTCTCCTCATAGTGAGTAACGCACTGAGTATAAATCGTATCGATACGAGGTAATTTAGACAGGCCATTATTTTAGAATATAGTAAAATACTTAATATGACGATATGAATTTAAATATATATTAAAATTTTGGGATATTTCAATATAAATATTTTCAAGCTATTTATATTAAAAATAAAATGATTATGGAAAAATATTTTATGCAAATATTCTTCACTTCACTACGCTGATTGGAAGTCAGAGATATTATTATTATTGTAATCCAGCATTCGTCCTCGTAGCGAGCCGTCATAGTGTTAGGTCAATGAATATAATGTAATACTTAACGTTTGTGAATGATAATAGATTCGGCCTTATTTTAACAGACAAACCTTACAAAAAAGGAGAACAATTTTAATTTAGATACTTGTGGTGGGCGTTTGCACCCCACACATATATTTATATATTTATTAATTTTGTATATATATATATATATATATATATATATATATATATGTATATAGATGTATATTAGGAAGCGGTCTAGGCTGCTTGCCACGCCCACGGCAAGCAAGTAACGATCACGTATGCTTAAAATTAAATAAATGTCCAATTGACTATATCGATAGCCAGGAAAGAGGAAAAAATCTGTACCACTTCAGTAATGGCAGGTCAGTCCTTGGGACAAAGGCCTGAGTTAGCGACCCGCAAACATCCCGTTGCGACAATAAATATCAGGCCATCAACGGGAGAATAAGGGACGGATCTTCGACCTGCTACTCAGGCCATCCTTGGGAGACAGTTCACAAACCCCGCCAGGCAGAAAAAGGCGAGGCATAAATTTATATAAGAGGATGCAAACCAGATTTTGGGGGAGATTAGAGTGGACTTTAGAGTACATTACGATATTATGAGGAGTAGTGGACGCAGCAACATTTTCTTCCAAGATTATTATGAGTAGTGGACGCAAGAGTAGAACAACAATTTCATCAGAAACGCCATTACAGGGCATTCAAACATCTGTATTAGTGGAAAATATTCAGCTCCAATAGCTGATTGTACGAGCATCGACGCAAAGAATCACTGACAACCTGACCGAGGAAGAGATGCCGCATCATCACCAGATCCTGGTCTACAAGTCGGTGATGTACACGATTTATGTTTCTCGCCCCTGGTTTGTTGAGTAAATATTAAATTTTCGATGCCAAGATTTTGTCAATACCCACCTAAACCCTTTGATACACTTGCTCTCCGGTGAGTTTAGTAAGCAGCCGGCCCTAAAGTTTAAATTATGTATATAAATTAATGTTTTTCTTTATTTATAACACAAATTGATAAAAATTTAATTTAATAAAATTGTTCATTTTATATATATAAAACTCAAATTTTTTCTTTAATAAATTATCACCCTGTCACTACATATTATATCTTTGCTCCTGTTTCAAATTCTGTAAATCTACTTCCAGCTATTTGAGTAACATGCAGAGCCAGCAACGAAACGTCGGACTGTCACAATTTGAATAATAGTTCTTTTGTAAGGTTTGCGTCTTAAAATAAGATCGAATTTATTATTATCTATTGCGATCCATCGTCTTATTTGGGACAAAACCAAGGTACTGTGTCTTACATAGCTATAGAGGAGACGCTAGTCCATCGCTTTACTCATACATTCATGAAAAATATCAAGATCATATATCTGTCTTCTCCTGGCCCATTATTATGTTTTTAAATTGTACCCGGATATCGAAAATACGATACGAATAACATGCCTTGATGTTTACTTTTTTCGAGGATGGAATACTGCATATTGTCTGGACAAAGATTCAAATGTTTGAAGCGCAGATTTTGTGTGGAATAAAGGCATACTTACTGTTAAGACTAAAGGTCTGAAGATCGCTCCTTTCGAATGGATTAAAATAACTGTTTCGATTTAAACAATTAATATTTGATTCGATTAGGGTAAACTAAGACTAATTTTGTAATAAAATGAAGCGTGGGAAGGAGTGAGTGACGGGAATTGTGTGGGGTCCAGTAGTCCTCGGAAACACCACAAACAACAACTACCGTCTTCCATGAGGCTGTTAAGGCCCTGCTACTTAAACAATTCCAGCTGAAATTGAATCCGGGAAGGACGGGTCCGTTAAGTCTGTCGGACGAGTCTACTAAACTGCGAACTTTATAGGAGTCGTTAAAGAGCAATTTTAGAGTGAATTTATTTCAGGTTTGCTGCTGTAGAGTGTTGAAACGGCGTTCCTGTTTATAGCGAGGCGGCCAGGAGTGCTTGTAAACACGAAAACCTAAATAGGACAAGCGCATATCTAGGAGAGGCGGGCTCTGCCACACAGGCAGAACAGCGTCCGCTCATCCCAGAGATTTACTTCCTACTTTACACATAACACTCACAAAACCCCAACTATATTTCAAATCTTGTAACCGCGAATCAGGTACTCTAAACATTGATAGTTTTATCAAATGCATTCGGCAAGCAATAACAAATTGAACTGTCTTCTTTGTCAACGAAATTTGATGAATAAATATATGCCAAATATTACAAACGTAATCATTATTAGCTTCATTACTGAGTACAAATTCCTCTTAATATGAAAATTCGTATGCTGTCCGCATTCAATAACGTTTCATAAAAAGTTTTGAAGTGAAAGCTTCTTCATTTGGCAACCATTCTTCATCCTTTATTGAGTTTGACTTTCAAGCATGCTTTTACTATTTCACAACATCACTCATTTTAGTCAACGTTTGCACCCATGTAAAATAACTTCTATAACGACTCTAGTAATACATCAATAATCATGCATAAACTAATTACCAGACAATTTTCTGGTCTGAGGAAAATACGTGTGAAGTGCCCCTTATTTTTAATATAGTCGCACCAACCAACGAAGTCATTAGCGACTTGCTCTTCAGGTATCGAATGTTACTTTTTTCTGTCAGATATACTGAGTAAGGGTACACAAACATCCGGGATTCGAACCCGCGACCTCTGTAATGAGTCTACGACGTTAGCTACTAGACCACAGAGGTGGCCTAAGTGACTGTTCTATTTATTATTAGTGACGAATAACTTTATTGATTCTTTTCTATCAGCGACTAAGTATAGCATAAATGTCATAAACAAAAATACAACAATAACACAACTTTTTCTCTTCTTTGTATTGATTTGTAGCGGTTCGTTTTCATCAGGAAGGATAACAGACGGAATATTGTTGTTGTTGACTTATAGAAATCCTCTTTGTTGAACGGTTCAATGTTGACCTATTTTTCTGCTGAGTGTAAGGGACAATCCAAAAGTACGCTAAAAATTGTATCCGTCTAGTTACACCAGGGTTTCCCAAACTTTTTCTGCAAGAACACTTCGCAAAATAAGACATTTTAACGGAACACTTGGTTTTATTTTTTGAATGAATTTTAAAGAAGTTTTTAATTTATATTTAGCAATTTAAAAAAAAATATAACTGTAATATAATATAAACATAAAAATGTGAATAAATAAAGCATTAATTGCTTTGATGTTTTGGGCCCTTCAGTTGTATATCTTGTTTATATAAGGCACAATATTCGTAAGTTGAATTATAATTGCCTGATAAAATCTTGTTGGTCGGTTAGGTAAAAACAATATATTCCATTTATTTCGTGCACACGGTATGAAAAAAATATGTGAGAAATGATTGGACTTCTTCCCGTTCGATGCAAACGGAGTTTTCGTCATACAAACTAATGAAGTACGATTATTACGTTCATAATATTGATAGAAACACTCCTATTTTTTGCGGAAGACCTATTTAGATCCCGCGGAACACAGCTTGGAACATCCGGAGTTATACAGCTCACACACTGCCTGGGGGATCTGGAATGGGTAAGTTGCGATTGGAGACTTCTAGTTCTGGACATAAAAATTTTCTGTCTTCGTTGTTTTCTTGATAAGCCTTTGGGATGGGCAGCTTGGAAAATCTGGTTGTCTCTTGGTGACAATCCACATCTACCTAGATTTTTGGTCTACCTCTAGTTGAAAGTTAGCTCATTGATCCGCGATCTGAGGTTCTTGCTCGTAGATGTTGGAATGTTGTAGGGATTCTTTCTCAGCACAGCCTCTACCTTACTAATTAGTCAGCCTCGTCGTGTCCGATGATTTACACATGAGACGGAGTCCATGCAACTATATTTCTATAATTGTTTCCCACAAAACTCAAGATCTTATATCTGACCTGGTTGGTGATACTGGAATCTGAGACCTCATTGGTGAGCATCTTCTTTGCCTCCATTGAATGTGAGAGGTTCAGATTCATATGTTGTGGTGACTCCAAACACAGGTCAGTAACCACTAGAATGATGAAGAGTTCAGCCGTGGTGACGCTGGTATTAAGGTCCAAACTCTTGGCAGTTTCTCTCCCCTATAGAACCGCTGCGCTGACAACCTCTTCCGCTTTCTTAGATTCGCCGACAAAAATCATTTTTGGGTGCCCAATAATCTGAGCTAGCTCGTTAATTTTATATATACCTTCGGATAATTTTCTATTTTTTTAAAGTTGTTAATCAGAATATAAATTCGCTGCGTACTGCTAGCATCACTGAGCTATTTGATCACCGGACGCCAGTGATGATAAACAGGACATAGGAATGCAGGGTCGGTTTCCTGCGGCTAGGCCACGTAAACGAGAAAAGTCAATGGTTGAGTTACGCTGTTAACCTAGCTAAAGTCTAGATCGAACCAGTACGGTAGGGCCCCCTCAGGCCCCCACGTGACTTAATCTTGGATTGTATTTAGTGGAACTCCCACTTTCTTATAGTGTTAGAACGGAAAGGGGGAATCTTCCGAAGTCTTTCTGAGTTAGAAAAAAGTCATTGTTCATCTCACCTACTCGCAACTGCCTCCTGGGCTCCCTAAAGCTCAGTCTTCATTTTCCATTAAATCTTCAAAATATATTCTAATGTCTTTGATTCCGTTCATGTTTGTACGGCTTGGCAAAAGAACCTTACGTCCTGAATCTTTCTATCGTCTTTCCTGAATTTCTCCTATCTTCGGTCGCTGAAGAAGAGACGACGACGGAAATATCCTGAGTCCACCTCCCTTTCAGTCTGATCAACTTCCGTTCTTGGCTAAGACTTAAAATTTGAACATCCATCTTATCTTGTTTTTCAAGTTTTAGCCAGATCATCACATTTCAATAACTTTATTGTTCCAGTCAATCTGGATCTAAAAATTTTGACCAGATCGGAAATCGAACCCCATAATTCCTGATTCGTACGCTTAGTGAGCATCCTTGCTCGACTCTCCGACATGTACGAATATTATGAATCGAATACAGACATACCTACAGTAGGGGGGGCTACTTAGTAAAGTAAAGTACATGTGAGCCTGTCTCTGAAATTGTTGAAAATGTATCGAAATGTGAAAGCTCGCACCTGACGGGGAGGCTATGAAATGCAACTAAACCCCTTCATGGCAATGTTAGACACATTTGGATTCAAAGAGGTGTAAACGTTCAATTAACGGGCTCTAAACAGATTAAAAAGCCTTATAATGCAAGTTGAGATCTCTTATTGTATTCCATGGGCTTATTTATGTCACGATTTTAGTTATGTAATACCTGAAACTTGATGTCCAGTCCGCGCATGTTCATCTGTAAGAACCAAAATATCGTGCAAAATATAGAAAAGCAATCCATAAAAAAGAGTTGATCTGTTTTATACACTTCAAACAATTTTAATGTCCACAAAATTTAAACAACTCAGGATCAAGCATATCTACCGTCAGTCATCAACAATGTTTACATTCCACAAACTACGATCGCTTTACTGTTAATTATGATGAAATAAAGAGATGACCTAAGACTTGTTTGATTAATGACAGTTATTAACCGTTCTCTATACAGATTGGAAGAAGACGTAGAGCTTCCTGCAAGTATTTGGTTCCTGAACTAAAATTTTGATAATTCGATCATAAATTAGCATAACTATTCAATATTTTAATAATTACGTAATAATGTTTTCAAGTCTAAGCTATTAAAGAAAATATAAACCTAATTGTATTATAATTAAGATTTTGATGAAGAATGGAATATAATTTAGCCGATATAGTGATATTTTGAAATGTTTATGTGTATTTAATGAGTCACTTGAATGTAAACAATATTTAAGTCAATCAAACGCTCGTTATATATCATTTCACATATAAATGACTCGGAAGAAAGACCAAAACATTTAAATTATAATCAAAAATGTTTTATATGAAATATTATTTTAACGCAACAACTCAAATCTTAGCACTTTATAAAATTAATTTAAAATAAGATTCAATATCATTGAAGAAATTTTATCACCAAAGTTAATTATCAAAAGCTCATTTGTTTGAACTATTATTTCGTTCTCCAGATGAACTCCCAAATTAGGGATGAAACGTAGTGTTTTTCAATTTATATTAATTTTATTTTCAATTTATCCTCCGAGGGGGATATTTGGCATTAAATCCATTCTGACTTATTGACTGTTATTTTTATTAGATGTGAGATAAAATATGGAATATAACGTTTATTCAGATTCCTTAACAGTAGGCTAAAACGAGAAATGTTTTAACACTACATTCATTATGAATTGGACTTGTATCGCTACCGGACTTGAAATACTGGAGTATGAAGTTAATTTTGGAATACATCAAAGCAAAGATAATTTAAAACTCATGGATATCTTATTTGAAGCATTGCGTGTACTGATAATCTCCACTGATAATTGTTAACACCTTGTAGAAGCGAAACAAAGGTGTTTCCAGATAAATCACATGACCTTAATGATTAAATTTGGTTCGGTCCAAGCTAAATGATACAGGAAAAAGGAAATTTGTTGCCGCACCATCATAGAAAAAATTAATATTTTGTTTGTGCATTGCCTCATGTTTCAGCAGTTCAGCACTCATTTTCTCTCATTTCAATTGTGCTAGGTTCAAAAATGGCCGCCGCTTTTCGCGTTTGTAGGCATCTACGAATTTCTAAATTATCAACGACTGTTTTCACGTATCCTTTTCAAATAAACTACACCGTGTTCATTACATTAAAATCCTACAAGGTAAACCCATAGTTACAAACCTAATATTATTTTCTGAACCGGACACAATTTAAATGAAACAAAATACTAATTTTTTCTGAGATGGTGCGCCACCCAGTGCTGGACCACTTGGTTTGGATTGACACATTTATTATTTGAGTTAATAAGGTTCAAAGACCTTTCAAAATTATTTATTATTATTACTTGTAGAAGCGAAACAAAGGTTTCTCCAGATAAGTCATGTGACCTCAATGATTACTCTTAAGTGAATAAGGTTTAAAGTTCTTGCAAAATTATTTATCATTACTAGTTTTTATCGACAGATGCTCATCATCCAGGACAATACAAAAGCAATGCTATGATAGACATAATCAATCTCAGCTCTTGGGGATAAGACGTTTCTCTCCCCTATTAATTATCCTAACTCAATTTATTTTATGTTGATGTGTAATTGAGAATAAAAATATTACAGAACATATCCATAAACATTATCAATGAGTTTCGGAATAATGTTTCCGCCTGATTGCTCTACTAATGCAATGCAGTAAACTTATCAATGCGTTCTGTTGGGCTGTTTCCTCTTAAAACTAGTACCTGATCAAGGTGAAAATGATATGCGTTAGAAGGAGAGATGTTCAGAAATTACCCATTACCGTTAAATACAGTCTCAACTTGGCATAAAATGTTTCAGGTAGGACAAATGATTCTGAATCGGAAATGTGAGTCTGTGCTTGCAAAATACCGCCTGTCTCTTCGCAAAGCAAGTCTTCAGAATAGTAAACTGCCTGTCGTTCAGAGGAAGCGATTTATCATTGTTTCTCGTATAGTGAGTCCAGCTACGAATTACACTTAACGTACAAGCATAGCTCTGACAAATAATGTACCTCGTACAGGTTTTCTGTGAGATTTACTTGATTAGTTAACGGTTGAAGTTTTTTATTTTTCAACGTTTTTGCAATGATGTTCTTTTAGCATTAATCGTCCGTCAGTATAGATACTATAAATAAATAGTTACAACCTTCCCTGTTAGTTCTGTTGAACGCTTACATGCCAAGAATTAATCAAATTATATCTTTCTGTTGCCGTTGAATGAAGCGTTTTATTAACTCCCTCAATCATAACCCATGAAAATTGAAGGTTCAGATAGTAAATGAATTGTGGATATATCACCGGTCATAATTCTGTTCGACGTTAGCTAATGCTTGATGGAAAAAAACATTCATTACGTGATCCTAGAATTAAGCTATAGGAGATGGTAATGATCGAACACACTCCTGTAAATGCCATGTTAGAACTAATAAATTATTACTAGCATACAAATGTCTCTTAACATACTCTCGCTCAAAATAATAAAGTATAATCGTACAGCGCGATTTATGCGTTATCATTACTGCATAAGTCACATTTCTACGTACTGGGTTGATATTGGTAGTAGCGAAGTTGTCGGATCCTTAAATTTGTATTATGCAATTATTGATTTTAACGGATAATTAAATGATAATCAGCGAATAGTAGTCTGAGACACAGCTGGTGGATTCATTTTTTCCATGTTATGTTCATTACACAGAGAACTTTTAGCAGCTGATAGGCAACTTCAGCGCTATATTTTTACTCGTCCTCAATTGTGCATATGGCTTTATTTTACCGTTTCACAAAAGAAAATACGGAAAAAGTCACTATGGTCTACCTCCTAACATATCGGGAAAACCTGAGAAAAAAATAGGGGTGTTTGTCTCGGAGCTCCCAATTATCACATTATGAACAATGCCGATATTTTCAGCTATATTCTGATGGATCCAGTACTACAACTTTTTTATTCAAGAATAGAAGGGCCAGATTTGACACGTATGTGTTTCACATGAGAATGGACGAAACCCCACTGAATGTATGTAACATAAACAAAAATATAACTATAAAAATTAAAACTCTAGTGCACTCACTGTCATTCGACCAAAGACACAGTCTGAAAAACGCGAAAATAAGTTTTGATAGAGCACCATAGACCCGCACGTAGCAGAAACAAATATAGATGGCCGCCAAAATATGGGATTTTTTTACACTTTTTTTTAAAAAAAGCGAATTAGCACTTTTTTACTTTGGCCTCTTGATACAAGTGAGCAAAACATGTTTGAGGAACAGAAGTTTTAAATTTTCTAACCTGCCGTAGATGAAGATCATTTGTAGACATGTGTTCGAGAGGAAGTTGACAGATCACCAGCCCTTTTCAGTGAATCCAAATCAGAGGACAGGGACGTATGGACTCAGAAGACAAAGGAAGAATAACGGCAACGAATGAAACCGTACTGAGAAAGTGTCAAAGATCGCAGAGCACAGTTGAAATGACTTATTTATTTCGTGGTCGAAAAGAAAGCTTTATATTATAACGTTCCATAATACATATTAATTTAATAGATTAATATATCCGTGATTCCATAATATATCGAATCAGAAAGTGAAGGATTTGTTGTCTGTGAAACAAAATGAAAAAAAAATTATAGACTTATCCTACCAGTGATAAAAATAAAAATCCAACTGGTTATCAGATCACGCTAACCCCAAGTATTGCAGATTTGTAAGTAAAATGATCAAACCAATACGCAAACAAAACACTTGGACTTGGACTCTGTTGGGGCCGTGAATCGCGGGTGCGACCGTACAGCTCTTCAAGAAATACGGAAATAAGGCATTGAAATATGTTTTTTGCAATGAATAAATATAAGTTTTAAATAACCATTCTGGACATCAAAAACAGTTCTTATAAAATAAGTTAAAATCATTTATGTTAATACAAAATTGTTTACATTCATAATTAACGTCAGTAAGTAACGACAAGTTTATCATTTGCATTAGGATACTTATATGTACAATTTTCAACCATAAACCGTGATACGTTAAATTTATGGGAACGACATTTCCCAGTGGTGCCCAATACATCAATGCAATTAAATTCACAAGTATGAACTCATCATCATTAAGTATTTACTCTAACGTGTGTCATTACAATTGCCAAGATTCTACAACGTGAGTAATGGTGACCAAGCTAACAGGAGGGGGGGCTTAACAGGCTACATGAGGGTGATCCTGAAACAGGCAACTCCCCTTTAATAGCATAGGAAGGGAAATGAAAATGGGGGATGCGGAAGGTAGAGCAAGGTAGCCAAGGGTTGACTAGGGCCCCCTGGCTGTGGTTTAAGGATCCTACCCGGTGTTTCACCTAAAGAAATGCAGGGAAACTCCACCTTTATTGACGAATTGCAGTCCGCTAAACAGAAACAAAAAGGTGCACAAAGCGAATGAAAGAGAAAAATTAAGAATTATGATTTTAGAAAATTTATATGGAAGGTATAAGTCGTTTGAACAATATGGTGTGGTATGGACTTTGTAACGTTTACCTAATACGAGCTGAGCCGTCTGCCATTTTTAATCTAGTTCTGCTAACGCAAGTGTGCTTCACAGTGTAGAGCGTCGAAAGTGTTTCTCTTTTCTGGTGTGATAATTCCATCAGAAATATGGTTTGCTGTGCAGCTGTAAACTGTAGGAATTCTACCCGAAAAAGGATGTCGGTTTGTCAAATTTCCAAAAGAATTAATTCGAAGGAAACGATGGATTATAAATATCCAAGAGACAAGTGGAATCCTGGCCCTGGAGAATATCAATGTTAGGTAAATTTGTCAACACTCACCCATCCACGTCGAATGTCTCTCAGGTACTCACAAAAATAAATAAACCTAACCCATTCTGCTAAAGTAGGATAATTAAATGAATTAACCTACCTTCACGTTGTCATGTAAATTATATACTCTATTTTATTTTTATATTCTTTTAATATTGTATATACTGAATCATTATTCTCCAAACTGATAATCTGTACGATAAAAGTTTTTTATATGAATAAAAATAAATAAATACCTTTATTTTTAAAGAAGTGTTTAGTTCCTTTATTTAAGAAACCAAAAGTATATTTTGTTTACCATATGTGGTGTATATTTTAATTTTTTTTCTCCATGGCTCTACAGCCCATTGAGGGCCTGGGCCTACCGAGTCGACTGCGGACTGTCATCTTGCATGACACATTCCGAATTTGGAGTGACACGTGGTCAACGTATCGACCCTCCAACAGTCTTAATCCCGGTCTTCTCGACCATGACGACACAAACATCCAATCCCATGCCTGGATTCGAACCCGGGACCTCTGGGTAGTGAGGCAGAAACGCTAGTCACTACACCACGGGAAGTCGGCTTTTAATATTTTACATGAATTAATTAAATTAAAAACTTTAAAGCTCATAAGAAAATGAATTTAATCACCAAATTTTTACTTATTTTCGAGTCTATTAATTAAAATTTAAAGTCTTGAGTTGAGATAATAATTGAGAGAATAAATTTATGTACTCTGGTTCGCTTGTGCATTCATTATATATGTTATTACATGAAAATCAACCTGCAAATATTTAATGGTTTTCAAATGACACGCTTAACTTGATGCAAGAGTAAGGCAAGAGAGTTCCGTAAGATTAAAAATGGCGGACGCCCGGGCCTTATATTACAGGGGCTCTACGTTTACCGAGGGAAATTCCGGAGTTGGTTCCCTAGAGCTCAAAAGAATTTCAGGAGTGGCTGTGCATCTCCCCGACTTCCAAGTTATTTCGAAATCTAGCAGTAAGTCTTTTTTGTTCTCTGAAGACACTGAACATGGCGGGCTTCAATTTTGCATATTATTTAATAAGTGAAAGGAGAATTTGGGATAATAGGTCCGGCCATGTGGCAGCAAAAAATATGCAGATGGTCTGGTGTAGCACGTGAAGGAGGAAGAGACATTACGCGAGTAATGCATAAAATATGTTAAGTCTCCAAAGACGACTGAGTCGGTGGTTATAAGAGTTCGCACTACATGGGCCAGAAGCTTTCGAATTCGTTTTCGCGTGACCAGCCTGAATTACGCGTTTCTCCTGACAAATACTCGCGTTCCCTACTTTATTAATGTGGTTAGCGTGCTAGCCAGAAGGCTTCGGGACTCATACGGCTGGGAGAGAAGCAGCCGACCGCTCAAACGTTCCTAATCCCCCTTGAACAAGCCATAAATCCCATTAAAAACATAGCTCGGCCTGGCAACCGCAAATAAACAGTGCTTCCAGAGCCGTCTATTAGGCGGAAGTGTGTATTAATTAACGCGTCTGTTTATCACGGCTGCGCATGCACTGGCGTGTAAATCGAGTTGATCGGTTACTTCCCCCGGCGGATTTACGAGCCTGACCACGGCGCGGCGTCTTCCATGTTCGCCGTGATGTATATCAGGTGCTGACCCCGGCCAACGTTACACTCTTGCTGCCACTGTATCTCTTTGTTTCTCCGCGTCTGTTCTTTGTTAGCGCGAGGTCCTACAATTACAAATTTTACCGGCCAGGTCTGCAATGACGCTGACTCAGCCTCGACGCCTAACAAGTAACGTTCATCAAACACAATCGCGTCGCCTTTTAATAAAGGCCACGAAATAAAACGAATCTAACCTAGCCATAGTCTGAAAATACGAGCTTTGTATGTATCTCGCTTTCGGAACCTGTTTAACTCTTAGTGCAGTGTTTTCTCGTTTTGCATTCAGAAGCATATTATTTTAAGTTTTTGCAGTAATTCAAGGTCAGAAGTGACAAGACCGTTTCTAGACTGCCAACTAACACGTCCTGGTGGCTCATGACCAATTCTCGTAAACAACCTTCGAAGAACCGTCACGTCGCTGTGTTTGTTTTGCGACTTTATGTGTCTCGTTTCCCGCCAAAATTTACGGCACTTACGTCCTTGTTAACTCACGGTCCATATTAGAATCCAAATAGCTGCACCTTGCTCATTATCCCTTCAGATAGATTCATATTTCACGAACAATACCGTAAATCAGTAAACGTTTCCTTTCAAATGTTTTTACTTTGGCCGAGTTGCTAAATATTTGACAGCAAACGCGTATATATAATTCATTGTACAGTGCTTGGATCCTAAGTGACCACAGACAAATTATAAATGGAAATGTTACCACATTATGAAAATATACAGCAGTTGCCTGGAAGAAGAAGGTCAACATTGAATTACTGAATTACTAGACAAAAGTAGTAATACTAACAAAATTCAAGGTAATCTACAGCTTCACTAAAATGGAAAATATATCTGTCCACAAAAGTACTGTTTGAAGCTTATGAAACTACAAGCCGCAGAAGTGTTCTCGGTTCCAGGCAAAACATAGTTAACACTCCAATGTAATCATTCTCGATGCCTGAAAACAATGCCTTTATTTCTTTGTGTAAGATTGTATAATTTCTATTTTAATAATTTAATTCTAAATTTAATAGTTTATATCTCAACGAAACATTTCAATTCAAATTTATATTTGGCTGCCAAAAAATTGTTTTATTCGTATTTAACTTGAGATTTGATTAGGTTTGTCTACGCTTAAAGGGGTCCCAAACTTGGGAACGAAGCGTTGAATGAATAAAATAAAAATAATTGGTTTGTCTGTAAATTAGTTGGTAATTTAATCCCTTTTAATATGCCAGCCTTATTAATTTGATCCCATTTATAAGAGTTTCTGAGACATTCATTATTATTCCTGTCTTCTATATCAATAATTTTCCTCAATATATGTAACAATCTTGATGTTTGAGTTTTCCATACTTAAAATTGGAATTTAGTGTAGCAGTGTAAGGGGAAAATAGAAAGAGGGGAAGAGGAAGACATCAGAAGTAAAATCGTAAGGATGATTTTTTTACGGTGAAAGAAAAACAGTAAACGAAAATCTGTCTCCACCCGTTAACTTCGGCTGACAGGAAGACAAAAATTAACTTTTGTGGCATGTGATAATTTTTTTGTAAGTTTATATACTTTTTCTTATCAGTGATTGTCCAAACTGGATTTGTAGTAATCCTTCCTGTAAACTTTGTCCACACCTGTCAGTCTTGTCTATGACAGTTGTCTACACTTTCCACTTAATTAATAACTTACTTTTATATTCACTATACTCTGTTTTAATTATCAGTAACACTGTACTTTCTTAGAATCTCGTCGTCTTAAGGGCTTTGACTTCACTCACTCCGACGATTATTTCGACATTGGCTCAATACTATTCGCTTGCTCCGCGGACGACTCTACATTATATACTTAAATTTTGACCGCTCATGCCGGACCACCGTCAGTTTCTATCTAATATACACGTAACTGCAGTCTTATAAAATTTTTCATGTTATATAGATATGACCCATGATACTTCTGACAACGCTGTTGTGCTTTTCTCATCCCAAGGGCTCGGTAATACGTGCCAAAACATTCTATTTTGCAAAGTTGTATGGTTTATATTTATTTAATTTTCTAATCAATGTCAGCTGTCTAGCTTAGAATGTTCCTCAAAGTTTATTTTACTGTTAGTAACAATATTTTAATATAAGTAATAAAGTGCAAACTAAGTTGGGAAGTTCTGTTTATCCAAAGTTTAATCCGTCAATCAACTTTAGTTCTTTACAAACGACATCAGTTTCGCGGAAATAACGGTTCCTCATCATCAATCATAATCTTAATTAAATATCGTGGAGATTCAAGTCAGAAGCTTAATACTTCGTTTCAGAATTATTTAATATATTTATCAACCGTTTCCATTTTGTAATTGGAGAGAAACTTTATAAAGCTCTCTAGGCATCATAAAAAAGTGAATCCGGCAAAGTAGTCCATTTAAAGGTTAATTATTTGTTATAGTCACGAGTAAGTTGTTTTCAAGGGCTACTTTACAGAAATTTCAAGAGTTTCGACACGATTAAGTAGCTTCATACCCTCGTTAGAGAAAATTGGATTCACTGGCATGAAAAAAATCGCAAGGCTAACGAGTTTGTTGATATATATTATAACGCTTGCCCCCGCTTCGTACCAGGATATGTTAATATCGAACGAAGTGTCCGAAGAGTCCTTGAACAACCGAAAATTTTATGTGAAGCGAATGCGTTATGTGAAAGAGCGTATCATTAACATGGTTTAGAAAAGCCTAGCAGA
The DNA here is from genome assembly GCA_034510155.1 of Eucriotettix oculatus. Classification (NCBI taxonomy): domain Eukaryota; kingdom Metazoa; phylum Arthropoda; class Insecta; order Orthoptera; family Tetrigidae; genus Eucriotettix; species Eucriotettix oculatus. The sequence goes on from CM067377.1 coordinate 62,502,890, forward strand.
TCTTGGCCAACAACAAGTAATACCGGGTTAAACATAACATCATCGAATTTTATAGTCTCCCTTTCATTTTCGTGTATGCTTGTAACTTTATTATCCGTGATTTTGGTCCTTTGTGAGGAAATGTACAAACTAGTAAAACATTTTAGAATAAACTCTTAAATTTAACATTACAAATGATGATTTTATCACATAGCTTATCTGTACAGCCTTTGAACGTTCATAGATATTTAATTTTAATATTTTTCTGACAAATATAAGAGTAACTAAACATAATGGCAATTTAATTAGTACAATTAGAACATTATACTTAGTCTCTAATTTGTAAATTCATCAGATGAACGATAATTTAAAATAAGAAAAATAATTAATATTAGAATATTAAATTTCTTCAATGATATGAATATTTTTATTGTATACATTTTTAAAGTTATTATTGATAAGTTTCCTAAAATAATTTAATATTGTAACGAATATAGAGGAAATTAATATATTTAGGTGAAATATTTATATATTAATAATAAGATTTTGTAATGAAAATAAGAAAAATATTTAACATATAAAAACATATTTTACATTAATCTTACAATTTTGATATTTCGAGCTTTATGGCGTGTATTATTTCTTAAATTATAACTACAAATATATTTACATAAAAAATGATACAAATTAAATTTTTAAAACTAACAATTTCCTAATTCTACACTCTGGGTCGTATATTATGGGCCTGCTCATAGAACAGAATGTTAAACACAAAATATAATCGGACCTGGCAGTACAGGAAATTAGCAAAAAAGGGTTACAGGTGTAATTTACCGTCTCAGCTTAGTTAATATTCCAGCTCTTTCCTCGTAGCAATATCCTCTTCAGAGTGACCTGGTTCAGAACAAATTACGGTTATCCTACTTCTCTTGGACTATCAAATCTCTATTGCCATCACCTTCGGACTCTGTCTCCGTCTCACCACTCTCCAAAAATCAGTGTCCAAAATCTCTCTGCACGCCTTTTTACAATCTCCTCCCCACTTTTCTTTAGTTTATATCACCAAGCTGGCAGGGATGGATATTCACCAATAACGTTTATTGTTACTCTTGGGGAAACACGCCACCCGATGCAGCCAACTATCACCAAAATTGGGAAATACACAAGGCGCGACGCGGCATCTTAGTTTTATTGCCCCAGGTTCAAATGCTGTCTCCTTTCTTTTGACTCCGCACCTCCAAAAGCCCGAGCAGATGTGTCTGACCGTTACAATATTATACAATAAGCGAATAAGTTTTAAAGAAGAAGACATTTTCTCCAAGATTAGAAAATAAATATGTTATATTTCGATAATTCTGACCTTAAGAAAACTATAAATAAATGTACAAACAGTCAAGAAAGGTGAAGAATAGTTTAGAATAAGGTCATGAAGACGATACCATACTGATTTTTTATTACAACTTAAAATTTCTTCATTTAGTTAATATATATCAGTTGTTAAGTTATAAAAATAATTGAATAGTAACAAATAGTTATATTCATCATAGTAAAGATAATTGATTCTTTTTTCTTCCAGCTTGGCTTCGTAGCATATCGAATGCCATCTAGACATAGGCACATGTGGAAGAGTTGACAGTTCAGCAATTCTCAACCTGTATCAGGTTGTTATGCTTACCTGGTCAGACTCGGTATTAGTCAGTTTGGACCTCACCGCTAGCCTCGAGATTGGGTCAGAGTATATTTATTGGTTCCCAGCTGCTCAGAGGGATTTTTGTTTGATCCATAGAAAGCCACACTGATAACAATGTTATAGTAACCACCAGATTGTCAAAGGTCCTGGACATCATTATAGCCCAGTATTTCTTTTGTAAATAAACTTAAAGTTTCATCTACTTTAGTCAGTTCTACTTAGTTCAAGTCTCTTGATCGTCCTATAGATACCAGGAAACTATTACGAGCTCGTAAATTATCATAATTTCTACTTCCCTTACGTAATATCTTAGTCAAGAAGCAGCAGAATAGATGAAGCTGATTTTCGTACGAACAACACCGAGACAGTCTGATCCCTCCTTTTTCTTGCTTACATACGAAATATTAAAACCGTTATAATGTTGATCATTTTTTGCCAAGTACATTATAAGGCGAAAGGTAGTGTGGTATATTGTGTTAATCGCATTTATTGAATTGACAATTAGTAATTTTTTCGGAATTTCTGACCATCATATTTATTTATTGTTTATAAAATGTAAACACTTATGGTATGTATGCATCTTTTAGGGATCAATGTGATTTTTTTTTCGACTGACAAGGTCAATAATCGTGACTAAACATTATACTTTCCGGTAAATTAATTTTTACCCCAATATTTGTCATTTATTTCGGCTTTGATGTGGAATAAGAAAGAAATATCTATTTTTAATTACCGATTTCCGTATGTTCCTTCCAATTTTTGAAAAACTTTATTGAAAAGTTTGAGTAATGTTTTAAATCACTGCTCTGTTATCTTAATTTTTTATGTTCGTATAGAGTTCATAATTCATGAAATGCAGAATGTTAACTAAGCAGATTATGACTATACAATGTCAAACTGTTGTTCTTCTAATTTTCAGTCCTAAGACTGGTCTGATGCTATACTCTATGCTAACCTACACTGTGCAAGCCTTTTCATTTCTACATAACTACCCTATCCTACAACCTTCCTAATCTGTTCAGCGTATTTCATCCTTGGTCCCACCTCTTCTGTTGTTACCGAGCAGACTTATCTGTAATGGTGATTTTACAAGACCCTCATGTCTCAAAACGTGACCATTTTCTTGGTCAAAGTCTTCCATCTATGTTCTCTCTTCTCTTAATCTGCTTAGAATTTCCTGGATAGTTACCTATCTGATTTTCAGCATTCTTCTATAGCACTCCATTGAAAAATCTATTATTTTCCTTTCTGCAACTCATATCGTCTACATGATAAATGGTAACGACATTTTTAGTAATGATATTCTAATAATCATACTTGTAGTAGCCGTAAGGAATTCCTATATTTTGCGAAAGTTTTTATTTCCTGTGCTATCCTATTCTCCCTAGTTATTATGCTGCTCAAGAAACAAAATTCCTTAACTTCCTTCAAAATATCCCTTCCCAGTCTAATACCATTTGTTACTGCTCTATTTCCCGTAATTACTTTGGTTTTCCTTCAATTAATCCTCATGTTCAACTCTTTCTCCAGGAACACGTTCATGCCATTTATTATAGTCTCTAAATCTTCTTCTGACTCCCCTAATACCACAATATCATCAGCAAACCTAATATTATGTTGTACTCAGACCTTAGACTGATCCGATGCAACCCTCCATGCAAACTTATCCTGCGCAAGCAATTTTCATTTCTACATAAGTATTCCATACTTGCCTCCTTCTTCTGTTATTACCCAACACACTTCCCTCTAATGCTAATTTGACTAGACCCTCGTGTCTCAAAACGAGGCCAATTAATCTATAGCTTATCTTCACTAAAATAAGCTGTATTAATTTTTTAATAATATCATTTATACCTCATATTATATCAAACTTTAAATATTATTATTTAAAGGAAATTTTTAAGACACCTTAGTTAGTGAAGGTAGTATAAAAAAATTTCTCCGTTTATCACTGGAACACATTACTTTAACACGAAGTCTTGACGCATTTATTACAACCCGGAAGAATCGCAATCCTATACGGGTCTTATACTATAACCTCAGCTTTTGGAGGCCGATGTGCTAGCCTCGAGATTTCCGGACACGGTCTGCTTGAACATTTTATGATATCTCGACTAGAAAACTAACAGGTACATGCAGAGTTTCCTAATCAGGAAATCTGGCTGCAGAAAGGAGTTGCTCCAAGCTCGTTTTGGCAAACATTTTCCTCTCCCGTCATCACGTACTGCAAAGTTGTAAAACGACGATGATGACGAAATATCATGGAGAATACCAACACTTGATAGATGAAAAAAATTATGCTTGGATATATTAGTATTTAATTACGAGGACCTTGTAAGGAAAATATATCTCTATGTAGTAGCGTATTATAACAATATTACTTACAACGGCGAGCCATGAGGTTATTTTGAAGGGTAAACAAAATCTCTATAGTAAAGAGTAGGGCAGACGACAGTCGAGAATGGTCAAGAAGTCAAATCATAAACCTTCTTATTCAAATATTTGTGCCCTGCACAATATTTTCTTTTCTTTTGAAAAATTGGCTAGCAGATAAGTGAAATATATTTGTCAATGATTCAAATAATAAAGGTATAATATATATTCTTTAATTTAACATAGTCTTACAACCAATAGTTAATATTATCCCATATTTATTTTTGCGTTAATTCCTTTGTATTTCATGATCCACCAAGTGTCTAAGTGTTACAGTTACTATGAAATTAATATACTCCTTATTTCGCGTACAGCACAACTTTGAGATATTTAATAACTCTTCTCCAAAATTTAATGATTAATTAAAATCCATGACCAACCTTAAAACATGAAGTACATACGTTCGGAAATTTTAAAACTCAGAGATGTAAAGGTGCTCCTGAAACTTATAAAAACAATGAACAGAAATTATAAGTTTTTGTATACCATCATTTTTCAGTTTAATCTCTTTGCAAACATGTAAATATCAGTTCGTATTTGCTTTCAAAAAACGACACGACTTTCTTTGCAATTAAAATTTTTAAAAATTTATTTTTCTCCGAAATATTCTTAAAATGTTGACTGAAACAGTATAAAATTATTAAAATAGTTCTTTAAAAACTAATTTGCTTTCAGATTTATTTTAAATTCGTCTTTTTAATGTTAAAAAGTTAAAATTCGCGCGAAATGTTTAGTAAAATTAATTTTACCTTGTTCTCTTAACATTTTCTGAAACATGTAACGGTTTTTGTCTTCATTTTACACTTCGTACTACACAAAAGTATTATAAATCTCATTGCTGCGTCTGAATTCTTTTATAATGTGTAAAACTGGTTTTATGTTCTCTGAGAATGTAGAATCTTAGTGAGTGTTTCTGTAGTTTATACATTCTAATCTTCCACTCTACTTATGTTATATTTCAATGTCTTAGTTAAAATAGTATATAAGGGAAGTGTTGTGTGCATTATTTAATTATAAACTATTTCGGATGTCCAGCGTTACCTGGGTAATTATTAAAATTAGCCCAGTACAATATTTAATTAGAAAATAATCTCTTTATCAACACGGTACTTAACCGACACCGAGAGCATCTCGTTTTTGGAATTTACCTGTGAAACCTGACGTAATGTTAATTTAAACATAACCGGCGTGATGAATCAGAGTACTTTAATAATAATCATGTATATTGGTATTTTATATAAGCACACCAAGCGGTACAATTCTATTATACGGTAAGATAACATAGGGAAAATACTCTGGATACCCTTATTCGCACAGCACATTAAAAGAGTCAAAACTATTCCGAGTATACTAAAAAATGTTACATTATTTTTATGTAACGGTATTTCGTAAATTTAGGGCTGAACTAGTAGAAAAACTGCATGTCGAATGTCAGAACTGAACTCAGCGACTTCTATACCTCACGATTCAACATCAAAGTTAGTGATTTTCGAGCTATTTTTGTTACCTTTTTTACGCCCCATACATCAGGGCTATCCCTCTATCTTGCTGAAAAGGGTTCAAATTATAATAATAAAGGATAGGTTAAACTCTCGCAATCTCGTCGATCCTGAGAAATTGCCAAATTCTAATATCTGTCGTTCCCCCATGGGGATTTTCATGAAGAACACGTGTACAAAATTTGGTCGAATTGCGCCACCCATTTTTATAGTACGCGGAACTTGGTTTACCTTCTCTTTGGGGCTGAAATGCAGCTTAACTGTTGAATATCAATACTAAACTCAGTTACATCCGTAACACCAGATTCGATACCAATCTTAGTGGCTTTCTCCGTTACTGTTCGTCTATAACAAAATAATTGACCTTGAAAATTATTCGTTCGACGCAAATATCAGAGGTTTAAAACTTCCGTACAATCCATTCCCACTCAGACCGTCTCTGGATACAGACAACGACTTAAATTTATCCACAATAGTATGTATGTTTATGCATTCAAAATGTAAGTCTGTTTTATTTAGTTAATTATATTTCATTGAAAGATATACTTTATATATTTGTCGAAATAATCTGCATCCAAAATTTTAAATGTTTTGAAATTTTTGTTCAGTTGTTTGATAAAATTCTCATGTATGGTTGAAACGATGTAGATGTCTTAAATTAGTATCAATATTATTTCCGAACAAATTGGCTGGATTGTTTCGGTTGAAATCGCTCCAACTGTTATGATTTGTTTACGGAATATACACACATATAAATAGTTAGTTTTACTTACTTAATAATATTTTTATTTAACAAATTATTTATATGATTAATTTCATAACAATATTTGTGTTCATAAAATATGAAATAATGAGAATTTTGTCAATATCGGTCAGAATAAATTTAGTCAATGAATATAAATATATATGCAAAGTTTCGTTTTGCAATAAAAATTCAATGCAATCACAATGTTTCAACTCTTCCAATGAACCTCTTTGGGCTTTTAATATTCGTAAATTCAGATTTTCTTCAACAATTCCTTAACCGATGGAGTTAATGTTATATATGCTGCTTATTAATTCTATCATTGAATAAATTCCTACTGACCGTTCTTCATCACATTGCAGTATAGTAATTATTAATTACGTTATTATACAACCAAGCAGCTTTTTTTGCAAATTTCGCAGTTTTATTTATTAAAATAAATAATAAATCATTAGTAACAAGACGCGCCCTTAACATATGCAGATTGAATATTGTTACAGTTTAGGGAATCCAAACCCGCTTTAAATCTTTGTCGTGGTCTGAAAGATGTTTAATTCGTAAGCGAATGTTGAGTAATGAATCAATTTATTTATTTTTATACTTTACAAGAACATAAAATAATTTGAACAAAAAGTGTGCCTATTACAACTCCATCGCCTCCGATATTTATTATATCAGATTATCAGTGCATTATTCAAAACGTTTGCTTAGTCGAATAAAGGTAAATCATTAATAACAGAGTAACATATGAAGCGTGATGGAGATCTGGTGTAGAACAAGGGCCGGGTTCAGGCCGTCGTATTTTACTAGCCATGGACCTCGTTAGTTCGGCAGCAAATGGTATACAACTCGCTCATTACTCCAACCCGAATATGAGATAATATCTGTGGGAACGCGGCTGCTGACATGTCAATTAAGGCTTGCCACATACATACAAACAGCCTTTTCCAATTCCTGTAAGAAAATTCTCTGAAAAGTATCTGATACTCACTGTTTAATGTTATGATTTTTTTATATCTTCCTCGTCGTGAAGAGAAAACAATCAACTTTCTTCACATACTCCACAGATTAATCGCTGTTAGGATTAGGAGTGCAACGTTAAAATGCGAAATATATTTTATATTTTTGTTACACATTATTTACAGGGTGATGGCTAGTTTTTAAAAGAATCCGAGGTGTTACAAAAATTTAACCTTAACTGACAATGCTTTAATTGCTATGTTAAATAAAAATAAATATAATGGTATAAAAAGAGTATGATGTTTAATATACGTATGTATACAAATGAGCCAATTATTTTATTCAATTGATTAATAATATATTATTGATTAATAATATATTATCAATAAATACTCAATTAACATACACATACGTTGAAAAATATAACTTCGTTCACTTCTATGATTTGTTCTAACACGTATTTTTGTGGCTTGTTTGTTAGCCGTTTATAAAGCACGTTGTCGCGAGGATTCGCGACCCACTAAACACATCCTTCTCCTACCAAATCTTGCCTGCGATTCATTAAACGCAACATATTCGTTTTTCGCCATATTGCAAATATACGGCCAATCGCATGCACTCCTTTTCCGCGTATGGCCCGGTTATCAATCACGGTACTTTCATTTTACAGCAAAATGTCACGCGAACACCCCGTGAGTATATTTTCTCCCGCGTACGCTAACGCCTGCAGCGTGTCTGCTCTTTTGTGAAGGCGCCTACGCCGCTTTCTGGAACGGGATGTAACTTGCATGTTACAATATATATATATATACATTCATTGATCCAGAAAATAAATTGAATAAAATATTAGTTAATGAGTATGTCTTTGCTTTACTCACCAGTCTGTAAGCTGGTTCGAAACATCCGGCTTTTTAAAAAAATTCTGAGTACTTATTTGACATGCATAAATTATTTGAAAATTAATTCCGGGTTCTTTATTATTATTTTATCAGCCGTTACATTTATTTGAGTCAAGACTAAGTTAGAATAAATAATCTAATTCGTTTGATAATCGTGTCAACTTTTGGGTTCACTGTTAAATTAAATAAAGCCTATAGACAAATCAGAATGGCAAATCTTTGAATTTGTTTACGCAATGTATGAACTGGCAGTTTTCAAATGTGGTGTTAATAATGGATTTGACTAAATTTCCACAAAGTTTGCTGTAGACAAGTGTATCGATCGGTGACGCTGACTCTCCTGGCCTGATTAGACAAATTATAAATCATTAAAAAATTTCCAGCCTGTAACTTTAATTGAGCAAATTGTAGCATATATGTAAATTTGATAAGTATAGATTAAATGGAATTTCATTCTTATAATAATATATCATTATAAAATATGACCCCCTCCCCAATTCCTTTCAAAATAAATATGTTAATAGGTCACTGAAAACACTAATTCTTACTTGTATTTACTTGGCTTTTTGATTTTGTAACTTGTTAATTAAGTGCATTTAACTGTAAAATGTAATTATATGGTTGCTATTTATTTATACAAATATCAGCACACCAATGTGAACACCTTAAAATATATATATTACAAAATAGATGGTTCTATTTTTCCCTCTGATGCAACATATAAATTTGGATATTTTTGTGATGTTAACATTGATGAGTCACTGTTGAATGTCGCTAACCATACATGGATGTACTCAGCGCGCCGCTACGGGAGGTCGACTTCCTCGTATTGATTGAAGATTCTAGCTTAGCTCTTGCTGTATTCGCATTAATCCTTCCCACTCAATTGAATTATAAATATATTGCGTCTCAATACGTCATCGAAAATAGGCATGCTGTCACGGCTAAATGATGTGCAATGTCTCTTCTTATGAAATCGAGGTGCACGTAGTCAACATTCATCTCCTACCTCAATATAACCTGAATCAGGCAACACGCCTCACAAAAGTCAACGTTACCCCTGCGTCACAAAACTTATCGGGATTTTTATGATATTCAAACTCAAAATAAAAAATAAACTACATGGCATAAAATTAGTAATTAAATTTTAATGTAAATACATCTATAAAATACTTTTAAATACACGCTTTCATTTAGTAAGGAGTAACGGGTAAATTGAATCAGTTAATGTAATTTTGTAACTGATGTCAGATGCCATTAAAAAGAGTTATGAATTAAAATTGACACATTCATTAAATTTTAAATTGAAACTACAAATTAATTGTAGTTGTCTGATACATCCCATGTCTTACAACATTGGGTGTTGCTTGGCTTCTTACCAACAGATTCAGTTCTTCTACCTATACCAATAAATAAAATTGAAGTCTCTGTCTATCTGTTTATCTGTCTGTCCGTATGTTTGTCTCGAATAGGCTCCGAAACTGTACACAGATCTCAATGAAAATCTGAGGGTTTAAAAAGAGGAGATATAATTGAAATATTCGTCCATATTTAATTTCGATATATCGCAGAAGATATTTTTTTGGGTTAACAGGCTACATGAGGTGATCCTGAAACAGGCAAGCAATTGATAAGGGGGAATGCGGAAGGTAGAGCACGGCAGCCAAGGGTTGACTAGGGCTCCCAGGCTATAATTTAAGGATCCCACCCGTGTTTCACCTAAATAGATGCAGTTTTTGTAGATTCAAACGCACATTTGCCAAGAAACCTTTCCGTAGAATTAATATTTTTAGTATATTTATTATATCATCAAAATGAAATATGCACGAATATTAAAGTTAAATTTCCTGTTTTTAAACCCTCAAAATTTTATTGAAATCCGTTGAGCCGTTTCGGAGGCTATTCAAGACAAAACTACGGACAGACAGTCAGGCAGATAGACAGGCACTTCAATTTTATTCATTGGTATAGATTATTCATTGCATATTGTTTAAAATAATGTAATATTTATGACCCTTAATGCCATCGGTTATTCTTCTGTAATTAATATAATCAGAATTGTCAAAATGGTGATTTTTATATTAAAAATTATTGTTCTTGTGTTATTCTGGTCTGATGAAACCCTCCATGATAACCTATTCTGCACAAGTATTTAAAAATATGAAACTTAAAACATTTTATTAGAAGTAACAGTATATTAAGCAGATGAAGTATCATATACGCCAGTTCAACATAAGATTGTGTTACGTGGCCAGCGTATGAATTCTCCAGCACTCTTAATCTCAATCTCCCGGACCATGACGACACAAACATCCGAGCTCATGACAGGATTCGAACCCGGGACGTCTGGGAACAGCGACACTGACCACTAGACCACAGGAGATCGGCAAATGATTGTGCTACGAAAGAATATATAATCAGCGATACACGATAAGTTGAAATGCCTTATTGTTTTTTTACAGAATAATAGCCATATTTAACAACAATGTATGTGTTGTTGCTGGTTAGTGCATTGTTTCAGAATTGATATTATTTTTTCGTAAATGATATGAATATTTTCCTTGAGAAGGCTTTTCAAAGGTAACTGATTTGTAACATGCTTAGGCTACAAATAGTGTGAAACGATTGTTAACTGTAACATTCGAAGCCTAGTTCTCTCCTTGTCCTTGTGTGACATGAAGTTCACATTTTTTAAAAAATAAACCTAATAGTCTGAATTCTTTGAAAATAACGCTTTGAATTTATCTGTTTGAATACCACACTAAAATACCTTTTATATGAAATGTCACCTTTATTTATAAACCAATATTCGTTTTACTTTTTGAGTATACGCCTTACATATTAGAAAGGCAATGATTCCTTATTGCTCAAATGAGTTCTCACATTCTCCGTTACAGATTGGGCTACAAATGTAGATCCAAGAGACTCGAGGTGTTGTTTATTAAACAAATCAGAACATAAGTTTGAGCAACATTCTTCAGAAGGCATGCACCGCTTCCCGGGGACGAACAGCTGAATGGGCGGCTGGCGACATCAATTCTGATTGCAGTTACAATATATTTAATTCCTTGTCATTGCTAATTGGTGAGCCAGAAACGTGGAGAAAAAGTTCCGGCAGCGTACAGCGGTACTAATTTGCGCGGCACATTCTTTAATTTCTTTCTTTTTTACCTTGAGAGAGTAATTAAAATATTTCCTGCTCTTCTACCAGTACTCTGGGGACTATAATCAAAATTCAAGGCGTGCAATACGTGGCCACTTTGTCATTACCGCTCAAGGAATATCTCTCTGACTTGAGCTCAAAGCAAACTTCATAAAAAGTATCATATATCATAATATACCTTGACTACATTAATACAAACATAGAGGAGGTATCACAGCACAGATTCAAGTTTAAACACGCCTCTTCGCGTTCCTACCCATAGCTAGAACGACATTTTTAACGTATCAATTATGGTGGTCACCCTGTTGTACGTCTTCTCCTTTTAGAAATTACCTACCTATTTGAAACACGCAGATGGTTTTCAGATTGCCTAGTTTAGTTAGGTGTAGGAGGATATTAAAGGAAGAAGGTTCCACAAATTTGCTCAATATTTCAGAAAACAGACATAAAAATTAGTCACGTAAGCTATATTAAATACACAAAAGGTATTATTAAATGATTTATTTTAAACTGCTGTTATGTACACTGTTTTATCGGCCGTTACAATGACAAACGAACCAGCGATATCGTTTTGTCTCCCTGCGCTCCATAATTTGTCTGTGGCGGTAAATTTTAAGGAATTTCGCTACAGGAAGGCTCCTCCCCGAGTGGGCGAGGCCACGAAACACAACAGAGAACTGCGAAACAAAACATAAAATGTTAATAAACCCTAACACTAGAAGAAAAACGAACGCGCTTAAATGGGCGCGAAAAATTATAATGACGAAGCAAAAGTGATCGCAGGAATGGAGCGGAATTGTCAAGTGTCCTGAATGTGAGCAACCGTTGCGATGAATGCAGGTTTAAGTCGATCCACGTGAATGTATACATGTTTTCTATGCATGTCAATTAAGAAATTACGTTCAGAATCGCGACGCAAAACAGGGAACGGTCCAAGGTAAGGTGCACCTAGAACCCGGCGAATCTTGTCATCCTCTACGAAAACAAATTTTGCAGTCTGTAGATCCAGATGTATAAACATTTGCTTCTGTCCATGCCGTGACGACGATACAGGCCGCAACTTGCGCGCATATGTAACCGAAGCTGCTTGATGAAACTAGGTGGATCTGGAATTGCTGATGAGGAGTCTAAGAAGAATTCGCCTGGTAACCGTAGGACGAATCCGTAGACCAATTCTGTAGGACTAAATTTAATGTCTTCCTTTGAGGCTGAGCGTAATCCCAGTAAGACAACGGGTAGCGCATGGAACCAACTCGAGATTGGCATAAGAGAGACGCTTTTAGTGTACGGTGCCATATCCCATCCCAAAGCCATTGGCCCTGGGATGATAAGGAGAGGTACGGTTTCTCCGACACCCCAGCATGGATATTAGACCTTGGAATATGGTACACTCGAACTGGCGACCTTGGTCCGTAATCACTGAAGTCGGAGCACCAAATCTTGCTAACCAACAAGAAAAAAGGCGCCAGCAATGGGTTCCAACGTAATATCCTTCATGAGTATATCTTCAGACCTGCTTGAAAAACGATCAATTATTGTCAGAAGATACGTGTTACCATCCACAGCAGGAAGTGGGCCGACAATGCCGAACATGCGCAAAGCGTTCATTAGTTAAAGGAAAGGTACCCGTAGTGCCGAAGTATGACGAGAGACTTTATTTAGTTGACATTGTAAACAGGTAAAAGGCAATATACCAGTACCAACCACACGGATTTATGGAGACTAATCAGGAATATGAAATGAAATAAGGCCAATTTGAACATTACCTGTTAACTGACGATATAGGAACCAAAATTACAAACCCTAACCATATAGAAAATTGCCTGGGAAACAATATTGCTAGGACATCTGCTACTTGTTCCTACCTAAAGAACTTTCAAAAAATAAAAGCGCAGCAAGAAAATCTAATTTCCCCAAATCCCCTTTGTAATTACATTATCGTCGCTGAAATAATCAACGATGAAATATCACGCCACGAGATGAAACAAGTAATCCAGAATTCCAAAAATGCTTCATCTGGACCTGATGAAATCCCATGCCACCTAATTAAAAGTCTCCCTTTAAAAGGACTTACTCTTCTCCTATCCTTACTAAATACTATTTGGACCACTCATCAGATTCCACAAATCTGGAAAACGTCCACTATCAACCAAATCCAAAAACCTGGACTCAAAAATACTATCCCCAGTAGTTACAGACTGATATCACTCAACTCTAATTTAAGTAAGATTCTGGAGAGCCAAAAGGCTGGAGCTCAACAACCTTTCTTCCACAAACAACATCCTTTCCGTTGGAAGGACCACTCGATGTTAACATCGATGAACAATTACATTAAACAAGCAATAAATGAAAACCACCAATACGATACTATACATCACCAAAGATTACGATAACATACTACAATGGAACGTAATAAGTAAATTAAATGCAGCATAAATTATTTGCAACATCCTTCAATGTACAAAGAACTAGATTTCCCAAAATGTTATCAAAGTCAGGACATGTAATGTAACAGGAAATGTAAGGAATTCCACGCTTTTCGGGCCGTGAAATTCACCTGTTGCTCCCACCCTGCGGCTGCTTAAATAACCTCAACATCAGAAATAAAACTATTGCTCCTTTCTCTAAATACGACATACGCAACAACATGAAAGTAATCCAACATAAAGGAACAACTATACAAAGACATTTAGAATAAGCTGAATATGTTGTAACATGAAAAGTTACACGCAACAATGCGGGCCAGCTTGCGAGTTGCAACTGTCGCAACTCGGGCCAACAATGGAGTCTGTCGAGACTCGAGTAGTCGTCATGGGGTAGTAGAAGGAGAAGGATGTGTCGGCAGTTGCGGACGGAGAAAGACCACGCCCTGTAGTGATAATTTTTCTCATGTTCTGAAATGGATTAAAACTATTAAAATCCACTTTTATGGTATTTTTATTAAAAAATACCTGGCGCCCAAAAAGCATTTAAATCCTCGAAAACGGAGGTACGCCGGATCTTCTACAATGTAAACTCTAAGTTATAAAGTCTGGTCGCTAATAACACGTCCAATTGTTGATGCCAACAAAATTAATTTAATAAAGAAAGGTCAAACGAAGACAAACCCTCATGATTTTGGCATGTCATCAAGTATAAATTTGCAGCGGAGTAATCGAAGCCACGAAATGGGGGTGGGTGCCAACGAATCATTTGAAGAACGTGTGTTCTCCGGAGAAATCACCAAAATAAATGTTGCGTGGTACAAAAATATTTCACAAATATAAAAAAACGGAAGGGTCTGACAGGTTGATAAATATACAGTTACTTCACATACACAAACTTGAATTGTAATCTTTAAAAGTTGCGGCTATAAATGATTTAATTCCACTTAATAAAAGATCAATTTTATTGAATATGAATGTAACGATTTCATATTAACTCTGGTTTGAAACACAAAATACAACAATAAAATTACTTTTAATAATTGAAATTCTTATTAGTTTTCTAAGTTATTGGTGGAAAACGGAAAAAGATATCCAAAAAAATAAAACCAGAAACTACGAACTTTTTTTGATTAACAGGATACATGAAGGTGATCCTGAAAGAGGCAATCCCCTTTAATAGCATAGCAAAGAAATTAAAAGGGGGCATGCGGAAGGTAGCACCCGGGATAAAGTTTAATGATCCTACCCGGTGTTTCACCTGAAGAGATGCAGGGAAAACCCTAGACGACCTGCATCAGGTAGGTCGGGCTAGTGGGTACTATTCTCACACCTTTTAGAATGACGGGAGACGAGTTTTCTCTGCGACTCCATCAGTTTTTTTTGGTTAACAGGCTGCATGAGAATTTTTTTTGGGTAACAGGTTACATGAGGGTGATCCTGAAACAGGCAACTCCCCTTTAATAGCAGAGGAAAGGAATTGAAAAGGGGGGATGCGGAAGGTAGAGCAAGGTAGCCCAGGATTAACTAGGGCCCCCGGGCTATAGTTTAAGGATCTTACCCGGTGTTTCACCTAAAGAGATGCAGGGAAAACCCTAGAAAACCTGCATCAGGTAGGTCGGGCATTGGGAACTATTCTCACGCCCTTCCGAATGACGGGAGACGAGTTTGCTGTGGGGACGCAGCATTCCCTTCTCCGTGTCTCCACCAATTTCAGGAGGCAATTGGCCGACTGATCTAATGGGATCAGCGGACAACTCTTGCCATATGCCCAAGGTCTTTGACCCCAGTACATATACCTCCTAAAATAGATGAAGGTGTCTCGGCATATGAGAACTTTGATAAAAAAATACTCAGAGAGAGTGCGAGGCATTCCCGACATGATCAGGTAAGCCCCGCAGTCACTCTGGGCTGAAGCGTCTGCGAGAAAACTCCCGTGTAGTCAGGCAGCCAAGATGGAGAGAAATTGGGGAGAAATACCTGCGAGAGAAAACTCCCAGTCTTGCCTCACAACTAAACTACGAAGTTTTTTTAGGCAGAAAAAAAAGACGAACAAAAAGTTAAAAATGAAATAAAGTCTATTTCAATTTTAAATTATTTCACAAATGTTAACTTCAGTTTCTGCTCATGAAATATCACATTTTCCCGCGAATGAGAAGTAGCAATTACGAGAAATGTCTCTTTTTTGATTGTTATTTACATAAAAAGCTGAGTCTAATTGACTCGAATATTTAAAACGCTGTTCTTTTAAAAAACATTATTTACAACTTATGGCAGACTAAAATGAAACTTTCAATAGGAATAAAATTGAGCTTTAGGTTTCACGGTTTACAGAAACATAAAATCGTTTTCTTTAAAGTGAATAATCTGTGCTGATCTTAGGAACCGTGTGCGTGGACATTGTTAAGCTCGCCGTGAATCGGCTTACAGAACCCGATCGCTATAGAAAGGGAACCTCCGAGTGAACAGGTCAAAGTCCCGAAGATCAGTTGATCTGAAAAGGGTGGAACGTTGCATACTCCAGGATACAGGACTCAGGGTGTAAGCAGGAATTCTAGGAGCTGCACGACAAGAAATCTGACCTCCAGACAATACAGGAAAGAAACAAACAAAAAATTATACGGAAGGATTTAAAGTTATGTAATAATAAATTTTAACAGCAAAACATTCAACATTTTTGCAGGAAAATTAATTTCAACTATTAGGAGAACGATCACGAAACTTCTGTGCACAGTAAAACGCGTTAGTTAATAGAATAATTTTACATTTAATCACGAAACTTTTGTAATTATGATTGCTCTAGTCGCGTTTTCACCATTCGTTTGAAACAAATTATGTTCCGCTTTACAACCTTTAAGATTTCATGAATGTATACTCTAGGATAACTTTTTTCAAACTTTTAAAGAAACGCTTCCTACTATACTAGAAATAATAATTATATATAACACATATTAGATAGTAGTGTATTATAAATTTCTGGTCTCGGACATTCAGACATTCGTCGTTTAAGTATTATAAATTAAACCTCTAAGTCGAATGTCATCGCCAGATATAACGGAAGCAACCAAATTTTGGTCATTTATATCTGATGAGTAACATGGATTGCGGTAGATACGTATTAGAAATTTCTATGTTCAATCTATTTCTTAGAAAATTAATTCTCAAGTGACAAAATGACCATTATGTATTATTACCAGAAGAATTGTAAAATCTAGATATAGTTGGGTGTTTCCAGGGTGCATTACACTAATGGAATCCAGTTAAAAGTAATTTCTACATATATTTTAACAATTGTGCGAATAAGGAATTTTTTACTCTATTAATATTTTAATAAATTATTTGTGTTTATAAAGTATTAGAAATTCATGAACAATTCTCGGGTTTTCAACCGGGTAAATATAGAATCTAAACACAACGTTTCAATGGCTTGCTCTGCCATCTTCGTTCACTGAAAGATGGCAGAGCAAGCCATTGAAACGTTGTGTTTAGATTCTATATTTACCCGGTTGAAAACCCGAGAATTGTTCATGAATAATATACACCGGGAAAGCCCACGTTCTCTTATAAGTATTAGAAAACTAAAAATAATGCATCCAGTTCAAATCAACAAAATTTGTTTATAAATTGTAACTAATAGTTCGTTAATGAAGTTTCAATATTTCTTGAAAGAATGTAAGTATTGCGCGAATTATAATACAGTTGACACACCTGGAAAAGCAAAGTACATTACGTAAAAGTGTACACGGAGCAAGCAGAGCAACGTAACTCGTTCCCCAGCTGACAGTCCTAGAAACATACGGAATCTGGAGCGTTACTTTCCAACCGCATAAGCATTTGTCTTACTGTAGCGTAAAAACTCGTCCTTTTGGGCCGGGCGTCGAAAACACGTACACACAACACAACGGTACATTACAAAACGCCTGCCAGATTACGCTACATTGTCTATAACGCAACTGTGATTCTTATTTTAAGTTGCATTTGACTAACTAACTGTAATAAATCTTGTGTAAAATCGAGTCCAACAATTGAACACATTTTATTCTATTATCCTAATTTTTGCTACAAAGAATATTATCTTAGCGTCAATAACTAAAGAATATGGATCTGAGTAAAAGTACACTCAAATAACTCGCCATTCAACCTTGATTGATGAACGAGTGTTCATGCGCTTGGATGAAGTAGAGCATTTCATTTCATGCATTCAGACGTTTGGAAATGTCATTTCCATATGATTTGTTAATTTTTTTCTTTCATTATTCGTATAGCTCCATAACATACGACCACCTGTAAAACTAATACCCAATTTTACGTTTCAACAAAACGTATTTTACGTGGCATGGATGGTAATTAACTATCATCACAAAATATTTTCGACGCCATAGTGTGGCGTGCTTTTTATTATTTTTAAATTTAAAAATATATTGAAGAATTTAGAGTATATATTTAAATGGGTAGGCGTCAGCAACTTTGACATTTAAAACAGTATTATTATCAACAAATGTATAAATTCAACAAATAACAATATTTATAAATTTATTTATTTTAATGTATTTTATTTCCCAGCTGAGTCCTAATCAAGGAAATAACATAGCAAAAAACTTTAGTAAATTTTATCTACTTTACTCAGGGCTGTTGGACGCCATAACCTCCCCAAGTTTCCTGGTTTACGGGTAATCCTGGATTCAACGAAATGGCTGCTTCCGGGTGGTATGTGAGCAAGAAGGTCTCTGATGTGATTAAGAAAACGTGTCTCCGCTTTTGTTTCCTTGTGACACTTGTAGACAAATCGCATTTTCTCTCTGACTCCTTGAAGCCATCTAGTCCGACTTTCCGTTTCACTAGCTCCTCTCTGACCTTCCACCTCAAACTCTCTTTTCCAAATTCCTCTTCGAGGTCCTTTATACCTCGACCTCATTTATCCTAAAAATATCATTGGTCTCCCCACTTATTCCATCTTACCAAGTACTCCAATTGGGTGGGCGTCCATACTCTCTCCAAAAATTCAAAATTTCAAAGGGGCCAACCATATATATCTTTTGGATCAACCACCTAGCTGAATCTGGTATTTTTCGCTGAGAAAGGGCTGAAACTCTTCAGGCCAGACTTCAAGTTTGACTGTGTTTGTTTTCCGGGATTATCCATAAAGGTGCCGGTTTTCTATGGAAACTTCGTACAGAATGCTTAATATTGTAAATTAATTTAAATAAATAAAACGTACAACGAAAATTTATACACGTCACGATAGCTGTCGGCTACAACACTAAGGGGTTATGCAATTAAACATAATAATAAGTCAAAATATACATAATAGCAGCATAGCACAGAAAAAAACTCTGAATTTCAATTTTTAAATAATTTTTAA
This sequence comes from Eucriotettix oculatus, assembly GCA_034510155.1. Taxonomy (NCBI): domain Eukaryota; kingdom Metazoa; phylum Arthropoda; class Insecta; order Orthoptera; family Tetrigidae; genus Eucriotettix; species Eucriotettix oculatus. The sequence goes on from CM067377.1 coordinate 62,522,043, forward strand.
AATTTATGTATATTACTACATTTTATTTTGTTCTATTTTTAATAAGAATTCCCAGCTTTAGTATTTACGTGACATTTAATTTGCTCTTAAATCAACGCTTAATCCCTACATATATTGAATTGATTATATTTATTATTTATAGAATTATAACATATTTTCTTTTCGCATTAATTAATTGAAGTTGTCAATTTAACTTATCATTTTCAAATTATTTAACATAATTTCTGTTTATAATTGTATATAGTAATCAATAAACTTTCATAAGATTTAAATTCATTATTTTAACATTTAACAAAAACCAAATCTTTCAATAGTTACAAGACGTTGTAGAAAGGGCAAGGTCAGAATGCAGATTGACTTAGTTTTATCCTCGTATTTCTTGGACAATTTGGTTTAATTAGGTAATAAAATGCCCTGAACTTTAATAGGCCTCCATCAATAACTGTCTGGATGAATTTGGAGAAACCAGGGAAAATCATAAACATATTAGAATGTCGATGACCGTAAGCTCTGTCGTCATGTTCCCTCGTGAATCCCATTTACGAATTCCGAGGTTAAACGAGGATGAGGTTCAGATACAAAATCGTTCCGGTGTTTGTAACAGAGATAGTAGTCGCTATTACTCAAGAGACATTGTCATTCTTGTCCAAAATGATAGTCTTCACGACAAAAGTTTTTTATATGAATAAATAAAATAGAGAAACATTGAAGTGAGATCAAGCTTCTAGAAGTAGCTGGAACAAACACTATAAAGATCTCAGACGTTAAAGAGATGGTTCTGCTGGCTGATTCCTGGACCGAATTATTTAAATATATATCATGTGATGGCTACTGAGGCGCAGAAATCAATGAAAAGGAGATCAAAGAGGTTTCCATTAGCTATTTTTTTCTGTATTCGAGAATGACCATTGACTTATTTTGGAAACAAACATTTTATTGCCATTCGTTGATAAGAGGAATTTCGATGGATTTGAGCTCTCACTAACATCAAGAAATTCATTTATTCCCAATTTATTTTAATTTAACGCATTTTGCATTACCATAACCTATACAGTATGGGATGAAAATTCCAGTGAATGAAATGCCATCCACTAAGTCAGCTTGCCAAATATTAAAATCATTATTTTGTCTGTCCCCTTACCTGCCAGAAATTATTAGTAGAAAATAAACAGTAAAAACGTAGCTGTTCTAAAATTTTATTAAACTAAATTAAAGAGTTGACTTAAAAATTCATAAAATAATTGTATGCTATACTTTATAAACATATAAAATTCAATACAAATTATAACTTTTATTAATAAGATTCTCAAGGAGCAGCTTATTATTTGTCTCTCTATGCGGTTTTACTGAGGATATCCTGCATACAATTGACCGGAAAAATAATGCACATAGCTTTATTTCTTTATGAATCATCCCATACTCTTGAGTTCACCCACTCTGGAATTCTGTCTGTTTTTTAATAGCAGTTTTTTTTGTAAAATCCGAACAACTTATAGAAAACTTATAACTAAAATATTTCCAAAGTAATCAGTTAAATGTATGTTTAAATTAATTACATTTAAAATTCAACTTGTAATGGTAAAACACAACAAAATACGGAATTTGTCGGTTCAAAATGAAAGGCAGTCGGCTTGAGAGAAATTGAAGAAGATAATAGAATCTAGACAGTGTTGACGCCGGTTTTGGTTCTGTAGCTGTGATGAGGCCTGGTATTCTTCCCTAACATCGGTGGTAAGTGGGGTATATGGCTCCTCCCAAATCATAAAGATAAATTCTTTTAATTGGAGTGGATTTCGTGTCCGCTCGAAGTAAATTAAATAATGGAGGGGTAATGATATTAAAAACGGACGCAAATGGATTTTGAGGCATTATTAAAAATTTGCTGATTGGCAATGGACTTTATGACTATGTTGATAGAAGATAGTGACTTGAAATTTGATTGATACAGAGAGTGTGTGTGTGATAATTAGGAGCAGGATATTTCAATCTGTGGAGTGGTCTTGAATTATTGGATCCAGGGCAGATTGCTTGCTCTCGATCGCGGCGGCAATTAAGAAGATTAAGTGAGTAAGGTGTTCATTTTCCAACAAGGAAGTTTAAAGACGTCAGTTGGAACGACATCTGAGGACAATAGATGAGTTTCAGGCAATTCAGAAAACGGTAATTACTCTGTAATCTTCCGATTTCCTTTTACTGCCACTTACGAGTTGCGGGTTTTGATCTTAAATCTGGACTATGAGAAGACCCTTAAATACAACCCGAGAATAGATCTCATGTTTATAAATGTTAGTTCTTGATTTTCTTTTTGTAGTTATTCTATATAATGTGTATATTGTCAATTCTAAGAAATTATAATAAAAATAGTTTGACTAGTAAATAATGTGCAATTAAGAGACGCAAGGCAAAGTGGTAGTTATAAATGTAGACCTTATGAGAGAATAATCTGATGCACGGGAATTAAGGAATAAAATTGGAGCAATTTGTTCAATTAAGAAGTAACATATAACATTATATTTATCAATATTTTCAAATAAGTTACAAGTATGACATTATTGAAAGCTAAAACAAAATCATATAAAAAATAAAGCATACCAAAATTATCATGAATTATAATAGGAGTATACCTTCTTCGCGTCTCCTCAAGGCAATCGGCACTATCTGACTAAATTACAGTAACTAATTAGCTAATGCAATAAAGTCGGAGGAAACGAGATAACTTAATATGAAATTCAAAAACTTATGTATAATTAAACAGTTAACATGTACGTGAAAGTATTCTATGTCTACATGACACCTTAATATTTTTAATATTCGCATTTCCCGTGGTCTATAGAGGGTACATTTATAAAATAGATAGTGTGCATCTATGATCATAATTTTATAGAAATTTTATTAAATTAATTTTACTACTACCCTGACCTTTGTTCGGTGCTTAAATGTATTAGCCCGGTTAAGTATTTAATTCGACACTGTTATAACCGGTATAAAGCGCGTCATCTTTTGAAAACTTACGTTGTGAGGTCTATCTACCCCATGGTTCTTAGAACGGGTTTCAGAAGGTCTTTCTCTCTTTAATTTTGACGGAGATATATGCAATTGAAATTTGTGAGTCTTTGATGTCAAATCGCGTTGTCTTCCGAAATAATTTTCTTCGTTGTCGTTTGTAGATACCCACGATGCTTATAATGCGATATAAATATTTTTTCAACTCCTACTCGTAATTACGGGTGTATCTCCAAATAAATTTTGTCACTGTGACGTCACAACTCACTCCGCTACATGATCCGCACTGAACCTTAAAAACATTATCTATAAACTCAAAACAACTTAGCAATTTTTATCCTATGTACACAATCATACAACAGACAAAGACACAAATTTTAAAGAACACACATACATAAATTTATCGAAAATACTCACGCATGCAATTGATAACAAATCTATTAAATTATAAAGGTTAAAAAATATTCATTCGCAAGCCGTTTACACGTTGTGCACTCACCCTATTAATTGAATTATTACCTTCATATAACGCTACGTTTTATAAAATATAACCTTTAGCCTAAAATTTTTATTTTAATGTTTATTAATTGTTTTAATATTGGTTTGTTACTGAACCTCTCCTTAATGAAATAATTATGTGTAATTCTGTTAATCATTTGAAATTTTAACTTGAAAACATTTTCATACTTCGCAAAAATGAATAAATTTCGAAATAGACACCTAACCAAGTTTATTGAAATTTAAGAAATGATATTAACAGTCATCACCAAATTCAAAAAACACTTTCATCGCAAATAATTCAATTAAAAGTTGCTGATGACGTATTTATTTTCATGGATATATAGAAACTGTTTTCAGAGTCACGCTAAAGATAGATTATTTTATATTTTGTATAATTAAGCTTATTAGAGAATAATTACTCCAGAATTCAGAACATCTAAAATAGACATTTGAAAATGTCTACTAAAGACTATATGATCGTTTACATTCTAATTAAATGTCATAATTTATTGTAAACGAACAGAAAAAAAATCATAGCTAAACAATGCCAAGCTATTTTGATAGTAGGAAAGAGATCATTGTCTCAGATTTTTATAAATTTTTAATTCCGTTATTCTACCAAAAACCAGTAACTTAGTACTGTTTCAGTTTCCTCAGCATACAACTATGTAATGTAATTTATTTTAATTAAATATTTGTGTAAAACGTAGAAAGACGTTATAAAATATATAAAACATTTATTACAACATCAATTTTGATTATACGAGACGGAAATTGAAAGCTTTTATTTTCTCATTTTTGTGTATTTCCTGGGAGAGTTTTGATGCAATCTCGCTCCTCTGTGCTCCACCTGCCGTTTCAAGTCAGACAAGCAAGACGGAACGGAACGACTTCCGAGTCTGATTTCAGTTCCGGTGATTAAAGGCATCTCCTCTCACTGTCTCCACTCAGCCAGAAAAACCTTAGAAATCTCCCGATATGCCGCGTTAAAGAATTTTTACAGTTAGAACGAGATTCTACGGCTACCTCGACGCCAGTCATGCACTACAATACTTTGTCTGCAAAATTATTCATTTCTATTTCTAAGTCGAATACAGGTTTCCTTTGGGTAGACGACACATGATATGGGACATTGGTTAAGATTCTCACTTGGTGGAGCAATTATGTTAAGAACTCAGTTTTAATATTATTAAATTTTATTTTCGGAATTCAATGTTTTCAGATTAACATACAATCAGCACATATTAACAAATTATCCAAAAGCAACAATATCAATTATTAAAAAATACTCTGAGATAACGACGTTATTTAATTAAAACTTTTAATCAGAAATATATCCCTATTATAGAAAATAGTATTATGTAGGTATGAAAGTGAAAGAATTTAGTTTGGGTAAGTCACGTTCGCAAGTATAATTTTCAAAACAGAGATGTTTTGTATTCTCATGGTGGAAGCTATGAAACATGTAAAATTGTAATACTGTATAAAAATACAAATATGAATCGATTTCAAGTAATAAAAGCATAATTTGTTGCGCACAGAAGCCAAAATCACTACCCCGCTTGACTTTTTTACATGAAATTTAAAACATTTTCGAGTTATCAGACTGTTACTGTTCCTACATATTTATATTTAAAATATGATTTTAAGGCTTATGATCTTTCCTATTTCATTTAGAAACACATTAACTGCACTCTGTAACATTTTAGCTTCAAAGTTCGTTCCAGGTTTCCACAACGAAATGACAATCGATCACTTGAATAAATCATTCTTCTAAGGCTCTAGTATAATGAAAAATAGTCTTTACAGACTATTAAATTTGTGCAATTGAAAGTTTGAAGACCTGAAAAGTATTTTTATGAGTGCGTGAAATATTTCGTGACGGTCAGCGCTACAGTCTTCCTCAGGCAATAAGACCGATCACAATACGGAAGAGGGCTTTTACCAACAATGGTAACCAAAAATATGATCAGTCTCTTAAATAAATGGCACCCGTTCCTAATTCAAGAAAAAATTGCTTGCGTGAAGTCGTATGGTACACATAGATAATTGGAATCAGCTAACTCTATAACTAATGCAAAATATATATTAGGACACTCGTTCACATTCAATGGCTAAACATTTTTCTTTTGGGTGCAATTATGTAAATAAAAAGCAATGGGAGCTATTTGAAGTGCAGCCGATTGGCTATTGGATAAGGAAGAAGAAAAGTTTGTGGTCATACATTGTGAAATGGATAGAAGTTTGGTGCAAACAGATTCATTAAATCACGGGATTGAGCTGCTATATTTACACCATAATAACTAGTGTTGGTTGAAGTATAGTAGGCATAGCACAGGCAAGGAAGGCTTTCGCGAAAAAGAGGAATTTACTGACGCGTAATATAAATGTGAATATTAGGAAGTCGTTGCTAAAAATGTTCGTATGGATGAGAAACGTGGGCGATAGGAGTTGCGGAAAGGTAAAGTATATAAGCCTTTGAAATGTGGTGTTATAGGAGAATACTGAAAATCAGATGGGTGGATAAAATCACTAACGAGGAAGTTCGAAACCGAATAGGGGAACAGCGAAACATATGGATAACGTTGACCAAGAGAAGAGATTAGATTAATAGGCCACGTTTTGAGACATGAGGATCTAGTAAAATTAGCATTAGAGGGAAGTATGTGAGGTAAGAACAGAAGAGGGATGCCAAGGATGGAATAAGATGTTTAGGGAGGATGTAGGATGTGGTAATTATGCGGAAAAGGAAAAGATAGGTTTTCATGGAGGGTTGCATTTAAACCAGTCTAAGAATGAATACCACAACAACATACTTTATTTTATCGTCCCATTAATATTTATAGTCATTCGGGACTATCATACGATCACCTAGTACTCAGAGACATTTTGACAAGATGCTAAGACTACGATTGTAGAAGCATTTATATCTTTTCTAATAACTTATTATGAGCTAGAAACGTGAACAGATATTTTAGGGGTCAATCAAAAAAGTGGGCGAGTTCCTCCTCTTTGATATGGTGAACACCATGGGGTGCATTATCTGAGTCAGCGTTACAGCTACGCAATTAGTGCGTTGTCGTGAGTATTCCTACTACAAATAAATCGAGTTTCCCTCTTAAATAAGGACGCATGAGTAAGCATGGAATTACCCTAATGGATTCTGGTTAAGATGCTCTGCTCCCTTCTACTTAGGTCAACCGAAAACTATTCTGTTGCCGCCATTACTGGAATTTTCCTGACTTGGGAAATCTTTTCTGTCTCTTAAATCATCATCCTTAACAATAGCCCCATTTCAGAAAATGTTAATCGATTTGATCCCCCCCTCGTTATGTATGGTACGACTGTTATTTGTTGAACTCGATCTCTTCGCCTCTATTTGGTAATCACATTTCCAAAAATTCCCATGCGGGACGGGCTCCAACTCTGGCAATTTCATTAGGCACATCTTGTACTTCCAGTGGGCTACTACGAATGTGATTGAGGATCTCATTTGATTTGTACTGGTTATCTATCCCCAATATAGCCTCCAAGGCATCCGAGAATATTATAGTAACTTTCTCTTGAGACGTTTAGCCAGATCAGTAGCTTCTAGAATGGCGGACAGGTGAACTAGCTTGACACCAGCTTCAGTTTCCAAGGAATCCGAGCGAACTTCAGTGGTGGTGTAAATGGAAAAAAATAATTTTACCAACTGCATGGCTGCATCAACGTAGATGTCCTTGGTGACTCAATAATATCCTTTATCAAGTTATTATATACCCTTGTATTTAGTTTAGCATCCTTGTATTCTACTAGGACGATTCAATATCAAGTTTGTCAATTACCCAAGGAGTCGAGAAGTCAACATTGTGAATCAGTACCTTAGGAATACATAGGTTATACCTAATGGTGAAATTGTTTAAGTATTGAGGGATGGTGATATATTTATCCTATGGCCTGAGATTTAGAACCCCACCGTAGGGGGTATATCTACTTGTGTCAGCCTAAACCTAGTCTCCTCCCTTAGCGCCTTGCATCTAGATCTAAAGCTCGGGAGGTCAGCCTCAATTGGGATCTTAGTCGGAGGAGTGGTTCTCAGACACCGGGCAATAATAATAAAGAAAACCATTGTCAGTGCGTCAGAATGTATGCCACAGCTATAGGCGTCCAAATTACTGATCCGAGTTTGAAAATTTGGCACAAGTGTTCCTCAACGACCGAAGCTGCCCATGAGCTTGAAATTTTTTAAATGAAGTTATAAATGTGAAAAAGTGAAAATGTCAACAAACCTCCGTTTCTAAGTTGCGCTAGAGTTGGCTCAAGCAAAATAATTTTTTATGCCGAGAATGGTAAAACTTATGAATGTAGTGTGCTCTCAAGTGCTGTAATAAACTTTTCTTTGATAACATTCCTGCTTCATTATTTAAGTGAACCGAGCAGCGCAGATATATAATCAAGAAATGAATTTTTGGTTAATGACGATTGTTACAAAACTCATTATCTTACTTCTTCATAAAGAAAATCTAATTGACATAATTTTCTCACCGATTCACAAGAAAATATAGAGGTAATTGTGGGATCTGAAGGCTAATGGAAAACTGCATATTTATAACTGGAAATTGAAAGATTTGCAAGCTGTAAACTTACTTGCCTCTTAATTGGGCTACAGTAGAATAATCTACACATTATTTTTCATACAATTGTTTAATCGAATGTCATGTAGTTGTTTCAGTATTATCCGAAAAGCAAACTGTTTATGAAAGTATGGTGACTATTTTGTGGTGTTGGTGCTTAGGGGCAGGTTGGGCAGGATTGCGTTACGCACAGCACTGCACAGCACAGCACAGGAGCAGCAGCCGCGATTAGCTCGTGAGCACGCGCGTGCGGCGGAACCGCGACACCGCAATTAATCGTTCTTTATGTGGCCGTTTGTTTGCGGCGGCGCTGGGGTTAATTGGGGATGACGACTGACTGACGACGGCTGTGGACGGCGCTGCTGGTCATAAAGATGACCGCCACACACCGCAACACGACAGGGGAAATAAACGCAGCTACTTGTGCGTACGCTTTGCTACCCTCCCTTATTGGGATCGCAACAAATATGGAGGCTGGGAAACGAGAACGGAGAGTTCTCCGTGCTCGGCAAAAGACCCGCTAATGAGTCCGTCATCTCGAAAACAAGAACGTCTTACCTACCGCAGCAGTCGCATGCGAATTCCTGTTTATATAGCCTAGCCAGAAATAGCCACAAATCTTTCCAGTAGAAATTCGAAGCATTATTCTTTAACCTTTCTTTATAACGATTTGGGAACGGAAGAAATTAAATATTGAGAACGGACATAAACGTTGTTCTACGTAATTCTTTCTTTTCTGTATGAATTATAATAATACGAGCAAGGTTTGTCAAAAATTGGCCATGGAAACTGTACACGAAGTAAGAAATAACTCTATAGACCGATTTCGTTCATTTACGTAATATTATGTTTGTATTTACTTGTTAGTCTACAATGCGGCTTAAGCCCGGTCGCAGATACATAATTAAATTTACTTATATATGTAATACTTCTAATGCAAAAATAACAATTGTCCTTTAAAATGTATACACTCCTGAAAGAAACAAAACAGTAACCCTAAAAGAAATATATTAACCTGACACTTCATTTCACTTTGGATTTAACATTTAAATTCGAATATACATTTATACTATTGAGGATAGTCTCTTTACTTCACACATTTTCTGAGAATTATCCTAAACTTACTTTCGTGAAGAGGATTTCCCTCAAAAACTCCCACGGGTAAATTATTCCTATCGATAATTGTTCCATTTTGGAATGAAAATTTGTTAACATCTGTTTCTTGTTTTCTATATCTTACTTTGAGTTGATGATTCCATCTATCTACATAACTGAGCTTTTCATTTTAGATCTAATTCCAATCCATATAAGCTTTAAATAGCAAATGCAGCCTTGCTTTCTCCCCCCGCTGTGACAATAATTCCTAACCTAGTTGTTCTTGGATCTGACCCTACGCGCACAAAATTAGATGTCTTTGTCTGATCTTTCTCTAATAAATCTATTTTTCTGATAGGGATCCCAACAAGCCGTCCCGAATTCCAGAATTGGTCAATGTAAGGTTAAATATGCCATCTCCTTTATTTTGAACTTTCCTTTTTTTAGTTCCTCTTTATGAAATTTAAGGATTACCACCTTTTTCCGATCGCAAAATTCACTTTTCTAATTTTTATTGTTGAAAAAATCCTCAGGTGTTTGCAGCTCATACCCTTAGAATTTCTTCCCCAGCTATTCCAGTCTTCCAACTAGTCCCGGATCAAATATTTTAAAAATAAATTCAGTTAACTATGTAGATCTATCTAAGCAATAGACTCAAGTAACATTTCACGTAACCACATTAAGTCTAAAATTAAAGGAAGGCACCAACAAAGGAATCTAGGAAAACGTTTATTTTAAAAATATTAACGATTTATGATAGGGATTAACTGAAAATAAAAGGATTGATATTAATAAAATTAAGTGAAGTGAACGAAAGCAAAAAGAAAATTCATATATTAGAAAGATACTTAAATTTAATATTATGTAATTGCAGTGAGGTAAAGTGCATGGAAAAGAGAAAAAATGCAGAGAGCAATAAAGCGCCATTAACAGTTATTAGTATTATTGCATATAGTTTTAGGGACGTAATGGAGCGGTTCTATCGTCCGTTATTTCTTTGTTTCTTTTTTATGTCGTTTATAACTTCTATACATTAATTTGATATATTTTGAACCTTACCACCGAACTTTGCCCAAGAAAATGCAATTTATCTGAAGAAGAAATCACAGTTAACATTTATTAAAGTAGTTTGATAGTAATAATATTATTATATATGTAAATGGGTTAGGGAAGACTCCTGCCGAATATATTATTACCATTGTTTAGAAATCATTTCCTGTCGTTAAGGAATTATAATCAACTGGAAGTACAGTAATTTTTTTCTGAAAGTAAATTTACTCCTATGCTCATATAATTTCTAGATTTATGTAAAGATGTTGAGGTTTAATTGCAGTAAATAGTTATAGGTATTGCAGTCTGAGAAAGAATTGAGAAATTGAGAATAAGGCTACATTGCAAATACGGTATTTGAATAGCTGCTGCTAATAACAATGACAGTATTTTTATTTACGCACTCTTAGTTCAGGAGACCAGGATGGAAAAAGGACTTCAAGAAGATGGCAGCGACTAAATTGATTGAAATGGTCGAATTAGAGGATAAGAGTATTAAATTTAGAGTAGATATATGTAGGGTACACCTTGAAATGTAGATTGAAACGTTGATAATATATAAGATTTCCAAACAATTTGGTTGCTATGATTTTATCAACATTTTATTCAGTTACACATTTGCTGCTGTTGTGGCATTCAGTCCTAAGACTGGTTTGATGCATCCCTCCATGCTAACCTACCTTGCGCAAGCTTTTTCATTTCCTCATAGCTAGCACAACCCACATACTCCCTAATATGCTTAGCGTATTACATCCTTGGCCTCAATCTCCTGTTCTTACCCCACACACTTCCCTCTAATGCTAATTTTACAAGATCGTCAAGTCTTAAAACGTGGCCTATTAATCGAACCCTTCTCTTAGTCAACGTCCTCCTTATTGTTCGCTTTTCCCCTATTCTGTTTATAACTTCCTCATTTCTGATTCTATCCACTCATCTGATTTTCAGCAGTCGCCTATAGCACCACATCTCGAAAGTTTCTATTCTTTTCCTTTCTCACCTCCTATCGTCCACGTTTCGCACCCATATAACACCACGCTCTATACGAATATTTTTAGCAACGATTTCCTAATATTCACTCTTATATTATCCGTAAGTAAATCCCTCTTTTTCGCGAAAGCCTTCCTTGCCTGTGCTATCCTACCCTTTATGTCTACTTTACTTCTACCATCCCTAGTTATTAATTACGCTTCCCAAGTAGCAGAATTCCTTAACTTCCGTCAAAATATCCCTTCCTAATCTAACACCCTTTGTTATTCCACTGTTTCCCATACTACACTCCATTACCTTGGTTTACCCTCTATTAATCCTCATATTGAACACTTTCTCCAGGACTACGTTAATGTCATTTATTACGGTTTCCAAGTCTTCTTCTGACTCCTCTAATACTACAATATCATCGGCAAAGCGTAAGGTTTTTATTTTTAGACACATCTGTTAACATTACTTAATCGTGTGTGTTGATTAGCTTTATTTATGTGCAGTTAATGAGTTATTAAATTTATTTAAATATATTCATTTTAAGTGTAGTACATTTATTTTAGCAGTGAAATCATCCATGTCAGTATCATTAGTGCTTCAGTTTCTCTCTCTACTACTGCTAATCAAGGAATACTTTACACTCCGCCATTGTAATGAGTCCCTATCATATCGAGTAACTTAGACGAGCGTCCTGGGTCTCGAAGTGTTATTAATCCAGATAATCAAGCAGTTTACAGAAGTCATTTGTTTCTAGGGCCGCCTTGGCCACTCCCAAGTTTTCGCCAACTGCATGTTTGCCAACTGAAAATCCCAGGTCATCAGCTTGGAATTTTAATACCCATATTACAAGTCTGGTTCGTGCTCGGTTACAAAATCGTAGGATTAACTACTCGCCAGAGTGGCAGCAGAGAGTTACACACTTAAACTTGTCGTCTCTCAATCCTTGCTAATATCTTTCATAAAGTGAAATAAAATGTATTATGAAACTACAATTTCACTTTATAATAAATTACGCTACAGGAAATAATTGAAGTATGCAAAAAATTTAAGCTTTCAAATATTTCTGTGATTACTCCCATTTCAATGAATATCGTTGGTCTCATACAAATTTTTATAATTACTTACTGACTCAGAATAATAGTTTTACTCTTTAGTATAGAAAGCGGGCATATGTTAGGTGTAACAGATTTTAAGTTAAAATTATTGTTAACGATGGACTCTTACCCAAATATTTGCTGTTAAACAAGGTTGCCCTAAAATTGTATCGAACAAAACTATTAATTTTGTCGCTAGGTAATAAAACCGAATTAATGCCCAAATCTTACTGATAGTAGGACGTCCATAATTAATTAGATGAAAATGGCTGTAGCCGAAAGCTACTGACGTGATAATTAAAACAGAACAGAGACCAAAAGTCAGAAATTGTGTAATTTAATTAGAATACGTTACGTCCACCAACATTAAGGGCCTCTTCAGTTCTTTAATTAAAATAAAAAATCTTTCTCCATATTTTACTCTCGTCGCCTGTACACTATACAAGTTTTTTTTTAAATCTACAAATGCCATGAACGTAGACCTGTCTTTCTTAGTCTATCTTATAAAATTAGACGCATGAATTAAAACTCCCAAATTTAATATAATAATCGCACCATCCTGACAAGCGAAAATAATAGCTTAAACTGAAATGTGCTCTTTCAGCTGTCTAAAATCTTAAAAAAGTGTTATTCAAAAATATCACCTCTTCAACAAATAATGTTCAAAATAAGTATATTAACAGGGTTATTTAAATCTACATTCCAAATCCCATACAGAAGAGGGACTCTGGCCATATAACAGCAAACAATCCGGATCATTTAATGACAATGAAAATAATAAATAACATGGTTTCGTAATTACCATGAAAGGAAAGATTTATTTCCGTTCAATTCTATTATTACTAAGACGAATGATTAGAATATTTTTGAAATGTTACTTCCAACTCTTTTAATGTTAAGTGAATTTTCTGTATTCCATTGTAGTTAGTTATTAATTTCTATCTTTCTTAACTTCCCACTAACAATGAATTGTAAATATTACACTGTATTCGTGTTTTACAGAGAAAAGTTTGGGTTCCAGGCTAATATAGCCTAGTTTACAGCATAAATATTTATTTCGTGGAGTGACAGTGATACTATTCTAATATTCAACAGAAACTCTTATTTTGAACTAATATATTATTGTCTCTCGGCAGTCTCGATTATGTTTTGAGTCGTCATCCAGCGCCTTCAAATTGCCGACGGCTGCTCGGAGCTGAGCATCAGCTGTTTAGGAGCGGGTCTCGGTGTACGCGGGGGCGTGAGGTGCGTGCGGTGTGCTTATCACTCACCTCCGCAATCGTAATTAAGCGCCGAGATATAGACAAATGAGATGTAAATTGAGTCAGCGGCGCAGAACACCTGTATTATTCATGTATTGAGTGTTTGTGCTGCCCAGCGTTGTCGCATTTAAATCTGACGACTTAATTATCAGGCGCGGCGCCGCCCCGCTCCTCTGTGTATATAAGTTTTTTATTCGCGAGCTAGCCACGGCTGCGTTATGGTCATTAATCTCGGCCCATAGCGTCTGGAGCTCAGCAGAAGAAGTACTTTGTCTTGGCGAAGAGCATTAAGAGTTTACATGACGTATGCAAATCTCGTGATCCTTCACAAAGGCAGTGGGGTTCCGTCGCTGGCTGGCCCTACTTTAAACTCGGCAGCTTATAGCCGACTCTGCGCCATTCCAGCGGCGAATAAATATTTACGAACGTCAGGGAGCTTGTATCCGCTAATAACTTGTTTTTATACACAAAGTCAACTCTATTATGGCCAAGTCCTTCGGAACGACAACGCAACGAGTGCCTATGGAAATGTTTTTAAGCTCCTATAACTCGTTCCCGTACTTTTTAAATTTTCATTAGCGACGGTAATATCTTTCTGCATTGCTCAACATGGCAAATATAACCGGAAAATATTATTTCCTAGAATCATTAGTGTACTGGATATTAGATCGTAATTACAATAAAAGCAAAAGGTTCCACGGAGTGAAATTAAGAAAAACAATTATGTAACGTAATTAATTAACTCAGACATAAAACATTGACTCCAGATTGCTTTTTTACGATAATAATACAGCTTATTAAAGAACTTCAACTGTAAATGTAGCAGATGAGACTAACTTCGGCCTCATGATGATATACTTACACCATATTGTTTGTTTCATATTAATGCCGTGTTTCAGAAATCGTCCGTGAAATTTCTGAAGAGATGATAATTCAATTTATACAAATCAATATGCACTAGTGGAACAAGTGTGTTCATTATAGTGACTTTACGAAATTTCTAACACTGTAGTTACCAATATATGAATATATTATTCAATATACTTCATTTATAAAGTGTGTAGCATAACTCGATAGAAAATTTTAGGGCTGTATTTATCATATTGAGAGACGAAACAAGGTTCCGGAAATGCATAATTACCTACTTATCCGATCTATTATGACATGCACTGTTATCTGGACTCTGGCTACAATTCATACATGAATAAGCAAAAAGTAGAAATCTTATGGCCCAAACGTCTTCATTTATAGAATAAAATTTTTATGTTTTGCAATTTTATTAAACCTTAATATATATTTTATAACTTATCTGCCCAATATTATAATTATAAAATTAAAAGGAATAAAACGACATTGAAAACTCATAAGAATGAATTATTGCAAACAAAACTTAATACGAAAAACAATTGGTATATTTTTACTGTTATACGAAATAATTCTGTCCACAGTGAATTAGCGGCCAATTATTATGACCACCCCCTCAATACAATTTTGACCACCTTTTTCTGTTAATACTGTTTGTTTTCGTCTGGGCATGGATTCTATAAGATGTTTGTAGGTGATAGGAGGAATTTGAGACCATATCTGATGAACTGCACTTATCAATTGCTTAAGATTTGATGTTACTGGTTCCAGATACCCGATGGCCCGCTCCATCTCATTCCAAAATTTCTCAATTGGATTGAGATCTGGTAATTGTGCAGACCAACGAAGCAACGTGTTCCTTGAAGTATCTGAGGACAATGCCAGCTTTATGATTAGGAGAATTGTCTACCATGGCAGAGCACACCTTTAACATAACAGGATATACCTGATCATATTCCCCTTAGACATTCAGACGTTGTTTCTCAGGATTCAAAGAACCCATACAATGCCAAGAAGACACCCCTAAAGCTTATATTACCGTCACCAGCATAACGTGTTTTGTTGAGTACGTACTTTCCTGTTGTTATCTATATATTCGAATCCTGACAACAGAAATTGGTAATCATCAGACCATTTGCGAACTGAAGATGTGTGCTCTATCTACAGGCAAACAGTAGAGGGTCTCAAACAGGTCGTCGACTGCCATTGCCATAGCTTATGGTGTGTAGTGTACGGCGGACATTTCGTTCGGAGACGTTCGCAGTTGGTCCTTGATTAAAATTCTTTGCACTGTTGCTCTTCTGTTGCACTAGAAAATTCTGGCAAGTCTCCTTTCAGCTCCAGTGTTGAGTAGTGTTTGGCGACCATAAATCTGTCGTTAAGATCTTGTTTTTTCCTTGGCAGCCGTTTTGCTGATACTGTTTCCGACGTTTCGAGCGCCTACGGTTATCCCGCGTTCAAACACAGTTAAATCACGTCTTTTGCCCATAACTTCGCAAACAACACAGTGTAACTGATGATTCACTTCTTCTGATCCCTTCCATTGTATAGCTATCTCGCCCTCTAGTGGCAAAAGTCACGCTGCCAAGTGGTCATAATAATTTCACCATTCAGTGTATGTTTCAGTTAGCTTAGAGATTCCATAATATTCCTTAAAAATGATTTTTATCTCCCCATAAATGTTAAAAAAACATTAGGAAATGAATTTCTATAATTTAACAATTTGTATTCCCATCATTACTAAATATTAATTACCATTCTTTTCTAGAAACTACAGAAACGTGGCTTAGATATATGTAATTGTGATTAGTGGTACTCTTTTGATCGTTACTTTTTCTTCACTAATTCCCCAAACGTACTTTGTAATGCAAGCAAGAATGAAAAATGAAGCGACATCGCTGCTCTATATTACTTACGTTGCCCTAATTTCAGTGGTATACAATGTTCCAAAGTGATTGCTTGTATTTAATTTCCTAATCGAAATCTTAATGTGTCTGTAATTACAGCCAAATATTTAGTCATTAATTGTGGCTGTATTGCTAAGCTAATTAGATATTCATAATTCCGCGGTTAAAACTGTTATTGATAATCATCTTTATTTTTCCATAACTTATTAATTTTGTCTTTTTACTTAACTTTTAAAATTATAGTAGAGTTACACAGTGAAATATAACATATTTACACATATCATCCAGTTATGTATCATAACCGTATATAATTATCTATATTTTGCTAATAATAACTTGACAGATTCAAGTTAGTCACGCATTACTTTCACTATTCATCACAGTTCTATGTATACGCTTTAAAATTAGATTTCTGTGTAATTTGTTGGACACAAGATTCCACCAATTTTCTTAAGCACATTACAATTTTCTGTATAGACGTTTTGATCACAGTTTGATATTGTCATGGTCTTAAATAAATATTTTATGACCTATTAATATTACTGTAGCATTATACAACATATTAGTGATCTGGTAATGGTCGTTAAATATATCAAATTCGTAAAAATTACGTAAAAATACAATACTATTTAAAAAAATATATAAGCCGTTTTTAAACAAATTAACCATAATTTTGACTACATCATCTGAGTAATAGACTCCATTATTGACCATTTGTGAAAAATATGTTGTACCCATTTATATTTTTGACCCTAATAGTAATAATGAACACTTCTTTCACGAAGTGATAGTTAACGTGTTTGATATAGAAACCAGTCAAAGGTGAAAATGAGCTTATCATTGAATTAATATGTTAATTCCATCGAAACATTCCTTCACCGTGCACTCCAAGAAGTTCGTGAGTTCTGCTATTTTCATACTAAAACTGGAGTTTCTGGACAAATTATCTTTTACTAAATGCACTCGTACTTTACAAGTACTTATATATAGACAAATAATTACTAATAAAATAAATACATAATTTATTTACATAATAAAAATTCATTTCATTACTCATTTATTGATTCTTTTTGTAATTTTAAATCACAAACGGTAATATTTTATGTTTTTATCGACTTTGTTTTAAAGATTGTGGAGATCAATTTTCGTTATTATCAAGTTTGCGTATTCTTCGTACAGAAGTAAATGTTATATAGGTTTGATGCAACCTGGAGGTCATTAATCTGCAGAAAAAACAGTAGATGTCCTAGAACAGAGCCCTATTTTATTGAAGAAATACTAATATTGTCATAATTACTGTCTATTGCAACCTTTTAATTTGGATCAGTAAATTAAAATTTGTAAGGCGAGAACGAATAATTACATAGAACTGTAGCTAATCTAGCAAAATATTGTGATTAACCAAACGGAATGTTTGGAAAATATATACATATATTCTGGTTACTTTTAATTTCTTATCCAGAAATCCTTTGGTTGAGTGTATATAGACGTTTCTTGCGGTTTTCGTCGTTTTATTTTTGAAACAGTTATTTTTTATGGTTTTTATATAGTTTTTTGATTTCTAAGTACGCTCCAATTCTCAATTAAATGTTTTAAATACTATTTTAGGCTTCAATAATTTGAAATAACAGCGCACAGATCTTATTTTAAACAGAGATTATTTATCTTCTTTTAAAGACTCTGAATAATTTCGTGTTAAGAAGGAAGAATTAATCGCATTTTTTATATGGTACATCCATTGTTTTTTACAATACTTTAACAATATTAAAATTAGTTTTGTATTTCCCATTGTTAATTAAACATTTTTTTGTTATAGTTAACGCTAATAAAAGTACTTGCAAACTAGCTGAGTGCTGTTAAGGGTAAAATGGTTTCATATAAATTTGGGTATGGGTGGGGGGACGTTTTATTTGCAGTAACTTTCGTTAGTGGTTGCGTCGTCTGGCTAGTGAATACGGGGAAATACTCAGCGTGTAACGGTAAAGTAGACCACGACACAGGGGCTGAAAATTCAAAAAATTCCAAGGTTCACTCAGGTTTTAATTTGGAATTGCCGATGGTGGACCTGTATTTACTCGTGTAGACCCCGAAATTGGTGGAGTCTAAAAAAAGCCACGCCCTGTAAATTTAAAGTTGATAAGGTAACTTCAAAAATGGGGGGGTGGTTAAAAATTGAATTTTGAGAGGGAGACATTGTGGAGTGAGTCGTGAAGGAGATGCAGAAGGGTGAAGAGTCGTAATACAGCTGTAGATGTCTGCTAGTGGTGGAGTAGCTGTTTTCGTCGCCAGGAATCTGCAGCTTGACCCCAGTTGCAGAGAGGATTCTAGCCCAGGGTGAAGACGAAGCCGAGCGGTTAATTGCCGCGTACCGGGCAGCGTATATAATCAGGTCGGGGGAAATTTATATAAAAAAAACCTGTATTGTGTGCCATAAGTTCCGCCATCAAAAGCCAAATACCCTCACACCTACCCTGTTTTTAAAGTATTCACTTTGTTATGTTATGTCCTATTTGTCCTCTTTGTTTTTTTTTGTTTAAAATAAAAATATTGTGTTACTGGAAATTTATTATAATTCATTTAAAGCTCTCCGCCAAATGGAAAAGACTTTATTAAATTTATTAGAAATAATAAATACCAAAAGGTGCACTACATGAATATCCCTGAGTTATGATAGTAAAGCAAATTTTAATACTAAAGTGTTAATGCTTGCTTTCATTTTGAATTAATTATTTCCAATTATCTGAATAAACCATAAATACAAACCTTTATTTATTATACTTTTGAGGGCAGTTCATTTTCAGTACATTTTAATCTACTTTTGTTCTCATAAGTAATGAGTTGGAGGGACGAAGTGTTGAGAGGTGGAGAAATGTCAGAGACGCCTGCAGAGCCAAAGCCCGCTATAAATCCTACGAGATATGATCTGAAGAAGGCTGAGTTATCAGCGCCATTTATGTGTATCTAACTGTGCGCTGAGATTCGTTGGGCAATTAGAAGACGCCCTGCGCAGGCTATTAGTGCTCTTGAGAAGATAATTAAAGTATTACAAATAATCGTTCTGCTTTCACGATAGAAATAATCCGGCTGCAAGGCTGACGCACCACCCATCTCGAGATGTCTCCGCGCTCGGACGCCTCAAACAGTAGTTAATTAACATTTCAGAGCTAACGAGCTCGGCTAAGATGGAGTTGTCATTATCGTTAAAGTTGCCTGTCCACGCCCTTCATCATGCTGGCTGTCCTCCAGCACAGGCGCCCTACTCCTCCAACATTGTCTGAGATCTTTGTGAAGTGACGCAAACTGTTAGACGATTGATCGCTTCAAGTACAATAGAGACCATTAATAAAACTAATTGACGCATGCCTCATCGTATAGCAACGGTTTAAAAAATGCATTGTCATGAACAAATTATAAGGAAATATCTGAAAACAACTGAAACAAACGAATATTTGCAAAACATAATTAAAAAGTAATTCAAGATATGTATCGATGAGTTTTTAAAGAATCTGTTCTCTCCTCAACTACTATTTTGTGACACTGACTTATAGATCATAATAAATAATATGGTTGAACATTGCCATGCAAACTTGATCAGTCTACAGAGTATAAAATATTGAATAGAGACTAGGTGTACTGGTAACTTAATCCAGTTGGGCGAATTATTTCAATGAAGCTCTACTTACACTCCGTGAACAACAACAACTGTAATTGGAGGAACGGATCAGGAACACATGCGTCGATATGTAAATGAGAAACATTAGAACTCGTCCCTGAAATATTACTTTTCGGTTCGTACAGATACGGTACAGAGTATTAACACAGATAGTCTAGTTTAATTTATTTGGCATAAACATTTTCGCATATCGATTAGACCGCTGCAGATGAGAAAAATTTATCTAAATCAACAATTGGAACATTCGAGCCTCCTGGCGTCAACATTCAGCGGCCTGATAGTATTCTAATCTAAAATTTGAGAGAAATAAATGCATCAGTTTTCCATGTTTGGTCCCCGACGTAGGCCTCTAGAATTAAAAAATTTGGGTTCATATGTTTCTCGCGCGAAAAAATATAATCATACATCGATATTAAGCTATTAATGACACATTATCATTGTCAATTAGACAGTAACGAAATACAATTCTAGGATACACATTCATAAATTTTAAAATTTATAGTAACCTAACATGGAACTTTTTAATTTAAACCACTTTTTTATTGTTTTTTGTTAATGTAAAAGGACTCAATATATCTGCTTTAGAACAAATTCTTTGAAGAAACAGCTCTGTCGTTATATTCGCCTGGAAGATGACAGAGCCTGCAGTCGTCGAAACGTTGCGTGTTAATCGCTGTGCCAGCCGCGTGGAAACCCGAGAACTGTTTCTTCAGAAACCGCACCGGGAAAGAATTCAATCTTTAACAAATTTATTGTTATATACAATTTCGGCTGGCTTTACAGGATGACGATTATTGCGATTTTCATACATTTTAAAATTTCTTTAACCTACGAAATTTGTTTGATTAACAACCATTTCCTAAAATCCAAATGTAATTTTTTTTAGATTTTATTGAAAACTAGCTGGGTGCCCGGTATATTAATGCTTAAATGCATTTACTTAAGTTATTATACTTTTTGTTTCTCGCGAACGTCGTCGTCGCCACCGCACGCATTCACGTAAGGGCATAATCTGTCCTGTCCTATATGCCATTAGGGTAGGATATATACAAATAGTGTCGTGGGATATACTGCAATAGTAAATGACCCTGAAAAGTATTTATACGACGGAAACATCGACCGATTTTGTATATAAGAAATTCCGCCCCCTCTACCCCCGCTCCTGAGGGTTGTAACCGTGTATTACCCCAGGCAGTGCTGATTCATAAGTCTCAAGAACATGTGTGCAAAATTTGATTGAAATTGTTCCACTCGTTTAGATTTGTATGCGGATCATACGTACACACAAACACGAAAATTGCGCTCTTTTTACACATAAACCATAAGTTTCATTTATCAGAATATGGAATAGCTGATCCATCCATTTGGTCAGTTTAGCGTGAAATAACTTGTAAATGTAGTGAAAGTTTTATTTAATAATAATATACTTTAAGTTTCGAGAAAAATATAAAAAAACGTTTATCTCTTTAGTTCGGCGCTCAATCTGCACCATATAGAAGCAACGCGTAGGGACGTTCACAGTCCAACCTCGAGCAGTTTGAGAGGTGTATGTACGGGGGTTAAAGACCTTCGGCATACGGTGAGAGTTGTTCACTGATCCCATTGGACCAGTCGGCCAACTACCTCTTAATACTAATCGAGGGGCAAGGAGGCGGGTTTGTTGCGTTACCACAACAATCCAGTCTCCCGTCATCAGAAGGGAGCAGGTGTAGTACCCACTAGCCCGACCTACCTGATGCAGGTTTTCTAGGGCTTTACCTGCATCACCTTTAGGTAAAACAGCGGGTAGGAACCTTAGACTATAGCCTGAGGGCTCTAGTCAACCCTTGGCCACCTTGCTCTACCTTCCACATCCCTCCTTTTCATTTCCCTTCCTATGCTATTAAAGGGGAGTTGCCTGTTTCAGGATCACCCTCATGTAGTCTGTTACCCGCCAAAAAGAAACTTTCAATTTTATTTCCTTTAAGATTAAGATAAGATTAAAATAATTAAATTTTTCTTAATTCTTTTAATTGAATAAATTCCACTTTAACGCCAAACGCTTAATTAAGTTTGAACATTCCATAGTTTTAATAAATTAATCTCATATTTTCTCGCCTGTGTACACCTTATTGTGCATGTTGTTTCAATAGCACTCTCTTAAAGTTTTGGAGCGAGAACCTCATAGCAAAAAATAAATATCATACGAAAATATATCTGAAAGTTAACAGTTTTTTAAGCTGAAAAGGAGAGAAAATGCTTACATTTTATCAGCATACAATCAGTTGTTGAAAACTGTCAATAGCTCATATAACGTGCCAGTCAAATATTCAAAAAAAGTTTGTCTTCCACCTGTCGAACCCTTTAAAATTCTTCCAGGCGAAGAAGAAACGTTTCCCAGGCGTGTCTGAGACACGTTGGCCAAGTGTCTCTACATTAGGAATGTCTGTTGTTTCAGGTGGCCTCAATCGATAAAAATCCAAGGAATTGAGGTCGGAAGAACTGGTCCTCCCCTACCTATCCATGTCGCTCATGGTAGATGTCGGCCGATGCATCTACAACAATGTGGATGAAATGTGCTGAAGCCACACCAGGCATAATCAAAAGCTCTTCAAGTGGAAATGCAAATTGCACGTTTACACACGTATTTTGTAACTACATTTCATTATACTACAGTGAAGGGATTGCTTCATTTTTTTCCTATAAGACTGATGGATGATTTTCTCGCGTTCCGGTGGGTTTCAGTAAAACTCAAGTTCATTGCTAAATTTGTCAAATCCAAGTGCACGTGACACCTTTTTATTTTTTTTAACACCTTATGCTAACAAATTTCATGTTTCCTGTTTGGCCTCTAATAGATCAAAATGTATGATAGTTTACATTTGCATATTTATATTTAATAACTTCTAGGTTCTCCAAGCAGAGATTTCATATTACATTCAATATTTATACTTAAATATAATAATCTTTTTATTACTGAACGTTCATGAGCAGTTTGAAATGAAAAAGAATCCGCAATTTTTGAGTTCTATAAGGAGGTGTTACATTGTTTCTCTAAAAGTCTGAGTCAAATAATGATAGTATTGATAAGGAATTAAATGACGTCAGTGTTAAAAATTACAATCTCTAGAATAATGATAATATTTTCGTAACTATAACGATATTAATATACTACTGACCTAAGAACCGTCAACATTATAAGTAGTTTAATATCAGCATTTTTTAATTAATTTTTTTCCATCGTGGTTTTTACTAATTCATATATGATGTAAACAAAGGTCAGTTAAATTTACGGCATTGTACATAGCTAGATCCTAGGTCGGCATCCTCATTACCTGGACCCGGATCTCCGGTTGTGTGCCACAGCGTTACGTAACACATATTTGTCCTTGTGTTTTTATAGAAGAAGTCTCCATGAACGAACTTAAACGACATAAAAATATGATGTTATATGCAAATAATGTCGATGTCGTACATTCGAAAAAGGCTATCATAATATGACCTAGGTATATATATCAGCATTACGTATCGGGGTGTTTGGTATTGGCGTGTAAAAAGTCGTTGTATTAATGAGAATTTTCGATATGTGGCCAGTTATTTAACTGGTTTGATTAGTCCATTCCTTCCTCTTCCGCAAAGCTTCAGCTACGAACATTAACATTAATTGGCTTTAGGATTTCACGCCGTTATTTCACCGCATACTGGCCCATCCGTTAGAACATTTATTTAACCTTAGGTGTTATATTTCCTTCCTTGTTTCACATTTTTAAAACAACATTTCTTGAGGTTTAAAGGCCTTAGACTCATTGCATTTTAGAAAAAGTTTATCCTGGTGCACTACATTTACGAAAAAAATTGTAATATAAAGTGGACTACCAATTCCTTAACATATAGACATTTCTAGAGACTAATTTTTTCTTTATTTTGGAACGTTGACTGTTACAGGGAATTAGCTTCTTTCATCATTAAAATGATGCTAATTTTAAACCATTCATATTCTATTCTGTGAGTTATTAGGCAAAAAGTATTCAATTTCCTTCCAGTTTCGGATTAATCGCAATTGAAAACTTATTTTTAATTCTGATCAAACTTAAAACACAAATCTAGTATTGTCATATTTCTCATTAAGGAACATTATATTTTGTACGAAGTCTTCATGTCTATATTAGACCGTCCATGTATCGTTTATCTTCACGAGGGGTATTATTTTGACCTGAGAAGTGAGGTTTAGGACTCAGAAAATTTGCCATGCTGCTTCCAATGTGAGGAATCAACACCGATTCGCAATTTACGGTGAGTACTAAACTCTCGATCCTGTCAATATCAATTACTTTTACAATGCTAGACCGTCCTTAATCCCCTTGAGTTACGTCATCAACACAATTCGCACCACGTTGGTGTCCCGGAAAATTACCGGACAAATGCCGGTGAGACGACGTTGGGGTCGCGTGCAAAAGTTAGACAATATTATACAACACAATATTGTTTCTTTTATACAATAAATGCTTTAGTTTATTGCATCAAAGTCTAATGACATACATATCCAGAAATTGCAAAACGTTTCTACCCAAACTTTATGGAACGCTTGAGTTGTTTATAACGTGCAATTAAAACCCTCAACAGAAGATTTTGTACTACTACCACAATATCCAGTGCCCGTGGTATCAGTACAAAATTTACTTTCAAGGTGTTCAATTATTGGTTGCAAACAACTGTGTCTGGTGACAAAACGTTTTGCATTTCATTTTAAATTGAATTTCAAACTCTGAAATTTGACAACTTTATGATATTTAATTTCTTGATAAGTCTGTGAATTTAATAACTTAAATAAAAGTCGACCTTTTTAACAGTCCTTAATTTTTATTTGCAGAAAACAGAAAAAAGGCAAAAATTAGAAGAACAGAACCTTTCGCCATTCACTGTCATAATCATCTATAAATAACAAGAAATAAACAGTCAACACATGTAGATTAAAAAATAGATATCATTACAATATACATCCTAATGGTTCGATTTTTTGGTGACCTCTAAGATATATATATATATATTAATTTATATTGGTTCACTTTGTTTCTTTCTTGTTATTTACATATGATTATGCCAGTGAATGGCAAAAGCTTCTGTTGTTTTAATTTTTTGTCTGTTTGCTGTTTCTTGCAAATAAAAACTGAGAACAGTTAAAAAGGTATATGTAATTTAAGGTTATTTATTTATTCAAATTAAGTTATATTAAGCTGCCTATTTTTAATTTGGACATGACGGTAGAAATTGTAATATTTTACATTATATATAGGGACAGTCGGGGCGGAACGGGACACTTAATTTTTTACAATTTTTGTAAAGTTATGTAAAAAATAAAAATTACTTTATAAAAGTATAAAACATTAGTTTATTCTATTACTTACTTTATCTAATATCAATATAACTTAAAAGAACAACTTTAGATTTTTATTAATTCTTAAAAAGCAACTTACAAATTTTCCTTTCCGCCTCACCCTGGGGATGAACGTTTTTTTTCTTTCCTTTACTTATTTAACTTACGGTCGATCGTTTTATCAATTTTTAGTTTCGCAAAGAGATTTATTTTGAAACTGCACAGTCTTTGTAAGCATTTTCCCCTTTTCTCCGTTTCTTTTCTTTCACAATCTATTCTTTTTGGGTTCATCGCCTTATAAGGTGAGTCTGCCAGTTTTTACTTTTTTCTTGAAGAAGAAATTTCATTTTGTCTTATACAGTAGTATACCGGTCCGCCCCGTAAACTAGTCTCAGTATAAGATTTCACACCAAGACTTAGTACAAGTATATTTAAACCTTATCCGTAACTTTTACGAGTATGTAGTTAATGACACCTATTTTACGAATATATACCATCAAAGAGTAAAAACGCAAGGCGTTTAGTAAATTATCTTGTTTCGAAATGCTACAAAAATTATGAAGTCACAGATGGAAGGCACCGAAACAAGACGCCATTCACAAGATGCAGTCAGTACTTAAGTCGGCTGCCAGGACTTCTTCCCTGACCAGTTACAACGTTCCATCCCTATTGCTAACCTCCAACACTATCCAGTAAAAAAATAAGTTATCCCTTTCTAACCCCCTATTCCGTTCCGCCCCGAGTTCTCCTATATATTTAGAAAAAAGATGTTGTTTAATGTAGATGCAAATTATGGAACGTTCCTCTACAAAATAAAAATTTTAAATAATGATTAGTATTTTAGCTTTTAAAGTAATACCTCCCACTGATTAAAACCTTATGCGGTTCTATTAAAAAATATTAAATATAAAAATCGGTCATACTAAATTTATAATAACGGTGTTATAGGAAAAAAATCAATTTGTTGAGCTATGTGCCTTTGTTAATGTTTTCCGATGGATTTAAAATCCATTTTTGAAGAGAAGGGGACAGAAATATTATAATTAGAGGCGACAAGTAACAAAGAATAATAAAATAGAGATCTCATTACAGTGATAAAGAGCGTGAAAAAGAAGAAACCCAATCAGTATTTGTCCCAAAATCTGACGCTCACGTTTAGACCATGCATGAACAATGTTGGAACATTTCCTACGGCGATTTAAATAAGTCAATAGGCAGTAAAATAAATTGATTGATTAATGAGCGTAGACTTTCCCGGTGAATAATTCAAACGAAATCTTCACGGTTAACCAACCGGGTCAGGCTTTTAAAAAAAGTTTCATCCAAGATTTCATACAAATTGATTGATTTTTTAATTTTAAATTGGTTTGTTTAGAATGCGTCACAGGAAACAAGCTATCAAGTTTTATTGGTATTCTTAATTTCGATGCGAAACATGGTCCCTCCCATTACGAATCATTTTTACTCGAATCCACTTCGTTTGACTTTAAAAGGCTGTGACCCTATCTACTACACGACTGAATATTCCATAAATTTGTTTGGCTAAATTTGAATAAGTTTAAAGGGTACAAAGTAACTTTAGAGCGTTTAACAAACATGTAGTTCAGCTGCCTTATAGATTCGTATCCGATTTCTCTCAGGTGCTTTGCCCACGTTATCAGTACCGTTATACCCCTAGAGTGCTTCCTTAACTTCATTTTATTGTGAGAACTAATTATTTGAGATATCACTTTACATAAAATGAGCGCAGCCATCATCGTAGCTTTCGCCTGTTACAGCCAGTTGATGGCTCCAGCGATCCCTTGGGGACGAGTATATATTCCACGTGGAATGCTGGACTTGACAAAGCACTTAAAGCGGTAGTTATATTTGTCCTTAATCTTGTGCAAACGCAATAAGTACTAGAATGCGGCCATTTTAGGCTGCCCTGCTCATTAGAGAGTCCTGCTTGGGAGGCAATTACCTGGTCTGTGGCGACACCAGTTGAGCAGGTCGTGAGCTGGCCGGACAATTAAACAAGCTTTAATTGCCACATCGCGGACAATCGGACGAGCTCCTTTATTACCGTCGGGATGGGGCGACTTTGATCAGTCTCACTTGTCATTGTTAATTAGCAAAGATTGTTTATGCGTCAGGGTGGCCTCTAGTTTCCAGTTGGCTTCTTTGCTCGCCTCGCTACATTTAATAGAGGACCTTGTTTGTCATGCAGGGAATTCGCGTAAAAACAGCACCAATCTTCGAGAAATTAATTGTCTCGGAAAAAACATGGATACTTTTTTCGTATTATAAATTACGTCTATTTCGCAATAATTTATACACAAACAGTTTTGTCACGGTATAAATATATCATATTATAACATTTAAGGTGTAACATACCATAGAAATTAAGAAAAGAATTCCAAGTTGTGAAATTCTTGTAAAGCAAACAACCATTTCGCGAGAGCCATATGACTGTGGTTAAAACTTGTTTCCTCCCTTATATTCATTCATTTAGCGTTTTATAAAATATGGAAATTAAATATTCTGCACGAAAATATGTTACTTTTCTCTTACGGACAAAAAAGTGCTTGTTTGAAATATTTATAAACACAACTTACAGTTAGTCGAAACTCTATTTCCTGCTATTCCCGCATATATGACTGTTTGAAAGTTTATCAGAAATATGGGAGAATCTAAGGTCGGTTTAATTACTTTATTATGACTAATTTATTAAGCCCCACAGTTAGGCGACCATTGTGATAATCAGTCTTTAAATTAATGATTTATGTAGGGTTCAAAGAGAAAATAAAATGTTTAATTAATAACTTTGAATTTCATAACATTAAAATTAATATACGATATGAAAACAATAAGACACTTGACTAAAATTATTTACAAATGAAAGCGGTAGAACGTTAATAATTTCATACTGTAACTATTTAAAATCAGGTCAGCTGTGGAATGAACCAAAATAAAGCAAAGTTTTTAGTAAATAGGACTGGCAATGTGAACTTATAATAGTTTTATATCAAAGACAAAAGACTACATCTGTTTTCTCTGCTAGCGACTGTACGGCCTTCTTCGGAATGTCAGCTTCTCGTTGACCGCATTGGAATGATTGGCTGTAGGGATGACGCCTTGGACCAAAATAACGAAAATTTCTGTCAAAAAAATTCTACATCTCCTCAGAATCCAAGAGCTCAGCTCTGCTCTCTCCAGCGGCCTGCAATTTAATGAATCTCTCTGCACCAAGGTTCTGTCCACTTCGCCTCCTCCCTTTTCCAACAGCCAATCGGCTGAAATTTTAAATGATACCCATTGGTTGGTATTTACACAATTGCAGCTAATAAGAAGATTTTTAGCCTCCGGTTGTGAACGAGTGTCTTCACATATGTTTTTCATTAGTTACACAGTTAGCTGTTTCCAATTATCTACGCGTAGCTTCTGACTTGACGGAATCAAATTCTTCTTGAATTAGAATCCGATACCATTTATGTGGGAGACTGACACTTGTTGTTAGTAAAAGTCCTATTCCGTATTGTGTGAAGGAAGGCCAATTTTATGTCCGAAGAGTGGCTTAGTGCTGATCGTTACAAAGGATACCACGCACACACAATTTGCAGACCTCAAGACGTGCAAGTTAATTTCATATTTACTCACATAAATATTGATCATTTTCATAACTTATTAAATAGAATTTTCCCAAAAAACATCATGTTCAAAATATTACAAATACACAACAAACAGTAAATAAGTCAAAACCCACAACATTATTCAACATAATTACACGACCACATAAAGACCTTTCGTCTACAACTTTGGAACTTCTTCTGGTAAAATATAGGCAAATTTATTGAAGTATCAAAATTTACATACTTCTCGTTAAAAAGTAGAGGTCCCAATTTAAAATGTTACATCATGAACTGCGGTCATTTATGGCTACAACCAAAATACGATTTTAAAAAACTATTTTTATAGCATTTAAGATGTAACTGTCAACGGACGCAGTCCAAATTTTATAACGAGACTTCTACTTTTTAGAAAGATACGTTGTTAATTGCTCTTCAGTCAAAAATTGGGCACCGGAGGAATTTGTTTGTGTCCTTACTTGAAGAAGTTCCAAATTTTTTTGACAAAACGGCGTAATGTAATAGGAAATTGTGTTGAATAAGAGCGAATTTTTCGACAGAAACGTTTATTTGTTACTTTTTAAATGTTATTCCATTTAATGAGCCAATGTATTACATTAAATTTTTTTTTGGTTAACAGGCTACATGAGGGTGATCCTTAAACAGGCAACTCCCCTTTAATAGCATAGGAAGGGAATTGAAAAGGGGGGATGCGGAAGGTAGAGCAAGGTAGCCAAGTGTTAACTAGGGCCCCCGGGCTATAGTTTAAGGACCCTACCCGATGGGTTGGGCAATGGGGACTATTCTCACGCCCTTCCGAATGACAGGTCACGAGTTCAGCTCTGGGGTCGCTGCATTCCCTTCTCCATTTCTCCACCAGTTTTAGGAGGCAGTTGGCCTTATGCCCGAGGTCTTCGACCCCAGTACATATACTTCCCAAAATTGGTGAAGGTGTCTCGGCAGGTAAGAACTTTGATAAAAAAATACAGAGAGTGCGAGGCATTCCCGACATAATCAGGTGAGCCCCGCAGTCACTCTGTGTCAAATTTCAACGTTTAAAATAAATTTATGTATAACGATATATAGGATTGGTTTTTCTCTTCTAACCGTGTATTTGAGTTAATTTTGGAGGAAATCACTAACTTAAAGATATTACTAAAATAATTTCAAATTTTTATTGATTATCGTTAAGTTTAATGTAATTTTAAACGTTAGAAATAATAAAGTAGGGACTACAGTAGTGAGGTAAAGTGTCTGTACAATAATAAATTCTCCTAAGTAATTCTTACTGAAGATGTATATTTGTAATTTAGCTTATTTCTTAATTTCTATAACCCTTAAGTTGAATATTATCTTAATAAATACATATTTGGCTTGTTACCATAAATAGATGAACTATTGAATGCCAATTAATACATGATAGAAGAACAAAAATAAACATAGTAGTAAATATAATATTGGAAATTTTCATTCAGCACGAACCTAACAAAATTTGGATACTATTTTTATACATTCCTAGAATTTATATCCATAGCACTTGCTATCAGTTTATTTTATCTTCTTTTATGAAAGTGTGTTACACTCATCTAAGTTCCCTTTATTGTTAAGAGTGCTTGAATTAATGAGGAAGAGTATTATAAAAGTTAAAAAAAATTCTTCTTCTGTATTCTCCAGATTACTGTTTTCGAAGATTAATGATGCTAATGATCATTTTGCTTCACTAGCTGATTCTGTATTCTCATTAAACAGCTAATCGGCCTCCAGCATGTTACTCAGAACTGAATATCTAACAACATAAAGAAAAGAATAAGGTGCCTAATTACTTTTCTTGTTATTACGAGCATAAAATGTTTTTATATTAGCGTTTCTACATATTTATCTGCTGAAACTCTATCATGGGGCGAATAACTTCGCACAGAGAACTTCAGCTTTTAACAACTGGGATATAAACGTCTGTAATAACGAGATGGTTATTATAAATGGCAATCAAAGCCAGTGCGTGAACTTTCATGCCTCAAGTCCGAAACGTCCGCAACGCGAGGCCGTTACACCGCAGGAGGTCGGCAAGGAAATAGTACCTATACTCAGCGACACGCTGCCTTATATGTTACACATCCCAAAGACGCGCTCCAGTTAAGAAAGTTAACTCCCCACGCAATGAAGCACTGTCACGTAAGTACTGTTTTATCTCTAGGATGCTTCAGATATACTCACTGATGTGTGAAAAAATCATTAAAAACGATTCGTCAAGTCAGGCCGAAAAATTGACTTCATATACGATCGTAAAAGGGATACACAATTTACAAGCATCTTTGAATCACTTGTTATCAATGACATATATTTTCCCTTATGCCCCCTCCCCTTTATCCTCTCTCTCTCTCTCTCTCTCTCTCTCTCTCTCTATATATATATATATATATATATATATATCCTGAAACAGGCAACTCCCCTTTAATAGCATAGGAAGGGAATTGAAAAGGGGGGATGCGGAAGGTAGAGCAAGGTAGCCCAGAGTTAACTAGGGCCCCCGGGTTATGGTTTAAGGATCCTACCCGGTGTTTCACCTAAAGAGATACAGGGAAAACCCTAGAAAACCTGCATCAGGTAGGTCGGGCATTGGGTACTATTCTCACGCCCTTCCGAATGACGGGAGACGAGTCTGCTGTGGGAACGCAGCATTCCCTTCTCCGTGTCTCCACCAGTTTCAGGAGGCAGTTGGCCGACTGATCCAATGGGATCAGCGGACAGCTCTTGCCATATGCCCAAGGTCTTTGACCCCGGTACATATACCTCCTAAAATAGGTGAAGGTGTCTCGGCATATGAGAACTTTGATAAAAAGTACCCAGAGAGAGTGCGAGGCATTCCCGACATGATCAGGTGAGCCCCACAGTCACTCTGGGCTGAAGCGCCTGCGAGAAAACTCCCGCAGCGCCCTTTCTTAAAAGGAACGGGTTCCTTCTCGCAGGGATATTATTTGGGGATTTCTAAATTCGTTTAACGAACATTATTATTTTTTTCTTGTTTTTATCAAAGAGTCTTTATCGCAGAATGCTTGTTGATGCTTTGGAAAATAATTGAGAAACGGTGGGGGGAGGGAAAGAGAGGAAGATCGGTTGATTATTGGACGGGGAAACTGACGAGGAGCGAGTTGAGATTACAGTGTG
This sequence comes from Eucriotettix oculatus, assembly GCA_034510155.1. Taxonomy (NCBI): domain Eukaryota; kingdom Metazoa; phylum Arthropoda; class Insecta; order Orthoptera; family Tetrigidae; genus Eucriotettix; species Eucriotettix oculatus. Next base: position 62,554,212 of record CM067377.1, read on the forward strand.
GCTGGACGGCAGTAATACTTATGGATAAAATATCGATTCAGTATTTGGGGCATATTACGAACGAGATTGACTTTTCGTGACTGCTGGCTCCAGGTGACAACAACTGGCCTACGCTGGAATGGTCCGTACGTAGAAGTGCGGAGAATCCTCGTTTCATGGTTCCGGAATCGTCCATCGGATTGGCCAAGAAACAAGTATTGTGAATGAAAAGAAATATCATCTCCATCTGTCATTGTTAAAAAACTTTGTCGGCCGAGAATTTGTTGTGGCCAAACACTTCATTTAAAATTTAATAACATTTGTGTTTCTCTTTGTAAATTTGTGTAATTCCTTTCGTTACATTCCCTTCGTTCCTTTATTATCAGTATATTTTATTTATTATACGTGTGTATTTAATTCCGCTCCAAGAAGCGGTGGCATCAACTATCTATACATAGGAAATTGCTAGAGTAAGAATTTTGTTTGGATGTTGATTTGTTATTTATTTATTTTTCATCACTTTAACTTTACCGGAGGCCCCCACGCTCAAACTGGCGAATTAGCTTGGGCAATATCCTGATTATTCTTCGCTACACAATTTAGGCTGGTGGCGGAGAGTAAGGATAGTCACCTCCGTTCTTTACAGTTGGAAAAGAAAGGGGAGGTGACAATATATATATATATATATATATATATATATATATACACGCTAGAATCATTACTTTATTAATTTTCTTCATTTAAAGTGCAATTTATACAGAAGATGGGAATTCACTTTGCGACAAAACGCTCGACGATTGGAATAGAAGGTTAATTGATGCTGTCGCAATCAACCTTAGATGGTTATGCAATCCTCTAAGTGAACCTTTTCTGCGCAAGCCTATTACTTTTTATCATAGGTACCACATACTAATCTGACATCCTTTTCCCAGCGTCATCCAACCTTTTCCCCCCTCTTCTGCTCTTCTCCCACATGCTAATGTTAATTTTACAAATCCCTCATTTCTCAAAACGTGGCGTATTAATCTTTCTCTTTTCCCGTATTCTGATAAAAAAACTTCCTGGTTAGTTACCCGATCCACCCATCTGACTTTCAGCATTCTCCTATAGCACCACGTTAAAAAAGCTTCCATTATTTTCCTTTCTGCAACTCCTAAGGTCCACGTTTCGCAGCCGAATAACCCATACAAACATTTTTAGTAATGGTTTCCTAATATTCGTACTTATACTGGCCGTACGTAAGCCTTTCTTGCCTTTTGCTGTCCTATTCTTTATGTCTACTATTCTTCTTCCATTTCCAGTTATTATGCTACCCAAGTAGCACAATTCCTTAACTTTCATCAGAATATCCCTTCCCAATCTAACACACTTTGTTATTCCACTGTTTCCCATACTACACTCCATCACCTTGGTTCTCCTTCTATCAATACAAGCCTTCTTCTCAATTCCCTAATACCATAATGTCACCAGCAAACTGAAAGGTTTTTCTTTTTTCTTTTTGCTTTTTGATTCATTTGCCATATTCTTTTTTTCATCGCCTGCTCTATAAATAAGTTTAAGAGCATGGGCAAAAGGCTGCATCCTTTCTTACTCCTTTCTTGTTTTCTGCTTTAGTTTTTTCCCCATCAATTCTATTTACTGCTGACTGCCTTCTGTAGATGTTATTCCTGTCCTCTTAAAAATCCTTAGTAGTGTGTTCCAGTTTACATTGTCAAAGGATTTTTCTAAATCTACAAATTCCATGAACGTAGTCGTTTTTTATTATTCTGTCTTCCAAAATAACAGGTAGAGGCAATATTGCTTCTCTTGTCTCTATATTCTTCCTAACACCAAAACAGGAGAGGAAGAGACATTGAACTCAAGACTGCTTGTCGGTATATGAAAAAAAAACCATTGACCTTAAACAAAAAGTACATAGCTGGAAAATTAGAGAACGACTGTTATATGTTAGGAGAAGAAGGAGGGAAAATTTGGCCCTGAGTGAAAATTTTTAATGGGGAGAGAGTATAAGTGAAATTTTGAGCCCACCATAAAACGACCATGGTTTAAAATAGACTGCAGAGAATCATAGTATTATTCAAGTAGAAGAAAGTAGCTGTGAAGAGATGTAAGAACTCATTTCAAATGAGGTACCCTATGACATTGATCTCCCGTAATATTTTTAGTTTCATGTTAGAATGTATGTTTTATGTATTAAATATTGTTTTTCTCCCATTGACCAAACGCAAGTATTGATTGAAATCCCTGCACAAAAATTGATCCTTATTTGAATTATAGATATATTAAATTAAATTCGGGGTTATTTTCATAATTTTTACTCGTACTCTATTTTTTTGTGTAGTATATAATACACAGGAAATATTTTAAAATATTAAATTGGATTATAAAAATTTTATTTTAAATAAGTTTCCTATTTGTTTCAAACCAAAATATTCAGTGGCTATATTTTCTCTACGATGTCGTTGAACATTACTGTAATTTTCGGCTATCTTTCTATCCTGCTGGCTTTGCAGAATTCACTTCGTTCCTTATTTAGTTTTATCGTTTCTGTGACAACTATCACTTGTAGGACAATGATGCCGCAAAACCCTTAATGGAATAGATGATGTTCGTATACTTTTAATCCTCAATTTTCTTCTGGTGTTCTTCTGCAGTGCATAGTCTTGGATGATACAGAGTTATCTTGCAGGTTTTGAACGGTCTGTAGCCTACTCATTAATATATTGTGATAAAAAGGGGGATTTTGTAACGTTGTGGCGTTATGAGGCCAACAACAATGGCTAGTCGGCCGAAAGATGGTGTTTCCCCGCGGGGAAAAATGAGGGCGGGGAACCCCGAAATGTTGAGAAATAGGGGAATTCCCGTCAGAAGCTTTATAAGGGAAGCCGATGGGTGGCTCGCGATCAGACCCCAGAAGGGAGGCGAGTGCAGCAGACCGCAGAAGGGAGGCGAGTGGATCAGACCCGAGAAGGCAGACGAGTGGACGGACGTGAGCAGACCCCAGAAGGGAGGCGAGTGGAGCAGATATCCAGAGAGCAGATATCCCCAGAAGGGAGGCGAGTGCAGCAGACCGCAGAAGGGAGGCGAGTGGATCAGACCCGAGAAGGCAGACGAGTGGACGGACGTGAGCAGACCCCAGAAGGGAGGCGAGTGAACCAGAGAGCAGATATCCAGAGAGCAGATAGCCAGAGACGCACAAACATTCGAGAGGTGGATGTTTGTTGGGCCAGTAATTGTGGGTAAGCGATATAAAAATTGTGAAACTTGCTCATTGCTCTGGATAAATAACATTCAATGATTTTTCTTTCTATTTTCAGCTAATGCATACTCCATCTCTTGAGAGACCCAAAATCCCCCGAGATTAAGCCCGTGTCTTCACTTAAATTAATAAACTAAAATATTAAAATTGATCATATTTGTACTTTAAATTAATAAATGTTTTTATACACAAAAATGTATATTACAATATATATATATATATATATATATATATATACAGTTGGTGAAACATTCAATATAGAATGAAGTAATATTACCTAGTGTAATCATTCGCCACATAAAATTTATAACATTAATAATTATAAGATAATTTAACCAAGAATTGATAAATTGACAACCAAAATAAATGTTTATTTCATTTCCAGAAATGACCTATGGTGACATCAACACAATGAAAATATTTTACTTTTTGTATTTTCAATCTCTTATATGCCATGTCACAATTATGGGATTAAAAATGACTCATTTCAAAGACGAGACAAGTATCGCCTTGCTCTCTACCAGAGAAGTATTCAAGGATAGTTTTATATAATAATAATACATTTACAGGATAGAAAAATTTAATTCTATGGATAACGTTCAAGAAACTCTTGAACTGATAGAAACGCGCCTTTCAGTACAATTTATTGTGCAGATTCTAAATTGTACTGAAAGGCGCGTTTTTAACAGTCAAGTGTTTCTTGATCGTTATCCATAGAATTATAATTTTCTATCCTGTAAACGTATTGAATATTTAAACTATATATTTCACAAATTGCTTACTTTCTGTTTTTTAAAATTATATTTTTAAGTGTAACATGTACGACCTTTACATTAGTGAAGTGACTTTTCCGTCGTTTGTTTGAGATTTTCCCTAGTGTGCGCCTGTTTTTTGTTTTATTCTTGGATGTTGTATAATTACATATTTACTGATTTGTAATATTTAATATTTTAATACTTATTTTACGCAGTGTGTATTTAATTGGTAATTATATTGTATTATACCACGAATAAAGTTAAAGGAATTTATTTTTAATAATATTTTATGGTATTTTAGTTATGTTTGACACGTAAATTTGAGTGTCTCTCTTTTTTATATATTAATAGTAAAACTTGTAATTGTTATTAATATTAGCTTATAATAATTATATGGTAATTTGGTGTAATGTACCCAATTTCTTCATTCCATCATTAATGGGATAAATCACATCAAACCATTGACGTCTCGAATTATATTTAAATCCATTTTTATATAAAATTGAAGTGGAATTTGAATTCATAATAATAGTAAATACCACTTTTTATCAGGTATATTGCACAGACTTTGTGTTTTACGTAATGACCTACTAGTGAAACAATGGAAGAATATTACTATAAATATAATTAGTATTATATTATTAAATGACGTAACCTAATGTTTGAAGTCATTGCGCATTTTAATGTGAAAAGATAATAGAAATATAACGTGACTTAAAATTACTAACCAATTTCAGAGTTAATTTTTAAAAATATTGAAAAAAAACAACTTTTTGGTATCTATTTCTAATTTTTCAGTTTTTACACTTTTTACCACAGTTTAATAATATGCAAAGTCAGAAATTAATAAAAATTTAAATTCATTTTTCACTTACATCAGATCTAACATTAAACCCATTTATTCTGTCATGTAAATAAGTTAGAAATATTCTTCTTCTTCTTCATTGACGTTAAAATGTTATGTTTTTGGCGGTGGCTGACCGTGAGGTCTGTCAGTGTCATCATTACACATTAAGGATTTATTATGAGTGGTTAGAGGTGAACGAAGAGATTCTGCTTCAATCATGACCCAGTTCTTGAAGACATGACGAGCACAAACATCCATGACCACGCCTGAATTCGAAGCTAGGACTTAATGAGATGTGAGGCGCTTGACGAAGGTTGGTAAAAATATTATTAAAAATACTGAAGGCAAATAATGATGGTCTTTTAACTGTTGGATGTGGATACGAACGTAATCTAAATGATTATCGACGCGGTTAATTTATATTTAAAACAGTAAAATTTTCATTATATAATAATATTAACTAATTTTCATTCGGTCTCTAAAATTTTGTACCTTTAAGGTATGCATGATCTCTGGTGGTATTAGAAAGCCTCTAAATATGTTACACGCAAACACTAGTGCGCTGTTGGAAGCAGCATTGTTCAGGCGCTGTTTGCATAACACCTCTGAAATTTGTCATGTGATAATTTCTCGTCCTATATTTCCATAAGAGTTAAGAAAAGACTAATAGGTAATCGGATCATGAATTACATTCAAGTTTTATGACAAATTAATCTGGACACGTGGAATTCCCTTAATTGCTCATTATTTTATGTATGACTCAATAGATGAATGTAAAAATAGGATACGTCATACATTAAAAATTAAAAATGAACAAAATAAAGTACATAATTAAAGACAAATAAACTTAAAATAAATTAATAAAAGAAAATGTATATAGACAAAACTCAATATAAACACAACACGGACACACACTGGGAAACACAAACAAGCACACACTGAGGAACACGGAATGGAGTTTTAACTACTTGGAGCTCTGCGACCAGGAAACTGTCCTTCCGTCGTAGCTCCAGGCAATACATGAAACAAACAAACAAAAGAGCAGAAAAAACGGAATAGAAATTTTAAGATATGTGATGTGCTATTTTATAAGGCAGTTCATTCAACACTTGCAGCAGGAACCTTGATTTAAATACTAGAAGGACGATTAAGAAAATCCTGTACCGAGTAAAACGCGCCATTTAAAAGAATAGTTTTACTCTGCTTCACGAAGCTTTTGTAGTTACTATTTTTAACCTCTGGCGGAAGGCTGTTGTATAAAATTATTCCGGTATTGTGAATACTTTTCTGGTGTAGAGCAAGGCGATGCTTGTCCGACCTTAGAGCTAAACGATTTCTAGTCGCGTATTCATGAAACTCGCCATTTGTTTGAAACAAATTAGTGTTTCGTTTTACAAACTTTAATATTTCATAAATATATACGCTTGGTAAAGTAAGTATTTGCAAACTTTTGAAGAAAGGTTTGCAACTCGATCTAGAATTCGTGCTAGAAAGTATTCTAATTGCACGCTTTTGCAACTTAAATATTTCATTACTCCTGGAGCAGTTTCCCCAATTAGAGATGCCATAGCTCATAATTGAATGAAAATACGCGAAATAAACCATTTTGACGTACTTTTTGTCAACGTGTTGCATTAGTGTTCTCAGAGAATAACAAGCTGAACTTAGTTTTCCGGCAAGCAGATCTATATGGTCGTTCCACTTTAATTTATCGTCAATCCGAAGGCCGAGGAAAGGTGCATTAGCTGAGAACTTGTCTACTGGTCTATTACTAGCATCAGCACTAAACTGAACTAACTTAGTCTTATCTAGGTTGAGGGATAATTTATTCACGTCTAATACATTACATTATTCACTGACCTTTGTGTTTAGTTTGTAAATTACTAGTATCTAAGATATTTCAAATAAAATTCAATGTGACATTGATGTAAATGTAAGTAAAGTTAAAATCGATGAATATGTTTTTAGCCGTTCTTAAGAACGAGGGACCGGCTTCCTTTTATATAGTAAAAGGGGATAGAAAGAGGGAATGTGGATGGTACAGTAGGTTTTGAAGACTTAATTATCGCTTCTTGTGTTCCTACATGGTGTAGATATACTCGAGTATATTCTCAAAATACTATGAACAAATCAATGTTCACAATTTGTTTTAGGCAGTGACGAGATATCGAGGATCATATACGTACTGATCTCTTCACTTTAATATCATAGGGATAGAATGGAAGGGGAGGGAGCGTAAACATAGTGGTTATTAGTTGAATTGACACTACAACAAATATTTTATTGTAGAACGACGATAACAATCATAATGTACTAGTAACAAATTATTTATTTTCTTTACAAACTACGTAAATGTACCCAAGTACATGTTTATTCCAATAAGACAGAAAAAGAAACTCATTCTATTCACAGCAAATAACCACTCCAGGTTTGGCTACAGACAATAGTATTGCTTTCAACTGAAGCAACAAGATAAATAAATTCTGGTTATGACGCACTACATTAGCGAAAGTTGTGGATGGAAAAAACGGAGAGAGTCTGAGGTCATTCTTCAATACTCGAAAGATTACCATTGTCTATTCTTAATTGCAAGTCTCCCTAGTTATTGCAATTTTGAAAAGTTTAAAAGAGATATAAAATATGGCTAAGAACGGCCGACTTAATTAATATTAATTAATAGTTACATTAAAAAAGATTTTTCTTAAATACAAGGTTTCATTGAAAAAGAAAACTTTATACGTCGATACTCTTCTTTTGGTGACATGAGATCGTTAATATCCAAATAATAAATACTATGAACGACTTGCATAAACGTTCATGGCCAAAATGTGAGTAAAATATGCCAATTATTTGTTTTTTATTGTATTGAGGACCCTGGCCCACCGTGTTGACAAAAAACTTCTATTCTCGAGAAATAACCTTATATTGTATAACTGAATTTATAACACACACTGACCCTTACGATAACTCTCAAAAACGATCAAAGTGTCTCGCCACGTGAAACAATTAAAACCAGAAGATGAACAATGCATTCCCTTTTCTAAGCGACCGCGAGAAAAATTGATTACACATTGATCGCAGTAGTTAAGATCAGTTTATATTTCCTCTCTACCGGTTACATTGCTCAATTCTAAATTTTCTTCTTTTCATCTTGCTGCCCCCAAAAACTTACTATGTGATACCATTGTCGGTCATTTTGGACATTTGATTATTATTCACCAATATGAATCGTTATTAACCTTGGGCAAGTGTGTCTCTTTACTCAGTGGTATTTCCAGTATAATAGCTCGTATATATATAACATGAAAAGTTACACTTAACAATGCAGGCCAGCTTGCGAGTTGCAATTGTTGAGGAACGACGCAGCCCGGGCCAACAATGTAGACTGGAGAGACGGTGAGTCGTCATGGGGTAGTGGAAGGAGTAGGTTGTTTCGGCGGGACGTCCTGCAGATATAATTTTTCTCATGCTCTGATTGAAATTAGCACTATTAAATTCATCTTTTGGTATTTTTATGAAAAATACCTGGTGCCCTAAAAGAATTATAAATCCTCGAATACGGAGGAACGACGGATCCGCTACAATATATATATATATATATATATATATTGTATTTATCCCTTTATATATGTATATAATAACATCGTGTAATATATAAATTTAGTCACTATGAAAATAATTCATTACCGGCATAATTTTGTGTGAATTTATTTTAAACATTCTTCTACTACATCGTTTTTATTTCTTATTTTACTGTCTTCATTAGAGTGGTATTAGAGGCATTACAAAATTAAACAATTTTTTGTGATTATTACATGACGTTAATTTTAATGTTTCATTACGTTTTACAAATGATTCTCCGTGCATTATGTATGTCTTGTCGGAATCAGTTTTCTATGAACTAGATGAATATAGTATTTTTCTGCAATCCATATCGTCCGAATTTTTAAGTACATTTTACATGGTAGAATTAATTAGAGGATTGGTTCATTTTCCTGCCTACGATTTTTGCACATTCTCGTTCGACAGATGTAAATTTATACAAAAATATTCTTCATCAGAATTTTTGAAAATGATATAATGTAATAATTTTTAAATAATTAACCCATGATTGCTAAAATAGTTTTCAAATTCTATGATTGGTGTACTACTTCTCCTGTATAAACTATCATCGGAATCATAAATCCTGCTTATTGTAGTGAAAAGTATGAGTACTAAAAGCCTACATCTTAGCTTGTAATTAATATTGTCTAGCAACAAAGTTATTGAACAGATGTAAGTTGTATATATGCTAGCCAGGATACTTTACTTTCAGCCTGAAAGTTAAGTTTCTTAAAAGTCCTCCTAACAACCTGAACTTGGTAAAAAATTCATGAGAATACGTAATAGGCGTTGGAATCAAAGAGAAGGGATAATGCTAGAGAAATTTTAGGGCGGGGAATTGAAAAAGCTGGGTGGGGGAAGAGAGATCGAGAGGTAGGGAAAACAGGTTACTGTGCTGTTTGGGAGAAAGTTGGGCAGCAGCAGTACTCCTATGCACATCACGCGCGCGTTTGTCAGTAATATATAGCTCCACGGAAAACTTCTGAATTTAATTGCATAAATTAAGCATATTCTCTGTTGGATTTTCCCAGCCATTGACACGGACAACCTTAATGATAGCTGCTTTGACACTTAAAATATACAATTAAAATTCATATGGTCAGCAACTTGGGTTGCATGAGGACATTACAAAAAAATTGGGTAGCTTCTACTAATATAATTTTTTTTTAAATCATTAGTCAGAGTTTACTACTATGTTGTTTTCATTACTTACGCCTCTGTAACAAAATATTTAATACTTCAACTTTAACTTCATATTGAATGTCTCAGAACTCTATATTATGATATAATGCGTATATATATATTAAAACTCTTCCTTTATTTCTGTATGAGTTAATCTACCTAATCTATCTAACATACAAAATAATTCACATATTACAAATAATACAAACTTCTATAAATATAATATTTATATCGTGTAGTTTACTTACTCAATTTTTATATATAGTTTAATTTACAAATAAGATTGGTAAATTTATGAATGTGTACGTACCTAAATGTTCCGCAAAAAAATTTTAACGACTGAAGCAAATGCAACAAATTTTTACAGATATTCCTAACGACCCGGAAACATACTGAGCGGGTAAGATACATTAAAATAAAGACCATAGTGGCGGGTAAGTTAATTACTTGAAACTCCAAAACCTGTGGAAACGGTCGATATTTGCGTTGAATAAATGTTTTCATAGTCAATTCCATTGATTTTGTTTCTTCCTAAGATATTAGTTTGGATACGGAAATGGAGTACCCTTTCGTATGTGGTTATGTTGGAGGTGAATTAAATAAAAATAACGCAAAAGCAACTAGATTTTTTGTCGAATCTGTGTTAGTAGTTCTCGTTGATTTTAATTCTGACATTTAACATGCCGGTTAAGTTTTAGTTCAGCCCCCAGGAGTGTGGCTGAAACAAAACTCGTCATACAATCTTTTAAGACCGAATAAATATATACCTAACGTTGTACAGTTCCAGAAACTAACCCTGGGTGAGTAAAATTCTCCTAGCAGCAATAAATGTGAGAGTTGCGAATAGTTTTCACTCTTTTTGGGGTACGTGGTGTATTATAGGCTCCCTATAATGAAATAAAGTATAGAGCATTGCGTATATAAACATACACAATAAGACAGTGTAGACTCCAATGTAGTTCAGTTATTTATACAAATAGAAGGCCATGTATGCCTTTTTTTTGGCGAGTAACAGGCTACATGAGGGTGATCCTGAAGCAGGCAACTCCCCTTTGATAGCATAGGAAGGGACTTGAAAATGGGGGATGTTGGAAGGTAGAGCAAGGTAGCCAAGGGTTGACTAGGGCCCCCAGGCTATAGTGTAAGGATCCTGTCCGGTGTTTCACCTAAAAGTGATGCAGGGAAAACCCTAGAAAACCTGCATCAGGTAGGTCGGGCTAGTGGGTACTACTCCTGCGCCCTCCTGATGACGGGAGACTGGTTTGTTGTGGGAACGCAACAATCTCGCCGCCGTGCCTGGTCAGTATTGAGAGTTAGTTGGCCGACTGGTCCAATGGGATCAGCGAACAACTCTTACCGTATGCCGAAGGCATACCTCTCCAATCCACGTTTCGCACCCATATAACGCAACACTCCATACGAACATTTCAGCAATGATTTCCAAATTTTCACACTTATATTAACCGTTAGTAAATTGCTTTTTTTTTTTTTACAAAAGCCTTCGTTGCCTGTGCTTTATGTCTATTATACTTCTACCATCCCTAGTTATTACGCTTCCCAAGTAGCAGAATTCCTTATATTCTGTCAAAATATCCCTTCCCAATCTATCACCCTTTGTTATTCCACTGTTTCCCATACTACACTCCATTACCTTGGTTTCCCTCTATTAATCCTGATATTGAACTCTTTCTCCAGGACTCCGTTCATGCCATTTATTATGGTTTCCAAATCTTCTTCTGACTCGCCTAATACTACAATATCGTCGGCAAAGCGTAACGTTTTTATTTCTTCTCCTTGCAGTATGGTTCCTTTTCCATATTCCGTTTCAGCAGTCTTCATCACCTGTTCTATATATAACTTAAACAGCATTGGCGACAGACTCTTTCCTTGTCTTACTCTTTCTTGATTTCTGCTTTCTTTTCTTAATTTTCTATTCTAATTACTGCTGCCTGTCTTCTGTAGAGGTTATGTATGAGCTTTCTTTCTCGATATTTTATTCCAGTCATCTTCAAAATCCTTAATAGTGTCTTCTAGTTCATATTATCAAACGCTTTTTCTAAGTCTACAAATTCAATAAACGTAGGCCGGGTTTTTCTTATCCTGTCTTCTAAAATTAGTCGCAAAGTTAAAATTGCTTCTCTTGTGCTTACATTATTTAGAATACCCAAATATTTAAAGTTGGATGTAGTATATGCAACATTTTTACGCCACTCATATATGAATATGAAATCGTTTTATATCTTTTAGTCGATAATTTCCTAATGATGGCCTTATAACAGAATATGAATGAAATGTTTTATTTAATAAATTATAGGAATATGCAAATAAACCTATCACCTTCGTATTGAAATACAGCCTTCAAACACTTTCATGACAAGACTTTTCATTTATATTCTTGAAATACTATATCTCAAATTTATCCTTCTGCTCTTAAAGTAATATGTAAAGTCAGACATTGAAAATAGCTTGCATAATTGAAATTAGTAAACGGTTTCTTGTAGTGTCTCTTAAGAAACGGAAATAATGGAGCAACTTACACGCGTAATTATCATAGCTTTAAATAATTAACTAGTAAGTACAGCTTTCTTTGAATTTAGTAAAGCATAGAAATGTTTCTTTTTTGTAAGTAATGAATGTTTGGTCTGTTCTCGCTTGTCGGAAATAGTTGCTACATAATTGCAGTATAAACGCTGGCCTCACATTCCTGTAATAAGGTGAATAATTACTACAATAACTCAACTGGAACTGAAGAAAGCGATGCGAATGTACCATGGCCACAAATAGTCTGTGCGACGTATAATGCTTTCGTTAGCATAACTGTGTTATTCAAGTGCTGATAACTGAACATTAATTAGCGACATATTTCCAAAGTGTATAGGTGTTTAAAATAAATGTGCATCCCAATGACACAATTATCAAATGTAATAAAGGTTGCTATAATTATTAATATATATTGTTGATCTGATTAAAGGAAATCGTCTTGTTTATGGTAAGTAAAATGACATATATTGATAAGTTTGATGTTCTCTAACCGTGGAAGCAAAAGAAGATTTCTTGATTGTCAGACTTAGTGATCACAACCCGAGGAATGATAAAGTATGCACCACAATTTCATTTTTTAATAAACTTTATGTCATTTGTCATAAACAACATTTTAATTTATTATATTAAAATTATTCAAGTTAATATTGATTTGCGTGTAAGTCATGAATACTAATTAAATGTACAAAATCTCATTACCTACCAAAATAATATATTTATTTGTCACTTATATTGTTAATATAACTTTTCAGCACAGTTTATTTTGAATATGTCACAAACATTTCATAAATTAGATATGAAACTGATCAGTATATATGGTAATTATAAAGTCGGAGAAACATATCTAAAAATTATTATGCAAAAATACAAAGAATGTCCACAATAATTATAAATTTGTATTGAAACAATTCGTCCCCAACCTTCGGGATCTTCTAAGTTCCTTCTATCAAAAAAATATAGTATTACATATACATTGTTCAATATAAATAAATAGTATTGGTATGTTATAGGTACTTACAATAAAATATTATAAAATAGGGTGTTGCTGACGCAAAGTCCGGGATCGAAATGAAGGAAATAAATGCCAAGAAATTAAATCACAAAACTTAAATGTTTTATTTACATTCTCATCCCTTATGTCAGACAGGTCAATGATATTTTTTGCATAATTAGTAAACCTAAATTTAATACATTTGTTAAAATACTTTTCTTAAATTTTAAAATAAATAAAATTTGGTTATGAATTAAAAATTAATCATACCATTAATTTTCTTGAAGTAAATACCTTTCATTATAATAAAGTATTCACCAGTTGCTTTAAAAACCTCCGTACGATAGTAAAATATTAAATTTGTATCTCATTACAAATCTGAGGGGGAAAAATTAATATTTTATTTTTAAATTTTTATCCTCCTAGATTCATCAATAAATGTGTTAGAAATAGATTAAATTATTTGATTTATAAAAATATTTCACCCGCAACCAATAATAGTAAAAAATTAATGGGTGTAATTGTTTTACCATATTTAGAGATAACACAATATAAATTTATTAACTGGTTGCTAACTATAGTGTTAGGGTGATATTTAAATCATTAAAAAATTGTTAAAAATTCTAAATATTTTATCAATAATTTTAATAAGCACAATAATCAGTATAAAATGTAGTATTTTGTCAGACCAAGCGCAAGCTTAAAAAATATTAAAGAACTTTAAACTTCAAAACACCGATAAACAAAAATTTGTTTTAACTAAATATGTATATTTAAATAAACATAGGATTGATTGGAGTAATGTTAAAATTTTAGATGAAGAAAGTAATTATTATTCTTGATTGATGATCGAAATGCTTCACGTAAAATAAAATGTTAATTCTTTAATAGTAAGAACAGATACGCAAAATTTGAATTGAATATATTAATTTCTATTATTGTGATTAAATTGCGCAATCTTGAATCTTTGAAAAGAAATTCATGTAGTTTTAAAAAATTTCATTTAAAATTGAAAGTTTTGCGATCTGCTTCTTTGGCGTTGTTTTCCGGACGTTGCGATAGAAACACGAAATTATTAAATATTGTAACATACCAACTATGTATATTAAATTATATAATTTTTTTGTGTAATTAACTGATGAGGTCCGGAAAGTTGAGAACGAAACGTTTTAATTCAAATTAAATTATTCTATTTCTGACTTTTGGCCATTGTTTGTATTTTGTTGGTAATATTAAGTCAGATAAAATTAATTACTTTATTTATAAATGATTAAACATTATGTTTATTACTTTACATTTTGTTATCTGTAAGCAAATGAAATAGTATTGTGTAATAGAACAAATATCAAAAGTTTCATGTTCTCTAACTATTGAAATAAAGTAGCCAAAGTAAATGAACGCTTATCATTTTTAATTTCACTAATTTTACTACATAATTCTTCGGTAAAGTTAGAAATTTTAAGAATGTGGAAATAGTTGCCAAGACGTTGTTACTTTAAGTTGAATTAACAATTACGCTCTTAATCACTCTTTAAAATAAATAGCAAAATAACATTAAATATAAAATGTAATTTTATAAACTCAGGAAAATTTTTGTTTAATTTTTTAGGACAATATCTTAACATGAAGATAAAGTTAAATTTGTCCCATTTTCTGTAATAATTTTTACACGCATTTTTTCTTTCGTAATAATCATTGGAGTTTTAAAAGAGGTACGTAGTCCATTGTTCCCTATTCATTTTGCGATAAGTAGCACTTAGAGTAACCAAAATTCGGAACGAGTATATTATAAACACGTAAACTGGTTGTAGCAATAACTATTAATTGGTTCTGATTTATTGATGTGTAATTAAGTACGTCTAACAAGTACTTCAGATATGTTAGTTAATATACGCGTGAGTTTTACTCTTGTTTTTAAAGGCATAAAAATTCGTAAAATTTCTTCGATTTTTATATGGATTAATAATATTTTTTCCATGTTGATAGAAATATGTCAGTTAATTAAAGAAATTTATTTCGAAGGTTTCCCATATTTATTAAAGGAAAAATTATTAAGTTGTTACATTGTACGTTTGAGATGCTGTCTTAACGAAGTTGAAGTTACTTAAATAGGTACAGGTTTAAATTTTATGTAATGTTTCTGGACTGAAGTCAGTGGAGGGCCTAGATCACGCGCAGGAGTAGTCGTACAAAGTTCGTTTTCTACGTTGCTAACTCTTTGGCACGGCGTGTACAGTTCCTAAGCAATTTCTGTGAAGCCTTCCTTCACGTACTGAATACCAAAAACATACTGCCGTTCTTCCAGAGTCATTAGGAGCTTTTTTTCCTTCCTCTTGCTAAGAACCCGTCACAAATTATGGTTTGAAGTAGTTTTACGTTCAATATAAAAAGAACTGTAAAAAGCTTTCATGTGTAAAAAGTCACATTATCAAGCTTTTACGGATACCGCCTTAAAAAGGAATGTCGAATGGAAATGGCGAAAGCCAATTACATGCGGAGACAAACCGTATTTTACGGCTTGACACACATTAACGAACAATTTCCTAATGAATGGTTCTTAACCTAATATAATTAATTGTGACTATATTTCTATCCAATTTTCTGGGAGCGGGATTATTTCACATCCTCTTAAGCATGTACCGCAAAATCTGTTTCATATATGGTCAACGGAAAGTAAAAATATATAGAAAATTAAATAAAAATATCGTCAACTCGTAAAGTTCACACTCTTGAAAGCCTTGGTGATACTAAATAACGTGACTATAAACTTGAAAATCTGTCAAATACAGTTAGCTGAGGTTGGTCTGTTTCACTCACTTCACTACAGAGATTAAATGAAAAACCCTTTAAACAGTTCCAGTTTATTACTTCATCCCGACTGTCACCCATTTTGTTCAATTATCCTTCACGATAATAGAATTCATAACAAAATAAATTACCTTCCCCAATTAGTTGACAAATATCTATCTACATTATTTGTCTCCATAGAACAGTTTCCAACATCATATTTCACTGCAAAGGTCATGAAATGAAAGGTATATTAGTAATTTGTTTTATTTTTTGACTTTTAAGTGGTTTAATGTGGGCCTGCTTCTTCATTCAGCATTAGTACATATCAACTTCATCCCTTCTAAGTAAATTATACATTGTGATGGAAGCCTTCAACATGCTGTTCATAACCTTTGTTATACCATGCAAAATTATGTTTATTTATTCTGAAAAGTGCTACAGAAATTCTTATCGTTATCTCATTATGACACAAATTACGTTTCATCATAATTTTTTTTCATATATTATTAGTCTTTTAATTAAATCCTCATAATTCTTCTCCTTTCAATGATTCCGCGACTTCTAGAGACCAGGTTTCTCTTCCCAATCATCTCGTAATTTATAGTACATCTTTCCCAGCGTTAATGGAAATACTTAAAGTAATATCAAGCTAAATCAGTGTAGTAATATTCTGTTGATTTGGCATGAGTATTAGCTATTGCCCGTGTTAAATAATAGTGGGATAACAGTTGGTTGCCGCAAGAGGTGTCACCTTGCATGAACTAATCACAA
Organism: Eucriotettix oculatus; assembly: GCA_034510155.1. Lineage (NCBI taxonomy): Eukaryota > Metazoa > Arthropoda > Insecta > Orthoptera > Tetrigidae > Eucriotettix > Eucriotettix oculatus. The sequence continues at coordinate 62,570,930 of CM067377.1, forward strand.
CGCCCAAGCAACGTTGTCGAAAATTTGTAACGTTGGGGGTAGTATAACATTACTTTGCTATGTGGCAACAAAGTCTCCCTCAGCGCGTTCACGCAGGGAAACTGCTCATTTAAACGGGGATAAGGAAATAGAATTCGAATTGTTCGAGAGTCTTATTATTCAGTATTGATAGAGTTAAATTAGTTGAATAAGAAAATTATTGAACTATGTGATGAATCCACATTTATAACGAACACTAATTACGTAATACAATTCGACGTAAAGTCTCAGAGAGAGACTGAGCGTATTGATAGGTGTGTTTGGACTGCAGTACATAAATTCACTGCTGACAAAGTTCATTATTAGACGAAATTCTACCCTTTCCTCTCCAAGTGTTCTTACCGTGCTTTATTGAAGGCAACATCCCAAAAATGTATAAGATTGTGTGGTTATGAAGAGAGAAATTGACTGGTACAACAATGAAGAGCCGAAAATTCTAAAGCTACAAATGTGAAATTGAAAAAAAAACGGTCCTGTAAAATTTTATAAAGTATTTTTCAACTTCAAGCCCTTTATTAAGAAAAGTTCCTAGGGTTCAGTCTGGAAGAAAATGGCAAAACGTCGTTGTCTATTGAGATAACACTGGTGGTAAAAGGATCCGGGAAATCCTTAAAGCTTTAAAAAGCCAACAAATGGTTGGAAAAGAGCTCATTATAACTTGAAATTGTGACGAAAAACAGTTATAAAACTATTCTGCCACCCATAAAAATTCTTTGTCTTAGGAACAAATTTTTATTTTTCATAACGATGTGGAATATCTCTGGAACCTGGAAAGTGACCTCAAAGATAACCACGCCAACGTCTCATATTTTACCTATCACAAACTCGCTGGATACAAATTGGTTTACAAGATTGAAAGTAAGGTTCGATCACGCGGTTGCGTTGAACAAGCCTAAGTATTTTAAACCAGAAATAAATAAAATACCGCCTGACAGGAGACATGCCGGGTGCTGACAATCTGGAAAATTTTTATGGTCAAATATTGTCACTAATTGTATTGTTAATTTTGCTTAAAGGTTATTTTCTTGTTTAAATATCGATATATAGGACTTCATTAATAATAAAGGTTCATACATTGTAATTGGAAAATTGAGCATTCGGGTTTCAAGTATATTTCCAAATTATTATTAATTGTTTTTGTTAAGAAATGGCCTCGGAGTGACTCTCGTCGTTTTTTCCCAATCAATGCATAGCAGATTAGGGTTAAACATTTTTATCTTCAATCGTACGTAGCAAGTTATGTTTTTCTTTTATGGAACTCTGTATCGAGACATGGGTAGTCGCCCTAGTTTGGTTATATTTGAGCGAGTATTGTTGTCGAGGACGACAATTTCAGTTGATGCAAGGGAGTGTCCTGAATGTTTGTGGAGGCTGGAGGGTGAGACGTGTTTGCCGGTACGGGCCAGTTAGCAGCTGGTCCTGCACCCCTGTGTCCACAGAACAGCCCCACTGTCCCGGGACGGCTACTTGAACGGTCCCAAAGAGTTGAAGGACGGCGCTGGGTGACCCTCGTGACCTCCAACGACCGGGCCTGGGAACCGCACTCCTCAGGCCCACGCCCTAACCGACAAAGCGAAACTCGTCTCTGACACATGAACCCTCATGTCAACTGACCCAAGAAACGTGCAAATACTCCGCTCACAACGAGAGGAAATGAAAACTTAATGACACAATCGTGGGAAATCAATTGTTAGAGAGATTTTTATCGGGCATTCCATTGCCTCTGAAGGCATGAAGCATGAGAGATTGAAGGTTGAATCCAACGTTTCGAATAAGGAAAGGTTCTGTCTGTGTCTGCGAATAAATCAGAGCTACGTCGTGATTGCACGCACTCTACCTAGTGCATAGATCTATTTTACTAGACTCTGTCTCCAACAGGGTAAGAGCTGTTGATGACTTTCATGTATTTTTTATTATGGTTTTACCTCCCAACCTGCGTAAGAAGGATGAAGAGACAAGGAAATTAAGAGTGCTTTCTTCAGTCTCTCCCCGAAAATAATATAATAAGAAAAAATAGTAAAACAGATGACTCGCACAATGCGAATATAAATCACTAAACTATCTTTCATGCTAAAACCAATTTTAAATATACATATATATTTTTATTATTGTAATAATACATATATATATATATGTGAAAAAAAATTATGTATCAACAAAAGAAAAACTGTTAAAAACGACCTGAAATTGAATCTAGAAAATAGGTCAACTAAGTTATCAATTATTTATGACTGAGAATATATTTTCTTATTGTTCGAATAGGTCGACTCAAGTCTCAATTATTTCTTTCTCTACTTGCACAATTGTTAAAATCATTATGAAGTAGTAGATATATTATACAGAACTTAGATATTAAATTAAATATGTTTACATTTGAAGAAGAAAAACGGAATTAATTTTCATCTTCTTAAGCAGTACAGCAAGTTACTAGACATAGCTGTCTCAATCAGTTTCCTCCATGCTATAATCCTCCATCTAGTGACGCTAATATTCTTTAGTTACATTTCTACAACCTCGTACATGGTCTCTTTCCCTCTGGCTTCAAAATGGTAATTTTCTTTACTGGGTTTTCACCTTCATATTTACATATATGGCCAAGCCATCTTAGTTGGGAGACTTCAATTATTTTTAATATATTTTTGGTTCTTCGAACTTTTGTTGAAGTTCAAAATTTTATCTTATTCTCCAGCCTCCATTTTCCTTTACTGCGCCATAATTTTTCTCAAGGATTTTTCGCTCTGATGTCATTAATTTATCCTCAATTAGTGTATTCATTGCCCAGCATTCGCTTCCATATATGTATTGTATACATATTTTTTCTTTCTTTAAGTTTATAATAAAAAGACGGCCAATAAGTCAACATAACATTTTATTACTATTTAATTAATATAAATACGACGTTTCGTCTCAATTTTGAGAATTCATCTGGCATACTACAAGCAGAGCATTACAATAAATTATAAATGTATCAATTTTTTACATATAAAAACATAGTTCAAAACTTACATATTTAGCGATTCATGTCCTTGACTCTCGAGGCTGAACTGATTATTTAATGTATTGGAATATGTACATGAAAGGAATTTAGTGTCGCAGACAATCTCCGGAGACGGTTACGGCCGAAAAGATATGGTAACAATAAATGCTTTCGACACTTAAATTTTAACAATGGAAAAAGAATTTTTAAAAAATTCAACTATTGCTAAACAAAATAATAAATCTTGTTCAAATTACTTGTATCATTTTTTACATTGAGCGCGTGAGGGTTGCACCTGATATGTAATATTTCACTCCTCATTCTCGAGAACAAATTATTTTAGTCAATTATTATTCTCAAGATGTGTGTGTTTGAACACAACGGTGTAGTTTTGAATGTCTAATTTGATTATGTTTTTTATGTTCTTTAATGTCAGTTTTTAAAGTTCTTTTAGTTTGTCGGATATACATAGCATTACAATCTAAACAATTAATTTCGTAGGTAAGACTTTGTCTTTCCAGAAAGTTAATTTTGTTTTTAATATTTTTACAGAACTTTAAATTATTTACTGATTTAAAAACGCCACCTATACCGTAATTATGAAACAAGCCAATTAGTTAATGTTTGTAGTATTCCTGATGAATCTCAAAATGGAGACGAAACGTCGTATTTATATTAATTAAATAGTAATACAATTATATGCAGACTTTTTAATTAATGTCTTGTATAGTTATAGCTTTGTTTCACTACTTATGTGTTTTGATTTCAACTGGTTCGTAGTCTGTGATTGCATCCATACCTCATATTGATTCTATTCTTAATTTCTGTTGTTATACTTAGTAATTAATTTTACAGACGTTTAATGCTGGATGTGAGAAAACTCGATGGCAATATTTGAGGAATAGATTACTTATATTGAGACAAGAAATGCTTAATAACAGAGTTATGCGAACTTTTACGGATGTTAGTGCTAGGCGCCATTCCTTGTTACCTGAACCAACAGACTACGAAGTATTCATGTCAACATCAGTTATATTTGCAATGTGTTTCCTCTTGTAACGATTGTAACCAGAGTTCGGCTTTTAATCCAGATAACAAGGCACCAACATTCATAAAACTCGGATATTTTTGCAATTACGAATTTTCGGACCCATGTTTAATACACTCATTTTCTTCTCTGAAAATGAGGAATCAATTCCGGGAATTTTGGTGTCGAGTTTTATTAGGCCCTGCATAAGAAATACTCTTCACGTTTGCAGTAACCAGTGTTATTAATCCAAAAATTAAATAGAATAATAACAAATTATGATGAAGTAAAAGAAATGCAATGCTATTGACAGTTTGGACTTTTTATCTAATTTTACTAAGCGGATAGTATTTAGATTAAAATAAAGAGTTAATAATTCTACTTTATTATATGCTGACGCAACTTAAATGTAATATGAAATGTACCGAGTGGGGACAATGTTGCAAAGTAAGACAATGTTGCAAAGAATCTTAAAATTATTATAAAATGAAGTACGATTTAGATAAAATGAAAAATATTATTTTATTTCTCTTTCGTTTAGCGTTTCCATATTTAGACCATACCAAGTCCTTGAACAGTATCACTCCAAATTCGGAATCTGTTATGTAAGATGACTGTCTGCAGACGACCCGATAGGCCAAGGCCCTGAATGGACTGCAGAGCCAATGGAGAAGAAGAAGGTCCTTGAACAACATGTAGCCAATAAGTTGGTCATTCTTATAGCGAGAAAATGTATACTCAATTTAAACTCTGCAAATATTTCTTTATATTTTTTAGAGTAAGTCACGTGTAATTATACGTTCAACCTTTTTTTCTTTAGTAAACCTAAATCCATAAAAATGTCAATTTTATATTGCAAAGCGTTATTGTAATCTTTGATTATTTTTAAATTTGAGACAAAATTACAATCTGCAAATTTCTCTCGGCGTCACCATCACTCCTCAGTCTGAAACTGCCCATGAACCCAATATCTTTCTAGTTTTTACATTTTTGTGATTAAGTTATGCAAATGATCTTCCTCTGGAAAGGCTTGGCGAGTGATGAATTATATTTTCCTTCCCTTATTTGAGAGCTATAAGCTACGTTTTTGAATTATGCAATGGGGAATAACTACATTAAAAATTTCGGTTATGAACTCTGGTCATGGAATTTTTATGTTCCAGGCTATTCTAACGAGGTCGTGAATATTAATCGGAATGTAAAGGGGAACACAGCAGAGGAGCGAATTTGATTTAATTCTCTCAAGTAGAAATTTGAAATCTTTGGTGATAGTCCAAAAAGCAAATTATTATAAATCCGGTTTTCAATTCTCATTCTTCTATGTCTGTCCTGCTGAGATATACAGTGCAGTCTGCCAGTAGAAATAGTCACTAAAAACGACTAGTCTTTCAAGTTGAGCCAACACATAGTTTCGAACACCAAATACGACACTGAATCACCTTCAGTCCCTTTGTTTTGCTCGATAACGAGTAGGACAAGTCCGCGTAATGATCTCCTTCTCATGGCTCTTGTTGGATTTGTGCGCATGAAAGCGGAGACGCATTGAGTGCGGCCTTTCCGTGCGTGTTGAGGGGGAGGAGGCGTGGGCGGAAGTGCGCTTCCCTGGTCCACTGTCCTGTGACCGCTCGCCGCTGGCCGGCTGTCGCTCTCTGTCACGTGAGCGGCCCAGTTTAGGTTTCCCAAGACCCGGAGACATGTGACATTTGCTCTGCAACCAGGGAAGACGAGCAGATCTCAGAAACAAGGCACCAACTCCATCCACGCCTAATTACCAACCGTAGCGGTGGTGAACTTTAAATATGTGCATGCCAGTCTATTCTTGTGGGAAATAAATAGTAAAAATATAATTCTTATAAAATTTTATTATATTGAATAGTTTACTTTAAAATTCTCAAATTATTATATAATTACATTTACACAAATATATGAGTCAGTACTAATTATAATTTTATTAATGATTGTTTTGTTGTACTTATGACTCAAATATTTTATATTGGGTTCAAAAGTCGTTACTTTAAACAATGCACATACCGCGCTAGATTCATCAGTCAAATTATTTCTAGAACTAACTTTTACAAAATTCATTTCGGAAAATAGCGACTTGCGAGAAAATGCGTTGAGGAGAAAATATGCAATACACGAGCTGCTGGGTTTATGAACAGTTACAGGTTTCGTGACAATAGTAGCCCGACCTATCTGATGCAGGTTTTCTAGGGTTTTCCCTGCATCTCTTTTAGGTGAAACACCTGGTAGGATTGTTAAACTTCAGTCCGGAGGCACTAGTGAAACTTTGGCTACCTTCCTTTACATTCCACCCCCCGCTTTTTTTTTCTCAATTCCCTTCCTCTCCTTGTAAAAGGAAATTTCCTGTTTCAGGATCATGTAGCCTTCTAACCCCACAAAAAAGTTATCTTAGACAATAAATATAATACATATTAATATGTTTTCCTTTTTATTTTTATTTATTATTTTATTATTATATTTCTTCATTTTATATTTTTATTATTTTCCTCTTTAGATTCCCTACTCAACAGAAATACGTTACCAATTTCTGTATTATTTGCTGATAACTGTTGGAGTACAGTGAAACTTGTCTAATTACTCCCAAAATATCTTATCACACGGTCATTTTTAGTAAAAAATTTCGTAATAAAAAAACAAAACAGATTAGTTTGAATGTTTCATTCTCTTCATAAGAAGACAAACTATTACTACCATTTTTGTTAACAGTCACACGTATTAGTAGATAAACTGAAACAATGTTCATTTATGAAATATTACTACCATAACATTAATTCACTTTCATCAGACTGGCTACTGAGCATGTCAGTAAAATGGTGACACGCATATTTTGTTACGGTATGGTTGTTCCACGTATGAGTGAGTAAACAAAACTTTATATTTGTTTAAATATTGATTTATACTGAGCGAATCAATAGGCAAAATTAATTAATCACAAGTGGATTTAGAGCCTGGGATAAACTGTTACGTTAAATATACTGAATATGACCAAGAAGCCTTTACTATTATAATTAAATCTAAATTTAATATTTGTCATCTACTTATAGAAATTGAAACATCTAATGTTACTTTTGTAGATTTTTTTAGATGTTTGAAAGAATTCAACAGAATTTCCCAGTAAGAGAGAGAATACGATAAATATATAAGCAATTGTTTGCTTTCAGACTTCTCGTGCTCGTGGTTATATAAGTAGAAATAATTCGCACACATCTCACCAGAATCTAGTCGTTTTTTGCTAACCAACAGCACGTGGCCAATTTCAATTGACTATCGGCTGACCAATAAAAAACATTTCGCCACCAGAGGTCACATACAAACACTGGTAAGCGAAATTGCCGGTTGTGAGGTTGCGGCATATAATTTATAGCGGCAAAACTCTAATTTCCTTGGACCGTGACGTCAGTATTCGATCGTCTGTAATTAGGAAGGTAGCGCTCGGGCACGCGGCTTAAATCGACGTCGAATTTATGCTGTGGCGAATGTCGTAAATGGATGTCGTCGTCCGCACGGCGGAATGTCCAGATGTGTTATCTGGCCAGGCGCTCTTGAAATATGGACCTTAAACTTACAATTAAGTGTCGTGTGCTATCTGCACTGTTGGCAGCTGTCCGCAATGCATCAGGCAGTGCCAGTACCGCAGAAGACATAATGTCGTCCAATAAAAATTTAAAGACCAAGGACGGACTCTGCATTCTACCTCCGTACTAGGAAACAAACATTCAAGACTTCTGAAAGAGGAATGAAGAATTTCACGAACTCCTTGCTACATCGCTTTTCATTTCAAGGAACATTTTTGTGTGCAATTGATGTTCCCGATGTTACTCAAGTGACACAGCTACACAAGTAGCTCCTAAATATTTGCTAATATGCATTATGTTTCCTGTCCATGTTCCTTTCTGCAACATAGCATACAATTATGAACCTGATTTGTATAAAACAAATTCATTACGATGAATAAAGATTTACTAAATGGAAAAATCATCGTCTACATTAGACAATTTCTTCGATATATTCTCTACCAAAATTAAATACTACCAATACTAAACTAGAGAAGCAAACATTGTCTGTTTCATAATGCGTGAGACTAGTCTTGACTTTAATTTCCATAGGGTTTCCCAGAGAATAAGCTGTTGGAATTTCCCTCGGGTTTCCAACCGGGTGGCGTTTGCCAAACACGACTTTTCGTCAACAACTAACACCGTAGTCGATATCTTCTGGTAAATTCGACGAAACGTCGTGCTCAGAAAGTGCAACCCAGTTGTAATCTTGAATTCATACAATTCACGAACCGAGTTTTGTTCTTCAAATCGGTTCAGATTACTGGATTACAGATATGACCATTGAAAAAGATCAATTGTGGCTCATAGCCCAGCTAATATATATAATTAATTATCAGAAAGATAATGAAGTATCCAAATAAAAATTGAAAACTGAGGGTTTAAAATAAATTCCACACAACATTGCTTTTCTCAGATGTTGCTTAAATGAGCAACACTCAAGAGACGAAAATCAGTTGTGGAAAGCCAAAAGAATTGCAGAAGTATTGCTTGGATTTTATTTCATCACCTTATTCTACCAATTTAATTGGCTCCTTTTTATATTGTTGCTCTTTTTTTAACTAAAACTTACGTTTTTGTATTTTCAACAATTGATGTTTATCCGTATTATTATTAGGTGTGTCCAGTGTTTCCCAAGTATTACTTTTTTTGGGTTAGCGCATAAAATGAATTATTTAGACACTGATCCATAAGTCAATACGTATAAACTGGAATAAAGCCCAGAAAAACGTAAAAAAATAGTTACAAGTTTGGGGAAAATTTAAATTCACTATAGTTAGCAAAATAGCTAGTTTTTATATATTTGTTTAATGTAGATATCATATTTCACTGTTTATAACAAATTCAAAAATAACAAAATCGGCAAACTCTTTAAAGTAAAAAAATTCAATTTCTTGTAATGTCGTTAATATTCAAGAATTTTAAATTCGTCTACCTTTAAACATGGTCTAAAATATGCAATGTAATATAATGATTAAAAAAATATTTCATGTCGTCTTTTATCATCCTTCGAATATTCATGCAGGTTTTATGACAGTATATATGTTGGAAAAAGTCACGTTCTGTAGGTCAGGACGTGGTTCCGTGAAATATATCCTGTCACTATTTTAAGAGATGGTTCCAAATAAAACTGAAATAAGACAACCGTGGCTCTCAAGAAAAAGGAAATTAGAGTCCTATCAATAATTAGAAAGTGTAAGCTTTATCTCATGAAAAGAGATAATTAGCCTTTCTCTCACAGATCGTAAAATATTTCGTACTGTTTCTTATCATTGTATATCTCTGGATTCTCCCACGGATCGTAAATCTTTCGCATTGTTCTTTTATTATCATTTAATGCCCTCTGGAATGTTTCCGGATATGATTGTACTTTTAATTCAAACGCGAAATTAATAACCAGTGACGACCCTTATCTTTTTTATTAGATTATTTTGGTCACATAAACAATTGGAAATGTTATTAGCAACCCTGCTTAGGTTTTACATAACCAGTTTATTCTAAATGTCTTTGCACAGTTGAGCTTCTTTTATGAATGCTAATAGGCTGGATATTGCCTCCGCTTTGTTGCAGATGTATAATCTAAAGAAAGGAGCAATAGTTTTAGTTCTGCTGTTGTTGAGGTTGTTGTATTCAAATGTGATATGTTCAATGGCTAGCGGAGTGTTGCATGGAAATCTGAAAATAGATTTCTATGGGTGAGGTTGATGTTAAGGGATCTTATTCGACTAGGAATCACTTGTTGTCTTCTTGAGAGGTCGTCATAATTGTTGATTTCCTTGTAAAATGTACTGTTATTTTTGTTTTTCCTGTCGATATCCTGTTTATCTTCTATCTTTTTTATGCATTCATTTCTTATATATTTGCTAGTACACATGGTGACGGTGGTAAATTGCATCTGTTGTAGCTCTGCCTGATTTCCTTCAATTCCACATCGTGTAGGTATCCGTGCTATATGGGTAGTTCCCTTGTTCTTGAGCAGTTCATTGAAGTTGTCTCCGATTCTTTTGGTGTTTCTGTTTCTGATTTTTGGATTACGTATGATGTTAATCGCTGCAATATAATGTGCAAGTTAATGAAAATGTCATGTGGGGAGTTGATGCAATATTGCGTGGCCATAAATATTGCTGTGGTGACTGACGCCTTACTGTTGATAGACGTAGATACGTCCGATAGGTAGAAGGTGCAGGTTATTCCGTGATTGGATTTCGATGCGTCAGTGGAAATTGCAGTAGGGTTATTGTGTCTAGGTAGTAGTGATTCCAGGTTAGCCCACGCTTAGTTGGTATTGATCACAGAACACAGAATAGAGTAGAGTAGCAGCGGCAGGCGAAGGGAGAACTCTGCCCACTCCAATACCCCCAGAAAGGTCTCACATCGTTGATCTTTCTTAAGCTTTTTCCTAAAGCTCACGTAGAAGCTCCTATTGCTGGTTCAATGATTCTAGCGGGGGTGTTATTGAAATTAGGAGGTTACGGAATTATTCGTATTATGAAGTTAATTAGTTATTATTCTTTAAATTTAAATTTTTATGTAATAATTTTTTCTTTATATGTTTTTTTTAGTAAGATTGATTTGTGTACGTCAGGTTGATTTAAAGATATTAATTTCTTATTCTTCAGTAACTCATATAAGATTAGTAATCTCTGGTCTTTTTACTATAAATTTATGAGGGTTTTATGGTTCTGTATTTTTAATATTAGGTCATGGTTTATGTTCTTCAGGACTATTGTGTTTATCTAGAATTGTTTATGAACGTTTAGGTAGTCGTTTATTTTTATTAAACAAGGGTTTAATTTCTTATATACCTAGAATGAGATTATGATGATTTTTATTGAGAAGAAGAAATAAATCTGCCCCCCCCTACTCTTAGTTTAATTGGTGAGATCAGTTTATTAAATAGAATTATTGGTTATCTATCTAATTTTATATTTATTTTGTTCATATTATCTTTCTTATGCTGTGCTTATAGAATGTATTTGTATAGTTATAGTCAGCATGGTATATATTCAGGGTTATATAGAATCTCTTCGTGTTATGTAGTTGAATTTCATTTAATTCTTCTTCATTGATTACCATTAAATTTGATGTTTTTTGTTGTGATTATTTTATTTAACTTAAATAGTTTTAAAAAATTTTATTTTGTGGAATTAAGGATGTAGTTTAGTTTACTTTAAGTCAATGATAATTTTTATTTATCTTCACTTTCTTTCATATTATTGGGTTCAGGGATTTTATTATTAGATTATTTATATTAATATTTGATTTATGTTATATTATTGAGTGGGAAGTATATTCTTTAAATTCTTCTTTAATTGTTGGAAATCGCTGTTTTTAATTAGACAAATGTATATCGTTTCCAATTAACATTCTTCATTATTGTTTCCCTTCGATTATTACAGTTTTTAACTGATCTGTTTGTCTGTGCTAACCTACTATATTTATTATTCTGCCCAAGTAGCAGAATTCCTTACCTTCCTTAAAAATCCCTTCCCTTTGTTATTCCGCTGTTTCCCATACTACACTCCCTTACCTTGATTTTCCCTCTATTAATCCTCATGTTGTACTCATCCTCCAGGATCACGTTCATGCCGTTTATTATGTTTTCCAAGTCTTCTTCTGACTCCCCTAATACTACAATATCATCTGAAAACATTAGGGTTTTTATTTCTTCTCCTTGTAGTTTGATTCCCTTTTCATATTAATTTTTAACTTTCTTCATCGTCTGTTCTATTAATAAGTTGAACAGCATGCATCCTTGTCTTACTCCTTTCTTGGCCTTCAATTCTAATTACTTCCGACTGTCATCTGGATAACTCTTCTTCGTCGATATATTGTTCCTGTCGTCTTCAAAATATCTAAATCTACAAATGTCATAAACTAGGCTGGTTTTTTCTTACTCTGTCTTCTAAAGTTAGACGCAGGGTCAATATTGCTTCTCTTCATAAAACCAAAGTGATCTTCTCGTAATACACATTTTATTTCACGTTCGATTCCTGTATATACTATTTTGCATTTATGAGATACTCAACGTAAGATATTTTCGTATGTATATCAGGTAAAAGAATGGAGTATAATATAAATTAATAATAAAATAAGAACTGTCTATATTCAGTAGACAATTACATTGCAATGAAATTATTTATACAATATCACCTACCAATTACTTTTTAAGGTGATGTTTTTTCTAAAATTACACTATTCACAGTAAGCAAACTAAAAATGATGGTGAAATGTGAAGCCTGTTTGAAAGCTATTGAGAAAAACGTAATTGCTAAGGCCTACTTACAATAAATAAATATATATATATATATAATATAATATAAATATATATAAATTCGAGTGGGAACTACACCATACAGAGTCTCTCGCATCCAAGCTTCCACCTCCTTTTATTTTTCCAATCTTCATCTCGAATACATCAGTCCTTCATTGCTTGCATCATTCCATTTAAGTTTAGGTCTTCCTTTTTTTCTTTCGTTTTGGGAACAAGAAATAATAAAATCGTTATATTCAACCGACAATAATTTAATTCTGGTTCGGAATTTTTGGTAATTCGTATTAGCCACATAAATGTATTACCACATAAGGTAAATATACCAATTATTACAAAAAGAATCGATGCATTATTTATTTTTGCCCATAAACGTAGAAAAATCTTGGCTTGCAGCACAACAGTGATTAGCGTTTGGGGTATTGGAATGGGGGTGTGGGTGGGTGGGGCGGGATGGTAACACTCGCTTACTTAGCCTTCATCGGGCGCTGCCGCTTCTATTCTATTCTATGTTTTGTGGTATTGTTGCTGACAATTGTTGAGGGGACGCATTTGGTGGACGCTGCACCCGCTGCAGGCAACTTGACGTTTCGCAGGCCTCAATAAACGAAATGAGAATCTTCCATAATACAATGTGTAGGTAGAACTCGCAAAAAAATAAAAAAAGTGTTTTGTACACTGAAACTCTTTCTCAGCCAGTGTTTGCAAAGCGTGAAACACAACCAGTTGCCCTCGTCAATTCTATAATGTCATAAATATGCCTCCGTCGCCCTTTTCAGTTTCTTTTTGACTCTTCAGTCCACCCGCACTTATTTCGAAAGGTCCCGGAGAGGTATAGTATATATTCATCAATTATAATAAAAGCATACCGGCATCATTTTTTTATATGGATATAGATATTTTTTACTAACATGTCTTTACTAAATTTTGGCTTTCATACTCTTTTAAGTTTGAAATTTTAATAAATACATTAATTTGAGATCACTGTATTTTTTTGGGTTAAAAGGCTACATTAGGGTGATCCTGAAACTGACAACTCCCCTTTTATAACATAGGTATGGAATTTGAAAGGGAGGATGCTGAAGGTAGAGCAAGGTAGCTAAGTGTTGACTAGGGCCCCCGGGCTGTAGTTTAAGTATCCTACCCGAAGTTTCACCTAAAGAGATGCAGAGAAAACCCTAGAAAACCTGCATCAGGTAGGGCGGGCAGTGGGTAATATTCTCACGGCCTTCCGAATGACGAGAGACGAGTCTGCTGTGGGGTCGCAGCATTCCATTCTCCATGTTTTAGGAGGCAGTTGGCCGACTGATCCAATGTGTGTTGTTACTCTTTGTTTACAACTACAATATATTATTATAACAAGGAATTTTTAAATAAACTTATATTTAATTTTAATATATTCAATTTATGATGGTAATAAAGATCGAAACTGTGGTATTACAATATAAAATTTACAAAATAAATACAACTCAAATTAAAAGTTTCAGTAAAAATATAAATTTACGAATAAAATGAATTATCAATTTGGCTCAGTCGGTAAAGAAAAAAGAATCTACGCAGTTTCTAAAACGGATTCTCCTGGGAACGCGGGTGACAAACGATATTAGTGAAATAAAAACAATCGCGAATCAAACGAGAATGGTTTTCAAGTAGAAACCGGGTAAAAATGCCGTTACCAGATGTTCCGCCTGGTGACGTCGTTCTTCGTTTGCCGTTACGGGATGTTCCCTTGCTGGATCACGTTTTCTAGATCCTCTCGCGCCTCTTCTTCAGATTAAATCCGCATCGAATGTTATCTTTTTATTTTCTGTACTCCCACCAAATGAATCTCCTTTCTCGAAACGTGCAGAATTCAACTTTTACACATGTTGCTTCTTCTGCCACTGCTCCCGGGACCAACTGTCCAAATACAATACACTACAGGCAATAAATAATGTCGTAAACGGTGACGTTTCCCGCCGACTCGATCTTTACCATTCTCGCTTTCCTCCTGCAAAGCGCGACTCCGTAGAATATTAAACTAAATTATTTTTGCTTTATCGCTTCAATGTAGCGGACATGAGACACCACAAATGGGATCAGCGAACAACTCTTACCGTATGCCCAAGGTCTTCGACCCCAGTGCATACACCTCCTAAAATAGGTGAAGATGCCTAGCCATTTGAGAACTTTGTAAAAACCAGAGAGAATACGAGGCATGCCGGACGTAGTCAGGTGAGCCCCGCAGTCAATCTGGGTTGAATTGTTCTAAATTACAGTTATTAAAGAGATAATAATTTTGACCGCGTATAATCTTCTCGAGGTCTGTAACAATTCATGAGCCAATATCGTAATGTTAAATCTTCATGCATGAGAAATTTCAGAGATATTCTAATTGTCATAAACGTCAGTAAATCGTTCTGCTAGGTAAGGCGCACTGTGAGAAACCAATTAATTTAATTTAATGGAAGAATATCTATTCACACAAGACATGGATCTACCAATTTACCGTTCTGTTTGAGAACGTCACTTCAGTAATTTTCTTCTCTAACAGATTAAATCACAGAAGCATGCGTTAACAACAATAGCTTTCGCAGAAAATCGATTGTTTGGAGATAAACTTAGAATAAATAAATATTTTATTTAATATTAAATTTCTATGCAGCTCATTAGACTGGCCTCATGGAAATATCACTAGGATGTAGTTTGAGCTTAGGAAACACACTTAATGTGAAACACCAAATACACCCAACGTTTTATTTTAATTAAAGGATTGTAATCCCCCGTGGCGAGCGTTACACCATGGGCGTGTCATCACGCAATGAGGTAAACCTGAGAGATCTATAAGAATACTAATTTTCTTGCAACTATTAACACTTATTATAGTTGTATGTTTTGTGGCGCCCGTACAAGGGAATCCACTTTCCCATTGGAATTTCGGTGTCAATGTTATTCGATACATAAGGCAGAGCGTCCCTTTCAAGGCGCAATGTGGTTGGACAGGTTTGGGAGGGGTTGTGGCTCGCCACTCTTTAATACTTTCTATTTTAATGCTGCAGTAATAACACAAACTAATATATTCTACAAGCTTTCTATATCGTTGATTTCGGTTTCAATCTAAAACTCAATTCCTATGAAAGAAATTGTTTATTTCAAACATTTCTATGCGTTGCACGGGCATATACACATAAAATTAACTAAATTAGGAAATTAAAATCGTACTTCTAGAAGATAACTAAAAAATATTAATTTTGATTTAACGTAAAAATGATAGTTTTATCAATGCAGTACTTCGAATTACGCTTAAAGAAACAAACCAGCTATTGGGAGAGCGTTATCTACTATCAACTTTTTGACCTTTTTTGTTAAATTGTTCACTATATTAAAACAAGATCATTACTGTTATTATATATCAATACGTATATTTAAATTTTTACATTACAAGTTGAATTGTATAAAATTGTTAATTTAAAGATCAAAATGTACTGGTAATTGTAATTTTGTATAAGTCGCTAATGACTACTTTGTTGATGCGACTATAAATAAAATGAAAAAGATTATCATATCCATTGTATCCCGTTTCGCGGAAAGGCTACAACAGTAATGCATTTAGTTCACTATTTGAAGACCAAATTTCACGCAGATAATATTAAAAATAGAACTTGTTCTGCATTAAAAATACACTAGTAGAACATTTACTCCACACGGCCTAAAAATAAATAATTACAATTTTAATACCTCAAACCTACGTTATAATTGAAATTTACATGTTATTTTAATGCCTTAGACGATTATTTGTTAAACTAATAACTACAGTCAGTAGTTATAACTGTTTGTTTGAGTGCATTGTACGCAATATCATAAATTTGTATTATATATCACGAAGAAAAAGCATATATTTTTAATTTTTTGTCGATTAAACTCTTGCCTTTTAGGGTATATACGGAAACTTTCATTGCCATATTACGAAAACGTGTTACTTAGGCGAACACAGTTTTGGAATCACTGAAGTCTTTCTTAATAAAATATTTCCGTTCCGTTGATTCTAACTAAATTTTTCTTTTTAAAAAAACTTTCTGTTATGAAACAATTACACGCTAAAAATTCTTTATTTGGTTGTCCAAATAAGTACCGCAGAAATTGGATAGTAGTTCATAATAACCTGATTATTATAATACTTGACTTTTCTGTTGCTGAACACTTCGTGTGTTTACTTTTCTCATATTAACAGCCTCTCAATAATAATTTACCATCTTGCTGCAACCGAATTTCCAAATGCTGCACTTACTGTGTTCCATCGAGTTTGGGAACCGAATGATTTTTCTTTCAATACAATATTAATATAATAACATATACACTCTAATAAACAGCCTAAATTTTCGCGATCTATGAGACTGGAACTTTTCTTCCTGAAGTTATCATTGTAAAACCTGAGCCTCATTCTGCGTGGGAGGGAAATATCTATAGGGCGGGGGCGGTACAAGTATAAATAACGTGATAACAAGCGAAGTTGGAATCAATTCTGATATTCAACATGGTACTTTATACCTATAGAGCAGGGGAGAATGGTGGAAGGGACGAGGGACAATAACGTGAAAACTGTCAATATTCGTGTGGGGATTATGGAAGTCACTAAATTTCTATTGGATATTCAACAATTCGGTTACGTTGTGTTTCAACGCTAATGAGTGGGAATGAGTGGAAGAGGTAACAAATTGCATATAAAATCTTAAATGAGTCGTGCAATTTCGTCCAAATTTAATATAGATACTACTTTCGACCCATTGTGGGGACACGAATACAAACGTAGAGGCAAGTATGAGAATTTATCAGTCAGTAAGATTGATCGTGTTTGTCACGATGTTTTTTTGTGTATATATCCATTTCGTTTAGAAGGGGAGGAACCCTGGGTATCGGATGGAGGTAGCTTGCATAAAAATAACGCAAAATAACATGGAAGGCGTTCATTCGGTGTTATTGAATTCGTTGAGTTTCATTCTGACAATGAAAATTCGGTTTAAGTTGTAGGCCAGCTGCAAAGTAAAAGGGTAGAGGAGGAAGGGGATTCAGGCTGTTTCATGATTGTAATACGAAATCAACCGACGTTTTGTGACTAGTCCGGAATAGTGGAAGTCACAGAATTTAATTCTGTCTTTCAACATGCTGGTTAAAATGTAGTTCAGCCCCTAGGAGTGTGGTGGAAGTTAGTGAAACAAAGTTCCACGTACAAACGGAAAGGCGTATAGAAATTTCTACCAAAATTTGTACACATGTTACTTACAAAACGGAGACCAACACTGTTTGAGTAAAACAATACCCTTACAAGGGTTGAGGGTGACAAGAGAATAAATTAAAAATGGTAATTACTATCGTCGAATGAAAATTTTAAGGGGTTGCTCAGTTTGATAGAACAACACGCCGGTTATACATTGAGCTTTGGTAGTGAAGTGGTCGTTGAAAAATGTGTCGCCCTTGAACGTTATCACGGCTGCTAAGACATTATTGCAAAATTAAACACTATACCGGAAAAGTGTAAATAAATACGCTGCGCCGGACACCCAGGGAATCAATTATACATTATGGTACGTTAATAAAATAATAGGTTATTAATAATATGCTAATGCTGCTTATTAGGTTTAAAGTAAAGCTATTTACATCCCCTTTGATCGGCGCCACCGGTATATTTTTAAGAAGTTGAGGATTTATCGCAGGATACACGTGCCTGGTTTTGGTCAGAGGTTACCTGTGAGTGCGGAAAGCAAGGGAATACTTGTACAGTGTTTGGAAATAATTGGCTTTGCGTCAGGTGCCGAAATAAAATAGTAGAAGTGTCGAGGAATGTCGCCAGGGAACCGGTCGTGGCCATGCGGCACATTACGCCAACAACGCCACGCCGAGCCGCGCCGCGCCGCGAGGCCCAACAAAACCCACTAATAGAGAGACGCCGATGGTAATCTATGCCTACTGAGCACCCGACTCACACTTTTATTATATTATTTCTCGTTAGCGCGTCAGCGTCCACACAAAAGGACGACAGCGAGTGAGCTCTGCTGCATCATTGTCTGTATTGGCACCTTGCGAGGAATTCTTGCACGTGCCCGCTTACACAGCTTTCTCCTTCTTTTTGACCTCTCTCTTCCATCTATCCATGTTTCTTTCTCAAACTTAACATCTACTTCTTCTCTCTTTTCCGTTCACAGCCAGCCTTTCTGTCTTTTCTTCCTCGTCCAATAATCAATCATATTTCTTTTGTATACTATTCATACAACAGCCTTCCGCCAATGGTTAAAAATAGTACCTACAAAAGCTTCGTGAAGCAGAGTAAAACTATTCTTTTAAATGGCGCGTTTTACTCGGTACAGGATTTTCTTAATCGTCCTTCTAGTATTTAAATCAAGGTTCCTGCAAAAAGTGTTGAATGAGCTGCCTTGTAAAATAGCACATCACATATCTTTAAAATTTCTATTCAGTTTTTTTCTGCTCTTTTGTTTGTTTGTTTCATGTATTGTCTGTAGCTACGACGGAAGGACAGTTTCCTGGTCGCAGAGCTCCAAGTAGTTAAAACTCCATTGCGTGTTCCTCAGTGTGTGCTTGTTTGTGTTTCCCAGTGTGTGTGTGACATCGTGTGTCCGTGTTGTGTTTATATTGACTTTTGTCTATATACATTTTCTTTTATTAATTTATTTTAAGTTTATTTGTCTTTAATTATGTACTTTATTTTGTTCATTTTTAACTTTTAATGTATGACGTATCCTATTTCCTCAATCGAGGATTAATGGAAACAACAATAAATCTAAATCATTTCAAATACTGTAGTACATTTTGCATTAGTGTTTAATGAATGTCTGAGATGTAAACTAAAGGCAGTGCGCATGTAGCCTGATAAACTCTCTCAAATAAGACAGAAAAATTTGTTGGATGACGGGTGTAAGAATAATAAAAATTAAAAAAGGAATTTTTCGTAGGATGGGTACGCACATATAAACAACATAAGAGCATTGTGAGAGTGTATATTGCTAACCAGAAAAGGACAGCTTTTGCTTTTGAATTGTTCAGCCTATTGATGGTGTCAGTAGCGTAGCAAGTTAATGATAATTGTTATACATTACACTGTATAGTTGCTGTATAAAGTCATCTGGCGAAATCAACCGGCTGGTATCATTGATATGACACGACATTCAGGCAGCTGGAACCGTTGTCATCTTCAAGGTGAAGTTTCTGCTCCAGTTGCCCTAGTCTGGTCGGTTGAGCAGATTCGTTCCTGATTTGCTGCCAACACCTTGAAGGTGGGGAAACGTCGTGTCTTATCAACAATACCAGCAGGTTAATTTCCCGAGGTGACTATATAAGCTGTAAACAGTTTAATAATAACTCAGTATGGACGTGAAAGTGAAGTAATTGAACCAACTGACACTATGAAAATAGATTAACTGTTCAAAAACAGGCAACGAACTAGCATTGTCGGTAGTTCCACGAAAAAATATCGCAGTAAAAGCCAAGGATGCAGTCTGTCAGCCATGCTCTTTAACTTATATATCGAACAGGCGAAGAAGAAAGTTTATAGTAAATACAGAAAGGGGATAAAAATTCAAGTAGGTTTGCTGATAATATTTTTGTATCAGGGGAATCAGAATAAATGTCATGAACGTGATCCTGGAGTATTCATAGTGGTAAAACAAAGGTAATTGAGTGTAGTATGGGAAACAATCTTATAAAAAAGGGTGTTAGATTGGGAAGAGATATTTCGAAGGAAGTTAAGGAATTCTGCTACTTGGGAAGCATAATAACTAGAGTAAGATAGCACAGGCAAGGAAGTATTTCGCAAAAAAAGACTTAATTACGGCTAATATAAGTATGAATATTAGGAAATCGTGACTAAAAATGTTACTATATGGAGTGTGGCGTTAAATAGAAACTTTCGAATTGTGGTGCTAAAAAAGAATACTGAAATTAAGATGGGTGAATAGAATTAATAACCAGGTACTTCTAAGCTCAATAAGGGAAGGGGGAAAATTTGGACCAAGAGAGGGGATAAATTAATATGTCATATTTAAAGACATGAAACTCTTCTAAAATTAGCATTAGAGGGAAGTGTATGGGGCAAGAATAGAAGAGGGAGGCCATAATTGACCTCCTCCTGTTCTTATCCCACACACTTCCCTCTAGTGCTAATTTTACAAGACCATCGTGTCTTAAAACGTGGCCTATTAATCTATCCTTTCTCTTAGTCAAGGCCCTCCATATTGTTCGCTTTTCTCCTATTCTGTTTAGAACTTCCTCGTTAGTGATTCTATCTACCCATCTGATTTTCAGCATTCGTCTATAGCATCATTTTCTTTTCTTTTCCGCAGCTCCCATCATCCACTTTTCGCACCCAATAACGCCAAGCTCTATACAAACATTTTTAGCAACGTTTTCCTAATATTGACACTCATATTACCTGTAAGTAAATTCCTTGCCTGTGTTTTCCTACTCTTTATGTCTACTATACGTCTACCATCCCTAGTTGTTACGCTTCCCAAGTAGCGGAATTCGTCAACTTCCGTCAAAATATCCCTTCCCAATCCAACACCCTTTATTATTCCACTGCTTCCCAAACTACACTCCATTACCTTGGTTTACCCTCTATTAATCCTCATATTGAACTCTTTCTCCAGGCCGCCGTACATGCCATTTATTATGGTTTCCAAGTCTTCTTCTGATTCCTTAACCGCAAATAAAACTGTCTGGTTTTGAGACGACACAATCTGTATTTGAGAATAGGAGCAGTGAAATGTTTTCACGTTTAATTTGTCCGCGAAGAGAATGAAGTTACAGTGAATTCTGATCTGGTATGAATTTAAAGGAACAAGTTAGAAATGAAGTTCGTCAATAGATGTATCTTGTTTGCTGAAAAGTATTGTAATGAATATTTACTTCTTATACATATTACATTTTAATATGAAATGAAAATATACTGTATTTTGGTATAATTTTCAAAAGGAAACATGGCATGAACACTTATCTCAAGGGAGATAAAATGACAAAAATTCTTAATACGACATGATATGAATGACAATTTTTGCAGAAAGGTTTATATAAGTAATTTGTTAATGCCTTTGAATGTCCTGAAAGTCTCGTTACAACAACAAAAGCGGTTTTGAATAAAGTCTAAAAATAGTTTCCAACGAACGAAGACATCGTGAGACAGATAAAAAGCTTCAGATATGAACTTTAGAGAATTGTCACTATACATTATATAAATCCACGGTCAAAATTCCAAACTAAATGATAAGAACCATTTTTAAATTTGTAAAATTAATTTTAAATTGTAAATAAATGAATATTATCAATTGACAATCCTAGATATTCAGCAAAATTTATAATAGTTGATAAAATTCTTTGTCTTAATCTCATCCTTGGAAGATAAGTCAGTTAATCGTATGTTTTGATTGTCATATAGAACGTACTCTATTAGCATATTGCAGAAGAGGAGGTTAACATGTAATTATAAATGGGAAATAGCCCTTTCCCCTAGAACTATAAATATTTTACGGATGATAAATACGAAGGCTCATGCGGCCAAAACATTAACTGATATGAAATTTCATAATACAAATATTAAGTGTCAGCTTTTTCAAATGAATGCCAGTTCTAACGCTTTATATTCTACTATCTCTAATTGTTATTGTAATTAAAATATAGTTAATTTACTTTGAGTGATTTAATATTTATTACTATTATTAATTCGGAACTATTGTAATCAGTCTCAAATATTAAAGTAAGCGTTTTATATAACTTGTTTCTTTCATTCGCATCCTAAAAAGAAAATTTTTGGTAAATATTTACCTATTTTGAACCGTAAAAGGGAAAAATTCAAGAAAATCGAGCGCTGTAATTGGTAAAGATCGTGCGAAAATCCAAAAATAATTATAACAAAACGTTATTTTTTTAAATAACTTAAGCTTCGATACGCCATAATTTGGACTTCTGAATTATATAAATTTAAATACACGTAAATTTATTTTACATATCTCTGAGTTATTTATGACGTACTAATAATTAAATCAGAACATTTAAAACATTAACTTTGTTTCTGGTTTTGACCGGCTCCTCTTTTAAAATATGGACTATAGTGTTTCCATGAGGTTCGTAATTGAAATTAAAATAAGGAACATAGAAATTTTAAAAGGGGTGTTTTAATTTTTAGTATCCAATAATAATATAGATTTAATACAATATGAAAACAAAATATGGCTTTTATAATGTTATAAAATCACAGCGAATTTTTTATGATACATGAGTATGTCAATTGGTAAAAGTTTCTTGGGCAATCAAAAATAATATATATAATAAAGTTTTATATAAAATGATTGTTTTTGTAACTGATTAAAATCTTTTTGTGTTCAAAATACCTATAGAAAGAATTTCATTTAAAAAGCTATGATTCGGGTATTCTCTACTCCAGTACAGTGATCACGACAGGAAAACATCCTGATGTTGATATGATACATGTACACAACTAAATGACTAAATGATTGTTAGTAAACAAAAAAGTTAAATATAACTGCTACTGACAGTTCGATTGCGCATGCTAAACGTTAATCAAATATATCGACAGTCAAATATTTCCCAGTGTCATCGTAGAACTGCCGTGTGCAAATGTGAAATTAATATTTGGCTTGCGCAGTGAGCGGCGATGGATGTGCATGAACTGGCGTGATTAATATTTTCCAAACAGGCTACAGTACGGGAGAAATTGCTGAGTGGATGGAGCCAACACCGGTCAATGCTTCCCGTTTCTCAAGGGAACCCGCATCATCACTTCCGCAACAAGTCATGTCCTCCGAACCGCAGACTTATGCGTTTGATTTATGGTACACCCGTTAAGCTCTAATGAAGGAAGCCACCTTGGCCCAGTGTTGAGACCCTAATCATTGGATAATTTAAGGAAAGCAGGACAACTCGATACTTTTAGGAAATGTATTTATTTCCACTAAGGCCTTCCAATCATAATTTATTATTAATTTATAAACTTAGCTTCCCGTTTATCTTCTACTGAGAAACTAGAATCAGATGACTGTTATAGGGAATTATATACACAACAATATAAGTGCAATGCTATAGCATAAAACTAGTGCAGAACCACAACACGTTAAATAACACTGGTTCTTTATTTTCTAAGTATCTTTGGTGCAACATAATTCTTAGTTTATATTGACGAATAAAACAACAAATTAAAGGATTAAACATGTTTTTTAAAGTAACAAATAACATAAAGCTTATAGAAATACTTTCTGGTGGAAGGTATAATGTGTGGATATGGCAGTCGCCATTTTATTTCACCACTGGGTGAAGAATTCCCCATATTGGAGACAGCAGTCCAGGTAAACACCAAGGCATTGGGCTTCAGAAACGTGCCAAAACACTGTTGGGAGACTTAAAACTGATACCTGAGCTGAGTTCTTTGATCTCTGGAATTTTGTAAGTACAGAAATTAGTGAGAGAAACCGCGAGCCAAGCAGAATTTTGATTGTAGGCTAATGGTTAGGTGATCCGCCATTCAACTCATGGTGGGGTGATTGAAGGAGATTGGCTGCGAGGAAGGAGGAGAGAAATTAAGGACAGTCGATCATGGATATTTCAAGAAGGAAGATTTCTGGAGGGTGCGTGGTGTTTGATTCACGGCACGGCAGTCAGGCAAGGAGATTTGAAGAAGGAACACGTTTGGACGGTGCGCGGTGGTTGATCCACTGCACGTTTAGTATAGAAGTTGATCGGACGAGAATGTAAGATTTGAATGTAGCCATGACTATCGTTCTACTGCAAAAATTACCACAAAGTGACCCTATGATATTCATTATAAACTGAATTATCCGTGGTAAATGTTTAAATTGGACCCTAGAGTTTAGTCATTATTGTAGTTTTCTTTTCTTTTGCTGTAAATAAAATTAATTTGTTTATATTCATCCAACCAGATAATTTATTTCTATTTAAATTACAAAACCCAACTCGGTTCATTATAAAGGAATTACTTCCCACACAGCAGGTTGGTGACAGTAATTTTAAGTCAGAGTTCGTGCATCTCGACAAAGGCCGAGGAATAAGCAGTTGTCATCCTGGCACCATCGCGTGCATAAACTTTATGTTTAATATTGAGTTCAAGTAACAGAAATCTTATGTAGATGACCGGTTGATGCTCATTTACGATATTTAAGTACAAAATACCAAGACTTAAACCTAAAAAATATATATTTTTAAGAAATGATTATGCTAAAATTTAATAAAAATACGTTTAAAATGAACTGAAGAACTCCAACACAGAAAATTGAAAATGAAGGTCGACGAATTCTCGGGATTCCAACAGGAATTGTTTGTCACGATGTTTCGATTGCAGAAGAAGTTGACAGTCATAGAAACGTAATGACAATTGTTATCACCCTGTTGGATTCTCGAGAAGTACTGGGTCTGCGGTTGCACTGGGAAAGCATCCGATCTCTAGCTAAAATTTATTTTATACTACAGTATAGAGCTAATAAAATTATACAATGATGCTTAATTGGTCCTAAATCCGACCCATCTACTACAACGTTAATGTAAATGCTTTCGTTTTGTATTTGGGTATACCGCTATCCTTAGTTTATAATTTTTGAGTTGTTTTCATAAATTAACTTTAGTATTTATAATTTTATATGGGTATTTTTTATTTTCTCTATTTCTTCAATCGACGATTAATGGATTAAATCAATGAACGTGTATACATATGAATTGTCACAGGTTTTACTTCACAGCGACTAACAGATTAGGCTTGTAAGTGCAGAACATAAAATTGTCCTGCAGCGGACTTGCAATACGAGACACAATACAGTCAACTAACCAGGGTCTCTCTTTTAACGCTCGCCGAAGCATTAACAATTTACACTTTTTGTCACACTGACCAGCGTGACAGCAGTCTGCATACTAAAATGTAACAAAGAAACTCTTATGGGCATCTTGACGTATTACAAATGAATGTGAATAGCGGGAGAAGCAAATTTACTTCATAATATTATCCCAAAATTTCCAATAAGAAGGATAAATTTATAAAAACATTAGAACGAAACTATAGGTATAGGTATAGAGTATGTACGTTCCGTGGCAGGAAATCACACACATTCTTGAACCGCATGTTGGTTATATTATTTCTCAAGGGATCAGCTCAGGAAAAGGGTAGATAAGACAGGAAATTGAATTCAGGGGAGCGAAGGTTTGCTTACTATGTTGGGTCTAAATTTAATCCATCCCAATTTTTCTCTTTTGTTTGTCAAGACAATTAGATGTAATTTACACAACATAAACCCACAACATTTCTTGTTAAATATTCAATTTTCAATATAGCCTTTGTCCTTTTCCACGCTTGTGGTCCAACTTTTAACAAGAGCATGTATTCCACTGCGGTAAAAAGCGTGGTCTTGCTTCCTAAGCGTTTTCACATCATCATCTTCAAAGTGAAGCCCACAACGATCCTCCTTTAGTGACCCGAATAGACGGAAGTCTGATGGTGCTAGGTCACGGCTGTATGGTGAATGAGGCAGGACATCCCATACAGTTTCCACAACCTCTTCAGTGGTGTGACGTCTTGCTTTGTCATGCAGAAGAAGAACGTTGCTTAAGACGTGCTTTAAATTTCTGGAATGAGCTCATCGACTCGCTAAAGGTTTCCTGGTGTGACTGCAGTAATCGGCCTGCCGCTTCGCTTTCCATCAGCCAACGGTGTTTACCCCTCAGCATCGTTACAGAGACAAATCCATCGCCTAACAGTCCACTGTTGCATCGTCATACACAATTTTCAGCCCTTCATGTATGCGAATGGGTGTTTCACCTTCCGCATTTAAGAATTCAACCACAGAACGCTGTCTAACTGTATTTCAATGTCAGCCATTTTGTAAGAGGGTGTAGAGCTGCCAATTGTTAACTTAGAAAGTTGTTACTGTAATGGAATGTTTGAGAAACCACTCGAAATTCAAATTTTTCGCATAATTTATATAAGGAGAGGTAACCAAGACGTATTACTTATCATAATTTATGATTTTACAGATATTAGCCCTAAGTCAACAGCGTAACATTTTAATTTGACAGTTTACCGAACTAATATATACAGTATAATCATCCCCCCCCCAAATAAATTAATCTGATAAACTTAAGTTACTAAAAAGAAAAATGCCACGTGGAAAAGCGGATATTATTGCTTAGTATCAAACACAATGAGAAGAATGTATGCATTTCTTTAGGACTGGGGGGGGGGGGAGGAGAGAGACCAACTTTATCTTTATCTATATCAGCATACAAAATTGATAATGGTGTACTTAGTATATATTGTCTGTATATACTTCATCGTGATAAGATTTATTGTAAAAAATTGTAGCAAGTTTCAATTCAAAAAAGATTTAGTTATACTTCCGTTCTAATGTAAATGTGTCGACGAAAAGGGTGAGTTACCAACATAGTTAAATCAATTTTATCTGAGTATCGTGTACCAATAAACACTTTCTGCTTGTAATAATAATAATAATAATTTTGACATAACAAATCCATGTATCTTTCAACGAGTTTTTACTTGACTTTACCGCGATTAAACAGGCACAGGTGTTTCCCGATGGGAATATGGCTTTTTGCTTACTTTCCTTGATAGCCTGCTGTTTGGTGAGCTTGTACGCACGCAGAACGTTTAATTCACTGTACTCGTACCACTCAAGCTCTTACTCGGAAAACGACCCCGGATACTACACATAAAATCTGGTCCACTTCATGTTTTATTTTCTGCCATAAAAGTCAAACAAGAATAAGCGATACGAGGTTGTTATTACTTGTCTGGAACGTGGAAATTTGAGAGCTTTTGTCTTGTCCCCCTTGGGAATAAAAGCATGGTATATGCTATATCCAGATACGCGGTCATCACTGCCTGCCAGCGAGTCGTCTATCGACGTCCATCCCGGACGTAATGGCAAATAAGAGGAGAAACCCGGGGATATTTTGAATAATTAAAACAGTGAGTGCTTGCGGGACGAAGCCTAATTATAAACGAGTTCCGTCTGGGCGGCGTATAAGTTTTTTTTGAGCGCGTGTATACGTGGGAGCTGAGGTACAGGTGGTGACCCGGCCCATGCATCATACAGGTCTGTGTGTGTGCCTGTGTGTGTGTGTAGTGTGGTCAGAAAGCTAACGACATTCACGACGGCAGGGCCCGAGCCTGAGAAGAGCTGATAGCTGTCCACAAAAACATCCCGCAGACAATTATAAATAGATTTCAGGCATCCTGAAATTATCTGCTAACTCGGGCGAAATTGCTGCAGGTGTTAAAACTAATGGTCGGCAATTTGTTCTACCAGCATAAAAAGCTCATTTATCGCATTAATATGCCGAAACCGATTCAGCGGAAGGCACAACAGCGGTCCGGGAAACACCTTAGACGTCTCTTAAAAGATTTTTAAACACAAGCACACAAGAGATTATCAGCGTCTCTTTTTTGCTAATGCGAACTGTTTTTACATTATTCATTGTATGGAGTTCCATTTTTAAATAACTAATAAATAATAATGAATGAAGCCCTAAAATAGCTCAAACTGCAAAGTTTATAAGCATTTGTAACATCCTGCTCACAGACATCACCTTCAATGTGTGCATATTTATTTTATTTTTTCATGATTTCATAATAAATCGTTGGAAGGACAAAATATTTCATAGTACGACCTACCTGATCCAGGTTTTATACTGTTTTCCCTTAATCTCTTTTATGTGGATCACCGTGTAGCCGGACGCTCTTCTCAAATCTTGGTTACCTTGTTCTATCTTCCACAGCCCCACTTTTCATTTCCCTTCCTATGCTATTAAAGGGGAGTTGCCTGTTTCACGATCGCCCTCATATAGCTTGTATAATGATCAGTTTATTTATTTATTATTTTATTAGTTTGTAAAGTTTGTAACCAAATCGAGTTATCAGGATCTGAATAACTGAAGTGTGTAAAAATAAGCTTTGAAGTTATATGGTCTATATACAGCATAAAAATATAATTTCAACGATTATTACCGTAATGTAAAGACAATACTTAATTTGTAATATTATAAAAGTTCTGGTGGTCAGCGCTTCCACACTTCCGCGGACAATAGGAACGAACCTTTCTTCAAATTTATGGAAGAAAG
Source organism: Eucriotettix oculatus (assembly GCA_034510155.1). Taxonomy (NCBI): domain Eukaryota; kingdom Metazoa; phylum Arthropoda; class Insecta; order Orthoptera; family Tetrigidae; genus Eucriotettix; species Eucriotettix oculatus. The sequence continues at coordinate 62,599,459 of CM067377.1, forward strand.
CTTTGACCAACGATAGGTGTCATCCGTCCCTAATTCATGAACGATTTACTTTCTTCAACTCGGAAGCTGTTCGTGGATAATTAGAAACAGCTTCTGCTCGTCTTCTTCTTCTCAGAAGGCTCTACAACGATTTATTTCATCGTCCTGGCCTGCTCTATAATAGCCTTCCAACGTTTTCTATTCATAGTCTTCATTCACCACTGAGCCTAGATACTTATGGGATTTTACTTCTTGATAATTCTCGCCGTCTGAAGTTACACTTTTTGGGGTAATATCACTTTTTGTACATCTTAAGAATTTGGTTTTGTTGGTGTTAAATATTAGCCCATATTCGAGGGAAATTGTTTTGAGTTCAAGAAGAGTATCTTTTAATGCTTTATACGTTTATGTTGTTATCAATAGATCATCTTCATAAGCTTTGTCTTAAACGTGTGGAAATATTTCCTTTGAATTCCATTATTCTCATAATTACATCTATGCTCGAAACTAACACCGAAACATATGTTAGGACACTTGTTTTCAAACGGCAGCTTTTATGTTGGCTGCAATTGTGAAAATACCAACCAATGGTTGCATTTTAAATTGTAGCCAATTGGCAATAAGAAAAAGAAGGATGAAAATCAGAAACCTGCGAAGGCGATATGGAGAGAAGTTTTGAGACAGGAAGATCATTAAATTGCGAGTCGCTGTCAAGAGGTGGGTGGAGCTTTTGAGATGTAGATTTTGCTATAAATTTCCACTATTTCGGTCCAAAGCGTCATCCATGCAGCCAGATCATCCGATGCAGTCAACGAGAATCGACTTTAGGTGCCTCGAAATCTTCAACCAGAGAACACAGCTGTAGTCCTCTAAGGTATCGTTGATATTGAATTGAATGAGTTCACATAGGCAGATCTATTTTCCATATAAAACTTTGCTTCTTTGGTTCACCTCACAGGTGACCTGTTATTAAAAGGAGTAGATATAAGTTAAAATCGATTTCCGACCGTCTTAATTTGTAAATCATTTTATTCAATTCTCTTGTTTTAATTTTATTGCTGTTATATTAAAATCATTAATTAAATCATTTTATTTACACATTCCGACCCGTCATAAATTCATCCCTTTTACCAATAAGTAAACTAAAATTATCACAATTGTTGCCCAACTGTGGAGCATATTAAATTATAATAAATTAGCCCCTTATAATTTAAAAAAATTATTAATCACAAAGAGTCGGAAGGCCGTACCTTGAAAATGTAAAATTTCAAAACATTTACTCATATATAGCTTCTAAAATCTAATTTTTAGTAGAACTTTTTGTCTAAATTATGAGACATATTCTAATATTCTGACCTTAAGTGTGGATAAAATTTTCACATTACTTTTATTTCACCATTTTATATACAGTTATGCTCTCGACAAAACTGTAGCTCATGACCGGAAGGTGAATAATATATTAACAATTACCACACTGACGACTTTTTAAAAGTTGCATGAATTCTTGTGTTTTACGTGGATTCATATTTTTTCTATGTACACAAACTTATTCGTTTATTATGTACGTAGCGGAACGATATACTGAAAATAACTAACATCAATTATTGTTAAAAAAATTGAAGTTAAATTACACTGGCAGTTTTAATTAATTTAACAGGAGTTTTATTTAATATCATTTTATTTAGCATTGCATTTAATTACAACTTAGATAATGATAAAACAGTTTTTAATTAACAACTATGATTAAGCGAAATTAGATGTTTACATGAATATGTAATAATTTAGGCCTTGCTCTGAACGGTAAAAGGAATATTCATCCCAAGTATCAGTTGATATTACTGAGGAAACACAGGTGTAATCGAACCAATTAAAATTTAAAAAACAAGTCCCTATGCGCTCATACGAGATTGGTATTCAATAGGCAACAGGCTGGAGCAATGCCATTTACCGTTTCCCCGCCGAATGACTGACAGAGATACTCTAGTTCGTGATGTTCCTTTGAAACTCGTACTTGACCGATTTCCGGGACGCCTTCCTGTCTGCATTCGGACTTTTTTTGGATGGGAATGGGGGGAGGGGGTAGCAGGCTCCATTAGGGTGATCCTGAAACAGGCAATTCTCCTTTAATAGCATAGGAAGAGAATTAAAAGGGGGGATGTGGAAGGTAGAGCAAGGTAGCCAGGGATTGAATAGACCCCCGGGTTGTAGTGTAAGGATCCTACCCGGTGTTTCACCTAGGGAAAACCCTATAAAACCTTTATCAGCCAGGTACTAATCCCAAGCCCTTCCAATTTCTTGAATACTCGTCTTGCCTGCGAGATTTACCAAAATATAAATGTAAATTGCTTCTGCTACCAGAAAAATAATTTTCATCTTCATTGCATGTTTGTCTCGTAGTGTTCCTATGAGATTCTTCTTATTGCGATGAAAATTTGGTGAGTTGCAGTGTTCACCTGACAACGAGTCGTTGATATTTTGAAAATTTAGGCCCCTTACTTCCCTCCCATTATCAGGCCAAAAAAGCTAAAAAAGGTCCCGCTTAAGGCAGTTTCAAAATGTCCTCAAAAGATATCACTCTATTCGTGCAAAGTTTTCCATTACTTTTTATCATCTTCGTTAAAATCATAGATACTCGTAGTGGTTTCAATCAAAGACTATTTCATAATGTTTTCGGTGTGTGTGTATAAGCATGCATGCCGAGACACATTCACCTATTTTAGGAGGTATATGTACTGGGGTCGAAGACCTAGGGCATATGGCAAGATTGTCCGCTGATCCCATTGCATCAGTCCGCCAACTGCCTCCTGAAACTGGTGGAGACATGGAGAAGAGAATGCTGCGAACCCACAGCAAACTCGTCTCCCGTTATTCGGAAGGGCGTGAGAATAGTACCCAATGCCCGACCTACCTGATGCAGGTTTTCTAGAGTTTTTCCTGCATCTCTTTAGGTGAAACACCGGGTAGGATCCTTAAACCATAACCCGGGGGCCATAGTTAACCCTTGGCTACCTTGCTCTTCCTTTCACATCCCCCCTTTTCATTCCCGAAAAAAGAAGTGTAAGTATGCGTGAAATAATTGAAGTGATTCAAGTACAAACAGCAGAAATTCAGTACGTCTGTGCTGCTGATTGTGAAATATCAACAGATAACAGGTTCCACACGTATCTTCAATTTACAATATGAGAAAATATATTGGCACGTAGACGAAATGTACATTAATGTTCAGTATTAAATTTTTACATTTATATATTTGTCAGTCCGTAGCTTACGTTATAAACAGGTATTGCCACCACAATACATAAACAGGAAAAATGTACTTATAGATTATTTACTGAGATAAAGTTGAATTAAGAAAAATATTTTAAGGATTGCCCTAGCACTCACAAAATATTACAAATTATATTCCTGAATAGTTAACATCCACGACTTCGCGCCATAATAGTTCTTTTTATTTTTCCCTAAAAACAAAACAACAGGTACAGAATTTTTATAAAGTTGAATTCATATATGTGTATATAAAATGTACGGTATCATCTATTTATGATCGTTTCAGGGCAAGCCTCATAACTCGCAGTTGGTTTAGAACACTTTTCAGAGCCAATAAGAATTAACAATTTGCGCGGCAATTCCATGGATTTATCAATATCTTCTGTACAATTCAAGATATTGAAATGAAATATATACGAAAAATTAAGTTTAAATTCCTGTTTCAATCCCTGTAATTTTCATTGAAATCCGTTAAGCCGTTTCTAAGCATGAACAAATCAAGAGTATAGGCTACCCGCAGTCACTTTCAAGATGCTAACTCACGTATAGAAAAGAAACCTTCAGGTAAAATTTATATATATCATTATCGAAATGAAATACACTAATATATAAGTTAAATTGCCTTTTTAAACCTTCAAATTTTCATTAAAATCCGTTGAGCCATTTTGAAATCTATTCGAGACAAAGATACGGACAGACAGACACTTCAATTTTATTTATTGGTATAGATCAACGAAATGTTGTCTGATTTTCGATTACAACATTTTACGACCGTCTTCTGTATATAATAAATACATTTTAATTTATGAATTGGGTGAATAATGATTACTTGAGTATTAGCAAATATAATGGAATTGATTGCCTTAAATCATTCGGAAGGTCTCGTAAGATCTTCAACATGAACAGCGGAGCTTTTAAGTCGTCCGTTACATGTATTTTAGACACACTGTTTTGAGATTAATTGAACAAATATATTTGTAAACTGAATGTTTTTTTGTTAAAAGTTATTTGTTGACTAACCAAATTTTCACGGGGCTGTTTTCACAGGCTGCTGAACGAATGCAGCTTTCGTCTAGTGGTTCATCATGCATCCTCGTGCTCTTTGTACCAGAAGCTTAACCCTTCACCTGCAGCACGAGTCTCCTGCACGAAAGCAGGAATACGAATTTCACGGGACATTCAAATAAGTGCCATTGCATTTACAATTTCAACAAGGTGGATGAGGATGTAGCGCAACTTCTCCGGCCTCCCACGGAGAATTCCGTGATGGAAGGTATAATTCACCTAATGCATCTGTATACGCCTCTTTCACAATTGAATATTCTCGGATGTAGTTCACACGACCGAAGACTTAGGATTCAAAAGAAACTCTTCCGGGATACTTTCACTGTCAACATTTTCAATCTGCTGTTTTACAATCAAATGACTAATTGGTCTTTGCGTCATGACATTTACGCATCAAATATAAAGCATATATATTGTAAAAGTCAGGTAATTTTAAATGAAAATGTTACGCAAGGTGGTGCAATTATTAAGCCGCCTCAGTAATGTCCTCTGCCGCCGATTAATTGTTTATTTCAGGTTAGATGAGGGCCAGGTAATATTAAATAAAAATTACAAAAATTACTTTCATAAGAACAAATTTATTCTCGACGTAATGAGTTTTAGAAAAATCCCCAGGGCGTCGTCACCAATTATAAACCTCCTCCACCTTTCGTGTCTGGTTGAGAACTATCGAATTATAAAAGGTATATCAGTGTGTTGTCTCACTTTCATTAAATTTGGTGGATGGTACGAGACTCAACACTTCCTATTAAAGTAGCGCCCCGTCGTGGCATACAATGTCGGCGTGTCTCGAAATGGCCGCCAACAATCCAGCCGAAACTACATATTGGAATATATATTCTATATACATGAAGTTTGTGAGCTTACATAATAATGTTATGTTTGGTGTTGTGACCGCGAACAGGCATAAGAGAATAACTGTACTCCAAATGAGCTTCCATACTACAAGGCCTTAACACTAATAATGCATGCATGTGACACCTTCCTCCAAGCCGCAACTCGCTGCGGATCTGCCTAACAATTCCAGACGTAAAAAGTGAAAATAAACCAATGCCCGTTTTCTTCATTTAAGTCCATTTATTAGACGTAAAGCTAATATTAAACAAAATCTTTACATTAATGTCTTGAGTGATTTTAAATTAGATAACAAAGGATTAATTCATCAAGTGATTATACATAGCATTAACCTTCGCATTACGTCTTATTCTATAAAATAATAACATAAATTGAAAATCTGGGCTTCTCAGTTATGAATACCTCAGAGATTTTGCAGGAGTAATATTAACAAACACCAATGAAAACGATAACTTTTCTCTACATTTATTTGTGGTTGTATGCTCCAATATTAATTACAGAAGGTTTACATTAATTTACATCTAATTTATTATAGACTTAATAAATTGAACAGAAGGTGTGCGGCTAAGTAATAGAATTTGTTATCTATTATTTAAATTTGACTTTATTACTACCTAACTGGAGTAAAACAACGAATTTGTAAACGTAAATTAAGGGATTAGTTTTAATTGCATGGAAACATACTAAGTGTTACTTAAGTGTTAGTAACAATATTAGAAATATCATAAGGTTGTTGTTTCTCTTACCGTAACACTTTTCCTGTTGTAAACTAACTCGGAACAGTTACCTGATTGTAGTGAACACTTTATAGAATGCAAAATTAATATTTTCCTTTCCATTTAACCTCCATTTCACAAACAGTTCTAGGAATGGTAATAGGTGGTGCTGTTGTGTTAAAAATTAAATGTATTAAGTTAGAAGCTGTTAAGTGTATTGGGGTTCGAGTTCTATAAATTATTTTATACAATGCTGCAAAAATGATAAAGTCACAGATGTTAGATGTCAAAACAAGAGTTCTTTCACAATGTGGAGTCGGCTGCCAAAATTTCTTCCTTGACCTGTTACGAGGTTTTCTCCCTATCCTCCAGCACTACCCAGTAAAAAAATAGGGTATCCCGTTCTACCCCGCTATCCGGTTCCGCCCCGACTTCCCCTATATATAAAGATTGAGTCAACTTTAAAAAGTATGCCTTGAGAACACCATCTACCCTAGCGCAAAACAATAGTTTTATTATTTTATTTCTGATATAAGACTTGTATATTTACTTTTTATAAATTAAAAGTTTTATGTGCCCATAATTACATGAAGTAAGTTTTTACCCTGTTAATGTATAACCCATAATTGAAAAATGTTTAATGAAATTCTCAATACATCATTGAATACTTATTGAAACATTATAAGTCACCAATAAAATATATACAATTCCAAATTACATTAAAGGTTTCTGCAAAATATGAACTTTAAAAACCAGTGTTATCCACAATTACATTTCAATACAAGTCAATAATTTATAATTATAATACTTGTTTTCCTACAGCATGTGAACTTCAATAATTATTGTATCCGACACACAGAAATTTCATCACTTATTTATTTTTAAGGTTCTGAATTCCGGAATGATAAAAGTGAAGTTGCATCACGATGAAAATAAGCAAAACTTTAGGAATGTAACTTATAAAAATTATGGATTTTTTATTTGAATTTTAATCGTTTATCGAATGTGGATTAATTTTCATTGGAGGAATTAAGAGTCGATATTTGTAGAAGAGAGAAAGTGTAGACAGTAAGAGTCCACGAAGTTTTGTGCAACCTAGTTGGAAACACGAGTAAATTTCCAACAAAACTTAAGAAAATGATTCAATATTTCATATTTGTACTAATAACCTAAAGGTTTTTATAAATTTGAGGACATCCTCATATTGAAATACAATTCTGTCTTATCAATGCAGATATTTTATGTACCAGGACGAGGCTGACAAAGGAGGAAGAGTGGATGTCACGATCATAAATCTGCAAAGGATTTCGAACCTGTACCTCATGGCATATTATTACAGAAAATGTCCAAAATTGGGAATTGATATTCGAGAGGTTTTATGTATTATGGAGTTTTTACGAGACCGACTACAAATAGTTAAAGTAGGGAACGAATTATGCTCTGTTGCGAATATTAAATCCGGAGTTCCGCAGGGTTCTATTATTGGTCCCTATTCTAGTATACGCAAATGACTTAGTTTCTAGATGTAGAATATCTCCAAAAAGATTTATATTTCTTATTTGAAGCTTATTTTTTTGTAATTGCCACCGAGTGTAACTGAATTGCAGAGTCAATAAATTCATCTATTCATTAATTTGCATTCAGATTTTGGTAACCAATCAGATCTAATGAACAAATAATTTTCAACACAGTATAATTGTAACAATTATTTATTTTAATATAAGCACACTTCAATTATTATTTCTACTAACCGTCTATAATCTGTCTTCTTTTACTTCTACCATATATACTTTATACGCACTTATAAATATATTTTGTATTTAAAGGTCAATTTGGATCATAAAAATAAGACATATGACTTTCTTTTTAATAAATACAGACTCATTTAATTTTTATTTTTATTACAGACACGTTTCCCTCGCGTCACTTCAATGAACTCATTGACAGTTCGATAAATTTAATCGTGAGTACTTGAAGGAATAATCTATACCCGCCTTCTTCTAATTGACTTGGGTCGGATATCTTCCTCTAGTTGAATCGTGAACCTCGACATTCGAACTCTAAATGGAGTGAGACAGTTATTGAAGACATGAATCATTATTATATAGTCAGGTATAAAGTTTTCATCTCGTTGTAAAGATGCAAATCTTTAAAAGAAAGAGAAGCATTACCCTGAAGGATTAAGATTGATGGGCTTGACTACTGCAACAACAATTTATTTTGTTGGTGAAGTTTCTCCGTACTTTACATAAACATGTGTTAGCTAGTGTGGGAACCCCGCGGCCATCAATCCTTCTATCATGCAGGATTACACGCCACGGCATGTAAAAAAATATGTATTTAATTTGATGGCACGAACCTGAGCTGAACATCGTTGCGTATTGAATGGTTCAGAATCATGTACAGCCGATTATCAATTCTCTAATACTGTAGTAAATCAATTAACGCCTGTATTTGACAATAATTAGGTAGATCAAATTTACGAACAATTACAAATTATTTTTTAAATTAATTCTTTAATTCGGTTGCAATTAACCTTGTAGTCATTGAAGTTTAGACTTCGCGTCCTTTTATTCAGCAAAGTTTCAAAATTTAACATTTGAAGAGACTGCCTCAATAATTCTCAAATATGGTGACGAAACTTTGTACTTAATTGCATAAAATAATTTCTGTAATTGGTAGTAAATTTATTCGAATTAATTCTATACTATTGTTCAAAATTGTGTATTTCCTTTTGCATCGGTTAACAGCTGATTATATTTTTAATACGATTAAAAGATTTAGGACGATTTTGAAATTGATTTCAACTAAAATTTATAATTAACAAAACGAATTTATGAAGTGTTAAAAGCAGAATAATAATTATATAATGTATATTAATTGTTTTGAATTAAATATAATGCTTGACTAAAATGTTATTAACATAAATGATATATATCTATGCTTTCAAGATTTTCTATGGAGTTTGATATTTATCGACTGAAGTAATTCAGGGATAATTATTATTCAGATGCTCAATTATTCCATTAAATGAAGTAGTTTGTAATCTGAGAAATGGCAAAAAGAAATTTATATCAGGCAATTGTGCCAGTGTGCAAATAATAGTACATTGAGAATGTTAATTTATGAATATTAATGTTTGCGGGTCTTCTAAAAAAATAATTTGGTTGTCAATATTTGGTCATCGGGACACGGAAACATATTGAACGTATTTGCTAAGAATAGGGCACTGTAATAATCGTATTCCAAATTCAATATTTCTTCAACTTTAAATATGTTCGGCTCGTTGTTATGAGAAACAAAATGTTAATGATCACATAAAGAGTCACGTAAACAAAATTTCTACTCCTTCTCAGGGTTAAAAATTATGGTTTTTCTTGCAATAAAATAATTCAGTAAATCTACAAACAATATATTAAACAAAATCACAGTTTTTCACGCTACAATTCACAAGTTTACAAATCAACGGATTTTGGCAAATTTATGAAACAGTAATAAAGAAATCTTACTACTCAATCGTCTCTAAGCAAACTAATTCTCTTAGGCAATAGTTTCCTACATAATATTTTCTATTCATCATGCAATAAAAATTCTCATCTCAAGCTCAAGACATATCCAGAGACGAATAACACTCTTCTTCCTCTGTCTTCAAGGATGGTGATCCCTCATGCTAGGCAAAGACATGTTTTTTTTCTTTGTAGTTTTTGCATTTACACTACATCACAATGATTTTTTCTCCTGTCTACTACAAACAGAAACATAAAAAACAAGGTAGGCTTATATCAATACGTTGATATACCACAAATATAAATCAAATTGCTTCGTCTAGAATCGAATTATGCATATATGTTATCCTGCATGAAAAGAGAAAGTTAAATTTTGGATCAATATAAATCAATCGTTAAAAGTTACAGAAAATCCAATATTACTTTTGAATGTAATTATAAATAGGATGTTCAGTAATTTAGTAATTATTAAATTTACCAGGAAATTAGGTAATATAAATTATGCTTTTCGTGTTGTTCATGTACGCTGAGGAAAAGAAGGTTTAAATTGTGTTCAATTATTCTTAACTTCACCGTTCTGTTGTTAATTTTGAAATTTGAAACGAGATTTGAACGTGTTTCATTTAAATATAGATGTGGAAGTTAAACATTTTTACGTCATAACTATTTTTTGTTGTTTTTTTTTCACATGAAGAGGTCGAAATGAGTTTATTTAGGTTAACAGGCTATATGAGGGTGATCCTGAAACAGGCAATCCCTCTTTAATAGCATAGGAAGGGTATTGAAAAGGGGGGTTGCGGAAGGTGGAGCAAGGTAGCCAAGGATTGACTATTGTAAATGTAACTGAAATAATACAAAATATTAACGAAAATAGTATATAGGAGGATGGAACGTCAAATAGAATGCGAGTTAGGAGAAGATAGCTTTGCTTTTACGAAGAATGTATGACCAAGCGACCGATTTTGAATCTATGTCAAATTTGAATAAAAGGATAATAAAAAAACCTAAGTTCATAGTATGTGTAATTTTAGGAAAAGCGTTTGATAATGTGAACTGGCTGACACTATTAAAGATTTTGTAGTCCACAGAATAAATTATCGAGAAAGGAGGCTTACACATAACCTCTTCAGAAGGCAGTCAGCATCAATTATAATTGAAGATCAAGAAAAGAAAGCAGAAATTAGAACAGGAGTAAGACAAGGATGCAGTCTGTCACCAATGCTGTTTAACTTATCTATAGAACAGGCGATGAAGAAAGTTAAAATGGAATATGGAAAAGGAATCACACTGCAAGCAGAAACTTATGTATAGAACAGGCGATGAAGAAAGTTAAAATGGAATATGGAAAAGGAATCACACTGCAAGCAGAATATATAAAACCCCTACATTGTAGTATTGGGGGAAACGGAAGGAGACTCGGAAACCATAATGATTGGCATGAGCGTGGTCGTGGAGAAAGAGTACAATATGAGGAGTGTAATATAGGAAAAACTGGATTAACAATGTGTGTTAGTTTGGGAAGGGATATTTTAACGGAAGTTAAGGAATTCTGCTACTTGAGAAGCACAATAACTAGGGAAGGTAGAAGTATAGTAGACTTAAAGAGTAGGATAACACAGGCAAGGAAGGCTTTGGCGAAAAAGAGGAATTTACTTACGGGCAATATAAGTGTGAATATTGGGAAATCATTTCTAAAACTGTTCGTATTGAGTGTGGCGTTATACGCGAAACGTAGACGATAGGAGCTGCCGAAAGGAAAATAAGTCTTTAAAATATGGTGCTATAGGAGAAAGCTGAAAATCAGATTGGTGGAGAGAATAACTAACGAGGAAGTTATAAACAAGTGGTTACAATATGCAGGACGTTGACCAAGAGAAGGGATAGATTAATAGGCCACGTTTTAAGACACGAGGGTCTTGTAAAATTAGTGTTAGAGGTAAGTGTTTGAGGTAAGAACAGAACAGGGAGGCCGAGGATGGAATGCCCTAAGAAGATTAGGGTGGATGTGGGGTTGTGTTCTTATGCGGTAATAAATAGGATTGCACAAGATATATTTACCAAGGAAGGTTGTATCAGACCAGTCTTAGGAATGAATACCACCACAACAACAATTTTGTTTAATAAATATTAAATGTGATTTCTATTAATCAAATAATCAGGGGTTTCCCCAAATAATTAACAATAATGCTGTTTTCAGAGCCGAATCCGAGCCGAAGTCAACGTCTTTCACAGTGTTCCAAGAACTACCAAATTGGATTGGAACGAAGAAAATCAGTTCAGTTGACAGGTTCCTATCTAAATCCAAATACTGTAATGTATTGGTGGATAAAAAGACTAATTTGGTCCGCCTCTGTGGTCTAGTGGCTAGCGTCATTGCCCAGTACCACGGAGGTCCCGGGTTCTATTCGTGGCAAAGGCCTGGGCGTCTGTCTGTGTATTTATGTTCTCTAACTGAGTATACCCGAAAAAGAAAAGGACAATATCTTACCTAATGAGGAAATCGCTAATCACCTCGATGTTGGTGTGACTATGAAGCAGATGTTTTTTAATAAACTACTGAAACTATACATTATTGAAATGTACAAAACTAGATGAAATTCGTACAAAATTCTTACTTTACGCATAGCCATGAAATTTCAAGGTCCCCATCAAATAAAGCTAGATGTTGGGGATAAATTTAACAGACATCGTGCATGCTAAGCGCTGTAATTATGGGAAACAAACGATGTACAATAGTCACTAACGGCACATTAAAACAACATCTGGACTGTCACAGGTAGACCGTGGGAAAAGCCGACGCAGAATTGTAATAATGATTGTAGGGAGGAATGGAAACAGAACTGTATGGTGAAGAGATTATAATCAAAATTCTTGAAGAACTCCCAGATAATCAAACACAATGCTATCGGAAAATTTACTATAGTTGATTAGCATAGATAGTTCTTGGAGATTGAAAGGTGGGCCCAATAATCGATATAATCCCATGGAGTTTAAAAAATTCTTTCTCCTGAGGTACAGATCGACAGCTATTCAGAATTCATTTTTAATTTAGCATTCAGTTGTGCGATTATTTTTTCACGTAAAAATTTCAGTTGAGGCTTGTCTCGAGCTTACATTCGAGTTGTTCGCAAACAGCAGAAGACAGCAGCAAAAGTCATATTTTTAAGGTAATTGGAGAATGTATCCTTCCTTAGATAACCGAGTGGACTTCGTGCAGAGCGCAGAGGAAAAGCCAAAATACAGGGGCTGGGACCTCAATAAAACTGGATTTCCAAGTAAATTATTTGAAGACACACTAATTTTTGTATTGCTCTCGCTAAACATACTTTTTATGCTAATGATTGTCACAAATGGAAAAATAGAGTGGTCCTTGAGAAACTTATCCGTAAGTAATTTTGGTACTCAACTAGGTATTTATAAAAATTAACCCTTAAATTTATTATGTTAGATAAAATTAAAAATAATCAAACACTTTTTTAATTGTCATTGTCAATAAAATATTAAAAAATAAAATACTTTGTTACTGAAATTGAACTAAATTTATGTAATTTAAGAGGATCTTACTTGATTAGCTTCCGTTGTAAATGGATTGTTACGTTTGGTTCCTATCATCAATGCTAATCACAATAGACAAAATTATTAATAAAAGTAAACACTAAAACGTTTTTACATTTTTTCTGAGTCTTTATGCATTTATGAAAGTAATTCTTTTTAAGGGATCACAGTAATACCTGTGTTTCGTAGTTTTGTATGCTCATTAATTAAAATATTATATTTAATAAAAAACATTTCGGTTATAAACTAATTTAGATATTTTATATTTTCTATAGTAATAAAAATTTTACTAAACCAAAGTATCGGTGACTTTAAAATCATTTGAGGACGGATAGTAATGTAAGAGCGTTTTCAAAAATGTTAATAATGCCTCTATTTGATCAAAATGTCTAAAGGGATTACTTTATTTCATTTTAATTTAAATAAATTTGTTGAACTAAATTTTCCGAGCTGTGGAACTCAGGGTGCTCTAAATTCAAGCCTAATACCTAGGGCCAAACAAACAACTAATAAAGATGCCGCCTGTGAAGGAGATTAGAAGTCGCTGGCCAGTTGAGATTCATGCAGTTGTGGGGTTGTTAAGCTTCGATCTCAACATTGTGACTCGCTGGAACTTTCCCATAGAGTACATTACCCATGTGTGTGAAGTTTCATGACTTTAATATAAGTCATGTGAATCCCGTATTAGGAACTCGGAAATGTAACATGTTTTCTATTGCCTAAAGTCGTTAGTAATTTATGCTAGAGGGGACATCAGAGATTTCAAAGTTGGTGAAAAAGGTTGAGGCTGCTAGTTGTTAAGAAGAGGTTGAAGTGGGATGAAGAATTCAGAGAGAGTTGGTTTAATGGAATTTCAGAATTTAAGCAGCGGACAGTTGTTGTTGTTAACTTTCTGAGAAGTTAGGAGCAGGAATTCAGAATGAGCAGTTGCCAAAGTATGGTTATGATTTTAAGTGAGTGGTTAATGGAATTTCAAAGATATCTTTTGTGGGAGTTGGAATAAAGAATTCAGACAGGGCAGTGGTTAATAAGATTTAAGACAGTTAGTTAAATTGTTTATCGGAAGTGAAAACAGATAGCAGAGACGGCGGAGGTAGAGGCCATCTAGTTCCAGAAGCTTTGCCGCTTCAATGACTACAAAGGTTCCGGTGTCGTCGATGCTAATGTACAAATTAACTATGTCTCAAAACCATTAACTAAATGCCATAGTGGTGATCGCCACCATCAATCAGTGTTCGAAATAATAAATGACAGGTATTTCAACCCAACATCCGTTGAGGAAAAGAATCAGTTTATTTTATTATTATTTTAGTTCTCTATTTTTTTGTAAACAGCAGAAAGATAAATTTTATTTGTAGTTTTGTTTAATATGTTATTAAATTTTAGTTAATTTAAGTAAAATCAAGATCCCCTTAAATTATTACAAGAGAAAGGTGATTCTAATTGTGGTGAGTTATGCAAAGTTCAAAATATGGTGGGAGGACCGTAGACTCAGTATTATGTGGAGATGATCTGCAGAAGGGAAATGAATTGGGTGATATAGTAGCAGGAGGAAGAACAGCAGTTGTTCAATGTTGGAGTGAAGATGAATTTGGAATGTGATGTATTTCGTGACAAATGTATAAGGACATTAAAGGTGATCAGAGTAGTTAGTGGCTAACGAATAGTTGAATGACGAGAAGAAGTTAAAAGTTAAAAGAAGAACCTCTTCCGGAACGAGGTGATAGTCTATCAGACGAGAGATTGAGATTGTGGATTACCTGATATAACGGATTTAATATTGAGATAATATGTATGCCTTAACCACCGAAATCTAATAGAGAACAGTAGCTCACGTTTACAACAATTATGACCTCAGAATTTTGAGCCAGGAACCTCCTGAGAAATAGTGTTTTTTTTTAAATAATCAGAGCAGGAAGATAATTAATATTTTATAATAAAAAATAAAATTTATCGGATGTGTTATTTAATTAGAATTTAATTAGTAACAATTATGTCTTTAAGGGAGACGAGGAATAAAATTTAAAATTCCTGCAAATAAAATTTAACTGTGTGTTAAAAGCACACATGTGTAGCAATGTACAAAATTTTATTTTTGTAAACTTGTTTTTTGTTGAGATATTTGGAAAATTATTTTTAAAATTTAGCACTTTTGAAACTGTTCCTTTCGTTACCTACTTGAATATATTTTACCTTTTTTTACATTAATACGTAGGGCTGACCAATGTTATCGATTGTCAGTATTATTTTTGAAATTAAATAAAACTGTGGCGAGAAAATAATTTTTTGGTAAGAGCTTCTTCATACGGTTACTTAAAAATTGACACTTATCAGAAAATTGGAATTTTTTTTCACCTAAACTACTTGAACAATTAGAAAACTAATACTTGTATTTAAATGTACTGGCACGTACAAAAATAAAAAACACTATCTTAATATTTGTGACGCATAGAAGGTTTTTTGGTTTAGAAATCATGAAGCACATTTTCTTAAAAAAAGTAATAATTTATTAATTTAGAATCAAAAATATTAATTAAAATTATCCTGCAACATATGTTACATCTTCCTTATTTTGTTTGGAAGCTTCTCTTTCCAGTTTACTGAATTTATCGACTAGTTAATATGAAAAAATTAGAGATCAATTTTTAAGATTTTGGCCGAAATTTCAGTTCCCGTGTTTCCCAAAATCGTAGCGTCCAGTATGAAGATAGTGAAATTCCGAAACAGATAAATTCTTACAGTCTCCCATATCGTTTCCAGGATGGCTAAAGGAGAATAGAAAATAGAGTATTGGATACACTGCAAATTTTTCTCAACGGGTATAATCCTTATAAAATTCCTAGACTAAACACTGTATCATTTATTGCCGCGTTAACGACGCATGAATTGTAAGTACCGTTTGAACCATTATGCAAGTAAATGACTTCTATATTCAGACCCGTGCCACTAAGCCTTGATGGCCGTTTAAAATGAGCTATTTTAGGGAAGTGTTTGCGTGGGAGTGGCGCGTGCGAGTCTGGATGCAGGCCACGCATGAGTCTGGGAGTGGGCAGGTGCAGTGAGGTCACCACATTCTTAGGGAGACACCTTACCATTCATTATCACATCTCAGCTACTTTGGAAGACACAGGGAATAGCGTCTTTGACGGTGAATGCAGCCGATTACCTCACACCACACTACTATTTAGGATTCCTCGACCCTTC
Source organism: Eucriotettix oculatus (assembly GCA_034510155.1). Lineage (NCBI taxonomy): Eukaryota > Metazoa > Arthropoda > Insecta > Orthoptera > Tetrigidae > Eucriotettix > Eucriotettix oculatus. Next base: position 62,615,606 of record CM067377.1, read on the forward strand.
CTTCCACAAACAAGGATATAGGGTTATACTTAAACTCAATTATTTCATCCGAAAAAGTGGCTAATACATCAATTAACTTTACTGCTCCATTTAGTAGTGTAATTTATTGTAATGCACGTTGAAACTAAAGTAATGACAAGACAACTGTCACCGTCAAGGAATCGCTGAGTTCTCGGTGACAGAGGAATCCTGTTATCTGGACACTTGCCAGAGCAGCTGCGGACGTTCACACAAGTTACTCCACAATTAATTACCTCCATACTCCTAACACTGAACTCGTTTCTACACGAAACATTTTAGTTGTCCCTTAATGTACCAGATTTACTTCCTACAAATGAATTTTCGCGTTGCAATTTGATATCACCAAATAAAAGTTCACGTCACTTCAACCCTTTATTCCTTCTCAAGAAAATGGTACGAAATGCGGAACGATTCCTGTGGCAAATATATTTTTATTGAATCAAATGTGTATGGAACACGATAAAAAAAGTACCTCTCAAGATGTATGTTGCGGATAAATCTTTCGAAGTAAAAGTAAATTGTTCTAGTACGAATTAATTCTGCTGATAATTAATTTCATTGTATATTTTGCTAATATTTATAGGGATGAACAAATTACAAAACTAATATATCTCCGTGCAGAAAACAAGTTCACTTCAACAGAAATCGAAATTCGTTTGAAATATGTGTATAATTAATAAACTTCCCCAAAGGATTCAAATACAATTCTCAACCCGGGTCAAAGTTTGTTTACACAACGTTTCGACAGCAAGCACCGCCATCGTCGTCGGGTACACTGAATACCTGCCGACGATGGCGGAACTTGCTGTCGAAACGTTGTGTTAACAAACATTGACCCGACTGAAACCTGAGAATTGTATTAGAAACAAATTCACCGGGAAAGTCTTCGCTCTTTCCCGAAAGGCATTGGTACATTTTATTAACGTCGTTGATAATTAAAATACATTTATATCTTCCTTGTTTTTTAAATGATAAAACAAATAATCAAGAACAACAATAAATTTAGTTACAGGTTGGTAACAGGAATATTTATAATTATCAAAATGTAAATGGATTTAATGATATATATTTCTTAGTGCTGCGTCGTGAACAGAATAATAAAGGTGTAAAAACAATTTATTGCGTATGACGTGTACTAAATAATGAAATATACACAGAAGTTGTCTGGGAATCTTTAAAATTTACATTATATGTACATTCATCAATATTTTACTATTTAAGTTAATTGGATTAAAATTGAAATCATTTGGAATAAAACTGAACGGATCCCAAATGTAGGGAAGAAACGTGGTTTACGACAATTTTTATTTTAAACTGAAATTTATTAACTTATAATTTTAACGTATTTATTCTGTTTATTGAACATTTTACATTATTTTTTATTTATAAAGATATATTACTTTAATTTTTACTAATAATTATTTCAAATTTTAATATCTATAAAATAGCAAAATCATACATACAATGAAACGTATATTGTGTTTGCTCACGTGCTGATGACGAAGTATGTTTCTTTGTCGTGGGATGTTATCCCACTATGTTTCGCATTGTTCCGCGGTGTACTTGTACGCTAGTGTCGGCACCTGCACGTCTTTTATGTTTAACCTGTGATAGGTGGCGCGTGGGTCTTCTTTGGCCCGACGGATATTATTATTGAAATTTATTGTTTGTAGTAGAGAAGAAATTAAGTCCTCCTAGGTACCTTTCTGTACGTCTCATCGCTCCAGATCCTGTTCTGGAAATCAAAATCTTGGAATCACCAAGTAATTTATAGCTTCCGGGTTCTTTTTACGCCACTCCTCACATTAGTTTTTGAGCAAACACAAAATCTGTTACACAGAGTTTGATACAAGCAACTCAGTACTTCGTTCCAGACGGTTTGATTTGGTAAACAAAGCACTAAAATTACAATTTTGATTGAAATATTTAATTTAAGAATCTGAAGTAATTTATCAAACAACCAGCCGGGGACCCGGCGTTACCCGGGTATTTGATTATATTATCCCGGTACGTTATTTAATTCTTGTTCAACACATGATTCAACCGGCATCGAAATCGTCACAATATGAACCTCAAATATATTTCCAGAATCTCGAGCGATTAAAAAATATTCCCGGTAAAATAACAGGGCAAAATATTTTCAGTACTATAACAGAATATAAATGCTCCCCCATTTAACGGATGAATTTTTTACAAAAATTGCATTTTAAAAGTCATAATGTAACACAGCGACTCACATTACACCGGTCTTGACACCAAACTTGATAGTTTCCTTGTTATTTTCATATAACTCATTTCCACCCTCACCCTCTACAGGCTACAAGGGGTTGAAATTATACACAAATATTGCCGGAGAAACACTATAAATGTTATTGACGTCATTAATTTTTTACGGGCCATATGTGAGCCTTCATTACTTATAAAAATTCCCCTTCCCCCCTCCACTAGGGATGGTAGCCGTGTCTTATCTCCAAAGTATTTGGTTTTGGGTCGCGAGGAATATGGAAACAAAATTTAATCAAAATTTTCTATCCTTTGAAGTATTAAGCAGGAGTGTATTTTGTCCAATCCAATCCCCATGTTAGGGGATGAACTGAAATTTAATTCGCATTCAAAAGGCAGAATGAATACTCCGATATGATCTATTTCGATACCAAACTTCACTTTTCTATTTACGTATGACGCCCCCTACACCCCCACGATGAATATAATTGAAATTATATGAAAAAAATTAACCGAAAACGCTATCAAATTAATTAAGGAAATAACGGCAATTTATGATATTTGTCATAAAAATATATATTCAAGAAGTAATGAAATATTGTAAAATAGTTTATTTAATCAATTTATATATTTTTAAAGAATGAAATATTGAATTCCGAACTATTTTATCAATAGTGTTGTAAAGTTGAAACAACTAAATACGGAATTGGTGGTGCAAAGGCAGTAGACTCGAGAAAAATTTAAGAAGTTGCAAAGACGTTAATGAAACTTAGAGAGTGTTGCACCGGTTCGGGATTTCTAAAAACGTTGAGACTTTGCGTCACCTGTCTGTTACGAGGCCTGGTATTTTCACGAAACATCGGTGGTGAGTGAGATGAATGGCTCCTCTCAATTTATAAAAAAAATTACTTTTGATAGTATTTAGTTCCCACAACCGAAGGAAATTAAATAATAGAGTGGGGAAAGGTTATTTAAAAGGGACGTAAATTAATTTTGGAGGAGATTGGCTATGGGTTTTATGATTATGATAATAATTGCAGTGATTGTTCGTGTGTGTGTGGAAACTAAGAGTATTTCAGTCTGTTGAGTGATCGTGGATTGAATAATCAAGACGGAGTGCTCTTGATCGTGGCAACGAATAAGAGTAAGTGAGCTAGATGTTCATTTTCCAACATGGAAGTTTAAAGCTATCGGTGGGGACCGGCACTAGATCTGAGGACCAGCGGCGAGTTCCAGACAAAGCACAAGACGGTTACTACTCCGTTTGTAACCTTTTCTCCGATTTCCTTGTACTGCCAATTCCGAGTAGTGATTTTGTTTTTCAATCTTCTTCTATGAGGAAGCCCTTAAACAAGACCCGATACCTTGCAAGTCATTAAATTTTTGTAAATGTTGCTTAAAGAATATATTGTTAATCCTATAAAAATCTGGCTTCATCAAAAGAATTTAGCAATAAATTATTGGACCATATCAATTAATAAATGAAAATCTAAGTAGTTTTCATCTATATATATATATATATATATATATATTTCTTTATGTGAAGCAACGTAACCCTACATATTTATTTCAGTGTGTTAGAAGTTAAATCTTGCTCGGCCATTAATCAGTGTTCACATCCGTTGTAAGATTTTAGAATAAGGCAAATATAACATGTCGTCACCAAGATAAATTTCCGCTACCAACGTTTGCATTAATCTTTGCACAATTGGTATATCATTCGTGTTAATTTTCTCACTCCGGAGGATTCACGTGTCAGGTAGGATGATGGATCTCTTCCTAGGGCACATCGTATTATTCTGATACAATCAGCAGAATTAAAAGAGCAGGAAGTTTCATTAAAAGTTAATTACTACAAAGCTCATATGCGGAATAACCAGCTCTTGCACTAAATATGTAACTCGTCAGATAACTGACCACTTAACACGGGAATGAATCATCAATAAACGTTAGTTACTTTATAGAATTTTAAGCAGAAGAGAATCTCTAATCGCAGCAATGTAATGAAATTAAATTAAATATATTCATTTAGAATATACTGAGGATAGTCGACATTTTCGGATAATAATTAATATTAAAAGTATGATAAATAGAACAGGAAATGAGGAAACTTTTCGTGACATGATACAGAAAATTATTGTTATTAATGGACAAATAAGCTAGAAAAATAAATCTTAATGAAATATAATCCAATTTAATCATATACAAATTATAATATAAACTATATTTATATACTAATGGTTTACATAATAAATGTATACACTGTAGTTATTCTTAAACTTTTTTGTGGGTTACTAGTTATATGACGGTGGCCCTGAAACAGACAACTCCTCTTTAATAGCATAGAAAGGGTGCATGTGGAAGGTAGATCAAGTTAGCAAAGAGTTGACTTGGGTTTCCGGGCTATAGTTTAAGGATCCTACCCGGTATTTCACTTAAATAGATGCAGGGAAACGAATGATGGGAGACGAGTTTTCTGTGGGGTCACAGCATTCCCTTCTCCGTGTTCCTCCATCAGTTTTAGGAGGCAGTTATCTGACTGACCCAATAGGATCAGCGGAAAACTCTTGCCGTATGCCCAAGGTCTTCGATCCCAGTATAGCAATATGTATACAATACACTTAAATTCGAATTTAAACAAGGTACCGAAATTAATGTTCTGATAAAATCTAAAGACAAAATACAATGTCATACTTATGTGCGTATGAAATTAATAGTTTGTATAGCAAACAATGTTACATTATTAATTTTTGACGTCAATGGTATGATTTAAAACGATATAAGATAGGATGTAAAAATATAAATTGTATTGATATTAGAAAAATCGTTTTGTTTTAAATTAGTGTACATCAAAGTAGGTTCCATATATATGAATTTCAATTTGCAATTGTGAAAGACTTAATTTTTAGATAAAATTTAGAATACTAGCATTTTTGCAAAATACGTTACAGTTATAAATTATTGGAAAAACCGAAGTTGCGCAGCAGATCTGTCAAAATGGTGGACCGACTGGTGATCCGCTGCAAATTGGTACTTCTAACGCCTCAGACTTTGCACGCAATCCTGCTGTTCCTTCCAGTTAAAAGCCGCATTCTTCGTGCCGGTCCTTAATTTTTCAATTTCCTTGCCACCGCACGACGTGTTAAATGGAACCTTCTCTGATACACGAATATCTGATTTCTCCAGGACATAACTGAACTATTTACGCTGATGGAACCAATTTACATACTTCAAATGAATCCATTAAATCACGTTAATCCTTGACCCCCGGAAGCCTAAGCTACTGTTTTTATTTTGTGGAATTCTTCTTGCGTTGATTCTAAAAGCCTAATGCTGCTGTGGAATCAGACCTCCTTTTAGATCATTAAGCAGAGAACTATTTGTATACAATTCAAAGCCCAGCGCCGACCACGAACCATTCCCAAATTTACAGGGAACACGAGATTGATAAGATATATTGCAGTACTTATATTTTCATTATTTCCTCATACGTATTTAACTTGAAATGCGGGAAAGTCTTAAAAACATGACAGTCTTGTAAGAAGCACTTTATCTATCTATTGGCGAAATTTTGAAACTTTGTTCCCAGTTTCTCTCCTTACTAATTCAGTGGAATAACTTTCCAGTTATAGTTTTAAGTACGTAAAAGCCAAGACGATTAATGAATCTAATAAAATACGTTTTCACAGATATTATAACTTATATAAACGAAACATTGAAATTATTAACGAAATGCTTCACTTACAGCAGCTGTTACCACTAATTGCTCCAATTTTCTTTTATTTCCATCATTACTGAAATATTAACTTACTCTCGTATATCAGGCTTATCAATAAGTGATTAGCTAGTTTTGATTCATCAATTTATCTTCAATTGGGATGTGTAGAAAGATTCATAGCTACATCATAATTGGCACTATTTTATATGTTCAAAACAGTTTAATTTTTGAAAACTGTGAAAAAACTCTTATGCGATTTAAATGCTATTTTTATAGTTTGGTACACGCTTAATTTTGTTGTAAAAATTAATAGATTTCTATTATCATATGGCCATTTTTAATTTAATTGTTAGGAACCGATGTTCTTTAGTTAATCGTTCACGTTTGATTACAACCTTTTATTCCAACTTTTCGATCATAATGAACGAAAATATGGAAACTAAAGGAGATGAAACGTAAAGCAATAAAACCGTGGTTAACTAGGCCGCTTAAGATTTCAACCGGCCATTCTCCTTAATTTGACGGGGGTAAAACCACAGAGAAACCTGTGTAATACATTAAAAGTACGCAATGTAAACTTTGAAAGTCTTCTACGTAATTTTTTGTGTTTACGTGGGCTGCGCTTACACCTTTCTTCGGACAATAGAAACGAACCTTTCTTCAGATTTATGGAAGGTGGTTTTTACGGACAATAGGTGTCATTCGTTCCTAATTTTAGAAGGGTTTGTTTCCATCAAGTCCGAAGCTGGGTGTGGAAAATTATGAACATGTACCGTGCGTAACTAATGTAACACGAATGTGAAGACACTCATCCACATACGCAGCTTAATATTTTCTTATTGGCTGCAATTGGGCAAATACGAGCCAATGGGTACTATTTGAAATTTCAGAGGATTGGCTACTGGAACAGGGATGAGGAAAATTCTGGCCATCTGAGGTGACGAGAGAAGAAGTTTTGAGGCAGAGAGATCACAAAACTTCAAGACGCTAGCGAGAGATCAGTAAATTGATAGCAGCATTTTCATAAAACAGTATAGTAATGCTGGTTATAATATTATAATTGTACTGTGTACAGTAATGATTGTAATCATTCCATTAACTTGTGAAAATACAAATTATTAGCTTTAACGAAGTATGTAACTATCTAAATTGTTATTATATTGGAATAGTGACAAATATGATCTCAAATAACTTGAATTCATATAATTATGCACTCCAATTTTTTAACTTTTGTTCTTTATTATAAAACCGAAAAGTTATTTTCTCAAATGCCATTAGAAGATAAAATGTAATTTCAGTTGTAAAGATATAATTTAATAAGAAAAGATGAGCACGGATGAAATGTGGCACACGTTTGGCCTCCCTTAAATACAGAAAGTGTTACGTAAAGAAGAATGGTATACTCCCTACACTCAATGAAAACATTAACGTTTATACAGTATTTATTGGTCTACAGTTCCTATTCTTGACAAATAATGACTTCAGTCTATTTTTCTTCTTTGATGTTTTATCAAGAACTCATTCATATTAATTTTTCTTTTTAGCAATTTTACTTCACCGACCTGCTTATTCTGTGTGACCCTTGGCAACAAAGGCTGTTTTAGAAAGAATGCTGTGCGAAAAGAATAAAATAATTGGCAGTTTTCAAACTGCCAAATCGAGAGCGGCAATTGAAAGCAGTCTCATAGTTATATACCGTTTCAGATAAAAATCGTTCAGCGGCTTATCTGTAATCTAATTATATTCTTGTCCAATCCGTTAAAAATCTGCCATTTTGTCTAACGGACGACATATTTGCCACTAAAAACATTGTCTGGGCTCTGAATAAAGAAATAAAAAGTATTAATTTACATTGAAGGTTTTTCTTGTAAAATGTAATGATAATACACTTTTCCTAATATAAGCCATTTTAAATTGTTTTAATTATGTAACGGAACTTCACTCTGACCCTCCTAAGCCGGATTTCCTATACTTTCCTGAATTTGGGCCGAAGGAGTCATGGCTTGAGGTCCGTAAATTGATAAATTTTGTAAGCTTAAAACGATGTATTGTATTTTTTTAATAATTGGTATGTATTGCCAAAAGTAATTAATTGTAATTTTCATTTAAGTTCACTTGAAGAAGTCTCAAATGAGAGACGAAGCGTAGTATAGTTCATTATTTAAATTAAATATAAACTGACAAGGAGGCTGTTATAACTCATTTAATACGCCATTGTATATCCAGGTGGTGGGTCGCAGTTGACATTACTTAGAGCAGTCTCATGGCCTTGTACATCAACGAAAAATAGGTTCACCGTAGTCAGTCGAACCGTTTCTTGTAAAAAAACGAAAAACTAAGGGTGATAGACAGGAATTATGATTTCACGTCTTTCAGAAAGATTAATTTAGAGCGGCGTTGGAATAGTTATACCGGTTTTCAGAAAATATATCTGGAAGATTTGGCCCATTAATTTACGAATCCCAGAACAAACATGATAAAGGATAATCAAATTGATTAACTTAAAGATGACAATAAACTTAAAGATTTACATAAATTAAAATGAAGCAGTACATACTTGTAAATTAAATAGATGGTAAATAATTCGGTAGCGTGTAAAGGGCATATAGCTCCGCTTCCAGGTATACACGTTTCCATGTGCAATTAGTACATTCTCCTATACTTGTGTCATGTATTTATTAGTTAATTGTTGAGGATAGTCCCGGAGGTGAGAGGAGCGTGTCCCGGGGGAACCGGCCGGTCAGTCGCGGTCAGGGGTTCAGGGGTCGCCCCCGGGGGGCGGCGGGTCAGTCACGGGCGGACGTCGACCCGCGCCCATTGACATTCACGGTGCATGCTCCTCGACCCCAGACCCCGGACCCCGGACCCCGGGCCCCTTGGATCCTCCTCACAAACCTGGAAATTGCGACACATTACGCTGACACGCCTGGCCTGCCGTTCGCTTATAATCAACTTCGCTGTAGGTCTGCCTAAATTGCTTCCCTACTAATGTACCGTGCTTCTATTAGACATTACCTTCTCAAGAATACATAATCAGCCACCACTAACCACAAGCTACCAGTATATCACAATATTGAGCGCAGACAAACAAAACAATAGCACAGACAAATATTTGAATGTGTAGCTTCATTCTCGATTTCAAGACTTCCAACCTATAAATGTAAATTGCCCAAAACATTAATTTACTCAATTGGTGTGATCAGGAGATAGTTTAATCATTTAAATTGATTTCTATTATTTGAGCTTAATTACTTTTTTATTCCGAAATGTGTTGTCCTATTTACCAACGCCCGTCCTGATGGTCTCTTATGATCTTTCGTTGGTTCCAGATCAGAACTTTTTTCTGGAATTGAACAATATTCTCCATGCTAATAATCTTATAAATTTTATAAAAACATGGCATTCTATTCGATAATGTGGCCCTTAGTTGTCAGTTTCAACATTACTTGTATTATAATCTATTTATTACCTTTCTTCTTTGGGACGTGTTAAAATTATTTCCAAGTTCTATGTTTAATTCCTAAGTTAATATATTAATTATTTGTTATTCTTAATCTATTTTCAATTTCTTATCTCATGTAAACCAATTCATCTCGGGAGGAAAATAATAAAACGGGGTAAACAGTTTTAGTGAGCTTTTGACTATGCGTCCAGGAATGGTTCCATTATTATAATTAAATTATCACAAATTTTATTTTTAAGAATGTTCAACGTCTGCAGATTACAGTTATTTACTATAGATTATTAATTGTGAATAATTAGTGTATTTAAACCCCAAGTTATATTTTATCTGGTATTATATACAAGAATTAATATTTTGTTCTTACCTTCACAATTCGGTACCAAAATGTACATTATTTCTCCTTGGATCAATAGCCCAATAAAGGCCTTGGCTGACTTGTAACAACTGACAGAGTCATCCTTCATGACACATCCGGATTTTTTTGGAGTGGTACGTGGTCACTATCCCTTCAGAACTAACCCCAATTCTTGCGACAATGACGAGTATGTGACGTTGATCTCTACACCACAGCAGGCCGGATCCTAAATTTTCTGCTTATAAATATTATTTACACTATTCCTGTACAAAGAAACATGCACGAAAATCATTTATGTTAAATTTTCCAATTTTACTTTAATTTTTCTTCTATATTAATCGCATCATCCTTTTTTGTACTTTTGAATTATTCTGTTTTTATTTAAGAAATACCTCAATCATTTATTTTCTACTTTTATTAATGATGCACTTCACTTCAATATATGAGCTTTCGTTTTGTACTGTCTTGTTTGTGTATTACTCATTTGAATAACATTTAATTCGTTTATAATGCTATCTATGGGCTAGTTTAGTTCCCATTAGGGTATGTTTCATGGCCATAAATCTAGTCCTTAGAACGTATAATATCCAGTAACCCATTATTAGATTAACTTTTTAAGAATGGCTATCTACGTTTGTTTCCTAATATTTCCAAACGATTATTATTATTTTTTACACCATCATCCACGCACAATGTTCTTCTGAGGTTGGTATTACTTATTTTAGGACGAGCTCGGTTTCGTTATGACCGCTTCAGTTTTAGTTCTTCTGTTCCTACGTTGTGCAGTGTCTAACTAGGATTCGTACGCTTTTTGGTGCAATGATCCTCCATATTTAAACCCGCCTATACGTTAGTATGCTCATATTCTGTCTTTGAGATTTATTTTTCCAGATTTTGTAAGTAACGTTAATAAACATCCAAACATTAGTAAATAATGCAGTAAACAGACAATTTTACTTTAATAATTAAATTATTACCGACGTTTTCACGTGCAGAAGTGTTCTATTTACAGGATTTTTTTAAACACACATGTTTAAATGCAAAGCCTCGTCCGTATAAGCAGGTAAAACAATTCCCAAACGTTTTCAATTGTTCATGAACAAAGTTTTTGAGCGGTGTAGGCGTGTTTGCACTTGTTGTGGAAGACGATTTAACTAAAGATATTTCATTTCACTACTAACGGTATAGAACTTGCTGGTCTGACTTAGTGATACATTCAATTACTTTCAAATTAATAAAACTATTCGACTGATTTGCCATTATTTTAGAAATGTTACACAACAACAGAAAATTAAACGGATCACAAAGTATATTTAGTCTGTATCTTTTAATAATTTAATTTAACCTGTTTTACGGAGTAAAATTTCAACCTGAATGAATGAATGAATAAAAATGTTATTTCTCTTTTAATGTTACTCAATTTATAGAATTGATATGCATTGTTTTTTTTTACCAAATGGATATAACCAGTCGCATTTACGTATAAGCTAAACAAGCTATAGCTAAGGTCCCTTACCCCCCCTTCCCCGCCCGCCATAAAAGAAAAAGTTGTCTACATAGAGATTTATATAAACTAATAAAGATCTTTATTATTATATGAAGAGAGAGTGAGAGTCTTTTTGACTGACGGGAATCAATTTATTTATATTGAATTTTCGTCCGTATCTTGAAAATAATCGTCCTCAGATGAACGTAGGCTATATAAAAAACTACGTCTTCTAAATTTATTCAACCCTTACGACAAATTAGTATTACATTTCCGCGCCATTCTCTAATTGGCATCCCAAGTCGAGGTCAATCGACTGGTTGTCAATCTGTTTAATTATTCATTTGATTTAGAAAATTTATTTAAAACTATAAAATTATTAACCTTTTTCGATTTATTTAGTAATAATGTAGATCGGCAATAATAAAGATACAAAACAGGTGCAAAATAATATAGGTCCTATATAATCTTAAAAGCAGTTTAAAGAACTACTTAAAAAACATCAACCCAGTCTTAATTATTGTCCACTTTTATCACAGTTTGAATTATCTTTCTATGAATAAAAATTGTTTTTATTTAATAATTTAATTTGTGATGGAACGACTGTGATAAAATTAAAGCGTGTCAGAATATTTCATTGTAATAATTTAATGGTTTATTATTTTACTTTCCATATATTAGTTTAGGCCTTGGCGTATCTTAAATTCACATTATCACCGATATATATCTAGACTAATAAAGGAAGCCACATTTCAAATTGCTTAGAGAGTCATTAACTCTAAACCCGGCCGTGGATAATTACATCGAAATTCGTCATTGTGAATAGAGAGCAAAGTCAGCGTGACTGACTGACGGGACAGAAATTTGTGTGACATGCGTTTCTGATTCATTGTTATGGGTTATGTTAAGTAAAATAAAATCAATCTTTACAGACAATACTATTAGTTTATTTATATAGCTATATAGCGCAAATAATTACTTTAAGATATGTTTAATGTAATGAATGAATTGTGTCACAAATAGAAAATTGCATTATTTTGGGGAAGGCACAAACGATTAACTGGCACCGTCAGAGATTAGTCATTTCAGTTGGCAGGTTGTATAGACAGTCCTAATCACGGTTTTCACAGACGCGTACCGAAAGAAGAACGTAGATGTTGGCGTGTCATAGAGAGGCAAAAAGAGTAATGTTGGTTTTGCATTGTGGAATGGGATGGGGGGGGGGTCCAAGTTAAGGAATATTTATATTTTGTACCACAAGGTGGTTTGGACAAGCCGTAGACTAAGGATCAAAGGAGATTTGTCGAGTTGTTAGTTTGTTAACCGAGCCGTTCGATTAATACAGTAAGATGTGGCTAATTACACTATGTTAATCTAGAGATATATGCGGAGTTACAATTTGCTACTCTAGGGAAAATACCCAGTAAAAAATATTAAAACCTGCTATTTTACTGGGGTACGTCTTAATACGCTAGTCAGTGAATACGCCTCATTAATATCTACCACAGGACAAAAATATAGGTAAGGGAAACTTTACATACTGATTCACAATTTGCTTTGCTTCTCTTCTTCCTTTCATTTAATTTTCATTGAAGATAATATTTAGCATAACTGTTCCTAGCCCCGAGAAAAATGGGATAAACTGTTATTTTATTCATGTTTAAATGAAATGTCTAGTTCTTTAATATTCCCAATCCATTCTATTTATTACACCAGGCAACATCAACATTGAAAGTAGTCACATTCCGTATGTTACACTTTCATAATTTTTTCCAGAGTAATAGTTATAATATCGACTAGTACACGTGTAAAGAATGATTAGGTATTAACTTACTTCGCTGTAAGAAAGCATCGACGCCACATAGGAAACGGAAATAATTTCAAAACAAGCAGAACAAGTTATGAAAGTTGAACAAGTGTACGCGTACAACCTTTATATATGCAAATTGCCAATGGATTTGCATTTGTAAGAAAAATTATTTAGGATTATAGAGTGTTGACAGAAAGATAACAGCGGAACTAATCTGTCAATTCATACTAACACGTTAATAAGGAGGGAAAAAAGAACATCTGCTTCAGAATGAAAGTAAAATAATGCCGTGGTATCCGAGTTCTTATGGACGTAACGAATTAAACGGTTCTGAATTTTAAGTAAGGTAATGTGAAAGGCAAATAAGCTAATTTTCCATAAACATATAGGCATATAATTTTGGCACTAAAGAATCTCTTAATTGTATTCCAAGAATTGAAATATATCTAATTAACTTCGATGGCTTTGTTTGTAGGCGTATAATATTTCGTCAACCACTGGCAGTTAGTTTAATGTCTTTTCTATGAAATTCTTGCCCCTGACATTTGCAAAATTTACAACTTATAAGACTCTTCTATACCACTGAATACGCTTTCAATTTATCTTACTTTGAGTACAGCCTATTTATAATGTAAATGGTTGGTTGCCTAATTTATTTAGACAGATGAAAATAATATTTCACGTAGTAATAGTTTATTAACATTATTTCTTCTAATAATGTACCATATTTACAGAAAGGAGCATAAAGTAGCAATATCGGAATAGATTACAGGGATAATTGAGTAAAGAACTATATCTCTGGTATTATTGTAAAATAAATTAATTCAATCCCTTTCATATCTCAAATTATGTTATTATTACCTAATTTATTTCAATGTAACGCATTGACTGACTTGTGCTTATCCGGTTTGTTTACCACTAAAATATGTTCAAACTAGATCAAAATTATTTGTCCTTCCAGTCTCTCTTATATTCATGAAATATAACTCTGAACAAATAAGAAGCTTTACTAAATATTTCCAAGTATATTATAGTTTTATACCAGTTTTTTTATATTGGACCATTGCATGAGTGCATTTTTAACTTCTTCATACTTGGCAGCTCTAATTAAGAAATCAAAGCAATCTTTTCTTCTGGACCTCTCCTTTTGACCATATAATTACTAAATCTCTCCCTCCTCACGAGGAATTATATAGCATTTCGAGCCTTAAAAGTACATGTTCGATACACTTCTGGTTTCTCGCTATAGCTTAAAGCCTTAGCGAACCTATTTGTTTGGCGTAGTAAAAAATGATTGGTCAATCCGCTCACAAGTAGAGGTTTCATTTATTGCCATCATTACTCTGCTGGACTTGTGTTGCCCACTGCTGTTGTTATTCAAATGAGCTTACTAAGCGGCAATTTCGTTATTGAAATGATGACAACGTGAAATTGGAAGCTGGGAATTTCAATACAGAATCCACTGCACGCAGCGCGCGTTTAGAGCTTTGTGTTCCATTTTTGGCCAAGTGAAAGTATAATTCATTAAACGTTTCATAAGTTCAGTTGTAACAAGTCCTTCTCATTTGTTCGCGTTGAAATTTAATGTGAGGCTAACGGTAACCCATGTTGTAGCCTTTTTTTGTTTTGTTTCATTTATCAAATATTTATTACTCCAAGGAACATTACTCAAAAATCAGTAATTTTGAAATTATAAGGTGGTATTAATGGTACTTATGTTGTGGCGACGAGCCATACTATTGCGTTGATTATGTTTCCGGTCGTCGTGTTGATATTTTATGATTCGATATACTACTTTAATATTCAACAAATTGAGAATTTATAGGAATTAGTTACACTGTGTATTGTATCGCAGTCATAGTACATTTATGATAGTTAAAGTAGTAAAATAAGTTGGGAAATTACTGGCACCAAAATTAAATACAAAATTCACAATTGGACAAAACAGTCCAATTAACTGTAACTTAATTAATATAGGTACATTTTACAACTCTAATTTGGACCGCCATTAAAATAAAAATATTACATTTAATAAATTTTTATTTACAAGTCTGATTATGATTATAAATATTTTTATAACTATTGGGATGCCCGGCGTTGTGTGGGTATTTATTTCTATTAGCCCTGGAACGCATTTAATTAGAAACTAATCTTTTAGTCAGCACGTGATTTAACTGGAATCGACAGCGTCACTTTTTTTAATTTACCATTTCACACCTCTTAGCCTACCTGTTGTTGTGGTAATCAGTCCATAGACTGGTCTGATGCAACGCTCCATGCTTGCGCCA
The DNA here is from genome assembly GCA_034510155.1 of Eucriotettix oculatus. Classification (NCBI taxonomy): domain Eukaryota; kingdom Metazoa; phylum Arthropoda; class Insecta; order Orthoptera; family Tetrigidae; genus Eucriotettix; species Eucriotettix oculatus. Next base: position 62,630,970 of record CM067377.1, read on the forward strand.
GTCTATTCATTTCCGCATAACTACCACATCCCACATTCCTCCCTCATCTACTTTCCGTATTCCATCCTTAGCCTCCCACTTCTGTTCTTACCCCACACACCTCCGTCTAATGCTAAGACCCTCATGTCTCAAAACGTAGCCTATTAATCTATCACTTCTCTTGGTAAACGTTCTCCACATTGTTAGCTTTTCCCCTATTCTGTTTAGAACTTCCTCGTTAGTGATTTTATCCACCTATAGGATTTTCAGAATTCACCTATAGCACCACATTTCAAAGGCTTCTATTCTCTTCCTTTCCGCAACTCCTATCGCCCACGTATCGCACCCATATACATATAAAACAGCGCTCCATACGAACATTTTTAGCAACAATTTCCTAAAATTCACACTTATTTTACCCGTAAGTAAATTCCTCTTTTTCGCAAAATCCTTTCTTGCCTGCGCTTTCCTACTCTTTATGTCTTTTATACCTCTAACATTCCTAGTTATTATGCTGCCCAAGTAGCAGAATTCCTTATCTTCCTTCAAAATATCCCTTCCCTATCTAACACCCACTGTTTTCCATTGCCTTCGTTTTTTCTCTATTAATACTCATTGAACTCTCTCCATGACCACGTTCGTGCCAGTTATTATGGTTTCCAAGTCTTCTCCTGACTCCTCCAATACTACAATAATAAACGTATGAACGTAATATATGAAACAAATGCAATAGTATATTTTGAGGGACATTATACTATCGGCGTTTATTTTTAATGCCATTTGCATTACAAACATCTAATTAATTGGTTTCAAATTATTCCTTTTATTTTCACAGCTGCAACTCGGTTACTGCTAAGTTTGTCTTAAACACGCTTGGGTGAGGGAACTTTAAAATTTCGTATTCAAAGTGGTTACTCTACACTTGTAAAATCTGTCCACTCCGTAATTACCTCACTAATATGTATTTAGCGTCCTGCGTTGGCAGCTGTGTCAACTTCGCAGGACAGTGACTGAGCAATATTACTCTTCCATATGGACCTAAAAGTATGCGACGGTCATGTTCTGCTTGCAAACAGAGAAGTGACATTATGTGTATGTTAGGAAGAGCACAGATTGGGAAACACGATAACCAAATATACGAGTCTGCGTATATGGAAGAGATATTATATATACAGTGGAAGACTCCGTGAGTACACGTATTTCGGGGATTTGGTATCATAACACCGAAGAGCCACAGGAGAAAAAATTAGTTTTTATTAAATAATTAAAACTGTACTAAACAACTAATAGAGACTAATAGAGAAATATTCTGACGTTAAAATTTTTGGGTTATTCAAATTTAGTTAAAAGTATGTTTTCATGTAATTATTTGAAGAAATCTCATACGGTTCCCAACGAAGATACCTTGAAATATATAACGTCTATAAACGTTGACAGATGATGAAAGTATTCATGTACAGAACTGAACATTACATTATTCCTTAGTTCCAATAGAAGAAAAATATAATTTTCGGGCGTGCTATTGTATATTATGAAAAGGTGGAAGAAGGATGAAACGAGTATTATACCCTTTAAACTGTAATAACATAGGGAAAAAGAATTAGTAATCAGAGCTAAGCGAAAGAGTCAGAACACAGCTTAAATAAACAACCTTCTCGATTCTCTGAAATAAGGTGTACCAACAAGGTTTATTTCGTTAATGTTGTTGTGTCGTCTCCGCTACCTTGTTCTTGAAATTGTTGTTTCGTGATAGGCCCTTTTTGGATGAGTAACAGGAGAAGGTGCTACGCCGAATTCATTTTTATCTCTTTGAGGACATGTTGAATTCATTACCGTGGTTCTCCGTGAAAAATTGTAAACGTACATTCATTTTAAACAAATTATTGTAACAGAAACACTAAGTGTGGTCTTGAATACACGCAACAAACAATGAAAAGTTTTCTTTCAGGAAACCAATAAATAGCAGTTTGCTAGCTGTAGATCAGATTCTGTAGATCACTTCAGCTGTATTATTGGGTTCGCGGACGACCTAGCGGTAGTCGTCGTGGCGAAGCTGCTAGAGGAGGTGACTAATGCAGTAGAGGCCATCAGGCGGTGGCTCCGAAACAGCGGCCTTACGCTAGCTGAACAGAAGACGGAGGTCGTCCTAGTAACGAGTAGGAAGAAGAAAGAAAATATCACCGTGAGAGTGGGGAACCAGCCATGCCTCAAGTACCTAGGAGTATGGGTCGACTCGAGGCTGACTTTCGGGGAACACGTCAGGAGGACAAGTGCCAAGGCAACGACGGTTGTCAGGGCCCTGGCTAGACTAATGCCTAATGCAGGAGGACCCCGACAAAGTCGGAGAAGGCTACTAGCGGCTGTCGTCAACTCGGCCCTGCTATACGCGGCCCCCATCTGGGCGGAAGCCTTGAAGACTGAATCGTCCAGGAGGAAGATCGCTGGAGCTTACCGCACAAGCGCGCTAAGAGTCGCCAGCGCGTTCAGGACCGTCTCCTACGATGCAGTGTGCGTCATCGCCGGAATGAAGCCCATAGAACTGGAGGCAGAAGAATGCAAGCGGCGATTCCACCGAGCCCGCCTCAATGCCGAGTTAGACAGAAGAGTCATCGCGGCGGAAGAAGGTCGAGAAACCATCAGATCCTGGCAGGACCGCTGGGACCACTCTGACAAGGGAAGATGGACATACCGGCTGATTCCCGATGTCGGAACGTGGGTCAACAGGAAGCACGGCGAGCTGAACTACAACCTCACTCAGTTCCTGACGGGACACGGATGCTTCAAGCAATACCAGAAGAAATTCGCCATAATAGAAGATGAAATGTGTCCAACATGCACGGAAGAAGTGGAAGACGCGGAACACGTTTTCTTCGACTGCCCTCGCTTCAACGAAGAAAGAGCAGCAGTACAGGAGCTTCTCAGACGTCGAGTGAGGCCTGAAGATTTAACGCCGTTTATGCTTCAGGACCAAGAAAGCTGGGACGCAGTGTCACACTTCGCTACGAAGCGTCTAGAAGCCAACGAGTGAATGTGCTTGCTTATAAGTGCCTAGTCGTGAGTGCGAGCGTTTATGAAGCGTAAGTGAGGGTGCGAGTGTACCCTATAGTGTCAGTGAGAGCGAGTGTCTGTACGCGATACGCCATCAGATGAACGATCGACGGAAGCAAATACATCCGAGTGAATGCGTGTGTAATAGTTGTAATTTGAGCGTGTGAGTGAATCTTGTGTAAGTGAGATAATGTATAGTTTGCCTCTAGGATGAGACGTGTGAACGGAGGCTAGTAATAGTTAGGAATAGCTATACTATAGTTTTATTGTTATTTAATAATTATTATACCTATGTGCGCCCATTGGCAATCCACCCCTCGTGAAGTAATGCCTAACGGCGGTTCCGCGAGGAGGTACTTTGTAAAGGGAGGTTGTTTTTAGTGGGTAAAAATCCCACAAACCGTGTAACTCGGGTTTCACGGCGTCTTTGATTTAAAAAAAGTCACTGCAGCTGGAGTCCTCAGATCGCGTTTTGGGCGGGTTCCCCTCAGCGCACCGTCCACGTTGCATACAGGGCAACGGCGCTTGACAACTGGGCAGAGATACGGCCTGCGAAGACAAACAATATCATCTCCTCTTCTCCAGCTAGTTCCGAGAATATATACATCAGTTTGTTTGGTATTTTTTATTATATATATTGTGTATACTAAATCATTATTGTCCAAACTGATAGTCTTTACAACAAAAGTTTTTTATATGAATAAAAAAATATATCAGTTTGTTCGTCAGACTGCAGGCACTATATCGAAGGAGGGAGGTTGTACCAAACAAAAGGTACAATTTGAATTCAGACAGATTTTGCTTTGTGTAAGTAATTCTTGGGCTTCCGCAAGGCGTTCACTGCAGTGAACGCTATCGAAACATAATGACCGGGTGGAAGCCCAATTACTTACACAAAAATTTTCCCGTGGAAAATCTTCGACCTTCAGAAAATTTTCTTTAAAATTGTCTAGTAAATTGAATTTTATTTGTCCACAAATTAATCTGAGTTGTTCATATGTTTTGGTCTTTAGTCACCCAAATCGTAGTAAAATAAAAAAATTGCGATTCGTTGTTGAAACCAAATGACAACATACTGTGACTTTTCATGTTTTTTGTTGTTTTTTATTATTCATATAAAAACTTTTATCGTACTTTTCATGTTTATGTTGTGTAATCAATAGTGTGAAGGGGTTTATTTACTTATTATGGTTATTTAATTACGTTCTACAGTTGGGCAACAATTGTGAAAATTAGTGGGGTGGTTGCTATTATTTAAAGTTATTATAGTTACTTATTGGGAAAATTATAATTTGAAGTAGAAAAAATAATAATGACTAATGAATTTCAAATCAAAGTAGGCATATATTTTAAAAGAACAAAGTTTAATAAACGAAACTCGTAAATCGTAAAAGAAAAAATTAATTTACATGAAAAGGTACAGAAATAATAAATTTATGATTCATATGAAACGGTAGAGCAATAATAAATTAATATACTCATCAAACAAAGTAAAAACAGGTCACTTGTGGGGTGAACGCCTTGGTCCAAAAGAATTGAAATATATACAAAAATATAGATCTGGTGAGGGTCCCAAGAGCTCCACCCAGTTCTCAACAAATTTAATGATCTCTCTGCCTCAGAACATCTCTCCATTTCACCTAGTAGATGTCTAGCATTTTCCTCCTCCCTTTTCCAATTGCCAATCGGCTGCAGTTTCAAAGAGTACCTATTGGCTGGCATTTACACAATTGCAAACAATAAGAAAATCTTTTTTTGCCTGTTGAAAACAAGTGTAATTGGACATGTGTTTTGCATTAATTATGTAGTGACTGTTTCTAATGATCTACGTGTTGATTACGGCTGAGAGGAACAAATCGTTTTTGGATTAGGATGCATGGATGAACTATATTGTCCGTAAAAGGTCCTGTATGCTGTTCTGCAGAAAGGTTTGTCTCAATTGTTTGAGGAAGTGTGTAACTCTGTCCACGCACACACAAAATAATACGTCGCAGACCTTAAAATTTAACTCGCGTACTTGTAATTCATTACAATTAAAAAAATTAGTTTGTGTAAACATTTAACATTATTGCATGTCATATATAAATATTAATGGCCATATAAGTCATAATAACGTATTTTATAAACAGCTGACCTATAAACGTGACGGTTTACCCTCATATTAGAACCTCTTTTTATTTATTTATTCAATGCTTTATGATGACTTAATATCTATATTAAATGATGAAAGTAAGAAGATATAAAAGATTCAATAGATGGAATAAATAAAAATATTAACTGTAATATGAATTGAAAATGTCAGGTCATTTTCAATTCGTATTCTAGTGATACAATTTTTATAATAATGATCTGACGTTTTAAATTAATATCCCTGTTATCGCTTTTATTTCTTCAATCTATTTGATCTTTTATATCCTCTTACTTTAGTCATTTCATCATTGGAACGGATTAACACCTTATTGGCCCTTCTTTGTTCGTAGATAGGTGTACGCATTATTTATTTTATTTTCTGCTCTCGAAAATGATATAAATGAAATGAAAGCAATTGGCTGTGTGTCGCTAATAAAAGTTTTGCGTAATGGCGAGAAGCAATTTTTGTCAAGGTTGAAAGGACACTGAAAGCTGTCGTTGAACCTAACAAGCGTGCAAGAGGCATACAACACCACGGCAGATGGCAACGAATTGGCTTCTTTGTACTCCGAGTGAAATAGCAAACAAGATTGACTGAGGCGTTGTATGTTTTATCTATTTGCTTCAGGTTTCCATTTGATAAATTAAGGGTCCAGTGAGATGCATCAAATTAGCTATCTTTCTGTGTGGGTTTCCAGCCGTACAAAGGTCTGGCAATCAACACTAGGCGGCGCTGAATGGCTTACTCGTTAAGCAAACACTTTCGGGCTAATACCGGGGCGCTTTCCCAGAAGCTAGCCATCAGATTGCTCCATATCCAGCCTCCTCCACACGGGGGTATTCGTTAGATGCCATTATACGGCAGTTGGTTCTGAGAAGCCTTCATCCACGCGGACGGGCGCTGTCAGCAGGGAGTCTCTTCACGACGGTCCGCTTCATACTCTGCTCGTTGAATCGCACCACTGTGCCAAGGTAATTATTACTATCATGATTCTCCTACCGTTACATCTAGCAAACACGAAGAACTTAGTGGCAAGGTGTATCTTTCCAATAAACGGAGGCTCTGAACATCTATTTCTGAAATACTCATTCTATAAAAAATTTTAACTGTGTAATAATCATCGTCAGTCTACCCTCGGCACCATGAATTGCAGCAGTATCAATACCTTCTTATTTTATGCTTGCACTCACTACCTCCGCAGTTTTGCATTATCCCATCAGGTACTAGCGCTTCGTATAATGTACACAAAACATATCCAAGTTAAAACACTCTTTTTTTGTCCATGTAAAAATCTTTTATCAGTTACAACAATAATTGTTCTAGTACGTACCATATTAAAATTTGAATTCATAAAATTTAAATAGTGTATATAATTCACCTGTAAACGTGAAAGTAGGTAAGTCCTTTGATTAGCCTACTTTGGCAGATGCGTGTGTATCTGAAAGGCATACGACGTGGGTGGGTGAGGGTTGATATATGAGGTGGGTTAGGGTGTACCTGAATGTTCAGGGGGGAGGATGGGGTCAATTGGGAGTTTTCTTTTGAGCCGACGGAATCGTAGAAATGGAGGAGAATTGTCATGGAATTGCTGGAGCGTGGGGTTTGGGTGGTTTAGGGCGCATTAAATTAGGGAGTTATGGATTTGGAGATTACGGAGTTTCCTTTGGAAAATTTTAAGTTATGACGGAATTTCTACGATACCAGGGAGAGTTTGTAATGGTGCGTAGGATTATGTTTTGTTTGAATTTTGGCTGAATGGATTTTGGCTGTTGTTCCCCATATGCACGAGACACAGGACCAGGTGGGTTGTATTATGGAGAGTTATAGGAGACATCTTGTGCTGATGGTAACAGGGGCTTTTCTGTTTAGAAGGGGATATAGGGTTCTGAATTTATGGTTGATTTTGGAGAGCAGAAGATTAATATGAGGTTTCCACGAGTGTTTTGAATCAAACATGATTCCTCGATATGTGGTTACTGTTTTTGTAGGGATTAATGTATTGATTAGATGGAGGAGGATTCGGGGAGAATGTATCCTTAAAGTGAGCGGTGCCGCTCTAACTACCTGCTCCTTGCCGCTTGCCTCTCGCCGCTTTTATCGTACCCGAGGCCATACTCCTTCTTGATTTTTGCTTTCTTCTCTTGCCTAATTACTGCTGACTGTCTGTAGAGGTTATGGATAACTCTTCTTTCTCGATATTTTATCCTATCCTCTTCAAAATATTAAGTAATATTAAGTACTGTGTTGCAGTTAACATACTCTCTTTTCTATATCTACTAGTGCCATTAAAGTAGGCCTGTTTATTCTTATTCTGTCTTGTAAAATTAGACGACTTCTCTATCGTGAATGAATGCTCACCAATCTTTTAGGTGAATAGTTATATCGAATGTTTATTACGAAACATCAATTTTATTGATATAATTCATGACAATGTAATAGTATGGGCAAATAGCGTTTTTTATAATTTTTTTAATGAGTATAGATATCAATTGCTATTATTTATTTTTCTTAAATATTTAATGTTCCCAACGTATTCATTTTTTATTTATTTTACAAGTTGTATTCTATTTGTTAAATTGGTTACATTTTTTAAGTCCTATTACGTTATAAAGTTATGAAATGTTAAATATTTTAGCCATTGTTATACGTAGGTCCGCCTTGACAAACAACGCATTTGCGTGACACGGGTGTGGCCGATAATGAAAAAGCCAATCAGATCCGGTGTCCTAACAACAGAAATACCTATGACTGTTAACGGTGCTTGGTGGAGGCCATAACTTATCAAAGTTACCGGAAACGATCAGTTGAGCAAAAATATCCGTTTGACTTTCAGCGGATATGAACATATTAAAAGAAATAGTATGAAAAAGATTTACCATTGCGTATAATTCTATTAATTCTTTTAAATTCAAGTAATATGATAATGGAAGGATAAATATAGCTATATAAATGCCCACACCAACATAACTTAACAAAATAAATTTAATTAATTTGATTCAAAAAGAGTTCACAAAATTATTTTTAACACACCTAAAATGTTTCACATATTTTTAAAACGATTTCATTATTCCAAGGTTTCAAATAATATAATTTATGAACTTGTATAAAATTATATTAATAAATCTGACCTCTTACTTTACACGAATTATTATTTAAATAATTTTGGAGAAATCCAATAATAGAAGAAGGGGTTTCAGTCAATTTAAGGAAATCAATGGAGAAAAAATTTAACCAGTTAATATATTTTAAATTTTTCGTTAAAAAATTGTATATTCAAACATATTAACGGAATTGTTCCAACGAATTTATTTTAGTTATTTCATACATGCTTATAGCACAATCTCGAGACAAAATTCAAAATATAAAATTTTAGAGAAATTTATTAAAGCATTTTTATTTTTTAAATTGGCTACTGATTATAACGTTTGAGACAAAAATATTGACATAATTAAAAATAAATAATAATAGAATTTAAAATATTTTGAAGATAAATAATGTTTTCAGCAGTGTTTACCGTAGTCCACGTGAGAATTTTCTGTTCGCAAAAACTTATGAATGTATATTTCTGAAGAGTTTTTTTATTCTTCTGAAAACTTCCTTTTGTAATATATTGTAAATTTCGTTAATAGTCATTCTTATTTTAATTCTTGTTTCGGCACTGGGGAATGAATAATATGCGCCTGTTTTAAGTTACGGTATTTTTTATTGTTTTTATTGTTTAAACGGCAATAATGTTTTGAAGATGGTTGTTTATTTGTCAAAATACATAATTTTCTTAAAAGTTGAATAAGAAGGGTTAATGTATTAGCTGTTATTTAAAGAATATTGGTAAGCTGTGATTTATAGAAACAGAAATGAATTGATTGTACAGTGAACAACAATAACTGATTAAATAATAAATTGAGAGTAGGTTTCCATGAACGTAAATAAAACTTTTTAAAATTTACTTCTAATATAAACGATGGTCTGTTCAATATTTTAATGGAAATAACCTTACCTTACATTAGCTTTGACAGAATTTCAGTTAAGTTTCCACGCAAATTTATTACGCGTTACTATCCTTGAACCTAATGTCTTTAGTGAATTGTAAATTATAATTTATATTTATGTCCTTGCAAATCAATTATGATTTAAAGCGTATTAATCACAGAGTAAACAGGAACATAAAAACTCACAAATGCTTCCGAAATCAAGAAATAATGCGATTATCAGCTGTAATTTATTACTTCCATACGTTACTGTCGACAAATTAGGATCGGCAGTAGAAAAAAGGAAAACTTCTGAGTCACTGTAACACATTCCGATCTTTCAAGCACGTTAACTCTACTACGTGAAACATGTGGCACGTATATAATACAGACAAGCTTTTTTTAAGATTTATTACCGTATTATCGAGTTATTTTTAAGTTCGTCAGAGTTATAAAAGGAACACGTCTTGAAGTGGAAACGCATCGCTGGCCTACGAATATAACTTTGAAGTATCTGAAAACTTCATAAATTACGATTATTAATATTACCTGTTTGAAGTATGTGGCTACTAAATAAAAAAATAATAGCAGAATAATTTTTTTTGAGTAAGCCTTTACAGTTTCAATCATTTAACTAATATTTCGACGGTATTAGATTTTAAATGGGAAATAATGAATTTCATACATAGGCATAGTAGCGAGAACTTTATTGTACAAACTACTCAGTTTCTCGAATTATTTATTATTTTAAATTTACATTTATCATACATTTCTGTGTTAAATGTGTTGCTGATAAAAAAGCAAACAATTTCAGGAGGAAGATTATAGAATAGGCCACAATATCCCGGAAACCACACTTGCTCTTATAGAGACAAGCAGAATTTTGCCAACCAACCAAGAAACATTTAATAGATTTGGCTGGTGATGATGAGGCCAGGGAATGGTAAGAAAAGGAGAGAGGGGAGAATATGCGACAACAATTTTGCAGAAGGACAGAGACTTTTGGTGGTGATAAGACGAAGAAGGACCGTAGATGAACGGAGAAAGAAGAAATGAAAAGGCTCGAGTTTTCCTCAATTTACCAGCAGCTCCAGGATCATCCAGAACAACGAGAGAAGAAAGTCTAGCCAACCGTTAATCCGCACCAAGACGTATATTTATATTCTACGTATAAGAAAAAAACGTAGCTGAAAGAACCGGATGTTTCTGCCAGCCCTACAGCAGAAATCCTATTCTAGTAGACTGCCTGAGAGTATTGCGACGTTAAGTTTAATGAATTTTTTGTTTTTCTCAATATTCGTTTTTGTAAGTTTCTATAATAAAACCTGGGGGAAAGAGTCTCCTATTAAGCAGACGGCAATATTTACGTTAACTTAAACCATTTTCTTTGTGTATAGTTTGCTGCGATTTCATTCGGTGAATAAAATGTATAAATCTTAAAAATTTAATTCTTATTTATTTTGAGATAAGGAGTTGCGTGCGACATTATCGATAGTTACAACTTACATGGAATACTTTCAGGTAATTGAAGACATGTGGATACATACCAGACGGAAATTTAAATATTGGAAATATGTTAGCAAAAGAAACCATTTAGAATTGGCTTAAACCGTTTCTATTATAGAACCACAATTTTAAGTGATACTTTGTTTAATGTGATTGAGATATATTGATGTCCATAGTCAGACAATATTTTACCTTCACAAATTAATATGTCAGACGTAGCCAAAAATGTATATTTCATTTAAGGAACCACAATATTACTGCTAATGGTTCATGTGAGGCATCGAGTTTGCTAGCTCACGCGTGCTTAAAAGAAGAGAAAAAGTGCATCAGAAAATAGTAACTTCAAGTCAAATGAAGCAGAAAATGCTTCAATTCAAGCTCAAATAAAGAGCGTTTATCTAAATTTAGAAGAAAGACAAGAATGAAGAAATGTCGATCTCGAACCGAGGACCTCCTTCTTTCATCCTTTAATTACTGAAAAATAATTCAAATTAATAAAGCAAATGTAAATAAATTTTCAAAGTATCTCCAGTAATATTTCTGGCAAAGCCTCCATGTCCACTGTTCCCAGGTGAATTTATCTTGTTGTGTATCGCGATAACCACCATAAACAGTTGAGGAACTAAAGAAACGGATCCGACAGGAGGAGTTAAAAAACCCATTGGCAATGCATTATTCTGCTATAAAGTCTACCGCTGAACGGACATCATTTTAGTGGATCTATTTTTAAAAGTTACATACCTTTACTTAGTTTTTTAAAGCTTATTTATGAAATTTAAGGTGGTAAAACACAGATTTAGAATCTTGATAATTTTTTACAGCCTTTTCAATATTTCACTTTATGCGCCAAACTCTCGTCATGACACATATTAAGTAAACTAGAATATTAGGATGGCCGATTGTATACAGACAAATATTAATATTATAACAGCCTTTGAATAAGACATAACGTTTCTAACAATTTAGCGCAGGTATCCATTTGACTATTGAATTACAACAAACTTAGGCTGATTTTTAGAGACAACATACAAATAATTAATATATAATCATAGATGATGACAAAAACATAGGTGTCTTATTTACTTTGGAAAATGGATTATTTTGATATAAATTTCAGAAACTAATATCGGATAGTATCACTTTAATATAAAGCCTCCTCTTTTTCGAATCAAAATTATTTTGAGGAATTTTTTGGTTTCTGTGGAGTTGTATTATCGATACATATGTTATTATGTATCACACTATCACGAATCGATTAGAAATATAATTCACAAATTCGAGGAACCATATGAACACAATTCTATTTACGTCTGAATTGTTTTCGTTTACGTTTGGAATTTAAGTACATTATACCGTGCATTTCATTAATTCAGTTATCGTTGCTATTGACAAAAACTTCACACTGATGACGGAGCCTGAGTCATGGAATTTTTGTTTCAGTGTTCTAACTCTATACAACAGACAAATCTATGACATTTAAAGAAATATATGCATTCATCATAAGGTGTGCCACGAACAAATAATTTGCTTTATGTTATAAATGATTGGGGGATATTAATTAATTATAGGAATTTAAGTTTAGGATTTAATAAATACATTTATTTAAATAAAAACTCAAGAATTTTAAATGGTGTTCTGCGTGAAGATTACAAGTGCAAAAATAAACAAATAAAGGGTTCGATTTTAAAGTTCAAAGGGTTAAATTATTAGTTGGGTAACCACGTGCAGCAGTTTACGTTCACTGAACAAACCTGTTTCGTTCGCCTGTGCGTCTTTTTGCGGATTAACGGGTGACTGGACTTCCTTCTCTCGTTGTTCTGGATGATCCTGGAGCTGCTGGTAAATTGAGGAAAATTCGAGCATTTTCCTCCTTCTTCCTTTGTTGTTTTCCTCGGATAATAACACTTCAATCCTTCGCTGCTATCTCGAAGTCTCACACCATGCTGCTGCTTCCTCCAATGATGAATAAACGCTTCATAATGTCCTCTATCTGTCAATCCTTACTTTCTTCTGCCCATTTTTCTGCCCATCACCTTCGCAGGTCACCTCCGTATATTCCCCTTCCAAGGGATAAAACTATCTTACGTGACGATTGTCTGCCAATCATCGTGAGTTCTCCGTCAAATGCGGGAGATTCTTTTTTGATGATACAGGCATGTGTACCTAGGAAATACCGGCAGGTGAACGCTCCTTAATCGAAAAACATGCTTACCGTTAACTTCACACATCTAATCAGCCGCCAAATCGGCGCCCGGAAAACCGCCTTTTCCGGGCCAGCGACATGTTATTACTGAAATTTTAATATAATTTAATATTCCATAAATAGGAATAAAAATTGAGCAGGGTTCTACTGCGCTACAATGTATTGTGGTATTATTTCGGGCTCAGATCCATACGCTATTTCGGGAGTGTAGAACGACATATTTGTGTAAAGGTTTCTTTGTTAATGTGACGTCAGGAGAGCGAAAACGTCTCAGTGACGTGTGAGGAGAGCAAGCGGAAGGATGTATGAGTAAGAAAGAGAAGGGTGTAAAACTATTCATACCGTGAGGTGGCCAATATCCATTGTTGGACTAATAAAGTTTATGCAAATTTATTTAGAAATTTTCGTTTATTAAACATTTCTTGGAGCTTAACTAATTTGAGATTTTGAAGCAATTGAATCTTGTGGTTTTCAGTCCCAAGACTGGTTTGATACAACCCTCCATTCTAACCTATCTTGAGCAAGCCTTTTCATTTCCGTATAGTCACCACATCCCTCAAATACCCTAATTGCTTAACATATTCCATCTTTGGCCACCCCAGACACTTCCATATAATGCTAATTTAACAAGAACTTCATGTCTTAAAACTTTGTCAGCGTCCTCCATATTTTTCGTTCTTCCTCTATTCTGTTTATAACTTCTTCGTTAGTGATTCTATCCACCTATCTGATTTTCAGCATTCTCCTATAGCATCACATTTCAAAGTTTTCTATTCTTTTTGTTTCTGCAACTCCTACCGTCCATGTTTCGCACCCATACAACGCCACATTCCAATACGAACATTTATAGGAATATTCACACTTATATTTTCCGTAAGTAATTTCCTCCTTTTTACGAAAGTCTTTCTTGCCTGTGCTATACAACTCTTTACGCCTACAATACTTCTACCATTCCTAGGTATTATGCTGCCCAAGTTGCAGAATTCCTTAACTTCCTTCAAAATATCCCTTTCCAATCTAACAACCTTTGTTATTCCACTATTTACCATACTACACTCCATTACCTTGGTCTTCCTCCTATTAATCGTCATATTGAACTCTTTCCGCAGGACCACGTACATGCAATCTATCATGGTTTCCAAGTCTTCTTCTGACTCCCCTAATACTACAATATCATCGTAGGGTTTATATTTCTTCTCTTTTCAGTATGATTCCTTTTCCATATTCCGTTATATATGTATTAGTTAAACAAAATGAGCTATAGACTGTATCTTTGTCTTACTCGTTTCTTGATTTCTGCTTTATTTTCTTGATCTTCAATTCTAATAACTACCTGACTGCCTTTTGTAAGAATATTGTGATCTAGGTCAAAAATAACGACTTTACCTCTATATGTACGTATTAGTGCTTCAGTAGTTACATAAATTAATTATGATTTTTAATATCATTTTATGTTGGTTGTGTGGAGAAGTTATAGGAACACTGAAGTAAATAGAAATAAATAAACTGCTATGACGAAATATATGTGTCAATTGATGATACCAAAACGGAAACACATCTGAAATAACTACTTCACACATTACTAATTGTTTGGAAGTACCGCTTCTCGTCATTCTTGCATTAGCATCATGTAAAATGAATTGGTATACTCGTATATGGCGTATTTTTAAAATTATAAGAGCGGAATGGCTGGGATAATTATTACTTATTGTACGTAATATAGTGTTATTAAAATACGGCTAAATTTTTTGTTACAAATAGCATAAAAACGCTCTTTAAGTAAAAATGTTTAAGTAATGAGTGAATATGTATATTTTTCGTTTGTGAATTTGCCTTGAGGTTGTGGCTATGGGAAACATCGTGGAGCAGTTTTCGCCGTTAATACTTTCAGCCGAGTGTCCTTGTGGCGCTGCGTCTCAGGTGTGAGAGGGTACTGCAAGCAGTCGCAGAATGATATTTTAATTGACCTCTATAGGTAATTAGGCCGCACAGGAATGGAAATGTCCATTCACTCACCGCATAGGACCATGTGCAGACGGCGAGGTCGCCTTCTGGGAAATATTCCAATCAGCTGTTTAAGTGCCCACGATACATGGCTACTATTAGTTCTGGAACAGTTAAACAACACGAAACAGCGGTCAACGAGAACTCATTATATTGCTTCAATTGTGTAATCTGTAACTAAGTATTGACTCGGTTCAAGACTATGCTAAATGTTATAGTTTGTGTGCTACTATATTAAATATCATTACAATTTTCCACATAACTTTATTAAATATATAATATAGATCCTCATGTCAGGAGGAATATTTCATACCTGTATTATATTTAATTCTAGAAACGACTGTGAATACTGTGTCTTAGAACTGTCTCTTTTCGTAATAAGTATATTTTAACACTGAAGGCACTGTTTCTCCAATAACCTGCAAGATTAGATATTTCTTATGCAACATTAATTTTCTCTTTCAATTGCTTCCGTAAATTCCGGAGATAACTAACACTTATGTCATATAATATTAATATTACGTAGCCAATTTGCCAATAATGGTTATTAATAAAAATGGCAAGTGAGAAAGGAAATTTCCTATATTTTACACTTATGAATAAACGCTACATAATTTCAGCGTTTAAGTAACAACCGCTTAAGGACACAACAACTAAAATAAAGTTGTATATTGACGGGGGTATTATGCACGGGAACCTTAAGCATACGGTAAGAGTTGTCCACTAATCTCATTCGATCAGTCGGCCAGATATGTTCTAAATCTGGTGGAGACAAGGAGAAGGTAATGCTACGACCTCCTAGCAAACTCCTCTCCCCATCATTCGGAAGGGTGTGAGAATAGTATCCAATAGGTTTTCTAGAGTTTTCTCTGTAACTGTTGTGGGTGAATACCGGGTAGGAGCGTATAATCTTTATCCTTAACAGTGAGTTGTCATACACTAATGCAGCCTACCGTCCTCCCTTTCCCCGCCAAACAAAAAAATAAGGACATTAACACTTCCTTTATGGAAAAAGGTACCACCTTCGGGGATGCCTTCTTCTATCTATCTTTTTGACCTAAGATTAACATAGGCCGAGACTCTCATTCAGGTTTGAGACTCTAAACATACCATTCTCATTGGATCAGGCTGCCAGCATACAGACACTTTAATTTTATTTATCGGTATAGATATGATGATAATTTTTAAAATATAATTACAACTTCGGCCACAACCGTCGCTGAACGCACTCAATGACAAAATTATCCACATTTTTAATTAATTATCTATTTAAAGCTTTACCTTATTAACTCCACAAAGATGGACGCGAGGTCATCATAAATTAATTTAATTTTGTGTTAACATATAGAGTGAATTTTTAAGTCTTAATTAAAGAAGAAGACAATAATGCAAAAATGTAGACCGGACAAAGTACTCGAACCCAGAACGCTTAGCTGAGCTTCGATTGAAGACTTCCAATATAATTAAAATTATTGTGCTTTACCTAGTGCCTTGATTTCTGAAATATGATAAACGTAAAGTTAGAATTATGCATTATCTGATAATTTATAAATTAATATAATGGTTTGTGGTCAATTAAGTCATAAAAACATTAAATAAGATTCTAATAACGTTATATGCAATATTTAATACAACATAATGACATTTGGTAACAAATCCGGAGTTACAATATCATTAATTAATTGTTTAATTTCCAGATTACATATTAAGTTGCAATATGTTCAATACTTGCCAACAGTTTTATAATTAATAAAAGAAGTAATTAAGACATTTTTACTCTACGTAAATGACGGAGAAAAAAATATGTTATGTCAGTTAGGTATTAAAAATTAAATTTTGGATGTTTTTCAACCACGTTCAATTTTAATATGAGAAAGAAGGATTAAAAGAGTCAACCAAATTGTTACAGTTCGTGAGATTTAACATGGCGTGTTTACATGCGCAGTAGGGAAAGGAGAAGGGGAGTATTGACATTTGAGGTGGTACTACCCCTCGAAGTGGCCTGGTGAAACGCTACTATCATTGTTAAGAACATAAATTGTCTTCATACAAACGACGACTTCGTTTTTACACACGATAATTAATTATCTAATACATTTTAAGGATGTATTTCTTGACATACAACATATTCTGCACTGACAGCAATACATTTCCTAACACCTATAATTTCAGAATTGCCCTTACACTACAAACAAAACTCAACAAAAAACGGAGTAAAAGTGAACTAACGTCTACCCCACTACAATATGGGCGGCGTTGTCCACAGCGGAATCTTCTTGACACACGACTTGCTAAGTCTCCTCAACTGTACTTCTGAAGTGTTCCACAAATATCTGGATGTGAGGCCGTGGTTTACTAAATATGTAACTTTACTAATCGATGGATTTATCAATTTTTTCTGACTGAATTCGCAATAAATAATTGTATTAGAATTACAGTTGAAAGACAAGAATGTAAAAATGTCGACCTAAAGTGCAACATTAAATTCAAATATGTGAAATACGAAATTGAACAATCACGTAATTGTAAGCACAAGAAAAGGATAAAATAAAATAGAAAATACAATTCGGAGATAGAAAGTGCATGCATGAGAACATACTTTTATAAGAAGAAACAATACGTAATAGAATTATAAGGAGAATCGAGACAATGGAATTTATTTGAGAGAGATAATTTCACATAAATCTGAAATTTTATGATTTTTGATCTAGTTTGTTAGATGTGTCATTCTTAAAACTCCTACGATCTTAACGATCTAGTGGAAGATGGAAGGATTTCAGAATCGTTGCGTGTTACTTATTGTATCATTTAATTCTGTCTGTCGGCTACTTAGTTTTCTATTTATTATTTTACACATACATAAAATATGAAGATCTATCATGGGGAAGTTTAAATTCACATAACGAAACATCTTGAACACTTTAAAACGTAGACTCATTTGTTTGTCCAGTCACCAGGCCTTCAAGGACCTAACGAGTGACGAAAAAAAGAAGCGGTAACAGGTTCTGTGAGCACTGACACCCACATAGGAGAACTATAAAGGGTTTTAATTAATTTAATTTACACAAGAAACCGGCAGAAAGGAGTCGGTTTTAGTTATGTTTCTACTGCGACTAATGTTGTAATAGCCACTAAAAAAAGCATTAGCAGAGATCAAGATAGTTGCGTGATAGTATCTGACAGTTGAAATGATCACAGAGAAGTGTAGCACATTTATGAGATAGGCGCATATTCGAGGTACAATGGAATGAATAGCTTCATGCTGAGCCTTATGAAGTGTATCGCTTTAACGCGTCCAACATGATGAAAAATGGTCACGCACTTCTACGGAGTTATAACTTTGTTTGCGTACAGCGTGACCACAACTATTTATTACGGTATACAGTCATAGTATTTTTCCGTCTAATCACTATAATTTTTGCAATTGTACATCTACGACTCAAAAAATCGGAAAATCTGATATAATTTAATTAGTTTTAGTTCACCACTTGATACGATTCAACAAGCTAATTTATAGTGTTTTAACCTTGTAATACTAACCGCAACGAGCATCCGGCATCATTTATTTACAGGTTGTAATTGCTGTTTCTCGTGCTCGTAGAACATACAGTATCCTTGGCATACGTACACTATTACTATTGAAAACGTAACGAATTGTACTAGGTTGAACTTCTCACACATTTATTTGGATATTAAGAGTTTTATTAAAATATTAATCAATCCATGTCACGCTCATAAGACTTATTGTTTGTATATTAAGCATTAAACTGCTTAATGTACATTTCGAGTTCTGAGATTCATAGCTTTGAGGATTTTTTTATTCATAGTCCTCGCGGCTAATAGCCGTTTGCTGGGATATAATTTTTGTTAAATGTATGTATACCTTAAGTAACTATAAATTTTATATGCATTATTAATTTAGGTATGTTATTGTTGCGTTATTCAGTCCTAAGACTTGTCTGATGGAACCCTCCATGATAACCGATATTGGGCAAGACTTTTCATTTCTTCATAACTACCACATCCTACATCCTCCCTAATCTACTTAGCGCATTCCAACGTTGGCTTCGCTCTTCTGTTCTTACCCCACACACTTCCCTCTAACGTTAATTTTACAAGACTCTCATGTCTTAAAACGTGGCCTATTAATCTATCCCATCTCTTGGCCAACGTCCTCCATATTGTTTATGTATAAAAAAAATATTATTTAAAATGTAAGTTAATAAATCTTTGGTAAAATGGATTTACATTCGCGTGCTACTGTAGACAACATTCTTGTAGATATAACATGTCGTTTGTTACGGAATTAAAACATGACCACGTGAATTACTCTCAGAAATAAGAACCGGACATCATTAAGTCCTCACATCAGGCTGTAGAAAGGAATTTAAAGTGTTAAAATTTATCCACAAACTAACCACGATTAAACAAAGTTTGAAAAATAATGTTAAAAAGAAAAATATGTCATTTTGTTTACTAATTGAGTTTCTAAAATTGATAAATACGTAGGTAGATAAAAATTAATGTCTTCTAAGTCATAAAAAATTAATAATGAACTTACAACTTGAACTGTTCGCTATACTACACTACCGTTCAGCATAGTCATCATTACCTTTGAACACATTTACTCCATCGCTGAACCAGATCATATTAGAAAAATCAGGGTTTTGCTTCTTGGCCTGTGATTTCAATAATGCTTAACCCTTGTAACTAACAGATACAGTTGATCGGGCTTTGGTGGCGGAATCATAACAAAGCAGACAGCGGTTGACACTTGGGCTATAAAGCCTAGACACGACGTCTCGGCTCGGGAGTTTCACAAAATTGTAAGAGAATCGGTGACCGGGTGACGTGTTCTGCTCAAGTGTAACCAGGGATATTATTGGAGGAGGTCCATCCCTGCCACCTTGGTGATAGATGTCGCAGAAGTGGGGAAGAACTTTTAAAACAGATAGGTGGAGACATTTTTGGAGGAGATTGATGGTAGAGAATGGAATGAACAGATTATTGGAAAGATGTTGGGATTGTGGTGATTGATTGGTGATCATATTGGTGGAGAGACAGATTGGTAGAAAGTGAATTAGAGAGATTGGTGGGCGAGAGCGGTGAGATGAGAATTGGTCAGATGGTGCGAGAGCGGTGAGATTGTTGGAGAGCGGTGACGGTCTGAAGAAATGACGACGAAGGAGCTGGAACCTGCACTAAGACGATTAGGTAAACTACTGCATTTGTAACTCTTTGTAATTTTCTGTTTGCTACCAGATCCGAGTGGTTTAGTGTAATAAAATATCTGTTCTATGAGAAGGCTCATAAAGTGCGACCCTGAGACGAGTTTTAAAATTGTTAGTGTTTAAGTAATTAATATAAATCATTTTGTAAATATATGTGTAGTTATTATTGAAAATAAGTGCCGGCGTAAATATTGAAATATAAAAATTGTAAATATGTTTTGTTGTTGTCAAAGTAAATTGTTTATAGTTTTCAATACAAAATATTATCATTTATTTAATTATTCAAATTAGTATATCACCCTTATATTCATTATTCCCTCATGCAATTAATTAATCTATAACCACATAGGTCCAAACAGACGTTAGAAGGGGCAACATCAGGCCCCTGCTGACCAGACCACTTTCACTACAGTTTGGGGCGTGCATGATCGTGATGAAACTTGATGACATATACGTCTTTTAGTGTTCTCTTCTTTGGTATTGCCTCTTTCAGTTCCTTAAGCGTGTTTACATAGGTTTCTGTTTGATACGATGCTGCAGATAATCAAGAAGAAAAACACCCTGTGTGTGCCAAAGCATACCCTTCTATGTTGATCCAGTATTCTTGAATTTTTTTGCCGTGGACTAACCACTGTGCCAATAATTGGGTTACATTTTCCGGGGAGTACGTCTAGCTGTCACCTCCATTGATCAAATTAAAGAAGTTCTGTTGATCCGTTTCAAATTTTTCCAGAAGCTCTTCACACATTTCTATTCACCTCCTCCTTTTTATCGACAGACAGTAATTTGTGATGCCACTCACCATACACTTTATTATATTCCAAATCTGAATTATTCTTTGGGAAGAGTCATATGAGTCGTTCAGTGCGGCAGCAACAATATGAATTCTAATGCACCTTTCTCTTCCAATTACTTCAGCAGCTCGTTCTCGGTTTATCTTCAATAATTACGTTTCAATGACGACTGTTTGTTTGACCTTAAGATGCATACTTCTCATGAGTTAATCTGTAAAATAAAGCGCCATATCATTTGAGTAAGGGTACTTCTATAATATCTTACATACTTAGCCTAATAACTGATACAGAAATAAATTTAGAAAAACAGACAATACTTTTTGATTCGCCCTCGCATATAAAAATCGTTTAACTGAAAGGGTTAACAACATTATAATCAGAAAACATAGCCATATTGCCAAATTTTCATAGGACAATCTGTTAGTTATTTCGAAACACATTTTGACTAGAACCGTTTGGGACAATTTCCAAATTATAGATAAATATAGCAATCATAAATCAGGAATAATTTTCATGGTGTTGCATATTAAACATAATTTACAGTAAATTAATGTCAAAACAGTCATTTATTTGTTATGAAATAATTTTTATCTAACAATTCCTTAAATCGTTAAAATTTCTTTGTTATCTTAGTTGGCTACTTTAATATCTTTAATCTAGTATCCTTTCAGTGTTTTATTGACAGTTAATACTCTTTGTTTTGGTTAGCATGATGAGATTCCACATTAGGACCGAAACACGTAGATCGATCCACTGAATTATAATTTAAGACTCTATTTTCGTCTACTTTATTTATTCAATGTAAATAGTTAGGACGTAAAAAATAAAGTTATTATATAAGTATTCTTATATTTACTGTAAATTCATTTAAAGGAAGATAATTTAGTGTGATATATTTATTAGCGTTGATAATATTAGGTATAGATCGAAAAGATACATCATTTTAATTCCCGTCAGTAGTTTTTTATACATTGCCTAATAAGTAAGAGAAGGTCGTGTGTTTTTGAACTATGCCTTGGCATTAAAACTCCCCCTATTCTAAACTCGCAGAAAGTAATTTAGATATGATCTTGCCGCACCACGCCCAAATTCTATGCTCTTACTACGTTATTAATTAAGCCTTGCGCATTGGCTATCTCAATTTAAGTTGTATTTGCGGCTCACGTACTACAAATTCAGATCTCACGTACTGTTCCGCTTCAGATTGGTGCTGAGGAATTCAGAGAGTTAGCCTCTGTAATTATAACAGCTACGTAACAGTACCTTAAAGATATTACTCACACTTTGCTCCTAGATACGTCTAATTTAGCTTCCATTAAATATTATAGTTTCATTTTTTTCAAAAACCTTACAAGTAGTTTTTTCATTGTATATGGAACAAAACTTTTTTTCTTAAGTTTAATAATAGAAAGCCACTGATTTCTTTAGGTTTTATAAAATTTGTTGTAATAACTGTTCGTTCAGCTAAATAAGTCAGACTAAGAAACCTCTGACAATTAAAATTAAGGAACAAAAAGCCAATTTAAAATCATGTTTATATAAACAGTCACAGATTACTAAACACGGTTAGGAACTAAATCATTCTTTTAATTTTGATAATACTATTGTTTTAGATAAGAAAGTGAATTGTAAGGAAAGAAGTTTTTCAGAAATGTTGTATATTAAAATCAACAAATTTACTGTCAATATAAAACATGACATCTTACAACTGAATAAATTATATGATGGTTTAGTAAATTGTATTAGTCAATATTACCTTCTGGCTATGATATTTGTGTTTATATCTTTAGTTGATTCAGTCTATTGACAAGAACCACAATTTATGGTCGAAACGTCTACTTTTAGCTTTAAAAAATCCAATTTTTGTATATGTCAGTTATACAGGTCATTAATTCTTCATATGTAAATAAAAATGTATCCCAAACGTACACAAAACTTTATTATTTGGTTTACACTATTTTCCTGTAATTCCTAAACTCGTATAGGGTTGCAGTTAGTTTCCGTCATATTAATTACACCATAACGGAAATTGGAATCGTGTCTGTATTTTAGAGGCAATTTTTGGCCAAACTTACATTGCTTACAGTCATCAATAGCACATTATAAAAACTAGTCAGAAATAATGATGAAATGAATATTATAAAATTGTTTCTATGTAAGAATAAGATTGAAAAATAAAATCATAAAAACAAATTCGATGATTTGTATTTTTGTCTATGTCAGTGCAGGTTAATATTTAATATTATACTTATTCAAACTCTCTGGCAATATTTGTATTTAATTAGGTCTGTAGCGCAAATATTCAACATAAAAAATGATTTTGAGGTACAATAATACTTTGAAAGCGTTTTTTTCCAATGATATCTTCCCAGAGTATTCAACCTACACTAAGAGTTCACTCAGATACGTTCCCATTCTCTACAAGATTCAGAAAAGTTTGTTACCAAGTAGAGTATGCACTGCCATACATGAAACCACTACAAAACTGCAATGACCCTCCTGGAAAATTCGTCTCAAAAAACGGCCTACAGAGCTCACCAATGCCTTTAAAGAATTATGGATAAAAGCCCATTAAAAGCTAGCAGTGTTCAAAATGAAAGTTATTTCAAGCCAGTAAGACCCATTATGAAACAAAACGCATTAAAACATAACACAAAAGACAATATAAGGGACCAAGTCACCTTACTGAGAAAAAGAATTGGACACACTAAAATGACACATCTTTAAGTTATAACAAAAGACCCCCAACGATATGTGACCAGTGCAATATCCACATTACAGATGAAAATCTGTTGAAAAAGTGTCCGAAATTTGATGAGAGAGAGGAAACTCTAAAAGAAAACGACAACAACGAAACAAATGCCCAAAAAATTTAATCAAGATTCTAAAAATCTGTATTGTACCCTAAATTTAACTATAATTTTATATTAATTTGTATATTTAAATTTTACATAAGTGAATAGTTAAAATTGTATTTAGATAATTAAAAGTTAAAAAGTTTATAAATAATTGTAAATTAAATCTGGTATAAGTCGCTAATGTATATATTTTGATTCTAAAAAAACTAAACTAAAGTTCAAAGTTTTCTACCTCACTTAAAATGAGCAGTTTTTTTAAAATTATTCTATTTATTATAATAGTTCTTTTATAGGCGTATGAAATTAGCTTCTACTATAATGAATTGGTTGTTGTAGATAATGTATAATTTATAACAGAATTGGCATTTTAACAATATTGAAGAATTACTAACATAATTTTCGATCATACATACTGCCAATCGTCCCTATATTTTCTTGAATTCAACAGACATCCCTCTCTTCTTCTAAAAAAGTTTTATAACTATATTTATTGTAGACCGCGTATGGGCTTCGTTACGGGAGTCTGATTGTTCTTCGGTATCATTTCTTTTCTTAATAACTTCTACTTGCTGTCATTTCAAATTTCTTATAGTCCGGAAGACATACACACAGACTGTACATTCATTTTCAATCATAGCCAAATACTCGTTCGGTAAAGTTACATTAAGTACCACTTAACTTCTTGGATATCTCGTATTTTGTAGATTTGCTTAATGTACCGTGTTCATCATCCATCTTCTTTAATTTATACAAATCATTTTTATCAGTATTATAGCCTTCTCTGGTTTTTTTAATGTGCAGAATTGGATGCTGAATTCATAGCATATACATATAAGAGAATATAATTGACTTCTGTTATTTATTATCTACAATCCCGTTTCGTACTGAATGATACGTCGTGAAGGATGATCAGTTCTGACATGTGTTCTGCAATCGTTGTTATGATAACAGAGCCGGTTGAGAAACGTAACCGATAAATGCATGCATAACATATGCGTTTCGTGGTGTAACCGTGTGGTGTGGTGTGTAGAATGTGTTTTACGAATGGAATGCGCGGTTCCGCGAAGGCGCGACGGCATTTGTGCTGACGAAGGCGTGACGGGATGGTAAGGCACTCGCATCCGTGTTGGTGACCCTCTCAGACCAACAGGCCTTCAGCTTGTCCAACCAGTGAGACGAGATTCGCCCGTGGAAACTTGTAACCATCGCCACCGGCCATTTACTGTGATGAACTCAGCTAGCTTTGGCTCGAACGCACACTTCGTGTTAAACTTTCGCTTCACACCAAAACGGAATATTTATCATTTGAGTAAATGCCCATTAAGAAATTTTAAAACAAATAGTGAACATTTAACTTAAGATTTTTTCGTTTCCAACAATTATATATATATATATATAGGGAGAGAGAGGGAGGGGGGAAAGGGAAAGAGTATCTCCGAAAACGGTATAGTTACAGGTACTTATTACTTTGATAAAATTAGCACATGCAGTGGGAAATTTTGAAACCACAAATGGAAATTTATTTGTTCTTCCAGATCAAACATGTTCTGGACATATATCACTGTAATTGACGAACGTAGGTTAACTTAATATATTCAGTCGAGACCCGTCCTGATTCATTTCAGTATTTATTGACGGTAAAAACTTGGTATTTTCCTCTAATCGTGGTGGTGGACATATTTTTGATAGTAGTACACGAGGTATTAAGTGTCACAATATTTATTTGCTCTCTCTTACAAAATATCTATAATATTTATACGTCTGATAGCCTGCAGGCCTAGCTTAGGGGGTTGATACCTTGATTGCAGTAATTTTGACTCGGGTTCGAGTCCCACTCATGGAATCCTTTTTTTTACTTGTTTACTTTATTCACCTTTCAGTTCTATAATTTTCAGCTACAAGAATATTATGATTGTAGAATATTCCACGACTGTATAAATAGTACTGGACCTCGAAGCGGTTGCAGTATTTCGCAGAACGATCTTTTGTACAGTACTTCGTCATAAACAAACGCTTACAGCCGCTAGAGGTGTATGTTACTGTATCTCACGATCCTTCAGAAACGTGACAACATTTAGCTAATGTTTTATTTGTATTAAATAACTGTACTTTATTTTTAATGCAATCCTATTGTCTTAATTTATATATTTCGTATTCAGCAGAAAATGTAATATTTTAACATGTTTAACATCACACAATTGATTTTTAATTAATTTATTCTTCAGAATGAGAAAATAATTTTCTGGCTGTGTTAATTTGAGATGTATCACTTACTTGTTTATGTTGAATTATTAATAAATACAGCATTAATTACGTCATCTTCCTTCATATAGGAACTTTTTACGTATGAAAAGTTTTCGCTGTAAGGATACGTCAGAAATTAATAACTGCTTAATTTCACCAATAATTGCGATTTCACGGAGTTAAATGAATAATTTAAATTTATTTCTGATGACCCTTCACAAGACCCACAAGAAAGATTCGTCGCTTTGAGGATTATTATTTAGTCGATCAATCATAGTAGGGGTCAAATAATTAATAAGCTGTCTGCGGGGATTAAAGGTCTTTTCCAGGGTTTAACTTCTGAACTACAATTCATAACAGTTTGTATAGCAGACAAGCTACTACAGAAGATAATTTGTCAGGAGGTACCAGTGATATGACGATTTAAAGAATGACTATCTTGCAGATAGTAGCTACAAATCGAGATTGTCTACAATATTTCAAAGTAATAAATATCAATTGGGAAGAAATGATGAATATCTACCTTTACGAATGATTTTATAGAGTGAACTCTTGTGAGAATAAGATTTATGGATAAAATTTGAATAGTCGATTAATCTGAAATATTCTCAGGCAATACTTTTGCTATCTGCGCATTTTAAATAGCAACAGTCAACATAAAAAATGTAAGAATGCGATGATTTGTGTATAAATATATAAACGCTTTAATGGCATGCACTACATTTAATTTGTAAACTGAATGCGATGATTTGTATAGCTTGTAATAGCATGAACTACATTTAATTTGTAAACTGCTTAACCTGCAACTCACTTGAACAGAAAATTATAGAATAAAATATACGCATAAAATGCCACAAAATTCAACTGAGAACATGCTTAAGATTACATTGGTGGGTTAATTTCCGGAAATAAAGTATTCACTGTAAGTCGCAACCAGTTACTTTGTCTATATCAGTATTCTATACGGGGATTTCACCTTCTTCGCGGGGCTAATGGAACTCATCTGAAGAAGAGCCTTTATTGTAAGCTTCCGTTATAGTTTCCGTTCTGTATTTTTGCCGAGTATGAAAAGTTGTACTGCTAGAATTGCAAGATACTCATCCCCGCTGCGTATTAATTACCTACTTGACGAAGTAAATTATGGAAACATCGGTTACGTGCATCGACTCGAAACTGAAGAATGTTATTATTATCGCGTTTAATTACTGGCTACGATTGCTCTAACGCTCATGTAGTCTTGCATTAGATTAATAGACAACAAAATACACCAATAATTTAATAGGTTAAAGTTTTTAAATTATAAAAGTTACTAACCGTTAAAGACAAAATTCACTATTTATGAAAGAATCGGTCGGTCCTGGCAAAGTATGATATATATATATTTAAGTTTCTTCCCTACCCCTTCTCACCTGACGACGTCCTTTGCTTAGTATTTATTACAAGGTCAATTCTTCATTTATCTTAATTATATTGCACGAAAATCGTTGGTCAGAAAATCCTGTTGGCAAATATTCAACTACGTGCTGGACACTGAGTAATTGCGCGTCAATCTTCACGTTTCAATGTAAATGACAAATTATTTGTAAAAGCATAGGGGAAGTCGGAGCGGAACGGGATACTTATTGTTTAACAATTTTTATAAAATTATCAAAAAGGAAAAATCGTTTCATAAAAGCATAAAATATTAGTTTATTCTATTACTTACTTAATGCTATTTCAATATAACTTAAAACAATGAATTTAGATTATTTATGAATTCTTAAATAGAAACATAAATTTCCCGTTCTACCCCACCCTTCGGAGACAGGACGGGATAGGATGTTTTCTATTTATAATAAGTGCAATAATATTTAATTTAATTTAAGAAAAATCTTAACACCTTGTGTGTTTTCTTTCTTAGACTTATTTTGCTTGCTTTATCAATTTTATCAATTTTTTTCTTTCGCAAAACGATTTTTTGCAAGTGCACAGTATTTGCTAACATTTTTGCATTTACCGCTCATTTTCTTTCTTAGTCGATTATTTTTGGTAGACATCCTGCAGCTCATTATTATACGTTGATTCTGCCAGTTTTTCATTTTTTTTTCTTGAGAAACACGTTACATTTACCTTATACAGTTGTGTTCCTTCCTCCCGGCAGGCTAGTTTCAGTTTACGGGTTTTCACTGAGTCTTAGTACAAGTATATTTAAACGTCAGACGTACCTTATATGCAGCTGAAGATACCTAATTTATGAATATATACCATTAAAGAATTTTGTCTGACGAAATGCTGTAAAAATGATACCTAAATTCAGAGATGGCAACAAGACGTCAGACCTTGTTGAAGTCAGCTGCCGTGACTTCTTCCTTGACCAGTTATAATATTCCACCCCTATCTGCTACCATCCAGCACTGTGCAGTAATAAAAAGGTATCCCGTTCTACTCCGCTATTCCGTTCTACCCCGAATTCACCTATATATGATTAGATACATAGGTTTAAAAAGCATGAAGGAATTACCACAGAAACATAAATGCAGATTTCAAAATAAAACTAAATAAAAGAAACATTACGAAAAAAGAACAGAGAATGTATTATAAAGTTCATATTATAGTCATTCCAAACTCAGATAGTACTAAACTCTACATGCATTCAGTTTGACCCATAGATAATTATTAAATAGAGATAATGTTTGGGAGGAATGTATTGTTATCCTATGTTAACTTGTTACCATCAAGAATTAAATTAGTTATACTTCAAAAGTTATTGAAGGAACATGATTTTAAACAGAATGTCCTATTAACTTCACTTAACTCAATTTCGGTTTGGAGATGAAGGAAGGAACATGATTCTAACTGAGGGAGTCATATATATTACTTTTGTGGAAAGCAAGAGAGCAATAATGAATAAAAAAGCGCAATCACCTCTTATGCTTTTAGCTGAGTGCCTGAAAGTTTTCTGTGCCTAATCATTCAACGGCTAGACTTGTTTCTGTTCATCTTTAGTTTCTTAGTTGCAACCAATTTCTCTCTTCTTTCATGCATTCCTCACTCCTAATCTTGAAGCACACTGAGGGCCTGCAAATTGCTTGCTGTATATAATAATTTATTTTGAGCTTACTGCGTTCATTCTTTTTCCTACAAATGTAAATAGTTTAGAAATTTAGTTACATTGGGTTGTTTGACCGTTTAAATGTTGGTGATATATAGATAATATTAAACCCTTTGACGGCCACGGTTTTAAGAAGTTATTATATTTCAAACGGTAGCTTACGTAGCTTATACTGCCATATAAATCCTATGTACTTAAAAACAATTAAATTCAACAGTATTATCCGTACAACGTACTTTGTTACATTTTAAAATATTTGTGTTGCTTAACACGTCGTCTGGTCAAAAAACACTAAGCACAAATTACAGATAATACTGTTAAAATTGAATTGTTTCTAAGTACAATATGATGAATATGGCAGAATAAGCTGCCGAAAGCTACCGTTTTAAATAAAATAATTTCTTAAAACCGTGTCCGTCAAAGGGTTCATTATTATCAAATCAAGTTACGTTTGATAAATGGACAGCCATAATCTTACAAACATTAATACAAATTTTTAATTCAAAAACAACATTTTTTGGTCCAGCACACCCATAACAGGCATATAAAGAAGAAATATTCATTGGTTGCTAATTTATCAAGCATTATTAAAACTTATATAGAAGTTAATTTAATGGCAAAAATAAACCATTTGGTTTATAGTTGAGAAAATTTACTAACTACAAATAAGATAGTTAAACTGTTCCAGTTGATAGTGATTCGTTTACAAAATATACTTAAAAGTTATACATTAAGTTATCAAACTGTAAAGCACGAATTCATCTTTATCGGCGGATGAAAGAGCCAAGACAGAAGAACCCCAACATTATTTTACATTATATGCATTATAGGCATTCTAATTCAATCTGTACCAGAAGAGTTAGGTTTTAAATTCTTTAACTGACCTCGTATTAGCTTGATAAATGCGAACAATTTAGTGCAAATATAGCATAGGAATATGTTGATCAATATCTTATGCTTATGACCTGAATTTCTTTACAGGTTAACGTCGTCATTAGAGTTAAAGAACAGTTATTAAAATTAATGCTTTCTACCCACGAATTTGTATATTGACTAAAAGTAGACCATTTTCTTTCTCTTAACCTTATTTTCAGACTTACAATTACAAAATTATCATGAACATTGAGCTTTCTAGATAATTATTGGAACAGCTTAGTAACTGTCTTTATTACATTGTTACCTTATGAACCTGTCGTTGGCCTGCCACCGGGATGTATTTCGATCGCTGTTAAGTAATGATACAATAGTTGCTTCCTATCACTGGGGCACATACTTCACAAGGACACTAGGTAGACTATAAAAGCTAGCGTCTGTGGTGTTGATAAGTAGCGTGCTTACAGAATCTGCGATGCTAACATGTTCTTTCTGGAGTGTTCCAGTGGACATATTGCGGGTATAACATGTATTTTGCGTCTTCTTTAAGATGGTGATAAATGGAGTGATGCGGGGAAGCAGCATAGTTCTCGCCTTATAGCCAGTGCCCTTCTAAGGTCTAAGCCCCATCAGCAGGTTCCACAGATTACTGTCCATCGTCACCCTGAATGACGCACGCATTATTCTTCCGAACGAGCCATTCAAATTTCACGGCAACTCGGCGCGCTTTCTCTATTCCTGTAACGATTATATTCATTCGTCCCTTTGGAGATTCTACAAGTCACTTTCATCATATGATGTCCCATAGGTAGTAAATAACTTTATGGTGTTCAAAATCGCAACTAACTGTAATACGTCAGGAACGTGCACAACAGACGCTTAGAACATTAATTCAAAAAATGAAGATTTGGCCTTACATTCAAAACTTCCCTGACCTCCAGATTGGATCCAGAAATATAGTTTTGGTATCAATAAATAAAAGATAGCATTTCAGGTGAGGTATCTTCCTTAAAAACATAAATTTTTAATGTAACTTTGTAAAATTTTCGTTTCCTTCATATTCGATGATGTTTCTTCCAAAACAAAAATAATAAATTTCGATTGATTTATCCCATTTAATTACGCTAAGATTTCTTTGATTTTATGCAATGCCCGCGACTGTCAGCTTGAAAGTTTTCTAGATAAACAGGCGTAAATATAGATAAATTAATATCTCTATTCACATAGCAGACTAGTTGCTTCAATTCTAATATAGCGTAACTTGGGTTTATTCATTTTTTGACCACAAAAATAATTCAGAATTTTTTTACCCTTATATTCATTTATTTCGTATACGTACTACACATAAATGTTTTATTTGAAGAATCTGCTGATGTAATATATACAAGGATAGTGAGAAATTTTTGCGACCCGGCCATAGCTGATAGTACTATTAGATTGATTTTTTTCTCTCTTGTTAAAATATTATTTATAGTCGCACTAACTGCTAAAAGTCATTGGTGACTGTTTACAATTTTCTTTCTCCTTGGCTCTGCAGCGCATTGAGGGCCTGGGCCTACCAAGTCCACTGCGAACTGTCATCTAGCATGACACATTCCGAGTGACACGTGGTCAGCGTATCTATCCTCCGGTCTCCGCGACCATGACAACACAAACATCCAAGCCCATGCCGGGATTCGAACCTGGGACCTCTGGGTTGCGAGGCAGCAACGATAGTCACTACACCACAGGAGGTCGGCCTGTTTACAATTAGGGGAACTTATTTCTATGTATGGATACCGCATTATGAGGGCCAAGATTCTGTGGTTGGGAAAACATTTCCGTGATTGAAGGTGTAGATTGCACTAATCCTATCATTTGATAAATTTTGCTTTTTCTACTACAATATTTGGTCTGAAGAATGAAAAAATATATATGCAAATAGCACCACTCAACGGTAGTTGTCATGAATTTTTTCATGTTTAGTGTTTTATTTGAGGGGGGGGGGTAACAGTCTACATGAGGGTGATCCTGAAACGGGCAGCTCCTCTTTAATAGTATAGGAAGGGAATTGTAAAAAGGAGGGTGTAGAATGTAGAGCAGTGTAGCCAAGGGTTGACAAGTGCCCCCGGGCTAAAGTTTAAGGATCCTACCTGGTGTTATACCTAAAGAGATGCAAGGAAAACCGAAGAAAACATGCATCAGGTAGGTCCGGAATTGAGTAATATTGTCACGGCCTTCCGAATGACGGGAGATGAGTTTGCTGTGGGGTCGCAGCATTCTCTTCTCCGTGTCTCCAACAGTTTTAGGAGGCAATTTTCCGACTGATCAAACTCTTGCCGTATAGTCAAGGACTTCGATCCCAGTACATACACCTCCTACATGAAGGTACCTCAGCATGTGAGAACCTTAAAAAAAAGTACGAGGCATTCCCAACGCAGTCAGTCCACCCCGCAGTTAATCTGGGGAGGAATACCTGCGAGAGAAAACTCCAACAGGTATTGGGGGTAACAGACTACATGAGGCTGATCCTGAAATAGGTAGCTCCCCTTTAATAGCATAGGAAGGGCATTGAAAAAAGGGGGGACGTGGAAGGCAGAGAAAGGTGGACAAGGATTGACTAGGGTCCCCGGGCTATAGTTTAAGGATCTCACCATGTGTTTCCCCTAAAGAGATGTTGGGAGAACCCTAAAAAGTGTTTCTTATAAACTTCTCTAAACGCGTAAAGCGTTAATATAATAAAAAATTATAATTAAAAAACGCACTATTTTAGAATTTGAACTGAATGATTCTCTCTCTCTCTCCTTTTTTTCTGTCTGTCAATACTCTTTACCTTTCAGTCTTTCATAATGTGAATATATTTTCAGAGCTAAATGACTGAAGTTGAAATTATATAATTAATACAATAATAATACAAATAATAATTAATACAAAAATATTAATATTATGTTAAATCCGAATTATTGTAGTTATATTTACTTGATAAATGTTAAATGAACAAATAAGGAAAATGATTAACTAGTAAAATAATTAAATAATAAAATTTTAGAGAGAAATGTTTAAAAGCGAAAGTTATTTTCGCATAATGAAACCAAAATGAGTGCTGCAGACTCAATCTCCGCTATTTATAGGTTAAGCACTAATATTCCAAAACGTCGTCATATGGCCGCCTAGAGGCAGTAGGTTTAGTAGACGACTGCCTACGGCGGCAAAGCTTACGAGAAGGAAACTACGGTGAATTCTCTGATCTTAATGCTAACGATATAGACCTACTTTCTTGACTTTTAACAATGAAATGATATCAGTCCTTATTTGGTTAATATGGTTCTTTTAAAACAAGGTCATGCCTATTAATATAATCATAAAGATTGTGAAGGATTCGAAATATTATATCGGTTTAAATCGAGTCATAAGAAAACCTATTCATCTTGATATTACCAAAGTGAAATACTATATAAAAAGTTAAGATGGATTATTTAAAGACACTGATACTGAACTACGTGCAATGGAAGAGTCGTGCTGGTAACTTAGCTTTCACATCACATGATTCAGTGACCTGCAGCTCCATTTTCGTAAATATATTCAATAAATAACCTAAAATGTTATAAATATATAGAAATGTAAGTAAGGCTATTATGGTAACCATTCATTGGCCTGTTGGACTTTCTAAAGACACATTTTTCTGAGAGTCGCATAACTGAGACTGAAGACGTAAAATTACCATCTGGATACTGACTAATACTATTTTGAATTGACATATTTGAATGAAATAGGAAAAACACGATACTAGGGCATAAGTTGAGTCTTGGAGGCAGCTTATGGCTGTATTTCCGTGTCCTAGAATTGTAATATTCACGCTCTGCTGTCTCCCCTATTACACAAACAGGTACTGTCTTATTACAGAAGTAATTTTCCACCTGTCGCTGGCATAGCAGCTGATTCTGGAACAGCGTCCACGTTTTCCACCAGCGCGAACTTCTTAATGACCCGTCCAATCAACTCGGCAACTGTTAACGGTCACCGCTAAAAGCCCGAACAAAGGCATCAATTTAAGGAAGCAGATGGGATTATCGATGTTTGGGATAATAACGCGATTTAAATAGCCATCGACGTATAACTTAATCTAACGTTATAGTTTCTAACGGCTATTAGGGGAATTGCCGGTTCGTTTTTGTGACGTGGAGCATCGTTCTTTACGACGTATTAATATTTAAATGCGGCGGCCTCTGTAGTCAGCCCAGGAACCTGCTAATGACGTTGCCACGCCTCAGCCAGGATGAGGCCAGTGACACTCGTCCTGCAACAATGCAACCTTCATATTTCACGGTTACGAAGGCCCTCATTACCGCCTGCGAAGTCGAAGGGACTCGAGCCAATCATAACCGCTTGCAGTCGATATAAACGAACGTCCGCTACTGAACCCTGTAGAATGCACGGCTGTAAGAGTATAATATCTAGCGATGGGCTCAGTCACTGTACAAGGCCGACCACATTACCTCAGACTACTGTAATTGGAAACATTGATGGCTTCCCGCGAAGAATGCGGCAATTGTGCCGAGTCGACGAGGTGACTAGTCTTGTCGGCGTGTTGGGTGGTTTAGCCAGTAAATACTCCTGTCCGATTTACTTTCTCCAATTTCAGTACTAATGTATATTTGATTTTATTACACCACTACACACTTCAGACACTTGAAAATATACCATAATTTTGGATCGGGACGCCTAAACCATTGCTACCATTGTAAAATTATCTTCTATTTTTTTTGCCTTTTTTATGTAATAAATATTTATCGACTGTGCAGCATTGATATATTTCAGTAAGAATATTTGACAATTAAAGAATTTATATTGTCTGTAGCTATGCACATTTCAGCTCAAACCACCCTCACACTTTCAATATAATTCTTCAATATTGTATTTATATCAATCTATTGATCATGTGAGGGGTAAATTATGTCAATTAGATTGACGTCAACTAAGTTGAGACAAAACAATGGGCTTATATTTAAACGGAGTCATATTTATTGTCCATGTGAGGGGTGTATATCCTATATTTTTATAATTTTGCCTTGATTTTCTTAAATCCTTACATTTTCCCCTACATTTCAAGTAACAACAGCAGATTTGAAACTACATTTGCCTAAGACTAGCTTATAGAGCCCAAACTATGATTTTTTAATCATTATAATTTAATAGAATTTTTCAAAATTGCATAAGTGAGAATTTTCAATGAAGTTGGTTATGTGTGTAATTTTGAATTCTTTTATTGTATGATTTTGACATCATAATCAAATTTCAAAGTTTTTTAAAACACAATTTTGAGGTTAGAGGTTAACTTTTGAGTTGAGTGCAAAACATTTAAACGGCTATAAATTGTGGGTGGTGACGCAACAGTGAGATATCTCCGTACTTACCAGTATGAATTGAAAGAAAAATTTGATGGGTATTGGAATCATGATGACTATTTACAAATGACAAATAAGAAGAGATGCACATAGTTCAATTAAACCTTTCGTATTTATTATCATCCTCTTACTATGTGTTCCTATTTTTGTTGGAAATATTAATATTTCAGTTCATAAAATAGGTGAGAAAACTATTTAATTAACTTTACTAGGTTCAACGTAAGAAAACATTTATACATGAAATTTCTTTTGATGATGATATTAAGTTCCGGTTAATAAAATAAGTTAATTTATAAAACTATACAATTTATAAAAGTAGAAGTAATACTAACTACTTTGAACTCAAGTATATTATTTGTTCCGTAAGTTTGTTTAAAACACAATTTTGAGGTTACAGATTAACTTTTATGTTAAGTGCACATCATGTAAAGGACTTGGGATTGTAGTGGAGTGAGTAATTACGAGTAGGAATTGCAAAAAAAATGTTACGGGTATTCGAATTATGATAAGTATCTACAAATGGCAAATATGAAGAGATTTACATAGTTTCATTATATATATATATATATACGGAGTAAATAAAACGGCGGGGTTTACGAATTGGTTTTGGAAGGTGATTATAATGGTTGTGTTATGGAATAATAATTCGGGTTTCAAATGTTGCAGCATGCAGAAGACATTCGAATCGTAAATAACGATGCCCCACGTCACAAAAGCGAATGCTCAATTTTAGTAATAGCAATTATAATATATCATGTTTGCCGAGTGTTGGAAAAAATAGTCATTCCCTATTAAGCTTGTTTTGTATACAATAACTATATTAAAAGCATTCAGTTTAATTTGTCAAAAGTTATTATATTAGGTCTCGACGTTTTTAGGCATACATTTTAGATAGCAAAAATTATTTATAATCCTCTCCAAATAATAAAGAAATAAAAATATGAAGTCTGTTTGATAAGCTGACTGACATAATATATCGAGTAAGAACTAATGCCCAGTAAAATAGAGAGTGGAATGATTCCAAAGGGGTGTTCCTTTTTAAACACCTGTGTGGCAGATTTAAGAGGGAGTTTGTTGTGAATGTCCATCTTGAGCCACCGAAATTCAAAAGGTAGAATGTAAAGTTATATGCGATGCTCTTTGGTGAGCATAATAGAAGAGTATGGAAAAATTGAGGTGAAGTGATTTATATACATAAAAAAAGGACTCTGGACAATCCAATTAAAACAAAAATATATAAACATTCTTACACAAAATTTTGTTTAAATTACACAAATTAAAAATTTTGCACGCTGTAATTTACCCTGAGAGGAAGTTCTGATTGACTGGTAAACTTTACGGCTTATTGCTTTATTCATGTCGTAGAGAGAAAAATTGCTTCAATTGAAGTTCAGATAAAGAGCGTATAATTAAAATCAGGAGACAAGAATGGAAAAATGTTGTCCGGAAATCGGGTGAACCTGGATTCGAATCTTGGGTCGGGTCAACATTTTTAAATTCCTGTTTTTAAATAGAACTATACTTTTTTTATCTGAACTTCAATTAAAGCATTTCTTGAAGTGATAAATGATTTTTTGCAGTGTCCTCTTTAGGGGTGTAAACATTATAAAAGACAGTACTGGAAGTAAAATGTACATAGGAAAATTGAATTATGTGTGTGCCACTGGGCTTACACCCATTTGTAAATGATCAAATACATACAATCCAAACGGACATGCAGTAAAGTAGATACCTACTATCCAAATTTGGATAGAATTATCAAGCAATGTATGTATATACATGTGTTACAATATATGTATGTGTTGAAGAACACAGGAATAAAATATCTAGAAAGAAGGCTTATACATAACATCTACAAAAGACAGTCAGCAGTAATAAGAATTTAATAACAAGAAAATAAAGTAGAAATCAAGATAGGATCTAGGATATATATATGTATATATATAAAGCGATGATGAAAGTTAAAATGGAATGTGGAAAATGAGTCATACTACAAGGAGAAGAAATAAAAACCCTACGCTTTGTCGAAGATATTATAGTATTAGGAGAATCAAAGGAAGACTTGGAAATCATTATAAATGGCATGAACGTGGTCCTGGAGAAGGAGTACAACATGAGGAACAATAGAGGGAAAACCTAAGTAATGGAGTGTAGTATGGGAAACAGTTGAATAACAAAGAGTGTTAGATTGAGAAGGGATATTTTGAATGAAGTTAACGAATTCTGCTACTTGGGAAGCGTAATAATTCGGGGTGGTAGAAGTATAGTAGACATCAAGAGTAGGATAGCACAGGCAAGGAAGGCTTTCGTGAAAAAGAGGAATTTACTTACGGGTAATATATGTGTG
The DNA here is from genome assembly GCA_034510155.1 of Eucriotettix oculatus. Lineage (NCBI taxonomy): Eukaryota > Metazoa > Arthropoda > Insecta > Orthoptera > Tetrigidae > Eucriotettix > Eucriotettix oculatus. The sequence goes on from CM067377.1 coordinate 62,668,631, forward strand.
AATATTAAGAAATCCTTGCTGAAAATCTTTTATGGAGCGTGGCGTTATATGGGTATGAAACGTGAACGATAGGAGTTGCAGAAAGGAAAACAATACAATCTTTTGAAATGTGGTGCTATAGGCGAATGCTGAAAATTAGATGGGTGGGTAGAAACACAAACGAGGAAGTTCTAAACACAATAGGGGCAGAGCAAACAATATGGATAGATTAATAGGCCACGTTTTAAGGTAAGAGGGTTTCGTAAAATTATCATTAGAAAGAATTGTATGGGGTAAGAATAGAAGAGGGAGGTGAAGGATGGAATATGCTAAGCGGATTAGAGAGGACATGGTAATTATGCGAAAATGAAAAGGCTTACGGGAGATAGGTTAGCATGGACAGTTCCATCACACGTCTTAGAACTGAATGTCACAAAACAACATACGAGCAATAAAAATGATCTTCCAAGATAAAATGAAGTCCATCGTTAATAAGTAAAGCGCTTTCCAGTTTACAATAAGAAACAGAAGAAGTTAAAATAGTTCATTTTTATTTTGTAATAAAGAAATGCAAAAAAAATGAACAAACGACCAGTATAGGTATATTAACTTTGTGATGCTGACTGAGTCTGCACTCGTGCATGATCTAAATGATCGGTACAATACCAACACACAAAATTCAAAGGACTTGCTACTTGCTTTTTATGAAAAGTTGAGGTGGACATTATCATTTGTCTTCGCAAGAAATGCAGTTTCAGACGCGTACGAGGGCAAAAATATTCTTGGGTTTCACCAACACTAGTCCAGTACGAGAGATGATAAATATAAATATAGGAGTCGGAAGAAGATGCAAGTCAAGACATCAGCTTTTATTCTGTCCGAGGTTCCCGATATTTGATAGACAGCACAATACAGCTCCTGGAAGACGAGGTGTAAGAGAGACCGTTAATTTTAATGAGTTGAGCGGTGATAAGTCTCGAAATAACTGTTCAGAGTTCTAGTTAATAGTTAGAGGCTAGTCAACGAACAAGTTGGGTGATCCAGTCTAGATCATTAACGTAGGATCCGATACAGAGAATTTTGTTTAATCTTCAAGGACGGCTTCATAAAATCGCACGAAAACTGCATTGGACTCTAGCTATGTCCATAATTCACGTTTTATGACGTCCGTGTGTTCAAAAATTAATACCTCGCATAGCCAAAGTCAATTAATGACGTCGGATGAAATCTTCACGGTTAACCAACCGGGTCATGTTTTTAAAAGAACACAACGTTTCTGCGGCCATTTTCTGCCGCAGTCTTCAGGTCTTGGTTTATTTTTTCATGCCTTTTGATATTTTGATTACTCATATATTTTTTCTTAATATGCATTTAATCATTGTTAAATGCCTGGATTTATTTTATCACTAAATTTTTTTAACTTAAGGTGCTCTATATTTATCACAACTGTTTAATTATAATACAGATATTCATCTGATAGTGAAGAAGTGGACGTCAGTCTATCTAGTGGCTGTAAAAGAAATTTTCATTTTAAAAGTGCATACAAGCAGTCAAATAATGGCCACAAACGCAAAAACATTCGCATTCCTATCTTTTGTTAGTCCCGTGATTACAAAGCAATTTGAGACGAGAGTTAATTCCTTTTGTGTAATTAATAGCATGAGCCATCGACGACCTCGCCTCTGAGAAAACCAGCAATTAGTCGTATCAATCTTATTAATCAAGACCTCTGAACACAAACGTATGAGCAGACTGCTAATTTTGCATCAATTCTCAGGCTATCTTAACATGACTCATTTGTACCAGCTCTCACGAAACCGGTAACCAGCAAGAATAAACTAGTGAGAAAGACGTGTAATTCCGTGATTACTCAGTGTAGCAAAGTTGGAGGAATGGATGTGTAGTTGCCAAGGCCGAACACTAATGTGATAGGTATATAATGAATTGACAAATTGAGATGTTAACGAAGTCTTGAAATACGCCATTTATATATAACTAACAATACCTCCATGTATCAATATTTTTGGTTTACTGCTGAACTAATTTCAATAAAATATTTAGAGCGTTTCAGAATCAATGAAAATTGAAGTATTTAATTGTTATTTACATATTTGAATAATAGGCAATATCCTAATACAAAGCACTGTTGAGAATTACAACCATTTATCTGAGGACCTTAGCAGTCTCAAATATTCGATTAAATTGGGAAAATTAATTCGCTCTAGTTAGAAATAGTAACTTCTTGGTTCTCATTACTGTTTATCAGGCAGGGAGTATTGTCTTCAGAACGTAATAGCTATTGAAGATAAGGTACTAAAAGGGTTTAAGATATTCATTATAAACATCATATCTCACTTGTTGAAAAAAGAATTCGTTATTCGGGAATAAAGTTATTTAATTCCCTTCCTATTAGCATTGAAAGCATTAACAATTACAATGTATTTATGAGGAAATGCAAAATTTTTCTAATTAAAGGCGCATATTACTCTGTCATTGAATTTATAAATTGGCCTTAACCTAACGCTCTTTAGTTCCCTAGAAAATACTGGTTCTATGGACTGCAATATAAAACCGTATTGTACATTTATGCCACTAATACTTCAAAATTGTTTATTTCATGTGGACCGCACGAGATGTCCAGTCACTGCCTTTAACTACGACATGTGTTCTTCAGGAGAAGAAGTGCATTGTGATGTGATGTGCAGTGTTACAAGTGAAATTAATAACTCTTATTTAATTATTTTCGTATAGATTCTAAGTTTTCTTGTTTCATGAAATATTTTGTAGTTAAGCTAATTATTGTATATCATTAATGTTTATGACTGTTAGTATTTACTATATTTATGTATATCGATCTCATGTTTCTTATATCAATTTGACTTGTCCTATTTCCTCATCTGAGGACTAACGGAACTAATAAATCTATCTATCTATGAACGGGATATACGGATAGCGTCAATGTCTTGGTACCACACCTTGTAATTATTGTGCCTTAACTATTATAAAGGAATCTCTTGACGTATTACATATTCTGAAAAAAAACGATATGATTCATTATCTCATAATTTTCAAAATAGATTTTACGCTACAAATAACAAAACCGTAATAAAGGTCCCTGTTTAAGTGAGCTCCGTCCTAACACCACTACTATTACAGGTAGTGTACCACTGCGCATCGTATTTAAACACGGCTAGTTATTTCTTGGATAGCTCAGTAGTACAGAGCACCCAGAACCTACGGGTGGTTCCAAATTCGATTCCCGGTCTCGTTATAATTTTTCCATCCTTATACTTCAACTTCATAGCCTTTCTCGCCAATATTTATTGAAAGTATTTTTTATGTTGTGAATATAAACAAAATTTAAATAAAAATTATTCAAATTGTTACTAAGAAGTAACTATTGTAAAATAAAAATCTGTTAGACAACATTAATATACAATTTAACATTAGATTTACCAGAAACCATAATAGATTAACGCTCTTCATTATTTTCTATAAATGATAACAAAACATTCAGCTGAATTTACTATTATTCTTCTGTAAAAGTACTTGGCCATCATTCAGCTAAAATTATCAGAGTGTTATTTTGTATACAAAATGTATTTTTCTTGTAAAATGTCAGCCAAAATTTTTTATTGTTTTTTCGCCATTACATATAATAATGGCGAGCATAGCCTTGAAGCTCCTATTACTGTTAATACAAAAATTGTGATAACTATATTTTGTAACTGCAATTCGGTCATTACAAGTAAATGAAAAATAAGTAATATATAATTTCATTCTCTAGAGTAAAAGTGATATTGTACCCATCTTATTATATATATATATATTGTTCTGAATCAAATTATCGATTCAAATTATTGCATGTTTAAATATTGGGGTACTATTGTGAACTAGCGCAGTAATCAAATAAAGACCGATCATTGTGCTTTTCTTACACTGATTAAACCAATTAGATTTTCATAGTAACTTGCACCTAAACCTACAGGTTTAGCTGTCACAGAAAAAGTATTCTGAACCCAGGAATCGTCCTAACTAGTTTTCGGAAGACAGAGTGCATCATGTTTTGTTGCAACAAGGTCAAACGATCGACAAGGAGTACTATCTACAAGTTCAACGCCGAAAAGACGCCCAGATTTGTGGCGATTCAATTTTTCGCCATTCGATAGCGCACTTACATTTTATTTTTATTTTGTTCGTAACTTTGCGGTCAAAGCAGTACTGTCAAGTTTTCTCAGCTTCCACACTCGTCATGCCTGTGACTTTTTTCTGTGGGCAAGATTAAGAACATTAAAGGGCCGAAGAGCATAGAAGAGATTAGAAGCACATCGTTAAAAGAGCTTGACAGAATCCCAAAGATCGAGTTCCAGATTTGTTTCGGTGATTGGAAGATGCGCTGACATAAGTCTATAATAAAAAACGAAGGAAATAACATTAATGTAGAATATTCACTTTACTTTTGAACACATCTCATATATGTGTTGCCAGTAAATCTGCATGAAAAACCTACCCTGAATATAAAATAAAAGCATAAAAATAGTTTTAACCAAGATTACAATGGGAATATTTTAAAATTATTATTAATTTTGCTGTGTAAAGCTGACTTATTTGTCTGAAATTTGAAGCCATGCTACTTTTATGTATATAGTTCAATAAAAGTAATTTGACTCAGAGTTGCTATCGAGGTACTCAAACATATACAGGAAGAAACATTTATTTGTAATTATGTCCACATCTCCTATCACGTGGCACTGCACTCTATTTCATAATGTCATCACTAACGTCTTTAGCATAAATAGGTTGGTATAAAATCAATTCTTAGTTACAAGTTGTAAAACAAGAAAGTGTAAACATGTTCTATGTTTCTTTTAATGATTGTGATCGTAAATTCATGTTGACTGTAAGCATGAGCGGAAACTGTGCAGAACTGGAACTCAATGTGAAACAGATAAACGTTACGACTAGTGGAAGTTTTTGTAGCCTTCGCGAGTACGATTAACGCGCCATAGAACGTACTCGGAAGTCACTTAGTGTAATAAAACCAGCTAAGGACATTACTTTTTTCGAGCTCGCAATTCACAATTCAATAAACTGCGGTTTAAAACAAGCTCGTTATTTTTGCGCTACATAACGGAAAAATTGTTTAAAAGCATTATAAATATTTGAAATATACCATACAATATTGTACATGGTAAGAAAATTTGTGGAAAATTGATTGAGTCAATTCTTTTTCAGTCGTATCACTCAATTATCTAAAAAATTATCGTGCAGTACGGAAATTAAATTAATTATCGCAGTTACAAACTTCAAGCTTACCAACTCAGTTTTCTGTCGACAGCTTATTTTACTGTGAATTGAAAGAGCCACTCTGCGGACCACAAGTTGCATAAAGATTTTAAAGGTAAAGAAACTTGGCCGAAATATGAACATATGTGCTCTGTTTGTCATGATTAAAATAAACTAAAATAACTATTCCCAATGGAGCTGAAGACGGCTGATATCAAAATTACGTAATGCAGTGAAAAATAAATGGTTCTATTAGATGAAAGTAACTATAGTTAGAGTTTGTAAAGGAATTAGGGCGTTGCCCAACAATAATGAAACATGAAATTAGACGGGGGGAAAGCACCCGACGCGCGTGAAATCCTGGCCGTGAGAGATTAACAACAACCCTAGGGACAAAATTTTTTGCTGTGGACGTTCACCCTAAGAGAAAGTCTGGAGGACGGTTCTCCCTCCGGCGGAATGCCTGACCACCAGAGATTATCTTGAATTTGATTGGAGTAGGGGTCAGGTGCCGAGACCAGCAACCCTATGGTACGGATGACAAAAGGATTTTCAGCGGAGATTTGAAGGGAGCGAGGTCATTGATTGAGGAGAATACAGAGAGGAGTGGAGAGAAGTCAATGTTGGATGATTATTTGGAGGGAGATGCTGGTCGGGGATGAGTGGTCACTTTTTGGTTAGGCCGTAATAAAAGGTTGAACAGCATTCAGGATTACTTGCTCATCCCGTAATCAGAAAAGAAGGATTAAATTTAGATTTATTTTTGTTTCCGTAAGTCCTCGGTTGAGGAAATAGGATACATCATGCATTAAATCAAGTGAAAAATAATTATAAGACCAAGATAACATAAGTAAATACGTAACTACAATTAACAAGATATAGTATAAAATCATTGTAAACAAGGATGGGAGGAAGAAGAAAAACAACGTAGGTGAATTCCTGGAAACACCCACCAACCCAAGGATGCTACATTAAACAAACGCAACGTCAATCATGCGTGTCAAATACTGTTGCATCGAGATACGTGTGACGAAAATTCTCCTATGCAACACCGCCTACGATTCAATGACCATGTATATATATGCATATATTTTATTTGCCTTGCAATATTTAAACTGAGCTACAGTGCTATCTCAATGACAATGCAATTGAACAGGCAACTCCCATTTAATAACATAGGAAGGGATTTGAAAAGGGGGGATGCGGAAGGTAGAGCAAGGTAGCCAAGGGTTGACTATTGTTAAATTAAGTATTTATTATTTATTTAATTAAAACCTCAGCACTCCCCAAATCAATCATTACAAGATGTATAAATTAACATGAATATATGCTGGAATAAAAGGCGGTACCAATGGAAAGACACTACGGTGACAACGCAATTTATAAACTAATGGTATTATTTCGTGTTAGGAAAAAATGTTACTGTCACAAATTATTTCACTTGTTTGCTGTTAAATCATCGTCTCTCTCTGTCTGTCTGTCTGTGTGTGTGTGTCTTGCTGTCCGCACCTAACTATATTTCAGGATGTAAGAACATTGGCTATCATCAGCACAACGCTGTATAATATAAAGCTAGCTGAAAGAATGGAAACGAATTGTTAACAATTCAATATTAGAGGTGAATCTCACAATCATTTTATCAACAAATAAATAAATTATTTATTTCTCGCGATAAATAATAATAAAATTCAGCCTGGGTCCCAGGAATTATTAGTTACAAAGTCTAAATCATTCAGAATGATTTCTCCTGTATGTCTTCCACATAAAAAGGTGCTGAATACATAACATGAATCAAGTAGAATTAATTACAAAATACATATATTTACTAATAAGCAGTATGCATAGAAGACGCTGAAGTATTTCTTATTAAAAAGAAGTTTTGGAATAATACGTTGCAACTATTCTAAAATATCTCACATTCAGCTCAGGGAGATGCTTTTATTTTCATAGAATGAAGCAGGACGAGCGATCCACGGCCATTTTTAAAATTAATCTTACGTAGAATTTGGATTTGTGTTTAATGAATACATAGTGACGAGGCGGCCCTCGCAGACAGAAAGGTGACCTACCGCCCAGGCAAGAACCAGGAGCCGCTGGGCTTTGATTTAGAGTCGCGTAGATAACATCTACGGTGGCAAAGCCAAAGGCGGGGACGCTGTCGTCGATAAGCGTGACATCTGGACGCAGGATTATCAATAGCGTGTTACGCTCCTTTGATCGACGATACGTCAGTAATAACTCACAACTCTCTCCGGCACCGCCGCCCGCTTCATATAATCCTAGATCACAAGCGCGACAACGCGCTCGTCGCATATAAATCCGGCATTATAGCTGCGGTGCCAAGCCCGATAGCGGCACGTATACGTTACGAGCAATTGATTTCACCGCAACTGCTACAGATGCCATTACAACTTCGCCGATACTAATAGACCATTTCCGTGGCGGCACCGTCACCCACTCCTTCCGAGGAAACCCACCAGTCGTAAGGGAATGCAGAAGGAAACCGACCGAGGCACACATCACAAAAGAGAAAACAGAACGAATGAAAATGTTGGGGAAAGGTTAGATTCTCATCAGCATGAGACCGTTTATCGTGCTATCTTCTACTCACTGCCTTGAACAATTTAAAAATTTGTTACATCGGACATTAACACTATACCCCTTCTTTCTACTGCAATCCCTTATAACTCTGTGTAGGTCGCAAGAAATAACATGGCGTGTGAAATCACGCAGAAGGTGCAGAGAGAAAAAGAATAGAAGCTTTTGAAACGGGTGATACAGAAGAATGCTGAAAATCAGATGGGTGGATAGAGTAACTAACCAGTAAGCAGTATAAGAGAGAACAATATGGAGGACGTTGACCAAGAGAAGGGATGGATTACTAGGCCATGAGGGACTTGTAAAATTAGCATTATAAAAAAGTGTGCGGGGTAAAAACAAAATAGGGAGGCGAAGAATGGAATCTGTTAAGAAGATTAATGAGGATTTGGGATGTGGTAGCTATGAAGAAATGAAAAGGCTTGCACAAATAGGTTAGCACGGAGGGTTGCAATACGGTCTAAGGGCTGAGAGCAATATCGGAATATTCTTAAAGTTTTACATTCTATAAAGCAGGGTGTTTTTCAATATCCGAATAAAAAGTATAATTCTAACGCCATCTTAGCTCAATTCTGACTTGTAATCGCAATTATTTGTGCGCCAGTGTGAAGCGAAATACATGCCAACAATTGAGTTACAACTTTGAACTTGTTTAATATTTTTAATTGCCTCAACTACGTAGCCTTAACATTTTGATTGAAAACTCGTTTCGTTTCTAAAGTAGAAGATAATTTCATCGTTGTGGTCTCAACGTAAAACTTATTCCACACTCTTTGAAATGCGTTTGCTTCGGCCTAAATGTTATTTAAATTATTTCTCATCGACTTCCTTGAAAAACCTTCTCACACAGCCCTGGTGAGTAAGCACCGAGCCGCACTATCTGCAAGCATGCGATTTAAGTAACCATATCTAAATACTTGACAACGTGTTACATCCATTTGCTTTTAAGGAAAAATAAAAGAATCGCTGGGGGATGACTTCGCGTCAAACAAGCGATATGAATTAAACATCACGGCAAGCTAATTATATGTTAATATAAATAGGTAGCGTGCAGGTAACTGTAATATCCATTAGCTCGTGTGTGCATCCTTGGATCTGCCTTAGGACAATAAACCATTTGTCACCGGCCCAGGCAGTGCGACCTCGTTGTGAGAAATCACCGAACCTCAGCCCGACAGAAAAGATCCCAGCTTTTTCGTCGCACGTGATCACGCCACTGAATGGGACGCTTTCTCACTCTCAAGGCTAACTATAGACATTAAGAATCCGACAAGCTGCGATTTAACATTGCTTTCAATTTGTAAGTCGAGTGTCTTGCTCACTCAGGTGTGAAGACTCGGTACTTTGTGCTCTGCAGAAGGAACTCCGTGACTTCGCCAGCATTTTCCGTCTTAAATTATTCCACTCGCGTACTCAAGTAAGTAGGGAGAAAAAGAAAGGCTAGACTTGGGAGAATAAACTAATAACTTATAATTTGCATGGATTATCTGTCCGTCGTGATATACGAGCCTGAACATAACAATACTAGAGAACTTGAGATGGATGAGGATGTTTCAGAAACAATCATAATTATTTTGTGTAAAATGCTGTCCAATTGTCCTTTCAAGTGTTCAAGCTAATCAAGCCATAAATACAAATACAGACCGTTATATATATATATACCGACAAATCTGAAATTTTACTCCCAGTCGAACATTAACTGTATTTCAAACAATGACAACGCCAAATATATTATAATACTAAACTGGTAATTAACTGTAACGAATCCAATAAAAAAACAAGTCTTAATGTAATAAATTATGATGCACGAAAATATTGATAATATTTTTACCTTTTAATGTTGACTGCTGGTATTCAAAGTAAAAACCTTTTGACAATCAAAAGTTTTGCAAAGGATTACTTTATTATTATAGTAACTTTCGGCAAAAATATTTAAAAAAATTCGACTTACCAACGACATTATCTTTACTGTATTATTCGTGAAATTTAAAATAAAAGTGTTCTTAACACGTCGTCTGGTCAACAGATAACGGAAACAATTTTCTTCTGTATTTGTTTCTTTTGTTCTAAAAAGCCGAACTCGCACAAGTAAGTTGAGCTGCCAAGCGGAGCAAAGTAGAATAATTTTCTTCGGGCAAGCGTGACCAGGTTTGGTCTAAAATAAACTAATAAATATGATAACTGAACAGAACGTGGTTTCTTTAATTTCTCTTCCTTCTAATAATTCTTGCCAGCTACCAGAAACACCTTTTTGAGCTGTCAAAAGATCGAGAGCTACCGATTGGTCTAATAAAATAATAACATTAGATATCACATCAGGGAAAAAAGTTAATCGAATGCTTTTCTTGTGTAGTTTTCTCTATAGCCATAAGTTAAACCACGAAAGTCGTTATTATTTTTTAGAATTCAATAACTGCATAATTATTACTTGATCAGTAAGTGAATCAATGAGTACAGACTAGAACATGTTCAACTAAATTTTTAACAAATATTTTACTTTTAGTAAATTACAATAAACATGTGCTACATAAATGATAAAAATTATGGTTGTAAAATTTAAATAAAATAGAAAAAACCTGAATGAAACTTTTTTCTCAGATAAATTAACGTGCAGTGACGTGGAAATTTGAATATAATGGTAAATTAATAAAATATTGTGTCTCTCTTTTCTGTGTATGTCCAGAATGTTTTCGTAGAAATTAATTTATTTTCCTCCTCAAAAAAATTTATCTTCTCATCTTCATCATTCCAGTTTCCCTGGAAATCACTTTACTCTTTACTTCACGCACATTTTTTCAAGTTAACGTTACATTCTCCTCTCTTTACGTTTTAATAAATGGATTAACTTTGGCCACGAAAGACGTTGACGAGTGACTGCTTGAAACTCTTCTGCAACGAGTTCGCAGAAAACGCAACAATTTATATTCACGTTTCGTCCGCTCAATAGAAACATTGAGAGCCAATCGCTTCGAATCTGCCACACAGACATAGCAACTTCCAACTTTGCTCTGGACAATAGTTTTCACTCAATACATTTTATTAGCCTGACAGTACGAGCAAACATTCAAGTTTTAAAAAATTCAAAATTTAATGTAGCACATTTTACGATGAAGGAGAGAGAGTGTTCTCCGCCATAACGTCCTATGGTAATTCTATTATCCCATTACTTTATGAAAACGTCACTTAATAGGATACATACGAATTTATTGACAATAATAAGCGACTAAGAGACAAATATATAGCAGACATGTTCTCAAAATAATTGTTTTATTGCGGTAATGATATGATAGTTTTTTTTAAAAAAAGAAAACGATGTGGTTTATTTCTCATAATCGCGCAATGTCAGATATAACTAATAATACTTAAATGATTGCATCAATAGCAATGATGCATTTATCTGAAGATGCTGCTGTGATGGTAGGCTGATGTGCTTGAAACTTATTGCAATGGCCTTTAGTTGTTCCTACGTATGAATATCAAGGATAATTCAGGACTATACTGAAACTTTCATATTCGCGTGCGTATTACCACATAACTCTGTGATTATTGATCACGAACAGCAGATGACTGTACAATAACACGTGATGAGAACGATATTCTATACGGATAATACACGCTTCGTGAAAGGAAGACGTAAGGTTCTGCTCGTAGATTTTGCAATGTTCGCACCTGAGCGTCGGCTCTCCTTTGGAGTGTGCTAATTAGAGGTTTCGGGCGCGTGGCAGAGCTTCGAAATTAAAGTCCCATTCAGAGCGGCGAGAGGTCGTGAAAGTCACCGCTCTCTGACAAAATGGCTCACGCCCTTGCCAGTATTGACATGCATATTTTGTACGACTAACGAACTGCTCTCACGCCCAATCTTGCGCAGACATCGCTATCCAATGGAATCAGCCTCTACTGTTTGCTCGTTGAATTAAGAATACCTTTGTGGGTGTAATTAACAGACTTTTACAACACGTCTCCACTTTTATTATATTCATTAATGAGTCACCAACAATTACGGGGAGACGGGGGAATTTTTCTAAAATTATCAAAATAGAAAAATGACTTCATAAAAAAATAAAACATTAGTTTATTGGATTACCCGCTTAATCTAATATCAGTATAACTTAAAACAATAAATTTCGATTTTTCATGAATTTTTAAAAAGAAAATTACAAATATCTCGTTCTGTCCCATCCTCGAAGCAGTACGGGACAGGATGATTTTACTTATAATTAATACAACAAAATGTAATTTAAGAAAAACCTTAACACCATTTGTGCTTATTTTACGTATTGTTGGTCGCTTTATCAATTTTTCCTTTCGCGAAGAGTTTCTTTTTGCACTTTTGCCGTTCATTCTCTGTCTTAATCTATTATTTGTAGGTGCAACATCCTTTAACTTCTTATTAGTTCAGCCTGTAGTTTATCCTTTCTTTCTTGAGGAGCACTTAACATTTAGCCTTATACAGCAGTATCCCGTTCCAACTCGCACGTTAGTCTCAGTTAATTTTTTTTATTGAGCCTTAATACAAATAGATTTAAACCTTATACGTAACTTATATGCCGCTAAAGACACCTATTTTACGAATAAAAGGGCGGAGTTTTGTAGATTACCTTCTGTTGAAATATTGCAAAAATTATGGAGCCAGAGATGTAAGACGCCAAAATAAGAGTTCATTCACAACGTGCAGTCCGAACCTGGACAAGTTGGTCCTTTCTTTGACCAGTTACAATGTTCCACTCCTATTTACTAACCTCCAACAATATCCAGTATAAAAATAGGGTATTCCGTTCAACCTAGCTATCCGTTTCCGCCCCGACTTCCCTTATATCAATTTGGAATCGCGAAAACATTGAAATATCAAAGTAATTTTTTCTTTGTCTTTTGAAGCAATAGTATTATAATATTATAATAGTATCGAGTATGGCAAGCTTGAGACAATGCTTGAGTATGTGATATCGAATACGAATTAATTTCCTTGGGGTTTTCATAAGGGTTGGACATGCCGACATGATATTAAATGTGAGGTTTTCTCGATTTATTTAGTGTAGGTATTAGGGAGAGCGAATAATTAAAAATGAATTCCATACAACCACAAAAAATATTTTATTACAATTGAACAATGAGTCATCTAACCGAAACTGATTTAAGAATCATTGTTTAAACTGTTTTATTTATTTTTATTTCTATGACGTACAGCCGTACCGAGACGACTGGCAGAATATCAATTTGCATGAACCAAACAGTTATGGTAAATTGTGTAAAAGTGATGGACTCCACGAAAACAATCCTTCGCCGATTAGAAGAGAAAGACCTTGTGCCTTTTAACTTACACGAATGAGTGACTCAATACTAAGGAGAAATGTATCCTCATTGTATTCGCTAATGATAACCTTTTCGGACAAAGGGCAAATGATGAGCTCATTCTTTCGGTGGAAGCACAAGTCACTGATTTACGTAATATATACTGGATACCACGGTTTTGTAGTCACTCCACTTTATGATAAGGACAAAAAAGACATGTCCAATTCATAAAATGTCTGCAATATGCTGACAGATAATGCAATCTTCATGCCCGACAGCTTCGACCCACAAAATTTCGATAAATCGATTTTTACTTGATATTAATGTCGGGATATATCCATGAGTTTATCCATCAGTTATATATACAGCAAATATCTAATTATTCCCTTGTAACGGTCAAAAACGTTGTTTTTCGGAAGCAATCACTGTGAGATTATTAAGGAAAGATAGTGAGGAATCTTTTAAAACCAATAATAGACAACTATAATTCAAGTATAAGATATTTGTTATGAAAGATTTGTCTATAATATATTAATTTTTAGTGACTATCATTTAATGTGAAGACAGTTTTAAATTATTGCACAAAATATTACTTGATGCTTTTTCCAGAGATTATGCTAAAATTTAGACAGATTCATTCTCAACTCTATCCTAATCCTGAAGCCAAGATAGCTACAGAGACGCGCATTGCAATCGTGCATTACAGAACGTGGTATTACTTCATTAAGCGTCTAGTTAAAAATCCTCTCCGAGTAAATTGCAGTTTATAATATTCCAAACTTTCAAAGGAAGCTCCATAGTAAGTAAAACAAACTGATGCTCAATTAAGATACCAAGTATTTTTCCTTCTGTACATGTATAAGCGTAGCAATCGGTTGATTTTTAAAATTCTAGACAAGCTGATTTTTAATTGCCCCTCAGCTTAAAAATAAAACTGGCCCATTTGTGCGGTACGAGTAAGGTTTTCCCTTATTATGTAATAAGAATTTTACGTTATACACAGCTCCTCAATTATTTCGCGTGTGTAACATGATTCTGTAAGCTACATCTATCACTGCGGACTAAGAAGAATCTGAGGAAAAACTTGTTTCCATCCAAATAATGACAAATATCTCCAGATAGGAGAATAAGATATAATAAAAAAATTGTAATAGCGGCTGGATTTTACTCTGGATTTATTTTCCCACGCGTTCTCGTGTAGAAGTTTACTCATAAAATATTAAAAAATTATAACCATATGACAGGAAGATTCGTACTTGTTGCCGAAAAGTTATAAAATGGCATTCTCCCATTAAATCGGAGAGCATGGAGTGGGGGAAATATATAACGTTGTCTTGGTCACAAAAAAGTAATAAATGATACGAATGAAAATATGATTACAGCGCAGAGATAGTATACATTTACAAAAAACAATTTTAGCGGCAAATCAAGTTTATCACATAATTCGTAAAACAATATATGTTCCTTCTGAATTTTAAATTTTGAACATAAGGTGACGTGGTGGCTTAATTAACTTAAGATTCATTTTCCTCCTGTTAAGAAAAGATGGTTGATGTGAGTAGCTTATTTTAGCCAATTAGAGGGGTGAAACTTCGGCGAAGCAAATGCAGGCATAAGAAGGTTCGGAACCGCTAACTTAATTAAATATATTAATCTATCGTTAAATATGAGAAATTTCTTTCCGGGCCCCATATGTTTGAATATCGTTTTATTTTCTGAAACCAGAATTTAGCGTCGGTTCCGGGAGTGAGTTATCGGTTTTGGGGTAGCACATATCCGGCTCCAGGAGCCTGTTGCCTGTTCCAGATCAGGAGGAGCGTGACACGACCCGTCCCGCGGCGAGAGATTAATAAGCCTACGGTTATAAATCTGTCCGGACAGGCATTCTTTGCCCTCACAAATAAATAATTATATCTAATAACAGCTTAGCGCGCCAAGGCACACCGACGCTGTTCTCGGCGCTAAATTGAATTAACGGACTGTTCAGAAGATCCGCAACTGGGACGTAAAGCGTGCGCGCAGCCGCCAAAACGTAAAACAGGACCGTCCTACAGAAGCGTGGGATATTATTTATCTTTCATCTTTGACACCTCATAATAACCTCATACATCATGCAATCGCACGTTACAAATCGAACCCGTTCCGCGTAGGCAATAATGTTGCAGCAACAACGAAGCGGTTGGATAAACTTTTCAAAGTCATGGTTACTGAGGACGATTACTAAAATAATTCTGGACCTATTAATTACTTAAACTTATGCTGACCATTTTTATATTAATATTCATTCGTCACTACAAGGAATAATATCAAAGCAGTTCAAAAAGTTCACCTTACAGATTCATTATTGAATTAAATTAATTGCTTGTAAATTTCACTCATGTGACAATTGTTGGATTCAGTGTCTCCTGTAGAAAGAAGAGCGAATGTGAATTATTTAAACAGATAATTGTCCACTTTAGAATTATGTTTTTTCAAGCAACCTGCAGAGTACATGTTTAGGCCACAATTCTCATCAAGCCCGGTTATAATAAATTTTATACCTCGGTATATATACTGTGAAACACAAAACAGATTTAAGCATTCCTTTTCATTGTTTCGGTGTTTGGAAACTATAACAGTTTTGGACTCGATTTTCTTGATTAAATCATACCGGTGGACATGTATTCCAATACAAAAATCGAATGATAAATTTGTAATTTTAAATTATTTAATTTCTTTTTCTAATTTTATTTTCCTGAGCCCATTTTTAATCTTTACTTTGAAAATATTGTGAGGAGTTTAGTGATAATTTCGGCTTTACAAATTAATTAAGGATATTTGTTTTACAATGTATAATCATAACGATTTTTTTCTAGTCTAACAATGTAAACCTAATTACTTATTTCAGAGTAGGAACTGATCTTTTCCTTTAACATATCCGCAACTTGAGGGAAACTCGGTAATCTTAGAAATTTTATAGCTATGAGTGGAAAAAATGAATTTGTATTCGTAAGGCAGTTGTGAAAACCTAGTAAACTTCTAAAACATACGTCTGGATAGAAAAAAATTAACGTTTTAAATATGCCCAACCACTTTTATTTCAATTAATAATGAAATTAAAATAGCGGCTCTATCAACTAGTAATATAAATAAATTGTGTTTGAACGTTGTATACATTAATATACCTAATATATTATATTTTACACATTATATCAAAATTTTGTACCTGTTGTTTCGTTTTTAGGGCAAAAAGAGCTATTTCCATCAATTTGTTTGAGGTGTAAATTTTCACAATTAACCATGTGCGCGTACCTCCATTAACACTTTGTTGGTATATATGTATATATTTCATTCAGAATAAAATTCAAATATTCATTTTTTAATATCGTACTATGTACAGCACCCGTTTTAATATATATATATATATATATATATATTGCTGCAAATAAATCCTATTAACTCAATTTAATTTCATATTCCCTTTTTCAGTCTTTGCTGCAATCCCATAATTTATAACCTACCGTTTTATTAAAACGATGGTACATTATTTGCGCCACCATCATCAAATGTGTGATCTATATTTACTTTATAGCAACTGTTACATCCAAAAAAGTAAATTACTTCCTTTTGAAATGTAATTCCCAATTAAACCTTCATGTTTAGACACAGTTCCTCTTATTTTTTTGGTTTTTCAGCTGACATTTTCCAGAGTCCTTAGTAAAATAAAATCTTGTTTATTTCCTTTTATATTTAATGGAAAATTACATCAGATTCAACAACCATACACTTACAGACATCCTACAATTTTTATTTCAGATTTTTTACATACTGTGTATCAGGTAAGGTTGGGAAATACATGTACATCCCTATTTTCTTATTATCTTCTTCCTCATTTTCTTGTATATTTGTATGCGTTAAGTATCTCATCTTCCTAAATTTTATCTTTTTATAAAAAACTTAGTTCTTTATCCTTCCTTATTTTTACTTAAAAATGCCAATTTTCCAAAAGTATATTATAAAACTTCCTGTTTATAATGTCGTAATAATGTAAATTCCTTCAGGTCATATTTATATGTATTTATTAAATTTCATTCTACATTAAAATTTTAACTTGACGTCTAATAACGATATCCATTCCTCTGTTATTGAAGTTATCAAAGTGCCTAAGACTTTTTTTATACCTCCGCCGTACAACTAACCCTTGAATGTATCCCGTATAGTGTCTTTCCCATAGATTTACCATAATTTGTTGCAGTAAGTGAACTCTATTCTAACAGTTTCAATGGTTTTATATTGAAAATATGTCTTCATAACGCAATTTGTTAGATTCTCATTATGATTCATTCCTTTCGACACTAGCAGTGTCATTGACGGGCTTAGAGAAAGATTCCATTAAGGAATGCATCCAATGGGATACCGTAACTAATGTAAATGGAACAGCCTTATGTTAGAAAGCTACTCTTAAGGACGATGTTCCCGAAAATTCACATGACATACGGTTTCATGTATCATTTATGAACTATAAAATCTACCGTTTACGCATTTTAAAAATGTATTCATTCATTTTATCGACATAGTTCAAGGAATTTTGCTTGCTGTAGTTTCCTGTAGATCAATATAGTAAAGTTAGTATTTAAACCCTATAACTGTTACTAATTAAAATGAGTTGACCAAACCGTTGCGCATGCACCAAACGATGCGCTTTGGACGATTAAAAGAGGCGCATTGCATCTTTGAGCCTTTTTGTATCTCGGACGAGAAGTCCCTATACATTATTAGAAAGCATTGCACAATTAGACATGTACTATAAATAATACGACTAAATAAATGCAATCAATGTCCAAAAATCTGAAATGAAAAAATTTAATAAGTTCTTGTGGTAAACGAATAGAACAGGCAATTCCAAGTTATAATCTCATCTCGCTCTCAGTGTCAACAACTATAGTCCAGAGTTATCTTCACCAAACGAGACGCTCTGTCACTTATAGCGGCGTCATGAATCTATGACCCTCTCGTAAAGGAACAACATTCTTGACTTCTGTACAGTAGTGCCACAACAAACTGACATAAATTAATTATTTTAACTGCGTCAAAGTTAATCCTTATCGTCCCTTAAGCATAGCATATTCTATCCTCCGATCTATTTACTAACCGTTAACCATGAACAAGACGCTACAAATGTTATTGTGTAATATGGTTCATTGGAACACGTCTGTCCAAAAATTGGCGCTTGGTGTGCCAAAGGTGGGCAACCCCTGATATACTCAGTTCGAGGATGATACTATGCTTTATTGTAACACATCGCCTTATTATTTTTGTGTTTTAATTGGCCACTAATAGTTGAAATGGAAAAGTTCAACATTCGTTAGTAAAAAGTGGAAATCCCGGTTCGAAACTTAAAATAGGGTTTGCTGTTTCTTCCACTTACGTTTTCTGAGCGTTTATTGTATACTTTTCTGGTCCTAAGCTAAAAAATTATTACTTGGGTGATTAAATTACTGTGTAATTTATTCGACAAAGATATTGGTGCATATTTTTCAACATAGTCCTGCAACTTTTGAAAGCAGACGTAGGCCACAGTCTATCTTTTTGTCCCCTATAAACAGTCTACTCAGAAAACGTTTTAATGTCCGAAAAAGTACATCGCAATAAAAGTAACTGACTCCGACAAATTACACCATTCAGAGCTTCACTACTACTACAAAAAGATCGTACAATTACTTATACTATTGGAGAAGCTGCGTAGTAGTTCATCGGTGTAGTTACAACAATAAAATATAATAAGTTAAATAAGAATGAATTATCAGCGAGGAAGGAAGGTATTTCGTATCAATGTCCATGACATAAATACGTTATTTCTTGAACATTCGGCCAGGATGTGGTAAACTGGTTTTGAACATACCAGACTTTCACGTGCAACGGAATTAATATCCTTGTAAGTAAATATAATATCTGCTGAATTTGCGAATGAACTAACACGATTTTTTGCCTAATATATATGAGATTTCTTCAACCGATACTTCCAGTTGTGGTTATCCTGTTACCGGCAATTTGTTTCGGCTTGTAAGCTGTTTCTGCAGGATTTACTCAAAATAATCATGCCTAAGAATTTGTTAGCCAAGAAGCACCTAATTCCCAACTCCCGACACGTACGGGCTTTTCATTACGATCCTGCTCGGAGTTGGTATTCCCGTAGTGATGCCATAATTAATTAGCAATCATCATCCGGCTTTTGGCAAAATGGTGTTTGGATAACGAGAACTTTCGGCACAGCAGATGGTGCTATGCTTTATTGTAACACATCGCTTTATTATTTTTGTTTTTTAATTAAAAAGGCGAAGCTGAGTTATTACCTTGCTGATGTCATAATTAATATCATAGACCAATTAACATTAGAAAATATGAGCAATTATTGCGAGCTGTAATTAACATATACGAATAAATTAACACAAACTCAAACAAGGCAGCTGATCTAGATATCTGCATATGATAATTGTTGTGTTTTGGAATAATTGGCGTTCAAAGTCGGTAACGGACCCCTCTCCTAACGAGTTAAACCATTCGAAGACATTAATTAACTAAAATAACGGGTGCAAAAATAAATCTCTTCATGAAATTATCTTCGCGTCGAACACGTGGAAAGAACATGTCTTATTATATAGTGGCTTGGCTGCAAAATAAATGAACAAATCTTTGTCAACATGAAGATATATTACACATGTAAAAGGTGCTAAACAAAGCGGCTTAGCGTTCTGTAAAGTCATTTATTCATTGGAGCTATTTAAAATGCAATAAATTTTAATAAACTGTTAATTGAAGTGTTTATAAGGTCATAAAACACTGGTCGTCGACCTTCGACGAAGTTCCATAACTTTCACAATTTCTTCCAGAAAAGAGCAACTAACGGAGATTATTATTTTAATTATATTGAAATAAAACTTACATACAAAAGAATTTCAAAAGAGCAGAGGTAAGGTTAAAATTTAAATATACGCCTATTTCAATTACAAAACCAAAATACTTCAATTAACAACCATTAGAAATCCACACAAGGAGCTTTCTGTCATTCGACCAAAATCAAGTTGAATATTAGTAATTTATATGCATATTTTTAATTTAATTTAAGTTCATTATGGAAGACGTCCGAAAACTTGTTTGAAGTTTGAATTGTGGAATTTTTCAAATTGAAATATATTACTTGGAGGACTCATATATGAAGTTGTTTTATATTTGAATAAAACAAATTTCAATAACTTAGATAAATTCAAAAAATAGTCATGGGTCAATTTTTAGGTTTATGTATTAAATTTAACATTGTGATATAATTTCATCACAAAGTTACGTAATTTATTCAAGCATTGTTACAGAGTCACATTTTTTAGGGTCAAGTGTAACAAAAATAAAAGAATATTAAATGAGTAATCTGCTTTGCATTTCACTTAAATTAGTAGTTTCATGTGATGTCCGTTCCTCATATTATATACTATTCTTATAATCAATTTGTTATAAGATATTACATTATAAATAAATAGGAATAAAAGTACATTAATACAATTTCATAATTTCTATTGAATTATTTCCGGTATAAGATTTTCGCGCCTCTTTTATCATTCCATGATTGATTGTTTCACGTTCGTTTTTTTTTAGTTACTGCGAAGTAATGTATCTTGCTTGTCCTAGATAACATGTGACGTTAGATAAGGTTCATAATTGTTAGTAACAATATACATAATAAAAAATAATAGTAATTATCGACATTTCTTCGAGCTTTTAATCCGTTTAGGTTGTAATACCCATATTGGAGGTGAACGTGACAAGCTGCATGAGGGTGATACAGTAAATAAAAGAGAAGAACGATAAATTTTATAAAACTGCATCACGTAGGTCGAACTATTGGGTACTTGTCTCAAGCCCTTCCGAATAGCAGCCTAGGCCAGTTTAGGCTGCAGCTGGTCGACTGACCCAATAGGATCGCCAGACAAGGTCAATGACCCCAAAACGTTTCTCCTCCCAAAAGAAGCAGAAGTACCTCAGTATCTGAAACCCTTAAAAAACCAGAGAGGGAACGAGGCATCACTGAATGTAAACCCTATCCTCACTCTGGAGAGAGACTTTTGTGAGAGGTAAGCTATGTTGCAAGATGACATAAACATATATTAAAGTGGTGGATTTACTTATAATGGTACGATTTTGTTGTGTGACATTTAAAAATAACATTTTCCACAATGAACACAAGTATTTTTTCTTGTTAACAGGCTACATGAAGGTGGTCCTGAAACAGGCAACTCCCCTTTAATAGAATATGAAGGGAATTGAAAAGGGGGGATGTGGAAGGTAGAGCACGGTAGCCAAGGGTTGACTAGGGCCCCCGGGCTATGCTTTAAGGATCCTACCCGGTGTTTCACCTAAAGAGATGCAGGGAAAACCCCAGAGACCCTGCATCAGATAGGTCGGGCATTGGGTACTATTCTCAGGCCCTTGCGATTGTCGGGAGACGAGTTCAACTTCTAACATGCGAGAGACAATCTATATGGTACGTGTTGGTATGAGTGCATATTATTCAATCACTTGATTAGTTTTCACATGCGAATTTCGTGGGAATGATTTCATTTCGATATTATAAGGTACGAGTCTCGTAGTGACGTCATAGTTGACGACCCATGATTTTGGTCGGTATTAGAACCACTGCTGCCTATTTATGAAGATACAATATGCTAATTTAGTAAGGTAGATAAATAGTCCAACAATTGTCTGACCAGTACATTTTTATTTAATTAATAATTACATGACCTTACGAGGTTGAATATCTTAAGGTACATACTTATCCTCAATGTTCTATGATATCCGCTATAAAAAGCTGTTTTCAAAAAATAAAATTTTTAACATTTAGTTATTTCACTCTCTAAACGTTATATTTGTCATAAATGGAATTCGTCACTTAAACATGCATTCAGTTGTCCTTGTTTTCCTTCAAATTGTGTTTGATTATCAAGAAACACTTTCTCATTCATATTAATTTTAATAGCTTTATTATTCCCCACATTCAGGAGGAGGGACGCATGTGAGAGTGGAAAAGACGGTGAAGTGTTTAAAGGGACATGCTTGAAACAAATGGCAATGGAGTCGAATAGTGCGTGGCATTACAGAGGCTTTACGTCTTAATTATAAATTGTAATCTCGACGAACTTAGAAAGTCCTTAATATTCGCCGATGCATTGTATGCAGATTGCAAGGCGAGTTCATAATCTCCCCTGTGACAAAAGTGCCACGAAGCCTTGTAACCTTTTTTTTGTATGACGCTGCGTTATGAGGTTTCTATTTGCCTGAGTTCTCAGCAAGTGGGCTATCTTGTTTCCGTCAGCAGATTAAATTGATTGACGGAGTCAGAAGTTGACTACACAAGTGGAAAGCTGTGATAGCTACGTTCTAACAACCAAATGCGGAAACTAATCGTTTAGCGACTGTCACTGAGACCATAGAAATTCAGTGATTAAAGCCTAAATCATTTTATAAAACACACTCACGAAATGCATAGCGAGTTCTGTGTACCGAAATTAAATTTATACTATGAAATAGAATTTAATTTCATACCAATGTTCTAGAACACCTATACTTTTGAATCGAAATATAAAAAATGAAATGAGAAAACTCAGGGTACTAACGTCAGAAAGTACTTTCATTATCACATGATTTATAAAATTTCAGACAATATATACGTACTAAGAAACTAAGATAACATTTCAAAGAGTTTGATTTGGAAAGAAGGTTATGTGTGTTAAAGAAGTGCATGTTGGGAGATTTATTTCCAGTATCTTTGTATGAGTTATAGGATCCTTGGGAGGTTGCCCTGGCGAGCACATGGCGTTTGAGAGTTATGTCTTAATTTAATCTTTTTGTTCAGATAAACGGTGAGTTATTAATAAATGATATACCAATTCACTAAAATACGCAAGACCATAGGTAGAGCATCTGATGGTTTGCATGAGAATATACGTCCGAATTTGTTTGTGTATCTGCGTGAACACGTGACTTGCGTTTAGGCTCTATAAAGTATTTTGAGTTATTAGATGAAGACTAAGAGATATTTTGCAGCTATGATGTCACGCTTATAACGCGATATTTATTTTATTACTTGTAATGTAAAAATTAACAAAGGATTGTAAGGTTAAGTGGCGCCGACAAGTCGGCGCAGAGAGGGGCTGTAAGCCTCTGGAATGCCGTCACAGCACGTCCAAGTCTGTCCTGTGCTATTTACGCAAATAGAAAACATCAACGAAACAAACAATATTTGAATACCACGTGGTTACCTCGGCCGATGGGGTTTCGTGGGTAAAGGTAAATATAGTGCAAAAATAGATTTATCGAGGTGTGTGACATAGCAATGAGGCTGTGTAGAATCATTCGACTGTGAGCTTATGCTTGTTTCTGGACGCGACATGTGCTGAAGAAGACGGCGCCATATAGAGAAGCTGTAATAAGGTACGTTGCCAATTTTCCATTCCATGTCGTTTAGGAGGGATCGCCCACGGTATTGAACCTGAGATTAAGTAGATCTGATTGCTTCGCCGAACCCTAAATTCCTTGTAAATATTTCATTCATTAATGTCTCCCTATTAAACACTCTTGTGTAAATAAATTTCCTAAGATTCCTTAAATACAATTTAATTTAATTCCCATTCCTCCTACACACTGACGTTGGAAAGTCGTGACGTCTACAGAATGTAGTCAACTGCATCATGTTAACAGGTATAGCCGGGTGTTTCCAGAAACTGGAAGCAGAGAAAAGACAATTCCGGGCATTGCAGGAAGCCATATTTTCCGGACGCACGTGGTGGACTCAACGTCTTTGCATTATTTCAATGTTAGCTAAGAACGGATATTGTGACGTCAAGATGCCAAATTTGGCACAGGGCCCAAAGCTATGCATGATATTTAATTGTTTTAAATATGCTAATGTTAGATATGTGTAAAAAGTGAAATACATTTGCCTGAAAAGGTTTCGAGTGTCATATGCGCACCTAAATCTCGAAAAGTAAATGTGGGTTGCCTATATTATTAATTTATAATACTATATATTTATTTAAATTATAAACATTTAGCGTTGTCAGAGAGCTGACTCCCTGAGAAATAATAAACTTCTAAAGGATCGTCGATACGATCGTACGTAAATTAGTTCTATTTTTCACGTCAGGTAAATTTTTATATTTAGTAATTGTTCATTTCTAAAAGCAAGTAAAATATTATTAATTTAACAGTGACATTCAACACAGGTAAAAGTAATAATTTGAATAAACTTTAATAACAACAATATTGTACATGTATAAAAATGTCAACACAACTCAGTTTTTTCATGTTTTTGAACACGTTTGTTTGTTTGTTTTCCGTTTTCAGCAAATTCCGTACTCGTGTTGAAAAAAAGAGTGAGGGCTATTCTCGGTAGATATCTTTATTTCCAAGGTGGATGAACCCGACCTGTCCCTAACCATGAGCTTCAAAACAACTAAAAACTCATTTTGGAACCACTCAAACTTTAGACCCCTGCAGTTCGAAAATTCTGAGAACACACAGTCGATTGGAAATTCGATTCTCTGCAAGTTTCATAAAACGATTTTTTCTTCTCAGACCTTCGGAAACGGGTCAAAATGACAGCTCTCTGTAAAAAAAGTACCACTCTGACGATTTTTTGCCATTTACACAACATAGGATTGAAAATAGGTTGGATTTGACAACAGAAATATATTTAGACTTTTGGAAAACGAGTTTTTACACGTCTCTCTTGCTGAATGTTATACCACTGGAGTAGAACTGTGAATGTAGTGTACCCTCAAGTACTGTAAGAAACTTATCATTAATTACACCCCTGCTTTATTGTTTACGTAAACCCAGGTAACGTCGGGTACTCCAGCTAGTTATGAACTAAAATTAATCCCATCATCCTTCACGCACAGTTAAAAGTAATGCATTTAGCGGAATTTGGTTACATATTCTTTTCTCTTATTGATGTAGCAAATTCCGCTTATATGTGACTACATAACAAGCATCGCCTCGTTCTCTACCAGAAAAGTATTCACTGTACAGGGATACGTTTTGTACGTAATGAACGATAATAACTACAAAAGTTTTGGGACTCAGTATAACTTCTATACATTGTGTTTCGTTTTATCTGCTCGTTTCTTTGTTGTTTCATACTTGGACTGAAGTTACCACGGATGTTCAGATTTCTCATCGTTCAGCTCCGAGAAGTGACTTGTCTTTCATATAGTGAGCTACTCTGTAAATGTCTCGTTTTTTTAGACTGTTTCCATGTTATGTAATTACATTTAGACTATTAATTAATTTGTAATTTTTATACAGTATTTTTAGTTATTTTGTACAAATGAAGTTAAATGGGCACGCTTTGTGTTTAAACCGTTATAGATCTATAATAATAATCATATTCCGTAGATCCTGTAAAGAAGCTAAGCTTCAATGATGTGGAATGGGTCAGGGTGTACATTTATTACATTATATTATTGTATAAAAGAAAAATATACTTATAACAAATTTTGTATTATAAATTACTCTTCTCCGATTCTTCTATAAATTCCTTTATTGAATAGAAGGAGTGGCTAAGCAAAAATGAGCGTAATTCAGTGTTAAATTTACCTTGATTTTCGGACAACTGTTTAATTCTGTGCGGCAGTCTGTTGAAGATGGATATCCCTGAATAATGCACACCTTTCTGTTCAATTGACAATGTTTTACATTTTTTATACAGATTATTTTTGTTCCTTGTATTGAAGGGATGAATATCAGAATTATTAAAAAATAAGTGCCTATTTGTGATTAAAAATAACATCAATGAATAAATGTATTGGCACGTCAAAGTGAAAATACCTAACTTTTTGAACAGAGTTCTGCAAGAAGTTCGTGAGGAAACCTGACATATTGCTCTAATAACACGTTTTTGACTAATAAAAATCTTATCTATGCCTACTGAGTTGCCCCAAAATATAATACCATATGATAAAATAGAATGAAAATATGCAAAGTATACTAATTTTCTTGTTTTTAAATCACTGAAGGTGGACATTGCTCTGACAGCATCACATGTAGCTGAGCTGAGTTTCTTAAGTAATTGATTAATCTGATCAGTCCAATTTAATTTATTATTTACTAAGAGACCTAAGAATTTAACAGAGGAAGTTTCATTTACATTTTTGCTGTCGTATTTAAGTGTTATAGATTGTAAAGTTGTGTTGAGTGTGTGAAATTGCATGAAATGTGTTTTGTCACAGTTTTTTGTTAGTCCGTTCACATTAAACCATGTTAGCAGGTTAGTTAAATTATTGTTACTTGCCTCTTCTAGTGTGTCTTTGTTACTTTTTACTATTACACTAGTATCATCTGCAAAGAGGATAGCTTTAGAAGTTGAATCTATGGTATTAGGAAGATCATTTATATATATATATAAGGAATAATAATGGCCCTAATACTGATCCCTGTGGGACCCCAGTTTTAATAATTCCCCAATCTGATTTATGTATTTCACCTGTGCACGAGTCTTTTAATACTACTCTTTGCATTCTATTTTGTAAGTATGAATTAAACCAAGAAAATGAAGTTCCTGTTATTCCATAGTACCTCAGTTTTTTCTAGCAATATGCTATGGTCTACACAATCAAAAGCTTTACTTAAGTCACAGAATATACCTAATGGGTGATTTTTTTATTTAATTCTTCTATTATGTCGTCTAAAAGAGTAAAGATCGCTTTCTCGGTTGAATATCCTTTTATAAACCCAAACTGTGAATCGGTGAGTAAATTATGTTTGTTCAGATGTTTTATAACTCTGTTGTATCCTACTCTTTCAAAAATTTTTGATAATACTGGCAACAGTGATATGGGGCGATAATTTGATATATCTTCTTTATTCCCCTGTTTGTACAGTGGAGTGACTAAAGCACATTTGAGCTTATCTGGGAAGACTCCAGAAAGAAGTGAACGATTACAAATGTAACTAATTACTGAACTAATGCTACCTGTTTCTTGTTTGAGTATAATGCTTGAGATACCATCATGCCCTGATGAATGTTTATTTTTTAGAGTGTTTATTATTTTTTTAATTTCAGTTGGAGATGTCAAAGAAAAGTTCAAATTACTTTCCTGGACTGGATAGTTTTGTTTCAAAAGTTGTAAGGCATTTTCCATTGATTTATTTGTATTCATCCCTATTTTCTTTGCAATGCTTAAAAAGTGATCATTATGTTAGCATACGATTGATTCTATTAATTATTTTTAATTTCATTTAGGGTGTATGTCGTTTTCTTAACTAAAGACTAATTGAATTGATAAAATCTATTAAAAATGCCTATATTATTTCACTGAATTTATATTGCTTAAAGGTTAATAATAAAACTTTTACAATAAATCATTGATCTTGCCACTCAAGTGGATTAATGACAATATGATTATTACTATGAACTACACTCACAGAGATTCTTCGTACTTAGAAATATAATATTAAAAATGAGACAGTTGCATTATTTATAATGTAATATACCATACATAGCAGAACAAATAGTTCGTGTCTAGCATGTTTTCATGAAATATGAAAAGTAGGTTAGCTAATCGTATTAAATTAATAATTTTCAATAGTTATAAGAAGATTTTATCTACTTACTAATTTGAATAAAAGCGGAGAAGAATTAATTGACACGCTATAGCTATCTTGTTGGACCTAAATGGGCATTCTTTGTGTTTTAACCGTTATGGATCTACGCTATGGTTGGATTGAATTATTATTGGAAAGGAAAGCCTCCAAAACATTTGCATTCCATTCACCATATCGGAACTCGCAATTCTTCCTTCCTCTCAGCAACGTCCGCGTCGACCTCCAGGCTTCTCCGAATCTCATCCCCTTCGCACGCCACCTTGACTATATAATCACGCGAAAAGCTCAGTGCGAAATACAATAGCAAAATGAGATGAAGTTACCTTCATGTAGCTGCAGTGAACGAATCGGGTTCGTGACTATGAAGAATTTTGGTGCGACTGTTTAAATGTTTCACCGTAATTGTAACCATTTACTATTCTATCCATGAGTTTTCTTATTTACTATTTAGTTTTTCTTAATCTACAGCTTAATAAATTTTTCGTTTCTCATATTATAAATATAATATTCTAATGATCTGTTTATCAAGTTAATTGACTGTGGGAATTATTAATATTTTATTTTAAGAGTAACGTTAACCACATGATATCTTTTGTGTGTGTGTGTGAGAGAGAGAGAGATATATATATATACTAGATAGATTTACTAGCCTGTTGGCATTGATATTTTACATAATCAAATTTTTGTATTTTTAAAAAAACAACAAAATGCGTCGATTATGATAATTATTTTAAAAATATATTGCTCTACTTAAGTATACTAGTTCGACATTCACATTTTGTAAGTATTGAGGAATATTAT
Source organism: Eucriotettix oculatus (assembly GCA_034510155.1). NCBI lineage: Eukaryota > Metazoa > Arthropoda > Insecta > Orthoptera > Tetrigidae > Eucriotettix > Eucriotettix oculatus. Next base: position 62,697,215 of record CM067377.1, read on the forward strand.
AAAATGGATAAACTAACTTTTATAATACTTCACAAATATTTTACAGTTATATGTATTCATTAAATAATCTATATTCATTTTTTATATTATGTTAATATTTTCTATTATATACTTTTCAGTTTTATTTTAAAGGTTGTATATTCTTTCATTGTTTGATATCGTTTGTAATATTATTGTAAATTTTGTGTCCACAGTAGAATAAAGTCATGATAATTTTTTGCTTTTCTTAACATTATCCAAATGTTGTGGGCTTGCATCATTCTACTTCCAACATTTTTCACATATTTGGACAATATTGGAGGTAAATTTCCATGAATAACTTTGAAACTGAAAATACATACGATGTAATACATTCTTTGACCTTGTAGTTGATGCGACTATATACAATTAATAAAAAATATATATTCTTTGTCTGACGAATATAAAATGTAATGCCGCTAAAACGACGTTTATACTAGTGAATCTGTCACATTTTAGTATGACTCATTGCTCGATTTTGGGCTTCTTGAAATTTATTTATATGTGGAATGAAAGATAGTTTCCTATTCTGTTCACAGAAACCTATTTTTCCCTATCTTCTTAAAAATATAAACACAATGATCTTCAAAGTCCAATTTCTCATAAATACTTACTCTTAATTATTTGAAATTATTTACCGATATTTAATATTTATATTTTCTCTGAGTATTTTTCTTACTCCTTTAATGATCATAAAAATTTTTTTTCTTCATTCATTTTTAATTTGTTATCGCATATACTAGGGCGTTGCTGGTTGATGCTTAATGGACAGGCAGGATGTTTGGTTTATTTTTGTATCCGAAGTAACTACAGTTTGGAGATGAAAGAAATCAACCAAGAATGCCTTGAGAGAGATTTAATTGAGGTTCTACAATAAAAGAAATGATACTTTTTTGTTGGTTCCTAAGATTAACAGTAACTAAGAAAAGTTTTTGTTACATGAGTCAACGCTCAGTATTATGTTTAATAAGAATCATTACATATGAGATACAAAAGCGTTAGTATATAATTACAGTACCATTTCTGGATCAAACCGTTCTCTTTCCTGTCTTCTCTTTGGCTGTTCTAACAGAATCCTGGGAAAACTTTATGGTATTTGACCTGAAGGGTTCACATAGTAACTATTACACGGAAAAAATGCACAAAAGTAAAGAAAATCACATTTGGGGCGAGTTGAACACAAATTAAAAAATTAAATCTTCTCCCTGCCATCAATTTACTTATGGACTTCATTTATAAGGTTGTCCTTCTACAGGTTTTTTTATCAGAAATTATTTAATTAAATATTTTATTTTATTTCAAATTTATGTTACAAATTTCCTTTAATTTTATTAAATTTGTAAATAACAATTTATACCAAGGTCTTATTTTTCCTCAAGGTAGTTTCGTAGGGGAGATATTTCACGTACACGATATGTATAAATCGATTTCTTTTCCTATCGAAGGTAAGAAAATTGATCCTGTACGCAATGATAGATCTCCAAAGTAGTCTTGTTGCGTCGCGTGACACATATATTGTAACCATATATTTTTCCTTTCATGTAAAATTCGAGCTAAACTTTCTAATGCATAACTCAGGACATTTTGCTTGAAGTGCGTAAATACGATGTGCAGTAGAAAACGTTTCCGATATTTTAGCGGGGATAGACCGGAACTACGTTTACCTCGAGTCATTCTTAACTTAAGTTGTTTGGCTGAAACCAATTCTGAGAACATTGTCGCAAGGAAATATAGTTTTCCATTCACGAAATGTTGTTCGTTAAGAAACTGGTCCGTAAAAGCTAAGTCAATATGTATAGGGTGTGGTGAAAAGACGTTGCCTCAGTCTGTATATCCAGTTCCTACGAATTAGATATATTATATCAATCATGACAGTAACGTTCCGCAGACATGCTTGAAGGGGAAGCTTCCTCTAAAAAGACCATACTTACCCTCGTCTCCTTCTCTTCTGACCCTCGTCTCCTTCTCTTCTGCTCAAGGAACATGCCATGTTATAGCGTCGTATGACAACGTAAAAATGTCCACCTTTTTACCTCTGCGGTTCCATCATATACCATCTGGACCAAGTACCTTCGAAAACATCATAACAATTCAAATGATCTTATCCTGACAATCCAGCCTGGACACGACAGCAATCATTTTCTGTCCCAGACGTTGAAAATGTTCCGTACATGTGCGTCGAAAAGTAATAAATGTTTCGTATGTATCGCACGATATTTCCAGTCGCTGAGAAGAGCTGCCATATTATAAAATGGATAAACTAGCTTATATCATACTTCACAAATATTTTACAGTTATATGTATTCATTAAATAATCTATATTCACTTTTTATATTGTTTTAATGTTTTCTATTATATAATTTTTCAGTTTTATTTTGAAAGTTTGTATATTCTTTCATTTCTTTATATAGTTTGTAATATTATTGTTATTGTATACGAAAGTTCATACTTTCTAAATTCTTCATTTGTAACACATGCATAGAATCTACGTAATTGGACTAACGTCTGTGTAGTACCTACAAATAAATAAATAAATGGCTGAAGAGAAAGTCACTTCTGTTACTTGGGTCTTGACCTCGGTAATGTTCGTACTCTGCAATTTTTTAACAAACCAGGTATTTAAAATTATGCCTCGTTATACATTCTACTCCCTTCAGCCTTTTTAACGGTCCATGTTTTACAAATATACGTAATCCGATGTTTATAGCTACGAAGGAGAGTAAAAATTATAATAAAAATGAGTTGTTTTATTTAAAATATTTCGTACTTCCTGAATTAAAAAATATAACATAGAGGGATTTTATATTTGGTGAAAAGACTTAAGGTGGAACTGTATTTTTGTGAACATATTTTCAAAAACGAGATCCGCCCATCTGCTGTTAAAATACATGCATCTGCACAAATGTTAACTCTGTATAGAAACACAGCTTAGCAGAATACTTATTTTGACAAATGACCGATCCATTATAATGTTTTATCGGATATCAGAGTAGGAATGCAGAAAAGCAGGATCGGCGTAAAAGGCAATTAAACGCTCGCCGAGAAATTCATTTTGATTTGCGAACACGGCGAGAATTTCAAGTGAGCAATTGGTGTGAGGTTGTCCAGCATATAAATGCGGAGGAGTATCAGCAGTAGGCATCGCTATAAAATGTCTGAGTTTCGCGTGGCTCGTGGTAACGGGAAGAGGCGTGCACGACAGCAGGCCCGAGGTCAGGCGGGAGCATCTGCCGGACGTGGGAACCTCTCAGCCGCTAGTCCCGCACTCACAGACCACAAAATACTCGCAAAAAATGACCAATCAAGACCATTTCAATACTTTATGAGGTCACAGTTCAGCGAACCGATTTGCACAAGATAACATTCTTGTTCACTTGTCTATCGATACTTACGAAGTTATTTGCCTAATCAATATTCCTCCACCATTTTCGTATCAATAATCGAAGCCATTTTATGGATATAACTGGCAGAACATTTCAAATATAGAACCTTTCCCTATCCAGTAATAAATAGAGGAATATGATGCCTTTCTATCTTTCACCATGTCAGAATACGGCAGAGTGATAATTCTTGGGTGGTTATTGAACATGAAAGAAACTGAGCTAAAAGCTGAATATTTTCCCCCGATATATCTGTGAAAAAAGTTTTCGTTCCCTTCTATTTTGTAACTTGAATTTCATATTTAGGCGTGTTATAAACCCGTTTGTTTCCACAGTTTGAAGAACATCGGAATGGCTTGTATTTCGCACAGAACGATGCTCAGACTGCCATCTACTTGGAAGTACATATTTACGTGGAATATCCTAGTACTATACCAGGGTTGTTCGATAAGTCTAGTAAATTTTTCTATGAAAGAGCGGGAAATTTATCCCTTTTGTGCCTTTGTTGGTAAAAATGATCGTTTCAAAGACTTCAATAAAAGTTTTAAATATATTCCAGTCATAGTTTCTGTTGGCAGCCTTCTGTAGTGTCATGAGGAGAAAATGGAGCTAATAGAATTTCACGCTGTCATTAAACGCTTTCATTTGAAGGGTTGGATAGCTGCTCCAAAATGCCCAACCTACCTGATGCAGGTTTTCTAGGGTTTTCCCTGCATCTCTTTAGGTGAAACACCGGGTAGGATCTTTAAACCACAGCCCGGGGGCCCTAGTCAACCCTTGGCTACCTTACTATACCTTCCTCTACCTTCCGCATCCCCCTTTTCATTTCCCTTCCTATGCTATTAAAGGGGAGTTGTCTGATTCAGGATCACCCTTATGTAGCCTGTTAACCCAAAAGAAAAATCAAAACCGAATTAGATTAAGTTCACCAGTATTGATGACCATTTCATTCTCGATTAATAAATTTAAACGAGGTCGCAGAAGCACAGTCGATGAAACTCGCTCATGACGCCCAATTAAGGTCCTCACACAAGGAAAACTTCGTAAAACTTCACAATGGAAGATCGCAGACAAAAGTATGTGAGGCAGCTGATGCCGTAGGCTTCTCAACTGAATAATTACATTTCGTCCTCCATGAAAAACTGGCCATGAAAAAGCTTTTAGCGCGGTGTGTGCCACGACTGTTGACAATTTACCAAAAAGGATTCGGCAAAACATTTCAACGCAGAATGTAGTAATGTTTAGGAGTAACCCACGAGACGTTTTCCGTAACTTCGATCAATCACTATACTCTTTAACTAGCCGAAACAAAAGTTGGTGAAAATGCACTGAGAAAGGCCAAGACTGATTTCTCCGTTGGAAAGGTGATGGGCCACTATCTATTTTGGTTCTCAGGTTATAATATTCATAGATTTTTGGAGAAGGGAACAACCATAACCGTGCTTTACTATGTTGCTTTGTTGCATCGTTTGAAATGGGTGCTGATTGAGAAACGATCAAGAAAGTGCTGTTTCACCAGGACAATGCCCCAGCGCATATAGCAGCAGTCTCAATGGCGAAAGTGTACGAGTTAAGATTTTAATTGCTTCTCATCCACCCTATTCACCAGACCTAGTGCCCAACGTGAGAATTTGGCTTGGTGGGAAGAAATGTTCATCAAATGCGTAAGTGGTCGAGTCCGTGAAGTAATGTTTTGCAGAGTTTGACAAAACATATATTTTTCGTGGGTTGAAAGAATTGGAAACTTGATGGGTCAAATGTATAGCCAAGGAAATAGACTATGTTGAGAAATCAACTAAGTCCTCAATAAATAAATTTTTGGTTCCCTTTTTACCAGAATTATCAAACATCGCTCGTAAACATACCAGAAGCAGATCCGAAGCGTATCATGGGGATAAAACAATTTTGTAAAGTTTATATTTGGTATTATCATAATTAATTAATCGAACTCCAAAATCATTTCAGTTTGATCTATTTGATATCTGCAAGTTTATATTACATATTAATAGATAATAATAGTTTTTGAACAAAGATTTATTTAAAAATGTTAGTATTTCGTAATTTGAATGAAGATCCATTCCAAATGTTGTAACAATTGTTATTCAAAAATACAAATTTCTATTATTCAGTAAGCGGTAATTCTTTGTCTCCGCGAGAGATCTGTATGATTTATAAATCTAATGGATTTAGAATGGATAGGTTATTCATGTAGCTATAATGTAGGTATAATATCAATAAAACAACGACTGATATGTTATTGTATTCTTCATTACATTTTTAATCATTTTTATATCTTCCTCGAAGAAACGATACGCTATACATAAATTTATTGAATTGATTATTTAAATACCTCAATTTTCAGTGATGACTAATAATGTAAAAACGAATTTATCACTAACGTTGTTAATTTGCTTTTAAAAATATTATTTGTTCCACAAAATGCATTAATTTGTTATAAATTACATTGCTTTCCTATGGGAAGGGGGAGAACATTCCCCCGTATATATGTATAAGAATATATATGGTTTAATATTAGAGCTATCATAGTTATAAATAACTAAATTTTAGCGGAGAGTGTGCTGTTTTTATCACTCTGTTAGAAGTCCTGAAGGAAAACATTTCTGTTAATAACCCGCCCCCCCAATGACCTGAGAGAAATGTAATTTATCTGTAACATCAAATAAATTTAATGTCTAGTGCATGTGAGCATTATAGAAAGAGAAAGATAGAATGATATTTAATTAATATAGTTTCATAACGATTTGTGGACACGTATGTTTTCGTATAAATGTTAATGAGAAACAATCTAAAAATGAATACAATTATTAGATGTGTCGATGGTTGGGTAAATTTGTATTGGTTAATTGAGCTTAAGTACATGGCCCATTCAAAAAAGTCAATTCGAATTATAAGAGTTGATACAGTTGATGTGTTTAAGCCCGAAATATATAGTTTGGAAGTTGTTTACAAAAATGTAACTGTCTAGGATTGAAATTAACTATAGTCATCACTTTTTTTTCAAGGACATTAAGTATGATTTAATTGAAAACAATCATCTTTTTATGGTTTGTATGAGACCAAAGGTAAAGAATAACTCGGAATGGATTCTGACACACCCTGAGCTCACTTGACTTATAAATAAATTATGGAAACAGCAATCCAATTTACTGTGCAACTGCTCGTGTATGGAATAACGTCCGATTTGAAATTCCGAGATGTTTCGACAGCGGCTGCTGCGTGTGGTCTTCTCTATCTCTATTCTAAATCAGCGGAAACGTTACTCTTTTTTTTGTTGTACGGCGAGCCCATGGCTACCAGTCGCTGTTTCCTGCACAAAGCGCCGCGTTTCAATAGCAGTATCGCCGCCACTTATCAATTGTTATAAATAAGGACTAACGCTCGGCTTACTTGAGCAATCAGCGATAATGGTCGAGGAGTTCCTCCCAGGTTGGCGCAATAGTAGCCTTGCACCCTCGTTACTGACGACTGCTCAAATGGCCTTGCACGGGTGTAATTTAAAACAAGCCGCTGAAACCAGCTGGAGAAGCATACAACTTCTTACTAACATTTTATGAAGAAACGGAATTTCACGCCAGCGAAAATTGTTATGGCAGCAAAGCAGCCTCACTTGGGCGCAGGCCAATTCCAATGGACATCGGACGGCGGATTGCGAGAAATGGGCCCGAAATTGCTACCTTAAACCTCCCGGACGGTTCCAGCTATGACAAAATTATGATTGCGATTGCGAGCCACGACACGTGCAAAATTCCGAAGATGGACTTCCTGTGATTACGTGTGGGAGAAATTTATGAGTTGATTATTCCGACGGCTGCCTATAATAGTAATCAAGGACCGTTAAGAATTGAATTCTAAGCACCAAACGTGCGCAATTCCGGGAACATACGCCCCGTTATCGGCTGAATTTTTTTCCTGGTCAGGGTTCCAGGAAAATGTGTAGTAATTACTGTAACATACTTAAATAACGTTTTTAGTTAGTCCTAATTTGCTTTCCTCTCACCTTGTCTTACTTAAAGAGCGTTCAGTGCTCTAAAGGTGAGACATCCTGATCCTGATACTATTGCACTTTTACTGTATGTAAAATAACCGTCTTAAAAGCTTAGAGTACAATCTCTGGCAATGCGTAACTCCAAGTTAGGTGTGCCTGCGTTCGTGTAGTAGGTCTTTCCTTATTTAGATAAAGTATTAGGTTTACAGGTCTATCAGCACCTACAGTCATTAGTACGAGCAAACCAAGAGGAGAGAAACTAGTGATGTCTTGAATAGTAATGTGTTACACAATTCTCGTGCGCACTTAGGCAAACCCATGTTTTCAATTAACAGTAAGCTTTAAACTCAACGTTACATTAACATCTACTTTCTCGCTTTCGTTTATTTTGCGTAGAAGCAAACTCAGGACCCTGAATAGAAAATGTTAAGGCATTTAAAGAGACGTTCAACAAACATTCCACGGATGTCGTTTAGTTCTAGACTGTAGTAAAATTTCTACAGAAAAAATTCTAATTCCTGCTAAAGAAAGGTATCAAAATCAAAAGAATAGACTTTCTAGAAAATGACAGCTATAATGGAAAGTGTATAATAATATTTTATAATCATAATTTCCTTCATTTCCTAACTTGTACACAAAAACTCTGACAGTTTAAATGGACTTTTCGATCCACCCAGATTGACAGCCTGAGACGTCTCTCTTTCCGGACCCTATTCCATTCTATTCGCTCCTAAAATATCTGCTATTGAAGGAAAGAATTGACCTACCAATTATTTGGCCCAACACTTCCTATTTATACAACCCTAACGTGTTCTGATTTTTATAACAAGTATGAGTGCTTCTAAGAGGTTATGATTGAGTATCTTCTTGAGAAATATAATCATTCCAGAGCGTTTTTCACTGATGATTAAGAATCTAATGATAGGGGTGAGCTGAATTTAGCGATTCAATGTCAGTTAAAAAGTTTCTTCAGCAAAAACGGCTGAAATATATGCGAAACCGATGGAATTATGGTATTACAAAGACAATGAATAAAATTTCCCTTTGATTTTGACCGATTTTCTCATGACGATAAACTCACTCTCCAACCACCGATGTAGAAGTGGTTTCATCAACGAAAACAGGGACCTTGTTTGGAAGATAAAAGGAAACAACCAAGAAATAACCATCTGCTAGATCCCGGCTCATGCGGTATCTTGGAAAACAAGCTTGCCGACAAAGCTAGGCCACCTTGCAACTAAACCGCTCGAATGAACGTACCTGATTAAGAAAAGATATAGTGATCGGATGCATAAACCTCCTGACTGAAAGATAGATTAAGGGTAGAAAAGGAAAAAAACGTAAGAATCCTCTTTAAAGAAATGGAATCATACAAAGAGATAACCTATCCACTTGAAAACCTGAAAAGACAGCTGATCATTGTTTCAAGACTCGAATCCTTCGACTCCCGCCTTACGCATTCATTTCTTTTTTCCAGGTCTCCTCAGCCTTCCTGCTCCGATTGTAACAGTGGCCTGACGGTGCCGCACTTTGACTGCCTCCGCTATGACACCATCAGAAGGTCCACGCTTGCAAACCACTCGATACGTGAACTGGGTTCTTCTCTAGGGGTGGTTGAAGAAATTGGTGTCCTTTAAGAAATTTAAGAAGTAATCTCTGTGTCTGTGTGAACGATTTTATGTTGATTAACTTATGCAGTTTTGTTCAATTCATGTATCTTAATTTGTTCTTCTTGTCCCCAAATCATAAATTAGATTCTTAATTGAAGCAATGTATTAACAAGAGTTATATTTTATGAAATCACTAGCCCCGTGAAGAATTTTCACGTTTATTATTAAAACAGGAGGTTTACTAAATAAATTAATTTTCTTCAATAAAATATTTCTGCCTCAACAAGTAGCATGATGATTCGCAACTTTTAATAGGTTGCGTAGATACCATATTCTATTAGGACAATAATGTCAGATAAAAGTCAACCATTCACCAGTCTCACTGAGTTCTAATTAAAATTTATTGAAAGACACGTTTTACTCAGTACAGGATTTTCTTGGTCGTTCCGCTAATAGTTTAAGCAATTTATACTACAATATTACTGAATGTATTACTTTAAAACCTTCCGTTTCAGAAACTTGCGTTCCTTCTATTTAGTTTTTTATTATATTTTCTCTTTTTATCAGATACTGTCCGGCGTTTTATTGTGGAGGCCCAAAATTATTCGTCGTTCAGTCCCGGGCATCACTTACCCGTCGGTTGTGTTCGTGATTCATAGTGTGTGTCGTTATTTGAGTTATTCTATACCATTTGTTTAGTGCGTAGTCTCTGTATAAAATAAGGGCTCGAACTTAATTGGGGGAGGAGTTAAAGAATACAAAACAAACACTTCTCCCTCTTGACATTTTTGTGAGAGACGCTTCGTTACTGTGTAATTTGATAAAATAAAACTGAGAAATAGGATTCAAAAAGTTTGAATCTCGCCTCAGTCCTGCTGTCAGGCGAACATATGAATGTTCTTTAGAAATTAAGATAAACATGTATTTTTGAACTTATTACATGAATTTCTCAAAATTATATCCATTTACCTCTAATCAAAGTTCATAACGACGGCTCATTGGTTGCCTGAGTGTCCAGAATTCCAAATATACCACGAATTGCTTACACTGCAGCCACAATTTGGTGAATAAGCTCTGCGTCATTGTTTACAGGACTTGCATAGTTAAGTGTACCAGAAAAATAAATCTAAGCAGGTCGGGTCAAGAGTGCGCGGAGATCCTGCTCTTCCTATTTCCTGTCATAAATTGTTTATTAAGAAATTACGCAGGGCGCGCGTGCAATGAGCAGAACAACCATTGTGTAGAAACCACGAACGTCAACCGCAGATGGCAGCGGTAACAGTAGGCGCTCTTTTATAATTCTATTTCTCAGTTTTCTCTTTACAAATTGCGAAGTAACGAAGTATCTTTGACAAAAATTCGACTTGGGAAAAATAATTGAATTGACTTCTTTCATCCCCTTCTTAAGTTTGAGCTCTTATTTCTGTTACAGACTGCTTAATTATTTTACTCAGTGAGTATTTTATTTGTATTTAAAGAATTACTTAATTCAAGAACAGAAGAAATGATTTCAATCGAATGTCTATTGAACTGAATTAAAGGATTAGGATAGAAGAATATGGGCCGGAACGGGAATAAACCCAGGTCCTGGGTAACACATTTTGAAAACATTATATTAGACTCAATAAATTTAAACAAGTTCGTTGTCTCTTCCTAGTTACGTAATTGCACATCTATATCAATAAATAAAATTGAAATATGTGTCTATCTGTCTGACTGTCTGTCCGTATGTTTGTCTTAAATAGGCTTCGAACGGTTCAACGGATTCCAATGACAAATTGAGGGTTTAAAAACTGGAAATTATTTTCAATATTGGCACTTATTTAATTTCGATAAGGATATTAATATAATATAAATATTAATTATTTGGGAAGGTTTCTTGGAATACGTGCGTTTGAATCTACGAAAAGTGAATGCAAGTTGCCAATACTTTTGATATGCTTCGAAACGGCGGAACGGATTTAAATTAAAATTTCAGGGATTGAAACAGAAATTATAATTTAAATTTTCTTGCATGTTCCATTTCAATATCTTGCAGAGTTCATATGATATTAATGTAAATATTTATAAATCCCTTGAATTGCCGCGCGAAATGTGGAGTGAAAACCAGTTTCGAGTTTAAAGTCCTATTAGGCGTTCCTCTACCATTCTTCCTGTTTCCTGAGTTATTATAAGCGTTATTATTATGGCAGCATGAGTGTGTGTGTGTGAGAGAGAGAGGATTCTCACTCCATCTAACATTGAAAACGTGTGAAATAAGGACCTATTGAAAACAAACTGCTAGTTTTAAGGTTTGCCGCGAAGCGTACTTTCGTTTTTATGTAAAATAAACAAAGCTGTTTCCACGCGAACGAAGTCCTGGCATATCTAGTTTTTTTAATATTAATAGTATTGGATATTGCATTTTATGTTAGGTAAATTTATATGCTCCATTTTTACTAATTATACTAATTATTTGTCAAGACGCATCGTATTTTATCAACCATATAAATACAAGTCTACATATACATTATTTGTCAAGGTTGAGTAGTTTTTACTGCAGAATTTATAACTGTCGTCTCGTTCAATATGTATGTTTCTCGAATATTACAGTTTACTGCATTTTATTTCAGTTACAAACGTATACGTTTAGTCTTTTGTCTTTTAATATGCATTCATGTTACGACCTAAAATCCACTCCAACGTTATTAAATTTACAGCTAAGTTTAAAGTAAATAAGTTATATGCCTCAATTTTTGTACTTTCAGAAATTAATAATTAAATTAGATTATAGAGTATAATCAACATAATTCTGTTTTCCTTACAAGAAAGCATCATTCTAAGTCTGCTCACAATCCTAAAAATTTCGTGCACAGGCACAAGAACTTTTCTTTATAAAGCACCAGGGACCGCCTCTTTCTTCAACTACGATGTTTCCTTAACCGTTCATCGGTTTCTCGGTACAAAGCTGCGTCGAAGAATTCCACACGTTCTCATATTAACTGAAACTACAATTACCAGGCTAATTAATTTCTTGACAATTATCCAATAGTGGGTGAAACTCATACCACATCTTAGCTGTTAAATGTTGCTCCTAATTAGACCACTTGTTATCATGTTCTCCCATAAAAACCCCACATTTCTGTCACATCCTATGCTATTAAAAGGAATGCCGCTTAAATAAAGTAATAGTAGGATAAGTAACCATGTTGAGGAAAATTCTGACTCGTAGCAACTTATTGAACTACTTTTTGCATAAAGGTGTTTTGAGATGTAACCTGAACTCAAAAAATTCAATACCACAAATATATTCATTGAACGAACCAGAAGTTAACTATTAAGAAGTGATTAAGTAAAAAATCGGTTTTCTAGAGTTACTAAAATAACATTTTGACTCTGGTCGCGAAATACGTATACAAAAGACAGTAAATAAGCATTGTGTGAATGCTTATTTTGATTTGTAACTAGTTATCGATTCCATGAAAAGGTGACATTGTTAAGGCAGAACTTTTCCCTTATTTTTCAGAATAGTATTATTAATAAATAATTTATTCACTCGTTCAGCTAAACTCAAAAATCCAAATCATTTCAATTTGTATGAATATTTATATTGAACTAGCATACCCCACTTTCTAAAGAAACTAATAGTCAGGAGTGATAACCTGTATTACTTTTTTGCATTGTAAACTACATTCCTCTAGGTACTTACCTAAACCTAGTTTGATAATTTTAACATTTTTTTCTTGAACACTTTCTATAAACCTGATCAGTTTCAGATATTCTTCTTTCACTTTCTGTTAGATTCATTCCTGTAGAATATCCATCGTGTTTTATAATACATTTTTAAGTAGCTTTTCTCTAGAGAACATTACATAATTTTCTGTATTTATTTTAATTTGGTACAAACTTTTATTTATATTAGTCTGGAAACGGGATAACACGTCTCTAATTTAATAGTTAAAATATTTCATTAGCAGCCCGTTTTTATCCTGTCGCATACCATTGAGTAATGACCACTTGAATTAACCAGCAACGGGTACAGCGAAGGCCATGTATTCAACACTTTCATGTGCAATTTTTGCTCTCCAAACCTGCGCCATTCACCTGTAGGAAGGGATGTGCTGGGATAAACTTAGAGGGTAGTTAATAAAAGGACTAGGATTTTTTTTAAAATTAACGTAGAAAATATATATAAAATTTAGGAAGGTAAGGGGAAGGATCAGATCTCTTGATACTCGGGTTTAAACCTCCCCAGATATCACGAGTATGGAAATCGACTGCGTACCTTGTCGGAACGTAGTGTTCTCTTAGTCAGCTTAACCGTAGAACGTTCTCCCCATCGTCGACAGGTTAATCTCCTTCAACGTCCGAGACCAAAAGGCGCATCCCTGCCATCCCTTTCAATTTTAAAGAGGAGAATGGCAATTCACACAGCGCCGTATGAAGAAGAATCTAAAAATCGACCTTTGATATAGATTTTCTTTACACCTCTAAATCCCATTGATTGAGGTACCAACGTGGTATTAAAATACTTTGTTGTTTTCTTGGTTCTCGCGAGCGTGGCTACGTAATTCCGGGCAATATCTCTACGTGTCAAAATGTCATCCCTGAGGATTAGTGGCACCCTAGGGTCTGGACATACAACCGACAATTGTAAATCCCGATCCTCGCTAACTTTATATTAAGAATTTAAGAAATAACAAATATAACGCTACCGATAGGAGCTGAATTTAACATAACCGAAACATGAATGTCGAAAGTAATCTCTGAAATCAGATGTGCAGTCTAGTCAACAACCAAGAAGTTTTCATTAGAATTAATGAGGAGAGAGGATTCTGGACAACACAGAAGGTACAGATTAATAGGCCAAATTTTAAGGCGCAAAGGATTCATTAAATTGTTATTATTATTATTATTATTATAGTGAAGTGCATGGGGTAGAAGTAGACGACAAAGACCAAGACTGCAATAAGGAATTCAGATTAGACGTGGGTTTCAATACTTATCTGGGGATGAAAATAATAGTGCGCGATAGATTAGCATGGAAACCTGCAGTAAATCAAGTTTGTGGCCTGACGAGTACCACAAGAAATTGAGAAATTTGCTACAAACCATTTGGAAAAAATCATATATTCCCATATATATTTGTAATCTCTTCAACCCGTGAAATTAATGTAAAATCTCGTATTTAAATAATGGAAAAATTCGTTTTCTTAAATATTTTGTAATATTTGCAACCTATTATTACTTTTACTCACGAGAAAAATGGTGTCTATAGAACTAAAGTAAATGAAGGTTACACTCTCCTCTCAGAAAGTTGACGCCAAAATCATTTATAACTAACAATAGTAAACGTAATCTATAAATGTGTGCGTTGAGGTGTTCAATATGGAGATATGATGACTGTGCGGGATCCCACATTCGTTGTCAAGGCTAGAGGCGCCTTGAAGAGAATTACTTCATCATTGCCTTTCTACTTCTAAGCTTACAGTAAGCATTTGATTATAATTTCCACCATAGTACTTCATTATCAGAAAATTGATTTCTTGCTACGCACAGCCATGGATTTCGTATTAGTATCCTTCAAGATAGCCTTAATATCGGAACCATATAATTTACATTTTCATAAAAAGAACCACGTCACTGTAGGTACTGTAATGCAAATGCATAAAAAATGAGATAAAATTCTACAGTAGAATAAAATATTGTGGGAATTTATATAAATAAAGCGAATTTTGTGACGAATCTAATAATAGAGCAATTTACGAAGATAAAATACAGTTATTTAATTTGTGGGCCTGGAAGAAAGATTCGAAAGAGATGGAATTAATTTCTTTAAATATATATTTAGTGAAAACAGGATGATCGTCTAAAATTTGTTAGGACTCCGATTGATAGAAATTAATGAAAAATAAACAATGAAGAATCTCTTGTCAGTAAATCAGAAAAAAACATTTTATTCACACACGAGTGAAGGATTTCGCGCCCAACAAAAAGCAAACAAACTTCCGGAAGATATGCTTTTAAAACATCGTTCCATTACGAACTTATTGAACTGAAACTGCTGATATTCCAAGATATTATTTGAATAATAACAAAACTAACATAATTGTTTATTCAATACATATTATGCGCTTGATGTCTTCTGATTCACATTAAAGGTCATCAGTTATTCATGAGATTATATTAATTTAGAAAACAATAGGAAATTAATAAACTTTGTCCTTCGCGCCGGGTCCGAACCTTGACCCAAGTTGCTTCTTCCTATCGCTTCCACGGCAATTAATTAATAAGGTCGTTCAGGTTTGTGGAAAACAAAGTTATCGACAGCTGCGGCGAAGCTGAGTGACAAGGCGACGGACAGGCGGGCGTGTCCCTGTCATGACGTCATAGTCTCGGCTTGCATGACGTCATCGCCATTCTCCGTAAGACGACACAAAACAAGTGCGGCGACCTTCACAACCACGGTAGTCGATCCAATGAATATGCGGCTAAACACATTTACTGCAAATGTTTTCCATCTTAAAAATATAACATAAGCCTAACGCATGCAAATTAGCAACGGTAGTTAGGGAAAATTCAAACTGCACGACTTTCAGTATATTTTAACAAGGAATTTAAAGTTTATACGAAATATAAAAGTATCACTATGTTACTGATCGCAAGAAGTCATTGTAGCCTGAAAGATGTACGACAAATATAAAATCATTGAAAATGATACATCTACGGTTTCTTCCAAGTAAATTTAAGTTAGCCCGAGGGTAGCAAATTTAGTTAAATTAAATATAGAAACAAATATGTTGTTCAAAGCTAATTCCAGAGTCTTCATATACGCTTCATCTTTGTTTTGAACTAGAATAATGAACATCCCAATCCCTCATTTCCGACAAATTGACAAACCAAAAAACATTTTTTCAAACAAAAAATCTATGTAATATAATATTTACAGACAATTTTAAATAGATTAGAAACAATTTTTTAACCCATTGCAGTCAGTAAATGTGTATAATAAATCAAAACTCCTAGGAATTCATTATAATTCATAAGCAGAATAATAGCTTAAGTGAAACGATATTATTAACCTGACACGGTAAGTAACATAGAAGTGGGTGTGAATATAGCATTTTTTAATGTTTAATTTTAAAATAACAAACAAGATCTCAATTTTATTACGTAAAATTAGTCTTATTAATTCAGAAGCTAAGGAGCTATATTCAAGCAGATTCATTTAACTGAATTAATACTACAAGATATTTCCCTCGGAAATTTGGAATTAAATGTACGATAGTGTGAAAATATTAAGTATACACAAGTTGTTAAAATTTAGTAATAATTAGTGGAAGTTCTTCTGCCGAATGAAGCGGGATCGAAACAGAACTCAAGATTTAGATGTTTAGATTTATATTTATTATTATTCAATCCATTAGTCCTCGGTTGAAGAAATAAGATACGTCAAATATAATATTACAAGAAATATACAAAATTTTACAACTAAGAATTGAATGACAAAAGAAGAAAGATAAAATTCAATCTTCAAGATTTCATTTACCCGGTTTTATTGAATATATAATATGATGGACATGATCTTTATTGCTAGTAATGCGGAAAACTGTTAATAAATGACGTTTCTGCATAGTATGTCTAAAGAGTTTCATTTTTTCTGCTTCACGTAAAGTAAAACAGTCACGTTCCTAATCACTTCCTGGAAAACATGATTGTGTTATTACCACAATTTAGAAGTTAGGAAAGCCGCAGTGCCACTACCAAATCTGCTTTATCCATTCATTGTCTACCATTTTGTGATAAGGGTACGAAGTTTGATGGTCATCGCACCGACTCGCAGACTCTCGTGACCAATGGTTGGTCAGATCTTCAGACGAAGCTGATACTTCAAGGCCCTTGAGGGGCGGGACAAAGGAAGGGCAGTGGGCCAAGGAAGTTACTCGTCCTTCACTCTTACCAATAAAGACGAACTCTGGAAAATAGCCATCTGAGGGTATGGGCACAAAACCACCTCGTTTCCTTGAATTACAGGTAAGATAACACTGGATGCAGGTGACACATATTTACTGTCCGTTGTCAAGTCTCACGTCTATGGCTGTAGAATAGAGCCACACAGATATTCTTAATAGATTAGCACAAACCCTTACTCATCAATATGATATTTTTAATGAAAAAAGTGAAATGTAATAGTAAATTAAATAATTTAAATTAATAATTTGTGTTCAAAAATTAAGGGTCAATATTCTTAATTCTGAGAGACTTCACCGATTGTTTTATTATAAATAAATTTATAAACTATGAAGAGACATGTTATATATATATATATATATATTCAATTGGTTAAAAAAACTTTTATTCACATGCTATCAACGATGTCACAACTTATTAAAAACTATCTGTACCTTACCGCGCATTGCCTTGGGTTCAACCTGTTTAAATGGTAAATAATGAAAAGAGAAAAATAGTAAACACATAAAACATAAAATTTCAAAACATTAAGACAGGGAAGAAACAAAGAAAATTAACAACGGAATATTTTAAGTTAAACGAATTTCAATTAACTTAGCTCCATTCTACCGCAATATTTACTGAAAAATAAGAAAACCAGTTTAAAAAAGAAACGAAAAATGATGAAAAACTTGTCTATACTACAGAAATTACAATTGAATCAGTTAAATTTCAAAGAAATAATTGAATAAAAATGAATCTCCATTTTGAAATCTATAAGAACATAATTTAACATTTAACATCGGAAAAATTCAAATGGAATCATGAAATATTTCGCACAGTGTGTGTTCGCATGTTTTATGTCCAATAGGTGGCTCTGTTTTATTTTCTATTATTAAAATACGTGACATATGTATAATGATAGGTATATAAAAAATCCACAAAAATTTGAATAGAACATTGTGCCATAATTTCAAAGCAATCGCTGAAGGCCTTCCGAGATTCAACGCATGAATATTTTATTTATTTATATATACGGTTATTTCTATTTAATTTACGTTGATAATGTTAAAATTACTTTTGTGTAATTGCTGGACTATATTCATAGATCACTTGAAATTTCTTTCATCATTGCAAAGTATTCTTCTTTGCATATTAATATGTAAGTAAATCATGGTAGTCTCTTCACTTAATATTATATTTTCTTATATCGGTTATTTCTATTTAATTTACGTGATTAATGTCTAAAATTTTTTTGTGTATTGATGGATAATATTCATAGATCACTTTAACACACTTTCTTTCATCATTGCAAAGTATTCTTCTTTGCATATTAATATGTAAGTAAATCATGGTAGTCTCTTCACTTAATATTATATTTTCTATTTTTTTGTTTCAAATTACCCTTATCATATTATTCTCATATATCTAGTCTCGGATAGCAAAAATATTATTCTAACATTTACATTCTCTAGTTGTTATTATACAGATACAGGTAAGTTGAGGATAGTAGATTAATTACAAATATGTTAGCGTTATCAGCATTATAAATTATGTAAGTTTGCATATTTTTACGCTGTCAATGAAACGGGAATCAACATACGTGGATGAAGCCTTTTACCGGACTTCCGAGTGCGTCACCGCAGGATGACGTCAGTCCATGTATAGCTTACGCAGAAAACAGTCGTATAAATAGACGTATTCCAATTGACACGTCTATACTTTTCAATAACAGGGAGTCTAACAAATTTCAAGTTCATAATGGAGGGAAAATGTACAGCTTATACGTGAATATGCGAGTGACAAAGAGAAATTGAAATATATAACTTCCATAATGTTATAATATTTATTTAACATGTACACAGGAAATATTTTACAGTTTAAATGCGTCGAGGAATATATAATTGAAACTGCAACTTTTCTTAAAATATAATTCTTATTTAAAAGCTTTAAGTTAGTTCATCAATGTTTGTAATTGGCTAAAGAGTTCTTTTTTGGTTAACAGGCTACATGGGAGTGATCCTGAAGCAGGAAACTTCGCTTTAATAGCATAGGAAAGGAATTTAAAGAGGAGGGATGCGGAAGGTAGAGCTACATAGCCGAAGGTTGAGTTGAACCCCCGGGCTATGTTTTAAGGATCCTACCCGATGTTTAACCTAAAAGAAATTCAGGGAAAATCCTAGAAAATCTGCAACCATGTAGGTCCGGTTATTGGGTACCATTCTCACGCCCTTCTGAATAACGGGAGATGAGTTTGCTGTGAGGTCGCGACACTCCCTTCTCCGTGTCTCCACCAGTTTTAATAGGCAGTTGGCACACTGATCCAATGGGATCAGCGGATATCTCTTACCGAATCATCAATCCCAGTACATACACCTCCTAAAATAGACGAAGGTGCCTTTGCCATGTGAGAAACTTGTAAAAACCAGAGTACGAGGCATTCCCGACGCAGTCACGTGAGCCCCGCAGTCGATCTGGGGAGAAAATAACTGCAGGAGAAAACTCCCTATGTGTAAATTGCTTACAAGCAGTGCTTAAGTGTTGATGTTTCAATATAGTAACAACAAGTACACTTGATCGGTGATATAGTTATGTTTATTAGAACGAAAACTCAAATCATTCATATCCTCACTCAAATATTCAGGGGGTGAATATCATAACGAAGGCAAACAAACTTATATCGAATTTCGAATTTTCAGTTACCTGAACACGCGTAAGTGTGACAATATATTTACTTTCGTATTCCGAATGAGACAATTTAACCTGTTATAGTCTTTTTAACTCTCTCTCTCTCTCTCTCTCTCTCTCTCCAGAGAGACCGCAAAGTTTCTTTCTCATTGTTTACGAATCTGTGATTTATTTTCTTGTGTTTACAATGTGGACGAGAAGTGAATTCTTGATGGTTCACATTTAATGTAATGAGAGGACTTTGCACATTCCTTGAAGACTAGCAACCGCACCGACTGTTGGATTATTAACATACATAATGCTTTCTAGATTTAGGGAAGAATATGGCTAAACGGTGTGACGATTCCCTCAGTTGTATCGGTTTTATTTGTTCTCATTAAAGAAAGTAGATGGCCTTACATTAAGACGTCTTCGTACTGTGCACCTGAACGATTTGAGGAGGTTAGGGAAACCCGAGTCAGTATAACAGGAAATGGACTCCCACTCCAGTCCATTATTTGTCTCATAAATTACCACAGTTCACTGGCTTACGACGATGTTCAGCGTTTCAATTACGTCTGATTTATCGTAGTTTAGACAACGTGTCGGAATGCGGTGGCCATTTTGGACAGGTGGCGATGAGATTGAAAGAGAGCCAAGTATCTAAGTTTAACATGAGAAGAAAAACAACAGGACTGTGCTAATTTTAATTCTATATTAAGTGTATTTATTAAAAAATAAATTATTAAATATTTAAAATAATTATTCATTATCCAGATAAATTAATTAATAAATTTGATATTATATTCTGAAAACATAATTAACAATAATTGTGCGATGTCCTTTATCAATTCAAACAATTATATATGTAATTAAAGATGAAAAGGCCGAAATTTAGATTACGTTGAATGCTTGTGCAAGGAAACAGAAGGAAATGTTTGTAATGCTATTAAACTTACTTAAATGGTAGTGGGATAGTGAAAAATTACTTATTTACGGTCTTGAACCTAAAAGATGATGCAGTCGATTTATAAGGTCTCGCTTGAAGCCAACTGCACCAAGGAATAGAGGTATCAATAGACAAAGTAGGTATGAAAATTATTAGGCTAAAAGCAAATTATTAATATTTTCTTAGTTTTTCTTACCTCAAAATCCTCTATCCTCAAAACTTGAAGGCTTTGTTTGGTCATCTATTTATTACATCTTGTATGTTTGTCATATTTAGAAATTTGTCATCGATCACTTCTTGTTTTAGTTTTCTCATTTCTCTAACAAAAAATCGTTAAGATACACCTTAGTGGACTCTGGAAAACATTTTAATTTTAGAAAAAGATACTTGTACCTAAATAGTATTCAATTTTAAATTTTAGTACAGCACAATATTTTGGGTTACCCATTTCCAAAAAGTTTAGAATTGTTTTCATTCTCATATATTAAAGTAGAAATCAGTTTTCTGAAAAAGGTTAAACATAGTAGAAGCAATATATAGTTTTCGAAGTAAGATTACAATATTTCAAGAATCGCAAAGAACGCGTGTACAGAATTTGGTCGAAATTGTACCACTAGTTTAGATTTTTATGAAGAACATACAGACAAACAGACTCTCATACAGATTATTTTATTATAGAAATTACAATATTCCTCGGTTGAAGAAGTATTATTCGTCATTACACGAAAGTACAAATATAAGAAAAAATCAATGATAAGTAGCCTTTATTTAATAAATATATAATTAAATATTTATTAGATGGGAAAAATGATTAAGATGACTAAAAGTAAATTTTTACTGGAATAGTAAAACTACATTAAATTATTTACCTTAAAATGTTCAACTTAAAACCTTTAAATATGACACAAATAAAACAACCGCTCAGAAAAATACCTAATATTTAAACCTCCGAAAACTTTTACACTTAATTATGAAAGCTATGTCTTGAAAGAAACGTCTGTAGTCAGAACTGATTCCTCGTGGAAGAAGAGGAAAAATGATGCAGGTTATATAAACCGATTTTTGTCGTATAAATGAGAAAAAGTGTTTATATTTCTTGCAGAGCTTAATATATTTAGAAGATACAAAATAGAATACGTTGCCATACACTTGTAACTTTTTACTTTTATATATTTTTGTCTAAGTATAATATATTCAACGTAATCTAAATTTCAGCCTTTTCATCTTTAATTACATATATAATTGTTCGAGTTGATAATGGACATCGCACAGTTATAGTTAATTTTCTTTTCAGAATATAATATCAAATTAATTACTTAATATATCTTGAAAATGATATTGTGTAAGATTCTCCAGCACAAAACCAAAGAGGTTATCTCGACTTTTTACGGGTCTTGATAATGAGTAGTGACATGGTTTTCGGTTTTCAAGCTAATTACGGGAGACGTTCACGGATTTATATATAAATAAGTAAATGTGTTGTTTGTTCCAAACAACGAATATCGCAGACCAGACAGTACATTACTAAAATTTAATTTATGTTCCCTCCGCTTTTAACGTTATTATTATAAGTAAATAAATAGTAGTTCAGTAGCGGTAACAGTTGATTAGGAAGAATACAAAAATAAGAGAGGTATTAGTGAAACGTAATTGGGATGTGTGCAAAAGCGCGAGCATCAACGTCACATAAGGTAAATATGTTAGATGCTATGTAATTATTAACAATATAAATACAAGTACACTACTGCGTAAGACGTGTTAAAACCCTGTTATTATTAATAGATTACTTCTATTCCTTTACAGTTTAGTATACAAAGTACAAAAACTGGACAATAAATAAAATTGACGCAATACAGTTAAATCATGTTAGAAACAAAAATGAAATATACACTAAAAATAAAAAATATACAATTCAACGGAATAAATAAATGGCTTTTATTGTCGTTAATAGGAATGCGGGTACCATGTTCCCGACTTTCGTGTTGAAGTAACGCTCACTTTGCAAGATGGCCTAGGGAGATGTCATTCGCCTCTGGAAGGATGTTGCAATAGGTTGGGTGACCGTTGGCCGCGGGACATGCGGGACACACATGCCATGTGACCCTCCCACGCAGGTCGGAGGTTGCGAGATAGCGGTAGGTGCGCCCAGAAGAAATGACTGCGCTTGTTAGACGCAACGGCAGATCATCTTCTCGAGTCAATGTCGTTGGCCCCGCAGCAAGAGTTGCCAAGCTCGGAGCTTCCTCAGATTATTACTTGTCCTGTCTCTTCAACAATCACTAAAAGTAATTACTTCAGCACGACAGTTATTCAGTGGTACGTGAAATGTAGACATAAAATAATTGTGGCAGTCTATTAGCAAACCAATTTAGCAAAATCAGTTATATGAGTATAAAAGTTCCAATAACATTTCTGTACTTGAGATAATCGTCGTCACTGTTTGAATTTCCGTAAACGCCATTGCTGATATTATATTTTAGACTTTAATGAATTTATTTCTTATACTATAGCCTTCATGTAGATGTAAATAACAACTATAAAAGATTCAATAAAACGCCTCAAGTATTCTATTTGTGTACGCAATAGTGCTATTAGTAGCCTAATATTTAAACATGTGTGTAATAATTTTGACATGATGTTACATGCAGCATTATTAATTCATACTTTGACTACGTATTTATTCTATTTCATAATTCTTTGTTTGTTACACATATTACTGGAGAGGGTTACGACTGACAGTCTTCACATCGTCAAGCCCTGTTTTATACTGATGTATTGTGGTGTAGTGATTTATTTATTCTGCTTGTTATTCAGTGTTTTTTAACCATATATTCTGTTTCACTGTTAAAATATAAGATTTTACAAAAAACTTTGGAGATTTTGTTTTCTTATTTCATTAACGTAATTATTTTTATCTCCTGGTGTGCGTTAGCACCACGCACATAAATATTTATGTGCGAAATAATTTCCCCCATAAAAACCTTTATCAATTTTGTATATATGTATATATAACATACAATTATTAGGAAGCGGGCTAGGCTGATTTCCAGGCCACCGGCAGAGCAATAATGACGCTATTGCTTAATTTAACATCCAGTTGAGATGAAACGATAGCCATAACGAGAAACGCAAATTTGTACCACTAGAGGATTGGCAGATCAGCCCTTAGACCTTAGAAAAAATTGGGACAAAGGCTTGAATTTGGTACTTGAAAAACATCTCTTGCAATACAAGCACGTGTTGCACCAATAAGAAGGAAGGTACTCTGACCTGCGACCCAGAAAAAAAGGACACGAGCCATCAAAAAACACCAACCTTGTGGAGAAAGTCAACACACCCCGCCAGGCAGAAGAAGGCGGGGCATAAGGTACTGTAAGACGGATAGGAGCACATTTTCGAGCATTACAAGACATTACATTATTTACTTTACTTATTGAGATTGCAGTACATTATTACATTACTGTACGTCAGTATACCGAGTATGAAGGAAATGACTTGGAATAAATTTATGGCGTCACGACGTCGAGGAGCATAAGACAGCCTGATCCCAACCTGACCAAAGAAGAGATGTTCCATCATAACAAGTTTCTGGATCTACAAGCAGGGATGTACAAGAATTGCGTTTCTCGCCCCTGGCTAATTTGAGTGCTAGTAAAATTTTAGATGCCAAGTTTTGTTTATACCCCACTAAATACCTAGTAGATACTATTGCACTCCGGTGGTTTAGCAAGCAGTCGGCCAAAATTTTAATGATCTTTGCAACTTTATCTTTTATTTTAGTTCATTTAATTTCTAATAACCAGAATTGTTTAAAATTTTAATTTAATAAAATTTTTAATTTTTTAATAAATTTTGTATTTCATCCATTAATATTAATCATCCCCAAAACCACCACAATCGGAAAAAATAGTGTCTATATGGTGTAAGTAATTTTTGTTACGTTATATTTCTTTAAATTAGTTTTTGTAGCTCTCCGTCTACTCTTACTTGGTTGTATATTTATTAATACATTCAGGAACGGGTGATTATTATGATACTGATAATTTAAACAGGAGAAATGCTACAATAGAACGACAAATTAAAAAAGCACATTAATGAAATACATTCCTTAAATGAACAAGAATAAAAAGAAGCTCCAAAATACACCACTATTTTTGTTAGGTGAGAAAAGTATGATTGTATAGTGATTCTTTCTGATTTATGGTAGTGTATTAGTGATACTTGTTGTTTTAAATCGTAAAATATACTTAAAATATATGCGTACACATAATAATGATTTCAGTATAATAACGGTTTTACAGGATTAAAGTAATTTATTTTCTTCTTAATATATGTAGAATTTTCTTTGTGAGAAAGAGGTAGACAACCGGATTTTCCGGGTAGTAGAACGGCGCAAGTCACTTGGAACAAACGGGTCATGCAGTGCCCGTAGGGGAGAAATGGAGATTAGACTCCAGAAAGAATTGCCAATGCTACAGACAAATTAGGAAGATTTGGCCTGAAAAAACAGACTCCCGAAAAAATTGTCTATGCTACAGACAAATTGGTCAAATTTGATGTCAAAGATTGGTAGAATGATGAAGGTGAGGGGAGGATTTTGACCCGATTGAAATCTACGATTCGAGGAGGGTAAAGAAGTAAAAAAAATCGAAGTCTTACACGAAACGGCATACAGAGAACTATAAGAAAAGCAATCCCAGTGTTGAAGTAAGTTAATACGTAGATAACTATGAGGAAGACCGGAGATGGAGAATGACAATACAACTGAAGTTTCGGAAGACCATTTCCGCAGATCTAAGTCGACTTGACGAGAACATCCTCGTTCTGTTGGCCGTCGCAAAAGAGAATAATGTGTGAAGAGATGACAATTGAAATTTAAAATAAACTTATGTAAAATGAGGTGTTGTGCAGTACCGTAACATTTTACACCCATCACGGTTGATTGTTTAAGTTAATTTGTCACGAAAATATATTTAAAGAACGAGATGAAATTAACTTACACCATGTAAACATGAAACGAATATTTTAATTCATTAAAGCGGGTTTTCAATAAGTTTATAAAAAATTTTCACTAATCACTGATAGACATATTTAGAAATTTTAATGTTCTTAAAATTTCAATAATTAAGTCTAAAATCGCTTTTAGGAAAGTAGTTTGATTGACACCTTACATGCTCAGAATCTCTTCCCCTGTTCTCCATCACCGATTTCCCAAATAGAATGTTACAGATACGAAAGGAATTCCCTGCGATTATTTTTGATGCGTCGCACACGTCCGAGCCGTAGATGGAATTATAGCTGCGTGTAGCGGGCAGCCTAGCGGACGGCAGTACCGCGTCATTTGGAACAATAAACACGCCTTAGCCTGGGACAAAGCCAATGGCGAGTAATTGAGTAACGCCGCTATGACTGGCAAACCTTGCTCCAAATGCCTCATCATTATTTCATGGCTCGCAGCTGTTATCTTTGACCGATTGTCATTGCTGGTTTAAAGTCTGCTCAACAAATGGGAGCAAAGCGATCGTTTCTACGAATACGACGAAACTGAAAGGAAAAGCCTCGGCAGTAAACATTGGAGGATGGATATAATTATAATAACTGTGAATTTACGATGGCTGTTGTCACCTTTTTGTCCTTCGATTTTCTTTCTTTCTCTTTCACGTAAAAAATTCCTGGAGATCGATTCAGTTCTGGTCCATAATAACATTGCGGGTGATGGGGTATCTAAATTTCGACATGCAAGATTAAGTGAGACATCAATTGGAAAGGGTTCCTACTCTCTGCTCTACGATTTCCAAAAATTGGGAACGACACCGTGATGAATTTTATTGTGTAGTATAAAGGTTATGAATCAGCATACTTTCTCGTTTTTGTTTTATATTTATTTTGCACAGGTGATAGTAATAATTATGTTGCCATTTATTATCTTTCTATGTCCGGCGTTGTTTGAGTACTATTTTTATTAACCTCTCGGTCAACCGAGCGCGTCACGTATTTGTACATGACCTAGTCACAACTACCCATCCCGAAGAAATTTTTATTTCATCATAACAGGAATAATGTCTCACAGTTCTTTAATCGAGTAAAGAACTCTCTTGATACATTAAAATAAGCTTTTTACCTGAAAAGTGTTTCAAAATCCCAGGGCATTGAGAAAAAGAAGATATTTCTGGTACTTTAATGGAGTTAAAAATTGTATCGGTTCACTGTGGAAGTCAGGAGTACGTGTGGTGAAAAATACGCACTGTTCTATGAGGAATTCAAAAATGTATTACCTTGTCATAACGATACGTAAAATATTTCCGTTATTTACATTGTTAAATAAAAATATTAAATATTTGTAAAGTTGAATACCTTTTATATCCTCACTTGAAATTCTTTTATCTGGCTCTACACATGGTCAATCAAATCTATTAAATTATAATTATTAAAAGAGTACCCTTCCGTATTCAACTACTACTAAATATAAAAATAAAAAAACACAGGTAACCTAAAATTAACATGAATTCTTACTTAAATTATTTCACAGTCTTTGCAATTGACAACGAATCGATTAAATTTTACTTATTAATGAACTTAAATTCCTTTAACTCTTAGATATTTCCTGAAGTTGTAGCATATAGTTGGACAGAAGTAGCGTTGCTGTGGTTCCGTGTAATATGTTAAGTTATAAGAGGATCAAATGAAACGGAAAAATAAAAACTTACGTATTTAAATTGTTAGGGTTATTTTTTATCACCAGCCTTTCACGAGTTTGTATTTTTCTGGATATATGAGCGTAGCAGAACTTATAAAAAACTGTAAAAAGAAAACACACACACAGAAAAAAGTATATGTACTTTTCCTGTCAGTTTTATAGTAAAATAAAAATTGTTAAATATAAATAAAAATAAGTGTATAAGTGCGTCGTATAGAAGCCAGGATTCAAGGTGCGGAATGTGTCAGGAGCCACATTTTTTGTTTATTCTAATTTAAAACATTAGTGATATCATCGATTCGTATTTGCATTAATATAACATAATTATAAGGTACATTACCACAATCAGTGGACCTCATAAAGTGTTCACTCAAAAAGTTATTATTTTATTATTATTCAATAGTTTATTGCGTACATAATCATTTATTTTTGTTACTAATAGTACAATATTACTATTTACAATATTTTACTTTGAACTAATATTAAGCTTGTAACCTAAACATAGTTGAATAATTCATTACTATTCACAGTCTTATAATATTGATAACGCCTTGTGTACTAATATTTGAGGATGATGGTGACTATTTACATTATAACTTATTTCTTAGATTCGGTATTCAGAATCTTAATAAATTAATTTCCTGAATGGTACAAGTAGCTAAGAATATATTGTTGTGGTATTCAGTCATAATACTGATCTGATGCAACCCTCCATGCTAACCTATCTTGCGCAAGCCTGTTCATTTACGTATAGCTTGCATTCTTCTAATCTGCTTATCGTATTCCATCATTTCCTCCCTCTTCTGTTCTTACCCGACACACTTCCCTCTAATGCTAATTTTACAAGACCCTCATGTCTCAAAATGCAACCTACTAATCTATTCCTTCTCTTGATCAAAGTCCTACAAATTTTTCTTTCTTCCCCTATTCAGCTTAGAACTTCCTGGTTACTAACTCTATTAACCTATCTGATTTTCAGCATTCTTCTGTAACACCACATTTCGAAAGATTCTATTCTTTTTCTTTCTGCAACCCCTATCGTCCGCTATCCGCACTCATATAATGCAACACACTATATGAACAATTTTAGTGATGATTTCCGAATGTTACTTATATTAGTCGTAATTATTTCACCAGGCTCTACACATGGTCTATCTTATCTATTAAATTATAACGATTAAAAGACTTACCTTGTCGTACTCAACTATTACTAAATCAAAAAGTACAAATGGGGATAAATGAAGTTAATTCATATTTAAATTGACTTCGGTTATTAGATGACTGTTTAAATTCTTTGGGGTAGATTGAATACCTGAATATTTAACATTATTATGTGAAATTGATAATGGTTTTCATTTTAGATTACTTTTTATTTCTCATGTTGAAGTAATGAATATCAGAATTGCTAAAAAATAAGTACCTATTTTAATAACGATTAAAATTAATGATTACATGTATCGGCCGGATACAACGAAAATACACCCAATTTTCTTTTAGACTTCTCTTCGAGGTCCGTGAAGAGGCCTGACATATTGTACATTTTTAAACAAAACTTTCACGAGAGACAACTCCTGTTACGCTGTTTTGTTGAACATGGTATCAGCCAATTTTAGGTTGAAATATTATATAGTCAATATATCCAAACCTATTTTTTAAAATATTTTCCTGTGTGTTCTGTATCAGTTTATAATGTACCATTTTAATACGGTATGGTTTTATATTAAATACCCCTCATATACGTGTTGTTAATGGACGATATTTGATTCAATTCAGAATATGAAAAATATTCGGAGACAGACTGGGAAGAAACGGAAATTCCAGGACTGTCGCAAAGAATAGTGCTCGACAGCTAAGTGCAGGGGATTAAAGATGTTTGTCTATTAGGGGGAGTTAACCCATAGAAGTTTCCTAAGATTTACCCCTTCTTCCGCATTCACGAAGGTGCTTGGTGTAAAATTAATGACGATTGGTGAGGACATGTAACGCGACATTCCGTTTTTTCATAGAGAAGGGGGTAAAAGAGATAAGCTGGGAGGTGACAAAGCAGTGAGATAGTCATTGTGTGTTTGAAATTTAAGGGAAGAGGAATTAGAAGAGGAACGATAGGCAGCATTGATCGGAAGAGGACTTACGGAGAGGAGAAATGCAGTTACTGTAGTTATTAAGCAGGGAGGAACAGGAGTTCAGGAGAGGAGAGAAGGAACAATGTTGCACGAAAGTTGTAAGGAAGAATTATTATAGAAGAGAGATGGAGACGCTTTCAATAATTAGTAGAAAGAAAATAAAAGAATGCGTTGCAAAATTGTGTTATCCCAGCCAAACCTCTGCTGAGACGTGAACGACTTCGCCGAAACGGAAGACCAGTTTTTGCTCGTCGCCCGCCGGTGCGAAATCTACTTTTTTCCGCATCACAAATAACGCCTTGTGATACGGAGGGTCGCTGCAGCTTGCTACCTACCAGCATTTACGAGGAATTCCTAGAAGGAAGAAATCAACTCGTAGCTGTTCGTGAGTCCAAGTAGCCCAAAGAAGAATATAACAGGCTCATCATAAAAGCAAATCTCTGCTACCCGTTGCTGCCCTACAGTAATTAACCCTGATAAATCCCATATATAAGAATACCCTGAGCTAAGCACTTCTTAATTCAATATATGTTTCCCCTTAAATACCATACTTTCTGGTAATATAGATAATGCAGGGACTAACAAGGAAATGTGTTTTAATATATATTTAATTAAAGAAACTAAAAAAGAATTAAATTTTTAATAATTAAATTCCCTCCCATTGGTTTACAAAATGAATACATAATATTAGACCTAACCTGTCTTATACTGTTCATAGACGATTACAAGAAAAAGCAACTTGCAACGTATATGACATAGTTTGTGAATTAACGGATTAAATCATTATTTTTGCAGTTTGATGGAGTTTTCCATTTTCATATTTACTACATGAACTCATTCATCCCTAACTATCCGATTATTGTAACAAAAATGGTGTTTCCTCTACAAGAAGTCATCAATCTAACCACTAAGATCAGATGGAGAGATAATTTTAAATACAAAATTCTTAGAAGTTTAATGACGTGTACAACAATTGGTTCGACCTGTGTTTAATTTACTGAGAAAATATATTAATATCACTACAGAAGTAGTATTTGATACACTATTCCTGAATTCTTGATATATTATTGGAATATAAATATCAATCGTTGTTGTTTTTATACAGGTAATTTGATGAAAACATTGAGGAAATATTTTCAATTGCTAAGTATAACCTGAACATATGCACCATGCTACAAGAGAACAAATTATGCATTCGTAGCTAAAATAATTCATTGGATGAGAGTCTAACAATAGGACATTTAGCACATTTTAGTAGATATTTATTACAAATTCCGGCATGCAAAATTATGAAAATTGTATATCAAATAATTGTTTAATATAATTTTAGGGTGAAGAAAACCATCAATAGTTTGTTTAAGAATGATAAACTGGCCATTTAATCACCCAGTATCCGTGACAGATTTAAAGACGCCATAAAATATGGAGTGCATTTAACGACCTCAAGAAATTGAGAACTGAAAATTATGCGCGACGAATGCCAAAATAATAATTTTAACTATGCAACTTGGTATAATTATAATAGCGCTGCATTCTTTTATGATTGTATTTGATTGTATTAAAAGTGCATTCTGCTTCACTTCTCTCCCTTTGCAATTGCCTTGAAAGCTTGTAATGTTCAATTGCTGAGGTAGATAAATTATGTAAAAGTTCACCTTTCACCATTTTTCATCTTAATGTATTAACGTAGTTCTATAGAAACTCATGTAAACAATGCTACGTAATTGCATTACTGGATGAAAAGTCGTTTAGCTCATTATACCAGAATACTGCAGTTATTTTCATATAATAAATGCTCCTCTTTGTTTCCTTATCGATTCGCTTCTAAATTAAACTATTAAAATTAAACTAAGAAATTAATTTAGTGATTACCTGTAGTATTTTTATTTTCAAATCAGTTTACTATTCTCTTATTTCTGCTGCAATAATTAGTATAATTTTCAGTTTTCATTTATTTATATATACATGACATTATTTCATATTTCTTTTTATAGACACTATTTTCGAAGTCATAAAATTGGCGGGTGAATAATTAAACTGTTTTCAAAGTTGGCAAAGCAATCACCAGAAATGGCAACGTTCATGGCCTAGCAGCTGTATTTTATAGCTTCGTGGTTGGAGTAATGAATTCCGATAATGATATGTAGAGGCGCTAACTCCAAGAATAAATTGTAATGAAAGTTGAGTAGAAGAGAATGTAGTAGCAATTTTAACGTTTATAAATTCACCATTAATATAAGGAACTGCATAAATGATACCATATGATAAATCCCCACTACCTAATTTTGTTGCCATGAATATAGTCTAATTTTTCTGAACTGAGCAATTTTCTGTTTTAAATTGTTACTATGTGCCAATGTAGTTACTTAGATATTTTTCAAAACGTAAAAAAAGCTTATAATGTTCGTTCACACAAGTGATCATTTACAATAAATAATTGGAAATTAATCCCTAAATGATCTTCCATTTTATTCTACATTTTTTAAAATAATTTTCTAAGCAGTTCTTACGTAGATCGTAGATTGTCTCTCATTCCATCGGTTGCTACAGGAATGCTACAGAATGATTGGACATTCACGAAGTTTTAACAAGAGATTTAATTTGGTCGATTTATTTAGGGGTGGGGAAAATGAGAAGTCAGACAGTAATGAAGCAGGATTAGTGTAGAAGGAAATCATTTCAGTGATTGGTGGTACAGTGGAGACAGAGAAAGTATAACTAAATTGTAGTTGAGTGGAGTTGATACTAAAAAAGAAGTTGAACGATCCCCGTGATTCCGGAACACGAGAATAAGTTCGAAGAGGCCCAACGAACGGTATGAATCTCTTTCTGGAACCCGACGACAGTCCAACACGAAGACTGCGACGCTTGATTTACATGACAGTATTTTGAGTCCTCAATTCCTATTTTTTCTGTATGTATGTAGTAGACTTCACATTTGGAATTAGGTCAATTAGATAATTAATTTTAGTATTAAAGATATAAATCGTTAATGGGTGCGCTGTAAAATTTTATCATGTTCTATTGCTAAATAAATAATCAGAATTAAATATGTAATTAATTTTTAAGATTGCAACTTCCAAGAAAGATATAAAGCAAAATTTCGCCACACATAAACAGTTACGATACGTACTTTTTTTAAATTTCGAAAATAGCTATAGTAATAAACGGAACAGAATATTGCATTATACTACTTTAAAATATACGTTTTCAAATTAAAGTGTCTATTTAATTAAATTGCAGATCTAATTCAGGGATAATAAAATATGAAAACATTTATAACCCTACAAGGAAGTTACAGTGTGGAGTAAGAAATAAGGAACGTCAGATATAACGATATAAAACAACGACGTCTTTATATAAGTTAACAATTATCTTTACCGTAAGAAATTTTATAACTACTCGCATTAGGATAGCAAAATTATTTATTTTATATGTTGCTAATATATATATATATATACATATAGAATATATCAAATTCAGATAACTGAAGCAGAGAAAATTTAATACTTTTTGGAGTATTTCATGAAGATAAATTGACAATCACACTAAAACTTAGCTAGAAACCAATTATTTATTGAGATAATTCTAATTTGGATCTTAACAACAGTAACAGTTAAACTGAATCTAATTAAGTGATAATAAACAAAAGGGTAACTAAATTATTGATTTCTATATATTAGTAATAATTTAAGAGAAAGGGATGACAAAAATCTATAATGATCAATTTGGAAACATTAACGGTCTTCGAGATACAGGAAGAATTAAGAAGATTAAATAAAAGTGCAATGTAAAGAAAAAAATTGGGTGACCTTTTGAATCTATTCGTTTAGTTACATGTTATTATGTTATATCATATATACCAACGGGATTAATTAGTAAGGTATAGATATTGCGGCAAAAATTCTCGTAGAAAAACTCCATCAGCCTTGAGGCCGAATGTTCTCTGTCGCCTTAAGTTTATAGGCCTCATTAGTGAAATCACAGGCCATTAGCCAATCATTTAAAACGCAAATTTAAAGGAAAGAGTGTTATCTTGAGATCAATGCCAAAATTTTCTTGAAAGGTGTCTGGTTACTAAACTCATAAATTTTAATTTATATTCTTGTTATACGAGTATAATCCAGGCTAATCGGTAAGCGTATACAGCATGATCTTTAAAATAAAAGTAATTGGATCCACAAAACTTAAACAAATTAAAAAAATAAACCCACAAATGTGGACTATAAATTGTTAAAAATAACCATTTTTCATGTAAATCAAATGAATTATATGTCCAATACATCAATAAAGAGATATATATTAATTTTCGGTTCCTGAGACATTTCTAATTTTGTAATGAGCCTTGTTCAATTAAATTAATATAATGTATGGAGCGACACATGTCACTTTTTTGGTCTTCAATCCAGCGACTGGTTTGAAACAACTTTCTATCTTGCTCTGTTCTGGACCAGCCACTTTAGATAATAGTATATGCTGCATCTGTCATTCCTAATTATCGGATGTGTACACAGTGATCGCTGCCTTCTCATACTGAATTTTCCAACAGAATTAACTAATCCCGGATATGCAAGTGTGTGCCCCACCAACTTGACTCGTCTTGTCAGTGACTTAGGAATTCTTCTCTTCCAGTTACTTTCTAAAACTTTCTCGTTCCTAGCATTATCGTGTCATTTCATCTAAGTTATTCTCCTCCAGCTCCACTCATTCTATATTTTATAAATGTTCATCATTCGCATCCGTACAATTCGGTCGTCTGCGTAATCTAATTTCAGCGTTGAACCCTCGTTAGTTGATGTTGTTGAGATATGCTCTACTATTTTGCATTTCACGTCTAGGTTTGTTTTTTTCCATCTATATAAATCCCGCTCAAACAACATTAGAGCTTCAAACATTTACAATTTAATTTTAAGTAAGAGTAATCTTTGTATATTTTTTTTCTGCAATGTCAGAGAAATCATGTCATTAAGTACGTCTGTATTTGGCCACATATCTCAAATCATCTATCAATTAAACAGACACTAAGTATCCATGTTTTGTATTATTTTTATTAACTAAATTCAATATCCGGGATTAAATCAGCCGCAAATTAAATAAATTATCTTTTTTCAAGGGTTTACTTATTTCAATTGTCGACAGTTAGCTAAATAATTGCTTGAAGATAATAAAAAGTTTAAATTTTTGACAAATTTACACCTCGGATTTGGATTGAATTTAATTCTGGAATTTGGGTTGTACTAATATAAGAACGAAATTATTTATTACAAATTTTGAAGCCAGAAACCTATGTTGTAACAAAAATATTTCACTATTTTCCCCATATTATAAGAAATGGTTCTGTATGTTTCATACCGTCTGTTAGCCATTGCTATAACCTTATTAATATTTTTTTAGCATCAACTCAGTGAACTGTTTATTGTTTTTCTTCTCTTAAAATAAAGCATGTCACTATATTAGCTTGAAATTTATAAAATCTTTGGTTGCTTTTATGCTAAACGTTTTTGAAAGTCTAATGCTCTCTACTTTCGGTGGATTAATACATACCTGAAAATTTCTAGACAATTAAGGCAATTACTAGTAATAAATTTGAAATAAAAATATAATTACATTACGTTATTTTCTTTCCATTTTCATTTCGTGGCTTAAAATTCAACATTAGTTTACAAAATTTAGGCGAAAAATAATTTAATGTCTGTGTACAAGGTGTATTACAGGATAAAAACTGGCTATTCTGTTATTCATGGCCTGTAACTCATTGAGTAATATTGCACATAAATTAGTAGCATTAAAATGTGACGTAAAAATTAAAATTTTAGTACAAATCAGATTATGTTATAAAGAACTAATATAAAGCTTTTTGTAAATTAAACTGTAATTATTAAATATTTAAGTGCTTTTCATTCTCAATTATTTAAAGATTCTACTTACAAAATTATTATTACCCATAATATGAATTTGTTTCTAAATTTTGCGCAAAATGAAGTGGAGTTAAAATATTATAGGAAACATCTAATTATTAGTTTCATAATTTAGCTCTCATTTTGAAGATATATGTCTATATAAATATGTCTAATGATAATATATGGATTAGGTATTTGTAAAACGTAAAAATTCTTAAATATTTAGTCAGATCAGTAGGGAACAGGAGATACTGATAGGTGATGAAAACGTGGGTTAAACCGAATGTCCTAAATTTATTTATTATTTGTTATACAGAGAATATATGAACCATTCTTTCCGAAATCACAATTACTATTAGAAAAAAAGAAGCTTTAAAAAACCCAACAGCAGTTATTTATTTTCAGAGTATATATAAAAATAGAAATAAAGTGACCGTTCCTACCGTTCGTATTGAAGTAATAAATATATCAAATTTTACTTCTAATACTGAACAAATACGATTAATGTTCAAATTAGTTATTGTTTCATAAATCTGAAACATATTTTGTTATAAGTTGCAATAATTGGACTAATAACATCAAAAGAATCGTATGACAAAGCATATTTAATTTTTTTCCCTACATATTCAATGCCATGCAACAGACAGACCAAATGATGCTAATAAGATAATAAGTACTCATGGTTTTATAGTCTGAAATTACTGCCAGATGTCAAGTTAATTGCAAGAAGCCCAGTAATAAAATTTACATACTTGCCTCAAAGCGTGTCCAAACAGTTTGCAATTATTATGAAGTACATAATGTGTCACACTTTTAACCGTGAACGTGTAAACTCTAGAAACCATAGTGAAAGTACTATGCCGATTTTGAACAGTTTTAGCCACCCTAATTTAAAATAAATGAAAGTAAAAGTGTACGGCGTCGTCAAATAATGAAAATATAATACTATCTTCTTAGAAAATAATTATTTACGGCTTCAATACGAGAAAGTCTACTTCAATAATATTGGTTACATTTTAATCGTTGTACACGCACACCATAAATAATCGATGATTTAAATAAAATAAATAGAAGTAATTTGTGTGATTAATTGAAGAATAATTACAATTATGAATTTGAGTAAACTTAATTATAAGGGAAAATTGTTTACTTATTACTGTGAAACGTAATAATAATAATATGTTTATATCTATGAATTGTATTAGTACAATATTAGAAAACGTGAGTCAGTCTTAGAAAAATAACAGTTATACAGTCTTAAAAATGATACAATCATACGCGCCTTAAATTTTACAATTATAAAGCCTTAAGAACAATAGAGTTAGAAAGGGTTATAATAATACATTCTTAAGAATATTACGATATACAGTTTTAGAGTATTCTAATATACAAAATATAACTATTTGGTTACAATATAGTTGAACATGATTAACATTACGATATGAGGTTTTCTAAATTTATAAAAAATATTTACATTTTTAAATCTGCTAAGTTATATAATGGGTTCACTGTAAAATATTTTTTCAGTTCTCTTGGGACAACTTTACTTTCCAGTTTTTTGAGGTATTGTGGGTGTTTGTTATATTATATAACACCTTATTAGCGGATCATTATCGGTACCTTTTTTGTTGGTTCTAACTCTGTAAAAAATTAGATTATTCTTGTACTGATAGAAGCAGCATCTTTTTGCAAGAATTATTTGTTTTCATGAAGATAATTACTTCAAAAGCATTAAATGGAATATACAGTTGGGAGCCAATTTTAAAAGTCTTCATTACAAGAGTCTCTCTTTCTTAACCCCAATATATACCTAATTGCTTTATTTAGTAACCTTAAAAGTCTGTCCATGTATTTGGCTGCAGCATCCTCCCCCACCC
Organism: Eucriotettix oculatus; assembly: GCA_034510155.1. Lineage (NCBI taxonomy): Eukaryota > Metazoa > Arthropoda > Insecta > Orthoptera > Tetrigidae > Eucriotettix > Eucriotettix oculatus. The sequence goes on from CM067377.1 coordinate 62,734,371, forward strand.
CCAAACCCAACCCCAAATTTCTATGCCATAGTTCAGGTGTGAGTTTATTACTCCATAACATATGTTAACAAAATAATATTTACAAAAAATGCAGATAATCTTTTTAGTAAATATGAATTTCTGTTTATATTATTACAAATGTAGTCTATACGCGAATCCCATATGAGATTATTGGCTATGTAAATTCCAAAAAAATTTATAGACCTTTCAAATACTATATTCTGATTATTGCGTGATTGATTAATTTAGAGGTTGCAATTTCTGTCCATAACTGTATAGACTAACTGTTAATATTAAAAATAAATTATAATCAGTTTTATTTACTTCAGCTTGACACCATTTATACACATTAAAAGAATATTAGGATTTTAAGTAAAGGGAGTGAACATCAAAATTGAAGGAATGTAATGTGTAATAAAAATTTTAAGGAGGCAGATCTTGTAAATCTCCGATAATGAGAACCAATTGTAACACACTTATTGAGGGGCATAGAATGTAAATATTTAATCCAGGACACCCTTTCCTACAATTATAGGTATAGAAACGCGGTGAGGCAAATTATTTACATACAAACAGAATTTAAGGACCAAGTTGAAAAGTTGTTTCATTGTTCCTCGGCAAGATAGTCAAGAGTTGTGGTACAAATCCTTCTGGTGCCATATTTTTAAGCGTTGGAACCCGCCCAATCAACGACAATGTAATTTGTTGTCAGAAATACGGCTGGATTTAGAAAGGAGTCACTAAATTACGTTGGTGTGGACATGTTGCCTTTGTGGCGGGCGTTCGATGTGCACCTGCTGTGGCTTTGGAGCACGCCACATTCACTTGGCGTTATCTCGCCCAATTAAAGCCGTTCCGTGCGCCAAGGTTGGGTGATAGGCCCTCGCACGCTCTCCGCGTTTCCTGCAATCTGATCGATATGATTTCACTCAGTACAATTCCCGACTGCTTTCCTCACAAATATCTCACTAAGTAACGTACAACTGTATCACGCAGCATACACATCCACAACAGGAATGAATTATGAAAGAGTACGTTCATATTAATCGCGAAAATGTCATCCGAGTCTTTGTTTTGTCCACCGTAGAAACAAATCTGCGTGACCAAGAAAATAGACACAATTATTGATACATAATTTCACGAGTTCTCTTTCAATTTATTTGGATTATAGACTTCATTAATTATAAAACTTCTTAGATGAGATCAAGGAAGACAGATAAGCGTTAATGGTGAAGACGGCTAATGTACGATGTTCTGTGAGCCTTCGATCTGTCACTCTGAAGAAATTATTTCTTTTTATGGAAACAGTGTGTCAGTTTCAGTTCATGTTATTTTGTATTGCAAATTACGGGCTTATTCAATGTTGTAACGAAACATCGGTGAACGTGGGTTCCGTACACCAAAATACTCAGAAGGTATTCCTGAATGACTTCTGAAACGTTGAAGTCCTGGTTCACATCCTGTATACACTGAGATGTCATCCCCCGCACTTACCTGTCACTGTTCGTGCAATAAATTTATAAGGGATGTAAAGGGGTACGGCGATTTAATAAAGCAAATTAGAGTCAATTAAAAAGGCCTCAATTTTTGATTTTACAATTTAACTATTTCATCGCCATAAATGAAACAAAAGCTTTCTGCCATTGGCATCCTCAATCTGTAAATAATATATAAATAATATGCAAGTAATTAATGTATGAATATTTAATACAATATAAAATCTATATACATATAAACCAACGTCCGACGTCAAACTGAAAGGAAACATTCGTAAAAGTCCAGTTCACTAAACAATTTTAATTGTAAACAATATCATCCCCCCTCTCCCTTACTAACACCACTGGTGTCCTTAAACTAAAGTGATTTTATTTTATTCCACCCTTTACAATATATTTTACAAACATTAATTTGTAAAATATTTGAGGATATATTATTAAAAGTCCTACTGTACCTTATTGTTAGAGCTAACAACAATTCTAAGCTGTGATCTCGTAGCTAGCGTCACTGCCTCACAACACAGAGGTTCCGGGTTCGAATCCTGACTTGTGCCTGAATGTTTGTGTTCTCATAATCACGGTGGCTCGTGATTAACTGCTGGAGAATCGACAGGCTGACCGCGTATCACACCGAATTCGGAACATGCGTCAGTCCGCAATTGACCCTGTAGGTCAAAGCCCTGAATGCGCTGCAGGGCTGAGGAGGAAGAATAATAATTAAAAAACTAATACAATAAAACTTATTAGAGTCAATCCCATCATCATTTGTTAACAACACAAATCATAATAAAATAACACATTCAATTTCTTAAAAATTCACATTTTAAAATATTTATATTTGAAACATTAATGAATTTCAGTTCATTTGGTATTTAGTTAAAGGAAACTAAAATATTATATTGATTATTTTGCATTAGGAATAAAAAATTTTAATTTACTGGTTCCACATAACAGTATTGAAATTAAATCAATTAAAATGAAAATTGTTCAAAATTTAAATACAAATTAATATTTAAAAAATAAAATATTAAATCAGGACACAGTTCCCAGTTGGCATACATTTGCCATATTCGTCTGTAATACTCGATAATATTCAATTACATTCAATATCTGTTGAATGCTGATTTGCAAATTTTATATTACATATAAACGCACATTAATTGAAATTGTTCCATCCCCTAATAATTTAAATTAAAATTTAAAAAATAAAACTCAAATAATTCAATTTATTTAATTATTTAGGATGATTAAAGTAAAACATTAAAAGTTTTATTTAAATGATACCAAGTTGCATACAAATTCCGTAATTAAAGTATCTGGACGGAGAAATCTCGAATGGACCAGAAATCGAACCCACGTTATGCCCTTCGTAATTAATTAAACTATTAAAGTTTATAAAAATGAAAAAAATAATAAATTAAAACATGAAATATAAATAGTTTTCATCAGTTGAGAATTATTAAATATTAATTTGGTTCATATAAGTAAATTCAGAATTAAGTTAAAAATTAGGAATAATGTTTCTGTTTTTCAATAATGTATTTAGTTAAATAGTAAAAATATTATCTCTAACCATTAACTGTCTTATTTTACAATCCATAGAAACTGATTTTATTTTTAGAATCAAGAAAATGTAAAAACCTTTAAATTTAATAAATTTTTTTCATGTACTTCTCAGTGGTTAGCAGTCAAAAGCCAGGTTATGAGGTACAGGAAAGACGAAATTTAAAATTGAGACAGGGAATTGATCCCACGACCATTTCTTGTTACTCAGAAACTCTGTCACCTGAGCCAATGTTAATGCATTAACTACAATAATACAACTTTAATGGAATAATGATGAGTCACGAATCATAAAATTTGCATATTTTGGGCGTTTCGGTATAAGAAATATAGTTGACACTGAACAGGCAAGAAAAAGATATTTCCGTTACCAATACTTGACAGAAACGTAAAAATGTCACAATGTGCGGGATCACATCCAGGGCTCCGTCAACTACCAAAGAACATAAGCTGATCAGAGTCCAGTCTTGCAGTCAGGCTGGAGTCCACATCTGAAGGCAGGACAGGTAAATTATATTTTTAATTAATCGTTTTTCCCTTTTACTAATAAAGTTCATATACGACTACCCAGTCAAATAGTGGTCCTATTCGAATATCAATTTGTCCATTAAATATGTAAACGATTCCTTCAGTCGAATCATAATTGTTCATTTGTTTCCAAACGACAATTAATTTAATTCTTGGCAGATGTACGGAACATTATCTCTGACAAAGCGATATCCATGGCTCAAGAAGAATATATTTAAAAAATTTAACATTTGGGGTGCAATATTCTCCGAAATTAGTTAATTAACTTTACCAACTGTGAGGTGTCGTCATTAAAACATGATCTCAAAGACTTCGTTGACTAGTGAAACGAATTCGGACTCTATGAAGGCGTTAATCAGAAACCTTTGTGGAGCAAGAAAGTTCCCAAGCCGATATGACAATTAAGGAATCCTAATAACATTATTTTTCAATGTGTTATACCTTCATAAAACTAATGACGTCTGCGTCTTTTGCGTTTTACGAAGTAGTGTCTAACGCTGACCTGAGTAATTATTTTCTGCATAAATCCACAATACTGTAAGCACCATAGATTGCGGTGACTATAATTCTCAGCCCGCAATAATAACTATTGGAAACTATGGAAGCATATGATTAGGAAATCTTTCTCTACGAATTGGTATTTAAAATACTTGTATAAATAATGTGTTAAATTTTAGTACAATGCTCACAGGTTTCAAATCAGTCTTAATTTTTCCATTCATTAGTACAAAATACTTATTAATACCAGTAAATATTTTATTCAAAGCAGCTGTTGTAATAATGTGCCATATTAGTCTATATATAAAGCAAAATATGTCGAAACATTTTGAAAACAAACTGAGATGATAATGGTACCTATGATACGTCATTCCAGGGTCACAATGTCCTTCTCAAAAAACAGACTTTTTAAAAACTTATTTTATATATAACATTGAACAGGCTAGATTATGACCTTACGTAGCCTGTCAAACGAGATGATAATATTGCTGTTAAGCAATCTAATATTTTATTTAAATAATGATACTTTTACTTTGAAATAAAAATGTTAACTAAGTTGCAGTCAGCGTGAATGATTGAGGCACGTTATATATATATATATATATATATATATATAAGAGCAGCAAGCACTAAATTTTTCATAGCGAAGAGAAGGTTCAAGGATCTTCCTCTTATAAATGTAACTGACTGATTCTATTTTTTCGATGTGTTCGCTTATTTATAAAGTACCAGTAGATTTCTCGACTCGATTAATATACCGAGTCATCGCTGTGAATAATGATGAAATTCAGCGTTTAATATGCACTGATCGATTTTTTCAACGTCATAACAAACAATTGTAATAAGCGACTCCCTGAAACGGTAACTGGTTGTCTTAGAAAGCGATCTCGACTTGCCTTAAAGAGGTTTACTTAATCAAGCATAAAGCTCTTTATTTCCCTAAGAGCGCGGACAGATTGTACAAGGACTCGCAGTCATCCAGGTGCAGTGTTGCAGAAAGAAATTTTCCTCTCCACTAGTTAGAGTTAGGACTCAACAACGAACTTTCTGCTTTGTTTCTGTAAATTACTATATATATATATATAATCACGTCAGAGAACTAGTATAAATTCACTACTTACAATTGTTGAAGAAATTTTGGTACTTATTTATTCTTCTACTAGCTGGATCATATTTGTATAATATATTAGGTGTAATTTGAGTATATATATATAGTTCATACAAAGTATTTTAATGGTAAAACGAACGCGTTAATACCCGGTTACATTAAATATAATTAATAAAACAAATTGAATTCTGAACTGAGCAAAATTAATATTTCCTTTAACAAAAAATTATTAATTAACAGAAAATTTATTAAATAATAAAAATTTATGTCAGAATACATAATAAACACATAATTTTATAATTATGATTGCTTTAACATGCCAAATCTTATTTTTATATCAAACAATCAATTAAATAAAACAATGCCTAGATGAAAATAAACAAATACACAAAGAAATATTTGTACCTGTTATTCAATACATTAAAAATATGCTATTAGGTTTATATAATTAACTATAAAAGAATAAAATATCAAAAAGCAGACCGATATTTTTATAGGAAAATAAATACACTTCATTGCTTCTTTCCTGATGTATGAAAGTAAAAGTTGTAGGAGATTTTTAAAACACGTTTCACAGTTTACTGAACGTGAATAATATCAGAGGTATCAACATTAAAAAAATAAGTTAGAATAAATGAAGCTATTTTTTCCTCAGTTTTTAATGAAAAGAAATGTCGGTTTTACTCATTGTGATTAATTAATTAAATTTAGTATCTCCACAGTTGGGTGACTATTATGATAATCACCGTTTAAAATATTGGTCAGAAGAATAATTGTATGTTGGCTTCAAAAGAGAAAAGAAAAGATTTAATTAATGATTTTGAAATTAATAGCAATAATATAAAGATTCTGTATGCAAACAACAAGAGATTTGAATAGAATGATTTACAAATGTAGACGGTAGAGCATCAATAACTTACACTGAAATTATTTAATATCAGGTCACTTGTGGGCTGAACGAAAAACAAGAAAAATTTCTTTGGTGCACAGGAGTGGCAATGTGAACTTTTGAAACTTTATATCAACGATACCGACAAAAGACTGCAGCTGTTTTTGTTTCTCTTGTGGCGGCGGTGACTACCTGCTTCGAATTTGAGATCCACGGGGGCCCTTCACGTTGGTTGTGTCGGGTTGATCCGGTTGAATGAATAACATCTTAGGCCGAAATTAATCGAAACTTATAGTAAAATTTTAAATCTACCCAGAAATCAAGAGCTGAGCTTTGCGGTCCGCAATTTAAATGAATCCTCTCCATGAAAACTTCTGTCCATTTTGCCTCGTATGAATCCGAATTCTTTCTCTCCCTTTTAGAATAGCCAATCAGCTACAATTGCAACTAACATCTATTTGTTCTAATTAACAAAATTGCAGACAATAGGGGAATTTTAGCAGCCAGATATATTTTTGTGTTTCGTTACGCACTACCCGTTTCCTAGCCTAGCTTCCAACTTTCCAGAAGCAAATTTTTATTAAATTAGAAACGGATCGGCCATTCACTTGAAAGACTGACACGATTTGTCAGTAAAACGCCTCTAGCGTATTGTGTGAGGAAAGTTTCATTGTCCGTCACAAAAAAAAATACTTCGCACACACAAAAAATACTTTGCAGGTCTTCAGACTTTTCTCGTATATTTTTAATGTAAATAAAGTTGGTACATTTCTTTGATTTATGTTATATATATAATATGAATCATTTATAGAATAATTATATTTCGTGGCTAGTTTATATGTTATTAAATAATCAAAACTTTTCAGAATGTTTATTTCAGTTTATTAAAGTTTTCCTTCGACTCAACATTTCGGCCGAAGAAGTCATGGAGTGAACATCATTTCTAAATTTTTGATGAAGTCGAAAAAATCAAAAGAAGAGTTGCAAAATTATGATAAATTCTAATAACCGTATTGACAAATGAGGCTGTTCCATTAATGTAATTATGCTTCATTTATTCAATTAGCCCTTGAATGGGGAAATAGGAAGAGTCATTACAAAATAATTATTGGAAGCTACAATAAGTAACAAATGGGTATGTTAGTTTACATAATTATAAATCGAGACACACAAATTTACCTGTCAAAAATAACAAAAAAATATAATAATAAAAATAATTCTATAACCTTACTAAGGGTATAATGTCATATTTAAAGTATGAATATAAATTAAACATGCACAAGGTAAAATAATTATAAGGTAAATTAAATAATAGAAATCACTAAATTAAGGAATTGCAGGGCACGCGAAAATAAAACAAAAAAACCTTCATCCCATATGCTTGGAAAAACATAAACACAATCTAAGGACGAGTTAATTCATATTACTAATCGACGAGGAATCATCTGTAGAAAGCCCAGGCCGTACATGGAGCACCAAATGAAATCAGAAGAAGTAGCAGAACACAGTTTACGAAAATTATGAAATAAATAGTATAAAGAACAGCACATTCAGCACTTTATCAGTACAAAATATTTTAATTCCAAGGGAAACATTCACGGAACTGTTTCATAGAGTAAAACGCAGCTCTCAGTAAAACTTCTTACACTGATTCGCAAAACTCTATAATATTGTTATTCTGAATAGAATAATAACTGTAGTATGAATGTATTTCAACACTCAAAATAATACATGAAGCTAAGAATATGTTTGGAGATTATGGATTGTATATAAATGTGGAGCTTGCTAATGACGTATAAGTTTGCCGTATGTATCATGAATTATAATATTGGATTACACAAATAAGTAAACAAATTACAGACAAAAATAAGTGATAAAATAAATACTACACCTTTATTCTGAAACCCTTGTTGCTTTTGAGTTAGTCACTTGGTACGTGCTTGTGTCGTTCTTGCGGCATTTACTTTTTTTAATCAACTGACGAAATCGACAAGGACTGCAGAAATTTTGAGTGGTACTTATTTTGTCACATATTTTTGTGTAATTAGTACAATTAAATTACTTTTAATATTTTTATAATACTAAACTTTGAAAAATCCCTCTGTTTATTGTAAGTTGTTAATGATCACAAAGGGCAACGTATTAGAAGAATTGTAAATCCTTTCAATAAAACTCAAAGGGTAATATATATATATATAAATTAAAATATAATATGTTTTATTGTTATCTACATTTTGTCTCAACAAAATTTAAATTCAAAGTCAAATGTAATAGGTTCAAATATTAATTACTATCTCTCATATTATTATTGGTATTAATTTTAGGTAGGAGGTGTTTGTTTCAAAAAATTTCCGTTAAGTTAAATACTTCTTTTTACCTTGAAAGTATTTTATGAAAGTTCTGCAGAATTAATGAAACGTGTGCGTTAAAATGGCCTAATGTAACATCTTGTCGTTAATAACTCGGAACATGACGAAAGTAAGGGCCGTGTTTGAAATCTTATCTCGCTAATAGCTTGTTTCACAGTCCAACTAAGGACAAACTAGAGCGGTTACGTGGTTTACTATCTGTACCATTTCGTTCTCCAAGGTCAAAATTTTATGCACGTTACCAGCGGACTAATTTCGACTTCTATGGAAACTTGAGAAATCCTTAAGTTAGTCTATATGAAAAATAAATTATTTTATGTATAAAGCGTATTAATCAAAATATATTTCAAATAATTATTTTTTGTCTTAACATTAAAGCATATAAGAGTAAATTACATCACAACGGTGTAATGGTTACAATTTAATAAATAAATGTAAATACAATTAGAAAAGTTCATTACGTAAATGAAATTATTTTAACGTTATTTGTACGATTGTACATTACTGTTGTGTTGTTATATATGTTAATGCGTTATTACTGAGACGATATTTGTAAATATGTGTATACAAATGTACTTAATTAATAATTATTACATTTAATACAATGTATTTATAGATAAGTCATCACACTGTTTAAAAAATCTGTCGGATGTTTGACGTTTAGTCTTCTTTGCGATTTTAGTTTTGTTATATTAATAGGAGGGGAATGATATATTGAAGAAGAAGAGTTATCTATAATCTCTACAGAAGGCAGTAATTAGAATTGAATGGTAAGGAAAGAAACCATAAATGTAGAAAGGAGTAAGACAAAGATGCAGTCCTTCTCACAGGCGATTAAGAAAGTAAAAAAGAATCATGCTGCAAGAAAAGGGGCTCACCTAATTATGCCGGGAATGCCTCGCACTATCTCTGGGTATTTTTTATCAAAGTTCTCATATGCCGAGACACCTTCACCTATTTTAGGAGGTATATGTACTGGGGTTAAAGACCTTGGGTATATGGCAAGAGTTGTCCGCTAATCCCATTGGGATCAGTCGGCCAACTGTCTCCTGAAACTTGTGGAGACACGGAGAAAGGAATGCTGCGACCCCACAGCAAACTCGACGTCAAATACGTCAAATACATTCGGAAGGGCGTGAGAATAGTACCCAATGCCCGGCCTACCTGATGCAGGTTTTCTAGAGTTTTCCCTGCATCTCTTCAGGTGAAACACCGGTTAGGATCCTTCAACTATAGGCCGGGGGCCCTAGTTAACCCTTGGCTACCTTGCTCTACCTTCCGCATCCCCCCGTTTCAATTCCCTTCCTATGCCATTAAAGGGGAGTTGCCTGTTTCAGGATCACCCTCATGTAGCCTGTTAACCAAAAAAAATTAAAAAAATAAAAACCCTATGGATTACCTATTATATAGTAGTATTATGGGGCATGATTTGATTAAATTCGATTAAGGAACTGTATGTGACATGCAACTGCCACGAATGTACCCTTGTCGCGTTTTCCGGAGGTGTATAGGGTCCGATGAAAGGTGCACATTTTCTCAATAAATTTTGTAGGGGTAGCTTCTAGTTCATCGATATTCCGCACGGCTCTCACACCTGAGCTTTTGACTGTGCAGGGGGAAACGCACCCTGACCGCAACAACACAGATGCTCTTAGGGTCGCTGCCTTACCCAAGTGCGTCAGATTAAGCCTGTTTTTTAAAAAAATATTGTTTATAACATCAACTGCAAGGGAGAAGACTTGGAAAACAATAACTGGGACGAACGTGAACCTGGAGAAAGATTACAACTTGAGGAATAATAGAGTAATAGCCTAGGTAATGGAGTGAAGTATGGGAAACAGTGGAATAACAAATACTGTTAGATAAGGAAGGCATATTTTGAAGGAAGTTAAGGAATTCTGCTACTTGGGCAGCATAATAACTAGGGATGGTAGAAGCGTAGTAGACATAAAGAGTAGGATAGCATAGACAAGAAAGGTTTTCACAAAAAAAAATAATTACGACAAATACAAGTATAAATATTGGGAAATTTTTATTAAAAAATGTTCGATGGAGTGAGGCGTTATACGAGTGCGAAACGTAGAATGTAGGAGTTGCAGAAAGGAAAAGAATTGAAGCTTTTGAAATGTGGTGCTATAAGAGAATTCTGAAAATCAGTTAGGTGAATAGGGCAACTAAGGAGTAAGTTCTAAGGAGAATAAGAATAGAGATAATAATATGGAGGACTTTGTCCAAGTGAAGGGACAGATTAATAGGTTACGTTTGAGGCATGTAAAAGTAGCATTAGAGGGAAGTTTATGGGGTAGTAGAGAAGAAGGAGGCTAAGGAAGGAATACGCTGTGTATTAGGGAGGATGTGGGATTTCTTACTTATGTTGAAAAATAAAAAGACTTAGGCAGAATATGTTAATATGGAGGGTTGAATCGGACCAGTTTAAGGTCTGATTACTACATCATTACTGTAGGTTTTACTAGCTGGTTCATGTGAAACGCCAGGGGTGTGTGAAATTGGATCGAGGGGATATTCAGATCTTTATGGATGATGTTGTGTCTTACATACCGCATTGCGCTGGAAATAAGCCTTGAGATTGTATTTTGAGTTGTTTTGATTCTTTAATTTTTTTGTGGAACCGCAGACCCCAATATGCTACAATCAAATTACCATTCGGCTGTATTCTCCGAATATATAAAAGTCTCTTGTATTTGGTTGGAAGACTTGAGTGTACTACTGAAATATAGTTTAATCGTTTAATCCGTGTCTTACTTTTTGAAGCACAGCTATGACGCGTGGAGCCAAGTTAATTTGGCGTCCAATATCATATCCAACTATTTTACTTCACTAGTAGTTTGTAACGTTCCTTTTGTAATTGAATTTATTTATGTAAGGATAGCTTTAGCGCCAATTTTCACACCAATTATCGACAAGTTTGTCATATTCCTGCACTTTTACGCACTTTCTGTCACAATCCCTTAAACAAAACTGCCATATCGCCTGAAAATTAGGCCAGCTTTACGTCACTAAAGCAACTCAAAGAGTTTATGTCTCTATGCCTAAAATTCGAGGATGATAAGCAATGTTATTAAATGAAATTGGTGACTCTACAGAATTATATGCAATGATATTGTAGTTTGAGGAAACAAAATCTTTGAATGCGGGACAAATAATTAGTCAACTGTATGAAGCTAAGCAATTATGGTACTCATAACTTAATACCAAATTCGTGTTTCTGAACTGTAATGACTGAATCACTTGAAGGAAGTTAAGGAATTTTGCTACTTGGGCAGCATAATAACTAGGGATGGTAGAAGTGTATAGACATAAAGAGTAGGATAGCATAGACAAGAAAGGTTTTCACAAAAAATTAATTACGCCAAATACAAGTATGAATATTATGAAATAATTAATGAAAATGTTCGTATGGAGTGAGTCGTTATACACATTACATAAATTCAAAAATTTTAACGGTTCTCTTGTGGTATTTCACCCAGATATTCTGGATTCCAAGATTCTCTTTCGCCGAGCCAAAAGTGTAACTTCACCCTCACCAACGTAACGCCGCAATTAATTCTTCTAATGGTTCTTATATTGATTTCTTGAGTTGTTCTAGCATTTTGCAAAATTTCATTTCAATATTCTTTGCACTTTAATTTCCCTTTACTTTTTTTTAATTTTGAGGTTTGAATGTATGATATTGAAACTAATTCAACAATGCATTATTTAATTTAAGTTTACTTTACTGTTACACCTTTAAAATACATAATGTACGACCAAATTGTTCTCCGAAATTCGTCATCTCGTTCATTACGAAATTCTCTATGGTGAACATATGTCTCTAAATGGATTAATTTAACTCTTTTGTGGTTAATTATTTGTTATCTAACGCTGTTGGTTCATTTTTAATTATCAGTTTTAGATATGAGTAGTTGAGTATGATTAGTAATGGCAAGACATTGCTATTAGTCTGCACACCTAAATATTATCGTTTTATGTTCTTTGATCTTTATAGTTAGGGTGGAGTGGGGGCAACTGTTTCTCTCGCTGCGTGGAAAATTAGTGGAGATTATTCGAATCTCTGTTAAGTGAAGGAGGCGGAGTGGACGCAATAGAAACGTGAAAACGGCCTGAACAAGGTAGGACAGTTTGACAGAGGAGTTTTGTCTGTGCCTCATTTTCAAGATTGTTCAAAATTTTTCACGTTTCTCTTCTGGTACTTCACTCAGATATTCTGGATTTCAAGATTCTGTTTCGCCGAGCCAACTGCGTAACTTCACCCTCACCAACGTAACGCCCCAATTAAAACGCCCATAGCTGAAACTGCAACATACGGCTAGACACGAGCCATCACACGTTCTCCCATAGTGCAGAACTCAGAGACCCACGGGTCATTACGCCATCTCGCAGGGGGCTTATCTCTCAGATCAACGTCGAAAGATGATACTGCAACCCACTGGCAGACGGGAACCAGTGGGTACGCAATTCACCGTGCGTATTCGCTGTGTGGCGTAAGAAGACCTCAGGTTGAAGGAGGAAGTTACATTAATTTTAATTCTTTTAAACGCAATTTTAAAAGTTACAGAAAATTTTACCCCTTTTTTCTAAATAAAAATATAGCCGGAAATTTTATTAATTTTCGTTGTTTCAAGTCTGCGTTGAAAAGTAATAGAATTTTTACTCGTTTCTGTTGGTGAAATATATGGTTAGAGCAGATTTTTTGGGCATTTTCAACCAAGTTGTTACATTTGAATTATATAGCGATTTTTAATTTTTTGGTGTATTTGTAAAAATTTAATAAAGTGTAAATTTTAATGATTGACCCTTTCTTAAATTAAAGTGCTGTATTTCCATTGTTTTCTTAAATATTGTTTCCTTTGTGAAGTTGCAAATCACGGAAATGTGTGATTACACTTATTTTTACTGAGTTAACGCCATTGTGAAAATAAAGATTTGTGTTATACAATATTCCCTACCAAAATTAACGATGAAAAACTGTAATCAACAGTCTTGATTAAAATTATCACAACATATTTTGCTCCATTTAAAAATCACACAAAAGTTTTATGTAGCCTATATATACGTTCTGTTACTTGTAATTAAAGTTATTTAATAGAAGATTCTTATTTATCGTGAGATATGTACTGATGGTTATTCACACTAAATAATTTATTTATTATTATCGAGTTATAATTTATTAAGCATCACATCGAAGATTTAATTCAAGTTTCCAGGATTCTGCTTTGATGAGATCCATTAATACCAGTATTTCTAGTTTTGAGTTCCTCAATATATTTCCCTACTTAATGAATAATGAATGGTAAAAAAATACAAATGAAAACCTGAAGTAAGAGGAGAACGTCTTCAGTTCCATTAGTTACTAATTTCTTACTAGACTAATACTTTTAATATTATGACGTTAACTTATATATAAATGTGAAATTAATTTGTCTGTAGATAATTGTTGTCATGCTTGAAGCACAGAGAACAGGATATCAGAATCCTGTGATGTCTGTCTTAGAAAACGTGTAAAGACTTGGAGCTCGTTCGTGAGAAATTCCTTAACCACTACGATAAATAATACAGGCAAAAAGTGGTATACCACCAACGTTTCTCGCACTTCGTAATCTAGTGTGGCAAGTCATGCAGCGCTGTAAGCATCTTGTAATTATTTTAAATTAAAATTTATCAGAGGAGCGTCCAATTTCTCAGTTTCAAATAATGTAAACGAAGTAGAAAAAGATATTCCGTAATGATTAACAGCTGTAGATAGAAGCAACACAAGCACGCCTACGAATAAATTTCCAGAGCACGTTACAGCCTTCGTTGTGAAAAAGATAACACAGCAAGCTACTGGCGATCCGCTCTGCTGACGCTAGGGCATAATAAATCGTAAGAAATTAGCTGACGTCTCGTTCTAAATGCTTGAACTTAGGATTCCTTATCTTTAAGTTCCACCTGCATCTGCCGTGTTTCTACAGAAAATATTCGTTTTACCATTCTGCTATACTGCTTGCGTACTTTTACTACTAACCTGTCTGTAGATAAATTAAATACTTCATCACCGTCAAGAATTATAGGAATAAATATTACTAACTCAAAATATGAGTTTAATAGATTGAGTTTTCATAGTAAAAAGTTAATATAATTTACTTTAAACGCAGGAGGAAATAATATACTATGTTAAACAAATTCGACGGCTACAATTGCCATTTAATATATTGTATTCCCAAATTCAGGGAAAAAAATTCCTCGTCAATGAAGAATAGTAGCTTTCATCTTAATAGCAACAACGCCAGTTAGATTGGCACTCTTCTAATCTGCCGAAAAAAACCTTCTCATAGCACTGGGGCCATTAACTAGATGTCTGCTTTTTAGATGTTTAATGGGTTTCCTTGCTATATTTAGAACAGAAAGTCTATTCTATTTGACTTAGTTATTCTTGACAGAAATATAAACAAGCTCAAAGCATAATTTGACAATGAAATAAAAAGCAAATATCCGTTTTAATTCATAATAAAAATGCACTGGCAGGGAAGTAGCATTGTAATTTCAGTTAGAACGGGAATGACGTGTGTCTGAACTTAGCAGATGGGAGTGATGGGTTAAAAACAGATGCATATAATAAAACATATAGTCAGTGGTGTACTCAGCACTAACTCTGGCTATAAATTCCTTTTTGGCACCAATCATACGGCGATAACATGTCAATCACGCCGATTGGGCAGGGGAACGTGTAAATCATAAGTGAAGGGAATCAGCAGACGTTACCTGCCCAGTGCGTAAAGCCCCTTGTTTCTTCCTCCGTAAAATCAGACTACCACCGAGGGCGAAGCTAAAAATTTGATTGGAGCTGGGGGTCATCTGATATACACCCTCATGGTGGGGGTATGAGAAGAGTTGGCCTGAGCCGAGAATAAATAGGGAAAAAGTCAGCCTGGAATGGAATTTTGAAGAAGACGTCACATACACCATACAATGCCACTTCCCCGCAAGTGCATTTTGTTTATGAATTAAAACGGATAATTTTCTGTTTTCTTTCATCGTCAAATTTTGCTTACAGCTTGTTTAAATGTCTGTCAAGAATAATTAAATCAAATAAAATGGACTTTCTGTGCTAAATATAGCAAGGAAACCCGTTAAACATCGATTAAAAACTAGAAAATACAAATATAAATTGCCAATTACGTAGTCGGATTTGAAAAAAAAGTGAACTATAATTACAGAAAAAGAGTTCAAATGATCAATTATAAAAACTATTTTTATAATATGGTTCATAATACAGTAAAATATTCTCTAGATATAATTAATTGAATGTTGTATATAGGAGTTTTGAAAACTATTTCCATCTCTATCTGCTGATGAAGTGCCGCCACCCTTAATACAAACGACCTGAATACCGGGAATGTTTAAGTTGATCTCAACGCAAAGTAAGAGTACAATATTACAGTTTTACTTCATGTTTACCAACCTCTTACTCCTTAAGCCTAAGCACCAGATGTGCTTCGCGCGGCGGAATGGAGTGCCACTACTCCACTTGTCTTGTAATTACATTTCTTCCTTGATTCTCCTCTCTTCTAGGAAAGCTTTGATTGGCCTTTGCCCTTAACTGTTATTGCGTACAATATTGCTTTCGCAATTTACACAGTGAAGAACAGTCTTCCTAACGTAAGAGCCCTTATGACCGTCGAATATATAGCTTTTTCGATACATTTTGCTTACTGTGGAATACTGAGATACAATAAGCTTAATTGAATTTGTAATATATTTTATTAAGTAAAACTAATTTACTGAATTTGACTTGTATGCTTTGCGGATATAATAGGAATCAGAAATACTCCCTTTTTTTCCAAAGAAGGAGACAAACGGCCCCAACACTTCCAACGAGAAAGATTGATGGATTATAGCGACTCTGAGGAATCTGGTTATGAAAGTATGTAGAATTATATCCCTATATCTGGTAATGATTTAGGTTTATATATCATAAAACACACTAGCCAACAGATTCATTATCGCTATCTCTAAAGCAAAATAACAATATAACGATAATTTCACCGGAGCTGACGACAACATAAAATACTGTGTAAGTTAACTTTTATGATATTTTAAAATTCATTAATAAATATATAATACTATAAGTTCGTTAGATTCTACATGGCATGTTTACATGCGCAGTAGGAAAAGGAGAAGGTAAGTATTGTTGGAGGAGGAACATCCCCTTCAACGGACTGCCGAAGCGCTACTAACATACTTAAAAATATTAATTCTGCGACAATATCTTTTTAACACATCCTATACTTATTACCAATTACATTTTACGGATGAGTTTATTGATGTATTACATATCCTGAACTGACTGAAATATATTTCCTAGAGCCAAAGTTGTCATAATTTATTTTACACAACGAAGTTGCGTTAGAATGTTGTGAGTAAAAGTGACCTCCTGTCTACCCCCGCTTCAATATAGTCGGAGTTGTCCAATGCGCATCGTTTTGACACATCACTAGCTAAATCTTTCTAACAATAAGTAGTTTTCACAAAGCAAGACTAGAAGCTTCTTCCTTGAATTTAGGTCCTGAAATAACGCGCCTGAATAAATAACTATTAAAATGACGTTTAAAATTTTCCTTTCACAATATTGAGAATGGTTCAAATAAATTTTGCGCACTAATCTAATTATCAAGTAAAGTTGGTGGTTCTACACCAACTTATGAAGCCTAAGCGAGAATAACAAGACTACAGTTCGTTGTTCCAACGACTATTTCGATTAAGAAAGTAGAAGATATGATGAAAATGGATAAATGTTAAACTTTTTTCATATTACATTTACACAATTTATGAAAAACTTAAAATTGGTACAGTCATAATTATTACATTATTTTGTTTTCCATATTTAAAAGTCATGCAAATTTAATATTTATGACATATTTTCCTATTGAATAATTTTAAGTTAAATAACCTTTGCATTTCATTGTAAATTGTACATTCAATCGATTGAATGACAGCGTTTTAAATTGCAGTAAAGTTCTTTATATTGATACTGCTAGTGCATAAATATGCAAAACATTTAATCATAGCATATCATCACACGGTAGAAAAGTGTTTACTGATATCATATCAATTATTTATAGTACTAAAATTATTCATTATTCATTGTCTAGTAATAAAATAGATGCGAAAATACAGACTTTTATTTCTACATTGAAATTGCAGTCACAAGAATTTCATTCATTTCTACTGAAAGTACTTGATAAAAACATCTCATTAATAAAATAAATGAAACTCCCTGTGATGTACTCTTTATTATTTTAATATGATAAATATTATGTATTGAATAAGTATCAATTGCCGGCAAGATAAAATAAATCAAAAGATTTAATAGAATTGAAATAGATTCTCGTTCTTAAACTAACTAAAACTCTTAATGAACATGTAGTTGTTAAAACCATAAAATTTCATTGCTTTTCTAAAAGTAAATGACCAGTTCTAGGTTACACAGTATCAATTTTTGACTATTTGAATCTTTATTTCAAATAGTCAGTCATTTTTCACGAACTTTCGACCGAGTACATCTTGTAATTCAAAATCCAGCCATTTATTGACATATCATGTCAAATTTATTCGATTTGAATTAATCGTCAATATTAAAGTTGATTTATAAGTAGCTACCTGTAATTACACCGCTTTAAATCATAAAATTATTTTAACGTCTACGTCTTCATCGGTTCAACTGCTATTTATATAAATAAATGAACAATTCTTGAGAATTAATTAATGTAATTTTAATTTTTTTTCACGTTTACAACAATCCTTCGATTAATATAAATCGCAAATGAAAAATGATTAATGAGAATAGGCGTGGGAAGTTTTTTCATAGATAAAATTGCCTTTCTTGATGGTACAAATTGGGCTTTCGTTTCGTGTCTATGGTATACGATGTTAAAAACGTTTCAGGACGCACAGCCCATAATTTTTCACTTAAGTAGCTTGGTGAATTGCGGAACGCCATCTGTAAAGCGAAAAGAGACCTTGGCCGAGTTGGCAGAAGTCAGCGGATGAACCGTTAAGCTGGACAAAAATGAGATCAAACGGGAAATTTCATATTATAATGATTTAAAATGACAATATATCCCTCAGTATCAAGAATATTTGACGAAATATACAATAATAATTACAAGTGTCTTCTGAAATAAATTTAGCCCTTAATATTTCTACGCATTGCTTATACATAACTTCCAATATGAAATTAACAATAGCTAATGACCTGTTTCCCATCTTACAATTTATATTAATATTAATTAAAGAATTTGGGTACCTTGAAATTTATAAAATCTCTGTGTTCAGGTATACTTAGTTTTAGATAAATGTATGGCTGTATTAGTCTATAGTAAATCCATATAATATGAATTTCTGTTATTTATTTTTGAATAATTGCATCGTTGTGCGAGACAATATATGGGCCATTATATGCACTCCAATAGATCGTCATAAAAATAGTCCTTCTAACCAGGTGGCGATGATTAGACACGACTTTTGTCCACTCGGACCGTCAACAACAACTTCTCAGAGAAAACCGACATTTCCAAGAGCGTATCAACAGAGAAGAAATTAGGAAATTAATTTCAAGTGGTGATAGTCTTTCAGAACGACTTCCATTAAATACTTTCAATTATTTAAAATAGAATAAAGACAATTATAATATATATTACATAATATATAAAATAGTGAAAGATACTAAGACTTTCTGAATGGCGAAGGAATTATATAAATTAGAAATTAACTATAACCGAAGTCGGAAGTTCGCTGTGAAAAATTTTGAATTGCCACTGGATACGGAACTAACAGGAAACACGTGAGATGGCGCTTGTTTTTATTATTATTATTTATATAAAAAATTTTCGGCACTTGTTTACGTCCTGCAACTAAAACGTTTCCTGTTGGCAGCAATCGTTGAAATGCAAGCCAATGGGTGCTATTGGAAACTGCAATCAATTGGCCCCTGGAAATAATTAAGAAATATATGGATTCATACTGAGGTTACTTGTCAGCTGATATTGAGGCGGAGGTGCAGAAAATGATGAGCCGCCGGCAAGAAGTGATCTAAAGGCTTAAAATTGAGAGCCGCCGGCAAGTGGGATAAAATTGAGAGCTGCTCTTGAGACCTCGGGTGATACATCACTTTTTAGTAGGAATCTCCGCTATTTATCCCTATGACGTCCGCTATACAGCGAGATCAGACCCGATGCAGCCAGCGAATATCGACATCAGCCCCCCCCAAAAAAAATAAGAAGACCGGAATAAAACGCCGCCAGAATGCAGTTACAGTCTTTTCGGTTATCGTTAACTATGATTTTATAGAGATAATATTGCCAGACCTACTGGCCAGAAATTACCTTGCTTACATTTCGTTCACCCCGCGGGTGACCCTGATTTTTAATGAGTCTCAAAATCAATTTATTAATGCTAACGTTTTTCAATAGTATATCATTTAATTCGATCTTATATATTTAAATTTTATTGTTATTTAATTCATAACTATATCAAATCTTTTCTTGTCTCTTTTGAACCCCTCATAAATGTACCCCTTTCTTCTTCTTCTTCTTTGGTTCTACATCCCAGTTTGGGCCTGGACCAACAGGGGCGGCTGCAGACGTCATCTTGCATGACACATTACGAATTTGTAGTGGCTCGTGGTCAACGTATCGATTCACCAGCAGTTTTAATCCTGGTGTTCGCGACATGACAGAACAAACATCCAAGCCAATGCCAGGATTAAATTTATCCCTTTATTACTTATAAATTAGATTGCCAGTGTGCAGATTAATATTCATACTTCAATTATAATTAATCTTAATTAGTAAAATTAACATCCACATTTTCTTTTCAACTGTCTTTCACCAACGTGGGGCATATTATAAAATCAATAACCCACCACGTACATTTTTCTTTACAAACCGTTTATGAGAATTGAGATCGTTCTTGTGGCTGGATTTACGATGGATTTGCCACTTTATTAGGTATGCATTATCCAGGAACAGAATATATTATTACCTGAAAATTATTGAATGGATCATATAGATGGTTAATGACTTTAAACAGAATTCTGCTTCATCTATGAAAAATTATTATATAAGTACATAATTTGGTGACTCATCACAGATGGAGTGTTAGAATTTTAATAAATTTATATAAATCAACCTAATATATAATTCTCAATTTCTAGACTTTTTATTTAGACGTAGCAACCAAAGGACAGCTTATGTGTATAATATAAAAATAATGTTTAAAATATGAAAAATATAACACGGTTACTCTTGAAAAATATAGTGGGTTTTGTATCTTTTACATGAAAAATATTATACTTTAATACATTTGATGCAAGGAACTATTATGAACCAGTACTTCAAAAATTACCGAGAAAAAATACTATAATATAGTAACGAGGGCCGAAGAATCCCGACAACTAGCCCGAATACGTACGCTCCAAGCTCAAGAGAAGGACCGACTACGATACGACGCAAGACATCGTCCAGTTTTGTACCAGCCAGGGGATCTAGTCTGGATCTTTACTCCCATTCGCAAAGTCGGCCTCTCAGAAAAGCTCCTCAAACGGTACTTTGGTCCGTACCGTGTGCTGAAAACGTTTATCCGACGTCACATATGAGGTCGAGGATTATGATCCTCATTCGAGACGCAGGAAGAGTCGCGACACCGTCCACGTACTGAGGATGAAGCCATACCATGAACCCGACGCTCAAAGGGAGGTTGAAGACCAAACACGACCCGACGACGACGCGGACGAAGACGTAGGAATGACGACTGCCAGCCCAAGAACAGGAAGGACTGGACCTACTTACGTCGGGCCAACGACGAGATCCAGAAGTCTCAAGGCAGCTCAGAACTAACAGCGAGACGCTGTTTTTTCAAAGGAGGGAGCAATGCCACGTCTCAAGACCTGCAGTGATGGCAGAGCGGTAGCGAGCCGGACTGCAGATTCGTGGACTCGGGTTCGAGTCCCAGTCGACGCAACCATTTTTATTTGATTAATTTATTTACATTGTTTGCCTTTAGTTTCTAGTATTTTCTGTTTCTCGAATGTTCTGTTTCTCGAATATTCCATGTATATAGATAATATATAATTAAATAATTACTGGTTTTCACCTGTTTAAAAAACATAATTTGTAGTGTAACAACTCGTCGACGACACAAACAAGGTTAAACGAGAATAAGCGATTTTTTTCTCAGTGTATCATTGACGCCGAATTGACCTGAAAAAGCAGAGGCATTCCTGTGTTAGGACAGCAAAAGCAGCCATTTTAGGTTCCAGAATCGATGAGTCATGAAATATAATACAAATTTCACAGTCTGTTAGGCTCATGTATAAATGTTTTGTTCTGTTTACATGCTCCGTTTTTCAATACCATAATATGCAGGTTGTAGAAAAAAAATTTCTTCGATATAGGTTTTGGTGTGTAATCAGTTTTAACCGAGAATTCTTTCCTCAGCCCTTGAGTACGGAAAGTATTTATTCATGTTTCTAAGTAAAAAATATTCGTATTTGCTACTTGAATAATTTTATCTGCGAAACGTCTTTGCTTTTTTTCACACGAAATTTTATTTCTGTTTTTATTTTCCAATATAATTTCATATGATTTAACCAATCACGTCATCAACAGTATTGAGTTTTCAAGCACCAGGTTTATAGTGGTTTTAAGTAGCACTTAGTAATGGACCCAGGACCTACTATATGGACAATATTCTTGAGAATAATGGAAAATGTTGTGAAATAGATTTCTTAATTTGTGACACAAAATAATCTCTTGGTCAACGCGTGTCTAAACCGGCATCGTGACCTTCATTTTTTTACACCCTACCTCATCTAAGTCTACTGAATGGTCATTTCATCCTAACCAGAGTTATGAGTAAATTGAGTACAGTAACTTAAAATACGTCCGAAAAAATATAAATTGACGTCTACAGCACATTAAAGAAGACGCAATGCTCCCGATTCCCTAATAGAGTCAAATTATATTTCATACGGATTAACTATAACTTGAATTGAATGTTTAATGACAGGCATAACACAGCGTCTTCCATACCCTCGTTCGATACCAATCGCGGTTGTTTCCGCGTTAATTTTGTAGACCATCCTTCGAACACACCCTCAATCCTCATAGATGCTCTTCAATGCTAAATGGAATTGATAATATATACAAACAGTGTCAGAGAATTACAGTTAATATCACCAGAAAAAAAATTCTACACAAGTACCTGAAGTTTTTTGTTTTTCAAAATTTTAATACCTTTCTCCGCAATATATGTTTTTATTTTGTAAGAACCATGTGATCAGAATTTGGTTCATATAACTCAACCTGTTTATATTTGTATTGTGGAACATACACACAAATTCAAAGAGCCTATTATATATATATATATATATGACCTATACAAACTGTAGCCTTCGTTATAAACCCAAATAATATTCATCGGGATATAAATGTAAATTATTCAATTATCTAAGTGCCACTCTTCATAGAACATACAGCTAAACTTTTTGAACCTTATTTCAACCCCTCGATGACCTCCACCTACACTTCTGCAAGGTTTCACCTATTCTCTTCAAGATCAACTCTCATAAGCTCTAAGTTTCTCCATTTTTTTATTTTTGGTTGGCCTATCTGAGTGTGATGCAGAAACTGACAACTCCTCTTGAATAGTGTACGAATAGAATTGAAAAGGGAGGGGGATGTGGAAGGGAGAGGAAGACAACCAAGGTTTTACTAAGAGATACAGGACAATCGTAGAAAACCTGCACGTTTGTTAAGAAAACAGATTAAATGAAAGTAATTCGCTTTAGGGCAACGTGAATTGTATAAAAAGGTAGCCAAGGGTTTACTAGCCCCCGGACTGTAATTTAAGGATCCTACCCGATGATTCACCTAAAAGTGATAAAGAGAAAACTACAGAGAATCTTGCATCAGGTGGGTGGGGCTTCTGGTACAACTCCCACGCCCTTCTGATGACGGAAGACTAGATAGTTGTGCGGACGCAACAAAGTGGATTCCTCTATCAAATTTCGTGGCAGCTGGCAGTTTGGTCCAGTCGGATCAGAGAACAACTCTTACCGTAAGCCTAAGGTTTGTGCCCCCGATGCTTGCACCCCTCAAAATTCTCAAGGTCGTCTCAGCATGTGAGAAAATTAAATTTAAATCATTGGGCTTGGTGAAAGAGGAAACCCCAGTGGGAGAAAGTCTGCATTTAAAAACTTACTTAAACTACACTAAGTTTGATTTCAATAGATAATTTCAAAGTCGTTGAAAATATGTCATATTAGGAAGAAACAAGTCAGCGAGATTGCGGTTCGTTTGCCCGCCATAATGTCAAGAAGAAGAAAGAGCACCATAACTAATGGGAGATTCAAGACGGTTTCATCCTGTTTGTGTATACAAGGATTCTCACTCGAGGCGTTAGTTTATTATTCAGTCCTTCCAATGGAGCAGCAGGTAGTCAATGACCAGGACTACTTTAATGGTGTGTACAGAGCGCGGCGTCATAAATTGTGATCTAAGTACTACATATAGATATTACTGGACTCTGTAAACAGTATGAATAAATCAATAGTATAAGTATTAAGTTACGACCGTGATATTTGATTTCGACGAACCACTCGAGTTCCTCACAACCCTATATACATATATACCACAAATCATATATAGAGTTATAAAAAGTTTTATATTTGAACGTTATATATATACCATAAACCATATATACTGTTAAGAAGAATTTTATATTTCAAAGGGGGCGATACGTTTGATTATTAAGTAAGCCATTTTAATTATTTCCTCTTCAAATATAACAATTTTTTTTGGTAAAATGTTATTGCAAGAAAATAACGACAATAAAATTCAGATAGCAGTATAAATAAGCCATTATCTGTTCATTTAGGCGTGAAGGGAAGTAGTTGAATAAATGAAGCTTACTATTTGTGAGCAGAAAATTTGAATATATGGCAAAAGACCTCCTTACGCTGTGTTTCTATATAAGTATAATTATACGCACAGCTCTTTGCAAGTTTCAATTGCAGTATAACCGTTGTACTTCGTAAAAGGTATTTAATGTACCACACTAATTAATTACTAGCAATGCCCGCGACTTCGTTCTCCCGGAACTTGGACAAAGAGCTCTTTTTATTTTGCACTACAAACGAAACCACTGGTACTTAATTTTTATAAAGTTTAATTAATTGAATATATGAAAAGCACGCTACCATTTATTTATGATCACTTCAGGGCACACATAATACCTCGTAGTGGTTTTGAACAGGTCCCGCTTTCACAAGATTAGGAGACAATTCTATATAAACTTCCATACAGACAGAAAGCTCAATTGTATGTATTGGGATAAATTATATTTATTTTATTTGCTTTAAAAATGAGCAATTACTAAATATAAAAATTAGCTGACGGGACAAATAAAATCAATTTACGTGTACATCGTGTCGATGACGCCAAGAAGTTTATTATTTCTCCGGGAGTAATAAGACAGTATGTCATAATAGGAGTTTTAACTCGCAGTAGGTTTTTCACGCCAGCTTTCACGCGGAAATTCAATGGATTTATAAATATTTACATTAATATCTTCTAAACTCTGCAAAATATCGAAATGAAACATACACGAATATTTAAGTTAATATTCCTGTTTGGATCCATGAAATTTTCATTGAAATCCGTTAAGCCGTTACGGAGCATAAATAGATCAAGAGTATAGACAACCGCATGCAAATTTTGGAGATTTTGTTCCGCGTATGCCAATAAACCTTTCCCATTGAATGTTTTGTATTAATATTTATATTATATGAATGTCTTCTGCAATATATCTAAATGAGTCCTTAAATTTTCATTGTCATCCGTTGAGACGTTTTGGAGGCTATTCGAGACAAACGTCCAGACTGACAGACACTTCAATTTTATTTATTGATATAGATATTACCATATGTCTTGTAGCTCGCAGTTCTTTATATAGGCTATGCTTTAGCAATTTATAATATGAATATAGAATCTATTTAATTGGGTTCTTAGAGACGTATGTGAAACCCACGATGTCCTGCACGGTCTTAGACTCGTTGTTCCTCGTTTCTCTTCAACTTTGACCCACGTAGAGCAGAGATTACCACTCTGCGGCAACACCAAGATTACAACACTTATCGCGGCTCCTCCCAGACCGAAACGACTAGCCACGATGCCTCCACGATTACAGCTACCATATCGTGGCATCTTCCTGACCAAAGCTATTGTTATTGTGTCTTGGGGTGCAAATTTGTATATAAGGGATACAGGCTGCAGGGACCCGCTTTAGTCAGCAGCTGCATTTTAATTAATCAATTATTCTTCTTCGCGACTGACGAAAGGCAGAATGAATGAATGTATTAGAACATCCAATGAAAATAAGTCCGGTGGTAGTTAGTATACTGTAAAAACGTCTAAAAACAATTATTTGTATGTAAATTTCTGTCCAATTTGGTTACATGGTCCTTTTCCCTTCTTTCATAGTCTCTACACTTCTTCTCTGAACGTTCCTCCAATGAGTTTTAATGTGCCAAATTCTACTTCAGGTATTTTTTTTCCAATCTGATGTCGTTTTGTTTACAAAAACAACCGTAGCTAATGTTGTATTTTGCTTTCGCGATCTTATTTTAAGTTTATGATCTTTCCCACCTAGGTAGTTCGGGTCTCGTAGGCGCGCATATATATATCTATCCAATAAATTTGTGCAATGATCAAAGCATATTTGGAACAAAGTCAAGCATTCTTACATTTCGTTTGAAGAGATTTACATTCCAATTTTCTAGTTTCCGAGTACAGAGAATGCGTATAGTGAAGTATCACTATTGGATTGCATATGTTGCTACAAAGGTTTCAATAAGCGGTAGAGTCAACACAAAATACGCCACATAGGAAGGAGATGGGCATCGCCAGTTGCTTCCATTTTCTAAACACCGTGTAGGCAGACGTCGTGAGAGTTTGTAACGCCGCCAAGGACGTTGGCGTCGCAACAGATAGCAGTACACAAATAATAGGCGATTGGTAAGCCCCGCCCGTTTCAAAGACGATATCTAAATAGGATGAAAATTTCATTCTAATTATAAAAGGTATTAAATAAATCTGACAGTGTCGCAGCAGCAACAGGAAGTTTTATGATATTTTAATTAATGAACAGGAGGGCCCAATGCGTCCCCCGAGAAGGCGCTGCGGGAGTTTTCTCACTGCGGGGCTCACCTGATTATGTCGGGAATGCCTCGCACTCTTCACTGTTTTTTTATCAAAGTTCTCACATGCCGAGACACCTTCGCCTATTTTAGGAGGTCTATGTATTGGGGTCGAAGACCTTGGGCATGTGGCAAGAGTTGTCCGCTGATTCCATTGGATCAGTCGGTCAACTGCCTCTTGAAACTGATGGAGACATGGAGAAGGGATTGCTGCGTTCCCACAGAAACCTCGTCTATCGTCATTCGGAAGGGCGTGAGGATAGAACACAATGCCCGACCTACCTGATGCAGGTATTCTAGAGTTTTCCCTAAATTTCTTTAGGTGAAACACTGGGTAGGATCCTCAAACTATATCCCGGGGGCACTAGTTAACCCATGGCTACCTTGCTCTACCTTCCGCATCCCCCCTTTACAATTCCCTTCCTATGCTATTAAACGGGAGTTGCCTGTTTCAGGATCACCCTAATGTAACATGTTAACCCCACCCCCCCAAAGAAAAATACGAATCGTATTCAAATTAAATTAGTGTATACCTGACTTTCGGCCATTCTTCGTATATTATTCATTCTAATTAATGTGTACTTTAGTATAAATCAGTTCAACTGTTTGTCATTTTCATAATTCCATTCAAATAAATAGTTACTAAATTATTATGTGAATTAAAAGAAAATAACAGTAAACGTTGGTTTGAACTTTTAATATTGTATTTTTTTGTAACGAGTTAAAATTTGTTACATTGCATTAAATAATGTAAAAAAAAAATTGGAATCCAAATTAAATTTAAATGACACCAAGACTATGTTATATAGATATTTATTACTTCAGTCTCTTCTCTTCATTAGTGTATAATTAATCAGCGAAGACAACGAACTGACGTGGGTAAATACGCCTTCGTAAATAGGACCGTAAAAGACTGGAATGGTTTTGCCTGCGACTTTTCCGAAAAGTGTAAAAACATTTAGGGACCAAATTAGGGACATGGTTTGACTTAGTATATTTTAGCATAAATTAGTGTTAACGTATTTGTATATCCAATATTCATATAAGTATGAAATTTTCTTTTAACTTATATTCCTTTATTGGAATATTAAATTATGTTGCCACCGGGCTCAGCCCATTGTGACGAAAGAAATCTATCTATAATCATCTGATGAAGTCCTAAAGTCCGGACTAACAGTTGTATATATATTTTTCATTCATATACGTTATTGTGCTTCTGTTCTGCCTCATCGACTAATATGTTTATTTTGAAATAAATAACGATCTACGTTGATCACCTGTTCCACCCATTTATTGATGATTCTTTAATCTGTGTTGTAATATGTATTACTGGGGTTGATATATTCTCAAAATTTATTTATCTAGTAGTGAAGACTAAGCATCCCTGTCTAAAACACTCAAAACCTTCGTATTAAAATTTGTTGCTTTGAAATTTATGCCTGTAAGGTTTCTTTTCAACAGTCTAACTTATAAAAAATCCTGTATCGCGTTCATGATTTTTCTTACGCGGTTTATGTCGATGAAGTCTTATTTACTGCATAAATATACCTCACGGCTGAAAGCGAAGGGAAACTACAGTCCTGACTTTAATTTCCCACGGACATGCAACGCTAAATGCATAACAATATGATGGCAGCCACTTGGGTATAATATTCTGTTGATAAAATAGTCCCTCATACGGTTCTCCGAGCGAGGACTACTTGTCATCAGTAAGACATATATATCTCTATATTAGTAACTAAATGTGTTTTCTTAATGAAAACGTAATTTTGGACCATACGGGTTTTGGATGTTTGAGTTCGGGTGGTGAACTATCCAATGAATGAACCCCGTTCAACGTGACCAGTGAATGAACTTGACTCGTATTATCTGGAATATTAAGAACAATTGAGCAATTTGATTTTCTTTGAGAGCTAAAATAATTCAATTAGCCTCCTACATTGTGTCTCTTTCCATTAACAGGCATAATCATAGTCATTATTATTATTTTAGATAACTTTTATGAAATTTATTTTACTTTTTTAGATATTTTGTTGTTAAATGTTTTTCTTGCATGAGGTATACTGTTAATTAAATTTGTGTTCACTCACTGGGCTTCGTTGATTGCATATTTTGTACTTAAATTCTTTTTTAAATTAATTAATTTAACTGAATCTTTCAAATGCAAAACTTTTAGCGATATAAATGTCGTTAGCTTTGGAAGTGAGAAAAGCACATATCTGAAAAGCAGATTGCAAAGTGTTAATTCACTGGAGTGTTCACCTTACGCCGATTTCGTAAAGTCAACGCGACTAAGAGTTATGACTTCAAATTTATAGTCCCCAAAGAAAGAGAAAGAATGGTAATATCTTTCTTCTCTTGCCACTACAGTCCATTGAGAACCTTGGCTTATTGGAAAGACTGCAGACTGTCATTTTCTACGACACATTACAAATTTAGAAAGGTAAATGGTCAGCGTACCGATTCTCCTTCAGTCATAACCCTCGTTTTCGTGACCATAACGAACACAATCCATACCCACTCCGTGATTCGTACCCAGGACCTCTGTGGTGTGAGACGGTGACGCTGACAGCTACACCGTAGCAGGTCGCAAGTAAATATCACTACATTCAAATATAACTAGTAACGTATATATAGAGTGCCTGAGTTCATAACTCATCAACTTCACCCTAACAAATTTTGAGAAACAATTTAGTCCATGTAAATTACAGACGACCCCATCTTAGATGTCTTTGAATAATTCTCACGATTAGAAGCAAAATTATAATAAAAGTGATGGAAAGAATGCCGTAAGCGTTACACGGAACGCATGCAAATCATCTCAGGAAAACCAAAAAAATGTTTATGTCGATGGACAAGCGTAAAGCAGCTGGTTGCCTCGTGCGAATGTGCGCCATAATTGCTGACACGGACCGACATCGTCGAGGTAGCAGGTAAATAGAGAAGTGATAAGAGGTCGTTAAGAGTCTGTAGTGGCTCAACCTTTTATGTCCCGGCTCAAGGATACGATGTTTGATGGCGCCTTCTTTAGCCAGGGAAAAATATGTACACAGAAAATATTAATTACAATTAGGCAATAATAAAATATAAGGCCTACAAAAAAGTAATGTTTTTACCTTAACTAGATTACGAGTTGTAATGAAAATTATATACCAGATGGTGTGGTGTTTTAGGACTTGGGTAATATGTCCTAATAGACGTTTAAGAGGAAGATCACCAGAATGGAAACTGATTAAATTACATCGTACTTCCTAGTTCATTACTTTGTAATTATGATTTTTTTTCGCAAACTTACTCCATTTTTCCTGTTACAGAAAATGGTCCACTTTTTTGCTTATTTAAAAGCTATTTACAATAGATTTTGGTTTATTTTCACAGTGCCGAGAGGTATAAACGCAATTAAATCAAAACCCATAAAAGTAATGATTCAAAGCCACGGCCACTTAGATATTAGGTTAGCTAGTGTGTTCGTATTATGGTAGAAAGTTATGTTAAGATGAACTTTGTTATTCCATGTAATGTACTTACAAGCGAGCCGTGGAAGCCAAAGTTGGCCGATGTTTGTCGAATGTTACATGTTTAGCTTTGAATGTCGACTGCTTATTTTTAATTTTCAACACCAATTTGTTAATAATATGGTACTAGAGGAAGTCAGGATTGAACGGGACACTTATTCTTTAACATTTTTTAAAAAATAATGGAAACAAAAATAATTTTTAAAATTATAAAACATTCGATTATTCTATTACTTACTTAATCTCATTTCTAAATAGCTTAAAACAATGAATACAAGATTTTTGATGAATTTTTAAAAAGAAATTTACAAATTTCCCATTCTGCCCCACACCCCGGGGCAGAACGGAATAGTGCAATAAAATGCAATTAAAGAAAAATATTAATAATAAATGAAACGTTTTATTTATTGTAAATATTTAAGTAAAAAATATTAATACCTTTTCTTTTCTTTCTGATACTTATTAAGAGTATGGTTGCTCGCTTTAACAATTTTTCTTTCGCCAACGGATACTTTTGAAACTTTTGCTAACATTTTACCCTTTTTCAGTTTCTTTTTTTCCTTAATCTATTCTTTTTGGCCACATAATCCTGTAACTCGTTCTTAACAAGTGAGTCTGCCATTTTCTCCTTTCCTTTTCCGCTTTACCTGTTCCGGGGTAATTTTTAATGCTATAAAAAGTGATAGTCTTTCTTCAGGTTGATAATTAAAAGGACCTCCATAAAAGACATTCAATTTAAAAAATATTTTTTACTCCTTGTTTTCTTACATTTTTGTACTTTTATCGGGATGGTGTGATTCTGGTATCAGGTTGGCTATGCTAAGTTTCTACGATAATAGAATATGTTAAAAAAATTTCTCTATATCATAAAACTCATTGATATAAATTCGTTTACTTATTATACAGTTTTCTTACTATTCATAAAACAACGTGAAATTACAAGTTTTGCAGGAAACGATACCATTTTTAAATTAATAACCCGTAAAAAATAGTATTTCTATAAAAGAAGTGCAGTAAACAGGATATAATATAATGTTTCATATCACAAATTTTATAATTTTTATTTCGGCTGTTAAGTATTTTCCTATTCGGAGAAATAACAGTTCTCATCTACCTCAACTGTTATAAGTAACAATAAAGTGTTTGTTGTTGTAGTAATCAGTCCTGAGACTGGTTTATGCAACTTTTCATGCTAATCTATTATGCGCAAGACTTTTCATTTATACATAACCACTACATTTCACTTCCTCCCTAATCTTCTTAGCGTAATAGATTCTTACCTCCCTCTTCTATTATTACCCCACATACTTCGCCATTGCCTTATAGCACCACATTTCGAAAGCTTATATTCTTGTCCTGTTTCAACTCCTACAGTCCACGTTTCGCACCCATATAACGCCACTATCCTAACGAACATTTTTAGTAATAATTTTCTAATATTCATACTTATATTAGCCGTAAGTAAATTCCTTTTTTTTGTGTAAGCCATTCTTGCCTGTGCTATCCTACTCTCTATACTTCAGCATCCCTAGTTATTATGCTGCCCAAGTAGCAGAATTCCTTAATTTCCTTGAAAATATCACTTTCCAGTCTAAAACCCTTTTATTGCTCTATGTCACATACTACACTCCATTATCTTGGTTTCTCCTCTGTTAATTCTCATGTTGCACTCTTTCTCCGGGACCAGGTTCATGTCATATATTATGTTTCTAAGTCTTCTTTCTTCTCCCCTTGTATTACAATACCAACGACAAAGCGTAGGTTTCTTATTTCTTCTCCTCACAGTATGATTCCCGTTGACCGTTTTCTTTCTAGATATTTGATTCCTATCCTATTCATGGTGTATAACAATATATATTTCCGTTGGTACATCATGGACGGCATCTTCTTAAATTTCTTCTTTCCTTGAAGTTCACCAGATGAGTTTCCAAATTAAAGAACCAAACGTCTGACTTATAGGCTGTTCAGATAATGAAACTAATTAAACTGATTAATAATTAATCTACTATCATTAAATATCTTACCAAGGCCTTCTATGAAATGTGAATTCATATTGTTAGTCTACATGCTTAATGTACAACGAAATGTTAATATGGGAAGTAATTATTCCAAATTTCATGAAAAATTTATTATTATGGTTTGTTCAACGAGTGAAGTACCTGCCGTAGTGAAGGCGGAAATGGGTACAAAACTAAAATTATTATTCATATAGCAACCGCTTTTTCTGGCACCCATTCGACTGTTTATAATTGCATTATTTAATGCACTAAAGATAGATGAAATGTAAATTCCGTGCATTGTTATGGAAATGTAAATTACTATTGCAACCACGACTGTTTCGGGTCATTCGATGGAGGGTTAGAAATAAATTCTGGTTGACAGGAGTGATGAGAGTTAGAGATAAACTGGCAATAGGTAAAACCTAACTTACAGAATTGTCAGATTGTTACCATTACTTGTCCTAATGATTTGCAGATTACTATGACTGTAACAATAGAAAGTTTCTATTTTCCAATACGACTCCCAGAAAGTAAAGTTATAATTGTTTAAATATTTTCTAGATTTTGTCAGTAATTAGTATTATTTTGAATAATTTTCAAATTTAAAATGTAGAAGCTGTAAAATCAGAATAATTTCTAATTCATCCTATCTTTCTATACAATCTATTTTAGTTCATACAAAAACTCGTTCCGATTAAACGGTTAAGACCAAATTCTCACCCAGAATACTAATATCGCGAAATAAGAAGGCTGAAAAGGATAATTAGGGAATTGTTGATTATTAAAACAAAAAAAATCAAAAAAATTAAAATTAGATTATAGAAACAAAAAAATATTAATTGTGAAAAAGAAAATAACAATCACATAAATTTAGTAGGTCGAAAGAACTTCATCAATAGAATATCTAAGAAAGATAGAATATCGGGACAGCAAGGGAGGATCCTTACAGAACGCAACATCTTAATAGGCTGGGGTTTTGCGTGGCTGTCAGATTTTGTACGAGTACGCAACTAAATTGGAAACGCTTGGTGAAAGGAGGAAAAAGCTAGACTTAGTGCACTCAAGTTTTACACGGACAAACTGACCTGGAGAGAAACAAGGAGAGTCTAAATAAACACAAGCATTTTATGTAAAAACTACCAAAATTATAAAATAAAGGGACCAAAGAACAGATGGTAAATATTCCTTCGCAAATAATGTTAATAAGTAACGGGAATTCTTTCCCATTGCATAATCATACAAAAGTATTTATAATCAAGATCAGACAAACAGAAAAGTGAGATGCAAATTAAGTTAAGTGAAGGAAAAATATAAAAATGTCGACCGGACCCGGGACTCGAAACCAGGTCCTTCCCGCTTTCCGGGTGGTCACTCTACCACTGAGGTAGTCCGAGTCGACGTCCCGAGGACCGCCTCAACATCCGTCTACTCCTGCAAATAATTTGTATAATGTACCATTTCTTAGTCACATTCGTCACGACCTAATTTATAGGAATTCACTGAAGAATGGACATTGTGTTAATTGATCAAAGGTGCATGGAATTCTAGTCAAAGTAATTGGAAATGTTGAATTGAAGCTCAAGTACAGACCGTATAGTTAAATTTAGAAAAAGTTTCAAATGAATAATTTCTAATTCTTTTCAAAAGAAATACCTAAATGACTTTCAAACGCTGTTATTATTTTTGTAATGTGTAAATTTAGATTCTTTTATCATAAAAACTGTCACCGTTCAAATGCTTATTTGTAGCAAGTCTTTTTCCACAGAGGTCCTGGTTCGAATCCTGTCATGGGTTAGGATGTTCGTGTTGTTTGAGAAACCATACTTTGATACCCCTACATGTATATGAGTTCCCCTAATCGTGCACAGTCACAAATGACCTTACAGTTTCTGCAACTATAAACATAATGAAAAATAAATAAATGAAATAATTTTATTCAGTATTACGCGTGTTTTCACTCCCGTCCCCTCAAAAGAAAACTCCCAATGACCTCATCCTCCCCCCTGATCATTCAGGCACACCCTAACCCACTAACCATCATTCCCGCAGACCACATCCTCATTAATCCTCCAAAAATCAGTTCACTGCTTGTCAATCCTCACACACCCACGTCGTATGCCCCTCAGATACACAATTAAAGCTAATCCGTTCGGCTAAAGTAGGTTAATCAAACGGATTAACCTGCCCTCAGGCAACCATGTTACTTATATACCATATCTTAATTTCATGTTGTTTTTTAAATATTGTATATACTGTGTCGATATTGCCCTAACTGATAATCTGTATGATAATAGTTTTT
This sequence comes from Eucriotettix oculatus, assembly GCA_034510155.1. Taxonomy (NCBI): domain Eukaryota; kingdom Metazoa; phylum Arthropoda; class Insecta; order Orthoptera; family Tetrigidae; genus Eucriotettix; species Eucriotettix oculatus. The sequence continues at coordinate 62,768,892 of CM067377.1, forward strand.
ATATATAAAAAACCGCGGGTTTTATAAGTTTTTTACTTTCCTATCCTGTTGATCAGTACGTATTCGACTAAGTTTCTATTCGTACCCTTAATGTATTATTTTCTTCATAGATCCCCACCCCCGGGCCCTTGTCAATGAAGGTATGGCAAGGTGCAAGCGGCGAGGGCGAGGGCAGGGTTCGCACCTGTTGAGGATGGGCGGAGCGACGCGTCTGCCGCCGCTGCCGGCCGCTTGGTGCGCTGGGAGCGAAGGGGCTGCTAGGCCCTGCTCAGTCAGTGCTAGGCAGGCGGCCGGGCAGCTGCACTTTTGCACCTGTTTGTACTACGTGTACCGGTGTCCGTATCGTGCGATAATTTAGTCGTCTGTCATCGTACTCCGGAGAGCCTCGATGTCGCGTACTTTAGTCGTGGCAGGGTCGTTGAACGCACGCGCGTTTTCCAATAAGCGGCGACACAGCTGATATTCGCGGCGAAAAAAAGGAAAACGTTCGATGTCAACGACACGTCGGCGTCGATGGATAAACGTGCCGCCGTTCGTAAAGAATACCGTCTCGCATCTCCCTTACTGACGAATTCAGAGATTGTAGGTGCAAGGAAAAACGTTTCTATAATGACGTATCATTTGGAATTTTACTTTTAATTTCAACCTCACTGGAGTGCTAAATATTTTATAAACAATAAATTTATACAACCCTTGAAGCAATAATTTTGTGATACTTGAAAGTAAAAATAGCGGCCTTCCGGGGTGTTTAAACGTTATCGTGGCCTTCACACTACGACAATAACACGTCTCATCGGTCCAAATCAGTTTCCCTCGCGTCATTTTTGACGGTGAAACTAGTGACTTTCCCTGTGCTGGAGAATTCAAAATTTTCGACGATTTAGCGTATTGCGCTGGTGAACTGTAGGACCGGACAAAGTGTGGAACATTGTGTAGAAACAACAGTTGAATAAATGTTGAACAGTATCGAAGAGCTTCTAGCCGCGAAGAGTTTGCTTGGATATTTGGGCGCAGGAGTTCTTCCCTTTGAGGACCTGACACAGCAATCAAGGTTCATGGTGTTCATGGTGAGTACGCATGTCTATGTTTGTGTTGACATCGAATATACAATTTCACCTTTAATGACAATCTGCTCCAGAACGTACTTGGAAACCGACAGAACTTACCTCAGTAATACCAGTTAAATAATATACCTCTCTTTAAACTCTCATTTATTGCCTCGGGAAACTAACTGAACGCTAACATAAATCTGCTTTATACTCGAACTCATTTGAATGTAAATTAGTCTTAATTAACACGCATTCCTTAATTAGATAATGAAAATTTTATCGTAGTACGTTTTAGTAACGTCGTAAACAAGCAACGTTTTGTGCCGCCCCGTCTTCGGGCCGCGAAATGACACAAGAGAGCTGCCGAATCTTTTCCTGATTACTTATTATTTAATTTGCTTTAATTACATACCTTGCTGATGAAGAATATATAATTCGTATTCCATTGACATTTATTTCTCACTTGGTCTTGAGAGCGGAGAGATTAAAGTCCGGTTATACTATAATACTTCTTCGGTTTTTCAGGGTGAAAATTATTAAGTAATCGGAACTGTTTTCGGATGTCAAACAACTAATTTGTTTCAGGGACGCTGCTCTGTCATCTTAAAATTAGAAGGAATAAAAAACCTCACTTAAATCGCTGAACTGATGTCCGTGTAATTATTACGCAGAAGAAACTAATGTGGACGTATCGCGTCTTAATTACACATTGGCGTTGCCTACAACAGAAAATAACTTGTCACTGATAAGACCTACAGGGAAAATGTTAAAATACTGTCCACGTTTCATTAGTTTTTGTAAAAGTTTATTTACATAAAAAAGTAGGTCTTCCGGATGAAATATATAAATTTCTTTTTATTTCTTTCTCGATATATTTTAAGGTCTAATTTTGTGAGATCAAGTACAGTCCTCAGGGACGATTTCGCGAAATGATCAGTTGACATATTAATTTTATTACGACGCAAACATTAATAAGGCCCATTGAAATTTATTGTAAACACATATCTAATTTCATACTGGTTCTACTGAAGTTATGTATCCTCTCTTACGAAAACACTAATTGGATATTGTTAACGCAAGAGCAATTGGGGTATATAATAATGTGTTAAAATGTATATTATGGAGTAATTATAGACACTAAACATAAATTTTATTTATTACCCCTTTATACATACTATAATAACACTTGAAAACTTACGTATGTTTCTAGCTTGATTAATATTTTTGCTATATTAACATTTACATTATAAGCATTCATTTATTTTTGTAAGTTAAAAACTTTTAATTATTTACAAGTAAACCTCGAAGCATTAAACCGGGGAGTATTGCATATTTATGTTTTCAGAAATTTAGACTTGTTCTAGAGGTTTATCATGTATATTGAGCTAAATAACATAATAATAGTAATAGAGGTTGTCTATATAAAAGTGTTCTGGTTGTGCTAAATTTAAATTACGTTTGAGTACTTCATATTTACGGTTCCCTCTCTTTCTGTGGCGTTAATTTCAGCATGTGGGAACCGTTCGGCATCAGCCTTAAGTTTTGCATCTACGTATTGCAAATCTTTGAGAGCACAGATTCTTGGCATTAAGGATACTATCTAATTAAATGATCGTGGTGACCTTTAATATCTCACATTGTAAGCTTTCATGTTGCTCAGAGTTTACGTCTCCTTATTTTTAGAGTAAAACACAGAAATGCTCGTTAACCGAATACACATTCTTCATTTTTAATTGACAATTCGCAGTCCGTCAGATGCAAATGCTGAGACAGCCGGTTGTGTAACAGGAACTGAATTTAACGTATCTGTAGGAATGTTCGAACCGTCGTATCATAACTACCTTTATCGCATTGTTCGAAACGTCTGATACATTACCTTTCATTTAATTCATTATATCCCGTCTAATACTTTCCTTGTTCGACACTTTCATTCCCGATTAAAGCAGTCCTCATTCCGCGCCAAATAAATTCCATCGTATTCACGAATTGTTAAATCGAAAATAATATCCTCAGGAATTTCGAACACTATATTTTTTGCTATTCGCGCACGTTATGATGTTTTAGTTGCTATAAAATGATGATAGTCATGCTCATCAGCCGCTTCCCTTTAATATTATCATTCTAGTGTTATCCTCGCACTTACGTTGTTTGCAAAATTAAACAAACCTATTGTGTTATAAGACATTTAGTTATATGTTTCGAATCTATTTATTTGGTATCCTGGACTCTAGAACTTTGCAATAAAAATGATAGGGTCCGCCTTTTAGTCTGCCTCTAACTTGTCCACTGCTGACCCTGGCAATCTTCTTAAAATATTGAAGGAAACGTTATTCGTACTCAGGTAATATTTCACAATTATATCAGTCATTCACATGCCAGGTTGGAGTTAGTATGTGGATGTATCCGAGCGTTGTCAAGGATATGGATGGACCACAGTAGGTGCGAGTATTGCGTGGGTGTTGGGGAGGGGGCGCGGGGGAGGCAGGTGCAATGAGTGCAACAGCGACTAACGAGCCACGCTAACAATGGCCTGGCATGGTCACGCCCGCATTCGGCAGACGTTGCCCCGATTACATCTTCACCACATCTGCCGTGTGGGCAGGATGCCGTTAATGATGTTTCACAAAAGTTTTCTCTTAGGGCTAGTCATTACTCGCCACCTCGCAAGAAATATTGCATGCCGCCGTGGTGTGATATTCGGTCTGCCGAGTTAGAAATATTTGTTAGTCTTGTTGAAAAACTTATATGTAAACACGACAGGCGCATGCTTCGTTAGCATAAACGAAAACTCACAAAAGAAACATTTATCTTGTATCTGCTCTTCCCCGGTCTGTAGACCGTTTGGAAAGAAATTGGATAGCAATTTCAAAAACGGTTAGCATGTCGTTTCATCCTGACAGGAAACACTATTTTTCTCAATAACTCAGGGAATAGATACAGGTTACTCTTCATTTACCTATCAATGTCGATTCAGGTTGCACTGGTGGAGATAAAATTTTACATAATTAATTGAATCTTTATTGACAAGGTCTTCTATAATTGTTTTCAGGCGAAAGTTATGCCATTGCCATTTTATTTTCATTTTTGTAAAGTCTCACGAAACAATCAGAAGCTAGTCTTGAATGTTCGGCTTCTTAAACGATTTTCATCACGCCTTTTAGAAACTCATTCAATTTAAATTGATTCCTCTGAAAAATGGAACACAAAACACCTCTCTTTGCAACAACTTGCATGTACTATCACGTAAGTAATTTTGATTACCTTGTCTTTTCTGCTTTGCATAGCATGAAATATTTGCTTCTAGTCTTCTTCTTCTTCTTTGGGTCTACAGTCTATTCAGGGCCTTGGCCTACTGGGTCGACTGCGGACTGTCACTTTACGAGCGTGGTCAGCGTATCGATTCTCCAGCAGGCAAATCCCGGTCTTCGTAACCATGACGTCACAAGCATCCAAGTCCACTACTCTGGCCACTAGACCACAGGAGGTCGGCAGTTGATTCTAGTGATATAAAATTAGTGTACGTTTGGGAATACTGTATAAATTCGAATTGAAGGAGGCTAATTTTAGATGAATGTGTGTAACCATGTCGTTAACAATATTTTTGTGCCCGAATAAATTACCAGGATTTCCTTACGAAATAACGTAATTAATTATTAGAATACAATTCTTGATGAAAACGAAGGAAATGCGAATTTTAGAACACTCTTAACAGGACATGATTTATTTTGCCTCGAAAACGTGTCGGCATGTAACAAATCTTCTTTCGTGATATCAAAAGAATTTTGGCTGTATGGTGTCTTCACTGCGCCGCCCCACCCAGATGCTGGGTTTGATTCCCGGCAAGACCCTGGATGTGTGTGTGTGTTTAAATTCCAGACTGAGTAAACTAAGCAAAAAGTCACTAACGACCTAGTTGTTAATGTGACTGCAAACAATTAAAAAGATAATTATAATCTAACAATATTGCACACGACAGTAGGAAGTACTAACCTCTTATTACGATAAGTTTCTCACCATTAATAAGTGCCAATTATAAAAAGGTTCTAATAAGGTTGTCTGTACGGAGCCTGATGGACTGATGGATCCGTTACCTGTGTTGAAACGATTACGATCTCGAGAAATAGAGTGAAGGCGTAGCGTTTCGCAGATGTTACAGGTCAGGCATTTCGCGGTATCGGGGTGTGGACCGAATCGATTCCCCAGAGTTTGGTGGAGCTTGTAATCATGCTAATTTCAGCTCTCTCATTACGAAATAATTGAAACATGGCCATTTACGGCTGAAGGAACCTGTGCAAAGGGCAAGGACGGCATCCCTGTTATTAGAACAGGTAGCGTCCCGCACGAGCTCCGCAGTTGCGTAGCAGAGGAGGAAGCCACAGCCTCTTCGTGTCATCTTTCACAAGCACGCACGGATAAAATTATTTCTCAAGCTTAGGAAAGGAAGTGGTGTCAGGATTTACGATTGTTTTCCATCCATTTCTGGCTTTCCATCCGAACAATATAATGATGAACTATTTTACCCTTGACGAACGTCTACGTCTATTTGCAAAACATCTTTCCTCTAGTTTCAAAACACAAGAATCCTAAAATCAAGGTCAATTTTGGGAAGTCTATGATGTTTTTGATGTGATTAGATTAATGTCTCCATTCTATTGCACCTTTCATTGTTAAAATATTGACCTAAGTGACATTTCCGTATTCAGCAAATACAGATAAATCATATTTCACCACTTATTTTGTGCTTTGACAAAAAAACTGTTCAAAATAACCTCCTGTAATTAATACAAGCATTAACCTTAGCAGCACTTTTCCTAAATTAAATTGCTTAGAAAAATTCTAGTTCCTTACGAAAGCTATCTCCAGTTGTAAGTTTAATTTAGTATTAGTATTTTGACTCAACTAATCGAATACACATGTTTCTTTAAATAACTTACTGCTTAATGTACATTTAATGAAGCAAGCAGAAGGTAGTAGTCTCATTAGAATATTTCCCAACATTGCCATAGCTTATCTGAGCAAAAAAAAGGTGATTCCATCTAATCCGTTTCGATTTACTTAGAAGTGAAAGAATGTGGTTCAGTTGAGTTCCCTCGTACATTTGAACGTTCTTTTAATCAGACTAAAGAAGGAAAGACTTAATAAGCTTTAAGTGCTGTAGAGCTATTGACAAGCTATTAACGTATTTGTATTAATTGTTAGTCTAAAGTTGGGCGCAAGCCCGGTGGCAGATACAAAATGAAATTTCTTAAACCTAAATACTCCTAATCTAAAGAAAAATAATCACAGTCCTTTAAAATTTCTATAGCCCTGAAAGAAAAAAGAGAAACACAACAAGAATTGTATTATCTTTTCACTTCACTTTAATTTTTAAATTCGAATATAAATTTATATTATTCAAAATACCCACTTCACGTTTTTTGAGATTTGTCCTGAATTTGTTTTGCTGAAGAGGATTTCCTCCAAACATTCCCACGTTGATGTGACTATTTAAAAATGAGAATTTGCCAACATCTGCTTTTTGCTTTCTACATTTCGCTTTGAATTAATGACCCCATCTATCTATATAACTGGGCTTTTGTATTTTAGAGCTAATTCAAATCAATGGTTTTTGCCCCGTATAAGTTTTGAATAGAAAATGAAGCCTTGTTTTTCCCTCCTTTCTGACAATATCCCCCAATCTAGTTGTTCTACTTTTTCATTCCTATGACCCGGCCCTACTCGCGCATAATTAGCAGCCCTTTTCTGAACTTTCTCTAATGAGTCTATTTGATTTTTTTCTATAGGGATCCCAAAATTGTTCTAAGGATAAATATGCCACCTCCTTTGATTTTGAAGTTCCTCATAATGAAATTTAAGGAATTCCACGCTTTTCGGGCCGTGAAATTTACCTGTTCCTCCAACCCAAGTCTGTTGTTGAAATATAACGCCAGATATTTTCAGTTCGTTACCCTTGTAATTAATTCCCCACATATTTTGTATTCTATCTGATTTAACAACGTGCGTTTTGTAAACGACATAAAATGTTTGAAGAGCGGGTGTGTGGTCCCGCTTTCGTGTAGGTGGCCAGTATTGACGCGTCAAAATTGGTTGCCTGGCGACGCACCCTGTATTATTGCATGGCACATCCGTTCTGTCTGGCATCTTTGCAGCGATCGTTACCTCTCGATATGTTGCCTAACTCAATTACTGACTAAACTGTCATTCTGCGAAAATATACACAACTGTCCTGAAATGCAGTATGCTATTTCAGTAATGATTTGTCTTTTCATGAAACGTTTTACATTTATTGAAGAGATGTCCTAAATATGAACAGTCTCTTTGGTTTCAGTGGACACTACCAGACTAAAATTAGACGTCACAAACGGAAATAATACTGTAGTGAGTCGCGTAAAAGCGCTTTTGTTTCGGATAGCGAGTTAATTCAGAACGATTAATATAAAATAACACAGGGAAAATTTTACGCATGCAATTTTACAAAACGTATAAATTATTGAGACATATGCATTATGCAATTACTTATTAGTAAAAATGTTTTAGGAATGAAATTGAGGTGGTGATAATCGAAAAATAAATTTAAAATTTCATTAGTACATTTTTTCCTCGATATTTTTCTTTTCTTTGAGACTTAAAAATATACACTTTTTAGATGTCAACACAACATATATTATATTAAATTTACCACACCGACATTTCTTACATATAATTTTCTTTGTTTTATTGCCACTTATTGATTTGTTATTATTTTAAATAGTGATCCATTAATTTCACACATGTTCTACTTTCCCGGTCATAAAAATTGCTTATTAACTTTCATCACATGGAAGATAGACTTACAGAAATATATCCAAAAAAATGATGACTTGTTATTGGCATTCGTCCTGCGTTACTTTCTCAGATGCGCAGATTTTCGGGCATGCTTTATCGGCGACCGCCGGAGCACGACAAGCTGACATTGCTTCGCTGTATAGTCATGTAGCTGGAGCTGATCTGTAGGTGCGTCGGCGTCCTGTGAGACAGTTGCGGACATGTATTAAGCATTCGCTGGAGCCATGTTGGGGTAGCCCAGTTTCCCCGCAGCACGAACCTGACTTGCTTTCGCTCAGTACGTTTTAAGCGGCGAGATCATAGAGTAAGCACCGGCTGTTTGTTCATCCTCCACTTGATCAGTTTGCGTGGGCTGAATTTCGTTGCGATGCCTCTCAATAAATTTATTTTTTGGCACTGTCAATGACAGCATATCCCGTACTTCACAGCACACGAGTCGTTTACGAAGGAAAATCCCAGTCAATTTAATCTCAAAATTATCACTTTAAAATTATGCAAGCATCGTAGTTGAACATTTACTGCAAATGTGTTATGAACAATAGTGAATATTAGTATTTGTCAAATCTATGATCGTAGTTGTCCTTTGAAATAGGTAGTGAGACTGATTGTCAATTTAAATACAGAAAATTGTTAAGCTTTTTTTGAGCTACATTATATTATAACTAAAGTTATAAGCCGACGAAAATCCATTTTGAAAAAATATTTTTAAATACATCTGATACGTTATCACGTCGTGGTTACACCCGTCTAATTGCATAAGGAGGGGGGGTGCGGAAGGGAGAGAAAGGTATCCATGTTGTTACTAGGTTCCTCGAGCAATAGTTAAAGGATTCTCTAAGTCTGATGCAAGGGAAACCTTAGAGAAACTTACTTCAGGTAGGTTGTGCTCTCGGTACTTGTCCCACGCCTTCCCAATGACTGGAGTGGAATTAGCTGTGGAGGTGCAGCATTGTTTTTTCATGCCTCGACCAGATTAGGAAGCAGCTGGCTGACTATTCCAGTAGATACAGCGGACAACTCACGGCTCCCCCAGCACCTCTGAAAATAGACCTAGATGCCTTGTTTTGTAGCAACCTTAGATCAAATCCAATGAGAGAAGAAATCATCCCCTTCTCCCATCTCTTCTGGTGAGTTCTATCTGTCTCTCTCCTTGCAGCATCTATCGTAAGATTTTACATGTAAAGAACCTTCTTTCCTTAGATTCACCAGGATTTACCAGGGTTCTCCTCACTTTCCAAAACATCTCTTCAGTAATTCGATTATTTCATTACATACATCGAATCTGTAATTGAATATTTATTGTATGGATGCCGCTACATTCTCTCGGTAAAATTAACGTATTAATTTTCACCTTTCACCCAAAATTCCGTCATGAAGGAGACACACCAAAAGGTATACTATTTGATTTTCCTTGTATAATTTTAATATTTGCGTGGACAAAAATAAATAAATAATTCTATTTCTATTTCCCGTCTACTGCATTAAGTTGTAGTAAAAATATTTTTAAATGTAGGCATGAATTTTTTTAATGTAAGGTTCGATAAAGAATATATACATGCCGAAATATTGGAATTCAGAACGATTGAAAGAAATTGTAGAATTAGCTTCGGAATGGAAATAACAAGGAAATTTTGGCAGTTTGGAAGGGAAGTGATACTCTTGTTAAGTGCTTAATGAGAAGTGGTTCAATACGACTACTCGGAAGGTATATGACGTTATCCGATCACTTCTTTAAACATGCTCCATTTTTCGTCGTCCCATATTGTAATTATCCCTAATATGTGCATCAGAATGAATTAAAGAATCTTTACCTGACTCTTTGAGTCCTAGGATACATTTGTAGCGTTATCATAGCAGTTAGTGATTATGTAACCAAATTGTTTTCTGCTAATTTTGGGCTTCAATAAATAAAATATTAATAATTTTGGGGACTGCTAAAGAATGTCAAATGTTCATAATTTTAAGTTCGATTAAGAAACATTTTTCGTATTTTTTCTCATCTTCCTAAGGCTCAGAATTTTCCTCAAATAAATACTGTTTGTTTAAACTGTGTACACTGCTACTATAGGAGAAACAACGGAGCAGAACAGGGAACGTCTGGAAGGCCGCGGGCGAATTCCGCCCGAACAATCGAAATAATTCAAACCGATATCTGCAACTGTGTAATTACCTCAAATGGTAGCCAACCAGGGACCGTACTGATGCAGTGATACAATGGCGCACTTTGATCCTAAATTATATAAATATGGAAATTAGCGTTGCCTCGTGCTATTTGCATTCTAAAGCAGATAATTTGTTGTATATGATCTGGAGTGCTGTAATGCTATACACTTAAATAAAAAAGAGAAGCCTCGCATAAGGTCAGCCACTAGTATTGAGAAGGAATGAATGTCTTCCGCGAAATGGGTTAGTCACATAACACATTATGATTTTCGACTCCACCTTTCACACGAAACCCTATAATCAATTTGATTTTTTTCATGGACAACTTTAATATTTACGCGGAACAAGAGAACTAAAAAATTCAAAGAAGGTTTTTCTCGGTAAAATATTTTGTAAAAATGTGATATTTTCACAAAATTAAAAAAGAAATACCAACAAACCCGTAAATCTGTATGTAATTGAAATGATACGTACTTATATCGTAGTATTGAAAATAAATTTACTATGATTTAATAATCAACTAAAATAAATGTAAAAGTTTAAATAATAAATAATCCAAGGTTACAGTTTCTCTGATACCAGAATCACTGCTTTATTGATATTAGTTTTAGTCCAGCCAGGACAATATGTCGATTTAAATGAATCTGTTAAAGTTAATTGATGTATTCTGCGGCCGAGCCAGTCTCTTGATAAGGAACTGCTTCAGAGATGTGTGCTAGACTCTTGTAATAATTTTGACCTGCCACAAATGAGAAACGCGGAGTCATTGCGATTCCGCAGCGCCGTGATGGAGGCTAATTCATAAATATTTAACGGTTCGTCGTTCCAAGTTAAAGAGAGAACTCTCCTAGAAGGGTGTAAAAAATTAACTAGCCTCTGATTAGATATGGACACGTGTTTGAGCAATCGACTGCATTTGAGACTTTGATTTCTATATCTGTCCCACGAATGGAATCACGTTTGTAAAATAATATGACGGAGGAAATCGCTCCTTTTATAGGTCGCAACAACCGCCCCGAAGCTTCTAATTGAGCGATAAATTGCTCACTGCAGCAAAAAACGACTGCCAAGCTTTGCGTCACCTATCCACGAACAATGCCACATATCAGAACTGGAACACGCTGGGTTCCATTCTCTGCGGCTCTGGTTTATGTGGTTACATCAGGACAAGTATACAATATATGTTCGAGCACTGTGGGAAATATGGGTTGGATTTCACATGCTTATTATGATTCCCAAGGTCTCAACCGACACGAAAGTAAAACCCTGAAACTGATATGCCTTCCATGGGGGTAAATTCATTGATTTGTCAGTTTATAAATATTGTATTGTTGTTTCAAAAAGAGCGACAGGTTAGGAGATGTTCATATGCATTCACTGTCCTGTTGTATTCGCTAAGCTTTCGTAAAATACAATTATCGTTATACACATACCCGACATCACATAAGTTGACTGGAATCCTCCGTTACTTGCAAGTAAATACGGATTTAAATTTTGTTTGTGCATATTTAATGAGCCACTACCTGCTCTTCATTTTACTTCCTGAGGCGAATAAAATATCTACCAAGAACAAATAATGCGTACTTCAACTAATTTCATAATAATTATCATATTAAAAAAACTGTTAGCCTGTAAACAATTCCTGAAAAATGTCCCTGCAACTAAAGAATCCGAACCTTCCAGTGTCTTTATAAATTTACAAGCAATTACCGTTATTTTCGGAATCCCTAGTCGCAACCAGTTAGCAATGGGTTGAATTATTTAGGTTTGCTTCTTAACACTGCTTCTTGGATTTCTTCCTTCTTCCACTCACAAACTTTAACCATTTAACCGATTAAATCTTTAGCAAATAGAAATTTTGTTCTGTATTCATGGAGGAAAATGTAAATATAGTATTATCAACCAGCCTTTGTGACAGGCCTGTCCTAGTGGCATGGTCCAAAGGGTTAGAACAGGTCGCATTCACGGTAGTACACAGACTTTAATAACGAAACCTCCGATTTATTTTATGTTTAAATCATTTATATGTATGAATTATACAACTAAAAAAGAGATTCCAAACAATCTATTGTTTAACTAAATAAACAATATCGGGTAACATGCTATTACTGAATCAGGCTCTGCATTCAATAAATAATTCACATCTACAGTCAACAAAAGAAGTTATGGTTATGGTTTATTTTACATTCATGACTAATATGTTGGACTTAAATACACTAAATTATAGAATGTTTTGTATATTTTTTCTTGTAGTATTAAATATTTTGAAATAATATGTTAGATAAATTAAAACAGAGTTTGATACACATAAGTTATAAGGTTAAGTAATGAAGCGTTCTAATTCCCTAAACTGTCCATCCGCAATCGATAGTAGCATATAATCCGTCTATTAAATGAATATTTGTTAATTTTAATTATTTATTTTAACAATGCGGAAACGTAGTTAGCAACTAAGTAAGTAAATTAATAAAACATAAATACTTCGCAGATAGTGTTTAACTTAGTTATCGTGCTTCAGACCTGAAACGATAAACCATATTGAATTACTCAAGGGTTCAATTAGTTAACATGCACTTTTGTGCATCTTGTTCGCTTTATTGAAGTAATTGTAAAAATAAAAAATTTCTTTTTATTTAATATTTATTTTTAAATACAAAACTTATATAATGTAAACTTAAACATGACTTTGATGATTTTGGGTCCTACAATTGCAAGTCTTGTTGATATCAGGCACAATATTTGTATGTTTATTTCTAATATCTAGTGTGGTGTCGTGCCTGTTTCTACACTCTTGACTTCATTGCAGCAAATTGGAAAATCCCGCTTCGCATAAATATTTTGTAGAAAACGGAAGTAAAACAATAATAGCTTGTTTTGAAATATTGGGGTACTATTCCGACAAACTCGCCCAGGTATCACTTAAAGGTTGATCTTTGTATGTTTGTTTCAAATTAAAATGATTCCTAATTTTTTGTGGAACACCTATTCAGGCCCCACGGAACACATTTTGGGAAATCCGGTTCCAAACGATATCTACACTTTCTGTCCAATTATTCGTTTCATTCGCTAGTCCTGGTTGAAAAAAATTCATCATTCAAGATTAAACATGTTGTTTACTATTTCATCTTCTCGCATGAAGAATCGCGGTAGTTCGACGTTGTGTAAGAGAAATTTCTTCTTCCGAGCATAAGCTGAATGTAAACTTACAATATCATGAGCAGGAGGCATGATTATTTATGGATCAAAAAGTTATTTCCGAATTCCTGTCGCAAAGTCGTGGGATGTCAACATATATACCAAAGCGAGCGAAGAGTGACACCTTTTTTTTCTGAATAAATAATCAAGCGTCGGAAATGACCTCGACATGGGACATGTCCGGAACATGATGGGAATTTCATCTGGTCGCTCGGAGCGGAGTTGCGCCTCGGCTTTAAAGGGCGTTGTCACTTCCCAATGACCGCATCTGCCCGAGGAGACAGCTCTGGAACGCACCTACTTGGATTTCAATTACAGCCACCGTCTTACCATCCTCTCTCGTAAAACCTAATTCAATTTATATGAACCAGTTTCGAAAGCTGATTAATATAACTTTATGACGTGCTTCGACTGTTATGCGTTTTATGGCTTTATTGAAATTGTTATATCGGAGTTTACTGCCGTATCCTTGTAGCGCTAATAGAACTAGTTCTTATTGGTCTGTATTGAATAGCGAAATATGAATAATCAAGTGTGATCTGGCGGTATTGATTCGACGCGACCTTCAATAAAAAATTCATATATTGGAACCAAAATGTACTGCGACGGTATGTATCACCGTATTATTCACCTTATCTGAAGCAATTAATCAGAACGCTTTTAGCGCTTCATGAATAAAGAGAAAAGTTTGAGCCGGATTTTATTGTTGAAAGGAATTATTCTTGAAATTTTTCACATACAAAAATTAAATTATTTCCTTTACTGGTAATATTTGTCGTGATGTAGACAATTCCACGCTTTAATATTAACTTATGTCACGTTGTTAAAGAGGAAAATTGTATTGTTGGAAAAGAAAAACAAAAATACTCATCCCTTTCTTTCTGGCTGAATGCCACGTAATATTAGTAAAGCCTCATAAAGGTACGTAACCAGCTACTGAAACCGGGCTATGTTATTACAAGAATACCGAACGAGTGCTGTTTACCATAGCTGACGTCTCTGATACATGTGCATTAAAGCACTGGAAACTTTAAAACAGATGCCGGGAAAAATTCGTTTTTGAACTTGATTATAAAGGAATGGAACAACTTACCTGCAGCAGTTTTTCAAACATTTCATCGGAACTGTAAGGGTTCTCAGGGAACAATAAGGATGTGAACGTGTAGTAAGACAAAAAACTATCTAAGCAATGGATGTTTAAATTTTCTTTTCTTTTTAGTTAGTATAACTGAAGATATTTAGCGTGCCGTGTGTAAACACGATGTGCAGAAGACATCTACCTCGATGTGTGGTGGGGGAAGACTGGAGCTCAGTTACTACAAGCTGTTAGTGTAAAAGAAATTCTGAAGGCACCGCCTCTACGAAATACATTTTTCTCAGTTCTGGATATGTTATACGCCAAGAAACTCGTTCGTAAAATCTAAGAGTTAATAATTATAGGAAACGATAAAAAGATGTTGCCTTAGTCTGTATTTCGTAAGAATATAATGCATGCTTTCAACAATGAGAGTAGAGATGCACAGACACTCTTGAATGGGAAGTTCCTTATCCAAAGACAAAACTCACGTACCCATTCTCCTTTATGCCATGTTATAGCTCACAAACTATAATTTATAGGGTTTTTAGATAAGGGCGGTTCGATGTTGAAATGGAATAAAACAGGCTGTGTGTTAGGCATTAACGATATATTTTTATTTTGTAGGTCCATGTATGTATGCCCTTTCAAATAAGAAAATAATTTCTTTACTACCTCACACACATCTTGTTTTATTCCATCTCAACATCGACCCCTTATTGAGAAAGCCTGTAGTATGTTTTTTATGATTGTTTTTATCTGTCACCGAGTGCAACAGAATTGCAGGATTAATAAATGCATTCATTCAACTTCTTTTGATTCAAGAGCTGTTACATCAGATGGTTTATTACCTTTTTTCACAATGACTCTAACTCTGTTTGGCCGTCACAATATTTGCCAAAAATATTATTTATGATTCATGTACATCATCGATACGTTTGCCACATTAATGCAGTTCGTCCTCTGTTTAGTAAGATATTGAATTACATAAAACTGTTTTCCGTAAATGATTAGTATCCGCATGATTACTTAAATATTAATTTGTACTAAAATTTTTCCGCCCCCTTATATTTGCGTGTCCATGAAATCATATTTCAACTTTAGTGTATTTGTGCCACTGAGATGAGAAATTCGTGGGAAATAGCCAGCCCACTTTTATATAAATTAAATTCTTATAAAATTTACAATTTGTTATTGAATTAGCCGTTGTTTCAATCAAGCTGGCCACATGTATTTATACATAAATTTATATTTATCAAATTGCAAATTAATGAATGTATTTAATTTAAAGTTAAGCACACTCCAACATAATTTTTGAATAAACGACGCAGACCAGTAATGATAAAAATCAGAGAGTGCCACCAGTGTATTTCTCGGAAAGAAATTAATACACAGTGCTCTTAGGACAGAAATTACAATATAAAAAGATATTATAGATCCCTGAATAAATTTTGAGTAGAAGGTTTGGCATTAAGTTGGAGGAAGATTATAAAGTTGGCTCACCTTGGTTAGTCCTTGGAGTGACGAATGATGACATCTTCCCGCCGGAGGTGCGTAAAGGTTACTCCGTGATACGAATCTTCGCCGAAATGCTGCATGCACGTCGTATTTATAGTTCCAGGCAGTTACTTCAACGACGTCCATATCAGAAAGGTAAATTTTCTCACGGCGCGATAAAGTTATGGAATCCGCGGTGGGGACATTTAAGAGAACCAGTCGACAGTTACAAGGGAAACTGAATACTTCCCGAACTCGACTAACTGAGAAATAAATTTATTCAATTTTTTTTATATTTACAGAAAGGATAGTTTTATAATTTCCCGGCCGATCTCAGAACGGTGCTCGATGGTTAGTACCATAAAGACCGATTTCCATTGTGAATACCTAACATTCTCTCCAAGAGAAACTAAGCGGAGCGAGCATACGTATCCAAGGGACTTTGTATACAAAATGTAAGTGGAAAATATTCAGAAAAATTAAAGATTGTCGAATTCAGTCCATTCGCTCAACGAACAGTTTGTGTAAACTTAAAATATTTTGTAATTTTATGGCAATTTTTAAAATGTTATACTCATTAAATAAACCGGCCATGAGTTTTAATAATTGACGAAGAAATTATAAGTCTAAAATTTCATACGATTCGTCCTTTAAGATATAAAGTTGGTGAGATTCTACATGAGCAATTGGGAAAGGAGAAGAGGAAGGGAAGTATTGTCATTTGAAAAGGAACTTCCCTTTCAACGGACTGCCGGAACGCTACTAGCATTGTTAAAAACATTAATTCTATTCATACAAACAGGATATGGAGACTGCGACAATATCATTTTAACACAACCTATGCTTATTTATATATTACATTTTACGGATGACTTTCGTAACGTAGAACATGTCCTGAAGTGACAGCAATATATTTCCTAGCACCAATGTTTTAAGAATTGCTTTAACACTACGAAGTTGAGTTTACGATTGGATTTTAAAGTGGGCTCCTGTCTATCCCCACCACAAGGGTGGAGTTATCCACCGAGCAACGTGTTGACACATGACTAGCTAAATCTCCCGAACAATACATTCCAGTAAATTAGGACTTTGAGCATCGTAAGTATAAAATTTCATAAAACTATATTAAAAAAAATTATTGCATTATATAAAAGTAATTTATCTTATACTGTAAATATGGGAGAGCCTGAATTTAAGGATGAAATGTAAATTTCAATTTACATTAATGTCCGCTTAAACTTAATAACAACTGTAAGAAGTTTCCAGATGTTTTATTAATATTTTCATTCCTGAAACTTTCAACAAATTGTCATATTCATCCTAGAATATAATACCTTTTAACGTGAATGATAAATACGTTGTTGTCAGTCCCAAGAGTGGCCTGATGCAACCCTCCTATATTGCGCAAGCCTTTTCATTCCTCATAACTACCACAACCCACATCCTACCTAAACTGCTTAGTGTATTCTATCCTTGGCGTCCCTCTTCTGTTATTACCCCGCACACTTCCCTCTAATTCTAATTTTACAAGACCCTCATGCCTTAAAACGTGACCTATTAATGTATCCCTTCTCTTCGTCAACGTCCTCCATTTTATTCGCATTTCCCCTATTCTTTTTAAAACTTCCTCGTTAGTTACTCTATCTACCCATATGATTTTCAGCAATACGTAAGAAACATGTTTATGGTTTTTGTTATTACCTTCCATTGGATATCGTCTCTTTTTACTTGTAGACAGTTTATTTATTTTCTATCATATAGTTTGATTCAGAACGAACTGTTTTCACTATTTGATCCAATAATATTCACTTACCATATTACCATAGTGTTCAAACCGGAACGAAATCCAAGCTGTATTCACAGTGATAGTCTGTGGTGTGATTTAATGTCTTTGTAGCGGTTTTCGCAGTTCACACTTCAACTCGGCAGCAATCAGGGGATTCCCACTATAAACATGGAAATGACTAGTCGGAAACTACATCGGTAAACCGCAACATCTGATAAGAAAATAAACGGCTAGTATTTCGCTCGAAACTCTCAGCGACCGCGCATTCGCTCGTTAATTTCGCCACATGCTTGTGGAGCCATTAGCTTCGAACGTAAGGGCCTACCATAAACTCGCCTCTTCACTACATATTTAAAACAAACTCGCTTCGAGCAGGCCTTTTATTTGCGTGGCGTCGACATACTTTTTCGGCAATTGTGTGATAATATGCTGTAATGGAAGATCTCCGAAAGCCTGTAAATTTGCTCGGTTAATTAGAATTTATCGAGACTGCGCGTTGGATAACTCGCAATTAAGAGAGCACAGCCAAAAGTGGTGTGATAATTTGAGCAAGTGTAGGCGATGTGGACTCGGAGATAGGGAAAGTATGTTAGCGGGGCGACAATCGCTGTGCGGGTGACTTCCACAGTTAGCAGGGTGCAACGCCCTTTCTGGCACATATTACTCTGAGCACGGACAGAGTACTTATCTCGGAATTCAACTCTCAAAATTAAAATCAACTCCGAAAAAATTAGATTGCAATGGACCTCCTGACGTTGTAAACTTAATTTAATCACTCAGTCCCGGCAATAATCTTGGTGTTTAGCAGACTGAGCTAATTAAAAAAAAAGATCGAAAATCTGCTTGCCGATAAAATTGACTGAAGCTGTAGTTTTTCTTATATTCTCTGTAACAGAGTATAAATGGCACAAAGTTTTACCACGTTTATTTTCATATGGAATATCAATCCGATCGAAACGCACACGTCTCAGAAATATATTTCAACTGTACAAATATGGCCCGAGAATAATACCATGTGCGCATTAGAAGTCAGGTTCTAGTCCTTTATTCCCGGAACTCTTTTAACTATATTAACCTTGTCGTGTAAACCGGTAATATTGAAGTTAGATTTGCACTATATGACTCAATGTACAATAGACTGTATAAATCAACCGTCCGTTCGTGGAATCGTTCGGAGCTCCGAATAGAAAAGCATAACCTTGACCTCATAAATGAAACTTGTGTTAGGGAAGCACATATATGAAACCAAAGTAACAGAATATATTTTGGTGAATAGTAGTGATTAAAGCAGCAATGGAAATTCGCAGACAGTCTAAAGTAAATGTGATAATTCCTCTGACGTAAAATAACAGAATTAATAAATATATTGGCCAAAAAGTCAGAACAAGTTTAATACCAAATATCCATTTCAATGGCTACATGTACATTAAATCCGATACAAATAAAAAACGCCGACCTTCTATGGTGTTTGGGTCGTCGTCTCTTAAAAACGGGTGTAGGTCAGTTTACATTCTGTTAAACCCTTACAGCTAACAGAAAAATAGTTCTCCGTGTCGTACGAAGAAAGTAGTTATTGAAATTTGCAGTTGATGAGATTATATATATATATTTGTTTCGTTCCTGATTTTGACCCTCATCAGGCATCAGTTATGCAGACTGTGCATTTTAAATTTTATTAAAATTCATTTCCCATCAGTTAGAAGATCTTGTAACTTTATACAATCAAACTAAAACAAGATATCTGAAGAAATTATTATCACAACAATTAATTATCAAGAACTCAAATTTGTCAATGATTATTACGTGTACCTGGTGAATTCCCAAATTTGTGTATATGTATTTTAATTGATTTCAGTATCAATGTTGCTACTGAAAAGATTATTTATTATTAAACCTTATCTATCGTATTGTCCATTATAATTATTTTTTCTGAAGTAAATATTTTTAACCCTCGAATAGTTTGTGCGAATTCAGAAAAAATGCATATAAGTTTATGTCGATAATTATGACGATTTGATTCTTTTCATTTACGACATTGATAGACGTTGCGTTTCATGAAAAGGAGCTACAAAAAAATTAAAGGTTCAAGATCAAAGGAAATACTTTCCTTTGAAGCTATCAAACTGAATTATAAAAATCCAGGAGGAAAAATATCGACCCGGAATCGATTCCAAGCCTTCCGCTTACCGGGACGGAGCACTATCGTTTGAGCCCCGGTGTTAGCTTTCTCCATTCACTGTATAGACGTGAAGCTCAGGCCCTAATCGTCTAATTCAGTTTCATAACCTCCATTGCTTAGCTTCAATTGAAACCATTTCATTCTGGTCTCGAATTAAAAACATAGCACCTCAATATCCATAATAATATACCACATAATATACATTCCTCGCGGATATCCTCAAATTATGGAGTGAATAATCTCAGTAAGTAACCTGAGCCTCAAGCCTATACAATGATTGGAGTTAATCCACACATTCCAATCTAGATTTTCCAGTCTGATCTTTTGAAGAAAGTTATTTAATCGACTACATCAACGTGACTCTGATGACGTCAAGCTTTTTGTACTACGTTCCTTGAAGAACTGTGTTGTGTTCAAGGTTCGTTTTAATATCAGATAAATGCATTACGAATACGAATCATGTTTATTGCATATTTTATTTGCAGTACTGTTATTTATTACCTAAGTGCTCTTAAAGCATAGTATTTATTTTAAATAAAACACAAAGAATGACCAAAAGTCAGAGGTAAGTGTCTACAACATACCAAGTTTGTTTATTTGATTTCGACTATTTTTATTTAACCATATACATTGTTTTAGAAAAAACTGAGGAGGTCGTTAGAGTTGGGGGACAAAACGTATTCAAATTAAATTATTTAATTTCTGACTTTTGTCCATTTTTAATGTTTTTAGTTTACAATTGAGGTTTTTTCTTATGCTGGCTTTGTTGTAACTATAATGTGTTTGTTAACGTAATATTTGTGATCAAATGACGAGTAAAGGAATAAGTAAATAAATCATTTTAAAGTTTAACTGATGTGTGATCCACAAAATAACCCGCGTTGTTCAAATTTCACTAGCTGGTTATTACCCATTTCTCGTCATTCAACATCGATTTTGCTTGAAACAAAAGCTGAAGTTGGCTACGGAGTGAGCTACGTGCAAATATTAAATGAGAAGTATTTAAGGAGCACAGGTGGATGTCCGCTACCGTTAGAAGTGAAACAGGTGTCAGCTGCAGGCGTAGCACGCGCTGCTAGACTCGTGCAACCGTCTCCTAGTTTCTCTCATATTTATCCCATATGCTCTCACCCCATTATCTTCTGTACCTTAGCTTCGCTCTCCTCGAAATTACAAAACAATTTATAATTCACTGTAATGCCATACATATACATTCACTGTAAACATAATTTAAAATTATTTTGCATGCGCACAAAAATTCATTTCACACATTTTCAGTTACTTCACTATTGCGAAAGCAGCTTAGATACTCTACGGCGTTGTGACATTTGATGGCAGGACTTATTTTTCAAGTAAACTAGTATGAAGCTCCTTCTCAGAGCACATGCGCCAATCTTGATTAGTGTTTAATTACGGCTGCCGTTGAGAAGTGTTCTGAAACAGATTCAATTACGTGATATCTTTCGTTAAGTAAATGTGAAGTGGAAGTTATTTCTTTCGATTTGCAAAGAACGTAGTGCGTAATGCGGTCAACATAACACGGGAACGTGGATGTAATAAGAAATATTACGTTTTGAGAAACCTAAGATTCTGAATGGACACGTTTTCGCTCCTTCTTAGTCTACTTTTTGATCCGGAAAATTATTATAATATTGAAGTTCCAGTTGTGCTTACTTCCATCCTTGCCGATCATTTTATTCAATCGGAGTTTGTGGCATGAAGTAATTCTATAGACTCAACATCTAAAAATTTCGATCGCGTAGCAGCCGTCAGTAACATTTTTAAAGGAATAATTCCTTTTAGTGGACTAAAGAGTTTGTAGGGCTCCTCTTCGAATTCCACGTTATTGAGAAATATGCCGGTATAAATTTACGATCGATCGCCCCGCCCGATAAAGTCCGTTTCCTTTGTGGTTTTGTACAGCGCTTAATTAGAGACTCTTGCTATGACGGCCATAGCCACGGGCTCTTTTTTTTGTCGACATGGCAGCGCATTAGCAGAGTTATTGGTCAATTTTATTAGCAGATCTTGTTTGCAGATTGGCCTTTTACGGCCTATAACGGACACTCATAGGACATAAAGAACGCTTGCCTCAATCCCACTTTGTGTCGTACGGTGCTTATTCCCGTTTCCGCTATTGAATGGTTCCTAGTCATATTCCTTGGTTCCGATCCTTATTTGGCTATTTAGTTTTGGCTGTTGCTGGTCTCCCATTTTCCACCCAATTCCTGTAAAAACCTCTTAACTATAATACTAATCATACGATACTAACACCGCTATGATAAAATGAGAAATATAATAAACTTATTTACTCTACGAAGTAGCTTGGTCGACCCCAACTGCGAATATTTGATACCTTTATTTAAATGGAAAACCATCACCCATTAGTTTATTACTTTATTTTCCTTCCGGTGGAACGAAATTGTATATAATTACCGACGCTAATCAAATGACTAGTAAACATTTCAAGCTTGAAATGTTTATTATTCAATTGAGGAGCGTCTGTAATGCTGACACGAATGTCCGTTAGAATATGCATTAATTAAGTAATGCTTTCAAGAAGAAATCAAAAGCTTCTTACCGAGAAATGATTACTTAAATTGAATTTTTTTGGACTAATATATATATTTTGAAGTACGGGGGGGGGGGGGAGTGGTCCCAAATGGTCACGACTGCTATCTCGGAGTCTTTAAGAAATATCGGGAACATTCATCACGCTACTTTCCCAACCTATGCTGCAAAATTAAACTCGTTACTCAAAAGATGAATCACGTAAAACACTCAAATGCACTTTTATTATCTCCTACGTCTCTGAAGTCAACTCATTAACAAAAATAACTCAAAATTAACATTTAACTTAGGAACCTCATGGATTATATATTCTGAATCGAATCTCGGCAACCAGTCAGACTCCTTCCGAGATCCAAAACAGACCAAACGTGAGGCCGAGACACTTGTTCAATATTACTTCACCTCACGTAGCGCCTGTTAAATTAAGTTTTAAAACCAATTTCTGCAAGAGAGCTTAATAAAATCGTTCTGTCACAATATATAGTCATACTTTGAGCACTCACAATTAATTTAAACACACTAGCTCATATATGTACACGTGAATTGCGATTAGAGAAGTAGATGTTTGAAAGTGTTTGACAAAACAATCGTCTTCGGTTCAAAAGTTAAGTTTCGCAGAGTCGCTACATCAACCGCATTTAATTTGGTACCCGTTCCAATATTTTTTTCGAGTCAATTGATTCCTTTCACCTGCACGTCAGAGTACTTGTTATTTCATGTCGATAGCTGGAGCAGCCTTGGCTACCCGCAGACAGCAACTGCGTTATCTACGACCTGCTTTTAGTGCTCAAGTACACCGTACAGATTGTAAACCAGCCACGAACTTCGAGCACGTCACATAGTCCTCTCAATAAGAGAATCTAAACTATGCAACTAGCATCGGGAAGGAAAGACAGACTATGCAGCTAACGATCGAGACTGAAAGAGCGAAACCATAATTTATTATATTTAAATTTACTGTCTTTGAAGTATTTATAATTTTTTGGAAAATGAGAAACAACACTCGTAAAATTACTTGACTGAATATTCATTTTGAACGGTATTTTATATTCCGAACTCCAGGGATTTTCCTTTAGAAAGTCAGATAAATACTTTTGGATTGTTAGAGTATTTGAATCTATAATCGTTCGCGCAGAAGCACAATTTCCAACATATTTAACAAAAGAAACAGTGAAACACATCAAATTTTATAATGATCGATTTGACGGTTGTTACAAATACAGGTGTTTCGGGAGGAGGGAGTAAAACAGATAAATAATTGAAAAATCGGATTAAAAATGTCTGTACCTAGTTTCGCCACGAAATTTTTTTGCAAATGTCACGTCTATGTGATACCGTAAAACCGAGCGTGTTTCGAAACGAAAAACAGGTCATCGGTAAGTGTAACAGTCCCAGAGTTTTATTTTATAGTATTCTTGCAGACCAGAAGAGGCATCATGAAAAATCTCGTATAATTGAGCCAACGGACGCCTTCGCACAGCATGAAGCTATGAAATCGCTAATTGTAGTAGCACGTCGGGATTACAGAAGCAGAAGTTTCCCTTGTATGTGTTTTTATTCTTCTCTGGCACAAGACCTGTATCAAGGCTATAGTCTCGGCCAGACCACAACGATCTGTTCAAGTAACTGCCAACCGTGGAAGCTGAAATTTACCTCCGCAGAGAAATATTGACAGGGTGCTCCAAAATTTCGTGATTTTTATTCTGTAATATTTGGCCCTATGCAATACAGGAAAACATCCTCCTAAAAACAAATTTAAATATCACGTATACAATTTATAGCTCAAAAAATTATTTAGATAGTTATTTGTCCATGATTATATTGTTTATAGAATCATAAAATAATATGAATAGCATTCTCAATCAAATGGAAGAAACTTTGACTTTTAGTTTAGTAATAATAAGTGTAGACGACGGTACACTATCAAAATATGATTTTAGGTCCACCAATATAAAATAAAAGTATATTACTCAATCGTAACTTTATCATTTCACAGGTGAGTTCCTGATTAAATTACATTGTTTTTATTGTTTTATTTTTGATCACCAAATACCTCCTCATAAAAATTTAATTTTTAAGTGTGGTCTGGTGGCTAGCGTGGCTGTCTCACAACCCAGGAGTCCCGGGTTCGATTCCTGGCGTGGGCTTGGATGTTTGTGCCGGCATGATCGCGAAGAGACCGTCTGGAGAGTCGAATGTGTCATGCAAGATAACATCCCGTAGTCTACCCGGTAGGCCCAGGCCCTCAATGGGCAGTAGAGCCAAAGAAGAAGTTAGTATTTAGAACACAAGTTTCACTTTGTGGAAAATAAGGATGTGTGAAGCAAGAAAATGTTTTGAAAAGGATTATCCTATACTGCTACCTCTGAAATATTACTTTAATGCCATATTCATTTGTAATTTACAGCAAGCAGTTTTCAAGATTCCTTTCCTTCGACTGATGGTTGTTTGTCACGATTATAATTGCTGAATAAGGAATAAAGTTAGACCCTTGGTGCCGTCTCTAATATTTTTTTAAAATTTATAATAATATAAAAACGTGTCCCACGAGGGGACTTATTGGAAATGAGATGGTTGACCTTGAGGCGAAGCGAGCAAGCTCAGAAAATAACTGTCATCACATACATAACTGGGTGGAAATCAAATTGATTACCAAACTCTGGATTGGGGATATTGTTCAGGATGATAGTTTTAGAGACAGAAAAGGCACCTTGGGTCCAGAATATCCTAGTATTGGTGGGGACCCACAGATCATTTTTCCTGTTTGCCTAACTAGAAGGGAGCAGATCATCTTATCTAGAATCCGTACGGGTAAAACCATGCTTACTCATGGCTACTTATTTAAGAGGTAAGCTCGACCTATTTGTGTTAGATGTGGGGACATACTAACGATTAGGCACCTACTGTAGACCTGTCACCCTGAACCGAATAATGCACCCCTTGATTCTCATCAGTTCAGAGATGCCCACTCGGAAACTGCCATAAAATTTATGTTTACATTCCTGGCTCATAACGAGTTTCTCGAAAAGATCTAAATGTCCGCTCATATTCACTTGCAACTATAACGATTGTCTGTTAACATATTGTCATAAATGTCCCTGAGTACAAGGTTATCGTATGGTAGTCCCTAATGACTGTAATTGTTAACGGGACGTTAAAACAAAGTAAAGGAAATAATTGCAAAGTATTTCGCATAGCATGCAGTGAGTTTGTAATTTAAAGTAAATATTCCTTAAAAGAAGGAAACAGTGTCCGGTAACATTTTTTCTGGAACTGTCTGTCAAATATTACTTTAATGCCCTGTTCTAGTGTAATGTGCCGTGAAAAGTATGCCAAGATTCAAAATCTATAACTATATTCTCGTGCCCTCAAAACAAAAAGTATAGTTAATAAATGGATCAGGAAGATGAAAACTGTGGGAATATTCAACGATTATCAACAACTCTAGATATTCAATGATTATGTGACCAATGACGAGTCTTCAGTTAACGATTACTGTAGTAACGACGGTTTATTCTTCGCTGCATCTGATTATTTACTGTGAAATTTCACTGACAATAATTTTGATAAACACAGAAAATAAAAAGTGTAATTCAGCTGAGGACAGAATTAGATTTATCTTTGTAATTTTATGTGTCGCCTTGGTGTTTGAGCTGCATTCTGATAAATTTAGACTCGTATCACAACGTTCTCGGAAAACTCGCGTTTGTCTCAAATAAATTGTTTTAAGCCGGTTTTTGTGGTCCAGTCAGATGTCCCGAGGTCGATTCCTGGCAAGGGCTTTGGGTGTGTCTTTTTGTTCCTAAGTTGAGTAACCCTTACAAGGAAGGTAAGATCCCCTACATGGTAAAAGTAGTCGCTAATGACTTAAGCTGTTGGCGCGACTTAAAATAAATTATATTAAAAAAAATTGTTTTGACGTATCAGGATAGAATTGTCTTGGTTTGACCGGCAATCAACTAAGAACGCTGCCGCTCTGATATCTGAGTTTTCCACGGTAAATCCAGGTCTCACGCCAGCCTTCGCTGTCATTTTTATAGTCTAAGTTCTATGAAGAATGAATGTGTCAATTCATTTTCCTAGTGAAAGGCTTAAATTCTGGGTTGATCAGTTTAACGTGGATAGATTCTGAAGATAGATAAACAATGAATTCCTAAATAAAAATAGGAAATACACAATGAGAGATTTTTTGGGTGAGGTCAGTTTCAATTGACGTTCCCTGGGGTTATTGAAAGTTTCCATCAAATTTATTTTAATATTAATGCTCTTTGCCAGCGCTGCATAAACGTTCTGACACGTTTCATGAACGCATGCTGAGTACAAAGTATTTTTCTTGAAATACACGTAGGTGCTTAAGCTTTTCTAGGAGGTGTATTTAGATAGTTGTGGATGATGACAAGTGCACATGTTTTTAACACAAGGGAAGATAAACGATAGGCTTAGAATGATAAAGGTAACAGTGTTCAATGCCAAGCTCTTGCGAGGAGAGATGAGCCTAACCTTGAAGCACTTCCGATGGCCACAGGTGTTTCCGACAGGTGCCGGTGCAACAGGTGCGTTGCGGCACGGCGCGGTGCGGCGTCCAGGAGCGTCGGGCCGTGGGGCTGGGGCTGGGGCCGGGTATTTGGGCCGACGCGTCGGGCCGCGGCGCTCGGGGCACGGGCCACCTGTCGCGCCGTTGCCACGTCGTGCACACACCTGCGGGGCGTGGCGGGCCACCGGAAGTAGGGGAGTGTGCCGCCGGAAGTGGGGCCGCCTTCCTTTGTGCGCGCTGTTGCACGTCTTCGCTAATGGGCCGTGTCGTCGTGTTCCGCGATCCCCGCTGGTCAGAGCCCGCTGGACCGCACCCACCGTTCCTCTTGGCTGGGTGGTCTAAACTCGCCGAAACATACAAAAAAGAACGGCTTTTTGTGCGCCTGGATAACGCGACTCGTAACCTGTCCTCTTCCTCAACGTCTAAATACTGATTCCAAATGCTTTGCGGCTACCGATTGCTGAATATTTATCACCTGGCTTTGTGAAACAAGTCCGATACACCGTTACAACAATACCAGACACTAGTACAGGGGTCGCCAAACTCATGGCGAGCTACACAAGTCTCCTCAAAATTTATTTTTTCTTAGTTTGTGTTTACTTCTTAGTCTACAATTAGGCGTTAACTCGGTGGCTTATAAACAATTAAATTTAATAATGTACATAACAGTCCTTATCCAAAATTAACTATTATTCTTTAAAATGTCATTGCCCTGACAGAAAGAAGAAAACAGAAACGCTGCAAGAATTATAGTCACTTAACACTTTACATTAAATTTTTCATTTAATATATATATATATATATATATATATATACTATTAGGGATGGTCACTTCACACATTTTATGAGATTTATCCTAAATTTATTTTTTTGAAGAGGATTAACCCAAACACTCCCTCAGGTAAATTATTATAGTCATTGGTAGGTCCATTTTGGAATGAAAAATTTCCATCTCTTTTTCTGTGTTCCACATTTTACTTTGAATTGATGATACTATCTACTTTTGTAACTGAGCTTTTTCATTACGGAGCTAATTCTAATCACGGGTTTTAGCCACGTATAGGCTTCGAATAGCAAATATAGCATTGCCTTCTCCCTCCTTTACGACACTAATTCCCAACCTAGTTCTTCTACGTTTTCGTTCCCATGACCTGGCCCTAACCCCACAAAATTAGCAGCCCTTTTATGAATTTTCTCTAGTAAATCTACTTTATAAACCGCCCCGTATTCCAAAACTGGTCTAACTTGCATTAAATATGCCACCTCCTTCGATTTTGAACTTACCTTTTTTCAAGTTCCTTATTATGAAATGTGAGGAATTCCACGCTTTTCGGGCCGTGAAATTCACTTCTTCCTTCCACCCAAGTCTGTTGTTGAAGTATATCCCCAGATCATTACGCCTATCCAATATTGTTTCTCATGTATCAACGTGATCTTTGTTAAAGAGATTGAGCTGCTTTTTTTTTCTTTAATTTTCATTTTATTTTCCTGAGCCCAGCTATTGACATTATCTATATCCTCTTGGAATACTACTGTGTCTAGCTCCTTCGTTATCTTTCTGTAGATTTTAAATAGTATGGCAAATCACTGATAAATATTAAAAATGGTAATGGTCCGATTACAGAGCCTTGAGGTTTCCCGACGTTACAATTCCTGAATCCGAAAATTGTTCTACGATTTTGACTTTTTATGATCTGTCACTTAATAAATTTCCTACCCATAGTACCACTCATTTATTTATATCTATTTTATTTAATTTATCCAATAGAATATCATGAAATACCACAAGTTGAAAAAATGTTTTTCTAAAATTTACAAAACATTACTATTTACTATTAAAAACTGTCTTTAATTAAATTTATTCTAAGCTTCCCGCCTCTTTCTCCCTACTGAATGCTTTAAATTCCAAATTAAACTGATACAAAAACCAGAAATATATAAAATTCAATTGGAAGCATCACTTCTCTTCTACGTTTGTCAATGACTCGTGAACTCCTGGTCTCTTCCATTTGGATGCAAGTGTCGAGGTGATTGTCGGTCATTCAGCTTCTCTATTTGTTTCGTAAGAACTTGTTTGAAGTCCTGATACAAGAGATGAAGTTGTTCTCTTAAATCGGATAAAATTTTTAGCACGCTCTCTCGTTGCAACTGGTTGTGAACAGTTCGGTCATCAAGATGCTTGTTCAAGACAGGAAAAAGTTTGAAGTCTTGGTTTCTAAAGTTTATCTCCCAAAGCTCTAATTGAGCTGAAATTGATTGTACGTAGGATATCATTTCCTCTAACCCTTCTTCCATTCTTTCAATTTAAATTTTAGTGCATTGAGGTGTTAGGTTATGCCCACTAAAAATGAAAAATCCTGAAAATGAATCCATATCTTCGCCGGTTCCCTGTGGTGCAGTGATAAGCGTCGCGACCGCGCACCTCAGACGATCCTGGCATCGATGCTGTGTGTGTGTTTCCTTACCGTATAACCCCTACAAAGAAATGAGTTTCCCCAACTGTAGAATGTCACTGATAACTGTGGTTGCTCTTGCAGTTTTCAACCCTACAACAACTCTCTATGCTAACCCATTCTGTGCAAGCATTTTCATTTCTACATAAGTACCTACCACATCCCACATAATCCCTAATCTTCTCATCGCATTCCATCCTTCACCTTCCTATACTGTTATCACCCCACACACTTCCCTCTAATGGTAATTTTACAAGACCCTGACGTCTCAAAATGTGGCCTATTAATATATCAACTGTCTTCGTCATCTAACAGTTATTATTAGTTAATGATATTCTAAACAATTAAAAGAAATCAAGCTCGGGTTAAAGGTCTTCTCTATCCTTAAAGAAATTAGTCAATACAGGAAGCATTTCCTGAAACCCTACCTCTTTTTACTTCGCTGTGTTGATAGTCTTGAACCACAATTTTAATGACAAGTTTCATAACGTCAATCATTTTCATAAATTGCTCGCATAGGACCAACTGATACATCACACGGTGGAAATGTGTAAACCGCGGAAAGGTGTTGGTTCTCTTTCTTTCACACTGCTACAAGACCCTTTTCGCCACCATCCATTGCCAATGGTTCGTTATTTCCTTAAAGACGATAGACTCGGGTCTCTCATTATTGACAAACCTTTTAATAGACTGCTTAGATTCAGACAAAAAAATCAAATTTAATATATGTGTTAACCGAACAGACCAGAGTTTCCTGATTCTGTTTTGTCTAATAATCTTTCGCGAACTATCACGTACACACGCCTGAGTTACCGTTTGGGAACGCCTGAACTAGAGGAACAGAGAATAGCAATTCTTACAACAAATCAGTAATCTGATATCTTCAAGAATAAATGCTGATGGAATTTTATTTATAATTATTATTACAACTCAACGCGATTGATGAAATAATGGTTTTAATATTTCAGTCGTTTCCCTATTAATTTATTTCACTATTTTTATTATCGACCGTGTCAAGAATATTCATCATTATTCATTGTTGTTTTCTTTTTTTTTAAAAAAAAGACATATTAGTCAATTACCGAGGTACTGATCTTGATATTAGTTTAAACTTCCCCTTCAGCAATTGGGCGAGCAGTCGAAACGATTCCTAAGGTCCAGCTATTTAAGATTCGTGCCAAACTGTGCGTAATGTCACGTCCGTAAACTCATTCTGGCTCTCCACTAATTTGTTTCAATAGTATTTATCGCCGGAGATTAATTTGAAGCGGCAGTATATTTTGTCTTCGTACCAGCATATCGCCGAGACTCGTGGCATCTCGATTTCTATTCTTAGCAGATACCAGACCAGAGTACGCCAGCACGTGAGACCGTATCCTGTTTTATTCCGTGAACGGACATCTTTTTAAAATGCGATGTCAATTAAGCGAACCAGTTGTAGCTGAAAACGAGTTTCGAAACATAGCAAATTGATAACACCAGTTTTCATACGGTAAACAAGTGTTACACTTCCCGGGAGCACTAGGCTATGCGAAATGATTTCCGTGCAATTTTTTCAGCATTATTTATACTCTGAGAATGCACGCACATTTTACGTAGGTAAGTGGGGCATAGGGATTGTAACCCTGCGCAAGAAAAGTGTGTCTGAAATGTTAACTACCTGGTGTGTGTGTAGCAAAAAATTGCTGTAATTGTGAGGTCTGCGGAGCCGCGTCCAATCTCAGTACAGTGGAACCCAAACTTAGGAACTGTGGCGGAGGCAGAGTGGTGTATGTGCAAATGGGAGAACAAAAGACGTCACTGGAACCAGTTTGGTGGAGTTTCCTACCCGAGTGCTAATTGGTGCGCTCGCGTGAGCTAGGCGAGGAGGCTACCGCGCTTAACGACCGCTCCTCATCCACGCTCATTTCAATTGCAACCAACCGGCCATAAAACTCTGTCACTCTTCAATCTTTAACAAAACAATAAATACAAAATAAATTAAAATTTTATGGCTTCCATGCTCTTGTTGGAATTAGTTTCTTTTCGTCTTATTAGCTTCCGGCATTCGTATTTAAAAGACAAGAGCACGTAAATATTATTTATGCCAATTATCTCACATGAAGAGTTACATAACGTCTTAAGTTTCTCTTGACGGTTAGTGAATGAATCCGATACCGGAACGAGTGACCTGAAACGATATCAATATACTAGGAAGTAAATACAACCAGAAATGAGGTTTAGCAGCTTGAAATCAAAATTCCTATCCCAGATGTTTCAGACAAAAAGTTTTCATGACAGAGTTTAAGCAAGTAACCGCTTTTCGAGGAGGTAGTCGGAAGTAGTAAAATGACTTATCTTGGATATAAATGATGATTTATAAATAAAATAATATTGAACGATACGAGAGAAATGAACTGTTTTGGTATCATTAGCTTCTAAACCATACGGGGTATGCATACATTTATTTCAAAAGGACTAACAACCATTTAGTCCATGACTTCCTGGTAGTGCCCCTGTCCCAATATTGGCCGTGGGTTCCAGTCCGTAACTTTCTTCGATCACGGCCGTCTTCTCTTCTCGCAATGTGTTCTGTCAACTAAAATTTCAGTTTTATAGTGGTTTCACTTCATCTACCAATCTCGTCCTAATTTTCACAAATGCGGTCGGCGTCTGATCTTTTCCATTCTTTGCCTTGTGAATAGTTTAAACTTTGCTCACTATATTCACATTTACTGTCAAGTTTTCTTAATACTTTTAAAATATTAGTTTATTGTTTTCTTCTACTGACCTCCGGTATAAAAGAAAGGTTTATGCTATTAGGCAAATTATGACGGCAGTGAATGTAACTTTTCTTTGGTCAGCCTACTAGCGAAAAAAGATTTTTTGCTTTTAATCTACTTATTGAACACGATTTTCGTTATCGCCAAGATAACTCTTAACCTTATAACATGGGTCTGCGATATAGAAGATGTATGCCTCTCCAAAAATTTATGATACAAGAACTGATCTCTTAATATCGATAAATGTATTCTCAAATAAGAACATTAAAATATTCTTATCCTTCACAGGAGCCTTTTATCATGACTCTAATGCGTTTCTTTCTGACACATGAATGCTGTGTCTTTTCTGATCTTCTTGGCGGGGCTAGGTCCAGATGTAAATGGACATATTTGTATATTTTCTTTCGCATAAGAGGCTGTGTTACCGATATTATCTGTGTACTGAATTTTACTTTTTTTTCGCAAGTGAAATACAAAAATTACCCAATTAACTTTAAAATTGATATGGACATAAAAATTTTAGGATGCAAACAGTTTGTCATATTATTTTGTTAATAGTTATAAGGTATGTGATGGTTACACTTATTCGTATTATAAGCTTTTGTTTTGCTATAAGGTCTTTAGCGGCTTTCTATCAATTGGGGAACTTATTTTCTTTGTCACGGTTTTATCAAGTATGGGAACTGAAGCACAGACACAACATCCAGACCCTTGCCAGGAATCGAACCCGGGACATTGGTGCGAGGCATTGATGTTAACCGCTAGACCAAAGAGGCGGACATTTGAATTGTTACGCATTATTTTTCAGAAATATCCCTATTCATTTTTCATGATTTGCTATTTTCTTGGTGACAATGGTTCCTCTTGTGTTTTTCTCTTCTTGTGAAGTTTTGGACAAAGCACGGGTGTCTTGCGTGAAACAGCTACTCGAGCTACTACCGAATCACAGGGACTGTCCGTTCCTCTTGAACAACTGATTCAATTTGATTACGAGAACGACGTAGATACTTCAAACGGAAATGGATATTTCCTTGATGGGAGATCTGTTTGCTCACGGGAGTGGCTGGTAGTTTTCCATTAGGAGACACAGGGGTGGCCTTGGCGACTACGTGAATGGACAGTCCGTTGGTTATCAGCCACAGCTCGGCAGAGTTCAGGCTTGGATGACCAGGCCTTGCGATGTAGGCAATCAACTTGAAACTCCATTGACTTCGCCAAGGATACTTGGTAGAAATCCAATCCGGTATTCAATTCGTTGCTACTGAACCGAGGAAGGTAGTCCTAGATGTGTCATGACTAAAAGACAAGCGGGCAAGTTATAGTCTCGTCGTGTAAGTTGCATACGAGTTCTTAAATTTGGTGAAATTCACTATTCACAAACAATCTATTCCGGGTATTATGCCTGTGTGTAAGTGAGAATGCCAAATGCGTTTCGTAAAATTCTGCAATCTAAAATTATATATTTGTCACAAATTTCATTATTTGCGGTGCACAAGAACTGAAGAAACATTACACTAATGCGCCTTAAGTATGGTAATTCGCAGTTGTCTATATAAAGATATATTTTTTTAAAGACAGCGCTCAAATAACTTCCTCCTAAAATACCAGATAAAAAACTAAATTCTGCATAATCAACGCCCATAAACAAAATAATAACAGTCTGAATCCATTCAAGATAAGTTCAACAAACTCTTTCATTTTGAGGCTATTTCATGGGTCACTGAATTTGTTTACTTTCTGGTGATAAGTGGTGGTCGCAATTAGTCTCTCCCTGGGCGATTAGCGTGAACGCCAGAGATCGGCAGTGCGTTTTGCATGAGAAAGTTGGTGGGGACCGGCCAGATTCCTTCACGGCAGAGGCAATCTGATAGCGACGCAGTATGTGTCTTGTGGTGTGTTAACAAGGCGAAACACAGTTCCCGCGCCATTGATCAAGCTCGCTGCACCCGACCGTCAGAGGTGCAGCCGCTCCCCCCAGGCCAATACACGCCTCTCTTCTCAACACCCAATCTGGCAAGAACGCGTCAAGCCGCGCACCTCAGAAAGCCACTACATATGATATCACTTTAATGTCACCAACATTTACTATTATACCTGTCTTTGTGATCCTGTGAACCGTTTTAGTTGGTGCAATATCTTATATTTGTAGTTTTGTCTCATTGTCAGAAGAGCCTGATACTCATGTGCGTGAGTTTCTGCTTCGATTTCGAATACATTAAACGGCTCGCCTTGCGGCACACTCGCTCCGGCTAGTTAATGTCTGTTATAATCAGGGCAGTAGCATACGTTTTCTGTCTGTAATGAGAAAATGCACACATGCTGTATTCCGTTTCAATCCACTCCCTACTCACCCTAAATCTCAACAAACTGTGTTTTACCTCGTGGTCTACCAGGTGGCACCGCTGCGAAATCAAAGTAAATTATTTTAAAGTAGTTTGTATTTTCAAAACAAAAGTAGATTTATACACTGCGCAATATTTCTAAATCTCAGTCGGAGCTTATTTGAAAAAAAGGATATTTAGTGAGAGCATTTAGAAGAGTATGATCAAACTGTGAATACTACAGCACAATCTTGCATGAAATACTGCCACCGCGCGAGTTGTATTCCTAAAGTTAACGTCATTAAAAATATGTATGAAGGAAAAAAATACTCTCATGTTTTGACAATGTATGTCAACTCGGTTTTAAATTTTTTCCGCTTTTAACACTATTGAATAGGTAGACGGAATTAGAAATATAGCGGCTCATCGGGCACTTGTAGTATTATTAATATAGTACGTAATTTTCCTGGTAAAAATTGTTGCAACATTCAGGACTGTTTAACAATTTGGATTCATATGCATTGTCTTTCTCAGTTCCTTGGCTACCAGAAACTGTATCCTGGTCAGTCTCATTTTAATAAAGTATTTGAGGGACAGTTTGATTAAGATATGTTTCAAAATGAATAATATCAAACTGGTCCTCTCAACGTTAGTTAAAATAGGTACCTTATATACTCATTACCACATCGCAGAAAAAAAACTAACTTGATTGCTCTATGTATGACCTGTTTCGGCTCTTTCTTGTGTTTTGGTTTCTACCATATTGCCCTATTAACATATTCAAGAATCAATGCCTGACCTACCTAAACATGTGGGTGCAATGAACACGTAATGTGCTCTACAGCCCCTTGAGGGCCTTGGCCTACCGGAAATGAAAAACTTTGGTGTAACCTTGAAGATTAATAATGACAGGTACGTCTCTGTGACATATTTATGATTTCAGAATATTAAATAATTTCCTTACAGATGGTTATGACAAATTTGACGAATGCTCCTCTTTTAAATAATTTACTTCTCATTAAATTTAATAAAGAGACAAACTTTTTTTAAAATATTTTTAATCAATTACCTCTAACTTTCCTCGATAATCCGTCATAGCTATCTGCTTCACGTTACCCCAATTTAATTTAGCACTGTAACCATAACGGCCCAGTGTTGATTTAAATTAGGGGTAAAGTGAAACAAAAGACAATGAAGAATTATCGTCAAAAGCTATTGTTTCAGACTTTGCGGTTTTGATTAATAAAACACTGAAGATTTTAATTGAGTTTAATCCAGTGTGTCATATATTGAAATATAAATAATTTAATTCAATCGCATAAAACATTTATTAGTGGTTTTTCAAAGGGGTTCTTATATATTATTAGCAGTATATTACTTAATCTATTAACAGATGGTGAATAATTTATACAACACTGTCCTAAAGCAATTTTCCTGAGTTATTTACCACATAATTTGGTTAGTTGTGGTATAAATATTTAATTTTTGGGCTCGGAGAGTATCTTATAGGGAAAATCGGTTTTTGTTTGTATTAAAGAATATCAATTTTAGATATTCTCTCTACGTGACCCGTGTATTTTTTCCTAGCACGACTTCCCGGTGCAGTCCGTGCTTTTCGTGGAACTGGGTCTATTATTCCGGTGCTTTTCCTTTTGTTCCTTATCAAGGGAGTGGTTTTCAGGGAGGCGGTCCCACTATGGTATTTGGAGTCTGCTGATGGCGCTATCTGGAGGGTTCTTATCGCAGTGTAAAGTGACTCGGCTGTCCAGACCTATCTCATGCAAACGTCGGCAGCTAACGCGCATTTCAGCTTTATTATGGTCTACTATTATTTT
Organism: Eucriotettix oculatus; assembly: GCA_034510155.1. Classification (NCBI taxonomy): domain Eukaryota; kingdom Metazoa; phylum Arthropoda; class Insecta; order Orthoptera; family Tetrigidae; genus Eucriotettix; species Eucriotettix oculatus. Next base: position 62,805,137 of record CM067377.1, read on the forward strand.
TAGTATCGTAGGGTTTTAGCCCTTCGAAGGAAACAGGAATGTTAATTTTCTTTCCAGACGTCTGCGAGGTAAATATTTGATCACCCTCTAACTTTTGTTTTTGAAGGGGGTTCGGAAGTCCCTATCTCGCCAATATTAAATAGGCACCATTTTCTCGGTAATGGTTAAAAATACAGCTCTAAAATTTTCAGATCTTATTTTTAACCTCGTGGAATGTATGTGTAAGCAGAATTAAAATTTAGTTACGGATAAATAATATCTAAAATTTTACATACATACAGAACTTGATAAATACATTAATAATTAAAATTATAATGAATCTAAATAATTTATTCTACATCTATACACAACCATAAAGGTAGCAATAAGCTGTGAGGGGAAGATACCTAAGAATCTTTATTTCATATTTTGCAAGATAAGACTTTCCAACTTCTCTTAAATAAAACCAGAAAACGTTACTTAGATGACAAGTGACATATATATACTGTTGTTATCAAGTCGGTATTTTTTCTGTAAAACAGCTGAATTATTTGTACTTGCAGTCACAAAATAAATTCGACATACACTCATTCAGTCACATTCTGAGATAGAAAATACGAAACTAAGATGAAGACATGTATTTGGGCCCTTTGTCATTATATATATATATATATATATATAGTGTGTGTGTGTGTGTTTGAGAATAAACTAGCGAACAATATTTATATTTTTATAGGTAAATAATTATAATTTACTTTTTTACAGCACATTAGAGTTATATATTTTAATGTCAAATCTCTATTTCAATCTGTGGTGTGTTTAAGGTTAATGGTTACAAGAAAATGCCTTTCAAGCCTATTAAGGAATTGAGACTTAATGTAGAATAAATTATGCAAAATCCGTATGGCCTTCTGTCGGATATTGAATGAGACGCTTGTCAAAACCAAGCTTTACCAAAATTTAGAAATCTTGGCACATTTCATTAAAAAAGAGAACCATATTCAAAATTTAATAATGATTGATGGCTGATTGTACTGATTTTGATAATCTTCTTTTAATTTTTCTTATCAATTCAAGAATTTAAATCATTAATTATTTTATATAACATATTTATTATTATTATTATATATGAATAAATTTACGTATAACATCCGTTCTTCTTGCAGAATATAAAATTTAGGTGATTTATAAAAAGTAATTCAGTAAATTGCTGTTCGACTGAATTCAGCAGGTATATTCAACTTGAATTGCTTAGTGGTTAAAGAGAAACCAGTACTAAGGGGAGGTCCAGTCGAGACTTGTCCATCCTGATACTCTAATATAAATTTAGAAATCTTAGTGCATTTTATTTTACAATTGCGTATAATTAGTCAGTGCTTGTACTGATTTTACTGATCTTTGCCTTTTGGAACTGCGCTAATGTAATCAAAATTCAAGCTCATTTGAAAAAATTGAAAGTAATTGTAGTAAAACGAAAGGCAAGTTTACGCTAGCTAATATATTAACATAGAAGTCACGACAAAAGTCAATTATAAATTTTGATCTGAATTTTATTGCTTCCATTACCTATACTTGAATATTATATAAAGGATAAAATTTTCAAATGAGGTAATCATGAAGGGTGAAAATTCTCGCATTATTTAATTTCATGAGCGGTCTATATGGACAGTTTCATTATTTTGTAAGCGGGATAACATTGAACATGATTTTAATTTCCCCATTTCTGCCATGGCTCTACGAGTGTTGAGATTATTATATGAATTGCTGGATAAGCTGTTCTGGTTCAATTTCTGAGAACGACGAAATAATAGAAAAACAATTTCATTACTTAGAAGTATGGCAATTTGTTTCGGTCCGATGTTTGTCTCGCGCTGAATGTTTTGTTTTATAAAAGTACCAGGTTGTGATTAAGACAGAACAGCAACATGCGTATTCTGATAACGTCATGAGAGTTTGTAAGGAATTCATGGGAGTGAATGATTATTTGAAGAGAGCAGTGTGCTGTGCTCTGCAGTTACTCTTATCAGCTGAGCCCGGCAGTAAAACTGCTCTAGAGCGCTCCTGTTCCTGATAACAGCCAATGCACAGACGCTCTGCATGTCTCGATTCCGAGGACGACAAACTTTCACACACCACACCTTCTTTACTGAAACGCAGCAAAACTGTTTCCGACAGTGATAACTCAGTGACTACCTCTTTACATTTTTCTCGAAAACATTTCTGTTCCCATGAACCACCCCCTGCTTGAAGTAACGATCTGTTTAACTATCTAATGTTATGCAAGTATCGCTTTGTGGCGTGGAGTTTTCCGGGGGAATTTTTAAATTATCCTGTTGGTTTCGTGTTGCGTATATGGGTGTTTGTTCGCCACATAATAAGTATGCAGATCTGTTCAGCCAGTATGTCGGCGAGCGAGCATTATGCTAAAAGTGTCCACGACCCATGTTGTATGGGAATGTTTTTAAATTTGGACACTAAAGCAGCACGAAATCTTCCATCAGTAGGCACGACAGGATCCCTAATTTGACATACTTCCACAGGTGAAAAAATTACCAGTACCGGTGGATCCTTAATGGATGTGCTTGTTTCCCTAACGTGTATTTTAAATAACACGGACAAATCACCCGGCGCTCTATTACTTCTAATAACAGGACAAGGATCCATTCCCAGACTCACGCTTTCAGTCACAAAAACCTTAAACGGACATGTACGACTCCTACCTCGTAATATTTTAATTAAATCTTGATAATCTTTCAGTGATAAATAAACGTAATACGAGGGTCAGTACATCCAACTATAATTATAAATTCATTTGATTGTAGATTCGGCCTCGAAAACAGACACATGTGTTTGTCAATAGCTAATACATCGCCCTACGGAAGGACTCGTCTATGATTAAGTCCCGATAACATCAACATTACGAACCGTAATCTTATTTTAGGATCGCATGCGCCGACAGTTTGGGAGCGCTCTGAAGTAATTGTCCCGCTGTTTAGCATATGACCACGGCAATTACGGACTAATTACTCTTCTCCATACCAGTAATTTTCGGAAACAAATGTGTTCCTCACATCTCGACCACCGCACAGGGCCACAGTCCTTTCCCATTCAAAGTGACGAAAGCACGGATATGGTAATTAATTCCCGCTTGATAACACTAGGCACTCCACTCTCGGGTATTTGCATAACTCGACCGAACTACATTCGAGTTCAGAGGATTTAGATTTCTTTCTACTGGAAAACCTCTTTGATATTAAGTTAATCGTTAAGTTTCTGAGTATAATAAATAGTGTAAATCATGACTGCCATTATTATTTAAACGTTGCTTCCCTTTCATTATAAAATAACTGCCGGCGGAAGTCTCTATAAAAATGTCCGGGAATGATTTACGAATATTGACAAAGAAATATTTCATATTTCAGACAATTACAGCGGTTTTCTTAAATTTATTAGTCCTTAAAACATTTCCTCATAAATTTCCCTAACCGATATAGATCACATTATGTATAATTTTATTCTTACAGTTGTACAACATTAATAATCATACCTATTGCTTTCTTCCCTGTTCACCTCACACACACTACGTGATGACTCGCCGAGTTTGGTAGAGAGAGTAAAGAAGATTTTGCTTATAATACTTGTAAACACGTGGCTGGAGTACAAACGATAAAACATTGTAGGCTACGTAGCCCGACGTACCTGATGTAGGTTTTTTTAGGGTTTTCCCTGCATCAGTTCTAGGTGCAACACCGGGTAGGATCCTTAAACTATAATTCGGGGGGTCTTAGTCAAACCTTGGCTACCTTGCTTTACCTTCCTCAAATACCCTTTTCAATTCCCTTCTTATGCTATTCAAGAGAAGTTGCCTTTTTCAAGATCACGCTCGTGTATCTCTCTCACTCTAATACACGCACACACAAATTGCTCCCTTGGGAACGAGTTAAGGTCCTACAGGTGGGATCTCGCGGGTGTCTTTGCAAGGTTCCCACAAGCCGAGGCTCATCGGGATGTTTTGAAAGGCGAAATCTCCGTGGACTCGGACCTAGCGAATAGGTCAAAAGCGGCAAGATGTTTCCTTAACTAATCAACATATGAAGAAGGAAGTACTCCATTCCCTCAGAAATACCAACTTCAGTTATCACAAACGTGTGGAACAAGTACTTTTAGCCCAACCAACCTGAAACAAGATATTCTGGGGGAATTCTCTGCCTCACATTTAGACGAATGCGGGATAGTATTCTTGAAAGAAGTCAGATGGCCCTAGTTAACCCCTGTATACCTTTTCGTCCTTTCCACATGCCCACTTTCTCATCCTTTATGTCACTACGGGGAATGTGCGACAATATTGATTACTGTGAACTAGCCTGTTATGTTTTGTTTGATTAAATTTTAAAGTCGCATGAACCATGAAGTCCATGAGCGACTGTAGCAAAAACAATAACAAACTAACAATTACAAAGACTGATGTCTAATTGAGGCTAAATGTCTTTAAATCAGCTTGCGTCATGAACTCCACCATCATCATAACAGCTGCAGGACAGGTACAGAGCTCTCCATTGGTGATGTCGTCTATACTGGCTCTTCTGATAGTGGTGGACTTCCTACAGTCAAACAGAATGCTTGGGTTAATTGGGCCACCTCACACATTCTTGTCGCTGATTTATGTAAAAGAGATGAGAGTGTGTTGAAATGGTATGCAAAATCCAAATTATGGCAATTAACACCACACCTGATGTCATCTGGTGATCCCTTTAGGGTAGACTATGTCCTTGTTCTGAGGATTTCGCCGTATTTATCCGGATGGCGCACTCTAGTCCACCTTTGGTCTGTCCCTCATGAATCCGCCCTTGCAGTCCCAACTGGTGCAAGTGGGGTTATGCAAGTCGGTCTCTTTCTTAGCCAGGTCATCCGCTCTGTCGTGACCCAAAATGTCCCTATAGCCCGGCATCCAAACTATCCTGATTAAGATTACCTTGAATTTTCCCTATGTTAACGACACTGTTTCTCCCCTTCGGATTACTTTTGTTTTCTATAAAAATACATTTTCTTTCATTGCAGTTAAGTTGCTTTGCTTGGATTACCTTTAATCAGAGTGTTTTTTAAAAAGTAAATAAAAGAAGCGAATCATTGCATAACAAGACAATCTAGATACATGAGAAGTTTTTGTGTCGTTCTAAACGTTAGACCTAACACTTGACTCATATTTTATTTGTTTACAATGTATACCTTTCATCAGGTAGATCTTGCATCTAATTCTTGGTACCAAGTTATTTAAGGGTCATCATTCCGTTATCAAGATTTTTTGTTTCAATACTTTTTTGCTATGAGTATATGTCGTTCTAAAATAGAAGTAAATTAGAGAGGCTGTATTTTAAATTCTCCAATTGGTGGATAACGATTAAAGATTGCGTCAAGGTTTCTTGGCGTTTCAGAGAAAGACCATTTAGTCGTTTCTCCGTGAAAGGAACAAAGTTATGGTCATTGCAGTTATAATGAGGGTTTTCAACGTCCGCCATGATATATGATAATTTTTGACTGATAAAATTTTTCGTAGTGGTCTGTACGACACAGTCACACTAAACTCGAATTGTCTGTTATCTTGTGCAAAGTACCAATCAGTGTGGCTGACAAACCGAGAAGATATTTAACTTTATCTGTTTTAGGTCCTCTAATGCATGACACATAAAATATATTAAAATCACTCGATTCCTAGAAATGTGTAAACATAAGTAATATACATTTATTTATATTTTGTTAAACACAGTGACGGATTGTTTAACTACACGAAAGGTCAAACATTGATTAAGGCAATATAGACTATACTTAATGTAATTTATTCTTATTTACGTGCCTTTTAAAGTAAAAAAATTAGCACCATCACTGTAAAATTTACTGTAGTGATATAAATGTTCGCTAAGAAACATAATCTAATTATTATAATCCGCATGGAAACTTGTTAAATTTACCTTGTACTCGAAAATTTTACATTTCTATATATGGCATGTGTTTATGAGAACCAGGTGGACGTGCTCAATGGCGAAGTTTTGCCTCGTGCGAGTATGAGAAAGATGATGAAGGCTGCTTTCCTTGCAGGTTGCTCTGGCATCTGGCGCTTCGATGGCCAAAGGTCAAGTCCGCCATCTGCCGTGACTGTCACACGACTCCCAGCGGCCACACGAATTAATACAAATATCCTTAGAACCAGGGTCAACGGATATTACACCGTGCATTACTCAGTCTACGGTGAAAAATTATTCCCGGTTTTGTTTACCAATTCCATAAGGTTTAAACGGTAGACGTCCAACAAAATGGATGGGCTGAGGATTACTTAGAACCACACGTGGTCAAAAGATTTGTTCTAATTTTCGTAAAATACTTGTTCCTCTTGTGATATGAATAACTTGACTCCTAGAATTGGTTTACTGAATTATTACACATAAAAAAGATTTAATTAATGAACTGGTTATTGAAGCTGTGCTTACAGGGTGGCTTACAATTTCAAAATCAGGACAAGGATATAAAAAATAGAAGATATGTTTTTAGGTTTCTGAATGTCGCTAACAGCGGTTTAGAGAGACGATGGTAGGAAAGTATGTATTCATTTCTCAGATAAGTATATTTAAAAGTGAATGGAAAAAATATCATTACGTTAAGTATTATTGTGTACATCGAATGGAATCATAATTCTTCAATCCTTAGTAATTCTATATGAAAGAAAAACGTGGTCAAATTCAATAAACACAATGAATTTCAAGATCACATCAGAGTTTTCTGACTGAAATATTTACAATAAATAAAAAGACGGCCAAAAAACTTAGCAGTAAATATATAACTATTTTTAACGAAAGCGACGTTTCATCTCCATTTTGAGACTTCTTCAGGCTAAAGATTTAGCAATACATATTTCTCCTTGACTCCCTCAGTCAAAAACGAGAAAAATGATGTATTGCTAAATTTTAAGCCTGAAGAAGTCTCAAAATGGAGATAAAACGTCGCTTTTGTTAAAAAAAGGTTATAGATTTAATGCTGACTTTTTCGGCTGTATTTTTATTTATTGAAATTTCGATATCATTACATTAACTGCAAAGCAGCGCGACGTGGCGATGTGCATGGGTTTTGTATTCACTTAAAGACTATAGCAGTAACTAGTCGGTAATCGCCAATCTGAAGATGTCCATTACAAGCGACAGTGCTTTTGAATTTCTCCCGTTGAGTACAAGTGTAACATGACCGATGCACATCTGTTGCTCTCCCATGTCTACATTACCATTCATGAGACTTGGGTGTAACTGCGCATCTGAATCTTATCAATTGGTAATGTGCCATTGGTGGATCACGTCACTAGATCCCTCCCTTCCTCTACCTTATCTGCGACAGACGCGCTTTCCTCTTCAGACTTAATGTGTCATAAACCATGCAGATTTACGTTCAGCTATTTATGTCCCATTGTGAGGCGACTGACGTGACACACGGGAACTCCCTCGCAAATTATTTAGACGCAAATTGGCATTAATTACTCTTCCGTTCCTCCGATTACCACAATGCCACTAGAATTTAGTACCCAAGAATAGCGATACAGAATCAAAATAATTATCAAGAGTAGTTTTGCAACTACATAAAACTCTGACTTTTAGATGTTGAGGTTTTATCGCTCTTCATAAAACAGCGATTCAAATGGAATTGGAAATGCTCAATAAAGTATTGAGGCAATAAATTGTGTATGAGTGTTAAAGAAATATGTAGGTTCGAATTACCGTTTCAACTCACTTCGTTTCCCTGGACTTACGTCAATGAGAAATCAGCCCTAATTTGCAACTACGCCATCTGATATCCAAATATCTAACTGAAGCTTATAATAATATAAGTGCATTTATACTCTGTAATAGCTGAAATTAACCCAAAAACTAAGCAGAGAACATAAATAGAAGATACAACCCATGTTAGGAAATGCTGTGCGCGTAACTATTTTGTCAGTAGTATGACAAGACGACGTTAAACGATAGTAGCCTGAAATGGCAATGTCCAGGAGCAATTACGAGAAGACTGAATCGCTGATGAACAAAAGTGAGTTATGCTCTGGAACTTTCGAGTAACCACGGACTTTGAGGATATGGATCAATATACATCAGCACATTAAGAAATTAAAGCAAATTTTGGACTTCATACACTCGTAAAAATGAAGAGATGTAAGAGAAACTACGCAATGTCTATTGGTCATGTATGAGTCTCGACTTGCCCACACCACGTCGTACGTGTATGTAGTCTTTGAATATTATTACACCTGAATTTCATAATGAAACGTAATGAGACAGATATAGAGGTGATAGTGTCGATTAGTTACATATAGGCTTTTTTCTTTCATTTTATACGAAGGGCGTTGTTCCAGGAAGTGGCGATGACACTGGAATAAAGTGACGCAGAGACGGCATTTGGGGAATGTTGGACAGGCCACCAAACTGGTCCCCGGTAAACGGTTTGTTCTAGTTCACAAATATCAGGGGACACGCTACTTCGTCATTGTCACCCTGCTAAGTGCTGCCCGAGATTTACTGCCCCGACGATCGGCAGCTTACAACGTGAACTATGCCGTGATAAATGCTCCGAGTAACCGGACAGGGTATATACGAAATATGTACGGCTTCTTTTTCGGCTCGTGTGCGTGTTTGTAATTACGCGGAAAATTCCGAAACGCAGTTGCCCTTGTTTTCGAACATTTCTCTGAATTTAAGAGTGGACGTGCTGCTTGCTTATTCCAGATGGGCGTAAACGTAATCTTAATCGTCATTCCACAAAAGTATGTCGGCCTTAAAACTAGTTTCTTCGCGAGTCTTTCTCTAAAATATCAGCCGCTTCTTAATTGTTCGCCGTTATTCATACGTCGAAAGAATTAAAGAAAGACTGACCATTAGACATTTAACTAACGTAATAACAAAAGCGTCATTTCATAAGCACTTAAATCATTGGAAACTATGGAATCCACAAATAATGATTTCATATATGTGATTCAAACTATATACTTCATTAGATTTCTAAGACCACCAGCTAATTTTAAAGTAATTCGCCACAATCTTGCTTCCATCATAGACTTTGATCGAGAAAAATTTTTTTTTCGATTTCAAAGCGTTCTCATGTTCATAAAAATAGGATGCTGATGCTCATATATATTCTTTAATGACTATACGATACTATAGTTAATACAATTAACGAGTCTTGTATGATGTTCCCGAATTTCATGTAATGATATTTAATCACTGTTAATATGATTATTAAATCCTTCTTGATTTGGCAAACTTATAGTTTAAAATTTTTTAAACATGACAAAAACATTAATTACGGGGTAAAGGATTGGCTTACACTTTCCTGGAGGTTGGCAGAATTCTTGTCATCGCCCACTTGAGCCGAAAGAGTAACGTCAACACAGCATCCGATTAATCTAGCTGGCAATTTGTGGAGTTTGAGGCCAAGCTAAGTGTAATTTTATTCGTACCTCTTAGAATTAAAATACGTTCGTGATCAAGATCTTATCTGTAATCTAATACTCGGGGAATGTGAGTCTGATATCATACACAGAACCAACGCAATTATGTTTTCACGTTGAAAGGCTTGATAATTGCGCCGCTTTTGCTAGGCCGTCAAGGAACGGGAAGCAAGTTTCAAATTTCTTTGCGCAGCTCCACAGTTTTATAACTTCATGATAATAAGCGGATTTTCCCTTTCACTTTACAGTGTCTGTAATATATGCTGTGCGGTTTTAAAATACACACCTAATATATTTGCATATACTCACGGATTCATTTCAACTGCAAGATGTAAAACTAATTTATTTACAATTTAAAACACTTTCAAACAATGCGGTTTTCAATAGAAGTATTGACAATAATTATTGTAAACATGACAAGAATACTGAGTTAAATGGAATCGTATTGAAGATTTTGAACTTCTGATGTGACCCATCGGAAAAATAAGATAATATCATATTCATGTTTCAGCCATTAAAAGTAAAAGTTCAAGCGTGACATCATAAAATAATTTGAAATGGGATTCTTTAATTAGCCGAAATTGAAGGAGAAAAATAATCAGATATATTTAATTACTATTAAAACATTCCAAATTCATCAAAATTATTATGAATCTTGATCTAACATAACAACAATGTTTCTGCATAGGTCGTGTGAAAAAAGATGGCGCGTGAAGGGGGCAATTTGAAGGTGGAGTATTGTCTTTTGCGAGAATAGCCGCCGGAGAGTGGCAACTAACATTCTTCAAAATATTCGGGTTTTCATATTTGTGGCATTTTACCACAGCATCCCTTAATTTTTATGGATGAACATATCATTACGACAATAAATCTGTCAGTGTGTTGAGAACAGTTTTTACAACACTTAGTTGCTCCAACAGACGTGTTAAGGTGAGCAGCGGTCTAATTGGTTGGTGACACGTTCCACGATGACTGTAGTGGCTAATAAAAATTGTACACAAAAGATTGAAAACGTGTATTTTAACAAACATTCAATCTGAGTAAGTAGACGTAAATTTAAAATTTTTGAAAAATTACCAAAGCTGATATCCTGTTTCTCATTGTTCTAAACAGCTTATTATTGAACAACAACTTCATTTAGGAGCTTATGGATGCTGCCGTTTTTACTGTTGACCTTAATTTCTGGCGTCGTATTAGCAATAAAGCTTGTGTATTCAGTTAAAGAAATAAAACTGCTATAAAGAATTAAATTTATTGAGGTGCTAGAAGCTAGAAAAACGCGTTATTCTAGTCAAATCATGAAACAAATTCAAAAAATTGTTATTAATTTATAAATTTCTTTGTATGTTATTAAACTTCTGGAAATATAAAGAAATTTATTTCCGGAACGTCAACGAAGGAAAAGGGTTATTGTAGAAATTCTCATTGAGCTTATGTCCTAACCTCTCACACTATTTACAAGTTTCAATATGTAGGTGTCAAAAAGGTTGTAAAATGTCAAATCAATATTTTTTCGTTAGTGAATATGCAAATAGTAGTACCGAAATAATGTCTGCTAGGAAATGCGAGTATAGGTTCGGTGATACGCCACGTTGGGCACGTGCCATCTCATTACTAAAATGTCACGACATTCGGGTGTACAGAAGTTCATTCTGTCAACCATGACCACATCGTGCCCGAAAGCACGTTTCGTTAGTAAGTAGTGAGAGATAACTATGCATGCATAATTGATAGAAGAGGTATTCGCTGTTATATTTCCAGTTATACAAAGGGAAACTAAAAATTTCCTTCGTATTTTTTATGGAAATCTTCACGCATTTAATGCAAGAAAACTAAGAAGGTGATTAGTTCTGAATGAAAATATATTTGAAGAAATTGATGTGGCCTTATAACAAAATAGGGAGGTGAGCTAATGGTAGGAGAGATAAAGTTGAAGTGGAGTTCGTGAAAGACGACGTATATAAGGTGGACTAAAAACTGTGATCTTAAATATATAAGGATGACAAGCATGAATATTAAGAAAAGGGTGTATCATCGTACAAAAACGAAAACATTCCTGTAGATAAATCTTAAAGGAGAGGGACATTGTGATAATTGGGAAGGAGTCACGAGTTTAATGCGGAAAGATGAGCTTTTACAGAGAACCTGTTAGAGGGTATAAATATTTCCAACAATTTGGACAGAACGGAGAATCAAGAAAATGAAACTGTGAAATTGGGATTGTTTTATGTTTATTGTTAAAATTAAAAGGTTAAAAGTAGGTGGGGGCTAGTGTGGAAAAGGAATTGATTAATTGTACGTAATAATTGGAAATATGAATGTTTCATAAATAAAAATAGGAAACTATAAGAAGAATATTCGGTATAATCACATGCTTTCGTCAAAGAAGTGTAATCATACTTTGGAAAAAGTATGGTAGTTTTATTAAGAGACCAAAAATATCTTACTTTTTTATATGAATTGTGTTGAAATCTGTAATTTTGAAATTGTAATTTTTATAAAGTAAAAAAAATGTGCTGAGAAAATCAGAAGGTAGTTGGGTGTGTAAAATTGTTTATAAAGGAAAATAGTAAAATGTATCAAATGTTCAATTGTAAATTTAAATAAAACTATGTCATTGTAACGCATATCTTTCTTTTGAATTGTATTGAGTAAGGTAACAGTCCGGTAAGACGCTTACGATTTATTTTTTTGTAACTAGCTATACAAGTTTTAGGAGTCAGTTGACCGACTGATCCAGTGGGACGAACGGACAACTCTTACTGTACGACCCAAGGTATTCGACTCAGTTCATACACCTCCCAACATAGGCGTTCATTTTAATTTAAGTACAGAGCAGATAAATATAAAATAATGGAAATGCGTTTTAAAAGTGGTACATGAAACTATAAATGTTGATGTAAACCAAATTGTGTAATAGTGCTACATTGAAAGCTACGGTGATACTCAAATTTCAATAGAAGGTATAAATTGTTGGCTGTGCATGTGGCTTCGTTTAAATAATAATAAAAACTTTGCATCGAACAGAGAAAATATGAATGACTTGCCTATGAATGTAATTTGTACCTTTCCCAAACCTGTGAATATTTTATTAAACAATCAGCATGTCTTTTGTAATACAATTATGAACTATTTAGACGCAAAGTATTTTTTCGTTACTGCTGTTGTAACTGTGTATATTTTGTTGATATTGATTTATTAAACTAATACTTTAAGTAACGGGAAATTATTAAGAAGGAATTTTGAGAAAGTCGGACGACCTGTCAATAGGGAATGATCTCTGCGCTCTTTAACGGCAGTGTGGGAAATGCAAAGATATTTATAATTAGATTAGAAGACTTATGGACCTTGTCCGCTTCGTCATCTGCTAATTAGAGAACGACTAGTTCCGTTTAGAAACTCTTGATGTTTTTCTTCGAGCATTTATCGAATAGCGGGTGAGAGTTGACACGTGTATTATGCGATGCGTAATTTGTAAAGGCGCCGTGGACAAGTAACAAGTCCGCGTATTATTCAACGCAACGCAACGGTAAGTTGGACGGCGCCTGGCGACGCGGTTCGCAGATAAAGCGTTCTGGCTGCCATCCAAGCAGACGCCTTCCTTGGCCTGTAATAATTAGCGACTGGAGAGAATCGCCTTCGCCTGTATGACATGACGCCAGTGGAGGCCACGCCCGCACCGCGACATCCTCCGGAAGTTGCGCCAACACTTCCTCCCCGGACAGGGGCCAAACTGTATTCTACTTCCGCTCGCCCGACTCTAGCACACATTTTAGCGCGAAAATACAAAGAAGATTGTTTTCGACTCTCGGGTCCGTTCTGCGAGTCTTCAAATAACTTACGGCTTGTACGGAATCTACTGTCCCTCTTCACTCATTTACCAAATGATGACGACGGCATATACCCTGGAAACATAGTGTCATTCACATAAAAACTTAACAGTTTCCAAATAAATTTTGTTTCGCCCGGAGCTTCTTTAATTAGAATATTATTTTACAATACAACGATGCCAAAATAAATCGAAAAATAACAGCATGAGAAAAATAAATATTTAAATTTCACATTTCAAAATACAGTGGACCCAGAACCTAATGTCGGATTGACCAAGATGTAAATATAGTGAGACAGATACCGAATGTAACTGACGTCACTCGTGACTGTCGCTGTGTGGATAGCGCCCAAGATTATCTTTTAACATTTTTCTTGTCAGTTCTTTTTTAGTGGAAGAAAACTATTTTACGTTGGGCGCTGTTTTTAGTTGCACATATTTTAACAAAAACTTAAAGGAACGGGCATCAAGATTTTTTCTTTTCCCATCGATGTTAATTTGTCAATGTAGAAAGTATAAGATTAATATAAAGAACGGTAGATACTCGTGTAGATATAATTATAATTATTTGGCTTTGTTGGGATGACAACGCGTCATAGGAAGACAATGAGAGAGAGAGAGACAAGCGAGTTCAGCGAGTGTGAGAGCGGGCGCTAACAGTGCGTATGAGATATATTAGACCAAATAGCGAAAGGGTCGCTTAGTGTGTGTGGTCATCCTACAATTGTATAATTAATATAAGTATATTCATAATTCGATGATACAACAATCGTGTAAAGACGCTACAAATGCTGTGCCGCAAATTTCAATCTCCGCTGGGACAATTGTCTTGAGAGCCATCCTGATGATTTAAAAGTAACAATACAACAATTACTGGATGAAGTAAAAACACGGAGGAAAATATTGGCTGCTCTTTAGGGGAAAAGAAGAATTAAAAACCAAATTGAAAATGTTAAAAGAACCTCTGATAAAGGTGAAAACAATGCCTCGCTAACCAAGGAAATACATTTGTACAACGTTATGGACTTAACATTCTTACAGATTGCCCAATTGAGTATTCAAATGACAATTTTGTTTCTAAATTAAAATATTCAACAAACAGACTTTATTGTATAAATTTAATCGTAACAACGTTTCGGCAATAAAGTCAGTATAAGGTCATCAATTTGTTTAATTATACAGCAAAGTATAATTTAAAATCAACTATATGTTTCAGTTCAACCTGAAGATGGTCCAGATCAGGACCGAAACATGCAGTTGATTTTAAATTATATGTTTCACTAATATTTTGGTTTCAGAATCGCCCTCACTTTAAGATAAATTATTGCTGAGGTTGATGAGTTATAGCTATATACCTATTAATTTTATAAATTAATAAGGGCATCAAATTTTAACGAAACGGTTTATCGGTGACACTTAAAACGAGCTTATCTCATTGCACACCGTGTCATTGCGATCCTATCCTATTAGCATGAGATTCCGCATCAGGAGCAAGTGGTGAGCCGATTCCGATTCCGGAGGAATGCTAAGTAGGTAAGATTTGCGTAGCGGTGACTCGCGTCTGATCACGCAGGGCTTGTATATGAGACTCACGACAAGCCTTGAGCTTTACGTGGCGGCGCTGCGGCGTGTTAATATAGACAGCGTACGTGACTAAACAATTGCTCAACGGTTTGGTTCAGTAACGGGACAAGTTCTGATAGCCACTATCGCCGACCTCGCCTCGACTTTCACGTGGCCCCCAAATTTTCGGGTGCGTAGCGAATGAGGGAATGAGACGGGCTTCAAATTCGGCACTACCAGACATGCCTTCACTCGAACCGCCATCATATAAAAAAAAGACGTTCAAGAAATATATAGCACGGTCGGTCTCCTGTTGGCGTTGAATCTGCGATACTCGGAAGGCGAGCCGAAGGCTCGTCAGTTCGGCAAATCAGCATTCCGCCTAAACCTCCAGATTTCCTATTTTTGACTTGAAGGGAAAACGACGTTGATAATTTATGAATTTCGAATAATAAATGCAGACATTAACAATTTTATAGATGGCTGGCCACAGTCAAGTTTCTCCTTCAGCTTTCCTCAGCGAAGTAATCTTTATCCCCTATTCCCCCTCCATCTTGGTATTTCAGATCGTCCATGAATTACAATTCAGTTCCTTCCAGGGTGCGTAGATTATTGGTCAATGCCTATGATCTTTCCTTCCTGTACTTGTCGTTCCTGTAGCATTTGCAGCAATTGTAAACAACCAAAATATTTCTGATGCGAACAATCAACAATACTGTCTGACTGGCCCATACTGAATCTAAATTCAAAATAAAATAGTAATAATCATTCATTCTTACATTGCGCTAATAAATAATTGATAGATGATAAACAATATAAAATTAGATCGCGTTTACTTGTACAAACACGCTCTTGTTGATTTGTATTTTTTTTATAATTTATACATTTAGTTTTCAGTATTTTCCAAATAGTTCGGTATTAAATTTATTTTTTAAAAATGTATTTTGAAAAAACAATAGAAACCATAGTATCACTAAATGATCCGTAACCTCAAAATATTGGAGCTGGACCAGGTGTTCTGAGTAGTGGTTGTATTTTCATAAAGTACAATGATGAATGTCTTCAGAGACACGTGAATGTTTTCATGAAAATAAAGAGGATGGAATGCTTTATGGTTTCAAGAACTTTAGTTACTCGTCAGCTATGCAACACAAGTAATCATTTTAATTGTCACTAATAGAAAACCTGAGGGGGAAAATTAAAATCCATATAGTAGGCACATTAAGTTTATAATTATGGACACTTAATTATTTGTTCAATATATAGATATGTTTTGTGACTTAGTTAATTTAAACCTGAGATGAACTCGTGAGATGTGTCTGATATATTTTCACCGCCTTCAAATTGTGTGACAACGAAATTATAGTCTGTATTTAAGATTAGGCTTGCAGCTAGATATAAGTTACTACCGTACTTTCTTCAATATTGGATCAGTCGCCCAGCTGCCTCCTAAAACTGGGGGAGGCATGGAGAAGGGAATTCCAGTTCATTTTTGTCGTTTATATGTACGAATACATTAATTCATCACATATATTTTATTTTTAAGATTTAATTACCGTGAATTTTATATGCTAGATTTAAATTTGCATGTAATACTTCCTTTTTTGTGTCCGTCCGTTCGTTAAACCTAAGGTAAAACATCCGTCTCTTGTTCAAGATTGAAGTGTCTAGTTCGTTTTGTACAAATAAAACGTGGTTGATAAATAAAAAAAAGGAAAAAATTACTTTGGTCGAAGATACGACCTTCCAACTAGCTTCATCTCAATAAGGTCTCAGACAGGTGCGTAATAATTAATCTTGAAAGTTCGCCCGGCTGGGGATAATGCAACACTGATGTAAGTAATTAGCGATTTTAATGCTAATTAATGACCTGGACAGAGAAGCTTGATCAACTTGTGTTCTGACGTGGGCCTCCTTGCAACGAAGCTCAGGTTACGTGGAGTGCTTGGGAAGGAAAGCTTGGCAAGTATCGTTTCGAGTTGAGTTATGGCTCGCGAGGATGTGTCGGCGCAGGGCGTGTCGGCTCTTTGCACAGCTAATTCGCAGTGGGAAACCTTGGTCTGATTCAGCTGGTTAGAACCGTAGGTTATGCAATTGTTGAGGCTGCGTGCACGGGGAGCCATAAATCTCATTTACATTGACAACGTAATGGGCGCACAGAAGCTGTGATGCTCACGACGTCACGATGGCGATCGTCCTCGGCTCTCGCGTGGGCGTCGACACGCAGCCGTCGCGGATTACGAACGCGTTTTTAGAACATTTAGAAGACTCATCAGACTCCTTATAAGACTTGTCGTAAGACAGATTCCAGTGTTTTGCTCCATCAGAAAGCAAAAACTAGAAATTAACTGGTCTTAATTTACAAACATACTTTTTGAGTTAGTAAGACAAGTCCCTTACGACGATCTTAAATCATAGGATTATTCAACACGCTAGAAAATATCATCAAAAACCATTACTTTACAAACATATAACATGTCTAAAAGACATTATACCTATACCAATAAATAAAATTGAAGTGTCTGTCTGGAAGTTTGTCTCGAATAGACACCGAAACGGATCAACGGATTTAAATGAAACCATGGCGGATGATACAGGAATTTAAACTTAAATTTTTATGAATGGTTCAACTTGAATATAATGCAGGGTTCAGAAGATATTAATATAAATATTTGCAAATCCATTGAATTACCGTGCGAAAGCTGGACCTATAGAACTCTGAGGTTCCTATACCATTTTTCCTATTTCCGGTGTCTATCACTAATCATCACATAGACGTTTTCATACACTAAAGACATATAGAACTGGAAACAGTATAGATTATGCCCTCAAGAGTCAAGACTGTCAAACGAGATAATTAAATTGCTTCTAAGCCCGAAAGAAGACTTAAGTTTACTAACATTAATGATGTAGGCTAATAATAAATATGGTGACCACATTATTTTCTGCCGATTCGGGGACAACTTTACCGCGAGTTGGGGAATACATCTGTGTTATCTTTCCGAGGTCAAAGCCGTGAATACCCCGCACAGGTTTGAAACTGGTGACAGATCCTGGAAAACTAGGGCGGACGATCACCCTTCGAATATATTTCGATTAACACATTTAGCATGAACTTGTTAAACGCAGCCAAATACCTACTTATTGTTCTTTTTCTCATTATTTCTCCAGGATGCATTTTAAAATAAATAACATTCCTGGTCAATCATACCAATATTGGCCATTTACTCCCATAAATTTACTCAGTTGAAGTATGTCTTTGAAATGCCGACTTTTAAATGTTGTTTGTTTTTCGACTGTAATAAAAGCTGAGAAAATAGTAGGAATACTGTTTTACAGCGATACTTTCTAATAAAAATTTTAATGGTGCAATGTTTGAATTTTGATTTTGCTGATTATACCGAAACCTTCAGCTGCCACGTAATACGACCGCCTAGCAGTATCACATTATATTAATATATAATAAATAATAATATATAAATAGCGATAAATTTATATGCTGACGTATTGGTCGTCTTTTTATTTATTGTAAAAAATAAAGTCACGAAAATGTGTTGTTATATTAATATTATTTTAATAAGTGACATATACTGCTCATTCTACAGTAGTCCAGGACAGCGAAGCGTGTAAACTACAAATCATAATGGAAATATTTTGCATACTACAATATTTGCCTGAAGCAATCCATTCCCATCCTATTGATAAAAATTGCAATCAATTCTTAAAAAACGTCTTTCACAATATACTCGAATTGGAAGAAAATTTACGACAATCTTAGAAAATATCTATGCTATTTTATTAAATGATTAATGCTATATTTAATTGGTCTAAAGCAATTCATGAGCAATAATATCTCATATCTATCGCAAATTCAGAATAACTCATGAAAGAATTTTACGCAATGCTGTTTTCTAAATTATCAAATAATATAACTTTACGTTTTGTATCTTGCCTGATTATAATAAATTGTTTCCGTTCAAAAGAGAAGGACGGGCCATGCCAGGAAAAATTTATTTGCGGACCTCAGGATGTCCGCCGAAGAGAACAATGACTTATGATCTAAAACTAGACTCAAATGTGACAAGCTGTCTGGTTTCATAAACACAATTCGTCTCTAAGGGTCAGACAGTTCAGAGATGTAATCCAGGAGAGAGAAGATGCAAGCAATAAAAGACATTTATTGCATAATTAAGAGAGATGGATCGCTGTTTATCTTTACTGTTCTGTTGCAAGATTTTAACTCCGTCGACATTTTCTAATTTATTGTACAGTACGTTTTATATTATACGAAACACTAAGTATCAATATTTCTTGTCAGAAATACCATCGGTTATATTGGTCAGTGCTCTGCCTAATTAGACCGAATTAAATTAAGGTGTAATAGCAACTTCTGAAGAATATAGATTGCTGCATCTTTAAAGGAACTAATTCTCTCTCGGATCTAGTTTACAAACTAGATGTTCTCATAGATATTTTCATTGAACACGTTTGAGAGTTCATATCTCTCACGAAAATATTTTACAGTTTTATGTATTGTTTATTTGTAGATAGCATGCATTTGTTGAAATGAATAAATGTTAAATACAATTTTGTGGCTTAATAATACAATGATACAAATGATGACCACAATAAGACATTAACTTTCATTAAATAATTATATTACCAGTTCTCGACGTTTCCTCCACAATTTTTATAGATCTCATCGTTTGGGTTACATTCAAAAACTTAGAATGATTTCTGATATTCGAGTTGTAAGTCACTTGAACAGATCCACAAAAATTGTGGAGGAAACGTCGTGGGCTGGTAATCTAATTTCTTAATGTAAATTATAATCTGATTATGACCGTCAGTTATATATCAGTAATATATACATCTTAACTCAAAATTATAATTTGAACAATTATTATTTGTGAAACTAAGAAAATCGAACTTCATTTACTGTAATTAATTTTTTAGACAGTCCTGATTAATTACATATTTTGCGTAATTATATTATGTGCGGATATGTGTTATATTTAATTACAAAGAGAATCCTTAGAAAGGGTACACATAGGACTTGTGGTTGGAAACGAAAGGATAAAGCAACTAGAATACGTTATAGACAAGAAGAGTAAGAGCTAGGCTACACAGTTTTTACCGAACTTATTTTATATACCAGGTAAAAAACCTTGGCAGGGAATCCGAGTTAGAATGAAAGAATCGACTGGATACGGGAGGAGTAATCCCTTATTCAAATTAAACGTGAAAAAGGAAAAAAACAGATGTTAGACAAATAATTGTTCTTGATAGGACAGTAAATGACAGGAACAATTTGCTTGTAAGAGTGTTTGGAGAATGTCCTGTAACCGAAAGAAAATTTAGACTTAATTTAAGCTCTGTACTGAAAATAGTGTAGTGTAATGCAATACAGTGAAGTGAAGTGATCACTGTTCCAAAATCTCAAACAGTATACTTAAGCGAAATAGTTTCCCTGTTTTCGGGTATATATTTACTGTCTTCGTTTTCAGGAAAAAAACAATATTATTCTCATCTATATATAGTCGTTGTTTCAAAATTTGTCTTCCAATAATATTATTCTATGTATATTTATTTATTTATAATTGAAATACTTAGGTATGTATAATTTATGTTGAAGTAATATATATTCTATTATTAATTATTGTCAGCTCATTTTTAATATTACTTATTGTAAGTCCTATGTATCTGCCACCGGGCATCTGCCCGTTAGTAGATTAAGTAAATGCAAACATGCAATACTTAGGGTGGTAGATATTCTAAATTATGTTGAAATGGAAAACATTGTTTCCCAAAAGCACGTGTTCAAACATCTTTTGTGAATGTTAATTTATATTCAACTTTTTGAAAGATCTTTATTTCATAGGAAACCTTTTCCGATTTTCATTCAACACACAACAAATGATATCTCTTCCCTCCTAAATTAACACCTCAGAAGTTCGTCGACATGTATTATAATCCTAAGAGACGGCGATGAACCGGTAATTTGTTTCCGTTGATAGTAAGTAGGTAATTAAATATTTAGAGAAGGGGCCGGCTGCTGCATCAGATAAGGCGGCCCTGTTTTTGTTGATGCTGAAGGATAACATTCGCTCTACTGGCTGAGCGTGAAGGCGGTCGGGCGAAATCGGGTGCACGCGTGCGTTGCGCACTCGTTGCTAAGAGACACGCACACAACCTGCTAACATCCGCGGTTTGCAATAACGGGATCTCCACCGTGGAGGTCCGAGCGTCGATCGCCGGTCGACCATTACGACTTCGATTTCCACGTCGGTGGTCCTAGATGATGCACAGCAAGTTCAATCACCATGAAATTGATTTCATTGACCGCTGCTCTGACTGTAACCTTTTCTTCATAACGATTTGTGATATTATCGTAAATTTTAACAGTACAATGGAAACTCTGCTAATCCGTCTCCCTTTATCCTCGTCTATCGCCTGAACCGCGAGTACAGCATTACCCAGAAGGTCATTCGTTTGTCCTCTCTGTGTTGAAATGCTATTGCTTTACAATTTGAAAACGTTTGTTGTACTTGATACGTCTAAAAGAAATTGGAGATCAATTCGTGTATGCGGTGGAAGAAACTACAGTAAGGTGTACGACATATGCATACTAAATAATAGTAAGTATATATTTTATTACATATGAAAACAAAAGAAAGAAATTACGAAAATGCTCCTCTTTATCGCATTATCGTCTTTTTGATTCCATGTCAAACGTACCGGTCCTATGACTGAAGGCCAATCGATCTTACTGTACAAACGTATTTAATGTTGAAATGCCACCCATTATGTATATTTTTATATTTAGTCTTTCCCCTTCTTGTTTTTTCCCAATATACACACATGTGTTTGGCGCTTTTTTTCATGTCACTTGCTCGTGTTCATAAGCCTATCAAAAGAGCTCAACTTTGGCCTCTTTTGTGGTCTAGTAGCTAACGTCCCAGTCTCGCACCACAGAGGTTCCCGGGTTTGATTCCCGGCAAGGGCCGTGGTGTTTTGTGAGTCTTTCAAGTACCCTGACTGAGTATATTTGACAGAGGAAATAAAAATTAGTTACCTAAATACCAAGTCGCTTAGGATCTCGTTGTTGGTGCGACTATAAAAACAATAAAAAATACTCAATTCCATGCTTAGCATTTACTTTGTTAACACTGATATACTTTTTAACCTAACATTAATCGCAAAAATACGTAATATCAGAGGATCCGAGCTTGAAAAACGACCTTGTCGGCGGCTATGAAAATACGTTCTCTTCAACTACATTCAACTTCGTTATTCTAAATAAAACCATCAACAAATTCGTGATTCGATCTCAGTTGAAAAGGTCAATAAAGTGTCTTAATTTGTGGCCATAGTGTTCCGGATTCCAAGAAACAGGATTGTTTGCAATGTGACTTGTGTTTTGCTATACGTTTATGTGATTAATAAAATAAAATCCACTGACATTTTTGTCACTCCTAACTAATTAAGAGCAACTATGTGGTTTTACAGTTCCTTGTGTCCTGCTCTACTATTTAATCTTTCCGAGAACTTTTTCGTTTCGCAACGCCACCTGTTACTTGAGCCTCGGTTTTTTACCATCTCCAGGTTTGTTACAAACGACTACTTTGTAACATTTATGTCTATACTGTTAATGTCACTTGTTTCCCTTTCAGCTAATATATTAAAAATTATCTACTATTTAAAATTTTTATTATAAACCTGAAGAGTGCACACATTAGGGCTGAAACGTGTCGTTAAATTAACTTATAATTCTTAATTTGTTTGCTTTTGGTGTCATTAATTTTAAATATAAATACGAAAATCATTATTATGAATATATTCGTTGTCTAAGATTATCCTGAGGTAGTTTCAATTGATACCACATATTTCTCAACCACTTTACTTCGCAGTTATATTGATTTATTACATTTAAAGAACATGATCCTGGAGAGTAACGCGGGGATATGTGCACAATTCCTTTTTCAGTTCAATAACTTATTGTCCATTATTATTCATTTGTATATAGGAACGATTTTGCTCTATATGGTTTAAATTAGTAATTATGTTAAAAACGACAATTATAATTATTATATAACAAATTAATGTTTTTAGAAATTAGTAATTGTAATTCATTTAATTATAATACGTAATATTTGATTCGTACAGGGGAACACTTCCTGGTTACCCGTTTTCCTGCGATGAAATTAAACTTTGTGCTCCATTTTCAGACATTCTCGAATTAAGTATTGATTTTTCTCATTTTTATGTAAATCTAATTCGTTTTTTCTCATTTTCCCTTATGATATTTTCTTATTTACGCAATATTTTATTCGCGTATCAGTTTTATATGTTTCCGTATGTTGTGTGATCCGTGTTTTGTAACCTTGTTTTTAAGTTTCCCTACTCCTTTTGTAGAAAACAAACCAAATAAAATTTTTTATCTCTATATTGTTGGCATGGCCATCGTCCTCTATCAGTATTTAATGTATGATTTTTAAAGGTATTGCCCTGATGAAATTGACGTTTATGAATCTTAAAAGGCGTCAAGAGTGGGAACTCACCCTGTTTTGTCAGTGGTAATAGATCGTGACAGTTGAAAGTAGGGCAACACAATGTCGCCGCGTTAACTCTATTCAAGCAATCTCACGCATTTGTGTAATGGCCTTGTTTTCTATCTGAGAATTGCGTTTTCTGCATTTAGATGTAAATTAGAACTACTGGAGCCGTGTAGAGCCAATTCCGAGTGGCAGACTATATTATCATCAAATTACCACAATTAGTGTCTTCCTGGAAGGAAATTAACTTCAGAGGCAGTGTTT
Source organism: Eucriotettix oculatus (assembly GCA_034510155.1). Taxonomy (NCBI): domain Eukaryota; kingdom Metazoa; phylum Arthropoda; class Insecta; order Orthoptera; family Tetrigidae; genus Eucriotettix; species Eucriotettix oculatus. The sequence continues at coordinate 62,828,805 of CM067377.1, forward strand.
AGCAGGTTCGTCAGTTGGCGATTGAAGAACATAAATTTACCTTCCATTCATTTAAACAACAAATATTAGAGTATGTATAAGAGCATATATTAGTGATTACATGAAGAATATGGTCAACAAACTGAAATCACGATACGAATATCTCCCCTATTTAGTTACAAGATTTTAATTAATTAATTTTACATGATTATTACCGAAATAATAATGCTTTAAACAAAAATATTTTCTTATGTATTCCTTTCAAAGTATATTTCGAATAGTTACGCCCTTTATGGGATCATTATTTTCTTCATTAATCTTCACACAACTTGTCAAGTCAATAATAAGTCCAGAGGATAAATTCATAAAATGGCCAACATGTTAGATATATATTATTAAAATAAAAATAAAGCACAGTATTAACCTACTGTTACGTAGAACTCTTCAGGTGCCAAGTATAACAAACTTTGTATACAATAATGAAAAACATTATTTCCAGTAATTTGAATGAAGAAACAAATTTTTTAGAACAATTTCTTAAAGCTTCTGCTAATATTTTCAAGGAATTTCTTATAATTTAGATTGCAGAAACTAATAAAAATATTTATTTTAAATCAGTCTCAATTATAATAATAACTAAAATTATATTTTATTAATTTTGATTACAATTTCTTAGAGGTTGAGTATTTAAACTTTGTGAATTCCAAAGTTGGACAAGTTTCTTGTATGAATCGATAAAATCTGGAATCACATGCATCCCACGAGTAAAATTAGAATTTTACATACTTCATCATATATATATATATGAAAATATGGAGGTATGTGTAATAGATTAAGAATTTCTTAAAACTAACTCGAAAAAATTGCTTTTTAGTAATTAATAACTCTAAAAAAATTGTAATTGGTTTATTAGTTAGTTCTTTGTAATTGTATGTGACTATGGCTTTTGCCGATATATATATATATATATAACATTATTATCAAAATTAATTAAATATAAATTTGGATTTAATTAAAAATAAGCGTACATTTCAGCTGAATATTTTATTTAATGTTTTTTCAATGAATAATTAAATTTCTATGAGAAATTACATTTGAAAATGTAGGCCGCTTTATGTAGGGGTTTTCAATAAGGGCGGGTAGATATTGAAATGCAACAAGCTGTGTGGGAGGTATTAACGATATTTTCTTATATTGAAAGGTCCATGTATGCATTTTCAAATAAAGAGAGAATTTCGTTAATACCTCACACATAGCTTGTTTTTTTCCATTTCATAATTTCAACATAAGTTTATGTCAGATAAATATAACTATTAATTTCAGAGGATAGTTTATAAGAACAAATATTCTAAAAGCTTTTGAACGGTTGCTCCCGAGGTTTGCCTTTTAGCCAGAGGGTGTAAAACTCGAGACAATTCAGAAAGCAGTCCATCTCATAACGTGCAAGCGTGTGTTTTGGAGCCCGTGCGTCACACCGTTAAAGTCACGCCATCTGCGATGTGCTAAATTCCTGCTTAGAAAGCAGCTACCTGATCTGTCATCCTTGCACATTCTACATGACACCATATCTTATTAATCATTGTGTACAATACGCCTCAACTACAAAGCACATGTCCATGACCATTCCAAGCTTAATGAATAGTATAGTTTTTTCTATTCATAATATTTATGACTCGTCTTCATTGCTGTGATTAATCAACGTAAATTACATTAACGTAAATAAAAATGCACTTTTAAAAATTTACTCAGGAATATGGAATGAGAGTTGTATACACGATTGTTTCACATTATTCGTCTTGAAGCGCCAGGTGGATATGGAAAGAAGCTAAACGTTAATACGATTAATGAAAAAAAAAGAAGTTAAAAGTAAATGTCTGGTGACAATTTATATAGCCGTAAAAGACGGAATTCGTAATAATTTATTCAAATACAGATCATTTTATTACTGCTATTTCATTAGAACAGTGTAGTTACAAATTAATCTGTTTTCGACTCCAGTTAACTATTGGAACTATTGCAAAAGTTGACATTTACCGTTACTCCCATTTGATGTAATAAATCTCATTGGTAGTAACTGCTTTCGTGTTGCAGCTGCATCAATCATCACAAACAATTGAGCACGCCACTGTTCGCCGACGGCTTTGCAAGTTATCAACTTCCTCGCCCCACGACTATCTTGCGGCTCGCCAACGATTTTGGAAGAAATCATTCTACTTACACCTTTTCTAATTGGTTTCTGGTCCTAGAAACCTTACACGTGTCCATTGCGTCACATGATTGTTGAAAATTTGGTACCTGGCAGGCAGGCGGTACGTGAGCCACAATTTTCGCTCATTCACAATCGGGGATGTGTGCCTTTCCATTGTGTACAGAGATTAGTAACCCGGCTTCTTGGCGCCACTGCGCCTTGCCAGGCTCACAAACGTTACTAATATTATTAAATATACAAAATAGATTATGAAATTACCAGTTTAATGGAATATCCTGTGTTTCGTGCTCATCAGAAAATGTGAACAAAGCTTCATGAATACTAGAATAACTAGGAGACATAATTAAGTTTTATAAGTAAAATGAGATACGAGTATATGACCAAGTTTAAGAAACCTATTTTTCAATGTTGTGCCGAGATTGTATACAATTTACATTTCCCATTCATTATTCCTCTATTTCAGTCTATTTGACAATATCCTGGAACACGAGTAACTAAGTAAGATCATCTAATGTTATTGTAAAATGTCCTGCTTAGTGCTATCTCATCGACGTGCTCCGTTATGTATTACTGGTTTCTGTGGGCTATAATATGCTGAAATTAATTTAGGATTTTTTTATGTTGGCATTCATCTTGTGTGTCATAGTGGAGTTCATCGCTTTTCCCGACGATCTGTAGATTGGAACTAATTAAATACGTTTCACTGTGAGCTCAATTTACATTTAATACTAACATGTGACACCTAAAGTATATATATAGGTAATAAAGATCGTCGTTAGTTTATTTATTCATTGATTTTATCAAATTCGATAAGGCAATTCTTTATGTAATCCGTCTACTTCTTGGGGAAAAGTTGTTGCTGACGTTTTTCATCAAATCAGTTGAAAAGAATCTACGTTCTATTTTTGTTAGGTATGGTGAATGGCAAGTGTTTCACTGTCAGCGGAGCATGAACGTCAACGTGACGTAGCCTTCACTTTCCAGCGCTCAAGTGCAGTCCCACAGTTTAATTAATAAGGCCATCAAGAAGCAAGCGAAGCGGGTAAAACGCTATTGCAAGCTTATCTACAACATCGCTCCTTTCCCTAATACGCATCATGTTCGTCTGGATTATTTAATCGTCGGGCGGATATTACACTAACCTTGTTTTCTAGCAGCAGAAAAACCAGCACCTACAAGTATATTTCCACGCGAGGTGTTAATGATCCATCACATACACAGTATCCGATCGTATCTTCGGAGAACGGAACCAACGACCTCTTCGTAACTTGCAGCTGCTTCCCACTTAACAGTTTATCTCACTTTCCTTCAAGGTTGGACGAGTTAGCATGGAGAGAAATACTTAACAGACTTGATTATTAGCCGATGTCTAACAGAAACCTCCACGAAGCACATCTCAAAATCAGTTTCTTCCAATGGAATAGTACTAAAATTTCACCCACGAGATAAATTATGTTCCAACAAGTCCTTTGCTTAAGTTGTAAGAAGTTTAAATTATTAATTCATGGTCTGGAAACTGGAATTGATTTTATACATACTAAATCATCTTTAAGAAAATTAAATTGACTCTGAGCAGCCAAACACCGCGTGCGCCGCACTCGAGAGATAAACATTAAGTACTTAAAATTTATTGTTTTTAAATAAATCGTCCATTAATTTTACAAGTTATTTCGCCCTCAAAATACATGGAACAACTTACCTTATTATTATATTATTAAATTCATTGTTTATGTGTAAAATCAGCTCAAATTTCGTGTGTTGGTATGTATGTTGCGCATACAAATAAATCTAATCATGTGGGGCAATTTTAACAAATTTTGAACACTTGTTCTTTGCGACTCGAAAAATCAGCCTTGTCGGGTTAAGACTCGGCTACCACTCATAGGGGTGAAGAGGGGGGGGGGGAAGCGCAGATTTCTAAATATACAAAATCGCCCGATATTTCCACGGAACAAATACTTTTCGGGGTCAATTACTTTTATGGTGTTTCCCGCGACACTATTTGTATCCATCCTACCTTAATGACATATAACTAACTACAGGATACATTATAGCCTACGTTTATGCGACGGCGGCGACGTTCGCGAGAAACAAAAAGTATAATAACTTAAGTAAAATGTTAGTTATACTTACATCATAATATTCCGAGCATCACAGAGCACCCAGTTATTTTTAAATATAATTGTAGTCAGTCTATTTATAAAATTAAATTAAAAACTAATTCTTGGTAACGATAATCACTGTTTGAGGGGTCCATTGTATAACTTGAAGAAGAAAAATGTGAAATTATTAAGTAAAGGAAATAAATTAGATTAAATAAACGTGTTTTCCTTTTGGCATTTTTCGTCAGAGACTCTTCTTTACAGCGCAATTTGAGTAAAGAAACCTGAAATCTGCAATTCTGAAAGCGCGCCTACATCCTCTTACGGAGGTGGTTTATGGTGCATGGGGAAGCTCCAGGAAATGGACATGAAACTAGACGAAGATACGCTCGTCGTTATGCTATTACCCAACGTAAAAACGTTTGCTGGAGTTTATAGTTGTGTTAGAGAAACTGGCCATAAGTAAGCTGCTGGACGGAACTAAACGCATTGTCCATAAGACTTTAAGTAAATACTAAATAAATTATTAAAAGAACGTCGAACTCTATTGTCTTGTTGCTGTAGTGCACAGGATCATGGAAATTAAAAACAATGACGGCAGTAATATTCTCTTTGCCGATGATATTGTAGTATTAGGGGAATCAGAAGAAGAATTGGATACCATAATAAATGTTATGAACGTGGTCCTGGAGAAAGACGTCAATATGAGAGTTAATAGAGGGAAGAACAAAGTTAACCAAACAAAACTAGAGGGAAGAACAAAGTTAACCAAACAAAACATAATACTACGCAACATTACAAACTCTCCCTGGTACCTAAGAAATTCCGTCATCCACCATAACATCAAAATTCCCAATGTAAACTCAGTAATCTCCAAATCCATAACAAACCTAATCAAAAGCGCACTCAACCACCCAAACCCCACGATCCAGCAATTTCATAACAATCCTCCTCCACCTCCACGCTCCCGTCGCCTCAAAAGAAAACTCCCAATTGACCTCATCCTTCCCCCTGATCATTCAGGCACACCCTAACCCACTCTACCATCATTTCCGCAGACTACATCCTCATTAATCCTCCAAAAATCAGTTCACTGCTTGTCAATCCTCACACACCCACGTCGTATGCCCCTCAGATACAATTAAACCTAACCTGTTCGGCTAAAGTAGGTTAATCAAACGGATTAACCTACCCTCACGCAACCATGTTAATTATATACCATATTTTATTTTCATGATTTTTTATATATTGTATATACTATATCGATATTGGCCTAACTTATAATCTGTAAGATAATAGATTTTATATATAAATAAATAAATAAAACAAGGTAATTGTGTGTAGTATGGGAAACAGTGGAATAACAAAGGGTGTTAGATTGGAAAGGGATATTTTGAAGGAAATTAAGGAATTCTGCTACTTGGGAAGTGTAATAATTAGGGATGGTAGAAGTGTAGTAGGCATAAAGAGTAGGATAGCACAGGCAAGGAAGGCTTTCGCGAAAAAGAGGTAATTACTTACGGGTAATATAAGTGAGAATATTTGGAAATCGTTGCTAAATATGTTTGTTCGGAGCGTGGCGTTGTATGTTCGAAACGTGGACGATAGGAATTGCGTAAATGAAAAGAATAGAAACGTTTGAAATGTAGTGTTATAGGAGAATGATGAAAATCAGATGGGTGGATCGAATACCTAACGAGCAAGTTCCGAACAGAATTGGGGAAGAGCGAACAATATGGAGGACGTTGACTAACAGAAAAGATAGATTAATAGGCCACGATTTAAGACATGAAGGTCTTGTAAAATTAGCATTAGATGGAAGTATGTGGGGTGCGTACAGAAGAGGAAGGCAAGGGTGGAATACGTTAAGGAGATTGGGATGTTCTCGTTATGCATCAGACCAGTGTTAGGCAATATTCTTGAAATTATACTTACATTTAATAAAACTTTTTAAATTACTAATTATGAATTGCAATATGTACGTAACTTACGGAAGTGTTACAAGCTCGTTAGCTGAGCAGTAAACACCGTTAAAGAGATAGTTTGTTTCAATAGCAAGTACGTGTTCGTCACTTCATATTAAGATTTCAAGTGCGTTTTTCTTACTAGAATATTTATTTACATTATGTAGTCAGAGTAAAGTGAAATAATGTTATTTTCGGTAGAATTGACGCGTTTGTTGATGCTAATTTTTGTTTTTAAGATTAAATTATTAATTTTTCGATATAACCTTCACCGTTCTGACCCCTATGCTAGTCATATCCTTAGTGAAATCACGAAGTGTTACTGACAACATCCACATTTGAGCTGCTGTCTCAAAGTACCTCCTAATCTCCTATACTAAATTCATCACACGTGTAATCAATCGAATGTAGTTAGTGGTTAATTGATAGCAATATGTCGTTCAATCAGTGTAACCGTTGGCAGTAATTGAATAATATTTTCGAGACGAGGACGAGCAGTTATGTGCGTGGAGCGAGATGCTTGCCTCGCCCGGAAGCGTCTATTGAAGCTTTCCGTCACACGACTGGCTTTAACAAGAACATTTGCCAGCTTCGTGCGTGGGCCACGCGCCATTGTGTCGTCAGGTGTCACGCCTTCAACGAGACCGCCTCGCTTCATTATCAACTTCAATTAATTGCTCAGGTCGTAAATTAAATTTTGAATGCTACCTGAAATCGCCTGTCCCTCACAGATTCAATTGCAGAAAGGAAGGAACTCAGCTCACAAAAAAAATTATGCACCAGGCAATCCAAGCTTTGAGCTTCTTTGTACTTTTCCTTGCAATTATTCTCAGAAAATAGTTTCATAAGTTTCATTAACCATCCAAGTACATGGATGACAATTTACTTTATTTTGCATAAAAGGTATTTAAGTAGTTGCTTTCATTCTCGCCGAAATACTAGCGTATTTCCTTTAGGTGAACTAAAGGGGAAATTTATTTTTTACTAATGTGTCCCATTATTTGTATACGTACGTCACATCGATTACACTGTTACACTATTAAGTTTCTATTCATATTATTTTGTAAGTGCAAAAAAATGAAAGTAATGTATACATGCCAGATTGTTTCACAAGTATTAAATTGCTCTACTCTGAAATACCCCATAAATGGCTAATTACTTGGTGAATACTTGTATGTTTGCATAATGCTTATTATTGATCGATTTCCTCTCTTTCGGAAACCTCATTAAAATTTGGAAACGTTTCAAGGTCATCGACAAACCGCGTGGACCACAGTTATGTTTTCTTTCGAAATTATTAATTATACATACGTTTGCAATTCTAAATGAAATGGAGTTATGCCTTTGAAGATTGTGGCATTTCTTCCTCGTTTGCCAGCTTTTAATGACATCTTATGTTGTGTTGGGAGGAAAATGAAAAACAGTGCAATTAAAAATGGGTACAGACAGTAAATTGTAAATATTGTCAACGGATAAATTCGAAGCACATCTTATGGGTTTATAAATAATATCGAAAAGCGTAGTTTCCCACATTGTCATCCATCGTCATAGCTCAGGTAGAGTGAGCTCGTATGTTGATTTTTTATGCGTATACAGACGACACAGGTGATATGTTTTGCCAATATTTTCCTCATAATCAGCCAACTGCGTATTCAGCTTACTTTCGATTTTTTTTCAAAAATGCGTACATTATCTCCAGATTAACTGTGTTCCTTTGGTCAGTCCTGCAAAGAGATTATGTGGCCAGATCGACTGGTCATGTTGACTAAAAAACCAATCCCACTATCCGTAAATGAAATGTTCTTTAAAACCTGTAATCCTCTCGTAGGAGCAAATTTTGAAGGAGGCGGTCTTCTTATCTGTCCATCCCGATACGGCCGAGTTCCTTGTTGATTAGTTTATCTGACACCGTGCCATATCTATCCTCAGGCAAGGAGTACGAGTACTTGATGTGAGAGGGCGCCATTTCAGCTCGCATGCCTCGTTTATTTACGTCCACGTGGTTGGCACGTGCTACCAGGGACCTGCCTGGGAATAGCAGCGCCACCCAAAGTGCTGACGTCACGGTGCGTTACGCAACCCGTCTCGTTGTTGTCAACTATGAGCTCATCAGATGACAAAATAAACCGTGCCAACCCTAAGCCGTACTGCGAGATACGTGCCTGTGACCTCGGCTCGGAAACTTACTTGATATTCTATCGTGTTAATTGACTGGTCAATAAGACTAAAGTTCTGGGTTATCATTCATGCACTCTAGATTATCGAGTTGTAGCGAATCCGCTTGGATTCTAGTTTAACGTCCATTCAAAGATAATTTTATCACATTCTTAATTTTTCTTTCTTATTCTGTTTTTACAGTCGCACCAACAACAACGTCATTAGCGTCTTGCTACTTAGGTATCTGATTTTTACTTTTCTCTGTCGGGTAAACTCAGTCAGGGTACTTGAAAACACTGACAATCACACAGGCCCTTGCCAGGAATCGAACCCGGGAGCCACTAGACCGCGGAGTCGGCCTTCTTACTTTTGTTTTGACACTGAAGCTTATTGGACCTCAGGTAACAGAACAATGATAGCCATGGTACAGAAAGTTTTTACAATAAAAACGTTATTGCTAGCAACCGGAGCTTGACGTTACATAAAACTTGGTAAAAAGCCATGTATGACGCATTATTCCACTCTTTTCGAAAACACGGTCACCTAGAGGAAAGAAAATATACCATACCAAGAATAATAGATGAGAAAAATATTCATATTGAGTTTTGAAATTGAGAGAAACCTAAATTCTCATAAAATGATTTCTTAGAAGGAATTCCTTGCAAAATGCTGTTATTAAAGAAAAATATAAATTAAAATTTAATTTTTATTCGTTCACAAAACTTTAGACCTTACCATGATAATTTGAAGACAGAAGAAAATATTATATTTTCTAAGACGACCAAATATGTCAGCAAACTAATTTAATTAATATTTAGATAGTATAAATACAACGTTTTATACATCTTTGTGGACTTCTTCAGGTAGGTTTATGTGAATAAATTAAATCGTCGTTGGAGATAGTCTGCGACACCAAATTACTCAACTTGTAATTTGTTTATCCACTTAAAAAATTACATGAAGAAGTCCACAAAGATGGATGAACGTTTTATTTATATTAACTAGTTGCTAATTAAGAGAAGTGATAGAATATTAGACCACGTTTTGATACATGAGAATCATATACAATTAGCATTAGAGGAAAGTATGTGGGGTAGTAACAGAATAGGAGGCCTAGGATAGCATACGCTAATCAGATTCTAGAGGATGTGGGGTGAGGTAGCTATGTACAAATTAAAAGGCTTGCGCAGAATAGGTTAGCATGGAGGGTTCCAACAGCTCAGTCCAAGGACTGAATACCACAACAGCACAATTAAATTAGTTTGTTGACATGTTTGGCCGTCTTTTTTATTTATTTTATTCAATATCATAAAATTGAATTTGTAATTGAAAATTATCTGACAACCTTGAAACATAATATAAGTATCAATGGCCATTTCTGCAGAATTATTGTCGGCATACAGACCTAAAAATTCTTTTCGTATTTAAAAGCTATTTTGGTTAGTATTTATGAATGATGAACTAGAATTTTAATTACAAATGATTAATAATGTATATTGAACTTAACTCGAAAAGAATGAAAACCAATGATTGATTAAATTTTTTCATTTAACCAGCCATCGTATACAATTAGTAATAAATTTTATTACAAATTATCAGTATTAAATAAAAGTTTTGCTACTAATTGTAAATGAACAATTAACAGGATCTCCTACAAAATCACATCAAAATGTAGATAGTTCAACATCGCACAGCTTATCTAAAAACGGCCGTCAAATTATTCACAAAACATTTTTCTGTGTTATATGAGCATTAATAATTGTATTCAAAAGGGAATGAATAGAGAGTTAAATTTTCAGAACAGTATCAGTTCCTTTTATAATTAAGGTACTGTTAACTAATAGAATGAGAATATTCCAACTTATTATTGCTTCATTTGACGCACGAACGAGAATATCTATCGTCAGCAATATTTAAAAATTTAGATTTCCACTATTCTTCAATTCGTCGCATATTTTTTCTCGTACCTGCCCATAAAGATTAAATCTCCTTGAAATCAACAGAAAGGAACGTTTTTTGCTGACCAGCGAATAATTTTTATAATCAAATATTTACGACTGGTTGATTCTGAAAGCTGCTGCGCATTGCGAAATGCACGGTCCTTTTGTATTATGTTGCGAGCAGACAAGCAGGTTGTTACTGAGAACTATTATTAAAGTTGGAGGCAGTCGCTTCCTTAGCTCAAGGCTGAAGATAAGACGGAGGCTTCACACATGAGCAGGCATGAGATACCCTGATACCATTCACAACCCTAAGCGTGGGCGGTTGCGTGCCCAACTTGGAGCATTCTTATCAATCCAGCTCTGGCAATCAGCATTTCGTCTTAAAATTACAAATGATGAAAAAGCAGTTTAATTTGTTAATTTAATAAAAAACAGAAACTCAAACCAAGTTTCTTTTGTTGTTTATAAACACCAAACTCATTGCGAGCTGTTAGTCGTCGGAAATGTTTATTGGTAAATAAATGTTAGTGTCTATCGAAATACAGTTGAACATGTTTCGAAAAGGATGACTATCAACGAAATAGATACTCAACATTTTTTTTCCAGCATTATTGATAAAACTTCGGAAAATGGGATGTCAAGGACTTAGTTTAAAATAGCGTAAGACAATACTTATCACTAAAACAAGCGATATAATTGCAAAAAAAATAACATTTATGAATGGAATTTGTTATTTAACGAACTATCAAGATAAGTACAAAAATTATTACCATAGATCGTTTGAAATTTTTCCCGCCATCTTCAGTAACTTAGAAAATAGATTTTAAATTATTCTTTGATGATATGTATATAAGTTATTAGTAGCTGTTTTAATCATTTTATCCCTTAGGACAGTGTTCGAACTTGATTGCCTCATGATTAAACTATCCTCTCCACTTCCTATTCTCCTCCCAAAATCTCATCTGCGCTCCTGTTTCCTCTAGCCTGCCACAGTTTTCTAATATTTGTTTGCTCCAAATTTCTTATCATTATTATGTTTTTAATTTTATAATTTTCTCTATCGCTTCCTGTTGATGTCTGTTAGTCATTCTCTATTTCAGTTCCTCTAAGAACTGATTATTAAAGACTTAATAATTTTTTAATTTTTTCGGGGAAGGAGGGGTTACATGCTACATGCGATTGAACCTGACAACTTCCCTTTAATAGGATAGGAATGGATTTTAAAATAGGACAGTGGAAGGTAGAACGAGGTAGCCAAGGGTTGACTAGGGCCCCCGGGGCTATAGGTTAATCATCCTACCGGGCGATTCACCTAAAAGTGATGCAAGGAAAACCCTAGAAAACCTACATTCCACTCACGCCAGGAGAGGTGTTTGCTGTGGGGTCGCAGCATTTTCTTATCCCTGGCCGACCGATCCAAAGGGATTAGCTGACAACTCTTATAGTCTTATAGACAAATCTGAAGGTCTCAGATTAACTGATTGCTTACAATAAACATAAAGTATTTTTTTAATTTACCAAAAGAACTACGAAAGGACTTTACTAAATTCTTATCGGGGAAAAATGAACCGGAGTAAATCGGAACCGAAAAGATGCTTCTTTCAAGATTGATTTTAGTGTAAAACATTTGTTCTCACCATTTTGAAATGTTTCCTTCCATGACTAATTATATGAAACTGAGTCGTTCTATTCTGAATTATTATAGGACTACACACTTCTTTATGACTTGAGAGTATTGTCTATTTCTTGTTTCATGAATCGTCTGTGATTAAATTTAAACGTTTGTGAACATTTTTTATGACTACCATTAGTTTAACTTTTATTATGTGACATCAAATGATTTATAAACTTTTTGAACAATATTTGTTAAGATCAATCGTTTTATTCAGTGAGAGCTTAAACCATTGATACTGTAACTGGGTTTTATTCACAAAAATTTCGAATTTTAAAGAGTTTAATAAGGATCACAGTAAGAGAATACAAAGATATCTTTCTTCCGAGTACATTATATTTTCTTGCCGAGGTGCAAAGAACACGGGATTTCGAACGATGGACGGGAAACTAACACGGAACTGATATGATGTAACTTATCATCAAACTGAAGTAACGATTTAACTTGAGAATTTGTGTACGGATAACGGAATATTCTCAAACCTTAACGTTAGTTTTAAGTTACATACTGAAATAGGAGTAAAAAAAGATGTCGTTTTGACACAAAAATTATTTAATATCGGAACTGTTATGATTTAGTGAGATACGAAAGTAAAATAAGCTATTCATCTACACAGGCTAAACTAGGCTATATGTAATAAAAGGATCATTGAGGCGTATACAGTTATATTCCCAATTCCTTCGCGTTCCGAAGCATAAAATCGGTATTAAGTGGACATTTCTTTTATAAAATCCCTAACAGCTCTGTAGAGGACAGTTTTACTAACCAATAGACGGAGATCCCTTGATCTTTACCTTCATAAGTCTGAGTGACACGCTCACTTTAAGTCAAGGTCAATCGATTCGAGTTAAAATAGAGGCGCTAAATTTTGTAATTACTATGTAAAAATATAGGGCAGTGTGGCATTCGTTGGCAGCACTGTGTCGGGCAGGTGTGCCTGTTAAGTTTAGCGGGCGACAGCTGGTTAGCGTGGCCAGTGACAGGTGTGTGCCAGGCCGCCAACCTTACACGTAGTCCTCTGGAACCATACATCACGACTCCCACGCAGGCGCACTTCCGACTGCTCTCCGCACAGGATGGACTATTATCTTAATCACACCTCCCACCCCCTTCACCAGTCAAAGATACATATATCACAACACCCAGCACCTTTGTATAACAACGCAGCCTCCTGGAAAAAATAAAAGACGTGACAATTCATCTTATGAAAAAAACTTTAGATCAGTGTCTTCGAAAAAAAACTTCAGAATAAACCATTCAAATCACGAATATATTCAAAGTAGAGATACATACGAGTCTTCACTATGCTGAATGTCAATCTGTAGTGAATAAAATAATCTCAACGACATTCGGGTACCAAAATAAAGTAGCGACGGAATTTTGAAAGGGACATGTAACTAACACACATTTTCAGTAAAATAATGAATAGAAAAATGTCTGATTCACACTTGATTTTCGTTTTTGTATACATCGGGTTACTTCAGTTTTTTCTTAATTATTTACTGAGTTTCTCGTGTTGAAAAAGTCCTTACATCCATCATCTTTGATACGGAAGTTTATGGATGAAGGAGTTGAACTCTAGTGGGTAGTGTCATCACCAAATTCGAGGAACGATAATTATACATAACAGTTTCATATTCGTGAACCAAATTGGCACAATGTTTTTAATTGGTCTAATTATTCTCAGCTATACTTGCCGATGTCAACGCGATAAATTGAAAAATAAATGATTTTGAGGACATTTTGATGAATATCCAATATGACGTTACGTTATGCCTGTATTTTTAGTTGAATACGTCGATGAAATTGCAGGAACGACAGAAAAGTTTAATAATGTATAAATATTTCTAAATAGCAATAGTGCCTTGTGTGAAAATGATGACGGACGCAGCTGGGATGGAACTAATTTGAATGTAGTTTCTCAGAATTCAAATACAATATGCACTTGGACTCGTTACATTCCATAATTATAGATTCCAATTATATATACAGAGACATTATTTATTTTATTTTGGAAACAACTTTATTTAAATAACAGATGGAGGCTTAAATTGAGGGAACTGAATATGTCACACACGCTCAGCTCGAGAAAATAAATCGCGAGAAACTTGGCTTGTAAGGAAAACTAAGATTCGTATGCCCTGAGCAAGGGCCTGGGGCTATAGCAGACTGTTGTTACCTGATCGTAGGGCGTCAGAAGAAAACTGAGTAATTGTTCCGAATTAGGTTTCTTATTATCTTGATGTGCTGAACGAAATTATATTTAATTATCAAAACAGTTACTACTGCATAACATAATTGATCGGACCAAATTAACGACCCTATGTAAAGTCACATGTGATTTTCAAGGAAATACCTTTTGCTATTCCAAAACCAATATAAGTGTTAATACTGGGAATCCCGCAGTGGTTTCCACATTGTCCGTTGTTGCGTGGGTGTGCGATAACGCTTGCACAACCGACCGAGTTAAGTCGCCGTGGTTTATTGTTACATTTTATTACAATATGTAGGCCGACAAAACGTTCCAACTCGTCCAAGCGGTATATTTCGAATTACACAACGAGCGTGTAGAGGGACAGCACCCATGCCAAACTAACGAGGTGTCGCAATCGTGAGCGTGTGCTTAGCTACTCCTCTGCAACGTTCGCAAAAATATAACCGGGTATCGCACTGCACCACTTCAGAACTTTTTTTCTCCTTCTTGCTCAAAGCTTAGAACCAAGGCCGAGGCACAGATGTCGTGATTTGCCCATTAAATAGCGCTGGACATTAATGCCTGCTATTGCGGGCGATAACTCTTTTAATTTTCCTTTCCTTGTGGAGCCATGCGTAAGTGTAAGGAACATATCTGAATAGATATCTATACTAAATCAACGACAAGAAAGCGTCTAATAACGTTTTCCTTATGGTGTTTCTTTTTAGGTTATAGACATGTAACGGGAAGTCTCTTTAACGCCTAACAGTGAATTTTATTTCCTAAGAATATACTGTAATGAGGTAGAACGCCCAATATAACCTTTGGAATTTGAAGTTTGGACAAAGTGGCGTATTTTGTCACGTCTGGCTCAGTAAAGAAGGATTCTCAAAGACTGAGGGGGGAGAAGTTTGACGTATTTTATGGTTGGAAAACCTTTCTTGCCGAGCGTGCAGTGAAAATGACAACGGTAGAAGAGCGGACACTCAACGACACAGTAAGATTTCAAGAGCCGTGATATGCGGTCCCAGAAGAACGGTCGAATTAAAATTTTAATATGTCAGATTTGAGTGTGGGATCGTGGCCGATAAAGAAGGAAATTGCAAGAAAATTTGAAGTTTACTGCGGAGCTACTTGGGAGGCTTGTACGACGAAAGGAATATTTATAAGTGAGGAAATATATGTGAAATGAAATTAAAGTTAAAGACAGAGCAAAGTGTTTTATTGATTATTTTGTGCGTCTGTGAACGTGATCCCCGGTAGGCGAAGGAAGGGAAGAAGTTAATTTACATTCTGGACTGCAGATAAGTCATTCATGAATAAACTTTTAATTGCAGAAGCTTGGACGCATACTTGCCCTTCAAATTTTTCTCTATCTCTCCCCAAGGAATTATACCTTGGGAGAAAAAAATTAATCTAATTAGTATTATTTTTCCTGTTAAATAAGCTGCTAAAATAACTAAAACAACTTTGCGTATCATATAAAGAAACCCCTTAACATATAAAAGCATTACAATACTAACATCTTAAGTAAATAAAGACGCCAGATAAATTTGTCATAATTTGTTGGTATGTAGTGTTGGCAGCTTCTTTTTATGGTTTTAATATCTTGTGAAAATCTTGAACAAATAGTTTGCTGAATGGATTGGTAAAATGTCTTCTTAGTTTCCATCAAAACGAAAAAAAGCTCTAAATCCGTCGAGACATAATATTATACTTTGAATAATAATCCTGTTAATAAATTAACAATTTTCTTTTTAAAATAAGACTGCCGCTCTCGAGTGCCATATTGTGGTTCTATACCAGGTCCAATAACTCATTAATCGTATGAGTGCTTTTACTTTTCTTTCAAGGGCATGGATTTTGTTCTGTTCGTAATTTGTCAGCTACCCCGTTTCCCTTCCTTCGTTGCGTGTCGTGTAGCGGGGGTTGAGGACTGTGGAAGCCATCTGTCAAGTGACTTGTTGCTCTGCGTAGGGGTCTGAGACAATGGTGGCCAGGTACCCTACCGCCGCGCCGTTCCGTGCGGACAAGCGTCCAAATGACATAATTGCCAGTCGGCGTGGACGGGCGGGGCTTTCTGGAAACTGCTCCGCCGGTAATTTGGTTCCCCTGTTTGCGTGTTGAGCCCGTGGGAACAAAGCCCATTTCGCAGCCTTCCTTTGTCTGCGCTTAAACCACAACCTAACCCAAACGAACCTGTCACTCAGTGATTCGGAAGTCCCTGTTTAGTCAGATTAGCATGAAGGGGCTTCTTATGCTTCCCACTCTCCAATCAGAGAACTATACTGAAACGTGTATGAAATGAACTTTTAAAAAATCGAAATCAGTTTATATCCTTCAACTCATCCCTTTGCTGGTGTCTACGATTCTTTACCTTTCCATTACAATCCAATCCTTGGAACGGCTTCCCATTCAGGAGAAAAAAGAGCAAATATTTTAATTATCTATTTTTTATATTATTTCTCATGACTGTGTTTTTATCTGTACTATATATTTGAACATTAAATACCGCATTTTAAATAACAATAATATATATAATTGTCTTATTGAACTTTCAACTTAATTAGCTATTAACAAATAGATTACCAGTTTAATGGTGAATCTACGTATTTTGCCGAAACCAAACAGAAATCATGAACACATTTTATTTGAATATTGCATAGAATACAGTAATTTCATACATTAGATTAATTGTGCTGATACTCATTCTATGAGCGATCGACAAAAAGAAAATTAAGAGGGGAGAAACGTTCACGTTTTTGATTTATTCTGGGACGCGTAATCACAATAGCATCTTAATAATATGGTTTCTAATCGCGTAATATTTAAAGTTTAAATAAAAACAAGCCGGATTTAAAATAAATAAATTAATACATTATCGCCGTATAATTGGTTAGAGGATGCCGTTTTTTTAATTTCTTGTGGTAATGTCGACGAATTTCCGTAACTGACTTTTAAGTCCATCAAAACAGATGCCATTTAAACTTCATTTCTGTTTGTTACAATGATTTTTTTTTGCTTCTTACAAGAATACAGCGGGACCAATTTTCATTAAAATGATTAAAATTATCTATTGGACAATACTAATTTTAATCAAAATTGGTCCTATATATTCCTGAAAAAAGCAAAACAAAATCATTGTGACAAACAGAAAGGAAGCTTAAATGGTATCGGTTTTGAGGGGTTTAAAAACCAATCGTGGAAATTTGTCGACATTACTACAATTAATTTTGAGACTAAATGTGGAACATTCCTAAACCTGATTTTACCTACTTGGGTATAGTTTTGTTAAATTCGAAAACAAAATGGCTGAACTGAGATTCTGTGAAGTGGTAAATAATTTTCTTAGATAGCATCCCATCAATTTAAGAAGTTAAATTTAAAAATTCTATCTGATTAATTTACGTTTCTTCTTTTTAAATGTCGTGTACGTGAACAATATATTTGCTGTGGGGAGTGAGAGGATCTAAAAAGTATTAACTAAAACATACCTGCTACGGTAACAATGCGCTATAAGTAACGCATTAAAGAATACACCGTAAAAAATCTTTGTGGGAAAAGCTAGCACTAATATAATGATTAAGAAATAATTGTTTGATAATTATCATTACTTGCTTTAAAATTAATGAGGACGTTTCGCCCTTTTTAAACAGTTTGAGATCCTGTTCCACTTTCACTTACCCAAGAGTAAAAAAACTAAATAATTGTAAAATTAGCATCATCCCATAATTTCGAAGAGAAAATTTTGTGTCGATAATTTTTCTCCCAATATACGTATTTAAATCAAGCATATGCATGTGATGAGAGACTGCTTGTGCTTGGAAGCCAGATTTGTTACGTCCTATCACAGATTAATTGAATTTTCTAATTAACTATATCCTACTTTCATTAATAATGTAACAATTAATATGCAACCTTTACTGCGGCATAATGGAAAGCAAACACACAATATTAAATAGATGAATCACATCTCTAACGCAAATAGCGCTCCACGTGTGTGGTCCATAGAACAGTGTATGTGTTAATTAAAACATATTAGGTAACCCATATATGTGATGAGATATTTACACTTGAAGATTAATGAGAGCTCATAAAATTTTACAGAGTCGTTTTTCTGCCAGAACCCTCAAAGACTTTTCAAGTTCATAGATGTTAAGAGGGTCCCTCGTTGAATTAATGAGTAATCAAAAAAGTAAAGCGGTCCTGTGAAACGCGCCGATCCCGTATGGGTTTTTCGGTAGAACTTCTATGAGATGCAATAAGTGGCGCTCAAAATTAGAGTTCTACTTAAAAAGGCAACTGACGGCATTTGATGTCCAACTTGGGAACCGTTAAAAGATGTATAAGTATTACAAACTACATTTTTATAGTGTGCAACAGATGATTAGCCCCACGTGTGCTCACGATTTTAGCCTTCCGCGGCACACAAAAGAAAAGATTGGCGAGCCGCTCAGTCACCAGGGGATTGCAACTCACTTGAGCTTTTCATTCTCCACAAAAGCGCGACAATTTATTTCAAATTTTAACTGCACTGTTACTTTTCACTTAGTTCATTTTACTGGATATTTCCTCTTGATTAGATACGACTCGCTGTGATCAAAGTTTAGATAATATGTATTGCGGAACAATGAAGCACATTAAAATTCATGAAAATATTAGCATCGATAGATTAGCAACTCACTTTTCACTTTATAAGATACTTAAAAGCTCGAGTTAATAGGAATAAACACCAGAACAATTGTAATAAATTTTATACAATGTATAATACATAGATTTCTGGTAGCTGAGAAATAAATTATAGTTTAATATTTTTCACTTTTAAATAAACGCATGACTGTTTCTTTGTGGAATTATAGGTAGGCTTATACATAGAAAAAATAAAATTGCTTTATTGAAAATTAAAAATATATCCCTTAGAATGCCTTCCATACGACAAAATGTGATAGAACATATCTATATTCGTGTATCTACGTGGTTTACCCGGATATTTTACTACCTTTTCTATTTTATGAAAATGTTCTTTCAAACACCATTTTCTATTTGTGTGTTGAAGAGAAGACGGAATTAGAAGTAAAGTAACGTAGGTGGGGTAAACGAAAGAATTCACCGCCTTATAGAATAGTAAATAACTGCGATCTTCTTCTTGGGTGGTACATAATTCAGAAAATAAAAATTCAAAACCTTGAATAATGGCTTGAAGTAAAGAGTCCCTGATTGAAAGTGAGAATAGAACAACCAGGCACTGTTTACGTAAGGTATCATGTTACTCGTACATAATAATATTTCGCTTAAATTGTCGTGTAGATTATTTAACATTCTGCCAGAATGGAGTGATGAAAATTACTCTTGGACAACGAAAATTCAAAACTAAAATAGTGGAAGCTTTTTATATTAAGTATATTGTAGTGTACATATATCATGAATTATTTGAAAGTAAATTTTAATGTAGAAATTATTAATTTTTATATTTGCGATTTAAAATAATCGGAGTCTGTTGTGTTTGTTTGAGAGAGGAGTAATATTTTTTATTGGAATTTTGATCGTAAATAAATATATATTGGAAATGAATTATTGACTGGATTTATTACTATTTTCTTCTTCAATGCCTTATGAAAATCTATGCTTTACATTGTGTTCACGCAATTTACGTTGAATTAATTGGAATTAATAAGGAGTGGACTTGGAGGCCGGAATTATAATTTGAAGTTAGAGATAATTTACAGAGGATGGGTCACAGAGAGAGAGGAGAGAAATATTTGACTGTTAACTGAAAAGATGAGTATTTTTTATGCCTAAACGTTATATGCTGTCTCAATGTAAAATACTGATAATTTTTCTGGTTGATTGGACAAGAAAAATAATTTTTGGGAGTACTGGGAGAATTGTAAGTTAAGGAGATCTGTACGTTTGACTATTTGAAACCAACAAATTCCATATTTTATCCTGGGGTGGGACCGCAACATCATACAATATAATCTGCAAATAATTTATGAATTGGCCACCTACAATCATTTCTATAAGTTAATCAGTTTCTACCTGTGTGTAACTATCCGACACCCTTGTTTAAATTAATTTGACCGTCAACAGTATCAAGTCAGAGTGTTCTTGTCTGTTATTACTGTGTAAAACTGGCCATCAAATTTATGCCTCAATCTGTTGCCGACAATTTTGAGACAAAAATCCGCTTATCGAGTTTGCGTAGATCGGATTTGAATGTTTGAAGTTCACGTTCTGGCGCAGATTGTCGTCCAGGAGTGTTCAGTCGTTAACAAGTCAGATTGAAGATCGAGACCAGGTAGGAGCAGATCGTCTGTTCGACACCGGATTTATTTGCTGACTGAAGTTTTTAGTATTTTGTCTTAAATTCTTTAGAACGTTACCCTTTGTTTCGTATCCTCCCTTCAACTACTCTCTGATTTATATTTTGTTTCTGTCAGTAGCTCAGGCAATGAAAGCATTGCTTAAGTCATTTTATCGATTAAAATTTACTGCTTGTCAGTGTGTGTATATAAAAAGTACCCCGAGTAAGCGAGCTTCCCCTCCCCGGTACGGAAGGGTGTAAAGGACAGAGTAGGCTAATCCGGTGTTTCCACTTGAAATAGTAATCAAAGTTGTCTGGTGGCCTTGTCAAGGTCTGTGCTGTGGGAACAGCCTCCTCCCCTTGCGTTGCTACCTGCGTGAGGCGAACAATAGGAAGCCGACCAGGCAGCACGCGTATATGCGAGGGACGGCGCCTAACGTCATCGTCCTTCCCGCGTCCTTCTGGGGAACATCCTCGACACACCCGGCCCGCCCATGGGAACTCCGCCGCGGAGTTGCCACGTCCGTCCTCACACCATTGTCTCGCTCTGACACGTGCTTAGCACCTAAACCTTATACACACTCTATACTTTTTGGGCACTGCTACGCAATAAAAAAAGCGCAAGTCATCCGTTCCAAAAACCTGTTGCAGAACGCGTCTCTTTCCTCATGACTCCGCAAACCGACTTCGTTCCGTCACTCATCCACGTTAGCAACATTATCCCGCGTCTACCTTACACAATCCTTCATCTCAGGACCTTACCACGAAACAGTAGATGAGAGCTATGTTTATCTACTTGGAAAATTGTCATTCCTATTACATCGTAAGAGAGTGCCTAGAATCCAAATATTGCATTACATAGGAACGAGAAAATAATTGAAAAACTATAAGGAGTTGTCACTGTGAGAAATAGTTCATTTAAATAAGAAAGAATTAAAACCTACCTTTAACAACAAAACAACTTAGTCTTTGTTAAGGTCGGACAGTCAGAGCCATACAGATGTTGATCATTTTTATTAACCTCAGCCTGTTGAAAGGAAGCTTTACAAATTATAATTTCTGTTAAAAGTCGTCCTAGTTCTTCTTCCCTTTACAATTTTATCTCCACTCGGACAGAGGAAAACGTGAATATGAATATTCCAACTGCTTGCATGGATACGAAATGAATGAGTGCATGTATCGCAGTACAAAGGGGATTCTGCGCGGTGTTGGGCACCATGATGATATTCACGTTTTATATTCTAGGAATATTTTTATCTAGTCTGCTGCGTAGCTTCCAGAGATACAAAGAAAATTTATGTATTTGTTGGACTGATCATGTAATACAGTTCTACAAACCGTGCAATGAAATAAAATGAGAAATTTCTAAAAGCGTTAAACCTGCAAAGCCAGCTTTACTCGCGTGTTCCTTTTCGAACTTCCTCTGGGACTTGTTCAGTGGGGATTCTCATCAGAAATTGCAATCGAAGAGGATAGGTGGTATACGAGGAATTATTTTATCTTCTCCCTTTCCCTTGCGTGATATTTTTTCGTTATCTTCAGTCAACTAAGCGATTCGACAAAAGTCGCGGCTTATTTTGTATGTTATATTATTAACACATTTCTCATCCTTCCGAATGGACTTATAAGGAGTCGGAAGGCAGTGTTAGAATAGGTACATTTTTCTCAAAAATTGCAATGAAATTATAAAGAAATTATAACCTTATGGTATGAGCGTGATGCCAGAATAAATTATTTAAATTAATAGTAAAGATTAAACTATCTAAAATTTTCTATAAATTATTAATGAAAATTATAATTGTAGTAAATCCATTACTCTTCTTCTACGTACATACTATAGGGTTAAAAATAATATTTGAAAAATTCTGGATTGAAACTATCATGGTTTTCGAGAAAAACATATTTAAAACGCACTATTTTAACATAGGTAAGTATTTATCTCAGTAATACAGAAAACATGGCAACTACAGTCAGCGGTCTGTTTGAAGATTGTCATTTTCATTCCTTCTGAACTAACCCTCCCTCAGCCATGTGGCTGGAAATGGATGATAATGTGAAGTGAGGATTAAAGTAAGGCCAAAAATGTCTGGGTGATAATTCGGGAATCAATCCCCCCTTCATATATTACACCTATGATGGTAAGAATCGGTGTATTACATGTCGTCTCGTCTTCCGGATTTTGGTGGAATCAAAAAGAAGAAAAATGGATATTGACATCAGTTATTACATTGAAGAGCATGAAATTCAAAATATAATCGCTAGCCTACGTCATACAGTGATCTTGCAGAGGTGCATGATCGCCCAAGTGACGTGTTCTCTGGAGGGTTTCGCACATAGATTTAAGGCCACAAATTACAATGGTTAAGAAAGTTAGGAGGCCTTGAAACGTGTCCACGTGTTATGCTTGACTGCAGACTGTAATGAGGCTATAGAGATAACTCTTTTTTTCTGCTTACACCACCAAACTGTCCTGAACTATTTACAATTCGTAATTATTTTTCAAACTCGGCCATTGTTTAATTTTTAAGTACAGTTGCTCCAAAAGATTGGCAGATTCTTTTCATGGGACGACAGCACGCTGACATGACGAAGAAAGTAGTGCTTTCGAAGTCGGCTATTAGGGGATTTTAATTTTGCCTCTGGCCGTAAAGGCTTTCCTACCTGGCGGGGTCAATGTTACGAGGACCGGAAGTGGGAACATCGCTCTTGTGAGAAACCAGTTCCCCACGCAAGCACAAAGCGCTGCCTTCCGGAAACACTTCTCTGCCACTCTTAACAGCTCAAGGTTGAGATGTTCTATGCTACGCCCTTCGTTTGACTACTCCTTTTGCCATTATTTATTAACGACAGAACTCGTTTCGCGGGCTGTGTGTATTATTGTACGTAGCACAGAGAAACGTGGTTTACTCGTCTATAAAGTCAGAGTAAATAAACAATGGATAAATCCAAAGTATTTAAAAATTGACAGGGAAGACTGCGACACTAAGGTGGAATGGTCAAATTATTATTTCACAAGGAATCACTTTTCTAAAATTTAGCAAACGAGGATAGAAGCTAAGGGCCTGGATGTATGTATTTTTAGACCTTTAGTCATATACTCAGGAACAGAACAAATAAAAATCAATATAAAAGGAACTTAGTTATGTAACCAAAGAGACAGATAAAAGTATTATTACGTTTGTGACATTTCCTCCACCAATGTGGTTGACCATATCAAGTGAAAAATACTGATTAGGTCTACCAATTAATGGAGAAAATGTCGTGAATGCTTTGGTCTGTTTCTATGGTCATGTAACTAATTTTTTATCATAATTTATGTACAGGCATACTATTTATTTTATTGTAATTTAAAAATGCATTAATCAAAACAATACAAAAAGTTTTAAGCATCACATAAAAGAAAATACATATGAATTCATTAATAAATACAGGCATATACCTGAAACAGTCTGAAACATTGATTCAATATGTAATCTTGTACCATGTATACCTGAAAAAAGGTTACTTTTATCATGAAATGTTTTTACGAATCATTTGTTCTTGCCAGACCAATTACAAGGTCAATTCCATCCTCCACAAACCGCATTCAAACAAATTTTTAAATTTTGATTTTTTTAATACACAAATATGGCAACTGTAACACACAATACAGACGGGAATCCAAAAACAATAATTAATGAATGGATGAAATTATTCCTGGTTTATACCTGCAAGGATTTCATCTCAGCATATTTGATCATCATTAACATATATGAATGGCAAATTATATAAAACATACAACTAAAAGTTGAAATGAAACGTTGAAGTAAAATGAAAGCATTTGTGAAATAAAGTATATTTGCAATTAACATTTCCATTTTATGAGAATCCGGATGCATTTAATCTAATACTCCAAGGATCTCGTCAATGGATGTAATACGATATTATGAGCCAAAGGGTTACATGAAAACAATTAATTAAGTTACTAAAAACTTTTAGTATATACAATAATGGTTCATTAATATTGCAAGAAAAATTACTTAAATAAAGTACATCGATTAATAAATTCAGAAACAGAGTAATAAGCGCATTTTAGAGGAATATTATTACAATCTTCGGTTTATATCTTACGATTGACTGGTAGAAAGATTTATAAAGGAGCAAAAGATACTGCTCTTGTAAGTGGGTTTAAATAATACACGGTTTCATGATATCACCATACATTAAAAAATGATGGTGCAATTTTGGCTTCGTCGAATTTCTCTTAATATATCTTAACATATATTATATATTCTTTCAGTCTCAATTGGAACAGCAATGATAAATGTTAACTACTTCATCAATATTGCATTCAAACATTATTTCAAAATTATTTGTGTGAAGAATAAAAATTTATAAATTGCTTTTATTTAAGAAATATCCAATGTCAAAAATGTTCTCTGAAATTTGACGTGTTTAAACTGGGGTCTCCTTAAAAACCTTCTCTTTTTATTTAATAATTACAGGCATACAAACAAATATACATAATATTTTGTTATATAGATACATTAAAAATATAAATAAAATATAATCTCAATCGGTAAAATTTTGGCATTATAAAAGTAAACAATATTGATCACGCTTATCAAACGTATTCCAAATATGAAGCTTCATTTATTTTCATATTAGTTATTTCGACGAAGCATGGGCAGGGGACTACGTAGAACACGGTTGCTGTTGCGCCCATATGTTATTTAAACCTTGAAAAGGACAAGGCAATCGCTTGAATATAACATGTAGCATAAACTTGAATTGTAATACGACACCTCATTGACTTACTTTTCCTGACAGCTGTAAGAGACGACGTTTGGGGGCAACAAAAGGTGGAATTCATTTGCACCACATTTCTCTCTCGAGACCAGTTCTCACGCTCCTCAGGTAAAGAAATCGGGGCACGAATCCTTTGGTGTTATCAACATATGCAGGATTATCATAAAAGTGTCAGTTGTTTGAATAATTTCAAGGTATAGGAGGGGGGATTCAATGACGGAGATCTGACCTTTCCCGTTATTCCTTTGAAAAAAAAAATATGAATTTGAATTACTCAAGCACTTCTGAAGCGTCGAGTAGAAATATTTTACTTATACTAATTTAATAATGATTTCAAGAAAGTATAATCAATTAGGTAGATTTATTCAATGGCATTGACGAATCATGGTGATTAGATTATTTACAATGAATGAAGAACGTAATTATTTTATTTAAATACTTACAATCTGTTCCGTTTGATATTTAAAGTTTCTTGCGGGGAGAAATGCTCCAGGTGGTACAACATTCTGAATTTAATTAAGTAATCCTTCAGTAAAAAATATTTCTAAGTATAATTAAAATTGTAGGTTTATTGGATATTTTGTCTTCAATCTGTACTGTAAGTTCATTGGTTTGACTTCTGGCCTGGAGGTAATATAAACTGAATCTGTGGATATCTACTACGATTGTAAGTCGTTATGGATAGATTTATTGCTCACAATCTTGGGTGATTTTAAGATGGAAGGCGTTGTGTAGCTTTAGAATTCGAAGGCTTGGATCAGTCGCTTGAGTCTTATATGTACATATAATCTTACGAATACATTTAAATACAAGCAATTTTTTTTCTCGTTTAGACTAGAACTTCGGAAAGTAACCAATTTATCTGTTGAAGCTTATTTTTGTTTCAAAGTAACCTTCGACAACAGTAGTGTTTAATTTCACTGGAGATAAGTAATGGTGTATCATTGGTTGAAACATTTGGACAGTTATTTTTCCTAGTTGTGAAGTTTCCTTTGTTTTTGTAGTGAGATTGTCCGTTAGGAGTTGAGCCATTCTTCAAGGCTGTCTAAGAGGTTTTGTAGAACAGTAGCGCCCAGACAAGAATCATTATCTGTAGATAAAATTGCAGCGTATTCGGCGTAAGAATGGTGTCCTCCGTTTTAGGAATATCCGACGTAAATATAAGGTACAGAAGCGGTACGAGGACAGTAACCTGTGTTACTTCATAGGCAATTGAATGAATAGTGGAATAAATAAGGGACAAATAGTTTAAAATTACTTATAACAACAGTTACTTACTACTCACAAAGACTATAATAATAAGAGTTTTGCAAGTGTTATGAACTGTAGTAACTCGCAGACAAACTAGCGAAGTGCTTTAGATACAGTTAATATTTAGAAGAAGCTAATAAACATGTCAGAAAGAAAATAAACCAACGAAGAAGAGGAAGGGGATAGAGGCCTGGTTGGGAACTGAACCTAGTTATGTATTTGTTTGTTTGGGATGTGGAGTGAGGAACACGAGTTCTTCTTCTCTTGTTTACTGTTCAACAAATTTCTTGAACCTAATATTTGTGAGGATATTTCACATGTGATGTTTCAATTTTTATTAGTTTTTAAATATATTTCCTATTAATAGACTGAAAGCAAATTATTATTAATATCTTAAAGCCACTGATGATTTCCTATTTTAGTTTACGCATTTCTTCAACAAAAAAAATTTAACTTTCTCAGTCTTTGTTATGATACCGATGCCAAAATAGTTTCTTTAGCTTTAGGTTCATAAATGAGAATAAAAACGAAAGACGGTCACTTAATAAGTTATAAAATATTTATTGTCAGTTGGGAGATTTCGGCCTCAATGTGCCATAGTCATCCTTAGATAAAACCAGTTAAATTACAGAAATCAGTTCAATACAAAACATTATTTAGCATACACCAATACGAAGTAATATGTTTTATATTGTACTGATTTCTGTAATTCAACTGGTTTCATCTAAGGACAACTACGACGCACTGAGACCGAAAGCTCCCAAGTGACAATAAATATTATATAAATTATTGAGTGACAGTCTTTTGGTTTTATTATCACTCACCTAACATCAATGGTCAAATAAGCACCAATTATGCACTTTAGGCTCATTTAATAAGTAACAATTTAAAAATATTTTTCACAATATGATTTGGATTATCCATTTGCAAGGAGTTCAATTGTTTCTCTCCGTTCTCATCAATTCAGGTAGAAGGCATTCTTTACAATTTTTGTAAAAGGGGAAACATACATGATGCAAGAAATAATTGACAAAATAAAGACTTCAATATTTAGAAAATATAGGATTCCGGTGCAAGGAAAACTAAGAATTTATTAATAACATGATTAAAGTCTAAAAGTGTTTACACCTTTAAACTTTCAGTAATTTACTGATCTGGTAGGGGATGTGTTACTGAGTAAACGATTACTTCACAACAACGGCTTGATAAATCCGAATCTGATTACGAACAACGAGCGAATCCTGGTGTCTGCCCATCTGAAACTATAAGCAACAGGGTTTTCATGGGAAATAGATTAAATGTCGTTTTGAAAGCAGCACAGAAAGGAAGAGAAAGAGAAAAGTTGGATGTCTGAGTACTCATGTCATCATAAAGTCGTAATCTCTCGTCGTCTTCTCTCACAAAGAAACAAGCATGTTTTAAAATATGAGGGACTTTCTATTTTCTATTCTCGTTTTTTTCTTCTTAGCTGGAAGCTGAGTGACATCAGCCATGAGAGTTGTCCCCAGAGCGAAGTCGCGTTGACTGTCACCTCCTTCGTAAGGCAATCGTGGGCGCTATTTATACTCTGCGTGAACCCTCGTCTCTGTGATGTATGTTTTTCACTATCGTGAAGTCCACGTAGCACGTTTTTGTAGGTCGTGGCGTAGGTTGCGGTATGTCTGGGCGGTTTTTTGTCTAAGACGCTCGTAGCCGGCCACACCCCGTGAGATATGATCGCGCTCGTTACGCACGCTTCCCAATCGAATTTACTCCGTGTCTCTTTGTCCGGCGGGGAGACGTGGCAACTGCGCGCAGGAATGCAGGGAGTGGCCGGGTCTTCTTCTCCACACGCCCTGCCCTGCGCGCCTGCCCAAGTTGTAAATAATTGTGTAGTCATCGCATCTTCGGAGAAACCCTGGCCGCGGTCCTCGGGCTGCGGCGGCGGAGGCGACGGAGGCGGCGGCGGGCCTCGAGCCCCCGGGGCCTCGCCCGACCCTGCCCCGCGGCGGTCGCACCGGCTGCACAATCCGACATCTAAATGACACATTTTAATTAAGCGCGAAATTGAAAGCAATCAATTTGAGGCTTTATGTGCCTCGCGGTGATTACGACGCCGAGCCTGGGGCAGGTCTGGCTGCCGCTGCTGCCACGCCCTCGGGACGTTGGGAAATCGCGCCACACAGTCGACGTGGAAAACGAACATAAGAGTATACACAATTAATCCAACCTTCTCCACCTACAGCCGATTCCTTAAGCCTGTCTGCCATAGCGCAGACTAGATGAAAAAAGAATTAGCATGGTTGTGCGAATGGGTGGAAGACAATCATTTCCTTTTTTACTTACAGTTGAATGAAGGCGAAATTTATTGCTAATAGATCTTAGTGACTATTAATACACTGGTCAGTCAGTTTCAATAATTACGGTCAACCTTCATCTTTTAGAGTAATAACCCATATCTCCTGCCACCTTTTTAACTTACAAACAGTGCTATTACACACAACAAATTCTACTTTGAACCCAATTACTTCAGAAGTAGAAAGTCCCACATTCCATGTGTTACACTCGATAATGAAGTTACTTGGAAATGACATGTCATACATTGATAAATAAACTAAGCTAAGAAGCATATTGGGTCAGAATTATGTCAAAATACTTTGGTACGTAAACTCCAAATCAGTATATAGAATTATATCTTTAAGTAACTCCACAAATGGAAATACTGAAAGTTTTTCCAGCCCAAGAGCGTTTTAGTAGAATAATGAGTCTGGAGGACTTTGACTAAGAGAAAGGATAGATTAATAAACCACATTTTGAGACATGAGGGTCTTGTGAAAATTAACATCAGAAGAGGTAGGCCACGGATAAAAAGATTAGGAAAGATGTGGGATGTGGTTGTAGAAATAAAAAGGATTGCTCAGAATGGGTTAGCATGGAGGGTGGCATCAGGCCAGTCTAAGGACTGAATACTACATCATCATCTCCACTTAATATTATGTTTATGTATTCTACGGAAATAAAGGAGCACTTAATATAATAAATTTCTAAATGATGAAATTGCAATTTTTTACACATTTTTATTTTTCAGACTTCTATGGATGTTAAAATACAATCTGTTACATTCTTTTATATTCTTCAATAACCCAAAATATTTTGTGCTAAAACGGAATCTTTTATAGGGAAATGAATTAGTTGGCATCTGTCCCGTGGATGACGTCGCATTGCAGCGAAGACACAACATCAGAGTTTGTTTCTGATATTTTTTACTTGAGTGCCAGAGACATTCAAAATGTCCACCGTACAAAAAAAAACAAGGCAGCCTCTTTTGCTTACATTAATATGAAAAATGAAATGAAAGTATCTGTTTCGGGGGGAGTTGAAAATAAAAGCGGAGATTTGTTTGTTTACACATGCTGCCACTCTGTTCATCTTCAGTTCCCGCTCTAATGTGCGGGATGCTTATGTGACATGTATATATAGATGTTGGTAAATTTCTCTCAATTAAAGTAAATAAATCAAATTAGAGCAATTAATTACAGACATTCTTTTGTCGAACGGGGGAGGGCAAAATTGAAACAAAACGAAAACTGTGACAGAAATTATTCCTCTTTCAAGGCCAGCAGGCTACAGAAGAGGACAGTATAAAATTTATTTTGAATAAAGAGGAAAAGATCGACTACAGAATGGAATGTTACTGGATTGATAAATTGGTATACGCAAAAGTTATCAGTGCACAGGTTAAAACTATTTCCAAGATTTGGTCTATATCCTCAGACCACAGAAACCTACAGAAAGGAGGGAACGTAAAAGCTTTTAATTCCAAAAATTATCCGTAATTTTGTTTGCTACCAAGGTCAAAGTTATTTTAGGCAAAAATATCAGACGTCTATTACATAATAAAATAAAACTATTCGCTATAGCTTGATATGACAAATTTATGCGACGCTAAAAAATTACGCTAAATAAATACGGAATACGTAATAATCCGTTCTTTGTGCTTCCTATTTATTTTTACAGATGTGATAATTTTCACCAAAGTAAACATTACGTAACGAGTAGAAGCCTCGCCCTTGTTGTAAATCGGCTTCAGGTTTCACGACGAAACAGAAGAAGTGTGAATTGAGCAATTGTCCCATTTTCGACATTTGAGCCCCAGGTGTAGGGTTGCTTGGAGATGGACGCCCTATTAATGTGTCTAATGTAGCGAGTCATAGTCTCAGATCACCCGTATTAGCAGCCATCACCACGCCCTTCAACTCTTACAACTCCATCCGCCCTGGCCAGATTACCATCTATAAAAAAAACCCTAACATTTGACTGTCTCTAAACACTGATTGCCATTTTTGTGGTCGGCTTTTATTACAATTAGAATCATATTGCTTCGCCATCTGTTAGTATACAAAGTGCTGGTTTCCCATTTCGACACATGAAGTGCGAAAGGTTCGAGTGTTAAACGGTGTAGCTTCACTAGTGAGGATATAGGACACATCACGTACAATAATCAAATGACAAATAAAATTAAAATATAGAAAACACAATTATGTATTACTAAATTTGAGATCTTTGTATATGTAATGTAAAAAATTACAATGAATTACATAAATTATTAATAGAAATATTGGTTACGGAGTACCTGAATTAGAAAGGTTGTTATAAGACTGGAAAAATACTTTTTATGTGAAAATCCATTAATCCGCGTTGTGTTAACTCTAATCAAATAGCATGGGAAGGGAATGTGAATGGAAGATGCGGAAGGGAGACAAGGGTTTGCTGGGTTTTAGTTTAAGAATACTAATCAGTAACCATAAAAAGTGGTGCAGGGCAAACCCTAGAAAACTTGCATCAGGTAAGCCGGGCTCTTGGTACTTGTTCCACGCCCTTCCGATAACGGGAGAGGAGTTTGATGTAGGGACGTGGCTTTTCCTTTTCCATGACTTTGGAGGCAGCTGGCTGACTGTTCTAGTAGAAACAGCAGGACAGCTTTTACGTATGCCGAAGGTTTGCAAACCTTAGGTCAAAACCGGAGAGGGAAGATTGCATCCCGGAAGTTTACCTCCCTCCAGGTAACCAACTACCACAGGGTCACTTAGAAATACATGAGTATAAAACATCGAAAAATAATGGATATTATTAAATTAAATAAACGAAAAAGACAAAGCCAGTAAAAGATATTTATGCACAAATGCAAGTAGAATTACAATACTGTACTATATAAATTACAGCAACATTTTTACTAAATACTGTAGTTTATATGTAAATTATGTTATTTTCATAAAACTAGCAATACTCACTGTACACAAGATATCGCGTTTCTCTAGAAGCGGCAACGTCGAGGTAATTTCTCTTTGTCAACAGAATCCTAACGTAAAAGCAGAGAAATTACGATAGATTAATTTGGGAACTGAGTAATCAAAATTTGGGGAGCCGATTAAATAATATTTTGAGCCTGCTGGTAGTCAAATCGTGTTATTATAAGTATTCGGTAGCGATATGTTGTAAGGCACATACTCAGAAATTTTCTCCTGAAGTTCAATAAATAAGTTATAATTTTTTATGCTTCCTTCTAAAGGGATTCTAAGCCAGGAACAATAAATTATGCTATATTTATATATGTTCTAATTTTTTTAAATTTATTAAAGTATATCTGTGACAAATTTGAAAGCTGTACTAATTTATAGTTAAATGAAGTTTAAAAAAAGAAATTATAAAAGATTGTGTTGAGAAGACTTGAATAAATTGAATTCGCAATAACCGACTATATTTAAATAGCTTGCGACAGGAGTATTGAGTGGTTGTAAACGTACCTAGCCACAAGTCACTAGGTTATTTACTAATATATTTTGACTGAAATCCAAATCTATATAGATTTTCTACGCAGACTGATGAAAGTCGCATATTCTGTAATTTGGTAAATAGGCCTACATCAGGTTATTACCAGAACAATTTATAATGTTAATCATTAGGTTTTTATTGGCAGAAAATATATAGCCCATCTAGTTAGAAACAGCTTTATTTCCATAGAATATTTTCGGTTGTGAGTAATTTCCAGTGGGTGGATCCCCGGCCTCCGGGATTTCCCCGTCCGTCCTTTGTGCGCCATCGTCATCCTGCAATGGTTTTGTCTACAGACGCACCTGCGCAACGCGTCTTACAAATGATCTCCATAGAGGGCCAACGAAAGAGGTTATTAGATTTCAAAACTATTCAAAATCAGATTTTATCGGAATGTTTGATTGTCTTGTTCTGCCCAAGTTCACGTCACCCATGGCAAGATTAACTATATACAGCAATAACCTTACTCGGTTAATTCAAAATCCGTGACTTAATGTTATATAATTTTGTTAAGTATAGAAATTATTATTCACAATTTCCGGAGGTATGATATTTAATATCTCACATAAAATTTAAAACTATAACGAATACACCTCGAAAATTAAGTTTCGAAAAGGAAACCTATATTAGAGAAACTTACAGCTATTAAAGAGTGTCAAATTTCCCGGTGTAAATTATGTAAATAACATTATCCGGTCTTCAACGGGATTAAATATTTATTTACATACAACGATTCGTGCTTTGCCATCATCTCAGATGAAACTATTACACATGGGTATAATTTTGCTGACAAATTGGTGTATTTTTTATTTACTATACTTAATTGTCGGATAATTGACTTATTAAATTTTTAACCTGACTTCAAAACCCGAGAATGATTAACCACTTCCTGGTATTGTGTGCTGTAGTTCTGAATCCTTTATTCAAAAATGTTGGTGAATTACAATTTAATTCAGCGTCATTTTATTTAATTAATATTTACGTTTAATACTGTTAATTTAATGTGACAGTTGTACTCGTCATTTGTGAGTTAAATTAATTTTAAAAGTAAATAAGGTATAACTATTTCTACTTTCTTATTGCTTAACACAGAAATCGTATAATTTATATATAGCAAATATGTAATGTTTTTCTTTTCGTTTTCAGGTAAGCTCACGCAACTGCTGACCTTTTCTTGGAATATCGTAAGTTAACCAATAATATTTACTGAAGGATGACCATTATTTTCTTTTCCAAGATAACTCGAATATTTTCTACTTCTCGCGATTAAAATAACGTTTAGAAACTTTGGCATTATTTACCGAAACGAGCTAAGTGATATTACGACCTTTTTAATGGTTATAAAGAATCACTTTATATGTTCGTCATGTTTCATAAAATAAGGAATTTTTACACTTTCATTAATTTCTGTAACGCGGCTTCAAAAAACAGTAGTTTCACGTAGGATATTACCTTTGGTTTGCCTTTGAATTCGGCCATGTTGTTCCGATGACTTTTGTTGGTTTGCCCGATAAACTCTAAATCTGTACCTTAATCTGCAATAACCAGACGTTAATAGAATTCAATTTTAAAAAGAAAATACACATACCAAAATCGACATGGATTAATTACTCTTACTTCTCGGTTTATCAACCGGGACATTATAACACAACTTTTCAGCGAACTCACCTCCGTTGACAGAGGAATGCAGTTTTTTGATGTATATATATCACAGAGAGGACCGAAGTGCAGATACTTTCGACCACTTCGTGTTGTGATAGTGACTTAATACACCGTTGCTCTTTGTGTCTTGGTCGGGGGAATCGGAATCATTTATTAAATAAATATACCGGGAAATCCTACGTTATTTGTTCAGTACTTACCTTGAATAGTTTATAAAAATATACCTCACTTAACAATTCTATTACTCATTATCAACGAAGGAATGTCGTAGACCAGAGGACGAGTCATAGTGGTTCTGTCGATCAGACTCCGATTTCCTTTACCTGATATTTTATTCTAAAATATTTTATATGTATCAAATCTATGGGCTACGTATGGCGAGAGAAATGGTACGAGTGAATCTATACTTTACTGTATTGTAGCGCAACAAATAAGCTACGTTTGATGTTCAATTTCTTGTAAAACATTTTTAAATGCAAATATGCTATTTTGTACCTAACTTCTATTTATTTTTACTGCTTGATCTTATTTAAAACTTCGTTTTGAATGATTTTAACTGTAGATCGCATTACAAGTAACTATACGTAAAAGGTTTGTTAAATATTCTCTGTTTTTAAACACAACATTAAATCATTTTATGAAGTAGTGCGTAAGTTAAAATTGGACTGAAAAACATGTTTTACAAAGTTAGAATACAACTATCATATGTATATTCTGGATATAAACTATGGAATAGTTATAGATGGTAGCTATAACTTATCTGATGAAGTCCTGCTTCAGAAATACTTTTTTGTTTAATTAATCCTGCCTTTAGAAACGTCTCTAATTTAGACATATCTGAGTTGATGTAAAATATGGCGAAGTTGTTAAATTTGAAAAATTTAATCCCCAAACCTAGGATAACACTTGGGTAATCAACTAGGATGGAATGGCCTATACTAGCATTTTCCATTACCTGTTATAATCTATTGGTCTTCCTATTATAAAAGTACTTTATATATAGAATTTTTAATTAAATTATGTTACAAATGGTATGTTACAAGTGCTATAGGAGAATGCTGGAAATCAGTTGAGTGGATAGAATCATTAACCAGTAAGCTCTAAGCAGAATAGGGGGAAAGAGTGAACATTATGGATAATAGGGTAACTAAGCAGGAAGTTCTAAACAAAATAGGATAAAGAGAGAACAATTTGGAGGGCTTTGACAAGAGAAGGGATAGTGCAATAGGCCACAATTTGAGACATGAGGCTCTTGTAAAATTAGCATTAGAGGAAAGTGTGTGGGGTAAGAACAGAACAGGGAGGCCAAGGATGGAATCAGCTAAGATGATAAGGGAGGATGTGGAATGTGGTAGTTATGCGGAAATGCAAAGGCTTGCGTAAGATAGGTTAACATGGAGGGTTGCATCAGACCAGTCTTATGACTGAATACCACTATATCAACATGTTACAAATACAGTACGTCAATTTTGGTTGGCTTCCATTCCGACATTGGCTATTTCACTAAATTATTAGATTTTTGTTTCATTATTTGTAATAGTGTGTAGAATTGATATACAATAAATGTTTTAAAATAAAATGTGCAAATCAATCTGACTGTGATTGAGAGACGTCCACTAGACACGTAATGAGGTGTGAATATGGGGTCTTTTCCTCTGCTCAGGGTCAAACCCAGGTAACATACCTGTGTCTACGACAGCCCAGCCGCACTACCTAGCTAATATATGGAAAACGGGGTTTTCCCACAATTTATTTAAAGAAGTTTAATGACAACGCAAGTAATGAATCCGAGCTAAGACCAATGGCGTTTAATTTATTTAACGATCGTAATAACAGCAACCAACTCATTAAAACGTCCTTTTGTTTTTATAAGGTTTTATTATTACAACCTTTGATATTTTATAACTTTCGATGAGATTATACCTTGAGGTTCGGACAATTAATTCTGTTTCCAGAGTTACACTCAGAATACAGAAATCAGCTCTTGACATTGGTAGATGTAGAATACTAAACAAATACAGGAAAAACAATCAATTTCCTAATCTAGAATAAACTCTTGTCTCTGTTTTTGCATACGTAATTGCTGCTTTGCGATGACAAATGATCTAAATACTCCCTCCGCCGAGAGATACATGGCATTATAAGAGACTTGTACTTGAAGTCAGCAATTACGCCCGAGGCAGTGTTCCTGCAAGTAAGAGGGAGCTGAATTCGCAATTAGAATGCGGTCCCCGGTGGCAGTGGCGGCCGTAAGAGTACGAGTACGAGTACGAGTATTTGTCCCCGCCGCTCCGCTCCGCTCCTCACCGTCCCGTCCCGTCCCAGAGGGAGTGGCTGTTGCTTATGCGAGACAAGGGCGCTAACGGGGCCGTTGTTTTCTTTAATTATGTCGTGAAGCTACCTGCAGCTCACATTAGCCGCCATTATCAGCACATTTGAGCCAGAGGCCGCACTTTCATGCGAGCCTGCCAGCCGCGGGCTGCGCGCCGTAATAGCTGCTAGATTTATTTTCAAATACGATATGGGAGCGGTTCTGCTACAGTTGGGTCGGTAATTGGCATTGCGTACTCACGCTATGCTTCTTTATTTGCAACTGTTTCTGGGAACCCTTTATCTCGGCAATTTGCTGAGCCGAGAGAAGGGAAGGAGCCTTACTGTCCTGAAGATACGGAATAATTCAGCCTCTAACTAAACGACTGGTAAAATGTAGACGGCAAGATCCACTCAAAACTCGTAATACACAATACTAATAAAATTCATACCCAGACTTTCTTCCTTGAGAATTATTTTCGAGCTAAAACCTGACAATGTTGCAGTACTGGTCGCAGCAAAATACCTTATAAAACAACTTATGACCTATTAATTTACATTATAA
Source organism: Eucriotettix oculatus (assembly GCA_034510155.1). Lineage (NCBI taxonomy): Eukaryota > Metazoa > Arthropoda > Insecta > Orthoptera > Tetrigidae > Eucriotettix > Eucriotettix oculatus. The sequence continues at coordinate 62,865,716 of CM067377.1, forward strand.
GACACGTTAAATTTAAACTTTTTAAAATACCTGATACTTAACAGATAACCAAATAATTTATGTTGATGTTAAGACAAGGCCTTTCCTTCCTTTACCTTTACGTGCGAAATGTTCATAGAGTTCAGGAACTTCGTTTCTCAGAATACTGAGACATACAACCCATTACTAAACGGCTAATTAAAATATTATATTTCCTTCCACAAATAGGGATTACAAGGTAATTTTCTATAGCTCTAGATGGTGGTTTCCATAAGAAACGCTATCAAAATCAGTGCTTTAAGACTCATCAAGCTATTGACGCTAATTCATTAAAAAATATCATTCTGTTTATCTGAAATAATAATATGAAGTTGCAACAAAAGTTGATGTACAAGTTGTTAAATTCACTCACTTTTACATCTGTCACACATCGTCCATTCTTTATTTAAAACAGTAAATACTATTGCAATAAAGGACGCTGTTAACTACTCAGCAGTATAAGAATCATTAATTTGAGCAAACATATTCAGACCGGCCAAAGACTCGGACGTACTGAAGAGGTCCTTACAATGGATCACACATGTTACTCATTATGGAAGTACGACATGTCTTCAGAGACATTCTGAAAAATTTTATAAATTTTTTCCTAATTCCCTTAAAGTTTACTAAGAAATTAATTACAGACAACGCCTAATTAGTCATTTTAGTATTACAGAGCTTCTAGTTCCTGAAATATATCTCAAGTCGAATGAATCAGATTAAACTCATATCTCTGAAGACAATGTATAATTCTCATATACTAAGCATGCAAAAGTTTTAACTTTCAATAATTCTCGCATTTATAAAACTATGATGTCTAGAAAGCACAAATCCAGATCAGATGTTTCTACCTAGATAATCAACCAATAATTGATGCTTAATAATCACAATGCTGCTATTTGACATTAATGTTAATATCGATAGGGAAAATGTCTACTTCAAGGACAGAATACTATGAAAGCTGCATTCTACGGGCCATTAACAAAGAATAAATTAATCATGAACTTGTTGACAATGAGACAATGTTGACAAGCACTTCGTTGGGTACACATATTTACCACGTTAAAAAGAATCTATATTTATCATATTAGGTTCCGGAATTGGCATTTCCTCATTAAAATCAGTTTAATTTACAGTATAGAAAAAACTTTCCCGTTGTGGAGAATGGATGAAAGTCTCTCGGGTAAAATTAGCGTCAATAATATTCGAAGTATACTATAATTTCCAGTTAAAGCACGTTACAGTTACAGATTTTGTACCGTAATGACATTTCTTTTTTCTTTCTCCATGGCTCTACAGCCCGTTGAGGGCCTGGGCCTACCGAGTAGACTACGGACTGTCATCTTACATGGCACATTCCGAGTTTGGAGTGGCACGTGGACAGCGTATCGATCCTCCAACAGTCTTAATCCCGGTCTTCGGGACCATGACGACACAAACATCCAAGCCCATGCCAGGATTCGAAACCGGAACCTCTGGGTTTTACCGTAATAACATTATTTTTTTAAATTAGACTTAATAAATAAAATAAGTATAAATTGAGTTATTCCAGTTTCTCGATTTAACATTTTATTCTGATTCGGAAGTAAGGGTACTCACTGTAAATTTTTAGTGTGCGTAATAAACTGAATACTATTTTATTTTGTTAATCAGAATAATTACCGACATTGCCCTATATGAAGTTTGTTCATTTGTCATTTACTGTAAGTTTGATACTTTCTAAAAATTATTGAGGAGCTGCAGACAGAAAAGGAATAGAAGCTTTCGAAATGTGGTGCTATAGGAGAATGCTGAAAATCAGATGGTTGGACAGGGTAACTAACCAGAAGTTCTAAGCAGAATAGGGGAAGAGAGAACAATTTGGAGCACTTTGAAAAAGAGAAGTGATCGATTAATAGGCCACGTTTTGAGTCATGATGGTTTTGTAAAATTAGCATTGGAGTGTGTGGGGTAAGAGCAGAAGAGGGAGGCCAAAGAAGGTATTCGCTGAGTAGATTAGGGAGGATATGGTAGCTACGTATAAATGAACAGGCTTGCGCAGGATAGGTTAGCGTGGAGGGCTGAATCAGACCAGTCTTAGGACTGATTGCCACACCGACAATAAATATGATTGAAAACCCAATCCGCTCCATATAAGCCCTCAATGGTAATGTTAAGTATAAGTTTAGTGCTGTAAAAGGATTACTCGGCTTTCCAAACTATTTCAGTCTTCGCCTTCGGTATTATAAACACCAACCGTAAAAAGGAACGTAGTTATGTTAAAGGAAGTCCAAGATTTGAGTGAAATCATTGAAGTACATATATAAATGAAGTAAGGAAAAGTCGTAGACCAACCTATTTTCATATAAACTGCTCGTCGAAGTGAAACACACATCCATTTATCTTTTTGTTGAGAATTTTATCGTAGAATAACATTTATTTGTCCTACAGTCCTCGTAGTACGTGGTTCTGTCACTGAAGAGCTCCAATCACGATTGGTTCTCTACTTCATAAACATGTTGACCTCTCAGCACTATTGGCAGGTTGTCTTTATTATGGGAAAGTAATATAGCCCTTTTACGTCAAATACTTCTAAATATTGCTTTTGTTATCCTAAAATTCCTTCACATATTGCAGTGGGTGTCTTTTTTTCTTGTAAGAGAACAGTACCGGATTACACCTAGCACGAAGGCGTACTACCTGTTTGTCACTTTCCTAACTTAATTTCCCAAACCTCGCTGGATTTGTTGGCCCACATTTGAGTCTGACGAAAGTTGTGTTGGTTCCCTTTAGAAGTACCTGTCGCTGCTAGGAGCCGAGGCGTGGCTCCCCGAAGAAGACGCAGGTTTCACTTTCGTGGGAACGGCGCTCTCTCTAATTGCAACGACACGCCACACCTCTCTCTCTTTCTTTCTCCCAGCCCGGCTCTGAACCGGCGACTCTGCGGAGCCTGGACGTCCGGACCTGTTTTAATGCTCGCCCATTATACGGCCGCTTTGGCTCCGGATAACATCTAGATCGTTCGGTAATGCTCCCGTAAATTGCGCGTTTGTATGTATTAACGTTATGGACCAATTCGGAACGTTACGGCCAGTCGTATTATGTTAAGCGTGAGTTGCGAAAAGTAACCTTCTAATTTGGTTTATGGGAGCATGTCCAGGAACAGATCTACGCTACTCCCCCGAAACAAAACGAAAACACGCGTGACACTCACTTCGTGATCCAGCTATAGCTCGTTGACGGCAGTTCCAAGGTGGACCATAAATGGCCAATTGGTCACGAAACCAAAAGTTTCAAGTTTAATTGATGTCTCGCTGAGTTTGTATGCTAATACTTAAGACTACTCGCAGACCTATTAAGTATCACTGACAGCACCAGGTCCTTCACCATAAGGCGCGCTTACTTGAATTAATGAGCAATATATTCCTGGACCATATCGAAATTATTTTTCTTTCCGTAATTAGTCAAGTATCCATCATTAAAGTATTTATTTAGAATCCGTTTTCAATGAAATGAAGAGTACTTGACTATAATTCTGTGCCTACAAAATTTCTTTGGTTTTCAACACGTATTAACTGTTAGTGTAGGCACAAGCCCAAGGTTCCAACGTCTGCGAGGACTCCGGCACATGAAAAATAGCGATGCCGTGCACGATGACGTATAACAAGTAATATAACAGATTGTTCGATGTTGACGTTGCTGTTAGCTATATTGTGCAGGAGGGCCGGTCATTTGCCAGTGGTGGCTGCGGATCTGATGCTGGTTGTCAGCGAGGTCCGACGCACCATCTGATAGCGACTCACGTGTCGGGGCTTAACATGGCGTCTCTGCTCCAGCTCGCCAACACAATTGTTAATTGCAATGTCTTACCCGGAGGCACTCAATCGCTACAGCTTTCAACTCTGCAAAGAGGGAATACACTCGCCTCGCTTCTCCAGAAGCAACAATTTTTATTTATTAACAACTCATCACAGTTGGAACACATGTTCTCTTCATAAAGTATTAAAAATCATATATTGGAGAGATTTTCGTAACCTATAATAATAGATACAAATTACTTCAATAAAAACGTTACCGCGAAAATCATAATCATTATGTGTGTTTATACTGGATGACGTTTATTGGTCTGAAACCTCTCACAATTTCCATCAGCAGAGACCCATGATTCCTCACTAAAATTGAAAAACAAATCTGTGCGCTTAGACTAAAGTAAGCAACTGTATTCTTTCACGAAAGTTTATTCTCCACAAAATAATCTCTTAATATCTCGTTAACTTCTTGCATGAAATAATTCACCCCGCTAAAATTATCTTGTAGTCCTTGTGGTTTACACTCGAATATCGGGTGGTATTCTGTTATCTTACTCGTGTCAAACTTCTGTCTGTTTCTGGAATAAATTAAATATTTGCCTTGAAATGATTCTTGAGATCACCTTATAAATGAGTGAATCCTTAGCTATTGTGTGAAAATTATTTGCCCAACGTGGTTCCCAGTGACTCACATTCTCATGTAGCAAACTAAAGGTATAAAACGACTTTCTCTGGAACAAATCGATTGGTGGATAAAAGTTACGCTTTTCAAAGATACGTAATGCAATTCCTGATTATGTCAATATTTCAATTAATCTTGTATTTATAGTTTTACAAATTAGCATCCAAACAGCCAATTACTCAGAAAACCACTCAACATTTAACAATATATATCTATAATGTGTTCCTTTCAGCATTAAGTTATTTATTTATTATTTTTTAAAATTAACCAAATATTTAAATTGGAGTTGTATATAGTTTAACACAATTCTTGCCACTTTAAATTTCCACTTTTTTGCTCAAATTTTGGTCTGTAATTAACATCTGAAGAAATTTGTTTGTCTCCTCTTTACCAGTAGCCCTAAAATTATGGGAAAAACGTTATGTTTGTGCAATTTTGATGATTAATGTGGTAGTTTTATGACTAATTCATTGTATTGGTGCTACAATTAGATCAAATTCATTAAACAGCAGTCAAAGTAAATTTCGAAATACATTTACAATTCCTAATAGTGAATTTTCTTTCGTAGTGTCGAACAGTACAAGAGTTGGTAAGTGTCTAATTGCAAATCATGGTCATGGTTTGCACATCAGAGTCCTAAAAATATTAGAATTACTCCATTAAAATTCTCCATTTTGGAACTAATTTTTTGAACAGTTAAAGAAATATTAAATCAGTAAGTCGTTTCTGTAAGAATAACATCTTTGGTCAACATTTCACCTTTATTTTGCATTAAGCTCTTTAAATTCTATTAAAATGTATTCCATTTATTTTTAGGTAAATAAGGCGAATTGGAAAGTAACGTAATTGGTAAAAATTGAAGACTCGCATTTATGGAAAAAAGGTATCATATGGGAATTTGCATTATAAATGAAGTGAGTACTTGAATGGAGGAAAACGAACTACTGATCCAAACTCGTGATTGCTCTCATGCCAGGGAACATAAGTGATTGCGGAAGAAATGTGAATCAACTCAAGCGCTAATTGCGACCTGTAATTAATGATCGTTGAAGCAACTAAAGGAAAAGCAAAGTATCGAGCGCCAGCGAAGTGTAAAAGTTTTTAGTAACGTATTGCGTGAGAAGTGCGTACGCTGACCGTGACGCGCGTTTGGCAGGGCTTCAGACGGGATGCGTTTCCGCTCCCACGAGACGGCCAAGTCACGAAGCTTTCCAAAACACAAATGCGCCGACCTCGCTATGAGAATTGTTTATAAATTACCAATGGCAACACTTAGGAAAATATTATCCGCTTTGGGCGTTTCTTTCCAGCCTAGATGAGAACCTGTTTTTGGCAGCTCTGGTTTATGGCGTCTTATAACAATCTGAGATCGTTAATGAAACTATATATTTTCCACACGTAGTATAAAGACATGGCTTTTATCGATGGAATAGACGATCAGTTACAGAATTTCCAAATTTGCAGAAACAAAGGAGTAGTATAACCAATAGACAGATTTATATCTTTCTAAGATCAACATAATAACTTTAATGGTCACGTAAAATAAAGTTTATTTGGAAGTTAAAATGAAGGTATTTATAAGAACGAATTTAATCGAATAGGAAATACGTAATCATGTAATGGTGAATGGTAATAATAATTGATTCGCCGTTTAATAACTATGTCAATTGTCAATTACACATGATACCGAAGAGAACCTCAATTTTTATATTTAAAAAAAAATCATATGTAGATTCACATTTTACTTTATACTTAATGTAACTGCATATTTTCACGAGTCGCATACTATTGAACATATATAAAGAATATAATTAAGAAAACCATTTCCATAATAAAATACGAATACCATAAAAATTAAAGATATATGAGAGAGAAAAGTATGGAGAACTTTGACCAAGAGAAGAGATAGATTAATAGGCAACATTTTCAGACATGTAAAATTAGCCTTAGAGGGAAGAAAGATCTTACTTCAGTTTCTCGATTCGTAATTTTGTGTCTAGTATGTATTAACTTGAAATGTGAGGACGCTTTTTTCGTAATGTTGACATTAATTACTTAACCTGTAGTTTTCACTGTAATTTTGCTAATCCTAAGAATTTCTATTACCACGAATTAAAACTATAATTTTCAACTCGGTCTTCTTCAAAGTTCTTATTTCCGTCTCTATAATTTCATAAAGTTAAGTTATTAAAAAATTTAAATAAATTAAAAATATTCTGAAAATTAAAACCCATCTCATGCAATTCGGAAGGGCGTGAGAATCGTGCCCAAAAGCCCGTTCTACTTCATGCAGGTTTTATTTTAAGTGAAAAACTGGGTAGGATCCTTAAACCATAAACTATATCTCGGGGATCCTACTCAGACCTTGGCTACCTTGCTCTACCTTCCACGACTCCTGTTTACAATTCCCTTCCTGTGCTATTAAAGGGGAGTTTCCTGTTTCAACATCACCGTCAAAAAATCTCGTTTTATAGGATTTTCCTGCAGTTTGTTTATGTAAATCAACGCGTAGAATCCATAGTCTGGCGGCCCTAGTCAGCCCTTGGTAACCCTGCTCAACCTTTCACATTCTCCCTTTGAAATTCCCTTTCTATGAATTTTAGATCAATACAAACCGCATTTGCAAAAAATCAAGTCCAGCTAATTATAACACTTTCGAGTTGACATTAGTTCAAGTTTACACCGCCCTTATTTTATTGATGTCCTAATGTCGTGTGGATCTGATGCGATTGTAGCGAATGATGTGGATTTGGAACCTGGAATCCCTGTTTATAAGGTTGTGATCCTGACTCCATCAGAACACAAACCAGCTAACACCTTGAGTGGTTCCTGATCTTAACATTTTTAAAAACCATTTTGTGTTCTGTCCCACCAGACTCCTGATGACGACGTTGAATTTAGCAGAAACACTGTGTTTTAAAAAACAATTGGCGTTACTGATATTAGTTTCTTATTTCACTCTTCTATTGTTTTGTTAACCCACGTTACGAATCATCAAAATTATCAGTCTATCATGGCCTGTAAATTATGTGTCATCTCTGTAGTGACATAGAACGGAATTGAAACAGAGGCCAAGAGTTTCGAATGTCGTCACTCCAGTAACGAGTGTAATCAATGTTCAAATTATCTGTAAGCGTTATAAGAGTTCAGTAAATATTTTACACATTGGCATTCTCTGCTTGCACTCTTCTTTTTATGATCAATTCTTTCTTCTTACGGGACCATCCTTCTAGTTTATATTTTTAAAAAGAAAAGATAGTCTTCCATGCTGAATTGAAGAATATCTTATGTGGTGACAAAGAAGCCGAGTAAATATATCTGAAACGAAAATATGTGTTTGGTATAAATTGAATGTAACCGTTGAGGACAAGGTTATAATTCGAACTCTTTACGTAGAGATATTTTGGCATGAATGAGGCAATTAAGAGCGCGTCTGTGGGTCGCTTTATCCAGCCATCGGCGGGGAATTTGCTCAGCGGCGCTCGGCTAACAATGTCCCAGGTCCGACCATCGCGTGTAGTAATTGATATCGGACAAGGGCATTCATTACTCAGTCTTATCCCGCCAGATATAGCGATAGGCAGGTGTAAAACACACACAAACGCGACAGATCCTCTAATTTATTTTCAGTTAAGTGGTCGGCTTGCTAACTGCTTATAAAGTATCGTCACGCACAATTACATTAATGCCGTAAGCTGCCCCCTCCCTCCTCCTCCTCCCTCGCTGCTCGCTTTCCCCTAGGCGTTTCTTTTAACACTGTAAGCGTATTTCCATTAATAAAAAAAGTTGAAAATCATCTTATCCAGACAAGAAAATCAGTTCGCGACTGTTGAACAGTCCTACTCTCTGATTTTAAGCTTTTATTGGACCCGCGTGTAAGTAGAATTTGCATTTGCAGAGCAGAAACTTCTGCACAGACGGTTGAAGCGAAGCTAATGCTCTCATCAACCGGAAAAACTGAGTAGTAAACCTTGCGTGTAGAAATAAACGTCAGAGACCTGCGATTTAATACACATCTTTGGTCTTTAAAGACTTAGTTCCACTCCGAGGTCTACTTCTTTGAACCTAAAATGCAATTAAATTCTTTCAGCTTGATAATTAATTGCTTACGTCATATACAATTCATATACACTTTATTCAAACGTAAGAAAATTTTGAGGTTGAATCTATTAAGGTTATGAGAATTAGAAAAATTGATTTACGCGAAATAATATTATAAAGCAGGGCTGGCAAACCTTTTGCATACCAAGCGTTAATTTTTTGACAGGCGAGTTCATATGTGCCATATGACTCCAAGCACATTTTATAGCGTCATATGTTCTTGGTGAGGTATATGTAAATAGATATGAGAATAGAATCTGCTTCGCATAGGGGAAGAAAAGGAAAAACTTTGACACATGTATTACTTAAAGTACTCCAGTTTATTGAAGCACCAATTTCCAAAACTCAAGAATGATGTTTCTGTACGAGAGCGTGATAGCTTCATGATGCTCGTTTGCTGAAGATTATTCTGGACTACAGTCGTTGACACTGAAAGCAACTTGAAACTTGGAATTGTCTGTTCTCTCTGTTCGTCAGTAGAACTGTTACTTAATTCTTCTATTTCTATTGGACAATCATTGTATTTATTTATAATATGTTTTATCGTACAATGCTTTCTAACAATGTAAAAGAACTTCTCGTCCAAAATATTAACAGGTTCAAGGATGTAATGCGCCACTTTTAATCGTCCAAAGTGCCACGTTTGTCGCCTGCGGCTCGGTTTCGCCACGTCTGTTATAAAGCATAGTCCGATAAGCTTTCGGACTACAATATGAAAAGCAAATACATGTACTGCGAAGTCGGGTCTTTTTGAATAAAAGTTAAATTTTTATATACAATTAGTCACTTTTAACATTTCAAGAAATTATGGAAGTTCAGTTTGTTAAAATAAAAACTTTTATTGACCATTTGTAAAACTATACAGTCCATATTTTTCCAAATATTTCTCTTAAAATGTACTATATATATATATAATAAAACTGCCTCAGATTTCGTAAACTGAACGTAGTCTCTGAAGGAACAGTATAAACCACACATAAAGACTCGTGCTTGTTCTTGGGGTCATTTTGACCCGCCCTTTTATAATAGGTTGGCTGAAAACCTGCCGATTAAACAAGGGTAAGTATGTAAGCTACACAAATAAAAAGGTTTCGACGAAAGCAAAACTTCTGATTCAAATGTATACGAATTGAGGCAAACCGCAAGTGATGGAAAATTTTACTCATTGCTGAAACTTCAGCAAACCGTTTTCAAATTTCTTCACTAAGGCAAATAATCATTAAGTAATTATTACTGGTTATCATTCTGAAACATAATGTATCTTTACTTTTAATTTTCAATGGTTTTATGAAATGAATTCACGAAAATACGATTGAATTACATATTTTTATAACAAAGCAACAGACCAACTTTGACATTTACAGTAAAACATTAATAAATCATTAACATTATAAAATGAAATGGATTTCATTGATGCAGCATTGAGGTAGTTATCTTATTTCTTGATAATTTTTGACTCATGTAAGAGCTTCACGAGAGAGATTTGTAAATGTAACTTTTGGTCACGCTTAAAATTAGTTTGTTATTCTCTTTCCATGAAGTAAGGAGCAGCGGGGTTTTCCTTATCTAGGATTGCCCATTCCTGTTTGCCATCCTTCTGTTTTCGAAGGTAATGGTTTCTAATTTTAGAAAAGGTATGCAGCAGACGGCGTCACTTCACTGTAGGTGCATCTTCTGAATGCATTGTGAATAATCATTCTGAATTGTAAAATCTCGAGACATTAAGGATAGAAAGTTTTGTATTTTAATAAACTGTAATTAAACCCAGAATTTATCGACGCAGTTCTAAACACTTACAAAAAATAATAATAAAAGATGTTCGTACGTTCAACAGCTCGTTTCGGATTTTCACATTGCAACGTCAATTCGACTTTAAGGTTATCGGGAAGGGGATGAACGACAGATTCATGAGTAGGAGATACCCCGTAATTGCCTTGGGAACTGTAGACCGACACTGTATTAAGATAGCAGATTGAGAAGTAGATCGTGGAGCCCCCTAGACGTGGAATCGCTAACTACCAGCTGCATTGGTCGTGACTTGGAGGGTCGTGGGAACGTTTCCCGCTCAGCGCATCAATCGCCATTATTGTGTCTCATCGCTAGTATATTAAAGCAGGGCTTCTTTGCATATGCACGCTTTTGGGGCATCGATATCTTCTTTCACTGTGCCAAGTCAGGACTTTGGTCTCTATAAAATCATGAATAAATAACTTACTCAGAAAAAATGTCTTTCACAGCAACAGTTTCTTCAGGTTAAAGTCTCCTGAGTAATCTACATGCCTTCAGTTCCGTACATGATTTCACACGTAGATATGAAATACTAACGGTGAAGGACTTTGTGCGGTATTTAATGACATCACAGCCTTCACAGTATTACTGATATAGCGGTTGTCTCCATTAAAGGAGCCTTATCTTTCCAATGTTACAATAGTTGTTTTGGTACCTTTTGCGTCGAAAATATACAAGACTGAAATTTATACAGCAGAATAAATGAATCTAATAATTATTAGTTATAGATAAAAAAGCTTGTAAAATTTTCGTATAAACAGTTCTTGATAAATAAATTAATAATTATAAAAAAACATATTCTGCTTACACGCTCATACCATAGGGTTAGGAATATACTGTGAAAATTTCAGTCTTGTATCCATTTCCAAGAAAAAAGGTTGCTAAAATCACTAATTGTTGTTGTAGTAATCAGTCCTTAAACTGGTCTTATGCAACCCTCCACGGGAAGCTATTCTGAGCAAGCCTTTTCATATGTACATAACCATAACATCCCTAATCTGCTTAGCATATTTCATTCTTTGCCTCCCTCTGCTATTCTTACCCCACACACCGCTCTAAGACCCCGATGTATCAAAACCTGGCCTGTTAATCTATCCCTTCTCTTAGTCAAAGTCCACCATTGTTCTCTCTGCCCCTATTCTGCTTAGAACTTAGTTGTTACTCTATCCACCCATCAGATTTTCATCATTCTTCCTTAGCACCACATTTCACGAATTAACAAACAAAATTAGGCACCTCGACTCCCCTTAAAACTCAAAACTAACACTCGATTAGAGAACGTTTTATCGTATATTTAATTAAGTCAGTAAAAATTTCATGTTCGTTGAGCAAATAACCTGGGTAGTTTTCAGTTTTTTCTTTACAACGTATGGTTCACAATGAGGTGGTCGTCAACTTCCGAGGGTAATGCATTATAAAGTAAATGAAATAGCCGAAAACTGAATTTAAAATAATAGTTTAATTATTCAAGCTACCTATTTCGGTCATAATTTGGATCCTCGTCCAATAGTTTATCCTCATATTTATATTTTGGGTGCGAAACGGCATCTAATTGTATAGAATTATAATATACATTACTTCTTTCAGATATTAAATCATCGTGGTAAAATAACGCAGTGACAGTCGATTAAATTACTAAACTGGATTGCTCTTTATTGTTATATTTCTATTGAATTACTTGTGAGTCTTAAACGAAAAAAATTAAAATTAATAGGTTATGCGATGATACCGAGTAATTTATATGACGTTTTGGGCTCTTTCTTAATTGTTTTTAAAGTAAAACTCAATAAATTTTAGAAGCGATGTTTACTTGTGATGGCGTAACTTAGCTTATAATGACAATACTAATGAAGTATTGCTATATTTTAGTGGATGGGTGTGCACGGCACTATGGAAAATTCATTAAACTTTCTTATATATGGATTGTTATTTCCGAGGTAAGTCTCGCGTAAAGGTACTAATATTGAGCTCTGCATATTTGAATGACTTATCGAAGCCGATTCCGCCAGCTGTGTTGAAGTAATGACAGCACTGCTAGATCAACTCAGGGCGGGGCTGTCTGCCGCCGGAATTACATTAATTATGGAGACTCGGGCTCGTGCTCCCTAACCTGCTTGTCTCCATACATGGTGTCCATTAGCCGTTATAATCGCTGGCATTTTTTCGAGACTCCTTATCCAAACCGCTCTTTTCATCAATAAGAAACAGTACCGTGGAGCTCTTTCCCAAAATTCCCGTAACCGGTTCCCCATGACAGCTTGAATATTCAAGAAGTATTTTCACCGTCCTCTACTGTACATTTAAAAGTCTCTGGATTAACTAAGAACTGATGAAGGGATCAACAGAAAAAAAATCATGTTTTATTTTATAACAACTCACTTGATGCTCAACTTACATGTGGCGCATGGGAAATTCTACAGCATTGTTTGCATAGCTGCTGGACTGAGACGCAGTTCCTCCAGCTACCGGTCACCTTCTGTCAGGCGTTGACCTCCTGACAACCTTTACCATCAATTTGGGCGATTTGAAAGTGAGATGTTGGAGACGCGTCGTCCGTCTCTGCCCAGTGCTTTCTCCGTGCTCATCTCCAAGACCAGGTTGGGGCAAGGCCACCCACAAGACAAGACTTGGCAGTGGTCGACCTCCCTTTTACTACGGCCTTCATATGACGTCATTATGTTTCCTATATACATCTCAACCGTTCTTCCGCTGAGGGAATTTACTCCCCAAAGTCAACCAAGAACTGAATAGAAGTTTTTTTTTAAAAGAAAGTGTTGGTCTCACTTTGCAGTGGCAAATTCGTTTGCCGTCGACTTGAGTGATTATTTTAAAAAGGTGAACACCGCTTTGTTATGTGGTCGACGTGAACCTGGGAAGTGAGTCTCACCCACATGCTTACCAAAGTGATCATCGTTCCTGTGAAATTTAGTAGTTAAAACTGGACATGCGTCGTTATGTATTCATCGGAACAACTTTTTTTTACAATGTTACTCTTGTTACTAAATACAATGATGCATTTTGAGTCCTGGTTAAACTTTTATTTCTCTTATTTTAGAAAATCGTCTCACTTAAGTCACGTTGGATCAAAAAAAAATCGTTTAGTTATTAGAACTGCACGTGCTTGAAATTTTACCTATATTGTTCTGCGGCCAGTGTTCCGAAGTCTTGGACGTAAGTGGGAGATTTACGTATAAATTTAAAACATGACAGTAAAATGAAGTAAAGAAGGGCACAACGTTCCAGTCATTCTGAAAAATAGACCCATATGAATCTGGGTAAAACTAATATATTTTTTGTACCAGTTGAAATGTTCAATAGATATCTGATTTGATGATATTTTATATTTTTGTACTTTTTTAACTTTGTAAAGGAAGAGAAACCCTGGTTACTGTGTTGGACTCTGCTGAGATTTTATCGTAAACATTGAAACGTAAAAGGATCTGCGCGTAGCTATAGCTGATGGACCAACACAATTGTGTAAGTTGTAGGAAACGTGTCTTGTCCTTGGTGTGCGAGAGTGTGGTGACAGTAATGCGTTGATAAGCAGGGGCAGGCGTGACCAGGCTGGTTTACGCTTGAGTGGCGGCAGCTCCACGCGCCACGCGACGCTGCGCTGGATCAAATATCGCGCCGGCAACCTCAGACAAGCACAACCACCTCCCAAAGTCTCTCAAAACGCCGCACCGCTCTCGTTATTAATAAACAGGGAATATTCATTTTCACCTTATTCCAAATTAGAGAATTTAAATATCTTAAACGGATGTTAAATCTTTGAAGCGCCACACAGAAAGGGAGCAACTCACTTATGTAGAATGTAACTAAGACACCTCTGATAGTGTTTGCTGAATTTCTTGATCATGGGATTCTCTGTAGTTGCGTCTACAGTAAGGCCAATCAGAGTTCAAGAACTGAAATTTTCAATTAACCTCCCCTTTCCCATTATATTTGTTAGACTCAGATCCGAAAATCTATTTTAGTTGGTGGGTGTGCAACATTTCCAAGCATATGATTACGTCTATCAAAAAAATAAATAGAATGCATTGGGATGTTTGACCGTTTAATGTTGATGATAAATAGATAATAATAAACCCTTTAACCCGTTTAATGTTGCTGATAAATAGATAACAATAAACCCTTTGACGGTCACGGTTTTAAAAGATCAATTTATTTCAAAACGGTATACTACCATATCCATTCAATTATACTTAAAAATAGTTCTATTTTAACAGCATTATCAGTACAACACTTTGTTAAATTTTTAAATACTTATGTTACTCAACACGTAGTCTGGCCTAAACTGGCGAAAGCATCGGTATAATTCTTTCCTGATGCCATAAAAGGATGAATGCATATCTTTCTGACAGAAGAGTCGGCACAATAATGTTAAAAATGTACCACGTTAAAAGAATGAATCAGCTTGTATTTACTGAACCATTTCAGCCAGCGACTAAAAACGTAGTACTTCCTGTACTATTGCTTAAATATCTCATCAGTAATGAGCAACATGTGTTTCAATAATTGTATTTCCATTCCTAAAATAAGCATGGAATAACAAAACGAGTGTATCAGTCACACTGATAAGAAAAATTAATTTATTTTTACCTTTACAAATCTCCACACCAAAGTTCTTGAAATTAGGACTCTTATGGTCAATTGTCAAGCTCTGTGATTGTATAAGAAATTTGCATATTCAGTTCAAATAATTCCATCACAAATATACTTTAATAGTATATATAAGGGTAGTGATTTACCCGAGTGTCCCGGCAAGTCCCTGTAAAAAGACACGCATAAACAGGGCACTACGACGAATGGTCTTGTCACGCAGCCAACAACGAATGAAGCCAATTGAATTGCCTGTGCTAAATTTGGGGTATTTAATTTAATGAAGTCATAAATTGAAATTCAATGAATTTAAGATTTAGATTTATGTTTCCATTAGTGGCCGAAAGAGAAAATTGCGTCATCAAATACATACAGTTATTTACTAATTTACTTTTATTAATGTAATTTATTATTAACTCAGGGCGTGATATTTGACTTGCAAAGATAAAATCCGTAAGTGGAAAATAAAAAATTAAAACATAAGTATAATTTAAACAATTCTGTATGTATAGTACACTATGTATTAAATATTGTCTTAGCTCATTATTACTCTTATAACTTTGACAGTCTGTTTCCAATTTAAAATGAATTTTAGGTAGACATTTTTATGAATTTTATTTACATATCGTAATTGTAATTTGCATATGGATTGAATTAAATTCAATAATATAATTAATTCTTTTCGAATACGTGTCAAATATTTGAATGTAGGCAAGTGTTTCTAAAAAATGGTATATAACATCATCATTAAAGCATCATTTGCACTAAAATCGTTAAGCCTACAGAGATTAGTAAATCAATTTGATTACATTTTTATAATTAGTCCATGTAATTGTAACACATTAAGTTATTTTCTACTCTGCTGCGTAACAAAACAATTGCATTCGTATTCTTAGCCTACAGAATTGTTTAATTTCTACGAATCACTAAGACTTTCCTATACAATTTCTTGCAGGTCGGTGCTCCCGAAACAAGAAATTGATAGCAAATATTTTCGCTACACCCCTTTAATTTTAATGGATTTGCCAAGTGAATAAATATACTAAAATTAATGTTTGGTATCTACCTGAACAAGAAATTGGACAAACATCTACATTGAGGAATCGCGTGATTTCCAAGTTCTCCGCCCACTTTAATTGTGGAGCGGTCTGGTGCTTTCGTGTTGTATTGGATGGTAATTATGACAGCTGGTTTGTAATTATTGACGTTGCATCTTCGTTATACGTGGGAACTAAGAACATGATAACAGTCGATTTGGAAAAAAAACGTTGACTTTTTTTCCATATTGGTGATGCTCAGCGGAGCATGTGGTCACATTGACAGCACGAATCTCAAACCATCCTTTTTTAACCCAGAGGAACGAAGACTCACTCTGTTAATTTGTAGTACAAAGAAACTGATGACTTTTATGATTTATAATAATATACGTGCATTGTTTCTCATATCCTCGAAGGTGATCAGTGAACATAGTACTCGAGAGGCATTTAATATTTGTGTTCCTGCTTAATCCCGTAATAACTCTTATATTATCTCATAGAAAATGATAATTTAAGTTCCCGTTGTACAATTATTTCAAAACAGAACTGTAGCGCATTGCGAAAATTTGTGGAATCCAAAGATTCGACTGTACTCTCAGCTGAAGAATAAAAATTGAAATCTCGTCTGTTTTATGCAAAAATTTATGGATTCTATTCCAAAGATTCGACTGTACTCTCAGCTGAAGAATAAAAATTCGAATCTCGTCTGTTTTTATTCGTGATGGGTAACAGTGTACGGAAAGTATTTATCCAAATAACAATTTAAAAAGCATTTGAATTGTCAACATTTCATACAGAATGCGTTTTAAACCAAGGTATCCTTGACCAATTTCCTTGGTTCATTACACTCCGGTTGTCCTGAATACGAGTTCTTGGTATACCATGCAGCTATTTTAATATTTCATTCTAACCTCTATCCTTACAACTTTAATTTCTCTCAGAGTAATTTATTGTCCCTCATTTCATAATACCTGTTCGTTTCTATTTTAATATCCATTCATCAATAAGAGGCTGTGTTCCGTTTTACTTTATTTACATCTCTTCATTAATCCGCCATTTATAATGAAGTTCACTTGAAATGTGGAAGAAGGGTGTCTTGAAGGTATATATATATATAAATTTAAACAAAAAGTAGTTTCAGTGTGGCTTTTAAACGACTTTCTAACAAGTATTATATATGTATAATCTACTGGTCGCAACTAAATAAATTTCAGGCATTGAACCTGTTTGAGAAAACACTTGCAATAATTTCATTATATAACAACCCACAAAAAAATTTTAGAATTAAATTTTTTTCATCACAAATTGAAATAAAGTTTAAATATACGTTTTTATTATTGAAGGATATACTCTGTATGAAGCACTCTAGTAAATGGGCAGGGAATTGCGAAACTGTGGTGCTGATCACGTCTGTTAAATAAAGACTAGGATTCAAAAAGCGGAAGTTGGTAAATACTCATTTACAAACTGGAAAATAAATGACTGCAATAATGTTACAAAATTGTCCTTCAATTAAGGAAAAGCTCACAATCTATGCGCTCTTTGATGAATATTGGTCACTGAAATAAAGTGATAGTGATTCATAAAATCAATCTGATTCACACTGCGTAAACAATAAGCAAAAGTAATGTGTTACAATAGTTTGTCCTTGTAGTTCTTCATTTTCAGATACAATTATTCTTTTTTTAGGCCAGAAGATATTTATATATAAAGTAAATTTTGAAAATAAATGAGTACAACAGCCAAATTAGTCAGAAACAGAATTTATAAGAAAAACTTAGAACACATTAAAGACTGGTCGTTCCTTTCATTAAAACTTCCTTCGGTTCAAGTATCAATTAATATAAATTATTTTCTTGAGATACTTTTCTTTTCCTTTTCAAAATTTTGCTTCGATTAAAATAATTTTATTTATATTTTTAAAACTATAAATATTATTCAAGTTTCTGGTTTATTTAGAAAAATAATGTTATAATTTCATATCATATCAGTCATTGTGCAAGCTGCTCATTAATAGATTACATAAATACCTACATAATGCGAGAGCAGACTTGATATCATGGATATCATTGAATCTCATTCGCTACTAAGTCCTTACATTAATAATGCTCATGCATATGTACCTATAAATGTGCTAATTTAAATATAATCTGCAAAATGTATTCAGTTTTTATGGCTAACAACTGTCTTTACAATGCTATATATTCAGATATTTAGTAAACAGTGCCAAGCTATTGGCTAGTTCATGAAACCTGTCTACTTTTCTTCGTGCACATAAACTTGCGTTTGTCTCTATATCCGTATTGTTCAACAGAAATTCTAGAATATTCACTCTGGTACCAAAATATGTTTATGTATGATATCTGTTTGAAACTATCAAGTATCCTGAATGTTTAATTATGGCCTGTATTACTCGTATGAGTATCATCCCTATGGACCATATTCAAATGGTATCTATTATATTCTTTAGCATAGATCCACTGAATTTTCAACTCTTATGGGCGATTAATTGTTTTTATACTCGGAGACCATTAAACTGTGAATGAAACTTAACTCTTAGGAACGAAAAAAGTGAAACATGACACATGGTGAATAATAGTAATAAAACAAATAGGCTGGATGTAGGTTGGTAAGATGGAAGGCCAACGATTCCTGTTGTATAAACTCGGTCACATTCAAAGATTAAGTAATAATACAGCGATAAATTATGTCAAGACAAGGTAGATGAACTTATAAACGGAAGTGCTCAATTATCATTACATAAGTCGCACTTGGAACACCTTCCCTGAAAAAGTAATGAAGAATTCTCAGATTAATGTTTTATATCTTCAGGATAAGACTCAGGATCAATCATATGCTGTAATGAAGTTAAGAAAATTTATACGGTTATGAGAAAAATTATTGTCTAGGCGCAGAGTAGACTAAATAACAGAAACTTAATTAGGACCTCAGAAATTTATTTTATTTTCTTTCTTATTAAGTGGGTTTTTATCTCTGACGACCACTGGGACTCGCTCAGTTATGTACTTCTACAGGTAGTAATGATAAGTATGAATTTTGGGTTTATTTATATCGATTAGACAAAATTATTAAGTAGTTTATTTAACATTTAAAAGTAAATACGAATTTAAATAACAGTTTTTCAATTAAAGTAGCTTGTGATCTTTTCTCATAAATAATATATCATGGTGTGATATAGGAAAAATTAATATCGTAGCAAATATGTGACCAAGTTTCTGTAATCTAAAGTTTATTTAATTCGCTTATCTGTAGTCCTGAATATAACTCAATTTCTTCTTTTTCTTTGCCTTCCAGAGATCACTTTTACACAGACTCACGCATAATAAAACACTTTGCTCTGCTTTTATTGTCTTATTCAATTCATTACCTATTTTTACTACTTGTACTCATTGTTTCTAAAAAACATTTCTTTGTCGGTGCCTGCTCAGCTACTGTCTCATCCGACAACAATTTGCTCACTTCTTGAAGCACGTCGGATTTAAGTACTTTTTTTTATTTCATCACGACTAAAGAAATCTTACGCTGTATTAGAACGGTGTCCGCTCAGCTACTGCGTGACAGTGACTCTCCGCCAAAGGACACCTGCCATAAATTACGACAAGGTTCTCCGCCTCCGGACACCCCACTTTACCGAGTCTGGCCCCTCAAGACGTGGTAAAAGACTCCACTCTGCTCTCTTAATTTTGCCTCATTACAAGGTATAACAATTTCTTAAGTTTTGTTGTACTTCATAATACGTTATTCTTAATCGCAAGTTCCTTAACTACTTTTACGTAAAGTTCAGGATGAATCTGTTAGGTAGGATGAGAGGTTCACGTCCGTAGAGCTGAATGTTTGGGTGCCTGGGAAGCCCGAGGCCCGACGGTTCCCGCCGGTCCTGACCTCTGGCGGGAGGTTCACACACCGCCGCGGGCCGCGCGTGAACTCGCCAATTATAATAGAGACGGACAGGTGCGTGTGACGAAATACCACATAAAGGAGCACCCTTTCTCTCAATGCCCCACTCAGCGGAGATTTTCCTTTCTGTTCCTGAACCCTCGTCTTGAAGGGTCTTGGAACGTTCTGCAACCGAACCTTCACCAGGTCCATGGTACCTTTTACAAGCACAACATTACACTATCTCAAGAAATTACCAACAACTTTGTTGAAATGACATTAAGTGCATCTTAGTATGGTAAGTTGTTTTCTTCACGCGAATATTGATTTCTAGCATCCCAAGAATTAACATTACACACATTTTTCAATTTTGAAAAATGAAAATGTGTCAAACGTTTCGATGATAGAATATGAAGAGAAAGGAAGGAAGAAGGGGGAAACAAATCTATTGTTCAGAAGTGAGTCAGCTATGAGACAATCGTGGGTTCCAAATTTACTTGAGTGTGTGCCAGCAGTAAAATTTCTCGCTATAAAATTGGTATTATTAGGGTTGTTTAATATCTTCACCGTAACGATCGTTGAACTGAATTTAGCCTCAGGCATGCACACTCAAGATGATTCCAGTGGTCTGCATATATTTTTGTCATTAGAATTTATTATACATACAGGAAATACAACGCGCATTAATCTTGTTAGCCTCATTTTATTTTTGGCGTTTGGGTGTGGTAATGTTAAAAGAGCGGTCGTCGTCTCTGGCGCCTTCCGTCTCTCTCCTTCTCTCGCTCCCTCTCACAGCGCAGACTTCATGCGAAATTGCCGCCATTGTCATGTAGTACGTCATGTCTGTGCCAGCAACTCCATTAAAACGAGGATCAAATTGGAAAAGAATAAGGCAAACACGACTGCAGGCCGTCACGCGTTCCTTATATGTACGGTAGTTAAACCGCATTTGCTCGTGCGCATCGTGCTTGGCAATGAGCTACATGAATTGCGAATAACCTTACGCAGCTTTACGTGTCTCGCATCGTTTTCCAGGCTCTCATCTCTTCGGTATAAATGCATTGTGAGAGAGGGCGATTCTGCCACAAGCATTCTCGAAAGACAATCGGACTGCAGTGGATCTACTGACATTTGGAAACTTGGCTTCGCTTTACACTTGCAAGAATTTGCTGCAATTTACTTCTACGCAATGGGTGGTTCAATACAGTCTATAGACCAGCGGTTGGTAACCTCTTTTAGTAGTCGGGAATCAATTTTTATTAATATTCTTAGAGATCAAATAATTAATTTCAGAAATGAAGGAAGTAAAATAGGAAGTTATTACATTGAGACCATCAATAAATTACAATAATACTCAATATTATACGTTAATTAAATATATACAAATCATTATGCAACTACCCATGTATGTATATATTTATATTTTTGATTACTTACAAAAATAAATAATCGATCAACCGATCGATAGTGCATGACGTATAACCTCGCTTATACTGAGGTTTTCCGCCAGTTTGTAACGGACGACGTGTAGAAAAAAGCAAATATTTTGTATATTAACAACGTACTTTGTACGGAAAATAAGGATATTATAAAATAGTGTATAAGTACAAGGAATATAAAAATGTTTATATCCTTTTTAAATAGTTTTTACATCTGATAATGTATAAAGCTTTTTAATAATTGAATTATAAACAATATATTGATTGATTTGTGTATTATTAGGATGAATATGGCAGTATAACTGCCGAAAGCTACCTCTTTTAAAATATAATAACTTGAAAAACAGAGACCAAAGGAGTTTTTATTACCCATTACATATGAAATTAACATAAATATAATATAAATAATAATGCATGTATCAACAAAACTTATATTTATTGCATACGAACATATTACGTATAATTTAATTTTAATGCGAGTTTGACATTACAGTTTTCAGCTAACTCATTGTTTTTTCTCCAAATGAGCATCGCAAAAATTGTATCAGTAATTCGACTAAAACTACTTCATGTTTGAAAACAAAAATTCCCATTGATATGTAGACTCATCCAGCTGCAGTAAAAATAACACATTTTTTTGAATTTCATTATTCAACTGCGATTCCATGTCGGTAGCTGAAATTTAAATTCTTCGGGTTACTGTTTTCTCTTATAGATGGACGATATTTATTACGCTTCCCAAGTAGCAGAATTCCTTAACTTCCATCAAAATATCCCTTCCCAATCTAACACCCTTTGTTATTCCACTGTTTCCCAAACTACACTCCATTACTTTGGTTTTCCTTCTATCAATCCTCATATTGAACTCTTTCTCCAGGACTCCGTTCATGCCACTTATTATGGTTTCCATGTCTTTTTCTGATTCCCTTAATTCTACAATATCGTCGGCAAAGCGTAAGATTTTATTTCGTCTCCTTATAGGTAAACAGTTAATTTTTATTTTTCTGTACTTTGTAATGAAAGTAATGTATCTGATTTACTTTTAAGACGCGATAAGGTTGAAATTGTCATTTTATTTCACGGCGAAATAACATTTTGAAAAATATCAAAACGATTTTATAGTAACAGTTTGAAACACTTTGAAGGGTATACAATACATCAAAATAAACCATTTTAATACTTAAGCTTTGGCCGTTCTCATAAGTTGTATAATTATTACTTTTTATAATTTAGATACTTGAATGCGAGCACTTCATAATCGTCTCGATGGCACCACGTTGCCGACCCCTGCTCTAGTCATTTCAGTACATGGTTTTCTTTATTAAAAGGGATGTTTAGACCAGCTGGGTAAACCACAGTGTTCCATTGTCTAGCCCACGTGAGGTAAAGCAGATGACGCTTCTTACGAGGTGGAAAAGCGAGGGAAAGTGGCTCTCTTCTTTTCTTCTTCTGGGACATGCTGTGATGTGCAGCATTGTTTCTAACAAGTATACAAAACAAAAAGAGGAACAGGGCCAAAATGCCGTACAACTCTTTCGGAGAAAGAGAGACGAACAACAAGGAAAACGCTGACTTCAGAGACAAGTCTAACAAAGAAACAGAGGAAGCGACTCCTGTTTTCCTAGAAGGCAACGAACGAACACCTGTAAATATTTCATTAGAGCCTGGAAGGTTATTCAATCAAACACCGCAGTTCAATTCATCTTTTTTCAGTTCTGATAACCGCGATTTTTTTGAAAAGAAACCGTGTGGTTTAATTATTATTTTGCATGAAAACGGTGGCTGACTCTATGTGTAAAAAATATAATATTTAATGTGTTATGAAATTTAAAAACAATTTGTTAATGAATATCAATATTTAATATAATTAAACAATTTTATAACAATTACATCAGATCTTGGGGGAAGAACACATAAAAATCGGTAGATATGAAACGATGGTAAAATTATAGCAGTTCCGGTTTAACGAGTTTTAAATTTGGTAGTTTACTGAGTAAAATTGGTTGAGACGTTTGTGTAAGGGTCTTCCATAAACGAAACTTTTCAATTTTTTTAAAAATAAAAATGATAATCCCTCTAATGTCTACGAAGAAAGTAACATGCTGTCGAAGATTGTAAAACCTTTCAATTTGTTATTCGGTTTGATCTGGTCGGTAAACTGTACTTCGAAGTGTCAAGTGATCTTGACCTAATCTTACATTATGCGTGATATGTTGCCAGCTGACGAGGAACATTATATTCAATTAGCGTTCGGGCCTCCATAAAACAATGCTATTAATTGGGCTTAATTGCCAGGCATCATTAATTACCCAGCCGTCCCTTTCTCGAGAACGGTACCAGCCTGAAACTGGTTGCGAATTGGTTGCGCCAACATCTTTAGCATCCGCCTGCTCTGTTTTTGAAAAATAATGGTTTGTTGTTAATTCCAACAGATTCACTTATAATCGCTGGCTGTAAATTTCGGAAGGTGATCCGCGGAGGTGGTGTCTCTTTTACTGATTTGCATTGTTCGCGTGCTTGCGGGAACTGGTTCGCTGCAGGTGGAGTCTGATCCGCGGAATTCTTGCCGGCGTTCGCAACTCAATCATCTTGTCTCGGCCAGGGGAACCAGGCCCATTTATCTCGCAGCTACTGGTACGCCTTCGCCTCCAGACTATTGTATCTCTCCAGAGAATGGAAATTATGTGATACGTCTACAATCTGCGCACATGAGATTTATTGCCTGCGCATACTATCAGGAATTCCTGATCTATTGGTAATATGCCCTGCACTTTTATAGCACGTATTCCTGCAACAGTCAATACATTAATACACTAGACGTTATCCCACAAACTGAAAGACAAAAGGAGCACTAATTTACGGAGCTCTGTCTAATATTACAGTACTATCTAGAGTAAGATTGAATAAAGAAGATCTGTTCTTGAACGAGTGACGTAACTCCCAAGACGTTCTAAAAGTTTATAATAACCTCCATTCGTCCTAATAGACAGTGAAAAATGTTTCCCAATTGATGGTTATCTGAGATTAAAGTCAAATTAAACATTGTAACACAGTGGATATTTAATTATTTGGTAATTCGTTTGTCAGCATGGTTGGCAATGTCGTCGGGTAACAGTAAATCACTAGTTGAAGTAACTAATAAAGCAGGAATGCAATAAAAGATAAGTTTACTACAGTACTTCCCCCAAGTACTGTACATTCATAGTTCTCTTCCAGAGGGATCACTTTTAGCTACAGGGGCGTGTAAAAACTCATTTTATGTTTTCATATTGCCTAAATCTATTACTGTAGTCAAATACAACCTAGGCTAAAGACGTCAACATAGTAGGTGTGATTTTGATCCATTTTCGTTGGTCTGAGAACAGACCAAAATTCTGTCTTCAAAATATTTATAAAATCCTCAATTTTTTAACTACAGAGGCCTATAGTTAGAGGAGTTCCAAAATTGCAAATAAAGAGATCTACTGGTAGGTCTTGGTGACACGAAGAGAATCAGCTTGCTTATTTGTTCAAGTTGAGTACAGACTTCAAAAAGTAGAAGTTTGTTAATATTTTCATTATTTTCACATATATACAGAATGGTTATTACAGTTAATTTAATTTAATACTTTACCTGTGATGAATGTCACTATCAAATGCATAACACTTTATTTGCTTTTACAAGTGAGCAATTTTCTTTCTTTCTTTCTCCATGGCTCTACAGCCCATCTAGGGCCTGGGCCTAACGAGTCGACGGCGGACTGTCATCTTGCATGACACATTCCGAGTTTGGAACGACACAAGTGAGCAATTACTAATTATTAAAATTTACCCAATTTACGTTAAAATCGTATCGACGATCCAAAGAGGTTTATTATTTCTCAGGGAGTTAGCTCTCGGCCAACGACGCGAAAACTTTATAATTTAAAAAAATACTTAGTATTATAGATCAATAATATAGGCTACCTGTATTCACTTTATGAGATGTCGATGAGAGTATGTGACACGAAAACTCTTAATCAAAAGGTTTTTTAAATTTTTTTTTACATCATTAAAAAATTATAGATTATGGCAGCTTCGGACACTGAGGAACAATTGTGCCAAATTTGGTCCAATTCGGACCAGTAATTTGGACGCCTATAACTGTGACATATACTGATGTACTGCGTTTAGGTATGTATACAAAATTACTTGGGCTTATGTTCATACCTAACAATGTATCTTTCACATTCCATGGATCTCTCCGGGTGTATCTTAGTACAAATAAAATAGTACTGAACCAACGAGCTTCTTAACAAGATCCTAAGAAGGTATTTAAGAATCGAGTCATGTTCGTTACCTTTTTGTTTTTACGCGGCTTTGTAATATAGGCACACCCTATTGTTTTCTCGGAAACATTGATCAGTATAAATATATGAGCACGTATTTTTGCGCATGATTTGTTATCTACCTTTTTATCTGATACCGTAGATATCACCATACATTTTATTTATTATATCTATTGTAGCAATGTTAGTTATTTAATTACATCACTGAAACTGTAGACGCAAGGAGTGTAGTCTTCAATGAGTAGACCAGTGGAACATAATATTAATGCTGAAAATAGTAAATTGAAAGATGAGAGCGAAAAAATGCAATATTCGAGAAACTTGTTTGGAATGTGATAATGGTGTCAGGATTAAACTAAATTAGTATGAATGGATGAATATTCATTTTATTGAATGTGTATAATACAGTTTTTACAGTTACAGTTAATGTACATAAATTCCATATTGATAACTTCAATATTGTTTATTGTTTACAGAAAGCAATTAATGATCGATATTGAGTACTCATTTCTAGATGAAGACTGCGAATTATATTATACTTCTTGTGCTTTTTGAATTTTCCGTAGCATTTTTGTGCGTAGATGAAGTAGCACCTAATCTGCTCGTCCATTGAGACGGTTTCCTATATTCAACTTTATAATTGATTATAGTCCGGACTGTAATATATCACACAGGTTTTGAATAAAAGGTTCTGCAGCAGCGCATTTCAAATTTGGTTAGAATTAAATTCTTAAAACGAATTCTAGAAATTTCTTCTTTAAATGTGATATTTATTTTATTTGTGTTCGTATACGAAGTGTTAAAACATTTTGAGTATTCATTGACAAATTAGTATGTATAAAAACTATTATGGTCATCGCGTTATTAGCAAATTTGTGCAAAAACTTATTAAAATCTATCTGTGTGTAATATATATTTCCCATTTAGTTCTGTGTTTCTTATTCACGTGTTCTTCTGTGTATTTTCTCTATGCTATTACATAATAGTCAGAAGAAGTAGCGAGTTAGTCAAGCTATTAAATCATTTCTACGTAAATGTTGTGAAACATGTCGCTTCGGAATCGTATTCATGTTGAAATGCTCATTTCCTGGTGACTCCCGAGCGGATCACTGCAGAAACTAATTGCAATAGTTATAGAATCCGGATTTAAATGTGTATTCGCTGACCGGTTCTGCGGATGTTGTCAGTAGTAAATCTGCTGACCGCAGCGGCGCTACGCACTGAAGTGTCCCGGATTCGAAGCCAGCCCCACAAGGCCACTCAGGGTGCGTGGATTCCCTTCCTCACGAGATCCGCATAGCGCTTCGACTGTCCGTAAATAACGTATAACAGGATACGGAGATAATTGCCTTGCCAACCTGCGTGAAATGAGCGAGCCAACATCAAAGCTTCGACTTATCAATTTATAAAACTTAATGCGGCAGGAGAAAATTCCCTGTCATCGTGACCCCGGTCAGTCTTTCAATTTCGTAAAGCGTTTTGGTAGAAAAGACTTGGCGACGTCAATTTATTATGTGACGCCAAACTACGGAATTATAGATTTTTAAATTTATTTTCCGTCAATCAGCTGTTTAATAAGGTTTTTTTTACTGTAACTAGATTAAAGACAAAAATGTTGCCAGCCTCAGTTTAGGTTATATTTTACAGAAAAATGTCTTAATTGATTTCCGACCTCCTGTGGTGTAGTGGCTAGTCTCTAGTTGCTGCCTCACAACTCAGGGCTCCCGGGTTCGAATCCTGGCATGTGCTTGGATGTTTGTGTGGTCATGGTCGCGAGGACCTGGATTAAGGCTGATGGGGAATTGATACACTGACCACGTATCACCCGAAATTCGGAATGTGTCACGCCAGATGACAGTCCGTAGCCGCTTCGGTAGGCCTAGGCCCTCAAGATGGGTGCTGAGCCATTGGAAGAATAAGAAGATCTTCATTGATTAGCAATACGCTTCAGCGGTTTGAAAGTTACTATTCTTATTTTCTCGTCCTCACTCTTTGACTTCCGATCGTCTCAAGTACAAATTTTGCTTTTACTGTAGAAAAATCAAGGCAAATTAGTAAGTACTTTTAACGAACTGATTGGATTCCTAATAGCCCTTAGGTGTAACACATCTGCGATTCAATAATGTAGGCCCATTTTAGTATACCTGCGGTTCACCACTTTCAATTTTGTGAATGAGAGCTTAATTCAATATGATTTTAATCAATAAATGTGAAAATAATTCTACGTCATTTTCACTAAAGCAAACCTGCTTGTCTCGAATGATCAAATTATGTGTGAGAAGTATATAACAAAAAAAAAGTGTATAACGATGAAGAGCAATTTACGTCTTTTGTCGAGATACGGCTACATTTTGGAACTCGGTGTCCTGAATTGTTGCAGAGGTATGGGTAGCTCACGTGAATTGATGTGTTCAAGTTGTCCTTCATAATAAGTATCAAAAACGATATTTTGCTAGGTCTTCACTCAGAATCGTTAAATGTTTTCTTTTGGAACGTAGAAGCATAAATTACTAATTCTTGTTCATTCTCTTAATGGAAAAATGGTGTTTCATTCCTGTTTACTGCCATTTATATTATTTCTAGTAGAAATATAGGAATGGAGAAATGTCGACCGGACCAGGGACTCGAACCCATGATCTCTCGATTTCTAGCCGGCGGCTCTACCAACTGAGATAATCCGAGTCGACGTCGTCCTAGAACCAATTCAACATCTCTCCATTCCCGTAAACCTAAGCTACCAATTCACTAATCACAATCTTCACACCCTAATTCTAGGAAATACGTGAAGAATAGACTTTGCGCTAATTGATCACAGGTGCATTGAATTCTAAGTAAGTGGAAATACTTCAAATAAAGCTCA
The DNA here is from genome assembly GCA_034510155.1 of Eucriotettix oculatus. Taxonomy (NCBI): domain Eukaryota; kingdom Metazoa; phylum Arthropoda; class Insecta; order Orthoptera; family Tetrigidae; genus Eucriotettix; species Eucriotettix oculatus. The sequence continues at coordinate 62,894,235 of CM067377.1, forward strand.
GTAAAGCATATAGTAATTTTAGTAGAAAGATAGGAATGGAAAAATGTCGACCGGACCAGGGACTCGAACCCAGGAGCTTTATTTGAAGTATTTACACTTCCTTATAATTCAATGTACCTGTGATCAATTTGGGCAAAGTCCATTCTTCACTTATTTCCTACAAACCTCCCGGGAGGTCGAGGGTTCGAGTCCCTGGTCCGGTCGACATTTTTCCATTCCTATCTTTCTACTAAAATTACTATATGCTTTACTGAGCTTCATTTAAAGTATTTCCACTTTCTTATATTATTTCTCTTAGGCCTACACGATATTTTTAATCGCAATATTGCTGATATTGTTATGGGTGAAGATAGGCTACATGAGGGTAATCTTAGTAGTAGCAACACCCTTCTAATAGCATAGGAGGAAAATTTGAAATGAAAGATATGAAATGGAAAAAAATGAATGGAAGTGTCCCGGACGGTACTTTAAGGATCCTTCCCGATATTCTCTTAAAGGTGATGCAGGGCAATCCATAGAAAAACTGCATCAGGAAGGTCGGAATCATCATGTAACTCTTACCCTATGTCGAAGTCAGTGTTGCTTCCTCTTGTATGCTTTTTTTCTAAAGTCAACCCTACACATAATTAGCGTTAACAGACTAAGAAGATAATTTCAGCCACATTTGGTAACGAACAGCCAACTTAAGTAAACAGAGCAAACGTAATACGGGTGATATATTTCCTACAAATAAAATTTTTATCTCAAAATAACGAATTATTTCCATTTCCAAAATGATCACACAGATTTCTATAACACCCAACAGGTTTTAGCAATTATTATAGTTCGCGATAATTATTTTCCATCAGTAACCGTTCTAAACACGGAGAAAATAAAGTGGCAAGAACTAACTGAAAATACATTCATGCTATTATTTAGTGTTGTAGGAGCAAGTAAAGCAGTTATAATGAACGTTTCCAAACTCTGTTTCATCATTAGAATATTAATACTTGGGAGCACATATAAATCTTTATCACGTTTTATATAAAATATGTTGCTGTTGTTGTATTCAGTCCTTATATTGGCCTGATGCAACCCTCCATGCTAACCTATTCTGTGTAAGATTTTGCATTTTTAAATAACTACCAAATCTTACACCCTCCTTAATCTGCTTAGCGAATTCCATCCACAGTCTCCCTCTTCTGTTCTTACCCCACACATTACCCTCTAATGCTAAATTTACGAGACCCTCATCTCTAATAACATGACCTATTAATCTACCTCTTCTCATGATAAAAGTCCTCCATATTGTTCTCTCTTCTCTTATTCTGCTTAGAACTTCCTGGTTAGTTACACTATCCACCCACCTGATTTTAACATTCTTCTATAGCGCCACATTTCAAAGGCTTCTATCCTTTCCCTTTCTGCAACTCCTACCGTCCACGTTTCGCACCCATATAACGCCACACTCCATACGAACGTTTTTAGTAATGATTTCCTAATATTAGCACTGATATTAGCCGTGCGTAAGTTCCTTTTTTTTGTGAAAGCCAACCTTTTTCCATCCCTGGCTATTATGCTGCCCATATAGCAGAATTCCATACTTCCTTCCAAATATCCCTTCCACTATTACCCATACTACACACCATCACCTTGGTTTTTCCCTCGATTAAATCCTCATGTTGAATTTTTGTCTAGGACCACATTCATGCTAGTTACTATGTTTTCCAAGTCTTATTCTGACTCCTCCAATACCATCTACAAACCTTATTTTTTTCGTTGCAGTTTGATTCCTTTTTCATACTCCGTTTTAAGTTTCTTTTTTCGCCTGTTGTATATATAGGTTAAACAGACTGAATTATTGTGTTACTCCTTTCTTTGATTTCTTCTTTCTTTTCTTGCCCTTTTCTAATGTTCGTGTCCTTATTGGAAATATCATATATATTTACTAAAAAAATGAAGAGGAGAGCAACAAAATTCAGAGTAATTACGGTTAAGTGAAAAGTCAACATACATAAAAATTGAATAAAACGTTAAATTCTTTCCTTTACAGCGCTATGCAGTCGAATAGCTATATTCAATTGAAAATAATGCATATATTCGATCTGTTTTAGCAGCACAAAATCTGGTACAGCACTATTTAGCGTGCCAAGGCTATGCAGAAAACGATACTAACGCAAAATGCGAAACGAACTCAGTGGTAAGGAGATTCGTTCGTATTTTATCATATATCATAGCGAAACTGCAAGCGCACTCACGCTTGCTCATGAATATCTGCAAACTTCGATGGCACTTCGTTCAGGAATGCGATATTATTACCTGCAGGGTCATATCGAGGACTCATTTGGAACTAATCCGATTTGCATAAAATCTGACGAGATCAATATCGTGGGATGTTAATTGTGTGCCGAACGAATCGACAATAGAAACTGAACTATGAACAACAGTCAAACCAGAACGAAGGTGCGTAACCGTTGCGTAATTGTCTAACCTACTTATTCTGCATGTAGCCGTACCTGCAATTACAAATTACGCACGTTTAACCCACTTACGCACCTTGAATAACAAGCGTGAAAAGCAGCGCGATAGTAGTCCGCCAATCGGAATTGCGTCATTAATCACCGGTGTCGGGCTCTTTTAATTTGCAATTAATCAACAACAGCGGCTTTTAATTGCACTCGCTCTTCTATTACAATCATATCCTTTCATAATAAATTGAAGGTAATAAGAATTTTCGAAACTGCGAGCAGCAACGGTCTGATGTGTATCTGGAAATGTTTTCTTTTTATGGCTCTCGTAAACAATTCCCTTTCGTAAATCGCAATCGCTAATCAAGGGTTTAAATATAATTATAACGATATGCTAATTGATCTGTCGATTAGATGAAATTATTATATACAGTGTAGGCACCACCACTCATTACCCCACGAATTATGATAAGACTCTAATCCTTCTCGTCTCTGTAACCATCGAAACTTCACTGCCGTTGTGCTTCCGATTAAGAACGTATTACGATTAGACGTCTTGCGATTATTGGGTTCATCCACTAAATATACTTAACAACTGTTTCCTCGAATTCATTCTAACTACCTGATCTGTTAACTAATTTCACTCAATTGTCCCCAATACTCAATTCTTTACTAACGATCCAATTTATTTACCTTTTGACTAACTGCGCGAACCTCTCTTTACCATGGAATCATTTCCAGAAATTGTGAAATATACATTTTTCCGTTAGTATAAATCATAGATTCTAGAAAATTGATTGTAAAAAAAATCATTTAAGCATATACATTGTGATCTGACTTGCGCATTGCTGCAGCATCACCTATTTGATTTATACATTTTTTCACATAAATATATTTCATGTTTCTATAATTACAAACTCGCATCACAGAGGTCCCGGGTTCGATTCCCGGCATGGACCTGGGTGTTTCTGTTTTGTTTTCACTTAGCAAACTGGACTGAAGTAGCAATTCAGATAGTCGCTAATGGCCTTTGACATATTAGTGTGACTATAAACAACTGTATATCAAGAACTGGTTGCAGTTTTAACAGTTGGAACTTTTATTAAAACAAATAATTGTTCTCCCATATTCTCGTAGAAAGAGTGAGAAAGTTTTATTTATTATATATTAATTAAGTAACAAGTCATTAAAATTAATATTCGGGACATTATATTAGATTTTCAATAATAGCACTATTCATTATTTGAGTAATTGGCAGGATTTCTAGTTAACAAAATTTCAACTTTCAGCATTAATGAAGAAGATGATGAAACACCCTCTATAATGGGTGGTCGTTGTCAGTACGATCATTATAAATGGACAATGAAAGATAATTTCGAATCGAAACGTACTTTGAGATGTGTATTTGATCACGATCTCACAATTGAAATCACAGCCTGCAAAGTTGTGTTGAGTCTTAAGATTTATAACAGAGGCACACATATATAATTAAATTCTTGTAATCGAAACAATCTATCAAACTCTAAACAAAGTCGACGACGCTGAATTGAAATACACCCGAGGGTTATAATCCACTTTCTCCTTGATTTAATTAAGTTACTCAGATCAGGTTCCGGTTCGACGACGAATACTTAACATGCTTTGAATATCGGAACGAATTTGAAAGCGGTGTTTTTGTTTAGTGTGTTTGGAAACGTCAGCGGATCTCCTCTGAACTTCATCAGATAACGTCCTTCCTTTTCCTTGTTTACTAGTCGTCTCACTTAGTAACTTAGTTACTAGTCAGCCTTAGAAAACAACGTTACATCCTTACAAAGATAATAATCTTCACCCAAAAAAATTTAAAATATTTGTGAGTTGTCTTGGAAGTGAGATATGTAAGGACGTTTACATCGAATATTTCCCTCAGAAAACTGGAATAATACCAAACATGTTTTTGGGGAGCTGAAATCAGTCACGATATATTTTGAAGCTCCAAATCCCAAAAATTAATTGCGGCTCTAAATATGTACTCCAAACAGTTCTTACGGTGAAATTTTTCATAGTCAGTTTTGGTCGTTTTTGGAAATGGATTCCAAGTGGCATGTGATATGGAACTAATTTATATTATCTGAATCTTATTTGTTACTCTTTACTCGATGATGACTCGTCTGCCTTCTTGTTCAGTAGGAATGTGGACTGCGTTCACTGGATACTGCTTCATCTACTCCATACCTAAAGTCCCAAATACATAAGTCTTGATGAATCTATGCTTGACGATCTCTCCTCGTGACAATAGCAAGCTTAACAACTGCTTCGTCCATCTCATTCTAAATGCATAATCTTCTCTTAGGTTCTTCTTCTTGGGCTCTACAGCGCATTGAGGGCGTTGGCCTACCGGGCCGACTGCGGACTGTCATCTTGCAAAACACATTCCGAATTTGGAGTGATACGTGGTCAGGGTATCGGTTTTTCAGCAGCCTATAATCCCAGTCTCCGTGGCACAAACATCCAAGCCCATAGCAGGATTCAAACCTGGGACCTGCGTATTGAGAGGCAGCGACGTTATCTACTAAACCACAAGAGGCCGGCTTCTCTTACCTAATTTCTCTAAATTTTACCCATTACTCAGATTTGTACCGTTTCCCAGTAGAGATAACTAACTAAAACTTCTCGCTACCTCAGTATCATTTTCAGAAACTGTGCAGGATCATTTCTCCTTGAAAACGACCCCTTACCTATTTAAATTCAGTATACATTATTCCTCCAAAAACCAGCTACATTTCCAGGTGAATAATGTACTAGCTTATGGGAAATAACACATCAAAATCCGTTACGTTTGATGAAAAAAATACTTTGAACAACAATATATTTGAACCAATGGAAACCAGCGAAGCTGTATTCATATACGTCGTTGCATTTGTATTACTATTTTCTAAGTTGAACAATCAAGGAATATATCCTAAATAAAACGTGTGTCACCATTCAGCGGTTCCACTAATAAACATTTTAGCTAACAAGTAAACATCAGCACAGGTACGATGTTTTATATTTTTCAACACATTAGTTACATCATTTCGTACACAGTTTTTGGATTTATTCCGGTAAAATAGCAAGTAATCAAATTTCTCATGGTATTTAATGTTTTAATGGTTTCAAATAAACGTTGTTTAATTAAAAATTATTTATCCCATAATTAAAAATTATATATTCACTTTTCGACCTCTATATTTTAATTTTGATTATTTCACATTTTACAAAAATTTACTCCTGAACGTATGAATTTTAAATTAATTTATTAAGTTATGTAATATACATCATCTATCCATTCACAGATTTATGTGAAAACTTTTTATTTAAACATAAAGTTTTACGATTCACTTATTTTATCATTTCTATATTTTAATTTTTATACACATAATGATGATTTGGAACTGTAATAGTCCTTCCGATCTGATAGAATAGATAAATCTAAATCAATTAATTCTTAGGCGTGTATTGTACGTAATCTTCTTTCAATTAATAAATTGAAGATATATAACTTCTGTCTAATCAATCAATTTTTTAAAAGTTTTATTTAAATATTATACAAGTATTATTGTCTAACTCAATTTCTTGTTTTTTTTCCTTTAATATCGGTAACTTTATTATTTTATTTAAAATATTACAGTTGGAGCCATATATCATAAATACATGTATTAGTTATAACAGAGTGGTTGTCACTTCTTTACACCTTCATTTGAATTTGTGTACGTTTTCATTTCAGGTTTCTGTTCCTTTCTGTTCTCATTTCCTATAGCGCTTATTAACTATGTTTATGACGGTTCCTGTAAAACCTAGACTGGATAGATCCATAATTTTCTAGAACAGTAAAATGTGATTCTTTATACTGTTTTTAGTCACTTCATATACGTAATGTATTTGAGAAACGTGTTAATATTTTTAAGGTGGCCTAAATTTGGTCTCAGTTGCACGGAATATGCATTCTACTGGCAGTTAATGACGATGCAGAAAAAGGATATAGATCTGAAATAAGCTGGTGCGTTCCCCCTGAATGTGTAGAGAGGAAAGTTGCGACGATATATCCGGTCCCAATATAGCGTCAGAAGCTAGTGAATCACTACTGCTGCGTTGAAAGGAAAACTATTTGCCAATTGGATGTTTCTCACGGGATAAAATTTCCGCTTCCTGTTAATATCAGAGCATTTGCCTCGATTTTTCATTTTTCATGGACGGCAGGGTTCTAAGACACTCACGCGCCGTTTCACGCCTCACTGAATATCTGCGAAGTTACGGCTTCATCGCTGCCATGTGCTTTACTGCATTTTTCAGCACGTTTTCTGGAGACCGGAGACCTTCGGAAGCGCGAGAGAGAGATAGCCGGTTTGTGATGTATGATAGCAATCTACACCGCGAGGGACCACACACGCCTATCCACAGCCAAGTAATGTGTATAATCTCTCATATAAATTGATATTTGATACAAATTGGCTGCGCGCCAATTACGATACACACACCTGTATAGCGCGGAGCATATTTCATGGCTGCTTGCGGGGGCGTCAGACCCATCAGGCACAAAACAGCGCCCGTTACCGTACACACCAACGAATCCAGCTTCCTCCAACAATTAACACTCTAGTCAACAGTATTTCTTCTTTAATACATAATCCAGAATAATCGTTCTCTACACTGTCATACGAATCTTCCTCTTTATTTTACCTCATAGGTGGTTGACCCTCCCGTTACATTTTCGACGCCAATTACTTAATTACAATGGAATGTAGGCAACTTATTTATCATACGCTTTTTAAAAAAATTTAAAACCAAATTTAGAGAATGAAAAGAATTTATTATGTCTCTTTATCAGAAACATGAAAATTTAATATAAAACCGCAAACTTAAATTGTAAAGCAAATATTTCTTTTCCAGAAAGTTGTAACATAAGGTTGGTAAAAGACCCGAGTACTTTCTAATTGGCTATTTACATACGGATGCAACTTTCTATCGTGTTATATATCAGTTATTACTTTAATTTTCAATGAATAATTAAGTTACATGTATTTACTGTTTAATCTAAAACATTGTTAAAGGAAAATCCAAAACAAACCTTGACAATTTGGTGAAACCATTTTTAAAACAACATTGTTTTATGAAGCTTTATCTCAATATTATTGACAGTGGAAAAATTATTATTGTGCCCTAATATGAATAAAATTGTGTTGCGGAAAGGTTTCTTCCTTCTCGTGAAATTTATCTTCACAAGACCATTTCACGTTCCTGAATTATCACCGTATTCTTCTTTTTAGAATCATTTCCTTTAACTTCACTTCTTTCACTATCTCGTCACACTATTGCTTATTTTCTTTCAGCTATAAACTACCTAACTATCACCACGACGAACTTCGAAGCAGCTTCTGCATTTTTTGCTCCAAGGAGCTCAGCATGCAACGTTACATTTTCTTTTAATTTCGTCAGATTCTGAAGAACTGACCTTGATACTCCACTAGTCTTCCAAACAGTTGTTTGGAAAATACTGTACCCTTCCACTCACTAGACAAAAGTGGCACTCGGAATATTATCGTCAGCTACGCACGTCCATCGAGCTTGCTTTACGTCCGAAAGTCTTGGAATACTTACCCAAGCATTCAATTTTGACACATTTTTTTATCAGAATTTATGCTCTTTATATGTTGGCTAATACACTACGATGAAATGAATATTTACCGCATTCTTTATACTGAATTTAATTTGTGATCGTTTCTGGTCCTTGAATACGTTTTATACATATAAAAGTCTACTAGGACACAAATCGTTGTTACAACAAAAATACTAAAACCGTCAAGTAGGTATGAGAAATAAATTACAAGACAAGACTTTGTTTCGTTTATTTCAAGTAGCTGGCTCGGAAACGTTATTCCAGTTTATTCAACTAATTTTATCTAATATGGTATATACAAAATGCCAGCGTTTGAACTTGTTTATGTAAAAAAAATTACAATTGGTACACATCTAAAAGAAAATGACCTACTTGTTTGCTTTAATCAAGAAATTGTGTCGGAAAGAATAAGGAACTTCATTGGTCTCTCGGACAAACGAGCTGACTAGATCAGTTGTGTTCGCAAGTTGAAGCCTCGAGCACAAAAGTCACCGATTACTTTAACAGTAATGACTAATGGCTGATTCGACATTATCTGCACGACCTGGTTATAATGACCCATTCAGTTGTCGCCCGCGATCTGATAACAACTCTGCACGAGACAGTTATCAATTACGAGTATTTATAAATTATGATCCTTGTCGGCGCCTCTTCCTGTCGTCGTGACAAGGATCCGGAAGTGGCTGGCTCGGTATCTCGCCAAACAGGCGAATCTTCGCGCAAAAAATGAGCTACGAAAACGAAAACACAACGAAAAATATCTTCCGTAATATAATGAATTATGATTCAATCATTTTTGACACGTTGTTGATGTTTGCTAAGCACGTTATTGCCTTAGAGGGAACATAAAAATGTTGAAATGAATTCACTGCTGTGAAAGGAGAAACTAGTTAAGTCCTTAAGAAATTTGGCAGAGATAAGTGCATGTAACTTATATTGATTGGCTCTCTATTTAATTATCTTTTCTTTTAATGTTCCAATAATAGACAATTTCGATAAAAGCGTAAGCCAAGTAAGATTATACACGAATTCCATGTGCAATATAATTGATCACAATACAACATCCTATGAATAAGATTTTGTATTTAGAATGATATGGAAATAATTTTAGTAAAACTCTTTATGGTAACTGAAACACAGAAATGTATTTTTGAATTATTGTTACATGAAAATTATTTAACTAATGCTTCACTTAAATCATAATCTGTGTGAAACCAGAGATAAGCTCTAGTATGTTACATTTTTCATCAATTAATTAGTTTCGCACAATAAGGTGACAACGTGGGAGTTTTCTCTCGTAGGTATTTCTCTCCAGATTGATTGCGGGGCTTACCTGACTACGTTGGGGATGCTTCGTACTCTCTCTGGTTTTTGCAAGGTTCTCACATGCCGAAGCACCTTCATGTATTTAGGAGGTGGCTTACGGTAAGAGTTGTCCGTTGATCCCATTGGATCAGGTGTATACCCGGAGAACGGAATGCTACGACCCCACAGCAAACTCATCAGGGCGTGAGAATAGTAAACAATAGCTCGAACTACTTGATGCAGGTTTTCTAGGGTTTTCCCTGCATCTTTTTGAGTGAAACACCGGGCAGAATCGTTAAACTATAGCCCGGGAGCCTTAGTCAATCCTTGGCTACCCTTTTCTATCTTCCACATCCCCCCGTTTCAAGTCATTCCTATGCTATCAAAGGGTAATTGCCTTTTCCATGCATCACCCTCACATAGCCTGTTACCAAAAAAAAGTGACAACGTAGAAAGAAATTGATTGGATGATACAAGGAGGATCTTCAAGGTAAAATCAACTCCCACTTGAAAAGCAATATTCCTACTTCTTTCAAATCTAGTTCAATTTTTTTCTGATGCCGCACTGAATTTTAATTTAACATCTCTTGTCAGTTCATATCCGGAAATTTACGTGTAACTGAAAATTTCACTTTTATTGAGTTTTTAAACAAGTGTCAAATAAATCATTTTAGCAGTATTGGGACAAGGACACATTAAATTCCCTCCCCCATGAAGGAGGATGAATAAGAGTCTTATTTGATGTGACTTATTATTTAATACGAATTAGAGTGGAAGTTCCGTCTTCTTGTTCAGACAATAAATCAAGCCTTAATATCGGGGTGGAACTTATAGTTTTGTACGTTACAATTCAATGAGCTCACTAAAATAGAATTTAAGTAACACCTATTTTTATTTCTGTTCGTAGATTTTTGTCTTCGAAATGTCGGTCTGGACTCTATACCCACCTTATCAAAGAAAACGGAATTATAAAAGTAAGAGCATTTGTAAATACCGTGAAACGGCCACCAGACTCGTTGTGCAGATGGAGATAGTATTTATCGCCTGGCGATACCACTATCGAAACCTTTCAGCCGTCTCTGTTCCTCGATAGGCTAATTGCCTGTCGTGAATTTGTGTGCTAAGCGGCATTGCGTAAGCATGTGTGGCAGCCATTTTCAATTTCAGGATTAGTTCCGCAGATAAAGGAAAGTAATAAGCGAGAAAATAGTTCCGGGATAGTTTACGCGGTTCGTGCAGACCGCATAAAAGCTAATCTTGGCCACGGTGTGTGTGTATGTGTGTGTGTGCTCGCATCTCAGGATTGTTTCCACTAATCGTAGCGGCAGTTTGCGCAAGGCCTCCACCACTGTTTGATATCTAAATTGCTTCGGCTGGCCTCTGCGGTTTTTTCCCAGCTCGGTGCGTGTGAGCTTGAGCAACTAGGGAACTCTCACCAGATCCAACACACCTGTTGTCACACAAAGCATGCTAACTTTCAGTTGGTACAAGAAAATTACAGGCAAATAGGCCACGTCTGATTGAAGCTAATAGAGAACATTGCGCTTCATGGACCATTCATACGTCGTATATTGAAGTGTCTATTAAAGTGTGCAGCTGTGTTTGATTTGTCATTTTAACAAAACTTGTCTAAGTTCGTTGATGTCTTTAACTTATTTTACTCCCATTTGCACATATCGAAAGTAATAGCCGCATTACGTGGCAATTTTTAAAAATAAACTTTATTTTAAGTCGCATGTTCGTCCGAGTTAATTACCGACTGTATATCTACACGAAGATTAAGGATATATTTGATTTTCTTTATTAACTATATAGTATAATTAACTTGATGTTTTCACTAATTGTTCTTCCTTTACTAATATATTTACGTCTCTGAAGAATTGTAGTACGTTTTTATGCATTTCGTATGATGTATTAATTTCTTGAAGGTCTGCGTTTCCCAAAGATCTCGCGCAGTTTGGGAATCCAATAAGTTTCATTGAGTAAATAAATGCGGGATTAATACTTGTGCTTCCGCGCATTCACACGGGGGGAGCAGGAGAGTAGTTTAAAAAAGGTGGTATGGATCTGGATGGTTGAATCTGATTCTGTATAATGGTTTGCTCTTTTCTAGTAATGTCGGATGGGAAATTAGTATTTGATATGTTCGTAATTAATTCGCGGGCTCCTCTAGTTTCTCTTCCATTAGCTTTCCCATAGTTCATTAATATATTTTATTAGGAATGACCGCGTGAGATCTCAGGTGTTTGTCATACTTTGTGAAGGTGTAAGGGGGCGGTGGCAGATGAATTAGCAGGAGGCAAATTTTGTTTCATATAGTAAATGTTACTCATTACTACTTTTACCAATATTGTTAACTTTATATTATTATTTTATACTGTTCTCCCCATCCTAAAAACACATTGGGAGTTACTACTTCTTTTGAATAACAACTAGTGCGGCTTAAAAAGATATAAAATGTGACACTTGCAGTGATCCTACCGAGGCGGCAGCGGACTGTCAATATATATATATAACTCATTTGGATAGCAAAGAGGGATAGAGAGCAGTTGGCGTCGTCAGGTTGGGAGGCAGTTAAAACGTCAAATTCTCTTCAAGACGCGGCACACGCAGCGACAAGCCGATTTAAAATAAAGCAGGCGTTAGGTTGAGCTATCGGTGACTTCTCAAAAAAATTTAAGCCATCAAACACTTGTATATATTCCAATCAGGTTGTTATAAATAATATAATATTTAGCATCTGACAAAAACTCAGTTTTACTAGTTGTTCAAAGTAATGTTTATACAGATCGTGAGATCCTACATGGCGTGTTTACATGCGCAGGAGAGAAAGGTGAAGGGGAGTATTGTCGTTTGAGGAGGTACTACCCGTCCAACAGGCCTCGAGAAACGCTACTGTCATTGTTAATAAAATTAATTGTCTTCATATGAACAGGATATGGAGACTGTGACATCTTTTTAACACACGATATACTTACTTTATTATCTATCACATTTTAAGGATGCGTTTCTTGACGTACGAACTGACAGAAATATATTTCCTAACGCCAATATATTCAGAATTACTTTTACACTGCCAACTTTTCCTAACAAAGCCATTGCAATATTGACGGAGTTGTCCACTGCGCAGTGTCTTGATACACTACTAGCTAAGTCTCCTGAAATGTACTTGCCTTTTCAAACTATTTTATTCTGGACACGATATAATTATTGAATTATATAATTTCAACAACGACAAGGAAGAAAAAGTAATACCTACTTCCCATTAAAACACAGCTCCATGTTGTTCCTTATTAAACATTTGCTTTACAAATTTTTAGGGAGAAAGTTGAAATTATATGTTTGTCATTTATGTGTTGCATTTATTGGAATTTCTGAAAAATAAAACGTGTTTAAAAATAGTTACTTGGATATTAAAATTACATAATTTACAATATTTCACATTACGTCTGTTACTTAAAATTAATATAAAGATAAAAAAACTTTTAAAGACAATTTAAAACTTTTTTCCAACAACAAGGACGCTTCGTCCACAAATTTGGAACTTCGCCATCGCCATATAAATATGAAATATTTCGCCATAAATTATTTCAAGTTTCTCCTTACGTATAATTCGTAGTAGCTGATATAATTTCACAATCAAAGATGAATAAGTAACATATTATTGTAGATTCATAATAAAATTGTATATGCGTTATAATAGGTTGTTGCTAAGATAAATGCGTACTCGTCAAGTCCAGGGTGTTAAAGGTTAAAAAATTTCATTCATCTCTTATTTTCGTTACCGTTCATATTAATCTTGGTTAGGCAAGATGCGGAGTAATTAGGAAAAAAACGCGAACACGCAGATCCTTTTGTATGTTTTCCAGAGGAGTCGTTTTTTACCGTGTAATTCGGCAGAAACCGGCGGCATCGCGCTGCATTGTTGCAAGGAGATTGTTCGGCAAATGAGAATAGCACGTGAGCTCCTGGCAGTGCTGACTGATATTACGCTCATTGTGAATGCAATCCGACAATGATTGATTGCTGAGACCCCATTGTTGGCACACTGTATTTTGCCGCCCCAATTGATACCGCGGCGCGGTGACAGAATCCATTGTCTACGATCCACAAAAGTACCGCGCCTCAATTATTGTTCGCCACTATACGATCTGTACGCCCCGGGTTTCTTGTCACCGTCTCTAATTGAAGGCCGGCGGGTCTAATTGATTTGCCGAAGGACGTGGCCGAAATTGTTGGAAGGTGCTGCCGGTGACAAGTGTGACAGTTGGAACAGTAACGGTAAATTTGACACCTTCAATTAATCACAGGTGCAGCTTCTTTGGAGCTCGGAACGCTTAGAATAATGAGACTATTAATCAAATGAGTGCGAAGAATGCAAATGCTCCAGTTGCATTCCCTCTTGATACTAACTTCGCCTATCAATTTATATAGCTTACGCCAGGTATGCGATTAAGGGCAGTCAATGGCTTAAAACTAAATTCCACCGAGCAAAACGTCCTAGTGGTTAGTGCATAGGAACTGCAATAAAACTTTTGTCCAAGAGACTGATTTACCTGGGTCCATTTACTATTATACACTTTATATCCTCGAGAACCCCCGTAGTCGATGCGAAATAGAAAACCAGCATTTTTGCATGCGATTGGGCTCATATATTTGAAGGTAAACAAGAATAGAAATATTATATAGAATCCTTCATTGCTTCTCGACGATTCTCTGATAATCTTAACTCCCCGACTAATTTCCGACAGGGGAACGACACTCACTTAGTGATCCGTAGACGCAATCTGTTTAGGTACAGGTCTTGTACACCATTTCATATCAAGAGACTTCATGTTTATTCCTTCTGAGAAATAACAAGTCGTACGGCGGATGGGAGTTGAAATATCACTTGAAAGGAAGCTGGCGTAACGCTAGTCACTCTTAAAGACAATGATTATATTCTTAGGAACAGGATATCTACAGAGCACAAGGTCTTTTTACAAAACCTCTCTTAATTTTCAACGGCGAATTTTTTTACGAACATGACCTAAAAAAACAGTACATTCCCTTGCGTCAATATTTTTAGAATTTTTTACACTACCAGCTTTCCGTTACAAATAATAGTTATTGTAGTTTTCAGTCCTTAGATTGGTCTGATGTAACCTTCCATGCTAACTAACCTATTCTGTAGAAGCCTTTACATTTCTACAAACTACCACATCCTCCGTTATCTGATTAGCTTATTTCATCCTTTGCCTCTCTCTTCTGTTCTTACGACAGACAATTCCCTATAATACTAATTTTAAAAGATCCTCATGTCAAAAAATGTGGCCTAATAATCAATCCCTTCTCTCTGTTAAAGTCCTCCATATCGTTCTCTCTTCTCATATTACGGTTAAACCTTCCTGGTTAGTTACTCTATGTACCCATCTGATTTTCAGCATTCTTCTATAGTACCACATTTCAAAAGCTTCTATTCTTTTCCTTTCTGCAACTCCTACTGTCCACGTTTCGCACCCATATAACGACACATTCCATACGAACATTTTAATAATGATTTCCTAAAATTCATACTTATATTGGTCGTAAGTAAATTCATATTTTTTTTAGAAATCCATTCTTGTCTATGCTATACTACTCTTTATGTCTACTATGCTTCTACTATCCCTAGTTATAATGCTGCCCGAGTAGCAGAATTTCTTAACTTCAAAATTTTTTTCTGAATCTAACGTCCTTCGTTATTCTATTATTTCCCATACTACACTCCATTACCTTAGTTTTTCCCTTTATTAATCCTCATTTTGAACTCTCTTTCCACTACCACGTTCATACCACTTATTATGGATACTATTTCCCATACTATACCATTACCATAGTTTTTCACTTTATTAATTCTCATTTTGAACTCTCTTTCCACTACCACGTTCATACCACTTATTATGGATCCAAGTCTTCTTCTGACTCTTCTAAAACTAGAATATCAGAAAATCTTAGGGCTTTTATTTATTCTTCTTGCAGTATGATTCCTTTTCCATATTCCTTTTAACTTTCTAAATCGATTGTTCTATATATAAGTTAAACAGTATGGACGTGTTAAACTGAGTTCGACGAATGTGAATCTTATTTAACGATGACCAGCTACTAGTAAGTAATAAGTATATGTTTGTATTCAGTTCGATTCAGAAACTAGTAAGAGTCTAGTGCGTTTTCCTAATCCTATTAGTAGGTTATATAAATGATTTCCTTTCATATGAAACATTTAATTATCTTTATAAACTTGCTCGTATCGAAGCCTGGATTTTGATCTGTCATTATTCTTTTGATCTGTTATGATCGTTGAAGCGTCGAGGCGGTAATGTCCTGGAAGCAGCTCAGGTCGGCTGAGTCACTCGCTCACAAGAACCGAACCAGGGAACGCAGTGTTCCGAGAATTCTGAAGACGGAGCAGACTGCAAACCTGTTCGCCATTTTATCTGAAGTGCGTCATTTAAGCGTGCGGCACCTTGTTTTGGCACCAGACCCACTGTTCTTGCAGTATTGTGTGTTTCTTCCTGATCAGGCTGACCAGCTGGAGCAGCGGAAGAGCCATAAAACCAAAATAAACGCACTCCTCGGCGCTGCGGTTTACGGCCCCGCCGACACGGTTTTTATAACTATTAGTATGGTTTACTGCTGAAGCCAGTCAAATACTGAAAGGTACATAGTAATTTATGCCAATGTAACGATCGCCATAAATGACAGCTCAAAAATCAGTCAAAATCATTAAAAATTCTATTACGTGCTTATAATACTAAAACGTTAAAACACATTATAAATTTATTTGTTAGATTGTTTTCAGTTGTTTGGGACTACCAATGTTAGGATATGA
Source organism: Eucriotettix oculatus (assembly GCA_034510155.1). Taxonomy (NCBI): domain Eukaryota; kingdom Metazoa; phylum Arthropoda; class Insecta; order Orthoptera; family Tetrigidae; genus Eucriotettix; species Eucriotettix oculatus. The sequence continues at coordinate 62,910,472 of CM067377.1, forward strand.
ATTGTTTGAACCCTCTGATTGAAATCTCTAGGAAATTAACTTGAAGAATCGTATTATCAGTAAGCTCTCTCGGGGGTTATCAGTGCCCCAATTTTCGAATTTTCGCTGTCGCAACTCAGTAATTATAGCAGGTTTTTTATCGGACTTAACCACCCAGACGACTTGAAAACAATTAAGACCTTTGTTAATTTCTTTATTATTATTATTATTATTATTATTATTAATAAAACTTGTCTTATGAGTATAAATATACTTAGCAAAGATCGCGAGAAACCCTCATAATATTGTACATTGAAGAACTGGAAACATTTATAACATAGAGTTGAATTAATGACCAATTCAGACAACACAAGTTTTTATTTTATTCATTAAACATTTCATCATTACTCATTAAACTTCATAAGATACATTTGTTCAAGATTTTAAATTTTGGAGTATGCAGTTAAACATTAACATAGAGGTCGATGTAAATAAGATTTGTGCCTGCACTGCAATCAAGGTTTGTTCCTGTTTTTTGTGCTTCGTGCACTGTGTTGGGAGTGTGTGAGAAAATATGAACTTTTAAGATTGTTGTACGAAACAACATTGGCTCCATTTCGTTTTATCTCCAATGTTATAAGTATTCTATGTATATATGTTAAGGTGACAGTGGTTGAAAAGGCCAAAGCTTCTAGTATATGTGACTTAATCTTTTAAGAATGATTAAATAAATCTGAGAAGACTGTGAATAGAATTACATTTTTGTCTGTGAGTTGGTCGTTAATTTAATTCTATGTAAGTCTTTTCTAAACGAGACGTTGTGATGTATTATTTATGTCTTGTTGTAGTGTACAATAGTGACAAATATAAAATTTAAACTCAACATACCAAATTCTTATTACCGGAACACTATTTATTTATCACTCTATGTACAATTGTCTCTGTACTAGCCTATAAGCTGCTGATCTGATATAGTGTAGCTGTCAGCGTCATTGCAACACAGAGGTCTCGGGTCCGTTTCCCGGTAGCGGCAAGAATATTTGCGCTAGACTGGGTTAGGAAACGCATAACGCCAATGATGGCAACTCATTTTGAGAATACTGAATGATTGATCGACCAATTAGTATAGTGACATCAGCTAAAAAGAGGATATGCGTGGTAAGCACCATTTTATTACATCATCGTTCATGGTAAGATGCGGTTCTTTATTTGGCTATCATCTGCTCAATCACTCTACGGTCTATATATAATATAACAAAAAAGTAATAGAAAATAATAGAAAACAAATATCACACTATGTTGCTTTCGTCAGGTGATTAGAAGAACGCAACAACCGCAAGATGGACAAACCCCACAAACCACGTGATGAACACGCAGATCCCGTCACGGTCATACGCGCAGATTGTAGTGATTATTGTTTAAATCTCGCTATGATCATTTAGAATCTTCGTTTACCCTAGGTGTTTTAGCAGAATATTCAGTCAAAAAGCCTATGGGTGCTTTCTCTCACTGGTATTTCTCTCCAGATTAATTGAGGGATTTTGATTTGGGGGATGTCACGTACTGCCTCTGTTTTTTTAAGTTTCTGAAATGATGATACACCTTCATCTATTTAGGAGGTGTATGTACTGGGTCCAAAGACCTTGGGCATAAGCTGATCCCATTGGATCAATCGGCCAACTGCCTCCTAAAACTGATGACACGGAGTAGGGAATGCTGCGACCACGTAACGAGCTCATCTCCCGTTCGGAAGAGCTGAGAATAGTACGACCGATCAAATGCAGGTTTGCTAGGAATTGTCCTGTATCCAATCCCCTTTATGTGGTAGAGAACTTGGCATTATCTTGATCAGTCTCATTTAGCCCGACACTCAAAAATAATGTTATTTGAAAAACTTAATACTGGAAGCTAAAACTTGTTTTATAATTTTATTTAATAATTACCATAGGACAGGAGATTGAAATAATTATAAGAAGATTTACGATTTAGCAACAGAGAAAATTTTGTGTTACGTGAAATGAAATACGTTTGAGTCTCAATATGAGATTTAAGTAATCAATAGTGGAAATACTAGGACACCGGAATAATTATAATAAAGTATAGGGTAAATATTGCACTAATACGGTACACGAAGGTCACCTTACAGATGTGCTTAGTTTTCTTGGTTCTCCTTGTGAAAGAAGGGAACTAGAATAAATTATTTGGGGGGTAACAGGATACATGAGGGTGGACCTGAAACAGGCAACTCCCCTTTACCATACTAATGGAATTGAAAGGGAGGATGTGGAAAGTAGGGAGAGCCAAGGGTTGACTATGGTCCTTGGGCTACATTTTAACGATTCTACCCGGTGTTTCAACTAAAAGAGATGCAGGGTGTACCCTAGAAAACCTGAATCTGATTTTTCGGGCTTTTGGGTAGTATTCTCACGTCCTTCCGAACGGGAGATGAGCTTGCTGCGTGCTCGCAGCATTCCCTTCTCCATGCACAGACTCAGGACAATCCCTAGCAAACTTGCATGGAATAGGTCGGGCTATTGGGTACTTGTTTAAACCCTTTCCGAATGACGGAAGAGGAGTTTGCTGCGAGTTCACGGCATTCCATTCTCCGACCTGTTTAGGAGGGAGTTGGCTGACTGGTCCAATAGGATCAGAAAATCGAGTGCTGTTTCTTTTCAAGCGAAGATAAAAGAAAACAGCAGTTAGTCCCAATTGGCGGAGTAAGTTACAACCCCCCAGTCACTCCATATACAATCAAGTGTATTCAAAGATTTCCCCTCGTATGATGTATGATAAATACTCATGGATATCCTGGAGGATTTCCTTGAGAATTTACTCAGCTAAAGAATTTCACATACATGTGTAGACGGGCTTCGAGAACTTCATCGACTGCTTCATTTCTTTTAATTTATTTACGGAAAGCACTTCTAAAAAGTATTAATTTTCTTAAACCGTCATCTTTAGACGCGTACGGATTTCATTCTTATATTTTATCTAAGAGGTCTGCGAAGCCAACTTCTCTTTTTGCTCTATCATGGCAATCTTTTGAGCTCACTTGCATGACTCGTCTTCTTAAACATTCACAAACTGGGCTAAATATTTCTTAAGCCACATTTTCCGTACTGAACAAAAACCTTGAGGTGTTAGTGCCTGAGAATACACTGCCTAAAAACTGTGGAGTTTCGGCCTTGAGGACTAGACAGACAAATGGTTCCCACAATATTTGGGGAAGTCCTGTTCAAGGAATTCCTCGAGGATTTCATTTTAGTTTGTGAATACCTTTACGCACATTAACGGCATCAAATATGGATTACTGTATCAACCCACTGACATCATTGTTCTAATACCTAACGAAGAAATTTTCCATCAAATACTTCTGCCACATTATTTCTGTTTCTTTCGTAAATGATTACTTTTCATTCCTGAGTACACGTATTCAATGTTATTGGACAAGCAAGAAACGTTATAGTGGGCTAACTAAATTACTACATTCTTTGGTAGCATCGCAGTCTAAAGCATCAACTATATTCTCTTTCAATAATCTATTGGAATGATTAAAGCTGTTCAGATTAAATATTATAGTATTTATAGCATAGTTTGTTTTTATGTCTTTATATGTTTGTGTATTAAAGAAGGTCTCCTCTGTTCACAGGATGAGAGCGAGTCTCAGACGAAGAGGTGGCTGCCAAGTGCGCCCCGACCTCCGTCCAGCCCCATGCATCCCACGTCCAGAGAGGTGAATGTTAAAATAATTATAGGCTATAGAAAATTAAGCTAATTCCTTTCAATGGTGATTACTGAAAAATTGTCACCAATATCACTCTATTGTATAAGGCCGTTTTGAGTGAAACATTTTATTCTCATTGAAATATATGAAATCCCACTTTTCTGTAACTGTTATACAACCTCAAGTTTCTGAAGACGTAATAAATATACTGTACTACGTTAGTTCATTCTTATTCCATTAAGTGGTTGAAAGATTTCCGAATATTAATTTAACCTGGTGCAGTCGTGAAACAAAAAAATTCATCAAGTACATGAATTGCCTGTAAACTATCCCATAAGATTTCGAGATTCGTCATCAAAATAGCAAGTCAGAAATACAGATAATTTGTAATTAGTTACCCAGCACCTACTTGTTTCAAGTCTAGGTAAGCTCCTACATCTTTAGAAATTTAATATGATCTGAATTAATGGCTTATCTGACAATTAAATGAATTGGAACAGCCTTTGTTGGCAGTAGATTTATATACAAGTTAAAAAAACTACTCTCCGTCTCCCTATTGAGACTTTACCAGGCAAACATTTAGCAATTCACGTAAGACTAAAATACGAAGAAAAGTCACTAGTTTTGAAACAAGAGATGATGTGAACTAAGAGATGAATTGAATGAAGATACAAATGGATACAGGCCTAGCATCAAATACAAATTAATGGTTTATCTGACAATTAAGTCATAGAACCGTTACTAAACCGGTCGGCCAGATATGATGCGAAGAAAGCTTAATGAAAAAAGAATTGGCTGAACTGCAAGTTAATCGCGTAGAGAGGAAAATAAAGATGTGATGACTTTTATCGCAAGAATGAAATAAACGTGCATGCATATTATCATTTTTCAAAATACGCGCCCCTGTTTCATGAAAGAGAACTTTTTTGTTTCCTATTGTAAATAAAAACAGAATTGCTTTCTCTTAAATTGGTGTTATTTCGTCTGTGTCTAGGTGGTCCCTATCTTGTAATTAAGACATTGCAGGATGCACCGGCCAGTCTCTTCAGCAAAAAACTGGAAATCTAACCGCAATGTTTCCGGACCGAAATGATCGCTGTAAAATATGACGAATCTAAAATTGTGCGCTAATGAAAGGGTTGCGAAAGGCTTCTTGGCACTATTAACCATCGCTTTAATTTATAATTATCAATCCCATGTGTATTCCGGGAGCCATTCTTGTATGTTCAGTATTAGGTCGCGTTAGCAATTTCATGAATTAGTCATAGCATTAACGCCCTTATTTTGTCCTGAACTAACACAACATGATGCTCAGAGCCTGTTTAAAATTCAACTCACAAATGCACCGAACGGAATAAGCATAAAGTGTATTTCGTCACTGCCATGGCTCAAGTTTGTAAACGATATGAATTCTAATAAGGAACATTGAATTTTAACTGAAACATTTGTAACTCAGATTAGAATATTTATTGCCCAAACGTTTCACAGTTCCAGCTATCAGCTTTGGTTCCTCTTGCCTATTTCCTTCCTTAAAAATATTTTACTCACAAATGAAATTAAATGTGGGCTTAAGCGCATAGTGCAACTAGGCGTAAATTGAATCAAGAGTTCTTGGGTTACATCCAGGGTCAAGCTAGAATTTAAGACAGACGTTTCGATATTTATCAAGTAAATGTAACCCATGAACTCTTGATTCAACAAATTCATCGGGAAAACGTACGATCCTGTCGTAACTTGTTGATAGGGTACGTAACAATAGTAGGTGCTGTTGTATTCAGTTCTTAGACTGGTTTGATGCAACTCCATGCTAACATATCTTGCGCAAGCCTTTTCATAGTAGCCATATTTAAGACGAAATTATTGGAGCAGCAAATATTGACGTCTTATCGCCTGGATGGGCACTCAGAGATTCGGATATTTCGGAAATGTGATAACTTCTCAACATATATCTCCGAATAACAATTAAGTTTCATTCCATGGAAGCATATTCATGTTTGAAGTGGACGTTCTCTAGCTGATATTTTTAATCCTACACATGCTCTATGGCATTTAGATTAAAGGTTAATACTCTGAACAGATACACGTGAGAATGAATTCTCATTACATTATCGTTCGAACGACACTGTACAGAGGTTGAATAAATATGCTTCTTCAAGAGACGCTGGAACGTATTATACAATATTCAAAAAGTAGCTAGAAATTATGAACTGAAATGACACACTTTTAATAGAAAGAAAAGTTCGGATGTCGTATACATTTTACAAGCGTACATATTCCCTACAATGTTTCCTTAGTTCATATTATTATACGTATCTCCCTCCATTCATCCATCAAATGTTTTCACACTTTATTACGAAACTTAATTCTTTCCAAACCTCGACCTTAAGCTTTTCACGCCTCTCCAAGCATTCGCGAGGAAACGCAAAGCCTCTGCCCAAATCAAAACATATCAGCTCAGGTTTCAATTAAAATGTGTAAAATAAGACAATGCCTCCAGATTTTACATGACTCGCAATTGTTTAGTTATAGGAGCCTAATTTGGCTAATAATTTATATGACAAAAATGTATGTATATTAGTGTACGCAGTAGAAAACCAATCTAGTCCAGTCTGCCCAAGATAAAAGACTAGACGAAAAATCGAGTGACTATAAAGACGGAAAATTCTCATCACTTTTTCACTTCGAAAAAAAAATATGCCCAAAAGTGAAAATAAATTCAGCAGAACTCCCAGAAACAACCGCTGGCCTGCATTTAGACAGCCACGTAACCTGGAAAACCCTTATGGAAATGAAGCTGAAAGAAGTACAAATCAAATTACTCATTATCATGGCTACTTTATAAAAGATTTAAACTTTCCTTATAAAACAAATGTTACTGTACAAACGCAATAATGGAGCCAACATGGACATACGACATGGAACTATGCGGCACAGCCAGCAAGTCCAACCTCGAGTTCGCGAGAAGATTTGAATAAAAAACATTAATATACTTATGCAATGCACCGTGGCTAAAATCAAACAAGAATCTATACAGCGATCTGCAAATCTCAACTTTGACAGGACTTGTCACCGAACGAAGCGAGAGCCATTAAACGAGATTGAACAATCACCCGAACCCACAATCAGTGAACATGTTGGGCAATAATGAACACGTCCATAGACTATAGCACAATCATATCTTAGATTTACCATGTAGATTCTCTTAAATGTAACTTTTACCTTGTAAATAATTTACTAATTGTTACAAGTGAACAGACTGTAAGTTAGCAGAAAAGAAAAGAAAAATTTCCAGTCTGGCACAAGCGAATGTAAATTCAAATTGTAAAGTCGTGTATAACGTAATGTTTAAAGAACTGGAACTAGAATATTTGATAATTCATTACTACACGTTCACATAATTCAACAGAATCAATCTTTTTTACTAATAGTTTTTTATCGGAAAAGTTCTTTTTCCTGTATAGGAACGGATTCTATACTTTCACTTAATTTTAAAACTGAGGCCTTATAACTTTTACTTACTTTTCATTCAAGTCTTGGCCAATAAATTTAATTTCTTAATTGCTTTAAAAATAGTTTTCTGACTTTAAGAATCATCTCCAGCGACGGCTACGGCCTAAATGACGAAACTATTCCAATGTAAATACTTCAATAAATTTAGTAATGCTTTCGGCTGAGGGAATTAAGAAGTAAATGACATGAAAACTTTTTGCCTGACGAAGTCTCAAAAGGAGACGAAACGTCGTAATTATGTTAATTAAACAGTAATAAATTATATGCTGACTTAATGCTTATTGCAAAACGGCATGTCACTATCTCTTGTTTATTTTACGTCATTATCTGAGTATCTGAATATTTTAATACTTGTCAGCCATGTTCCAGAGTCAGTGTTAATTACTTACGTTCCATTAGTGACCTAATGTCGTTGGGTAAAATTAAGATTATAATGATCGTTATGATCCTGTAAGACAGTGTGTGTGTCACACTTCGCATCTTTCCACGGGAATCGAATCCAGATCCCCGGCGTTAACCGCTGGACCGTGAAGACGAATCTGCATTAGCATTCGCCGTGCCACTCCTATCCGCCAGGGGCGCTGTCGGTATTGCCGCTTAACAACACTCGTTATCCTAATTACAGGACATTTTTACTTCGCTCCAAATATGGCCAGCTATTTTTCTTTATATATTCGTGGTTTGTTTAGGTTTCGGCGCTTACGAACGCAGATATTTTATTTATGAAGGTGAGCTCCGTTTCTCGTTGAAGCTCTACCTATTTAGCGGCTTATTAAGAGTGCCAGGCGTCGTGATTGATGAAGCAAGGGCAATTAGAGCCTGCATCACACTTCTTGTCCTTCTGATAAATTCCATCTAAATACTTTCGCGCACTTTTAATTGCTCTGGTCGGTTCATTTCAATCGTATTCGACTATATTCGTAAGATTGGTTATTGACAGGCGAGACTTGTTCGTGATTAGTTATTAATAACAAATATAAAATTATTAAATTTTAGATATAAATAAAACGGATATAAAAGTATTATATTTTAGATTTAAATAAAACGGATATAAAAGTATTATATTTTGGATTTGAGTAAAACTGACGACAATACTTAATTTCGGTCTCTAAGACGGGAGATAAGATAACTTTAATTACATAATTGGTTTCATCCCCACTGGCTTTAGTGCTTTTGAAAATATGACAAGTAAAGATTTACATCCGGTTCCACATAGGAAACTTGAACTGCAGTTTCTTTGTGTACAAGACATCATATGATTTCAGTGATACAATTGGAAATTGAAGCTTATTATTATTATCCCCAATCTTAATGCTAAATGTGGGAGTTTAGTATTACGAAATGAATCCTGTTTCTACTGTACTTGGTCTTCTTAAGCGGTGTTACAGCCCCTTCTAAATGATAGTCTTCCATCTATTTCTATCTTCGCCACTTAAGATAGGAAATCAAACTGCAAAGAGAAGAAATGAAGTCTCTAACGATTGCTGATGATATTGTGATATTAGGGGAGTTACAAGAAGACTAGGAAAATATAATAAATGGTATGAACGTGATCCTGGAGAAAGAGTACAATATGAGGATTACTAGAGGGAAAACCAAGGTGATGGAGTGTAGTATGGGAAATAGTGCAATAACAAAGGCATATTTAGAAGGAAGTTAAGGAATTCTGCTACTTGGGAAGCGTAATAACTAGGGATGGTAGAAGTATAGTAGGCGTAAAGAGTAGGATAGAATAGGCAAGGAAGGCTTTCGCAAAAAAGAGAAAATTACTTACGATTAATTTAAGTATGAATATTAGGAAATTATTATTAAAAATATTCCTATGGACTGTTGTATGGGCGCGAAACGTGGACGATAGGAGTTTCAGACAGAAAGAATAGAAACTTTTGAAATGTGGTACAATTGGAGAATTCTGTAAAGCATATTAAGTTCTAAGCAGAATAAGGGAAGGGAAAACGATATGGAGGACTTTGACCAAGATAATGGATAAATTAATAAGGCCACGTTTTGAGACATGAGTGTGTTGTAAAATTAGCATTAGAGGGACATGTGTGTGTTTCTAAGGATGAAATACGTTTAGCAGATTAGGGAGAAGGGGGGATGTTGTGGCTTTGTAGAAATGAAACGGCTTGCGAGGACAGACTTGTAGGGTTGCATTAGACGAGTCTTAGGACTTATTAACACTACCCCAACAACGACAACCCACTATACTTCTATTTTTACTATTTGTTTTTCTTTAAAAACTCCATCTTAGTTGGGGTTTTGTTTTTCTTTTACAACCTTCCGTATGTTTGAAGGTGTATTTCTTTACGTTACTAGCCATTTAAGACTACGTGTTTTTATACTACGTTAGCCACTTTTTACAGTTTATGCAGTTTATCAATGAGTTCTGTCATTAATATATTTGTAAGGAAACTTGAGCAAAAAATCTTTCACAGGATATTTCTTTCAAATATTCCCAGTGACCAACTTTCATAGCCATAAGAGATTACAGGTCATATTAATACTGTCTTCGTACTCCTCTTGACATCAGTAACTGTTTTTGCCTTACAGTATTCGGCTTCTAATTATTGTGGAGTTGTTATAGTCATTAGTGAGTAAAGCTCATTGAATGTGTTCACATTTGCAGTGTTCAAATCATTAATTGATATATTTCAATTGGTAGAGTTTATCATGAATTTTGTTTCACCGTAGTTAACTTTCAGTTCTGTATGTGCTACTACCGACCCTTACCTAATATAAACATTTCTTATTGCTTTCTCCTGTGTTTTTACTACATCATCAGCAAACGCTGGTATTGGAACTGTCAGTGTTCAGTTTGTATTAATTGATATCGTGATCGTAGGTTAGTTTTCACATGATCAAGGTTTATGCTGTGAGGTGCTGGTTTGGACTGTGGGTTGAAGCATGTTAGTGTGTAACGGCAGTATTTGGCCCGCTTAGCTGATTGCTACCCTGCGTGTAATTGCAGTTTGAAATGCCAAGGTTGGTCCTGTGCACGCATTGTTCGCAGAGCCACGCGTCCGCCTCTGATCGCTGGCTTTTTTGTTTCGTTGCTGTACTTTGCGGTCCCCGCCAAATCGCTTGCAATTGATTTCCCGGGGGAATGTTTCGACTTGCAGGGTTAAGCGGTATCAACAGGGTAGGTCCGACGCACTTATTACTGACAATTGCCTCGGCTACTCTATTGGCAATAATCACTGAATACTAATTTTTTCTTAAATTACTTTCTAATAGAGTATTTAGAAAGATGATGCATTAAATTTTTCTCTCAAATAGTAATGGAAATCATCAATTTATCATTGAAAGCAGCCTTTCAGAAAAGTGCAATACTTCTTATTTGTTTGGATTTAATTTGTATTTCATATATTAATGTGATGTCTGTGCATCTGTGCTATAAAGATTAAACTTGTTATGAAGTAACTGGGGATTCAGAACTGCCGCTATAGGGGCTAGTGCGGCCACGTGATTTTTCCGTATCGAATAATTAATTTAACTGTGGTATATTACTTTATTCAGCAGTATTTACCGATCTCTAATCCAATTTATTAATTCTAATCCATTAATTGGAACACATTGCACCCTGTAGAAAGTTATGGACATATTTTTAATTCGTAAATCACTTTGACTTTGTCTCATAAAGTAAAGAGTATAAATTAATATTTCGTGAGTAGTCTATGGAGTTAGTGCAGCAGCTATACTGGATTGAATTATATTACAGTTAAATAAATGCAGTATTACATTTATATATTATACAGGGTTTTGAATACAGGAGGATCGATGTTGTGGTGAAGGAATTAAAATAAGCTGTGTGTATTAACGAAATTCGTTTTTTATTTGAAAGAGTATATATGGGTCTCTCAAATAAATAACAATTCCGTTATACCAAACACAGCTTGTTTTATTCCATTTAAACATTTGAATATCGACCCGTCCTCTTTGAAAAACCCAATAGTTTCCTCAACCTGTCGAATAAATATGTGCGGACTCACACTCGTTTCACATAATTTATCTGCACGATTCTCGAGTAAACATTATTACTTTAAAATAAAAAATTAGTCTACTTCTGTCTAGTGTCATGTTCAATGACATGTAAATTAGATGCTGGAATGTAGATTGCGTATTTTTTTGCGCCAGTTTGTCTTCTTTTTGTTCTGCATTATTTGTTTAATGAGTTTAGTTAAGGAATTATCTGGTATATTTATTCGGAAGTTATTTGCGCTAATTAGAACAGATTGCCAAAGTGCTGTTTATTGAGTTTACTTAAATGAGATTTTGCTGTAAAATGGAAAGTAGCTGAATTGATTAAAATTGTCGTGCTACAAGCAGATAACGACAAAGATGGTGACAGGAAATATTAAGTGATGTCAGAGATCAAAGTAAGAAATTATTCGTTTGTACGTTCAGAGCATGTAGATAGGAGAAAATAGCACAGGTGACAGAAAAGGGAAAAGAATGAGTAACTGAAATCGACAAAGTGTAAATTAACCAGCTGTATTTGGGACTGATGAATTTTAATTGCAGCTATTACAATACTTTCTTCTGAAACAAGATATTATAATGAATCGGTCGATGGTTATTATACAATATTCCCTGTGTTCCAACTTTTGGTGAAAATAACATAAGAGACGGCGTGAGTGTAATTTTATCTTTGTTAGCAATCTTTGTAGTATAAATTCTTTGGATCGATTACGTGATGACAACCATGGGCGAAACATGAACAACATACAACTACATACATCATTGTTATTACGCAGAGAAACAAGAGTGAGGTGCAATTACTTTCGTCAAGTGTTACGTACATAAAGAGTATGATAGCACAGGCAATATCGTTATTAAAAATATTTCTATGGAATGAAGCGTTATATGGGTTCTAAAGGTAGAGTAGAATGCTAAAAATTAGATGCATGGATAGGCTAACTAAGCAGGAAGTTCTAAACAAAATAGGAGAAAGGAAAAAGAATTTGGAGGACTTTGACCAAGAGAAGGGATCGATTAATAGGCTTCGTTTTGAGACATGAGGATCTTGTAAAATTAGCTTTAGAGGGAAATATGTGGGGTAAGAACAGAAGAGGAAGGCAAAAGATGTAAAACGCTAAGCAGCTTAGGGGGGATGTGAGATGTGTTAGTTATGCGCAAGTTTGGTTAGTATGGATGATTGCATCAGACCAGTCTTAGGACTGATTTCCACAACAACAACAAACTTGTGAAAAGTGGTGCTGGTGGCTAATTATCTGTCTGTTGTTATATTATTTACTTCCTGAACCTCCTTTCCATGATCACCACATTTATTTCAGTACAGTTTATTTCAAACAGTATCAACCTTTTGGTAAATATTTTTGTTGGAATTGAATGTGTGTCTTCATATCGTTTATTTTTCTTGAGATCTTTAGGTCCCTGTCGGCTCGCTTATCCTTTGAGTTGTGCTTGTAATGCAGAAACGCGTTGAATGTTATCTTGAGCTCAACTCGGGGCAGTGAATCCCTTGGATCGCCAACAAGTGGAACCTCTGAATGTCTTTGAATGCAGATGGAAGCCGTTACGTGAATATAATATGCACCGAGTCAGCCTCTAGAGACATGCCGCCTGAATTGCGTATAAGGTGTGCAAGTAACAAGAAAATACATGGCAACCGGAATAAATTACTATCTGCCTTTTGATGATCTCAAAACTCGCACCAAATTCTATTTCTTGGTTAACCTGTTCGAATATTTTTGCATTGACGGTACAAACATTACTGCCCCCGTCCATGCTATCTAATTTTTTTCCCAATCAGTTCAAGTACAGAAACGCTACTAAATACCAATGTAGAAAAAATAAAATTTTAAGCAGAAAAAGTCTGGTTAGTGCTTGATGCAACATTATTACTAGATACTGTTCATTAATTTGCTGTAGTATTTCATACTAAGTGCCTCAAAATTCATTAAGTTTCTGTTTGAAACATAACATGTTCTTAATCATTTTGCTCTAGGCTGCAATTAAATCCAAGTAATTCAGTTTCCTCATTACTGTAAATTTATTAACTTCGTCAACATTTTTCTAACAGTTTATCTCAATTGATCAGACTAAATTATTAACAGGCAAATAATCAGAATTAAAATGTTCATGAAAAATCTTAGATCATATTAAAAATAGCGCGACGTATCGTTGGGAACCTCTGTCACATTTATAATGGAAGAAATAAAAATTTCCAAGTTGCTCGTTGTACGCACATTTCTACCGAATTTCATTTATTGATTGTCTTCTTAACTCTATTTCTTGAAGAAAAAAATCGTGGACGCGCTATATCATGAATGAGCGATGTTTTCTAAATATTTTCTAGTCAAGTCTCGAGAGAGGCAAGGAAATAATTTGCTTGCCGCAAAGAGAATGACCTTCATCGGCCGTAACAGTCTTAAATCTGAAGCGATTATTTGTTAGCAATAAACAACATCACGTCAAATTTTTATCCGTGTGTTTTATGGTGGGCTGGTTATTATTTCTGAACTGTATTAGTCAACATGCGACTAACTGAACCAACGAGTTGCTGGGAAGTAACTGATGGTAGTTGATGGACTTGTCAGCAACAACTGGAAAAGCAACTGACAAGTCAATCAGTGCTCGGCACTGTCGATGGAAAGCTGTCTGTCTGTCTTACTTGTTATTCTCGCCCCATCTATAATTTCCGTGGACAGGAACTACTTCGGTTATTTTTGTTTTTTGTCGGAACAGAAATAAGTATGGGGAGTGATACCAGGATTATTATTTGTTAATGCGAACTGTAATGGTTGGAGCGATGTATCGTTCAACAAGAAGTCCAAATTCCCACACCTTCATCGAAGTGAAAGGTTCCTAGATCGTTCGCGATAAGCGTATGTGTTCAACGTTTACCTCATCTATCTTTATGCCTATAGAGGCCACCGTTCACTTGTACGTTAACGCAGGCATCGAGGCACCAATCCACCTAGGATTTCTTTTCGTATCCAGATTGTTTTTACTCGTGACTTGTACAAAAACATTCAATTTTATAAATATGTAAAATTATTCGTGTTTCTCTAAAACCTGTTAATTCAGTGAATTAATATGTACCATTGTTTATTATAACTATTATTCCGTAAGATATAGTAACTTATAGAAACCTACCCGAGTATTAATGTTTACTTTAGCTTAATTTTTCATAGGAGCCCAAATATAATGTTGATGAGACAGACTTAATTGATGGGGGTGGGCAAATCTCGACCAGACCGAGAATCGAATTCAGAGCCACTCTAGCTGTCAGGTTGTGCAATGAACGGAGGAGTCTCGAACTTGGCGGGGAGTCAACTCGGAAAATTCACTGGTATAGTTGTCGCGTACGAAGCGGTGATCACGGATTGGATTTCCGGTCCCGTCGTGATTTTTTCGCCGTGATCCTTTAAGGGCGCGTTCACATGTCTAGTCTAGTCTGGTCTAGTCAAGTCTCGAGAGAGGCAAGGAAATCCCGTGTGCAGAACAACTTTTAAGTCACGCCGCTCGACCGCTCTTCCCTTGAAACCCACGGCACGCGGACCATTTCAGTCCCTTTCAGCGGCCGCAATGGCTCCGAAAAGTGTTTTTGCGTATTATCAGTACAACGTACTTTGTTACATTTTCGTAACATGTAACATTTGCTGTTAAAATAGAATTGTTTTCAAGTATATTAGGATTAATATTGCAGTATAAGCTGCCGGAAGCTACCGTTTGAAATAAAATATTTTTTTTAAAACCGTGGCCGTCAAAAGGCTTTATGTCATCTATTAATCATCAGCATCATCCGGTCAAACAACCTAATGCATTTAGTTATTATAATTACGACAGTACGCCCATCAGTTGCTTTTAGACTTAATACAAAATCTGTCATTAATTTAAAACTTAACGTCTGTGGTACATAATAACGAGGTATACTACCTTATTTAAAAGACAAATCTTATAAACTGTCTGTATGTTTCCCTTTTGGCTCACAACGAAACGTTTGCCAACCTAAATTCATTTAAATTGTTCATCCTTTTTTAAATAAGGCCTTATCTCTTGTTAATGATGACTGTCATTGATTAAATAATAGACAGAAAATTTTTCGGAAGACGTATTTTTGTGAAAAATTTCTTATACAATCATAAAGTAAGTGTTGCTATATTGTAAGATAAACATACATATTTTATGAAGCTATTCGCCAAGGTCAAAGTTTATCGATCATTGTTTCTAAAGTACATTAATAATTGATCTTGCCCTACGTTATTTGTCTTCCTTCATTTAAGTTAATTGCGGTACTCAAAAGTAATTATCTTTAACGGGAGTGATCCTTCAATATAATAAAACCATTTTTACGGAAGATTGATTCCAATTAATGCTCTAAAATATTAATTGATCGTTAGGTATTATCTCCGCAAACGAATTGAGTTATGAATAATCAACATTTGACGATTTTCTACTCCATATTCAAATAATTTAACTATTTTAATACTATTCTATACCAGTTTTGACCCTCGTTGCACGAGGGGTGAAACGTGCACGTTAATTTTCATTAAATGCAGAATTTGAAAGTCGGAAGATCTAGATGATATTAAAATAGTTTTCCATCAAGAGTTAACACTAATATGATACTATGTTAAAAGAAACTTTGGGAAAAATTACTCAGTACGTTATAAATATTTCAAGGTCTATTAAACCCAGAGGTCAGTTGATGTTGAATATACATCTGCGGAAGGAAGAGAGAATCTTCATTTGCGTTACTGGAAACGTTTGAATAATATATAAAAGATATTGATAAACGGTAGTATTCGTAATAACGGAAATTTATGAAATGTTTCCGCAACGATTTCGCAATTGTTCCATCTGGGACAGTTTATGGCTGAGATTATATAACGTGCGCTAATTAGAAGCAGTAAATCGCAGCTTTATACCGTAATATAACGCCGATAGACATTAATGAGCGAGTACCTTGGACGTTGGTGGAAATACTTGGTGTGAGCAATTAAAGCGAGGCTCCTGTCTCGAAGTGGGTCGGCTCGTCTATTTCGGAACAAGTGTCGAAATACCCTCTCCTCTGCTCGGGGATACGCCACAGGCGAAATCGATTTCACTACATCACACTTGAAATGTAAGGTTTGAGTCACCCCCAGATCTAATAATAACTAAGCACTGTGCAGTACTTTCGCTGTAAAGTGTTTAACGTTCCAATCAATAATATAAGTGTTCACTTTCGCCTCCAATCGGCATTATAAAGTTATCGAGTGTCATATACTTCACACAAGTCGCAACGTGGTTCCGGAGTTCTGTACACTTAGTCCGACGAAATCTAAATCTTACCGTAAAACCTGTCATTATGAGGCGACCGTATTCATAATAACAATCCGGTGGGCGAGTTTCTTAACTTGACCGTAGAGGCAATTGTTGGGATTAAGATCTTATACATTCACGCTAAAAGAAGTAGGCAGCTGCTTCGGAAATGATGCCCAGGATAAAATATACAAAATTGATTTTAGTAAATCAGGTTTCGTACTCTACAGCTACGCGGAATTTTCGATAAACTTTTTGGAAACAAATATTTCTTAAGACTCAATGGCTTCCGACAACGTTTAACTAAAACAATTCAGATAACTAAACTCTCAAGAATCATAAGTAAAACACCAACTTGATGATTCCATAAATTTAAATTTATTTATACAATAATATACTGATTTTCATTCTTAATTCAGTGATTCTAAAACATTATCTGAAGTGATAATCCTACAGTTAAAAATCGAGTGTAGTTATCTTAAATTTATTAACCTTACGCTTTACGAGCAAAAAACAAGGAACTAATATTTGTCTAAGTTTCTTACGAATACGTTTTTGTCAGTAAATTGACCCTCTTCAATTTCAAATGAGTATTTTCGTTGTTCCTGAAAAGCGTCTTAATGTTGAAGGAAGCAGTAATTACCAAACAGTTGTAACAACTTTTGTCTGTTTTACTGGCCGTAAATATTTATATAAATATTATACAGACGTTAGTTTAAAGAAAGTATTTATTTTTATCTGTACCGTACCAATGAATAAAATTAAAGTGGCTCTCTGTCAACCAGTTTGTCTCGAATAGGCTCCGAAACGGTTCAACAGATTTCAATGAAAATTCGAATTATTGGAACAGGAATTTTAACTTAAATTATTCGTAACTTTAGTTTTAGCAGCATATGGGAGAGAAAGAGAGAGAGATGTGGGCAATCATTCTCACTCCATCTATTGTTGCAGCAGAAGTTTTGTTGGAGGTCACGACATTGCTGTTGAGACAGTATTGTTAGTTCAGAAACAGGGCTGTCAACATGTGTTGTAGATAACTAATCAGATAAAATAATGGTTTTATAATCGGCTGTAACACGTAGCATAAATATCCATCCCAATAGGGTCAAGACTGTTTCCGGACTCAAAGACTAGTTGTGGGTAGAGATTCAAAACCAGGAAATGCCCCCTGAAAATGGGAGCACATGGTTTTCTAATATAATTGAATTATGGGGCATCCAATATCCGCGTATCAAATAAAACACACAGAAACAAAATAATTTAATAAAGTAAGCTGCTTAAATATTTTATTTTACTTGAAGTTTAAATGAAATGTGTTTAATAAGTAATTTATGTAGATTAGATAAAAATGGACTTTGTTATATATTACAATAATTAAGAAACCACTCTATAGTCCTCAAAGTTTATTATCAAATAAAATGAGGCTAGCTTGCGACAGTTATGGTCATCAGCAGGCTGTGAAACGACAAGCTAACCTAATTTTATTTGATAATAAACTTTGAGGGCTATTGACTGGTTTCTTAATTATTGTATAACATTTTTTTCTTCGCCACACTCTTACTTTAATAGGCACAAACTAACGAGTTAAATATTTTTTGGTAAAATATATTTCTTATGCTTTTTTAATTAGGAAATGCATGAAGCAGTCAAACATAACTTGTCTGAATAAGGGTCTTCTTTCTCATTATTTGTTTCAGACGTTAATTTATAAGCATTTTTATTTCATTTAATGTATGCATGAATTCGTATTCTTTCTTATTTTCCTTTCCTCGCGTGTTCAGAAACCTTACAGGCATCGAAACATCGACAATGTAAGACATCGCTAACTATTATTGAATAATCTGTTAAATAAAAATATGAATGCCGTAATATATTATTGAGTAACTGTAAATATAGGTAACAGAACCTTTACACTGGAAGATAATTTGTGAGAGCTCTGATGTTTTGTCTAATCTGTCACATTAAAATTCACGTGTATATATTTTGGATAAATGCTAAGTTTTTAAAATGTTTTACAGAAATGGCCCAGGAATGTCTTCTATTTATTTTTTGATAAACATTACATAAGAGAATACGTTAAAGAGAAATAATATTAAAATAACTAAAGAGACGAAATGAAAAGTTAAGTTGAGTTAAAATTGTTTGAAGTGTTAATTTGTCACTTTTAACAATAATTTTTAACACTAAACTTTCCGACAGGAAAACTTTTGATTACTCTAGAAGAATTGAGCTAGCTAGATGGACTTCTCGTCCTTCGACAATGAAAAAAATGATACAGTAGTATCTGATGGCCATACAAACAAAAAGAAAATATTATATAAATAGAATACGGGGAAGAGTAAGTCAAATTATTTAGTTTCCAGGTTTCATTTTGTTTTCCGAGAAGAGTTTTGCAAGACGAGGTCTTGGCCCTGGATGCTGCTCAGCGGGTCTCCGGCGTCTAAAGGGTTGCATAACTCACAGGCCGTGTTAACGAAGTACAGCTGACGGGGATACGCTAAAAGCCTGATAAATCAACGGCAGAGAAGCAGTCGGTGAAAACCGCGAGATGGGTATCTCATTAAGACGTCTTGAAGCCGACGTAGTAAATCAACAGTGCTGTACCTGTATCAGATCTCGAAATATTTAAATGTGCGTCATAAAGCAACGGGGCGTGAAGGATGGGGACAGGCGACTCAAGGTCAGTCGACGAACCCAGGTCTAGTGCGATAAATTCAGTTTTATATTATTCAAATTAATTGGTCATTAGAACCCTATATAGATTTTTGTCCATTTTTAATCATAGTGTTGCCGTACGGAGCAGATAATGGACGATAAATGACTGAAACGTACGCTTACCTGGAGGAGCGCCACTATAAATAATGGTGTAGACTACAAGAGATCATTTCGTAAGAATGGCGACAGCCACAGACGTGATGGAGCGCACATGGAGAAATATTTCTACAGTGCGAAGAATGAGTAAGGTGTTTGGATGAAGTGAACTCTTTGCATAATAAGAGACCACGAGGACGGTCGTTAGATAAGAACTACAGGGGCATTTAAAGGCAGTACGGAGCTATGAGGATGTAAAACGGTTGTATGAAGTAATGTAGCATTTTCATCAAGTATAACCATCAAAAGACTTTTTAGGGAAGGAACTTAATAAAAAAATGATTCAGTTGTCAAGAAGTATGCATTTAAAATGTTCAGTCCAAGCTGTAAGTGGAAACACGTAAGTTTTCAGGTTTGTGTACCTGGTTTTGAAGCGAGTAAAACTCAACATTCAGTTTTTCGGGTATTCCATTGTCGGAGTAAAAGAAGAGAAAGATAGATAAGAAGCGAATCAGGGAGAGCGATATCACTGAAGAAAAACCAAGCAAACAAGTTAGGTTTTAAGAGAGAGAGAGAGTGACGAAGGATATCAGAGAAGCAAGTTAGTTTTTCTCTGTGAAAGCGACGCAGTGAAAAGGCATGTAGGAAAGCAGAGTTAGGAAGAATATAGAATATTTTCTCTTAAGGCTATCAGAGAAACAGAAAATAGAGAGCCTATCAGCGAGGAAAGCAAACAAACTAGTGACGCAGTGAAACGTCTATCAGGAAAGCAGAGTAAGAAAGAATTTAGAGGAATTACTCCGACGTTTCGAACAGGAAGGAAACTCTGTTAGTTATCAGGGACAGGGATCAGATGCGCAATTCGGGAGTCCGTATAATCATGAGGACGTAGACTTACTAATTAAGGCCTAATCCAAGTCCTCTCTGATATCATTCTCTCTTGTTTCTCTGCTATCCTTCGGAGTAATTTATCTAATTTCCTTCTTACTCTACTTTCCTGCTAGACGTTTCACTGTGTCACTTTCACAGCGATATACCAAACTTGTTTGTTTGGTTTCCTCTCTGGTATCCTTCTCTCTTGTTCGTTTCTTTGATATCGTTCGTCACTCACTCTCTCGGAAAACCTAACTTGTTAGTTTGGTTTTTCTTCTCTGATATCCTTCTTCCTGGTTCACTTCTCATATATCTTTCTCTTATTTACTCAGACAATGGAATACCCGAAAAAAAATTGAGTATTGAGGTTTGTTGCAGTAGCGGTTACAGAACCTCGTAATTATATGAAGAGGAAGGGATGGAAATGGTAGATATTCAGCCATAATCTATAATACGGTGGTAATAATTTATCTAAGAAATGCACTGGAAAGTTAGGGCGCTGTTAAGGCAGCAAATGTACTTAAGCATGTAATGATCCTTGATACCCACGGCCATAACATGGTCCACGTCTCTCGTAGCTGATACCAACATATAAAACCACAAACCCAGTGATGGTACCCCTAATTAATTTTAACTTCATTTCAACAGGTTCTTAAAGTAACTCAATAGGACCACAAGAAGGAATGAAATGGTGGAAGGAGGACGTGCTGATTAGTATTCTTGAGGGCGGCTGATTATTATGCGCAGGTCAGCGTTAGGTGTTTGACCTCGGACGCCTCGGCGTGATGCTTTCACGTTTGACCTTTTATGCCTCGATGTGTAGCTTCTTCCCATCGACTCAGTAGGGCATGCAGTTTCGTGTACCGCAAGAATGAATTCATCCAAAGATAATGTGCTACCTTTCATTCATTCCGGTTTCGAATTCACGGTGTTAAAATATACGCGTGTTCGATTGTATGATAATTTCTCCCCCGACTGACCTTAATTGTCATGAGCATATAAAATACGATGTAAATTTTATTCTCCGTAT
This sequence comes from Eucriotettix oculatus, assembly GCA_034510155.1. Taxonomy (NCBI): domain Eukaryota; kingdom Metazoa; phylum Arthropoda; class Insecta; order Orthoptera; family Tetrigidae; genus Eucriotettix; species Eucriotettix oculatus. Next base: position 62,931,672 of record CM067377.1, read on the forward strand.
AAATTACTGACTGAAATTATAATTCCGGCATTTACCGTTAATTGAAATAAACGATTACCGCTAGAACCGTTTAGTAATGAAACTACTATTTTCGATTTTCAAAATTTTTTAAAAATAAGTTAATTAAATGTAAACTTATATCAACGAGGGACTTTTCCTTACATTTGTCCCATTGATATGCTTCTTTAGTTAATAATTATTATAATAATAGGAATGTGAATATTCCTGGTGAATATGATGATGCAGAGTTCTCATGTCATCTGAAGACGATGGCGGAGCTAACTGTCGAAAGTTTGTGTTCCACTTAGAAACCCAACAATCTTAAATTCAATAATAATAACAATCGCTATAAACGAAAGTGATATTGGACTTGAAATCGAATATAAAATGTAATATCAAATGCATATGGTATAAGATTGATAGGAATTTCATTATTACAATTTTAAAATGATTTTTTTCTACCTTTTCTTACTTTTACTCTAATAGTTTTATTTTGGGTTTCGTTTTTTAATGATTCAGAAACACGTGACTGCCATATGCAAAGTATTTCGTTGATTTCGACACACTGTCCCAACTCCTGTTTCATTCTCCTTTCATTCCTTGGATGTACTCCTGCTACTATCTATAATTTCTAGGTTTGATGGCATTATCATGCAACAATTTTCAAACAAAAATATTAAAACATTCTTAACCCGGGGGTAATCGTGTGATTTAATGGAACGAATATTTTCAGTTGATTAATACCAATTAATACAATGTAGAATTAACTTTTATATATTTCATTTATAAATTTAATAATATTAATTTCAGTCTGGACTAAAAGTTTACTATACTCAAAACTAATCTGCATTAGATCAGAAATTCTTTTCATGGTCGATTAGTTCTCATGCTGAGCGATATATTTCTACAAAGGTATTTAACACCCCAATACATAGATATTCCGTGATGGTACTGCTTACCTTGCGTCTCATGGAGGTGTATACTATACAGCTTTTTATTTAAAACACTATTTAATACTCTCGGCATTGTTAAGAACAAATTGCATAATTTTCTACGACAGTTCGAGTAATTTTTAAAATTTTAGAAACAACTAACATTCCAACATGGCCCCTTATTTGTATAGACTTCCTTTCTCGCAATGATGTGATTATTTTTAAAGTTTGAAACAACTCAGTAACGACATTCATTCTTTAGATGACAGGCGCTTCACCCCAGAGTGACGGCGGGCCTCATCTGATTATGTCGGGAAAAGCCTCGCACTCTCTCTGTTTTTTTATCAAAATTCTCACATGCCGAGATATGTACTGGGGTCGAAGACCTTGGGCATATGGCAAGAGTTGTCTGTTGATCCCTTTGGATCAGTCAACCAACTGCCTCCTGAATTTGTAGAGACATGGAGAAGGGAATGCTGCGACCCCACAGCAAACTCGTCTCCCGTCATTTGGAAGGGCGTGAGAATAGTATCCAATGCCCGACCTACCTGATGCAGGTTTTCTAGGGATTTCCCTGCATCTCCACAACAGGTAGGATTCTTAAACCATAGCTTGGGGGCCCTAGTTAACCCTTGGCTACCTTGCTCTACCTTCCGCATCCCCCCTTTTCAATTCCCTTCCTATGCTATTAAAGGGGAGTTGCCTGTTTCAGAATCACTCTCATGTTGCCTGTTAACCCCCCAAAAAAGATTCATTCTTTCTTATGGTTAATCATATTTCACTTTGGTACTTTTCTGTTTATGGCTTTTTAAATTTCAGTGTATTTATAACTAGGCACTTTGTGTCATATTACTAATGTATAATTTGTCTTTCTCACCTTAATAAAATAATGTAGGATAGCCACACACGCTAACACAGGGAAATAACGACCCTATCGCTGATTTATTATCAAACGTCTTTTATGCACTGATAACACCTGGTTCACAGTTACACAGCACTGAACTCGCTTGTTTCCTCTCATTGTCAATCTTTGACGCGTTGTCACCCCAACGAAACTAAAATAAAGGGGCATAAATTATCTTCAAAAATGAATATATATATATATATATATCATGTAACCAATATATTTTTTAGTATTAATGGGATGAATGTAACAGAACACGTCTAGCGCTACTGAATGCAATAAAATATTTCTTTGCATAGACTTTATTAGTTACTATTTCATTTTGTAGTTTTCTATTTTAAATTTTGATTAATACAAATTGAGCCAGTAATGTTTGGCCTATTTATATAAATTTGATTTGGGCGCCGCCTAGTCCGAAGGCTTTTGTGAGGATTTTGGCGTTCCCACGGGCCGCCCCCACCTGTCGGCACCCCGTGACTTTGCGCTTTCTCTGATGCCTCTATTAGCGAGGAATCCGGCAGCGTAACGCCCGCTCTCGTTAGTGTAATTGCAGACGCACACATTTCACTGAACCTATCGTCTTTCTTTTCGAAATTCACAAAAGTGTGATAACTGCCCATGGGCTGGGTCCGAGTTCGATTCACGATCTCTCTTGGGTTTGCTTCATCAGAGATAGATCAATAAGTTCACTACATCTCCATAGATAAAGAAATAAATTATCAAATGTGTTTGAAAAATGTTAGGATTTTAAGTAGAGTTGGCTTATATTCATTAATCGGCGGTGAGGCTGTATATCGTATTTTACGCTACTCCTTTATTCGTTCATCGAGTACTTCAACTATTGTTAAATATAATTAATAGTGACGGTTTTGAAATTTACAACTCTCGTGTCTCAAATCCAGTTTTGTCTCCTGCTGTTACATCCAACGTAAATTTCCTCGACTGTTAACTTCTGAGATACGGTGGTGTTGATCCAGCTATGCATGATATATTTTGACATCGTGGCTGTTTGCAGTAAAATAAATTTATTTGCATGAACCGTGCTCGGCGGTGGGCCAAAAATCGTGCGTTTTGAGCTCATTCCGCCCTTCTCGAGGCTAGTGGTCGTCTCGTTTTGTTGACATCAGCTCACTGCATGCGATGGTCGTTACCGCAAGGCTGATTACTTTGTCAATCATCTGCGAGCAGCTAACGATGGAATTACAGCTCGACGGGGCGGGACCAGACACGAGCCTATCCTTCACATCTGCCAGCTTCACCTAGCACCTCACTTCCCGATCCTTAATGAAAGCCGCTACAGTCATATTGCACCCGGCCTTGGACAAATTGAAACTGATAAAATAGAAAATAATTTAAATTCTGGTAGCTTATTTTTAGACCAGTCATAAATTATGGTAGATGTGCGGCCTTTCAATCGATTATGCTTCAGTGTATCATAAAGACAATATTACTAATTATGCTATTGTGTCAAAGTCATGCTTGGGCCTCACAAATCAAAGAAACTTACATGATTTGTCAGTTGAATTCGAACCAGGAATATTTTTTAACATTATTAGCCGTAATTAAGGTTGGGAAGATGAGGCTAGCTGAAAAACATGGGCGCCATCAAGGCCGTTTTTTACATGGTCATAGACATATATTCATTGTAGAAGTAACCGTATCTTGAACAGATGTCACATCAAGAACGTAACGCTTTCCTGTGACGTAATAAATTTTCCGATTTACCACCGAGATAAATACATGACAGCATTAATATAACTGATATATGCGTAGGTTATATTATTACTGTTGTGAAATTTTAACATATTTGATTCGATTGACTCTAATGGAGCAAAGTGTACTAAGGAGACTGTTAAAAACCACTGATTAATTTATTTAAGTTTTTTTCAAGACATCATCAATCTATATTAATTCTTGTCGAATCAACGTCGAGTTTTAGTGCCTTTTTCGATTGGAATAATATATTGTATGCTGTTCATAACCCAATAACTGATCTCACGTTATTTTCTTTTAGTTGAAGCAACAGAGCTGGTCGTGAGTAATGTCCTGTACTTAATGCACTGTTGCATAATGTATTCCGCAGTTAACATTAAATTGATTCAAATATAAATTTATTTCTTCTTTTAATACCTTACACTGTAGACTGAATTTTTATTCCGTCATAATCTATATAATCAGCCAAGCTTTTTTTTATTGATTCTGCCTAGTTCTTTGTCGATTGTGTTGTTTCAATGTTGACTTTTATTATTTTTAATAATACATATTAGACTAAGATTTATTTCATTACGCGTTTTTCCCCCTGAAAGTTATTGCAGCTGATTTATGATGTTTTAAAATTGCTGACCTAAATGTAGACAGTATTGTGTGCAGTTACAACGCTTTGACATTTTATGATTTTCGTAATTTTCAGTTTATTGACTTTAGGAGAAAACACATGCTAAAAATGGTATCATAAATTATTTTTCTTATATTTATAATAGTCTTTTGTATATATATTTATTTATTTTTAGGGAAATATTTTACCTTGCTTAGTAAAAAAGGAATAATCGCTGATGAAAGTTGAAATATTACGTCCTTCTGTAATATTTTTGTTAATTGGAAATTAGTTATATTCATCACTCTCAGTGTATAATGTTCTAGTTTTTGGAATAAAATTTTCCACATAAGGGCACGTTTACAATGTATAAATAAACAGTTTATCTTAATATTAAATATACAATAAACGAATTAAAACAGCCCCTTTGTCAGTATTTACTATATTTAAATATTGAACTATACTACGTTTCGTCTCTCATTTGAGACTTCAGGTATAAAAATTGAGCTGGTTTTGCAATCTCATTCCACGTCTCCTTCGGCCTAGTGATATTCCATGAACAGTTAAATTTTTATAACTGAAGAATTTTCAAATTAGAGACAAAACGTAGTGTAGTTTAATATTAAATAAAATAGATACTGAAAAAGAGGCTGTTTTAACTCATTTAAAGCTTACAAATCGTTTAGCTCCTTGAAACAGTGTTCTTTAAATAATAATTTTGATTTCATTTTTATTTGCAAACGGGAATGAAGGATGTCTTGTAGAATTCGATTGTTTGAGACGCAAGTTTCTTATTATTATTATTAATTTATACATTAAAATCGTTTATCAATAGTGTTGGTTTTTAGGTAATTTTTTAAAATTTCATGAAGAAAACGTTTACATAATCGAGGGCGTTTTTCGCTTAGCTCAAATGCTGCTTCTGTTAATATATTTCGGAACATATAATGTGTCGTAATAGAAAAAAGATAAACAAAACGTGGGAAAATAAATATATAGTTAATAATTATTAGTGTCAAGAACAAAACCAATCGTAAGTTAATTTGCACCTTAATGTTGCTGCAAACGTCATACTTAGTTTTCCTTACAGTTTATTACATTTCAGTTGTAGCTTTGTCTGTCGTAGATAAGACAGAAAAATGAGATCAAATCGACAATTTACATATTGCCTCCGCAGTTCCGACCGTGAACGGTGATATTACCCGGCTTCACAGTCGCAGATGGATATCGTCCATATAAAATACTATTAGTGGCAGCTTTTATTTCGCTGCAAAGACATTAAACGCAGACATTTTATGACTATGAGACAAGCGCTATCGCAGAACAAATCTGCTCCACTGTGCCAATAAAACAAGCGGTTCGGTTTACGGTCGGCGCCCAAGTACACTTACGTGCCCAAATAATTTCACGGTCAATTAGGCAATATTTCTGACCAGGCGCAACTGCCTCGCTATTCTCCTTCAAATCCAGCGGCACGAGGTCAGTGGGTCGAAGGAATGACTACTGCAAACAAACGCTCTTTCGTGGCGAATTACTAGGCAAGCACGACAAACGTGCACGTGCTGCTCTTTACACAACGTATTTGCTTCGATAACTTGAAGATAAGGCTTTCCAAGATGGTGGCGATGAAGAAGATATACGCCTGTACGGTATGACGCTCCTACGTCGTCGTTGCTTAGAATATGTGGTTTTATAATAGACTCGTCTTGATTCTAGCTGTTTCACATATTCCAAGAAGGTGATTAACATTTATTTTCCACTAGTCGAAGATTTGGGAAAAAGGGAAGTCGGAATCATCCAAAAATAATTTCTCTAAAGAAATGCCCAACAAAAATTTTTCATTTATTCGATTCATCAAGGCATATAACATCAAACAGAATACGAATATTTGACGAAAATATTCTACTGCCCTGAAAATGTAACACTAAAACTCAATATCTCTTTTGATTTATTATTATTAAAGGAAAAGGATCTTTATCAACAGCGTTACCAACAAGGCACGTAGAATGTGGCTTGTTAAAGTACCGTGCTTAAAAAGGATAAAAAATTCATTTAATATTCATTAGGCAACTTTCTGAATAATGATCTCTTCAATTGGTTCCCCGCATATTATAAAAAAAATCAGCGTCTTGCTCCAGAATAGTTCTAAAAACTACTGTAAATGTGTTTGTGAGATGAAAGACTGCCATTACTGTTTCTATTCCGAATTTGTTTATCTGCAAAGATAAAGTCGATGGTTGTCTGATCTAATTAGAAAGTGATTTTTAGTGTTTTTTACCAGAATAATAAATATTAGGAATTGGAAAATCATAAAAAATAAAGGGATGTTAATAAAAGGAGTATGTGCATTCTACTGTTTTTGAGTGAAAATAGTAAATAGAAAAAATATAATACCTAAAAAAGAAACTTTATTCTGACTTCCGAAAAGAAGTTTTATGACATATTTTCTAAAATTATTCTGAGTTATGTATGTTATAATTTTATATCGGCCTGTAAATCAGGGCAGACAAACACGTTTCCAATTCTCAAAAATTGCTAAATTTATAGACTAAATTTATCGTTACAATTTTATGAACTATATTTTTATCATTCGATGAATCAGGGTTCACAATTACCAAACCTTTTATTATCAGAGATTGTTTGTATTAGCGTTTAATTGATAGTCCCGGGTAGGCTTAATTGACGAAATTTGTAAAGTTGGAAAAAGGACACACTTTCGACCATTTTTTTTTCAAATAGTTGCGTTTATTTATTGGTAATTATTCAGAATTCGGCTTCTTTGATTCAGTATTTGATCGGGATTTATAAATATTTAAAATCAACGCATATTTTATCACCCGAGCCTGCGCGAGAATTAAATACGAGACGTTTCAAGAGTGAATAATATACTAATGCTTACAGTTCAACCCGAAGAAAATCGTGTTCATCTCTTCTTGACCGTGAGATTTATTAACGTGTTCCCAGAAGCCGACATCATTTGGCGCAACCTGTGCAAGCAATCTAACTCGCAGGAGATTCCCAACAGTAAAGGCGAAGGAGACGTGTGGAATTAATATCTACATGAACCCGGAATAGGAACGTTATTTGCAATCTTACTATTCCTAATGAGTCAAACATATTTCAATTGAGAAGATTTCTTTGAAAGTTAACAAGAAGCCAAAACACTAAAGCGCATTTCTTGAAAAGCAATCTCTCTTTGAAGATACAAATAATTTAATATTAAGATATATGCAGGCTGAGTCTACATTTTTAATCCAAATTATTTTTACATAATGATTGTACTGCGATTATTAACGTTATACAATTTATATGAATATAACATATAGAAATGGATATTTCCCCTTAGCTAATTTAGCAGATTGTTTATAATGGCCTAACATATCATTTACGCACATAACGGACGTAAACTGCCGCCGCGCGTTCTCGCCCTGAAAATAAGAGTCCCATAGATTCATCCTGGTTACATTATATCCTGAAATCGTGTAACAATATAGTGGCTTAATCTAATTTTTAAACAATAATCTATTAATCGGACTGTGGGAGAATCGATACGCTGACCACGTGTCAATCCATATTCGGAATGTGTCATGCAAGATGACTGTCCGCAGTCGACGCGGTAGGCCTAGGCCCGCAATGGGCTGTAGAGACACTGAAGAATGTAATTCGGCTTCTTTGATTTCAATGTAATGCATTACCCTTCACAGAAAGTAACGGAAATAGGGTTAATACCCTCCATTTATAAGTCAGACTACGTAAAATACCAGTAATTACAAATATACATTTTAATTACTAAAGAAATTGGTGAATTCATTGAGCAGATGTGTTAAGTGAAATTATAAATTATATCCAGGTAACTCATCGTTACTTGAATTTTGTAGTAGCAATGTCGGTTTCATACATAGACACGTTCGCCACGATATCCTTATAAATATTAATACTTTATATTTCTCATAGAACATATTTTGCTTGATTGCTGCGTGTAATACGCACATCTTTGGTTTAAATACACCATAAATTGTGAAAATTCTTTTTGTACAGTTTATTGAGTTTCGGAATAATCATGTATATTTATTCTGGAGTTAAATGTGCTAATCCTGGCACGTTGTGAAATTACTATTTATTGAGATTATTAAAACGATTTCTTTATGGAAAATGAAAAATATCTGAATTTATGAACATCGTCGTGCTCAAACAAAAAGTAAGTAAAGCAACAACGAAGTCATAGTCATAGTCCAAGGAAGGTTGACGAGTTCGATAATGGTGAATGCATAATTTTCGCGATGTTGTTTAAAGAAGCGTGTAATTGCCCCTTATTAAAGAATCTCCTTAAATTAATTTTTTTAAAAACATATAATAAAAGTAATCTCTTCTTCTAAATTTAAACTTGAAAGCTACGTGAAACTGAATTAATGACGTAAGTTGTGAGAATATAGTATAGAACCGAAATCGAATCCGTAGCAATAGCTCGTTACGCGAACGGGCTTGTTTCTTACCAACTTAATTAAATTTATTATTAACAAAATTCTGAATGAGAAGTTATCAGCAAAGAGAGTATACATCGTAAGTGTGTGGACTAACTGACATGTTTACTGTGCTAATATAAACATTAGCGAAGTGTATACGTTATCAACACTAAAAAATTCAAGTGTTTAATTTATCTCATTAGTAGCAAACTATACGAGTAGGCTAAGTAGTTATTTCTGATACGCAATTTATGTGTTATGCCAGAGACTATATTCCAAGAATAGTGAAATTCTGCTTTTGGAGTTACCGACGATTTCAATGATTATTTTCAGTATTTAATATTCGAATTATTGCCATCTAACATGGAGACAGAACTCAGGATTTTTCTGTCAAGTACAGCTTCTACAGCAGTTACACCTGGAAGCTCTTTGGTATTTAGTCCATCTAATAATGTCCAAACAATGGCTATTTACAGCTTACTATTCTAGATGCAAATATCCTGTATTATCCAAAATCCCTTCCACAGTTTGAGATAAATTCGCTTTTATTTTTATGTGACGAAGGACATTAATGAAAACAATAAAGTCTCTTTGGGCCGAAATAGTTTCTTTTTGTAAATTTCTACCACTTAATCATGGGAGTCAATACAACTTCGGAGTGACGTACCTGTTTTAGTATTTGATTCAGTCTGTTATATTAGTATATTTAAAGGTTGAATTCGTGAACTGAATCTGTCTGTCTAGAACATAAGTAATAGGGAGGTGCGAAGCTGAAATGTGACAATGACGGATCGCAAGTTTTGCCGAAGACTGGACATTGAGGACGGTAATTTATCACGGCACTCGGGAGTAATTGCTCGCTGGAAGCAGTGGCTGTATCTCTACGTCTAATTAAAAGCACAATTATCCGGCGTGACTGTGTCATAGCTTGATGTAAGGGTTGTGCGCACGAAGGACGCGCCAGCCAGCGCTAATGGCGGCCAGCACGTGTGTCTGGGTGAACAACCTGCGTGTTTGCCATGCAGATGAGTGTTTGCTCCGACAGGCCGATATTTACCGCGTTTCTGGAAGCAGCTGCCCACACCAAAATTTCCACGCACACCGCCTGTACGCAGTCGTAACATATTTCACTAGAAATTGGAGGTTACGTCGAGATCAAAGAGAGAAATAATTTACACAGGCTACAAGACAGGAAGGATTACATGACAGCGGTAAATTTGAGAACTCGTGAGGAAATATACGCGCGTAAAACTAAACGTTGCTATTTAGTAAGTATAAAGCAGTGAAATTTGAAATACTTCCAGTCTAATAGTTTATTTCTAGAATATATTATGTAAAACTTATTTACTCAACTCTTTAATGATACACTTTCCTTCTACTACAAAAAAATTATCATCAGAAAGGAAACCTTCTATCATAGAGACAATTCTGGAATTATTAAGCTATCGTGAATAATTAGCATAGTATATTGTACAAAAACGGTAAAATCTATTACTCTATATTCATCTTAATTTACTGTCTCTCAATGATTCCCAATATTACAGCAATAAATTGAAAGTGCAAGATGAAATAATTTTAAATATAGATAGGTATACCAGTTTTTCTTTGTTATTCCGTCATGTGATTCGGTATCATAGTAAACATGAGAAAACCTTGGATGGAATGAGCTGGTGAAGCTTCGTCCACGAGGGGCCTAGACTGTGTGAACTAACCGAACACCAGATAACCTTCGATAACTTCATGACCATCTGCTGACCTCTGATGTTGTACAGGTTGCAGAAGAAGACTGTTTATTCATGGTAGCAAAAAGACTTGCGAATAAGAGATCGACTGATAATTCGTCCCAGTAAATTAAGGCAAGAGAAAATTAACTTAAAAATATTCGCTTGTCTTTCTCTTGTCAAGAACCTACTGACCTTAAAAACATAAAATACTTATAATATTTATTTCTCCGCTTTCTGTTAACTTAATACACTTAGTCCGTTGCGTTCATAACTTCTTAATACTTTTAATTGTGTCTCAAACTACGCTAAATTAGTAACTATTGTATTCGAGGCAAATCTTCGCCCTGAAATCCATTTTTAACATTCAGAAATAGAAAAATTATTCTGAGATAAATATGATTAACACGGTGTACGAGAAAACGAATTTAAAGAGCAGTGCATACCATGAGGATGCATTGTCATTGGAAGAAAGTAAACCTTCCTTTGGGGACTATTTGCATTCATTTACGCAGAATTCTCCGGTGATTGATTTGCCTTTTTCGTGGTTGTCTTTGAGCATCCTAACTGACTAATTTTCTCCTTGATTGAACATTCTTTGGCCCCTTTGAAGTGCATCCACCAACATCGATCAAATGTTTTGACTGTTGTTTGTGGAATAAAAAAATTCAGTTTCAACCAAATTGAATGAAACGTTGCTCAGTTGAACAGTGTGTATAAAAATCGTGAAACTTCTAGGAAATCTTCATTGGAATACGCTAGGAGGTCAAGGGTTATCAAACGCGGCACACATCGTTCAGATTTTTCGTATATAAATGTTTAATTAAAATATTTGGAACACAATCTTGAATCCTTTTGGAATCACAGAAGGCATTTGACCTTTCAATCCTATATTGTGGGTTTCTATGAAAATTTTCGAGTCGTAGAGGTTGCTGAGCTTCCAGAACTACTGTAATCTGAGCTGAAGGTTCGACTACGTTTGAAATCAGTTGACCAGTCCGCTATTGTATTTAATGGAAGTCGACCTTTTATAATGTAGTATTTCATGACGGCCTGAATGTGGGTTTTATACAGTTTTCTCGTAATTCCTGCACTTGCTCACTTCTCAATACAGTTGTGGTGTTTGTCACATACCTTTTCCTAACTTAGTGGATATAATTAAATAGTTCACTTCACCAAAAGCACGACGCACTAAGTGGAACTCTAAAGTCGATTCAGGATCCCCTCTAAATTTAATCATCTTGAACACAGTTTCTTAGTCGCAATTGAGGAGTATCATTTGAATGCATTTCTTGAGTTGTATGCTTAAATCGTTGCACATATAATAAATATAATAAAAATATAATAATAAATTTGCAAACTATATCCATTTATGCAGAAATAGTTCTCGGGTTTCCACTCAGGTGCAGGTGTGATGAAAACGCGACGTTTCGACGACCAAGTGCTCTGTCGTCATCTTCAGGCTTACTTATATATCCATTTATCATTGAAGTTGTAAAATCCGGCCGTGAAGAATGTGATTTAATAAATTGCAGGCGATGTATGTTTAGGTAAGTTCAATGATTGGAGAAGGCTTCTCCCTGGAAGGGAGTTGGGTAGCTCAGACAGTTAAGGGCAGCATACTCACTGTGGGGAACCCCGGTTCGGTTCCTGATCAGGGCGATGTCATCCAACGGCTTTCTTAATTTATAGCTCTATATTTGTTTACATGGTTGTGTGTGCGGGAATAGCACATTCCCTCAGCTTATACCAAGGAAACTATTAAGTTTTTTTTAGTTTTTGTTTGCAGTCGTACTGAAAACGTATTTGTTCAAAAGTGAAAATTGGAAATGAGAGTCTATATAGCAAACCGTACACATTGGACAATAATAGCGTTATTAAAAGACGATCGTTCGTGTGTAGGTCGTATTAGAGCGTGGGCGGCCCCTTCATGGCGTCCCCCTTTCACCACAAGCAATCAGAGGTGGCATCTTCTCAGAGGTCGGAGAGAGCAGCTCATCTTCAGCGCTTGCCGACGCAGGCGTGAGAGGCAGACACGACAGACCACCTAATGGGGCCAAGTCGACGAATTGAAACAGTGACGTCGATTTTGTAATGAATCTGCTACAGTGTCATGGGAATCCCGGCCAAGAACAATCACGTTTCAATTTATAATTTTTTAGAGTGTAAAAATTGTGCCAACTAGAAAGTTCATGCTCGCTGGACACAGTAAATGAGTAAATGACCGCTACAAAAAATTGAATGTTGACAGTCTGTCTGTCAGTCGGACAAGGTCCTCAATGTGCTGTGTAGCTAACGAATAAGAAGAATTCGTTAACATTTATCAACGAATATATTACGTTACACTGAAAAAAGCAAATCGATACCTTCGAACTGCAACTCCTCACTTTTCTGAACCCAAATAATTTATTTTACCTTCAAGATATAATTTTTTACATCCAATATTTTCCCATGTCAATCACAAGTCTATTAGTACTGAAAACATCCTAATGGCACATTTAACAAAAATTGATTACTATTCATGTTACATAGAAGATTAAAGTTTAATGAAAACACGTATCAAGTTGTGTGTTTAATATTAAGTTCCCCACTGAAAAGAAAATCTGTAGTTCCAATATTCAGGCCTTGGATGTTGATATTATTAATATTGTTTTAGATTGATTTCAGCTATAATGCATATCATTTAATAACACAGCGGTAAATGAACAGTGATGCTTTCAATCTTAAAAATGCATACGGTTCATTTCTCATTGAGTAGTTTTCGACTGTTTTTCTAACTTTAAGTAACCTAGTAATGAAAAACCTTTTATACAGTGTCCAGTCTTATTTATTACTTTAATGTAAAACCTTTCGACTTCGTCATATTGGTTCTGTGAATCTAAAAACATCTAAGAATAATGTTCGTCGTAATAAGTAAAACTGGAAACTGTTTAAGGGTTTTTGTTACCACGAAAACTCATTACTCAAATTAAAACCTTCGCTTTTAATATCCTTAGATTCCTGATTATAATTTTCACGTTCAATTTATTGCAACCGACGTTAGCAGAATCGTATATTGTCTGTTCATTGGTTATCATTTCACTTAATTAAGTTCAACATAAAATAAATAACAAATATAACTGCTAAATTAAAGGTATTTGACCCATCAAACCATATAAATCTGTTTTTTTGAGACTCCAATTTTTTTCTGTGGTTTTCCACCAGTAGACAGAGACGTTTCGACTCCTAGCGCTGTCATCACTTTCGTTGCTGTTTACGGAGATAACCTGCGTGGATATAGGGTATAGAGAGTTGTTCTTAGTTCTATAAACTTTCGATGTTCCTAATCGTTTATTCAAAAAAAGCTGTAACCGCTGCGGGAGAAATTCCGCGACACCAAATTACTAGTAATGTAATTAGTTAAGCCATTTGAAAATTTACCCGAAGAAGTCCACAGAGTTAGATGAAACGTTGTACTTATATTAATTAAATACTAATTAAATTTTTTCGGCCTAATTTTTATTTATTATTAAATTTAAAGTCAGAAAAATGCTGTTTAAGAACGCAGTGAATGATTTTTGAGGAAAAAAGGGAAAACGTAATGTGTCACAAATATCTATTTCATTAGTATTTGCCTATTATAAGTTTCGGTGTGAGTAAGAAACGTAGAGAAAGGATTTTAATTATTTTGTGAACAAATGAAAGAAAAATGCAACTGGAATTACAATTCCCAAAATATGTTGTAGTTCATAATAGGAACATTTGAATCTGTAAGATTAGTTGACATTAATGGAATTTTTTACGAATTTAAAAACCGTATTATATTTCTTTGATATCTGTTACTGATTACCCTTCATTTGTCTTTAAAGAAATATTAATAACATTTATGCAAAAATATTAAAGGGATACAGGTGGGCGAAAAAAGCTTTGTGCGAAAATCACGATAGCTTCCTTTATTTGAAGTCCGGGTAAAATGATTTAAATATAACGGCACATAATGTTCAAATGCCAAGGTCTAGGAGGAGATGATGTTAGCGGAGGACAAGTTGTCGCTATAATTAGCAACGGCCTACCAATAAAACGCGAGCAAGGCCATCTCTGTGGATGCAGCTCAACCCTCCAGCATCCGGATCCCTGCTTACACAAGTAAAGCAGAGCGAGGACTTGTGACAACGCGGCCATAAATCACGTCTCACGATCCCCCTGGGCCAATACGAGCTGCCTTTCGCGTCGTAAATAGCACGATACTGATAACGGATCTCCGCAATTACAGCCGAACCCGATCCGTCATCAATTTCGTACGCACAGCGCAGAACGGCGTGGAATGGAACGGCGCTGCGGTAGCTGAGCTGCCACCCACCTTTCACCGGCTGTCCCAAGGATGGCTTCACGGTTTCGTTAGGATAGAGATGCCGCTCGGCACAATGGACCAGTTCTCCGTTAAAGGAAAGGTTGCGTCGATGTTGTTGCCAAGAGGAAGTCCTCGCCATCTCGCTTTTCTTATTGGCGTTTGAATCGAGGAGACCCTCCCACTGGGATCGACTCCAAGATCCCTCTCCCAGCATCCGGAAGCAGGCCGATGAGCGATGGCACAAGGTTCCCTCGCGGTATCCGTATCCGCTCATGTAAGTACAACGTCGGTGGCCTTCGCGCACCCTATAGTAAACACGGACATTCTTCGATTCTTTTCCGCAGCATTAAAGGCGGCTTAGCTATTGTTGCTCTGCGAATTCCATATATTAACTTAAACTTACACATATACACAGATACAGTAGCAGTTAATACAATTAACATATACTGAATTAACTATTTTGAATTTTACGAAATTTAAATTTTGCGTAACTCTGCACTATGACCATCGTGTTCTTTATTTCATTCTCCCATCAACTACTGAAATTTTTATGGCTTTTTATTTTTCTCTTACAATGTACACAGAAATGTGTCCATTATAGAGGTATTAAACAACATAATTAAATAGATAAAAAATGAAATTAGAAGATAATTAACAATATTTTTACTTTTCTTATATAAACGAGAAGACAGAGTTATATATATTTATAAATAACCATTCTGTAAATAATGTTATTAGTACGTCTCCAAAAATTGTCGAGAACACCAAACTTACGCGTGGGATTAGTTAAGCTTCTTTAAATCGACGAAGAAACATTCTTTCTCGTCGCAGAACAATAAAATTTCCAAATATTCATGAATAATAATCGGACAGATGTCGACCTTCTGTGGTCTAGTGGCTAGCGTTGCTGCCTCACAACCCAGCGGTCCCGGGTTTGAATACTGGCATGGGTTTTGATGTTTGTGTCGTCATGGACACGGGGACTGGGGTTAAGACTGATGGAGAATCGATACGCTGACCACGTATCACTCCCAAACTCGTCTTCAAGTGTATTTTCGATTTCTGTCTTTATTCATTGGCTTTTCTGTCTCCATCTTGCGCTCTATGATATTTTATATCATCTCATTATAATTGTAATCTTTCTAATTTGTTTAATGTTTCATAATTAGTTAAAGACAAAATTTTCATTATTAATATAACTTAAAATATAATTAAAAAATAATAAATAAAGGTATAGCAAGGTACATTTAATACAAAATTATGTCACAGTCACAAGAAAATGTGCAACATTGAGATTCAAGTTTAAATTAACTAAATGGAAGTTGAGTAAATCCACAGTTCATAAGACATACAACATAGAAGTGACATAAACTAATTCATATTTATTATTCAGTATATTTTATACAGTAAGTAATCGTTGATGAATTAAATTGGTGTGGTCAACCAAGCACTATCATTATTTATAATGGAACGGTACATTAATCAATTAATATCGAAGTACTTAATAACAATTCAAGATTAAAAATGCGTAACAAGTCATTTCATTCGATAAGTTTTCAAATAAGTATAATATAAGGATACAGAAGTGAAGATTTACACATAAAAACCGCTTTTTTATTTAATACTATTTACTAAAGCTTTCACGATTTTCCTTCAGATTTTTAGACTTCTACAGTAGATAAATAATAAATTTATAAGGAATAAAAATAAATACGGAAGAAGAGAATTTTGCTTCATGGACTGCATCCGAAATATCTGGATGAAACGTCGTGAAATTTTTTAAAATAGTGTTAAATAAAAAGTCTGACGTGTACTTTATTTTGTTAATCGTTATAGGCAGTCCAGGGAGAAAAATGATCTTTCTTATTCTCTTTTACCCGTTAGGTTTTTAACGTGTCTAGGAAATGTATTATTTCTGTACCTGAAGAAGACCAAAAGCGTGGAATAAATGTCGCGAAAGAAGTCATGCTGGCCGCTTTGTTTATGTGTAAATTAACAATGTCAGGCAATTGGCTTATTGAGAATTGACGATTGTTGTTCTATAGATGAAAACAGATTGTTTATTTCTATTGGTGTCGTTTTCCAGGCGGCAGGTCCCCCGGTGCAGCTGGAGCCCGTGGACCTGAGCGTCAAAGCGCCGCAGTCCCCTCCCGTGGTGCTGCATGTGCCTCGCTACTCTCCGCAGCTTCCCACGTCCTGCCTCCCTCATCCAGGTAAGGATCTTTTATGTAATTCCTCTCAGAGGGATGGATAAATCAACTTGTTACAACAACCCTTGCTTGGGGACGTTTCTATAGCAGCGAATACTTGGCTTTATTTATTCTGACTATTAGCATATTCGTGCCCTTGCATTATTGTAATGTACAATCGTTGAAGTGAACTAGTAATTTCTGACCTGCTTCATTTCACAGAAAATGCCAGTTAGATTAGTCCTCTCAGCTGTCATTCTCGTATTCTCGTATGCCCGTACAGACGTATCATCGTGAACCTCTGAAATGTCTCATGGCAACCAATGTCAAATCCTAGAAAAATATGCGCATATGGGGCTATAATCTGAGATGTTTCATCCCTCACCACTAAATACCAGTTTCCTGATGAAGATCATTTAACTTGCACTCGGTTTTTGTGAGCTCATATTTGAGGAAACCATGAGTTCTCGTCTACGACCCCTTGCTTAGCTCGATTGCCTCTTTTGGACGTCCTTTGCCTGACTTTCGACTGGCACATGGTGTCGGGCCCGTAACCCATAATCAGCCGATATTGGGGTTAGGAGTGAGTGTGTCCACAGCACACGGGAGTGTCGTGAGCGTCTTCGTAAGGTCAGACTCGTGACCGCAGGTGCGCGACCCTAAGCGTACAGTTAGGCGGAACAGGATCCTCCTGGCTCTGATAAGGCCACGGCGTTGACACGGCTCCTCCAAGGGAAGAAACAAAGCTGCCGCCCCCTCCTCACGACTATTGTCCGCCCCCGCCCAACACACAGCCGTGTTGACGCAGATTTCGCCCAATTAAGCAGCCGCAGGGGCGGAGCCGCTCAGTCGTGTTCTATTTACCCTGAGCGATGACGGCGCACTGTGGGAGATGACAACAAGCTTGCTTTGGATTTCATACTTCATTAAGTTGAAAGTTGTAATAAATTTTAGTTTTAGTATACCGAACCTTTATAAATCATTTTAGGGTTGTAGTCGACTGAAGCATCGAGAAAAGAAGGGAAGTAAAATATAAAGATTTATATAATTTTATTTTTATTTTTTTACGCTATATTATTTTAATTATTTACTGGTTTATTTAACATTTAATTACTAATACAAATTTATTTTTAATTGGCATAAAATCTTTCTCTGAAGGTAATATCTTATTGGGAGAAATAGGCAAGAAATTTGAGTAGCAAATATGCATGTAATTTTCGCAAAAGCTTATATAAATAAATTTTCCTCAGCTTTTAATGTCCAGAACGATTTCCTCCACCACCATGAAAACTTTATGCTTACAAGACCACTTCACTTTCCTGAAGGAAAACCACTGTACTCTGTTTTTTAATTTAATCGTTTCACTTTCTTGCTTCCAAAAGATTACTCTTAACAATTATCTTACTCGGTGTCCGATCAGCTACTGTTGTCATTTTCACTGAATTCTAGGCAAAAGGTCGCCCAGATAAAATATAAGCTCAAACCTCTCCTCTTCGGACGCCAGGCCCCACAAGACGTGGCAAAATACGCTACTCTGTTTAGGCATTGAATTCATGAAAATGTAGGTAAATACTTAATTCAGAAAGGCTAAAGAAAATTCACATAACTGGGTATATTCTTACTCTAATATATGTAGAAATCTGTTTTCTTTCTTGTTCATACTGCGACGAAAATTAAAATAATATTGTGAAAAACGCAGATGTTTTTTAATATTAATAAATGGTTGAAATCAACGACGTATAGTTGCAGCGGATACAGTCCGGCACAAACAGATTCCTTGTAAGAAATAATAATTTTAAACTCGAGAAGTAATAATAATTTCATAAAATATCTAAAATAACGAGATTTCTATTTTTTGCCTGCAGAGTTCTTCAATTTCTTTGGTTGATCATATGCTCCAGATTTAATACTCACACGTCTTCTCAAAATTATTTATCTTTTACATTTATATTATGTAACAATTTATGATTTAGCAACATTTCTCTCTATTGTTGTCATTTGCGAAC
This sequence comes from Eucriotettix oculatus, assembly GCA_034510155.1. Taxonomy (NCBI): domain Eukaryota; kingdom Metazoa; phylum Arthropoda; class Insecta; order Orthoptera; family Tetrigidae; genus Eucriotettix; species Eucriotettix oculatus. The sequence goes on from CM067377.1 coordinate 62,950,531, forward strand.
AGTGTGTTTTTTATTTATAGTTTCCTTTAAACAATTGTACATTTACTTGTATGCGTAATACTGAACTTTTGAACGCTTATATTACATTGTATCATGATACACGGTGTATAATATTTATTATGTATTACATCATTCATATAAAATTGTGGATGTAATTCTTCATTAATATAAAGACTAGATACTTTTCAACACGACGGTATATGCAATGGGAAAAAAATCATTTAAATATAAAATAAACGCATTCAGAAAAAAAATTACTATTTAGATCGACAATATGTGTAAAACATTAAGGAGACTCTAGGGTAGGCGTATATGAAAAGAATTTACAAAAAATTATGAAAATTGGTCAAATCCCTGTCCTTAACGTAGAATAAGTACATGCCGTATACTTTACCACTTGCGATGCTATTTTGTTCAGATGGGTTGGACTAACGTCGTGTAGGTAGGAAATTGTATTCTGGAGATAATGTAACAGGAAGATTATTGCGAAGAGACCTAATTCTACTTAATAGAAGAGTGTGAAAGTCGTGTAATGTGTTATTTTATCTCTATAATTTCCAACTGTTTATTTTCGCTGAAGGGCCGAATGATTCCCATGAGTGCAGTTAGTAAGATAACCTTGCTTAGATGATCCGAGATGGATCATAATGATGGAACAGGATGCGTTGTGTTGTGTACCGTGTAACCATCAGGTTGAAAGCTAGTTTTACAAACAGCAAGTTGGTAACATAGACGTAATTGGCCGAGCACCCCTCACGAAGCCAAATGTCTTGCGGTTCCCGTGCGAACGAAGCCCCGACAATTTAGCAACTGGCCGCGTGATGAATGGTGTCTTGCGGTCTGGAGGTCGAAATCTTTCGCAAGGTTCATGTGCCAACCATCAACCCTGTCCTACCACCACACTCCGTGGAAACGGTCAGACATTTACCTAGATAACTATCAAACGGACCAAAAATTCACAGACCTCCGCATCTATTGAATAGTTTCAGAAAAACACTCTTTACACTCATCCTTCCACAGTTTTTAATTTTGGTTTATAAAACATTCCTTTCGCATTTATGTTTTATCACGGATTTGGCAATCCCGAGTTACTTCACCTCTGTAACATGAAATCGTCATGTGAACATTCTACTTTCATTCCTTTTAGATTCAATACAATTTCACAAACTACCTCAGTTGTTTCAAATAAAAGGCCTGAGACAACGCCTCATCTATAATTAAATAACCCTGAAACAATTTTTTAATGATTTAGATTTTTCCATTCGGATCCTTTAATTTAGTTTTTTAGCCTTAGCGTTGAGCTTCGATTATAAGTAGTTATTCTGTTTTTTTGTAATTATTTCACATCAAATCAATTAATAGACTCTAAATAAAAGGAAACCATCTGAATGTGAATACATTTAACAAAATTTCTGATTTTTCTGTTACCAAAGAAGGAACTTCTCCATGGTTCCTTCCCCATAAGTTTTACATATTATTCAGGAAATATTTTATTTATTCCTGCAGTAAGCGTACTAATATATTAGAATTAATTTAACATATTTTAATTTGACAGTAAATAAGTATATAAATGTATAAAAAATAAGAAATTGATAGAAGTACATCACAACATGTCGAACTAATTTTACAATTTCATTAGGAGTTCATTTTACGACTTACAGTTCTATAAATAATTTGATATATGAGACATTTTAGTATTTCTATTAATAAATTTCTTATGAATTTAGAAATTTAAAGTAAAGAACTTCTTCAATTGAACATTGCAGTATTTTTATTTATTTATTTCATTAGCCCTCGAATACAAAGAACTTACAAAATAAATCTTACAAGCTATATTTTTTCTTTTTATAGTCGCACCAACAACGAGGTCATTGGCGACTTGCTCTTTGGGGTATCTAATTTTCCTTTTCTCTCTATACTCAGTCAGGATACGTGAAAACACTCACAGACACCAAGGCCTTCTCTAGAAATTGAACCAATGACCTCTTTAATAGTCTGTGACACTACCCACTAGACCACAGCTTAAATTAATAATCGATAAATATGAAGTTACACACCACACGAAACTAAACCTAATATTCGCCCTCTAGGCATAAGCACAAACACAAACGACGGACAAGTAACTGCACGGATATTAACGTTGAGGAATCTGACCTTTCAAAACTACAGAATGAACATCACACATAAAAACAGCAGAAAATCTAAACCGATAGTAAACAAGTTTTGAAATAAATAGTTTGAAGAGCAACACATTCTGCACGTTTTCTATATAGCAAATTTTAATTCTAAGATGAACAAATCAAGAAACCACTACCCTGAATAGAACACACATTTCAGTAAAATATTCTTACACTGTAGTTAGTTATTCATGTTCTTTATCTCTGGTGGAATAGGACTATTTTAAAATGAATGGTAAATACTTCTCTGGTGAAAATATTTTAGAGCTGAGTGATTTATAGTCATCTATAGGTGAAAGGAAATAAAGACTTCGAGATGATTTGTATACAATGCCAAGTCCTTCGATTACTATCAGTCAAAAATTGATATTACGTAAATTAATTTTTAGTAAAATATGAAAGGCATGCACTGCGTGTTGTAGCCGAATATTTCAGTTCTGATGTAGGATTTTCAGAAAGTAAATGTTATGATCTTAGAGTCAGAACGTCGACAAAGATGTAGAATGTACAATATTATATTTGCGTAGCGCACTTGATCGTATTAATCCTTTACATCGTCCGACTTGAATGGAAATGATAATGCGGAGTTGCATCGTATGTTCTTGTAAGAGCGTTGACAGCATCTTAAATTTATAAAATTATTTTGTCACGATGGTGCTACAAGTCGTATGGCTGTTAAGTCGTGCGATTCCCTGACTAATTACCTTGCGCGCCTGTCCTATATTAATTAAAAGCAGGTAATCCATTCCGTGCTGTTAATAATAATGTCCAATTAATGCGGCGCGCACAATGCAAGTCGTTTATCGTAACCCAATTACGAGGAAATTGTAGCGAAGTGATGGCCGCCGTGACTCCTCGTCTTGCGGCAGTCAGGCACACTTCTCTTTATTTCTTATGTCCGTTAAGACGGGTGAATGTCACATTTCCATATAAAGGGATGGTGTCCCGATGAGATGCTTGATAGAGTTAAGTTGTTTGAAAGGAAATGACCATGGCCTTTGCGAAACTACCCGTTGGCAAAGAACCCATAAATATAACCTATCATTACGCCTACACAGTTATATATCATTCCTCTTGGACCTAGCGTCTTTGCAGACTGCATACCTGTTACTGCTTCCACGATGAATGCCGAATGTGTCAAAGCATTCCCCTATTTTCAAGCAGTATGTTCTACTTAACGCGAATTATCCATAACTTTCAAGGAACGTGTTACATTGGGAAACATGAAATTTTAGAAGTAATCGTATCTAGCTATAATTTAAATTTGATATAGTTTTGTGTTTATTTAACAACAAACCACAGGCTTTGCCTCTTCAGTCAATTTGGTAAAATAGCCGATATGAAGTTCATTAGGGCATTTACGCTCGAACTGATGTATTCATGTTGAATTTCTTTTTTCTTTCTCCTTGGCTCTACAGCCCATTGAGGGCCTGGGCCTACCGAGTCGACTGCGGACTGTCATCTTGCATGACACATTCCGAGTTTGGAGTGACACGTGGTCAGCGTATCGATCCTCCAACAGTCTTAATCCCGGTCTTCGCGACCATGACGACACAAACATCCAAGCCCATGCCAGGATTCGAACCCGGGACCTCTGTGTTATGTTGAATTAAAATTTATAAATACTTCAATTTATGTTTTCAATTCAAAAAAATGATGAAATAATAATATGGTATTATGAATATCAGTTGTAAAATTTACTGTTATTTTCCCGATATTTTATTTAATTATTATTATGAATACCAGTTGTAAAATTTACTGTTATTTTCCCGATATTTTATTTAATTCGTGCCTATTTCATTATTATATATATATATATATATATATGTAAGGAAATGTCATTGTCACATTAATTAAAACAATTAATATGGACAGGAAAGAGAGATAGAAAGTAGGTGACTTACCTGAGGCTCACAGATGGCAGGCGTCTTGTAAGGTTTGGAGTTCTTTAAATCTCTGGAGGCACCGCCCCCTTCATCAGGAAGTTAGGAAGACATTTCCAGTGATCGTCTAGCCAACGACTGAGCAGACAAAATTTAAATAACTCCAAACCTTACAAGGTACTTGCCACGCAAATCTCAGGTAAGTCACCTGTCCTTATTAATTTTTTTCCAGGGAATTATTGGCATAGTGTGCCAGGTAATTTTTCCAAATGAAAGCTATCAAAAGATTATTAATTTAAACATAACAATCCAAGGTATATCCACAGGGCGTGGTCATTAATCCAACAAAACATCCTAATCGTTCTTCGTTGTCTGAATTAAAATCAAATCGCACACCAATTCGTGTTGGCGTTTCACCACTTGATTTTGTGGCGTTTTCGAGAGCCTTCATTTACGGTCGCGAGTTCTCTCGAACCATAACCGTCTTTAATCCATGAGTGTCAAATCCTTTTTCCGAATTAACTAAGAATTTTTTATTAGTTTAGCTGATTGCTTCAAAAATAAGCTTTCTGGAGCACAGTATACTGCCGTTATATACGCAAAGGTAAATTAATAATGAAAAATGATCCTTTTAGCGATTATTTAGTCAAACTGTATAATTAATATGGATATAATTAATTTCGCGTCTTAAAAACAGACGAATTCGAGATAAGACTAAATGTTTTGTTATTAAATACTGAACTGTATATTTTATTGTGTAATCGAGTTTTACAATCCGTGTTCTGAAACTCTATATAATATTTTAGCAATCCGTACATTTCATTTTGATTTAATTGATTTATTCCATTAGTCATTGAAATCGGAAATGTGATATGTCATTAAATAAAATTCCAAAATTAATTCTTACATGCCCTAATTAATAATAATTAGAATTTAAGTGTACTTAATTAAAAAGCGGGGGACACAGATTTGCCTGATAACATAAATACAATATAATAATAAAAATAAAAATGTATTGCGGTCCTAAAGTTAAAATTAATACAAAAAACTTTTACGACTTTCAAATTTACAATAAATAAAAAAGACGGTCACAAGTCAGCATTAAATAAATCACTATTTAACAGAAGCTACGTTTCATCTCAAGGAGTAAATAGGATGTATTGCTGAATTTGTAAATATTTTAACCATTTTTATATGTAAATTGAAAAATTGTAACACTGAACTTACATTTAATTTATTGGAATATTGTTTGTAGTAAGCCTAGTAAGTCTAAAAATTGAGATGAAACGTCGCTTCTGTTAATAAATAGTGATTTATTTAATGCTGAATTGTGGCCGTCTTTTTTATTTATTGTTAAAAACTAATATTTATACAATAAGTAAAATAATTATATAGACAATTAAATATCACAAGCCATTAATATATATTACATTAGCCTTGTCTGAGATTGTAGTCGGATAATATTTTTCGTTATACGACAACAGTAACCTCGAGAGTGTGGCTTGGTAGGATCGCGATAAAAGGACAAGAAAATGGAAGAGGGTAATAACTAGAAGTGATGTAAGTAATCTCTGATGTAGCTGCATATGTGAGGCCGGGGCATGCAAATAGAGATTCAGCGTCATTTATAATGATACGAACAAGTTGATCCGACCTTCATGCGTTGTCAGAGAAGCCTGGTTATAGCGTGCATGATTAATGCTGATGATAGATTGACCCAGTTTGTTTCGCTGGAATCACTTGCTGTCATCCCAATGTCTTTGAGATTCAATATATGTGTCGCGCGGGTTAGATCAGCTCAAGGATTTTCCCATACCGAACTGTGTCAATCTGGTTATTGAAGAAAGCACTTGAGTGTATTTCGGCTGTTGTTTATGACATGGGTGGGAGGGAGCGGGGATAGCGGGGATAGTTCCGCATGGGCGTGCTGTTTGGTTTTCGCAAGAGAGGCGAGGCGAGGTGAGGCGAGGCGATGCGTCTGTGTGACCTTTCGCCACACCTGCGGCGACCTGCTCACCTTGGGAACCCGTCAGCCAGGAAGAGTGGCCGGCGCATCTTCAGCCGCCCCGAGGTCACGCATACCTGCGACAACACCGAGGAAGTCACCTGCACGACACCACTGCTTGATTCTGATGGCCTCGACCAAAGCGTTCTCATTTCCCGTGGTCCGAATAGAATGACGAAAAAAATATTGTATTATGAAACCAATGTTTCAGTTAGAAACCGACTGCAATTTCGGAGACAGAACGCTTAGACTGATCATTCACGTTAATTGAGTAGTGGTCTGACCCCCAAGGTACATTACTCGTAGCTGCGAAGGCAAGAATTGCTTCATGACGAGCTCTCTGTAAAACCAACGGGTAGGTCAGGAAGATCGATGATAGTCATTTCTGTGTCATTAATATTTTCTACTGGTTCCGTATAGACTTCTTTATTGGCCCCACAGCCTTTGGCCGACCGGGACGAAGGGCAGAGTGCCATCTTGAAAGATACTTCCTAAATTTTTTGGATGTGTATGTGGTCAGCTTACTGACTCTCTTCAATCTCATTTCCATTTTTCCTGGCCACTAAAAGCACAAACATCCACATGTCCATGCCAGTATTCATATCCGGTAACTCTGATGTAATGTGGTGACGCTTTACCGGTGCATCACAGAAGGAAAATTCCTACACTACAATAATAAAAACAAATATTTTATCTCCTTTTACAGATTGTGAACAAATTTCAAAACTGTGTCAAAATTTTGTATTTGTCGTAAGAAATTTTCTGAGTGTAAAGGAATCCTATAATTGAAAATATTATTCAATAATAAACATTATTAAATGTAATTAAAACATTCATTTACTTTTTTGCAATAAAAATAGTGTCATGGCAAGGGTTTAGGCGTTTGTGCTCGTCTTTGTGTTTCCAAATAAGATCCACAAAAATTGTAACGTAGTCGCTAATGACCTAAGCTGTTGATGCGACTTAAAATAATAATAATAAAGTACAATGGCGGAATACCCATGCCTCGCTACGATGTTTTTGAACTTCAGTAATTTAAGTTCACTCTCACATTCTACATAGCCTCAGTACCCCAACGGTAATATATTATACATACCTATCTCATAGTCTTTTCTAAAACAATAAACAATAGTTACACTTGTAGCGTCATTAGCATTTTTTGAGGTTCAAAACTTCACTAGTGCATTTTGTAGGAGAATCAAAATTTGTACATGACTTTACGAAAAGAGTTATCGTATTACAGGTTATACTGTAATATCCAGGTTTTGTAGTAATAACTTAGTAAATTGCTTATTTGAAATTTTGTAGGTGCTTTATTATGACAATTTGATCCAATGACATAATATATTTTCCTTCATGTTGCTTTTGGACCAAATTTGTTTCTTTTGCGGCATATTAAGAGTAATACCTACGAAGACAATGTTAACGTTACCGCTTAGAGGTTATAAGTGTTGATGGCATTTTATCAAAAACCCGAAAAGAAGTATGCCAGCTCATTATTACTAAGGACAGTAATATCGTGTTAGCCATTTAAGTGTTTTGCTACCTTTAACTTCAAACAGTTTCATTTTCATGTGCGGCGTTTGCTGAATGCGATAGAAGTTTTTTTCTGTAGGCTGTTAATTTCTTAATGCTCAGAATTAGCACGAGAACTGTATAGAGAAATCCAATATTCCAGGAACAAGGAAAACATTTCTGTTAACAATTTCGTTTTGCACGGTCTTTAAAACGGGGATAAAACTCAGTTCAGGTCTAAGACAATTCACATTCACACATTTATATGTCGGTAACCACATAAAGTTTTGTCAACCGATATTTTCTAGTAATGTGAAGTTATTTTCAAATAAAGTTAACCTATTATCTACAATTAAGAAAATAACGTTTGAGACATTTACTTCACTGCGGTAGGATAATTACGAACAAAAACCTGTGATTACTCTGACTGTGACCAACAAATGAAACAACTTGATGAAGCAAATGTAATATAACCTCGTGGTTTATATCAAAAGACGATTTTTAATATTATCTCGTTTCCCAATCTGATTACAGACATTCTTTTCTCGCATTAATTGCAAAATAATTAAATTATTCTTTTCGCTGTATTTGTAGCTTATCTTTTCCCTACACGCCTTACTATATTCATTCTGAGAACGTATTGCTGTTCCTTGTATCTGTCCAACCGATGCCTAAAAAGTTAACAATTAGACATGAATACTGAATGATTGGAACGCAGAAACTGAGTCGTGAATACATTTAGAGAATCTGATCTTTATCATAGATATAAATTATAATTTTAGTATGTCAATATTTATTTTTTAATAATTTTTGTCGCATCCAAGCGAAATTTCGATAGTCCATTGAGCCAGTTCCGTTCTATTTTTTAATAGGGATTGACGTTCTAAATGAAATCAATAAGTCGTCGTTTCCGATTTTAGTTCAAGTCTGAACGCTTGGCTAAGAAGCAAATAAAAATTCGCAATATGTCCGTCGAGCTATTTAAAAATATTTCAGTAATATGTTAAACTGTAATCGAGATTTTTAAATGGAGTGATCGCAGATTAGTTTGGCCGATGTAATTCTGTTTACTATTGCATGACTGTTGCTCATTTGTAAGTACGACTCTCCGCTTGACCTTCGCTTCCTGAAATGCTGAATAATAAGCACCCGTGCCTCGGGTAATAATAGTTCAGAAAAGGCTCAGTCGAGTGTGAAATGAGTCGCCGGGTTCTTCGATTGCCGCGTAATCAATTTGCTGCAGTCCCTACACTTACCACTTCTTACATATCCAGGATATGGTATTCCATAAAGTTGGTCGCTTAACCAATTTGGCAAAGAGGATCTGTAATATAATCCTTCATTTAATTTAACTGGAAAGGTCGTTGGTAAGGAGAGTTATTTCTCCTGCAATTATTATAGAACTCAATCTGTAAATAATAACTGTTAACTATTTTTAATTCATTATAACTGTATGGCAGATGCCACGAAAATAATTGGTCTGTAACTGACATTTTTTCCATTTTAAACTATTTATTCAATTCTATTTGTTTTAATATATATATATATATATATAATATCGCAACTGAAAGGAATTTTAAACCAGCCTATGAAATTATCGTTTGGTGGAAAACATGTGAAATAAATTTAATGCTATTCTCAACGTGTATTAAATTAGCTCATGTTTACCGATTATTAACGAAGGATTGGGTTGAGCATGTAGAAATTCATAATGACATATACTCGGAATTATTAAATGCATTGGATTGCTTGACCGTTTAATGTTAACTGTTGAAAATGAAATTTAAAAAAACATTTTGATGGTCCCAAGTTTCACCAAGCATTATTTTATTGCATTCGTAGCTTTAAGCAGTTAAACTGCCATATTCATACTATTATATATATTTTTTAAATTGACTTAAAAAGACAACACTGTCCGTACTGTGTACTTCGTGAAACATTAAAAAGGCTTGTGTTCTAAACACGTCGTCCTGGTCAAACTGCAAAGCTACCAACGCAATTAAATAATCCTTAGCGAAACTTGTGACCATCAAAAGGTTTTTTTTCTTTAATTGCCAACAGGAACTATTAAATTAGGAATTATATCTTCAGAATCGACTTGGTAATGTAGAAGGTTATTAGAAACCTGAAAGTACTGTTCAGGATTCACGAGGGCCCTTAAGAACATCAAAATATATATGGAGCAGAAATATCAAGAATAACTTGTTGGGAGCAACCGAATGGTCAGAAGTAATAATGGAAATTATTCGTAAATACGAGTAATAAGAATGTAACAGTTTTTGATAAAGGAATATATTTTCTATTTTTTGTTATGGTTACAGCCTACATAAGGCTGATCGAATTAATGGTAGCTGCCCTTATAAGTATAGGAAGAGAAAGGCAGCCAAGGGTTATCTAGGGCCCCCGGAATATATTTTAAGGATCCCACTTAGTATTGCAGGACAAGTGCAGGACAAACCCTAGAAAACTTGCTATTGGAAACTTAAATGTACCTACATTGGCCTTGTAATGTAACACGAGTTATTCCTGTGCTAAAACTGAGCTTGGTTTGTAGATTGACACATATTTTTGATTTATGCAATGACAATGCGAGACGCAAGCAGCTCTGCCCGTTCTTTCCCCTGAAGAGTTCCTCTGCCCCCGCCTCCCACCTCTTCTTTCCACCTCCCATCCTCCTCGAAGCAACATTAATCGGCCACGATTTTCTTTTATAATTACATCACGACTGCAGAGTGCAAGGGCAGCGTTTTCCCACGCCTGAGTCAGTGTGGCCGTATCGATGGCTGGCGTGGCATAAATCATCGCGCCCCTCCCTGAGGACAGGTGCAAATCCCCCACACTGACATTCGCCTGCAAGTGTTTCGACATGCTGCCCGAGTTAATTAGATTATTACTAGGGGCTTTATCAGCGGGTGTAGCCGGCAGAGACGCGTGTCCCCGATAACGGGTTCCGAAAGGAGAGCGTTGATTGATGTGTGTCATGGCCAGTCATCGGCCCTCGCACCACGCTCCCTCGCTCGCTCGCTCACTCATAAGACACGCTGCGCCCGGGAAATGCCGCCGCTGCTGCGGCTTCTCATTCACTTTCGTAATTAAAAAGACCTTATCACTATTTTAATGCCAATAACATTCATTAAAGCAAGGACATTTGTAGAAATTATTCAGACAAGTTTATATTACCAACTTGTCGCTTCGATTTCCATAAAAGATACACATTTTGGAATAGTCTGCAAAATTCATAAAAATGGTATAATTCGCTATATAATTGAAACTAAGAAAATTTAATTTAAACCCAGTAATTGCACTTTACTTTCAACTAATAAACCATGCATTTCATGAATACAGTAATTTTATTTACAGGTCTTGAAACTTACATTATAAATGCAACTGATTTATTATTTCAATACGTTTATATCACATTACTATATCGACTGCTAAATACTGAGTTTATTGGGAGTAGAACATATATTCCAGCGTCAGAAAATAACCGCAAAAGTTATGTCTGAATTTCATAATTAATCAAAATGTACGCTCACTTACACTTTTATTTAATATAATTCAGAATTTGTTGCTAGTTTCTTTAGGTTAGAAGCGTTTTTTTAAATTTTGTTCTCAGTAACCTAATTTCAGCTCTTTTGCTCATTATCAGCCGTGTAAACCTGTCAACTTTCATGTACTCCCATCTTATATTCATTCAATTGTTTCTAGATTGGGCTTCTTACATCCGCCTAGATCATGACATTTTTCTTAATGTTCCTGTTACACCAAACTAAAAGGTCGTGGGTGTCGTTAATGATCTCGAGGATCCAGACCAGGAACTTCCTTGTCCATGCACTCTCTTCGCAAATTCTTCAGTTGACTTCAGGCTTATTAGTTTCATTGGGCTAGTCTTTTCCTAAAATTTAAGAACGTCATTTTTTTAAAATAAATTCACTTCTTCCCATGTTGTTTCTCGCTAACCGAACTACTAAGTGTGCTTTTATTTTTCATTTTCTGAATTTATGAGGATATTGATGGCTGATGGTTTGTTTTATTTGACTATCATTGACCTTCTTCCATCTCCAATCTAACTTATTCCTCTTCAATATACCGTCAGTTGTCTGACTGTATTGTGTTCCTGAATTATTTGATGTGCTCTTTCAACTACGATAATTAAGTTTTTCCTCTCGGTTTGAGCAATGAATACTTTGCTGTCCTTGATCAATTGTTACATGAGCTTCTTGTATCTTCCACTTGACTCTTCATTGCTTCTTCCACTACTTTTTAATTACAACTTATTACATCCTTCAACTTCAACTAGTAATGACATCAAATTCTTATCGTTTTCGACTTTTTTTATGAGTCGTCTTGTAGTTTTGAACTATCTCTTTTCTTGGGATGTATTCACTATCAAATGCTTTAATTCATAGAATTTCCAAAGTTAATTATACGTGTATAACACTAGAAACGTAACGACTCACATATAAGAGCTATAAATCTGAAGTTTGGAACGTAGGCTCCTATTACCATACGTCTATTTTTAACATTTAAACCCTTGACGAGATAAACTAGTGACTAAAAAAGTTATGGAGTCTTTCAACAAACCTGGTCGATTGCGTAGGACCTAAAAAACATGTTTATAAGCCAAAAATGCGTTATTAAGCTTTCTAAAGAGTATCTTTTTTGCAAACGGAAGTGACGTCACAGCGTGCCACATCAGTATATTATTATTTTAGCTGCATAAATAAAATACATGAAATTTATTAAATATTATTATAAGAACTGATCACGTTGTTATATTGGACAAATGAAATGAAGAACATATTGCCGATCGCAAACTTTTACATGATACTAAACACTTTGATTATGTTAACAATCTGACTTTGAAATATCTTTGGCTATTTGTCTCTTATTTTTGCATTTTCGTTAAGAATTTTGTTAAATGTTTTATGATATAATTTTTTTCTGTTAATTTAATATATGAATTTAATTTCTTAATAAACCAAATATTAATGGGCTGATTCGTTATACTTATAAACTGGACCATACTATATTTTTCTGTTACTTTTTCTTCTGCAATAGTGAGCAATAGGTAAATAATATTGCTTCAAACTTGTAATATTGTACAAACATTTCTGTGTAAATTAAAAAAACTAATAACTTACAAAACCAAATGGATGTGTTTCCGATCCGATGGCAAGCTCCAGTTTGTCAAAATTTGAGTGTGGTATTTTTTCCCACGCAGGTGGGCGCGGTTCAGTCCGGGGCCCTCACGCTTGACCCCGCAGCCCTCCACGCCGTTGCCAATTCTGACCCACACGCGCCAAATAGAGCAATCATCCCCTCCCAAACGGGTTACATTAGCTTTTAACGTCTTACATTCGGATAAAAATTGTAGATCCTATACAATTTCACATATGATTACTATACCTGAAGCTTTGTTTCTCATTGGGATCTGTTGAGCATGATTTTGTTCATATAAAGTCATGAACAGTAAACAGATCTGTTCTTTCCATGTTTCACTTCTCTAGAACATGCAAATTCAGTTTTTCACAAATACAAGATACGAAAAAACCGATCTACGTTCATGTCATTAATAGATTTAGAAAAAGCTTTTCATAATGTGAAATGTAACACGTTTTTAAAGGATTTTGAAGTCAACTAGAATAAAATATCGAGAAAGGAGGCTAATACATAACCTCTACAGAAGACAGGCAACAGTAGTTAGAATAAAATACCAAGAAATGAAAGCAGAAATCAAGAAAGCAGTAAGGCAAGGATGCAGTCTGTCGCCCATGCTGTTTAACTTATAGATAGACCAGCGAAGAAGAAAGTTAAAATGGAATATGGAATACGAATCACACTGCAAGCAGAAGATATAAAACCCCTACGCTACGGCGATTATATTGTAGTATTAGGGGAAACGGAAGGAGGCTTGGAAACCATAATGATTGGCATGAGCGTGGTCGTGGAGAAAGAATTAAATATGAGGATTAATAGAAGGAAAAACAACGTAATGGAGTGTAGTATAGGAAACACTGGATTAACGAAGTGTGTTAGTTTGGGAAGGGATATTTTAACGGAAGTTAAGGAATTTTGCTACTTGGACAGCATAATAACTACGGATGGTAGAAGTATAGTACACTTAAAGATTAGGATAGCACAGGCAAGGAAGGCTTTCGCGAAAAAGAGAGATTTACGTACGGGTAATATAAGTGTGAATATTAGGAAATCATGCTAATAATGTTTATACGCAGCGTGGCGTTATGTGGGTGCGAAACGTGGACGATAGGAGTTGGGGAAAGAAAAATAATAGAAGCATTTGAAAATTGGTGCTATAGGCGAATGCTGAAAATCAGATGGGTAGATAGAATCACAAACAAGGAAGTTCTAAACAGAATAGGGGGAAAGCGAACAATACGGAGGATAGATTAATAGGCCACGTTTTAAGACACGAGGGTCTTGTAAAATTAGCATTAGAGGGAAATGTGTTGGGTAAGAGCAGTAGAGTGAGGCAAATGATGGAATACTCTAAGCAATTAGGGAGGACGTTGTGCTAGTTATAAGGAAATGGAAAGGCTTGCGCAAGATAGGTTAGCATTGAGGGTTGTATTAGTCTTAGGACTGAATACCACAACAACAACATAGCAGGTATGTCGTAACCGTTGTTTATTAAATCAGAACCATCTCTCTTGATTTATATCGAATTAGTTTCATCTTCATCACCATAATTTTCAGTGAGTACTCCTGCCTCGGCTGTGTGGATTAGTTTCCTTATAAACGGTAACAGAATTTCATTCACATTTTCCATCTTTTCTCATTATTGGTTCAAGTTTATTAGGTTTGAGAGCCGTTCGGAAAAGTCTTTGATTAATTTCGATTTTAGAAACTTTCAGAACACTTAACCCCAGTGACAGGTTTGCCGTCTTCCGTTTCTTAGTTGTGTTCTTCAAATTATTCGAAGGCTACATGTCTCCTATGGTAGTCTTAACCCCTCCCCCTACCCCAATAAAAATTGTCCTATTTCTATCCACAACTTTAGGAAACTTGTGTCATTTATGTTCGTTGAAGTGACGTCCTGACGTCGGGAAAATATATAGGTAGTGATCCTCTCAATTACGCAGAAATGAGTCAGTAACAACAGTATTTAATAAACTCCCGTGCAAAATAAAATAAATTAAAATATCTAAACTTATTTTTAGTTTGTCACTGTTTCTATTGAAATTGACTGAATTAGTCCCAGGTTCAAATAATTGCAGCCGTGTGGGGAGGCAAAATTGGTTTCTCATTTTACACCACGCTCGTGTTCCTTGAAAACTGAAGCTGGAGTCAAGCTAGCTGAGCTAACGCCATCATAGAAACTAGTGGACTGGCTAAACATCTTGAAGAGGAGACTACTATAACATTCTCGGATTCACTGAAGGCTGTATTGAAGATAGGTAACCCGAACAAATCAAATGAGATGCGTACTTGTTGAAGAGAGATGCTCAACCTGTTAGTAGATGTGGGGACATACTAACGATAAAGCACATACTGTATATCTGTCACCCTTATTCGGATAATTCTCCTCAGGGTGCTCACTAGATCAGAGAGGGGGAACTCGCCCACTCGGAAAGAGCCATGAAATATCAATTCACGTTCCTGGCTCATTGCAAGCTGTTAGATAAGATATAAATGGGTCATATTCTCTTGGACCCACAACTATAGTCTGTTAGTAATTTGTCATAAATGTCTCTGAGTGCAAGGTGATCGTATGGAAGCCTCTAACGACTACAATAGTTAATAGGACGATAAAACAAACTAAAACAACTTTCTCTAAGCTTTGTATATGTAACGGGTAAATAATTCATTATTACAGGACAATTGACATGTGTGTGTAATTCATGACTCGTTCCGTATCCTTAAAGCTCGACTTATCCATAACATCTATGGAATTGGCCTAACACAAATACTAATAACAAAACTTCATCACTCTCAACAACGTAGGTCTTACAGTACAATGTGCGTTTCCTTGCTCTTAACCCTGAATTGGTTCGTTTCAATGTAGTGGAAGGTATCGAAGCAGTCTATCTAAAAATCTTTTGTGTTCTTATTTCACTTTCCAAAGATATTAATATTAATTAATGTTTCTCGTACTTACAGGTTTTCCAGTCAAAGAAGTGATAGTAAAGTTTCATATTTGGTCCTAGACTGGAAGCATAATCAGTGTGGTTGTATTCTATTCGACTCGATGAACAAATACTTAATTTATTATATTTGATAGTGTTTCAGTGGCATTTACAATATTGTTGATTGGTATGTTAATGTTCTTTGGCTTCACAAATTTGGGTGGAATATCGTTTCAGCATTAATGCAGTTGTCCGCACAACGTACTGAGCAGAAACAGCACTAAAACCAACGGGAAGGCTATTGAACTTGGCTTCTGTGCTTTTGGAGATATCTATGCAATTCTGTTCCGTACCGGGAACTTAACTTCCGTGTTTGCCTTTCTTCACCCAGACACCGTAAGCTAGCGGAGTTCCTTCATTTTTCGACTTTAAAAGCAAAGTTCTTCGAATTTGAAGGGTCCCCAGCCAGCCCGGTGCTGTCAGCATCCGTGGAGCATCATCTTGAACCCGGATCCGAGCGTCCCAAGGCTGACCACCAGCTCACATGTTCAGGCAGACGTGGCGAAAAAAAGCCGGGCGCGTGTCAACCACGAAATACGATCACTGTTAAACTGCCTCGCCGGACCGCCAAAATATCACAATTACGGATTAGAAAGTAGGAGCGGCCTTGCTTCAATAACTTTCAAACGTGAGCTTCGGTTTCTAATCCAAAATAATTTATAAACCAACATTAATAATACTATAATTGTTATGTGTATAACATAATTAACAATATTGTAAATCAGTTCATTCTTAATATAGTTTCCTGCCCTTAACAGTCATAATATGTTTTATTTCCCAATAAAGATATACTTTTATTGGAATCTCTCCATTGAGTTTATATTATTCAATTAATAAGCTTAATTTCTTAAAAGATTTACGTATAAAACGAAATATCGATTTTAAAAGGTAAAAAGGTGGGTATTATTCAATTTTGTTGTTGTGTAAGCTGAAGTTGAAGGCTATTTCCAATTCACGTGTGAAATTTGGAAACCCTTTATAAATATCTTGTAAGTGAATGCATAGTGAAGATCTTAGATTGTACACCAAATAATTTAGAAGCACGTTATCAGGTAACACGTTTCGTTGTAGAAAACAAGCTAAATAACTAACAAACAACAATTAGTAACCCGAGGCCCAACGCCAATGAATTTTTTACGTGTACCGGGGCCTAAAGTGTGTTAAACAAAAATATTTTGCTCGGAGATGGAAATCATCTGTGGATTAAAGCGATAGCAATATAAATAAAATTTGAAAAAAATATATAATTTTTCGAATATTTAAAGATTGATGAAAATTAATACATTAAAATGTTCTAATGAAGAAATAATCAATACTACGTTGATAAAACAAAGTTTCATGTCACATATAAAAGAATATTTGGTCCTGAATGTGGACAAAATAATCTTTTCCTACACACTTTCAAATTCATTACAAATACATAGTATTTTTGCATGTTTGTTTTCTCAATAAAGAAAAAAAATTGTTTGATAGAGAATTTTTTAATTCTGACATTTTTCTTTTTTTAAAAGAATAGTGCAACAGAATATTATTATTTTAATTTGTTTTAGCCGCACTGACAGCCAAGATCATTAGCTACTACTTTACCATTATGAGAATCTTATTTTCATTGTAAGGGTTACTCGTTTCGGGAAGACAAAGACGCACACAAACACCTAACCGTTGCCATGAATCGAACCCGGGATTTCTAGGGTACGAGGCAGTGACGCTAGCCACTAGACCAGCGAGGCCGGTTAATAGTTTGTTGTATATGAATAAAAAGTGAGAAAAACGTTGGTGGTGTTCATAGGAACTTAATAGTCATCGGAGGAAAGATGGAAGAGAGAATATTGATTAATCCGTTGAAATTTGAATGAAGTGGAAAAATGTGGATAGTGGGTATTTTTAATTGTTACGAAGAATAACGGAAAGTGTAATAATAATTAGTTTATCTGGCATTTAATGAAATATTAAACGATTTATAACAGCCTCTTTGTCAGTTCTTATTTTATTTCAATATGTAACTATAATAAGTTTCGTCTCATTATTTTCGACTGAAGGAGTCATGGAGTGAGGTTCATAACAGCTAAATTTTTATACTTGAAAGAGTCTCAAATGACAGATGAAATGTGGTATTGTTAATTTTTAAATAAAATAAAAACTGACAAAAGGTTATTATAACTCATATAATAATAATTGATGTGTGAAAATAGTAGCAATGTGAAAATTTGAAGAGGAATGCCAGTACCCGGCAATTAAGTAATTTTTTCTTTGAGGGCAATTTCCACTCACTGCTATCCCCCGACAGTGACATGACAAATATGTTTTAGCATTATTTGCTAATGATGTACGCGGCGACAATGTTTTATGGGCGTATTATGCAGAGTTGCGAAGTCGGTGCATGGGAGAGAAGTGATTCAGGCGGCTGCACCCACGAGTAGAGGCCATGGGAAAGCTGGTGGTCCCACCGAACCCTAGAAAACCGCAACTACCGTTTCAAGGACAGACACTACAACGCTCTCAACATTAAGAGATTATCAACGCTTTAATTAAGACTCGCCACTAAACGGAAACCGTGTTTTTTCAGTTATAAGTGTAGAGGGGGATGCGTCGTGACCGGACTAAGTGAACCCGCGATTATGACACATTCAAATACAAATTGATATAATGTAATTTCTAACTCAATAACAAATTGCTTAATCAGGCTCGTCCATAGTGTTCATGCCGACGGAGGCAAACACGAATAAATGCCACCCTCATTTTTAAAAATCTTATAAATATTTCCATTATAGAAAACCGTGTTAACCAGAAGAAAAATACGAGATTTAATTCAAACAGTGACACAAACAAATTTATGGAAAATTGTTTTATTGAAAACAAAACGTTTACCATTTTTATGAGATGAAGGCAAAAATCTTAACAATACTAGCACCTAATGTTTTCAGAGATATTTAAACATACATTTAAAGCAGTAAATAAAAGTATAAAACTAAATTAAATCATTATATTTGGAAGCATATTTTCTGAAAAAGAAAACAAGAATAATTTCCTTTAAATCTAATTTATTTTTCAATTCACATAGCAAACCAATTAAGACGATTTTGAGTAAACATGGCTTTTAAATAAGCATTTATTAGTTTTAAATGAGGAAAGCTTCCTTCCCCGTTAACATGAGTTAGAGGCAGGATTTGAATAATTCTTAAATCAATTCCGAAATTTGTTCCTATCTTACAGGACGTCAACTATATTTTTTTGTTAAAAATGCTTAAATGCATTAAGATCGCAGGAATCGCCATCTGTCAGGACGTTGTCTAGTTTTTTTTTGCACTCTAGATTAGACGTTTTTGCCTTTCCTAAATTTTGCCACCATATGCAGTCGCCTGCCACGCCTAGACCATAGGATCCGGCCTATTATTATACAGATTAGTTGTTATCGAAGGAAAGTCTTCACATTTAATGTAAAACCAAAAGATTTGTTATTATGATATGTTGATAAATATCAAAAGTACGGAGAATAGTACATATAAATACCATCAAAAATTTTGTTTATTACACTAAGCGGCCGTAGGTGCTTCAACCTTCTCTGATTTGTGAATCAATTAAGGTCTGAGGGCTCCTATTTATGAGAAACTAGTTATTGTGAGGATGCTCTTATCAGAAACATTTGAGGTATTGTCAATTTTTGAGAGAATTACCTAGAAATTTGTTATAAGAATGATGGAACTCAACCTTATTTCCAAACAATTAACGGAAAACTATGTTGGATAGCTGTAATCTTATATAGGTCTGAAAATTGTGAGTAATTCTTTCGTCAACCTAAGAAATGTTTATTTATAAAACACAGAACTTGTTTTAAAATCTGTATAGGAAATTATAAGCTTTTGGGAACTTTATTCGAGTGCTAATGATTCTAAAACAGTGCACGTTTTCAGGCAGTGGTTTTCCTTTTGAAGATAAGAGTGAAGACTTTTTCTAGGGTTGGCGCAACAACCACTTAAGTTTAAGTGCTGAGCTCCCCCGGGTCGAGTTATGTATTAAGATTTTAGTGAGAGCTGAGATTAGGATCAGAGGCGAGCACGCGCCGGGTTCTCCGCATTGACTTGTGAGAACGAGTAAGACTGGGAGCTCCTCTCGTTATCGCTTCGAGCACGACAAGTCGGCGTGGCGTGAACCTTCGGAACACACTGTGTCTACTGAAGCGGAAAGGCGAAGGAGATAGAGAGATAAATTATGGCGGGGGCGTGAAGGAGGGATGGAGAGAAAGAATGGGTAAGCCGGTAGCCCTGGAAATCTGCTCTTGTTATCGCTGGGAGCATGACAAGGCGCCTCTTTGCCGAACGGCTGCCACAAAGGATTAGCGATCGTGCTGCTGACACCAGGAAGTGTTTAGCACAGGCTGACAACTGTCGGCGGTGACGGCGCACTTCCACTACAGTGTCAGCAACCTGCGCAAAATACTGACTTTTCCATTGGTCATTATTTCGCGACAGGCTGTAGTCAGATATTTCCTTTATTGTTAACCACTAGTTTGATTCAGCTGTCGCTATTCGAATGTACTCGGGATCCGGCTTTACAATTCATTCTCAAGACTTCCATAATCGAGACGACTAGCACAATACTGTTTTTGTATTTATTTCATCATGAATCAGAATATTACAGTTTCTATGTTCTAATATTTTAACTTTTAATTAGTCACGTAATTTCACCATGTGGCAGAATGCAGGACCACTCTAGAAAGAGTATCTCAAGAGTGTGATTTGAGATCAACTGGGAAGTCTTGTGTTGTCCTTCTGAGTCATGCTTGCATACTTTGATTAGTGTGACTTTCTATTCTTTCATGTTTGATGCTGGACTCTTGTTTGACATCCGTGATATATCTAGGTGTTTTGGAGTATTTCTTTTATTAATTGGGACTTCTTCACGTTAAGTCACGTATACACAATCTTCTTTTTTGATCTTTATTTGTCATTAAAAATTGTGTTATTCAAGACAATTGATGTAAACAGTTAAAATTACCTTCTTTGTGTTAAAAAAGTTCTATTGGTGGATACCATATTTTCTTGCTGGCTTAATAATACATCCCTGATGTATAATGGAAGTTGTGAACCATTACCTAGTAGCCATAACTCTCTGCATTTCCAATCCATTTAAAGTTTGTTCTCTCTCCAGATTAGCCAGATGTACTGACTGTGATTCGGGTATAATTATATAAAAGTCAGGAGCGAATGCTTTCCCGGTGAATTTGATTCAAATATAATTCTCGGGTTTCAACCCGGGTAGACTGTATACCTGATGACGATGGCGGAGCTTGCCGTCGAAACGTTGTTATATTATATTTGAAGTATATAAAAGTCATTTAGCATGTATAAGACGTGGATCAACGGGACCTGTTATTCATGGTAATCGAGGTACGCTTCGCGCATTACTGTCTGCAATCGGCTACTTATTTCTCACAGTGCGATTGAACGGTTCTGTGACACTGAATTTGAACCCAAGACCTCAAAGTCAAGAGCGCGGAGTCTTACAGGCGTTTCGTGCGCTGATTACAGTTCTCAGCAAGTTATTCAGTACGTGGCAGGCCCGTGCTGCGCGGACTCGTCGTTTTCAGTTGTTATGTCGGAATAATTGCACGTCCACGGAGCTATTACCCGTCGTCGCCTGTGGAAGCTATCCTATCACATTACGAGCCCTTCGGGTCGGGTCGGGCAGGGCCGGGCCTTCAGGCGGCCGCGTAATGCGGTGAACGGCACGACGTACATTAATCCCGCGACAGTTGCGTAAATCGTTTTCGCTAATTTGCGCACGTCAAGGCTCGAGTAAATGCATTTCCATTGGCGGAAGAGAATGCCGAGGGACGGTAGGCGTGGGTTCATTTACGCCCGTTTTGGGCTGCTGCCTTATTAGTAAACGCACACATTTGTCCTTGCTCCATCAAGGAGAGCGAATATGTGCTGTAATATTCTAAATTGTAGCTTACGCCTTTACAATGCCGGCCGGCCATTTAGTGCCCGTGAAATATTGCCATTGTACAGGTTCTTTTCGATAATATTTACAGTAAACTCGTTCCGCTATTTTTCTCCCTATAATTTATACTCTTGTGTTGGTACTTGCGGTTTTTTACGACAGGAAATGAATCATTTTCCGTACTATATAATAAGTGGCATACGTCATCGAAGTCATTAGTCTTATAACGCTTTG
Source organism: Eucriotettix oculatus (assembly GCA_034510155.1). Classification (NCBI taxonomy): domain Eukaryota; kingdom Metazoa; phylum Arthropoda; class Insecta; order Orthoptera; family Tetrigidae; genus Eucriotettix; species Eucriotettix oculatus. The sequence goes on from CM067377.1 coordinate 62,972,435, forward strand.
CCGTTCAGCACCTCACTTTGTCCTAAATCTCTTCAAATCACAGTTCTCATTGGAACTTTTAATGAGGTTTTCGGCTATATGAATTCATACGATTTCTTTCCTCTATACACCCAAAATCCATTATTTTAGTGCATTTCAAGTAGTGCGTATCAATGGTTACCCAAAAATTACATCCATGAAACTACTAATCATTAATTTGTTACAAATTTATTAACTGGTCGTGCATCATGCAGTTACATGCCAACCATATCTATTTTTTTTTAAATTTATTTATTGGAAGTCGCTTGAACCTTGTGATCATCAGCGACTGTTTCCCAAATTATTTTTATGAACAAAATTAATTATAAATAAAATCCTAAACTGCAGAGAAGTATATTTCAAAATTATGGAACCATCTATTGAAATTTACATAATATTCAATAGTTACATAATCTTTTTAAAAATAGAACAGTCATCTTTAAAGTAATATTTTGTAGTCTGTAACGACACAACTTTTATTTATTTGCCTGTATGTATTTACATTATATTATATTTAGTAAAATTATCAGTCTTCATGACTGAGGTTTTTCAGAAATAGATTTGCGAAAAGTTTATCGTGAATTGTTAGATTCAGTTTCTCTAGTTGAAAAACTCTTTTTGTACATGAATATCAGGATTACATTTCATGGCAATATTAAGAACTTTCAGATGGCAAAGAAGAGTTACAACGGTACCAATCGATTTACTATCCATTGGAAGGAACACGTGAAATAAATTCATAGTTTTTTTCACGATATTTCGCATTTAGGCTCTTATACCCTCATAATTTTAATTGTAACTTAGTATAATATAAGAAAATAATAAATGGGTTATATGAACAGCTATGAAGAGTATCTGGGGTAGGGATAATCCGCATGGCTTGTTTTTGTTTTAAAATGTCTTAGTAATACAGTGGAGTACGTATAGGTTTCGTTGGAACAGTGTTTCAAATAACAAGAATCATTAACCGACGCGTGTATCTTTTAAGATGGCATTATTTATAGCTATCCGCTCGTCTTTAATCAAGTATGATTTATATGAGGCCGATGTGCCGTTGTATTTCGAGATTTTTGTCATTTTCGGGTATTCATACAATTTTTAAGGATTAAAATGCTGTTCCAAGGGTTTCCCTGCATCACTTTAAGACAAATACCGGGTAGACTCCTTAAATTCAAGAGAGGGGACCCTAGTTAATATTTTGCTTATTATATCTTCCCCATCCCCACTTTAAAATCCTTTCCTATGCTATTAATGGGGAAATGACACTATGTGGATTAACCTCGTAAAGTATTCCACTGTAACAGAATGAATGATTAATGGAAGAACTAGATATACAAACTTTTGGTTTTCAAAGTCAAGGGAATCTGTACGGCTTAGTTTAAAATTCGAATAGTTAAAAAAATTAATAATTAAGTTTTGCAAATACCAAAGTACCTGCTTCAATTTCAAAGTTGTTAAGTTCTTATAAAGTTCCCGTGCAATTTGAAATGCCTTTGCCCCGGTACAATGCCTCTATTTTTAGAGTGGACCAATCAGGCGAAATTTGTCGGTTTTATCTCGTGGAGGATTACTAGGAAGCTCTTTGGCTCCGTGCAGCATTACACCTACAACGTGAGGACCATGATGTCATGCGTTGCGTCAGCGGATCGTCCTGAGGTGTGTCCATGCCAAAAGCCTACAGACCCTGTGACTTATAAATACCACACACACAGTGCCGCTCTGTGTGACGGGCCATTTGCAGACAACCTCAAACAACATTCGCGTCACATCTTACTTATTTCCAGGGGAATTTTTGCTTCGTTTGACGTTTACCAAATTTTATTATGGTATAACGGTAGAGGCAAAAAAAATCGTCCGTGTATTCGCAACGTAAATATAGAACAAAAGAAGTACTGACTTGAAGAACAAAACCAGTATGACGAGATTACAAGTTAATATTTACAGAAGCCAATAAACTTGCCCTAATGACGTGTAGGTGGAGAGCCAAAAAAATCGAAATATGCGCAACAGAATAGGCACAGACATAGAGTTAATAGAGATAGTTTGGACGGCTTGTATCGTAACTAACGAAATGGCAGGTATAAAAAAATGTTAATAAAATTCAAGCAATGCGCGTATTATTTGGAAAATATTATAATAAAATAAGGAATCTGAAAGGTTCTCAGAACAAACTAATTAAATAATTTTTCAGTGAAACTGTTTCCATGTGCTCATTTATTTAATACTTTTCTGCTGGTCATAATCGTCTATAAAATAATTCTGCGCTTTGGATTCCTACTATCACATTTTAAAAACATACGTCTTTGTACGTAACACTAATAAAAAGTATACATCTTATATTAATGAGATAGAAGTTTATACTAAATAATATGTTAAAATGTTACAGTGAAATTAAAAACAACAGTAAAAAAATAAGTTTATTATTATCATGAGCAGAAGTCAACGAAGGGCCACTGTCATACATAACACAAAACATGTGTATTATTCCCATACAACTTCGCAGATAACCCTAAAATCCCACCTCAGAAACGTTTTTCAATGTCAAAAACCTCAACAGTTACAAAGCCGAAACCTCGTGTCTCTCCGGATCAAATAAAATCCTCTCGACGTCCTTCAATTTTTTTAATGAACCTTTGGAAACATAAAAATCTCCTCTCACTCTCACCGTAAAACCCAAAAGAATCACTAGCCCTCAAATGTACCAAACTTTTTCCACGATAAACTTAAAATTTATACATATATACACCGACGGATCAAACAGGTATGCTGCTGCATGTGCTATAATATATCAAGAGTCTACAAAAACGCGTGAACTTCATAATATGGCTTCGATATTCTATAATTTCATATGGAATTCAAGCAGATCTAAATTAAACAACCCCAAGAAACTTTTTTGTTAATACAAATATGTTGAAGTAATTTTTGTTTCTATTTAAATCTTTATTACGTGGCCTTATGACCTCTATAAATTATTAAATAATAATAAACAGGGTGTCGCTCATGCAACAACTTATTACCTGTGGTTGGGTTTACTAAAACAGACACTTTTTTACAATAAGAATGCATGTATATTGAACAAACTAACAGAGCCCTAAAAACGAGAATAAAAGAATATAAAAATCAAATCAAATGTGATATTCGAAAGTACATTAAAAAAGGAAGTACATTAATTTACTTTTTGTATAATTTTAATTGTATTTTTTATTGTTCCATGCTTTACTTACTCATTGTTAAATAGCATATTGGTCGTAAACGTCGCTGAACGTAGTCCACGGTGCAAAATTATCCGCAGTTGCATGCAATATCATCCATTTGTAATATTTCTGTGTTATTTATTTAATTTTATGAAATTGTTAGTTATATTTTTTGATTTTAACGAAATATTCTGTATTCAAAATTATAATTTGTTAAAAATGTTTGTCTCTAGTTACGTGATGAAATTCACAAATATGGATGGAACGTTATAAATGTATAAGAAAATTATCAGTATTGTTTGCTGGTACTTTGATAGGATTTTTAATTTTTAATTGAAGATGTCATCATTAATGTATTACGACAAAAACAAGTGCGACAGATATCACGTCATAACATGCCAACATCGAAATATTTCAGTGACCAAATTTTGCATAAACTAAATGACTATCATTGCACAATCTTCGCACATTATCATCATTTATTATTATTATTTTTATTTATTATTAATACATGGATTCCTGAAATTATATAGACCTTTTTCAAAATTCTTTACTTTCCTTCACAAGATACGATTTTTTTTGTAAATAGTTTTAAAAATATTTTCGGCCCCATATGTCGTACCAGCAACATGAAACTTTTGTTATATTTTAATTAAAGAACTGAGGAGGTCCCGAAAATTTGGGGACGAAACGTTTTCAAATTAAATTATTCCATTTCTGACTCTTGGCCATTCGTTGAGTTTTATTTGAAAATATTTTCATGCGTAGCACTGAAATTAAGTTTAGAGTTTTCTAAATGTCTTTATAAATTTATGTAAAGTGTTTAGCCGTTTAGAATATTTAAAAGTATTTGTAAATGTATAAAAATGAATATTCCTGAGAATTGTGGGTTTATTTTGTCGTTCATTGGTGTTGGATACGACGGGATTTCGTGTTCTTTGTTGGCGTGTAAGTGAAGGCAAGTGAAGTGAAGTGCAGTGAAGGCAAGGCAAGGCAAGGCAAGGAAGGCGTTGCTTTGTTTGTGAGCGCTGGGCATCCCTGGGTGGGTGGGGCGAAGATGCGCAGTGTAGGTTAAGGGTCAGGGAAAGTGGCGGGCCGGCTAGGTTCCCACATACCGCAGCGCGTCGCTGCCCCACTTACAAATACTTCACAGTATAATCAACACTCTACACGACTAATTGCGACCCTTCGGTTTAGCATAAACACGCAATGACCACTCACCAACGTATCAAAGACGTGCTATATTGGCTTTCCGCTGTAGTATTTGGTTCACATCGACAACATCGAATATGACACGAAAACTTCAACTACTTAAACTGCATAAACTCGCTGTCACTGTAATATCACGAACATACATCTATGTCCAACTTCACTAACAGTGAAGAAAGTTTTCAAAAATCAGAGAACACGTTTCTGAATATAAGTTAGTCCATCAGATCGTCAGTCTTTTATTCTACTATACTATTTATAGCAAAAATTGACTGATTTCAAAAACGTAACCATAGTCATAGTCATTAACGATTTAACTAACCTTTATTACATGGTTAGAAGTAACATATGTTAGAAACTTTCGGGTTTTCGACCATAGTCATCTACTTATCTAAGTGGTTGAAAAATCGAAAGTTTCTAGCATCTGACTTTTCACCCGGTAATAAAGATTAAATAAATCTGGATATAAATTTGAACAAGGTAACATTTAATTTCGCCATTATAATAGTCGATATATTTTTCAGAGAACATCTGCCTATTATCTTATATATATAATATGTATATATTAATAGAAATATTTAACATTCATCATTTCCCTTTAATTTAGTCATAAAATCTGATTTTATTTCAGTTTCATTATTTATTAGTAATATCTATTTAACGACCAGTTTTTATGGGAGCAGGCTATATGAGGGTGATTCTGAAATAGGCAATAGTTAAATTAAGGTAGCCAAGGATTGGCTAGGGCCCCCTGGGTATAGTTTAAGGATCTTACCCGGTGATTCAGCTAAAAGAGATACAGGGAAAACCCTACTTGCATCAGGTAGGTCGGGATATTGGGTACTATTCTCACGACCTTCCAAATGACGAGAGAGGAGTTTGTTGTACGGTCGCAGCATCCCCTTCTCTGTGTCTGTCTCCACAGGTTCTAGGAGGCAGCTGGCCATCTGATCCAATGGGATCAGTGAACAACTCTTACCGTATGTCCAAGGTCTTCGACCCCAGTACATACACCTCCTAAAATAGATGAAGGTGCCTCGGCATATGAAAATCTTAAAAAGAAACAGAGAGAGAGAGAGAGAGAGAGAGAGAGAGAGAGAGAGAGAGAGAGAGTACAAGGGATCCCCAAAGACAATCTAGGGAGAAATGGTTGCGAAAGAAAACTCCTACAGGCCCGTATTCATTTCCCTGTTGTCTCCTTTTTTTTCACTCGCTGTATTTGGTGAGGGAGACATACTATTTTCCTCTGGAGCATGACTAAAATATGCATTTGGATTTCTTTACCTAAGAATTCAATATATCCACAAATCAGTGCTACAATCAACGAAAAGTAAGTTGAGGGACATGATTCAATTGAAATAGAATCTAACATTTTTTATTAGTGAATTAAATTGGCATAGGCAAGAAATTAAACTTTAGACTATAAAAGATTCATACGAGAGCAGCGCCAAAACCAGTTCATTTTACTCCAACCGGCTCTGTCGCGACATGTTCGCCATTATATACGTTAGATGGCAGTAATAGGCTTTCTAAAAATATTTATATTCCTATCTTCTAAACCCTGCAAGATATCGAGATGATACATACAAAAAATTTCTAAAAATTGTATTGAAATCCGTTGAACCGTTTCGGAACCTATTCAACACAACCTGTCAGACAGACAAAATTTTCGAAATCAGTTAATTACGATTAGTCATCATATGAATAGCAGTTTACAATTAATTTTTTTATCCGAGACCATTTTGCGACTTTGTTTTACATGTAGAATAAATTTAGTATCAATTTTAAAAATTACCGAATAATGAGTCGAAAATTTAGAAATTTCAATGCAAAAAATATAGCATCCAGTTAGAAAGGAGCCGTATATGCTAAAAGAGAGCGTAGTTGTGCGATTTCACTCTGGAATTACGATAGAATATAGAAATTGTGTTTTACAATTAGAATGCACCCAGCAAATTTAATCCCATGAAACTTTCTAGATAGTTTCCACCATTCGGAGAGTAGTAGGTAAAGCTGGTAATGCATCCACGAAGTGAGCAACGCGTGTCGATCACAATTGCTGTTTCTCTTGAAAGCATAACTGTTCATGGCTCGGTGGAATGTTGATACGTAACGCCATTAGGGGCTTCTGTGGAAACAATATATGTTTTCACCTTCTAGATTGGAAAGTTGTCTCCTTAATAGAAAACTGTGAAGTAAACATTATAAATTTAAACTACTACCAAAATTTATTTTTTGTACATCTCATTCCGTGCAAAATCTATTAATTTTATGTCTTCTAAGAGCAAACAACAATTTCAACACAATTGCTTATGTTTTGGGAATATAAAATTTCTTTAGGAAATAAGCATGGCATTAATAGGAAATATTTTTATCGATTACATGAAATTATAGTTCACACAAAATTATACTCTTAATTTTTCCACACAAATAAAGTAATTTAACTAAACATTGGATATTTCAATTTTATTTTTAGGAAGTAATTTAACTAGTTACTCATTAACTTTAAGCCTTATGAATACAACTGACACCGAGTGTAACTTAACTGCAGTTTAAATATATTTGTAAGAAATTTGGTATTTGTGTATATATGCAAATAAAGATTGTTGAAATACGCAGAATACTTCATATACAATAAAAATGAATTTAAGAAATATGATAATTGCCTTCGTGATAGAAATTGGAGAATACCTTTTGTAATGAGAGAAACTGCTTCTCTACAAGAAACGTGAGTTCGTCCATTTAGAGAGTTTAGTTGGCGATTTTGAAATCTGAAACCTTTGTAAGGGAAACGCCTTACATAGTTCTCGAGAGAAATCTTCCTCTACCACAAGTGTTAGTTCTTAGTGGGTCTTGGGCTAAATTTCTTGCTTACGATTACATGACTTTGTAAAAATTTAATTAGTGACGCAAACCAAATTAGATACTATTTATAAACAGTTTAAATTCGTTTAATTGAAATGTCGACCATGTACTGAAGTAAGCTCTTGTAAGTATGAGACTGCTTCTCTTTATGCAGCATTAACTGTCAACTATTCCACAAATACTTCACAATTGTTTATTTCATGTGAATCGCGCGTGATTTCAGTCGCTGAAAAGAACTGCCAGAGAATTTCATCCGGAAACAACAACATTTACAATTTGTAGATCATCTTGTATTGCTGAAAGTGCAGCGTTATTTGTGAAGTGCAGTGTATTGGCGAATTTTAGTATAATTTGTAAATTTAAGTTTATCATAACTTTAACCTTACTTTCCAGATAACATTTCTTCCGTTTACAGTGTTTCTTCTATAAAACACTAACGAATTCTCTTTTATTTACCTATATAGTATTGTTGATATTAGAAAAATATGTTCTCAATAATTCTATTTAATATATTTTCAATTATTTACTCTTCCAATTATTTAGATTACGATTTCTATCTGTCTATTATTCTTATGTATATGTTATTTTATTCACATTTGCAACTAATTTTAATTTGTAATGCTTTATATCCTCAGTAGATAATTAATGTAAGCAAAATTTAGAATATAATATAATGTTCACTGTTGCATATTTCATACTAATGCTCATACCTATAATGCTCATACCTATAATTTCTTCTATTGTAATATATCCTTGGTATCCAAATAATTGGATATATGAATGCACAAGTGAACAATATTTCGCGATACGTATACCATGTGTGCAAGTGCAACATTCACGGCGTATCAATCCTGCTATTGTCAGAATGCGAGGATAGAAAGTGTGTAACTCAGTCAGTAAATGTTTGAATTATATTATATTCAAAGTATGTAGGTGCAAGATTTGTAATTATTAAGAAGAAAGTTGTTTTGTGGATGAACTTGACGGGAACAACCTCGATTTTATGAGGAACGTAGAGAGCTTATTTACGTTGTTAATGCTCTCAATGTGCTCGGTGTTATGTATCACAAACGAAAGAGCAATTTTTTTTATGAAATTGATATCTAAAAGGAAATATGTGCCATTTTGGTGGTCCGGTTAGTTGGAGGAATGCAGGTGGCCAGCCCTGCTTCTCCCGTGGGGCGTCGCTTCCCGTAAAGGCCCACGCAAGGCCGGACGCGCTCATCCCGGATGCTGCGAGGATGCGCAAGGACAGCGGTGTTGCCGCTCTGCCTGCCACGCCCTGCCCCGCCGTGCCGTGCCATGCAGTGCCGTGCCGTGCTGCCGCTCCTTCTCCGGTTCATCGACACAAAATTCCAAAATAAAGACTCCACTTGACGCTTCGGAGCCGGGGTCTGGATGCTGCCCTAGAAAGCCGCTCCGCGTGACCTTAGCCCGGCGATGATACTCGTAGCCATGCCAATCTCCGCCAATCGGCCTCTCATTACACAGCGGGGATCTGCTATCGATGGCTAAAATCGGAACCTATTGTTTGATGAATATGCGCCGCGGCTAATAATAGGTCGTGTATCGGGTGGTGGAACCCGCGGGGACAGACTACGGCTCAATCGGCCGACTACGCTCCAGCTCCAGCTCCACGGGAGATCGTTACGCAACGGTCGCGTGATGCTCCCGCAGGAAGGACGGGCGCGTTTCCGGAACGCGGACGGTCCTGCCCCATGCTTTCATATCGAGACTTTGCCGCAGGAATGCGCCCGATCAAACCTGTTCCCAGTCCCAGCACGTGATTGACAACAGGTGTCGGTTCTCGGCTAGGACACCGTGCGGCGATCTCTTTTCGTGCGGCGTGTAAACTGGCGTTCCTTACCACTTCAACAACTTTTACAATTCCTTCCACAACATTGTCATTCGAAAGAATCATTTATAACTTTATTAATAACTGTTACCACCAACGACACATACTCAATTCTTCGATTGATGTCAATCTCTATAACTTTCCTTCGTCCTCCGCAGTTATTTTCCGTAACGAGTCATCAACAATGGCTAATTTTAAGAAAACGAAGCGCTGTTACAAATTATTATTTACCCATATCGAGTAAACAAAACATGTCCCTCACACTAAATCCTATAAAATTGTGCGAAAGTCCCAAATTTTTCAATCAGACTCGAATACTGTTCGAAACGTAGGATTCTTTCTTTCTTCCTTTCTTCGTTCTTCCAATCTGTCATAGCTTTTCCATTTTATACACAATCGAACACGGGAATTTCATTAGCAAATGTTTGATTCATACAGAATTTTACCAACCAATGATTAATAATACTTAATACAGAGTGAGTCGGCGCTACCTGATGTTTTATAAATAATGGTACTATAATGGTAACACAACAAAATACGGATATTGGAGGTACTAAATCAAAGACAGGCGATAACCTAGGCAATTTGGCGCCGGCCTGGGTTTTCTAAACTCATTGGCATACCGTGAAGCCTGGCTGTGGCGAAACATGGTGTTATCCCCAAAACATAGGTTTAGTGGGGTGAATTGATCCTCCAGAAGGAAATCAAATGCTTTAGATTGGTGAAGACTTCGTTCCCCTCACCGAGGGAAATTAAATAATGCAGTCGGGAAAAGTTGTTAAAAACCGGGGAAATTGGTTTCTCAAGCATTAAGTAGCAAGAAGTTGGAAAGTAAGAGATTGAAGATTGCCATTGGCTATGAGTGTTTGGATAATGGCGATTGAGAGAGAGTGTGTGTTTGGTATCCAAGTACAGGACGTAGAGACTGTTTCGATCTGTGAGTTGGTTGATTGTGAGCGAAAAGTTTGCTCCTGTCCGTGACTATATATAAATAGACTAAATGAGTACGGTGTTCATTGTTAAACAAGGAAGTTTAAAGGATTCTGTTGGGACCGGTACGACATCTATGCCCGAATGGCGGTTTCCAGCGACAAGGTCCAGGCTGACAACAGTAATTACTCTGTTTGTAACCTTCCTACCGATTTCCTCGTACTGACAATTCCGAGTAAGGTTTATGTATTAAACTCCGTTTCCATGAGAATTCCCGCGAAGACGACTCCAGAATAGATCTCATGTGTTTAAATGTTAACAGGTAAGAAATATAATGTTTGTAAATAGTGTAGAAAGTGTTTATGTTAACCATAAAGAAAAGGCCGGCTTTAAAATTAAAACTGATTATTTTGCATTGTAATTTAATAAATTTTAAGGTAACTTATTTTCATATGTGTACATAATACTTTTTATTTAAGAACAGTTTATTCCCACCCGTCCATTTCAGTGTGAATAAAATTTGAACATGTAGCATTTTTTCCTTCAAAATATTTTAGCAATAAATAACAAATCACATCTCATTTGTTACTTTTTCCAGAAATCATTCATTTGTGAAAGATGATGTCCTTTGCCACACTGGCGATCCTCTGCGCGAAGGTTGCAATCATTACTCTATTTCTTGTTCGAGGTATAGCTCGAATCTCACGACCCATTACATCCTTTAATTCAACCACAGCACGTGGCTTATTGAGACACACTTCGTTTCTGAAGTAGTTCCACAAGAGTATGATCCGGAGAGCGTGACTGCCAGTCAGTATGTTCGCTTAAAGGACATATCTTTCCTGTAAAAAGTAATTTGAAATCAAGCGAGTTGCTAAATCATAAAATTTTACTATGTGCAAACATTAAATTTCTTACCAATTATCATTAAAATTTCGAAAACCATCAGACAACGCTGACACACACTATACTTATTGACAATTTATTACGATTTTACAAATAGAATAACCTCAGCCTATATTTCTCATCGTGCAGTGTATTCCTAGATTCGCTGCTGATTAATATTCCTGAAAATGCGTCTTGTAATCTAAAAAATGGGCAATACGCATATGATAATTGGAACATCCTTATAAAAGTAAGTCGCTCTAACAAAATAAGAATCATACTTAAGTTATAAGATTTATTCTAACATAGGCGTTATTCTAATACATGAAACTATTTTATGAACGTTTCGTGAGTTAGCAGTACAATTAATGGGACGGAATATTCACACAAAAGTCAGCAAATATTTAGCATGACAAAAACGATGGTATCGTAGAATACATTTTTTAAAACGTCATAGAAAGTAGAACATTACCAAGGCCAATGTTATTTCACTCGCAATTTACCTTCATCATTCACAATAAGTGAACGAAGCAAGGCTCCCGGCTCTTTAGAATGTTTCCTTTTTCCGTCAATCAAGAACAAACGTGTAATTTTATTTATTGCATATCTTTGATAATACGGTTTGATATCTAATATTTCCTTGCGTTAGTCTGAGCCTATCAATCTGTTAAATATCTGTCATGGCCATTTAATTCAATTGTACCGTATCCTAAACCTTTCAAGATTCGTTTAGTGTTGTCATGAGAGTTGAAATATTTTCAACAGAACTATAAAGTATTTTTTAATTTGTGTGAAATATATATCGGGTTCTTTATGACGGACCTATTATCATATATCGTCTCAGTAATAGTGTTTAATTGTAATATAGAACAGCTGAAATCATTTAACTACCTATGATCGAAGGAGAATAGTGACAATTCAATGGAAGAAGAGAGTAAGCAAAGAATCACGTCGGGAAATAAAACATATTTTACCAACAATGAACTTCTCAAAAGCAAGCTACCATCAAGAAATGCCAAATTGAGGATATATTTTACCATAATATGAACAGTTGTTACAAATGCATAAGGAACATGGTTTCTCAAATAATCCTGCAAGAGTTGATCGTTGAAAGGGAAGAAAATATTCAGACGGATCTTCGGACCCATAAAACACAGAGACGAGAATTGGTGGATTTGAAGGAACGATTAATTGGACCAATAAATAAGATATCAAAATACTACAAACCATATTAAATATCAAAGATTGAGATGGCTTGGCCAAGTGTATTGGAAAGAACTGTTTAGCGTAAGTGGAAACTTTTTGGAACAAGATCGTCAGGAATATCCAAAAATAGTTGGGAGGACGATGTAATGAACGATCCGAAAAGTATGAGAATGTAAAGTGGAATGGGAAAATCCAAGTCCTGACAGAGTGGAGAAAAATTGTTCTGCAGACGAAAAACTTTCAACATTTGAAATTGTGGCGCTGTATGAAGAAGAAGAATATTGTATTATTGCTAAAAAAAATCTTCTTTCGATTGAGTTATGAACAGTTTATCAGACATTTTCGGTCAAGCTCCAGGTTCCTACCTTGGATGGCCCTCGGCGTTCCACATATTAAAACCTAAATAGAACCTGATCAGATGCCAAGCCCTTCCCTTCTGGCTTTTAAAAGTCTTGCGTATGGTTCGCCATACTTTTTATGAGCTCGTAGATGATCCTGGCAGATAAACTTAGGTGGTCCTACAGCAGTTTAGTGTTAGTTGCCGACGAAGCCGGTGTCCTAATTTGCCCGGGCCTTATGGTACACAATCACGCGAATCAGGGAATGCCTTAAATGGAAGCATAATATTATTAAAAGGAATAGAGAAGAAGTTGACACAGAACGGAGATGAGAGAGAAAGCGATAACTGATAACATCATCGTATGTACGAATAGCTGCCCGTATTAATAACTGCTTATGTCCGCAAATTTATTGGACAAAATTTTTGAAGCAATGATAAGACTGTGATATCGATGTATAATTTACGCTGGTGAAGATGGATGGCTACATGATTTTAATTTGTTGAAGGATTTAAAAACAGGGCCATAGGACTTCGTTACTGTAATACAAAAAGATACTGAAGTTTTCAAGATAACCTTTTAACAGAATTAATTTAATTACCTTAGTAGTTAACTCAAGAGATTCGGTTTTCTGAAGACGATTTTGTTGAGAGATTCTCTTATATTTTTGAGGTACCGACCGCAACCGTGTAATTGGCTGTGTGGCGTGAAAGCCATGAAATTGCGAAGGCTCTGCCTCTGCGGCTTCCGAGCGCGTGATTATACATTTTGGATCCACAGCGCCGGGTAATTAGACGGAGAGGCGCCTTGTTGGTTTACTCGGAGCGCGCCAAATAGAGAGATCCTCGGCTCACTGTGATAATCCATCCGGGGCAGCCGTAAAACTAATTAGTAGCAGGCAACAACGTCGGGGTCAGGGATCATAGGTTCGGACCCCGTGCGCGCCATAAACGCTTTATAGCTGTGAGGCCACTATCTCCGCCTCCATAATGAACCTGTTAAAACTTTCAGCGCATTTCTATGTGCAGATAAAATAATAGCTACGTTTGTATAGCAGTGAATAATGCAGTTCATCTTGTCTCCTGCTGAAGGCTTATGCAAATGTATAGCCGGCCAGCAAGAATATATAACGTGTCGCCAAATAAACGATTCTCTGGCATGTGTGTTTTTTGCAGCGAACATTTGAGAATAATTTGTGTGCCTGAAACCCAAAATCAACTCTTTAATACTCTTTAAAAATTAAACACAACTCTTTTTCTTTATATTTAATTAAAATTCTATTGGAATTGGATTCCTTGGAGGGCTTTATTAAATTTTTGAGGACGAGTTAAAAACTAAATCTTGTTGCAAAATTACATTAAAATACCGTCTGCCTAATCGACAACAAGAAGAAAAATGCTCAGCGTTTATCAAATATCGGGGTGATCTTAAAAACCCTCACCATTTAATGGTAGCAGTACTCGAACGATTTTCTCTCTCATACTGGCAGAATTATCAGTAGACATGTGAAATTGCAAGCAATTCTATCCAGCAGTTAGGTTGTAGGCAGTCATTGAAATCAGTTGCGGTACAGTTGTAGGAAGAAATGAAAAGAATTTAATTATCGTGAAGCGTTTTCAACTCTTTGTAAAGAAAGGTTTAAATTATCCCAATAATTCATTACATTATCATAAACCTAATAATTCCATTGTAAGAAATGGACGGACCAGTTAAAACCTGACCGTAGAAACTTCAAGGGTAGTCCACGGGACAAATGTCCGAAATAGTGTACGATAGTAATATGCAAGATCGATGAACAAAGGTGCGAAAAATTGCTAATACAGTTGGGATAAAAAAACGACGCATTCGTTTAATTTTGTACCAGGAATTATGTATAGAAAGCATTGCGCAAGATGGCTGTCGCATACGCTCTCTGCGCATTTGGAAAACACTTTCTCAATAGTGCCTTGAGAAATTTACGAAGAAAGTGTGGTGTTTTACTTTCATCGACGCGTCCATATGGGTGAAACATTGATTCGCCATTACACGTAAGATACGAAAGAACAGTCCATGCAGTGAATAGAAACAGATTTCAAAGATTCCATCTGCCAGAAACTAATATATTGCCGATTGTTTCGATGCGAAAGGAATTATGTTTGTGGACTATTTTTCAAAATTTAAAACAATAACCACTAAATACTACTATTTTAACGCAGGAAACCAAAATTAGTGAAAACGGACCCGACTTGTAACAACATGTACAGAAAACGCAAAATTTCCCTAACTATTTGACGTGTTTCGTCCAGTTAACAAGATACACTTCCACTGTAACATTACCGGTGGATGAAATTTTTTATTATTTAAGGTGAGATGTTGAAAAGTGAAACATTTTCTGACTGCCCCAGAATGTTTTAGACCATTATCATATGCAAAGTCTGGTCTGGTTTCGTTGTTTCGGAATCACTTGCTCTGGAATATTTCTATAGTCGTTTTGTTTTTTAACTTCCTTTCACTTGGCGCATTTATCCCTATTACTTTACCTATCTTTACTTTACTTCTCAAAAAGATACACACAATATTAAACCCCGAAAAATTATTTTAAAGTACCACTAAGTTATTTTTCGAAATTTAAACCCACATCATACAAACCGGCAGAAAGAGATATGTAAAAACTTAAATCAATCACAGATATCTGAAAAAATTGGTCATCTTTATAAAATTCATTAAGAATAAGGAAATATGTGACTGGAATTACCCTTCTGACGAGTTTCACTTAGAAATAAATTGTAAAGAGCTTTGGGATTGAATTTATTTCCTTTGAAGTGTTATATGTATTCCAATCAATAGAAAACTAATGCAAAATTTTTGGAGCATTCATTAATATTGTTGCTTAAAATTCAAAACGATTCGTAAAATAATATAATTGTTGTAACTGTCAACACTCAACGGGTAATTTAATAAATTAATCCATACAAGTCTTACACAAGAATTTCCCTTCCGCTTTCTTTCCTACATACTGGTATATGATGGCACTGAGATGTGCACTTACTATTAAATTGAGGAAGCTACCTGCAGAGAAGGAAAGAAATTTAATCTTGCCAAGTAGAGAAATCGGAATGAAAGTCATTAGCATTAATTTGAACCATATAGTTCCTGCGATGTCAGGGAGAAAGCTGCCCCGGGGCTGCGCGAAAGCGGCTGGCTCCAGGCACGCTCAAGTCTCACTTTTTATTACTTGATTTATATAAAACTGGCCGAGATACCCGCTAGTATCGTGACTTTTCAATAACTAATTGATCCTAACTTTTACCTCAGCTTATTTTCGTTTCTCTCCGTTGCAAATGGTTTCAGTAACTGTTTTTAGAACCTTTCTTGAATATCGTGACATCCATTTAGTCTATATTACAATTCGTTAGATACCAGAGCCAGTTCTGTTCTGCCCTTCATTCAATTGCAGTAAGTACTTACTAAATAAAAATAAGATTTAAGTAAAACTTTTATTGGGCTTATATTTCAAATATATACTTTTGTCTTTCAATAACGTGCAATACGTATTGAGTATTAGTCTGCTTCAATCGACGTCATTGTTCAGAAGAATAAAAAAAATAAATGCACGTTATTTTATTTCCAATTCTAGGAAACTAAAAACTTTCTAATCGGCAAGTCATATTCCGATTCAGTAATTCCGAATACGTTTTGTATTCATACTTCCCACTTAGAAGAAGGAAATTTCATTGAATTTAACCCGCATTTTAAGTTGTGTCAAATTATTATTCAGTCTTGTAGCAATTACTGAGATAATGACTGCGTATAGAGAACTTCAGACTGGAGGATCAGATGGATGCCCCGAAGGCTGAGTGACCACTGAGCTACGAGTATTTACGGTTCGGGGCAAGGACGTTCGTCCCTCTCCTCTGATTTATGGAGAAGCGCTGCCCAATGCTAACAAGTGTTGCACGATCCTTACCTTAGAGATATTCATCACCTAAGCGAGATAACGGCAGTTTTGCAACAGCCCTAGGCTGCACGGTGAATTGTTCAACCGGTAGTCGCCTTGTCCTTGTGGCCTTCCTGCCTCTGAATCAATTTCATATCGGTCTTAACCGTTTTATTTTCTTAAATACCGCTCAAAAAGATAGTTATCATTGCATAATGCATTTCTTCCTCTGGCTATTTCAGTTGGGTACAGTTTTAATGGTGCTTATTATGGTGGTTATATTCGTGAAATGATACCGTGGTAAATCACGAACGACGTTTTGTTTTTCAATTAACAGTGTTTCTTCCGTTCCCATTGATTTATATCAGGTTTCTGGTGTGATAAACCACATTGACTATCCAGATGCCCTATAAAACCACTTTCATTTATAATGTTTGAATAAATAAGCAATAGCTTCATCTCTGATTGGTTCTCTGCCTAAATTTATTGAACTTTATCACGCAGTCTTCTAGGTGGGCACAGCCAAATGCAGGCAATCAGCACATGCTACATACACAACAGTTTAATTAATTTCAAACATTTCTACGCTGACTACATTAGGCGTGCAA
Source organism: Eucriotettix oculatus (assembly GCA_034510155.1). Taxonomy (NCBI): domain Eukaryota; kingdom Metazoa; phylum Arthropoda; class Insecta; order Orthoptera; family Tetrigidae; genus Eucriotettix; species Eucriotettix oculatus. Next base: position 62,989,459 of record CM067377.1, read on the forward strand.
TATAGGAGACTATGAAACAGGAGAAATTTAATTGCAGACAATCAAATAACATATAATCCATCTAAAATATAAAATTGTTTTTTTTGTTTGGTTTTGAAAAGACAGGATACGCTTTGGTGGCTCTCTCCTATAATAGTATAGGAATGGATGGAAACGGGGATGTTTGGAAGGTAGAGTAAGGTAGCCAAGGGTTGACTAGGGTCCCCGGACTTTAATATAAGGATCCTACCCGGTAATTTACCTAAACGAAATGCAGGAAAAACTTAAGAGAAACCTGCACCAGGTAGTTTGGGAATTGGGTACTGGAGACAGCATTGTTGTGCGGACGCAGCAGAACCGACTCCATGCCTCTGTGACTAGATTTGGGGGAGCTGCTGGCCGACTGGTTCAGTGGGACCAGCGAACAACTCATATCGTATGCACCCCTCAAAATGACCAAGATCGTCTTAGCTTGTGACTTTAAAGCGGCCTCGGCCCTATTATAGTCTATAATCATTTTGTTTATACGTCTGTAATTCTTTATATGAATATAAAAGCATAGGCTAATTTCAACCTTATTTGGTACACATCTTAAAAATTCGAGGAAAACTACGGAAGGGGAGAGATATCCTTAGAACAAGCATGGAAAAATATGCGTACATTTCAACTATGGTTGTGCTCACTGAGATTTTCGTTCCTATATTAGGCAATGTTTCTGATAATGACATAAAACGTCTTCGTAGAGCGATGGATATCAAATGCGTTTCACATGCGCAAGATACCCGATGCAAAATACCGAGATAACCACGTATTTCTCTTTACTTTACCGTAACGCTTTTACGATACGACGTGTTTACCAAGAGATTACTGTTAAATTATTCGATTTGACGGGCTAATATAAATAAACAACTTGGAACGCTGGCCATCCAGCTAATATATAACAGAAATTATATTATTTTCATATTTCTATATCATCAAGGTCATTTATAATCTGTTTCCAATACTTGCTTAATTTTTCCTAAAGTAGTGTCAAGATAGAGATTTTATTTGCATGAACATATCGTGGAGGATGTAACGTACCATTACAATTTCTAGATTTATTTACACATCTCTGTGATTTTGAAACTGAAGTTGAATAATTAAATAAGCTTTAGAAGTAACGAATCAATAAAGTAAAAGTGCCGAATGATTCATTACTTCAACTTCTACCATGTGAGAAATGAGAATTAGAACAAGACATCAAAGTTCGAACGTTAGATTTGATTTGCTACAAGTGTACCTTAGAGACATGGTCGTTTTAATCTTAATGTATTTAATTCTACGTAGGAAGCATATTAGGTAATAAGTGTTAGAGGTAAAATTTCAGAGACCAAATATAATCTTAGGACATTTTGATTTAAATTCTAAAATATTTGAATGTGTTTGAAGTATATATTTTGTTTGGCAAAAGGCTATGGCAATTTGTTTAATATAATTTTATGTATATACTTTAGTATGTCGCAGTTTGGCAGTAAACTCCTGTTGGAAAAATTAACGAAAGTAATAAATATTATTCATTATTGAATATGTAAATTTGGAGACTGATTTAAAACCTAGGGAATTATATATATATATATATATGTATTATATTTGCTGAACTGGTAAATTCTTTGTCTGCGATCTTCTCGAAGAGGAAGAAAAAGCGTCGTCCACCAGCTGCTGGAACTAGTTTGCCAATGCGAATCGCATATTCGGGAAATTGTCGCCATGTCTGCTCGCCGTCAGCATTACGAATTGTCCATTGTGGCATTAGCATAAAATGGATGCGAGGTGAGCCCGGGCCTCAGGGACCCATTCGTCAAGGTCCCCTGCTCTTGTTAGCACTCTATAAATACGCGCAAATAAAGAAGCGGATCCAGTTTGTACGATTGCTCAATCAGAGGGTCCGATTTATGAGCCAGTCTGCATACGGATGCAGATTTCTACAAGTTTTTTCAAGGCTTCCGTATTTGGCATTGCTACCGTGGAAATGCTTCGTATTGTGGTAGTTTATTTTCGTTTACGATTAATTTGAGTGCTGGATCAACCGATGATTTTCCAGTAAGGTGATTCGACTGGACGCGAGGTTTACCGCTGTGACCGGAAATGCTTATCCTGGACAATTGGTCTCTTGAATGCTGTAATTGTCGTCCTGCCACATCCTCAGGGTCAAAGCCCCTCAAATGCTGATATGACGCTAAAATTCTGTTTCATCAGTGTTGCTTCCCCATATTTCTTCATATCGTTACTTTGACCCTACATTTCTCTAAGTTTTGCAATACATTAACTGAGGTTACAGAGAATGAACAACTTCAATTTAACTCTTAGTATAGTTTACATCTGGTTTAAAAATGGGTTTTAATATACTATCACCCAATATTGTTTAGGTAGACATGGTTTATAGGGATAAACTACATTTTTTTAATTCACCTATAATTCCATTGGGAGGGTATTTTAAAGAGGTATGAGGATGGACGAGCAAGGCATCTACTTAACTAGGGTCCCCTTTCTTAGATCTCCTAAAAGTGATGCAGTTTACTGTGGAGCGCAGCATTCCCGTTTCAATACCTCGCCAGTTTTATATGGCAGTTAGCCCACTGTTCCAATACCTTTCCCATTTTAACGGGGTATAATAACAAAACACTGAGAGGGAATAGAAACTTACATCATCTTACTGACTTTTAAAATTTTCAAAAGGGAAACTTTGTATAATGTATGAGGAGTATAATCAATCTTGACTGACATTACAAATAAAACTGTGTTGTGTCTGTACAGACTTCAAGAAGTAATTGTTGCTACTCTATATTTTAAATGATTTATCAAATCTCCAAGAATCAGCAAACGCCAATGACTTCGCTGTAGACCAATCTATCCTATCACTATTATTATATTACTTGTTTATGCGTTTTACTTATTTATTGAAATTTACATCAAGTTTTGTATGAAACTCATCTTGTGCAGTGCCCGTTCAATTCAGTTTATAAATTTGCTTCTCTAATTAATTTCTGTAGACATTTTCTGCCATTTCAGACTACATATAACTAATTAACGAATTTTCTGTAGATTAAGTTGAATGGTGAAACTGTAGTATATTATTGTAGTTTATATCATTATTTTAAAGTAGTTATTTTTTAAAATGAATCATAATACTATTACATTTTATAAGAAAAATATATCATTTAAAATTTTTTCGATTTTTTGCATCATACTGAGAAAATCTATCTGCATGGTTCTGTATAAGATCATGTGAATAAAGAGAACGTAGAAAGAAAGCAAAAAATATGTGAAACAAAAGAATAAATCAAATGCAGTGTAAGCTAGAGACAGGAAATGATCAGGTGCAATGAGAAAAACCTGTATCTCTAACAAGAGAAACTTAAAAATCTCTCTACGTCATAATACGTTAAACATTACTCTAGAACTAACTGACAGAACCTTGCCCTTGACGTTTGCGAACTATCAAGTGATGAACACTTTCTACTTGTTACCGACTGGCTTTCGTCTATGGAGCAGATAACCAAGTTTAACCTGGATATAAAGCTAATTACACAAATAAAAGCACCAATAATTACGGAGTTCTACAAATTCCTTTACAGATTAGGAGGAGTGGCTAAGTAAGAAAGTGGCTAGTTCAGTTTTAAATTTGTTAGGTTCATTTCGGAGCTTCCCTCTATTAATACTCATGTTGAAATCTTTCTCCAGGACTACGTTCGTGCATTTAATATGGTTTCCAATTCTTTCTTCCCACCTTCCGTAACACTACAATATCATCTGCACACCTACACATACTGATCTGATTTACGAGGAGGACGCACTCGATGGAGCTGTTGTTTGCCGTGCGAATGATCCTCAAATTGTTTCATATAATTTAATTATTTCTTCTGTAGTTGAACATCACAAGATACTTAGCTGATAGTAAACTCCTTGTTGAGATGTAGAGTAATGAGTTTTTAATACGAATATATTCTCCGTCCACTTGTGACGTTTTAAAGGCGCGTTAAGCGTGCAGAGGCTCTGGAGTCGTTGCGACGACTATTTTGACATAGAGGGCTGCCAAGGAGACACTAATGCTTTCATTGTAGTCGCCTTGCGAGATCAGATAGCGGTAATTACTTAGCCGCCGCTACCAGCACCAGCACTCCTGTCCAATTGTGTGCCCTGCGGCGCCGGCTACTGGAAGCCAAACCGGTTGCGCTGCTCAGCTGCCCGTGTCTTATGGGTGTGTCGCCTAGACTCCTAGGCGAACCCCATGCCTCGAACAGATTATCAATACAAACTCCGATATCTTATTAAAAGCACTCCTTCAATTGTTATTATCATTATTACTTATCCCTGGAAATAACTCAGTGGAGCTAAACAACATTTTTTTCTCTTAGGAGCAAAAGCCTTGGCCAACCAAATCGACTGCTACCTTCCATGGATATCCGGCATTTTTGGAGAAGCGTGTTGTCAGTAGTACGAATCTTGTTTCCTGTTTTCCTCACTGTGAGCCGCTGAAATATAATTCGAACAAATGGATCAATAATTTACAATACGTCTAAAAGGAATTTTAGTCAAACAGGAAGAAAGCGCTTATCAAATAGACAATGAAGAAGAAAATAAAGAGTCAATTTTATCAATTGATTGAAGCAACAATGAATTCAGAACAATCGTGTGATATTTATTGTAACAATTATTTATGCTTATTGAATACTTGATTACCGATTTGTAAATGTTAATTTAAAATCGACGCCGACCTCCTGTGGTGTAGTGGCTAGCCTCTAGTTGCTGCCTCCCAACTCAGGAGTCCCGGGTTCGAATCCTGGCATGGGCTTGGATGTTTGTGTCGTCATTGTCGCGAGAACCGGGATTAAGGCTGCTGGGGAATTGATACACTGACCACGTATCACCCCAAATTCGGAATGTGTCACGCCAGATGACAGTCCGCAGCCGCCTCGGTAGGCCCAGGCCCTCAAGAGGGCTGTTGAGCCATTGGAAGAAGAAGAAACTAAAACGGACGTTCATACATTTTTAGAAAACATTTAACTTGCATTAGGTCTATACCACTGTCTGCTGTATGTTAAACGACTCCAAGTGACGGTACAAAAATTTTGTAATATGACATTTTAAGTCACTGGTGTTATTTAATTCAAATCATAATTTACGCGCATCATAGTAAATAATCTGTGGTAACAAACTCCTTATAATGTAATACCTTATATTATTATTATTATTACTTAGCTGCTATTGGGCATTTGCCCGGTGGCAGCTATATACAAAGAAAACACAAAATACAAATAAAACACAAATACAATTACAAAAACTTTACACTAAGGAAGGATTTTAAAGTGTAGTTATTTGTCTGAAAAAGAAAAGACAGGTGCCACACAAAAATCACTTCACTGCACTTCAATATTATCACTTCACTGATTCTATAAAAACAACTACTACTCACTTAATTTTTCTTAGCCTATTCCTAAACTGATTTACGCTACCCGGAAAAGTCGTGAGTATTTCTGCAGGTAAGGAATTCCAATCGCTTATTGACCTATTTACAAATGAAAATTTTCCTACGTCCGTGCGTTGCCCTTTTTCTTTAATTTTGAACGAGTGGTCATTTTTAGAAACATAATTCGGCGCCGTAAAATGGTTTGTTATTTCTTTCCAGGCCCTGTGGTTCACCCTTATAAGCTTTGTATATTGCGCACAACCTGGCATGTTTCCTTCTATTATTGAGACCTTCTAAATTCTCGTCAGGATTGTTATTTTAACAATGTCTTGATATTAGTTGTGGATTAACTTGGGTTGTCAAAAGCTTGTGTGAAATTATATGGAATATACAACTATGTAGAATAAGAAAGGCTCAGACTCAGACTGGTACTAAAAGATTAATAATTTATCGAAGAAAAGTCTGGCGTGCGTCCTGAACAGAAGTTAAGCAGCCAGACACAGAGACAGAGCAGATGATAATGGAAAACAAAATATTTGGTTCTAACTGAAGAAACGTAATAAAATAATGAAAACCTTATGATAATAATAATAAAATTAATTGAAATAATTATTATACAATGCAGATACTATTAATTGCGATAATAAATAAATCAATTATTATTTATAAGAATATCGGTTATTGTAATCTCAAAGATTTATTGCCGAATACCTAAAAAAAACAAGCTGAACCTATTACAACTCAAGTTAACCACGGTTCCACAATGAAGTGCACAGAACTTGCCGAAATTTCCAACCATTATAATATTGGTTGATCGGCGCTACTCTCTTCTATAATGCTTCTCCAATACTACGCGACTTGGCATCTCTTAATTGACGCTTTATGAGTCTTTCTAACTCGACTCCGAGGTAAAAGCCACGTTTCTTCCTGCTTTGCGAGTTAATAAAACAGCAATGGACAAGGACTCGTATGCCCAAAATTACCTGTGTACACGAATGAAAAGTTTTATTCACAACCCGTGGGCTTCATCAGGTGTACGAAAATCTCGAGTTCATCGTTAAAATGAATACAAGACGTACGGCAACCTTCGTCCTCAGCTTCAGACTAAAGTCCCAAACATTAGCCTAGGTTGAAACCCGAGAATTGCATGTAGAAGTTCGCAGGGAAAACCTTGGCGCTCTAATTATAAATACAGTAAAATAAAATTCGTAAATGTGGTAATAAATATATTTGTGACTTTCCAATGATATAACACAAATGATTTCTTAGAGTAGTTAGATGTTGGATGTTATAAAGAAGATGTTGGAAAAAGACACCGTTATATGCATAAGGAGTACATGACTAGAAAAGATGCTATTATTACACAAATTCGGCACAAAAGGATTATTCATTAATTACTTGAATTGAATATTTTTTATATACTATTGTTCAGGTGTAACGTTTTTAAAGTAGGTCAGTAGAAACTTGAGAAATTAATTATAACTGTAATTTGTTTCAAGTCACCCAGCTAACGCTCTACTCAATTCAGATCATTCAATTATATAATTAGTGTAAATTATTTTTGTCTGAAATATTGAAATTATATGGTATTCCGATGTACAGCAGAATAAATTTTATTTTAATAGTTTGCAAGAAAACTAAATATAATATGTATCTTTCGGTAGAGTCCACAGCAGAAGCTAAATGTGAGCTACAAATTATGAGGTGCGAAACATGATTTCTTGTTTGACTTCGTGTTGTCACGGCTGCTGTTTCGAATTAAACGGATGATTGCACAAACTACAGCAGGTTTTCTTGTGCCTTTTTCCGGGACAGGCGTCGAATAACCAAGCAATCTGAAAAGCTTAACATTTCACCGTAGCATTGTCTCGGGAACAGTGTAAAGGATTCAGTTAGGCTGACACTCAGCGTGGAGTCTATATGTAATAGGCTTTGTGCTATTTATTGGACACGAAGAAAAGACAGGAACTGGTTGTAGACCTGTGTAGATAGCGCGCTGGGTGGTTGCCTCGTAAACACACGATTTCCTCCTAATATCCATAAACATTTAAATATATCCATTTTCCGTTCCAACGCGTTAGTCGCTGCCGAAATTAGAAAGTTTAGGGATAGCTGCGTAACTCAACATAATTAAGCGCTCAAATCGTGTTATTAAAATATTGTGAATCTAGTGTCATTTAACTCTCATTTACATGCTAAACTATTCTGTCAATCCATTTAAATTTTATGTATTGCGCCTTGAATTTATACTACCTGCCATGTTGAACACAAATCGCTTTTAATCGCCTTCTGATCACCTCCACTGTAACATTAATATTTTTAATGGACGTACAACCAAATAAGAAAGACACCAACATTAATATATATGCAGAACTGATTTAGGTATAATATGATGTCTTCCGTATGAATAGTTAGTATTGGGGCAGAACATCATCGTCTTCCCGAATTTTGGTTATGAGCACAGGCAAGAGAGCAACGGGAGCGTTTGTGGGTGAGATCCGTGACGGGATTAGGCGGTAATGAGGATAGTAAAGTGTCGTGCCTCTGGGGCACAGGCTCCGTAATGGAAATCACACTGGGCCCGCGGGGGCACACGCGAAGCCCCCCAAATAAATCACACTCCCTGGCTCTGCCATTACGCTCCAACCCATTCCCCCCTGCACTACATCATAATTAACAAAGGCAATCAAATCAGCGCTGAGAGCTTCACACAATAGTAACTAGCACACTAACTTCGCTTTGTTCGCAGTCCTCCACACAATCGCTCATCGCAGTTATGATCTACAACAGACGATACTTACCTTACGGATTATAACTACAACGGCAATAATTACAATTCAAATTCTGCGTTACCTTTATAATATATGATCAATCGTTATTGAGTGGTTTCCACATTATATAAAATATTCGTATCTTAATATTTAATCTTTTTTACAAATAACCTTCATATCCATTTCGTACGTAAACAAAGTTCACATTTGAGTTGAAAACAATCAGTTTAAAAACAAGTCAGAAAGGAATTCTTAGAAGGAAAACTTAGGTTTACAGTATTATAATATAGGAGAAAATAAAGAAATGTTAATCTTTGACAACTATCCAAATGAGTACATAACAAAAACACTCCTCTAATTTAAAATATGACAATAGGAACAATTTCGTATATTTTGTCGATTTACGGAAAGCGGTCTGAACTGTCAAGTTAACCAAAGAAGACGGCGTTCTAGTACGTGGTATGAGTATTAAAAAGAGATTCAGGATCTGATTGTGACAGTATATTATATGCTTAAGAGTGCTTTTATTTTTTGTACGAGTAACTATTACAAAGTATATGAAGTTTTCTTTATTTTAACGAATCGAACTGTGCCAACTACAATAAATTACGAAATAATTATTTAAAATGTTACGAGGATATATTTCTTTAACATAACTGGTTTTTAATTGAATGATCAAGAAGCAAACATTATCAGTTTTAATTAAAAAATTTATCTGAACTTTCAATATGTAACTAATTTATTAATCAGTTTTGGTGGGTCGGATTTTGCCTGACTTGTTAACAATATCACATTTGACGATAGGCTTTGTATACATTAGGAAGTGTACAAGCTTTGAGCTTGAGTTATGTAATGGATTTTTATATAGCTTATGGTCTGTTGTCCGTAGTACGGCATCTCGCAGCCGTAGGCGGGACGTTGACGTCGTCTTCTAGTCCCGTTGTCGCAGTTACGCAGGACGAACTCTGGGGAAGTCGCCTCTTGCAATAGAAATCAGAATGATTTCCCAAACTTCCGTCGTCCATGAAAAAGTATCAAGATTCTACTCTGTTATTGCTAAAAACTAATATTGAGAATTTTCATCAACTAACTGTTTCGAAGTTTACGAATTTTTAATTTAAAACAGCTTTTCGTGTCGACCCTCACTCATCAATGTCCAGCCGATAAGTTCACCATGGACCTGATCCTTTGACCTAGCTTCTCAACATCCACTCGGCGTCTATGTAATGCTCATCTTGGGGTTTACAAAATCATCAGTTCTCTTTGCTATAACGGCGTAGAAAAATTGTAATTACTTTACTTGTTTCTTGTGATACTTAAAAATTGGCTACTACGCTCGAACAACAGTTAAAAAAGTTTTAAGTTACCTATCTGCTCCAACAAACACGACTCTGTAGTCTTCTCAGTCTATAATGAGTCTGATATTAAAGTGTAAAAGCACTTGAAGCAGTAATTCGAAGCGGTTAATTATATATGTTAGGATAATTAATTTCATGTGCGATACTCATTAATATACTGTAACATGAACTTACGGCTCCGTCCCTAGTAGCAGCTAAGCCGCACGAGACTTCTTTGTTGGCGGCCTGTTTGAAAGAAGCTGACAGAGGAATACTATATTGTTGAGATTACGCGTTACATGCGCGGAACAGTGCAAATGCACGGAAATAAGCAACCGTCGACGATCCACGATGAAATAAAGACGGAGTGATTTGTGAGATGTCGCGACCTTTGATGTAGATGACGGCTCTCGTATAAAGGTAGTGAGACGCCACCTCGGATTAGTGATTTGTAATTTGAGAGCTCATGGCGAGGCGCGGCGGAGAGCAGATGTTAAAGTTAGAAATTTGAAAACAGTTTATTCTATAGTCCAAAGAATTAATGCTTGTTAAGCCAAACAAAAATACTATTCGTGTGGTCTAATCAGTTCTTTATTGGTTGTAATGTAATATATTTATAAGGTGCTGAATTCATGTCATAGCTTTATGCGTGTTATAAGTACCTTCTCCTTGTTCAAATGTATGCAAATTTATGCGATAAATGTCATTAAAACTGCTAAATTAGACGTAATTCTTTAATCCTGTATGGCAGGCAACATTGGATCTGTTTTTATAGTGTTGAGTCACGTTTTCTATATTGTTATTTAGAACTCATATCCTAAGATTGAATCCAATACACTCCATAATTAACTTTCCAGTTCTACGTTAAGAGATTAGGATTGTCCCTAAATACAGTCTTTACACAGTTATGCTGTGGTATTTAAGAATGTGGACTGTTTCTCGTTGTGAACGGGTTTCTAGATATATGATACATGACCAAAAAACTATTCATTCTAAAACGTTGAGCCGACGTATCGTGTGAAATTTTACTTATGGAATGTGACCCCGGCGAAATACCGGCCATAAATTGAGAATATTACCGTGGAGACGACAGAGGGACAAGACTATCAACATCCTGAGGAACGTAGGCAGCAGCATTCGGGGAATCCTGAAGCGCCGTGTGTCAAGTGTGCAGCAATGCAAGTTGATAATATTCACAGTCATAAATCCCGGGTTTTAGTGTCCTCGTGGAATGAAACTACGGTTACTGTGCGTCAACAGCCGCTGCAGCTCATTCTAGAACGGCTTCATCTTCTAAAATTAGACACTGCTTCCATATGACATTTCTGAGAAACTACCCATTTTTGTATTACTGAATGTTTTTAGCACATACCAAAAAAGCTATCAGTTATTTAGTTATTTTATGATTATGGAGATTTTCTTACGTAGAATGGTACAATCGCATAATTTTTTTAAATTATAACTTCCTCCCTAGAATACGTTCTTGGTTAATTTTTATTTCTGCAAGCCATGTTTTTCATCGGAAAATATTTTTTCTAAGTCCTGCAGACATCAGTTTTTACTACAGAATAGACTAGCTCAATTTTTACGTAAAATAATTCACAATATATGATTTTCTCCTACCAGTTTTATGTTACTTTATCGCTCAATTACAAATATTTCTTTTTAAATGCAGCTAAATAATGTAGAGGTCTCAGACTCAAGCTTAAGATCCTATTAGTAAAACTCGGTTCCTTGCTATTCCAAGCGGTTAATTTATTTATCTTGTCTCTTATTATTATTAGTAAGTTAGTCATTTTTAAACTGCCATTAAAGCTGTTTCTGCATCGTTTTCGACGCATACTTGGAATAATCTAAAATGTCTTTTCATTGCTGTAGACTTACCCACGAACAACCAAAATGTTGTCCTGTTCATACAGCATTCAATAATAAAGGTACAATCAACGCAATCGGGTTGCACCGAAGAATTGACTCAGTACGGGAGGACGAATCAATTTTTAAAAATATAGGCTAGACAGAAAAATCCCTGAAGTTGTCAGTTACTCAATACTAAAAAAGTAAAAAATGACTGGAACTATTTTTACCCGCAAGGGTGTTTGGAGAAATACTGCATCAGAAAGGATATTTAGACTAAATCTCTCTAGTGAGAATAGATTAGTGTAATATTATTTAGTGAAATGATTGCGCTGGATTAAGAATCCATAAAAGTAAAGCATTTGAAGTGTTATTATAGTAGTTAATCTCTACTTTTCGGTATGATACCAGTATTTTTTATTCCAGACAAGGACTGTATTTTCAGACACATTCACATTCAATCACTTACACAATACATATTGTCTTTTTCGTAATTGTTTTCCATGAATAATTTCCTTTGCATAGCATTTATAACTAATATTTATTTACAAGTACATTTAATTATTTAAAACAACAGTATTATTTACTATAGTTTCAAGTTTTGTAAATCCATTGTAACTTCATGTATCTGTCTTCAGGCAAAATGCCCAATTGAAGTTTGTGTTAAATAAATAAATTCAATGCATTTAGGACATGATATTTTAATTAAGTGTAAACATTCAATCAATATATCGAATATTAAAATTTTATTTCCGGCAAGAAGCATTTTGGCGAAGTGTTACTATAAATGTCATAGTTTAAGAAAAATTGAAGAGGTATTTTACAAAGGTGTTGGCTAGATAAAGACGCAAAGTATGAGCTGTGAAAGTCTTGTACTAAGAGAGTCTTTAAATAATTTCTTTAAGATGATTTGGCTTGTTGGTTATAGGACTCCAACTAATTGCTTCTATATTAGCAAAAGAGTCTTCATATGAACAACCTAATAAATGATTTGTGATATGGTGATTATTGCTTCACGAAGAATGAAAGAGAATAAGGTCTAATAACTTAGTTGTTGTGTTTAAACTTTACTGCGATTAAATGCTGAAAGGTTCCTATTTTGTGGTTACACCAGTCTATTCTTTCCCCGTGGCGATGGTTGCTAAATCGCTCCCATTTAGCCAGCGTGGGCGGGAGTATTTTGTGTGGCGCAGGCTGAGGAATGTGATTTCGATCGTGAATGTCGATCACGTAGAGAAGGCGCGCGTGGCCAATCTGTAATGACGGCAGTGACACGCTCTCTTCTGTTCTAGAAGCCTCGCCTCCCGCCGACGTGTTATCGAACGGCGCTGCCGAGCTGCGAGCCGAGACCAACACCCTCCTGGCCCTCCAGAGGATAAAGGACGGCTCCAGGTAAGCTGTGCCCTCTGGTCGTCTTCGTCAGCCAACTTCAGCGACGGACGAATCCACATACTGATCGCGATCTTTTGCACAGGGTTTTCCACAAGACGCCAGCGCCGCACAACGGCGTCCGTAGCGGTTCACCCGCTCCCAGCGCCACGGCGACGGCGGCGGATTACGGAGACAGTTTGCGTCGACGGAAGGTGCATCGATGCGACGTCGCAGGCTGCGACAAGGTCTACACCAAGAGCTCGCACCTGAAGGCTCACAAGAGGACCCACACAGGTAATCAGACGGCCCATGACAGGGACAAAGAGTTTCCACAAAACATTCGCATCACATCGTCGCTATCAAAATGTACTATGATTCAGTTGAAATACTAGAAAAAAATTGTGTTAAGAGTAAAAACTAATCGTTGAACAGATTCACAGCGCTTCGTCCAAAGCGATAAAGGCCATTAAGATAATATTTATATTTTATTCCAATGGCTCAACAGCCCTCTTTAGGGCCTAGGCCTACAGAGGCGGCTGCGGACTGTCATCTGGCGTAACACATTCCGATTTTGGGGTGATTTGTGGTCAGATAATTTTTCTATTATATTTGCTTAAAAATTCCAGCAACTGTCAACATTACGTAATTTCAAAATGGTCTCCATTTTGCTCTATGGGATTTGTTTTTAAGCTTAACGTAATTTTGAGTAATATTTCCACGTTCATAATCAATGAGAACTTTATTAATTTATGTATTGTATTGCGTATAATTTTTTATTTTTGTAAAATAAGAAAACCCTCTTCATGATCTTACTTGAAACAAGAATTAAAACCGTGGCTTGAAATCATATAATCTTAATGGAAATCCTAGAAATAATTTGGTTACAGTAAAGTAAATAGAGAAAAATATTACTTCCACAATCTAAAATTTTAATAAGCTTTACTGTTTGGTTTTAAATGTTTTACTGATGGCTTAAAACATTAATATTAATATTTCAAATGAAAATATTTGATAAAATTTTAGAATAAGTTATGAGCAAAAACTGAACAATAAGGCGTCTTAACCAAGAAGGTAAAAAGTAAAATTGCAATGCCAATGTTCTTATAATTTGCATTAATTAAAGCACAACAGCGTTTGAAACTTCAAAAAGCGCAGATGGTCTCTAGCAGTCATAAACTACAGAATTTTAATGACTCTTCCAGGAGGAGATGGCTATCAGCAAGATCTCGGGGTCCATGTGAGCGGAAAGGTTCATATGAGTAATATTCAGCCAAGCTTAATTTAGTGTCCCTCTGCTAGGGAACGATGCGACCGGGATCCAATTAATCCATGGGAAGAATGTGGACCCTCAAATAGCTAGACCTGGTCTTTCTTGGGACAGGAATCTCCAAACAACCCCCTCTGACCAAAGCACAATGTTTTGGTCGGATTACGGGGCCATTCTCGCCGCTTTATCAAAGTCCTGACGAATACCCTGATGTTTATTCAGTATTTTGTAGATCTTTAAAAAATCTATGGAATAAATAGCACACAATTTACAGATAAAAGAGGAAATTTAGTTCAATTTTGCCTGTAGGACCTGCTCTCTAAACTAAGCTCAAATGAACTACGAAAAAAATTGTGCATGGCCATGTGAAATTGGAAATAATTTTAGATTGTTGTTAAATTAGGCATTATGTCACTAGAACTACGAGGTATATAAGGCCAAGATAATTATCCAGAAATAACGCGTGAGGAAGAACGTCTGATCGGTCTTCAAATAGACGTGGGTAGTTCAAAAAGTATGAAAGCTAACTAAGAAAGAATAAAATGATTGGGTGGAAAATATTTTTTATCAAATTTAGGAGAAAGACAAGAATGGGGCAATGTCAACCAGACCAGGGAATCGAACCCAGGACCTGGGCTTCAATTGAGCATTCCCACTAACTTAGATTAAATATCTTTTATTTTCTCAACCAAGTCTCCATTCAGATCGATACATTTTTCTCAGCCATCTTCAATAAGTGAGATACCCTGTTTAAAGTGAAGTGTCAGCTATCGAGATTCCGCTTCTTCATGGTTGACAAATATTTTAACACCAACCCAATTTTTAAGATTGAAAGGAGAAAATGCCCCAAATGCGAATAGAGTCCTTTAGGTAGGAGTATGAACTTTATCTAATTGAGTTTGGTCTTCGTGATACGGATAATACTGGTCGTCGATTGCTTCTCTTTTAGAAGTTCATCAGTGAAAATAATTTCAGGTGCTTCCTAAGAAACAGGCCAAAACGTTGCGGTCCAGGCTCTTATTCGTCAGATCTTGCAACACACGGCACGTTTTTGCCGGAAGGACGAGAGGTCTTTGAATTCCCAGAGCACCCCCTACCTGGATTGAGCCGTCGGGCCCAGAATGTGTCACTACTTTATGTGGCCGGCGTGCTGTCATAGATGTAAATTGTGGTCCCGGGAGATAAATGAGCGCAGATAGCGCTGGCCCTTGCTTCCCACTATCTGTGCGCCGCATCCCGCGGGAACGTTTGTTTTTTGGAGTCCCTCCGGTGATTTATCCAGGGGGACCTGCGTTGCGCAACGTCGCCGAATGGCCCTTCATAAATCCCCGCCCTGTGATCGTGCACCCTCCCGATGGCCGGGTGATATGTGGCTGCCCTTTGTGACGGCGATGTCAGCGGCCGTGGCTCGCACAATGGCGACAAACGAATTTATTTGCAACTTCTTGAAAGCGTACCTTGTAAGACTTTCATAAATATCCATCTTACATTTCACGAACATGCCCAAAGGTCACAGAGCTATCACACATAGTTATTGCGCGACGTTACACTGAAATGTAACAGAATATAGATCTACTTGTGCACATTTTCAAAATTATCTAAACAGCTTTGTATCGTATTCCGATCATAGACGAGTGCGTCGTATTATTATTGAAGTCGTTAGTGCGGGAAATATTTCTGGTGTCCAGATTAACTGGAAGGTTAAATGCTAGACCCCTGCTTATATTAAACAAACCCTCTGCTTTCTTTTACACTTGTCATTCTTAATACAATTTATTTCAACCATGTATCGAGGTTTACCTATGAATTAAAAAATATTACCTACGTTAAGCATTAAGTTTATTTCATCCAAGTGTTTCCTATTATTGTTAAATTCGTAAAGTATTAGTGATCAAGTCCAAAAGTTAGTTACTAAAAACAGAGAAAAAATTAAATACTTCCAAATCCGTTATTGAAAATGCTTCATTTTTTTAGTGCTCCAATACTTTATTTTTAAGAAAGTGTAGTTATAAAGAATTGCCCTAGAACCGCAGGAGTTCCCGTAATGCAGGCAAAACTTTCTAGTCAGCTGCATGCCTAGTAAAAAACTCCGTGCTTGTCTGCTTTTGTCCTTATCGTGCTTTGCTTATGATAAGAAAACGTCTGAAGCTCCATACAACTGCACAAAAATTCAATTTTTCTTGGCCTATATTGTTAATAAGGGAATTGGGTTAATCCTCTTTGTCGTGGATGTTCTTAACAATTTTATGATCGTATATCTTACTATAGGGACAAATATTCACAACGGAACACTCATCAATGAACGCCATGAAAACCTGTCAACATCATCAATTAGGAAATTGTTGTTGTTGTTGTGGTATTCAGTCCAAAGCCTGGTCTGATGCAACCCTCCTAGCTAAAATATCGTTCGCAAGCTTTTTGATTTCCTTATAACTAGCACAACATCCTCCCTAATCTACTTAGCGTATTCCATCCTTAACACCCTCTTCTGTTCTTACCTCACACACTTCGTCTAATATTAATTTTACAAGGCCCTCTTTTCTTAAAACCTAGCCTATTAATGTATCTTTTCTCTTAGTCAACGTCCTCCATATTGTTCGCTTTTCCCCTATTCTTTTTAGAACTTCCTCGTTTGTTATTCTATCCACCCATCTGATTTTCAGCATTCGCCTATACCACCACATTTCAAAGGTTTCCATTCTTTTCCTTTCCCCAACTCCTATCGACGCATACAACGCCACGCTCCATACGAATATTTTTAGCAACGATTTCCTAATATTCACACTTATATTACCCGTAAGTAAATTCCTCTTTTTCGCGAAAGCCTTCCTTGCCTGTGCTATCCTACTCTTTATGTTTACTATACTTCTACCAACTCTAGTTATTACGCTTCCCAAGTATCAGAATTCCTTAACTTCGACAAAATATTCCTTTCCCATCTAACACCCTTTGTTATTCCACTGTTTCCCATACTACACTCCATTACCTTGGTTTTCCCTCTATTAATCCTCATATTGAACTCTTTCTCCAGGACTACGTTCATGCCATTTATTATGGTTTCCAAGTCTTCTTCTGACTCCCCTAATACTACAGTATCGTCGGTAAAGCGTAAGGTTTTTATTTTTTCTCCTTGCAGTGCGATTTCTTTTCCATATTGCGTTATAAGTTAAACTGGATATTGTAAAGCAATAAAATTTGATGTTGTGTGTTGCCACATATCTTGTTTTTTGTTTCGTTCAGTATCGTTTACTTTTTGTTAATTATGTGTCTTCTTCATGAGATTATTAAATGATAAATGATCACATTGTGATCCCAGATTTTTTAATAGGAAAACATGGATTAACGAATTTTAGTGGAAGGAAATAATTTTATGAAAGGTTTGCTCCTGATCTCGGTGACCATCAGGACCCGTTGAATTGTTACGGGCTTTTATGCACTTAAGTTAGTTGCATATTTGGTCACGACCGCCATCCGACAAAGGTTGGCGAAGCTGTAGTAGCTTTTACTTTTGGCAGCAGTGGGAGGGAGTCTCTCCCAGAACAATGGAACCGTTCGGCACTTTGTCAAGAGCCTAAGAAGGGGGTGGCCAGATAGCGTTATTTAAATCTGTTGTTTTATCACACAGGTACAATAAATTGGCGATCGGTATGCGTAACGTACTATCGTATAAAAGGGCGTGGATAAATGTACCGGTAAATCAGTGGAACAATGACGGGGAATTATCAACGGTCGGTGTTGAATATGCTCTAATTGGATTCTCATTTCTTTGTACTAGGAGAATTACATCACGTCCTCCAAAGAAAACAAATAGTGGCAGCAACAACGAGCGCCTCAGCTATGGAACGTAGAACGCTGTATTGATCCGGCGCAATTGCCTCTTAGTATCGTATTAGCTTCCTCAAAAGATCTTTAAGTGCAGCTCCAGGCTACCATTCCTGGTGAAGACTTCTCTTCCCACACTGCTTCACTTGGTAGCGATCAGCATCGCTTTCAATCGGCATTAATTCCACGCGTTCAACAATACACTGGCGTCGAAACGAAGCTCAACATCCTATTACTCTCTACAGTATACTTTTTAAATTAAATTTTGGTTAGTGCTTACATAATATTCGCTGTCTCGATAAACTTCAAACGTTGTTTTGATGAAACTTTGTACGGTGCAGAGACAGGTCACACGGTACACGTGTCTATTTCGCATTTTGTTTCTAATGTCCGTCAAGATTCCTAATACCGCACCCTTAGAGTATTTTTGTGAAAGCTATCTAATTTATGTATTCTGCACTACGTAACTTATGATTTCACTATTTAGTAGGTACAATATTATTAATTTCAATATATCTTTAGCTGTAGCATTTGGACTCAGTTAATAATTTTTTCACTTTGAGTCATTTGTTCTACTCGTAGGAAATTTCTATAGTGTTCTATGTAAGCTCCAAATTCAATCAATGCTCGAGTAATTAATTTTGTACCTTGTAAATAATAATTGAATGAATTTAATAATTAAGGTTTAATTGGTACGTTTATTAAATGAAAATACATGTTTAAAATGGGTCCGCGGAGAATATAACAAGTACTAATATAAAGTTATTAAAAGGGAATGATTCTAAAGTTCTCAGGGGCAATTATTGTTCGGGTGACCTCGTGCAGCACATATTCCGTTCGTTGACGAACCTGTGTTGTTTTCATATGCGTCTTGATGCAGATGCCACTAGAAATTCCTTTTGCTAAACTCTGAAGCGGTCGGTAGACAATAGCACAAAGTCGCGTGACCGGAATTGAGGAAAACTACTGTATTTCTCTCCTTCTTCCCTCGTTGTTAACGCCTTCTTTCTCCGCTCTCTCCTCGACTGATCAGTCCGAAATTTACACCGGCGCTAGAACTGTACTCGACAATCGTTCACAGCACAATCTCTCGCCACCAATCTGTGTCACCATCAATGTCTGCATCTTTTAAATTCACTATTTACCACCAATCTCTTGCCAATCTGTCTAATTCATTCTCCACCTTCAATCTTCTCTCAAAATGTCTCCTCCTGCCTCTTTTAAAACTTCCCACTTATGCGACGCCTATCACCAAGGTGGCAAGGATAGATTTTCTCCAATAATATCCCTCGTTACATTTGGGGAACACACGCCACCCGCTCACCAAATTTTCAGAAAGATTAGGAAATTCCGAAACCGGCGACGAGGTGTCTGAGCTTTATAGTCCAAGTGTCAACCGCTGTCTCTTTGTTTTGATTCTGCGCCGCCAAGTCGGCGCCCGGAAAAACCCCTTCTTCCTGGCCAGCGACATGCTCATGCCGAAATATTGATGTAATTTAAAATTCCATAAATAGGAAATAATTGGACCGAGTTCTATTGCGCTACAACTAGCATGCTCTTCTTTTTTGATTATTATTTGGAACTTAATTAATGTCTTTACTTACTTTTCACGCAATGTATAAATTAAATAAACTAAGTGACATTCTCAAGAATGATACTCCGTTTCCAATTACGAGCTAGCTTGAAGCTGCTCTCAATCTTTTTTCTCCTTTGACAATTAATCAAATAATAGATCTTACGCATTTGATACCTTACTGTGATCCCTGTTTTTGTCTAATATTATTATCATTTAATTTTTATAATGTTCACTCTACGTGTCTTCGGCTATATCTACGAGGAACTATCACAATGCTCTAATAACTCCCTTGCCTTTGTCTTTACTACAATTCTGCGTTACCAAAATTAAAAACATTTGAGCCTCCAGTTTATAAGTTTTCAAATGTTCCATAACGATATAATTCTCAGCTCTCATAATTTGGTCCTTGTTAAGTAGGTTTAATTAATTTTAAGCACTTTCTGAGCTTTGTGTCGTCACGCTTGGAAGTAGTCCTTAATTCAAAATATGGAAATTAATTTTAACATGATTTTTCTCGACTTGGAATTCTGCGTGACTTCAATGATGAAGTAACTCACATCACTCGACTTAAAACAGTCATTTCCAGACTTACATTACATTATTCAATTAGGGAAGTAGAATAGTGTTATAACTCAAGCAACCTTAGAGTAAAAACTTTCAAGGGAGTAGAGCTTTCGTTAGACCTTGAGTTGAACTCATTACGTTCTTTACAGTTAGGTGTCACACCTGACCCATGTTGTTACAAAGTCGTGATTGTATTTTTTGTGATTTTTAGTAAGAAATAGAGTTTTGCGAAATTTTAAGTGCAATATGGTACCTAATAATTTGTAAAATGAACTGAAGAGGTCCGGAAAGTTGGTTACGAAACTTTTTAATTAAAATTAAATGCTTATATTTATGACTTAACAATTTTTTGTATTTCATTATAAATAAATAAACTTTTTATGATGTAGTTACTTACATTTAAAATATTATTGTAATTTTGTGTTTCTGAAGCAACATCCAGGACCGAATAGAGGGAAAACAACGCCATAGAAACAGATCGCAAATATTGATGAAACCGACTTATTTTAAACTACAAGAATTATCCTTTAAGTTTCAAGGTTACACAATTAAACCGTAATTGTAAGTTCCTGTGTTTACATTTATATAACTATTTGGATGCCTGACTATGTCCGGGAATTAATTTATATTTTCCCGGTGCAGGTTTGTCGACTATCACCCCCCCCCCTTTCCAATGAGATCTCAATTTCATCATAACCATCGCGTTGACTCAGCAACGAGTCAAGAAATAACCTGGAACCCTAAATTATCACAGTAACTTTAATTAAAAAAAATGTACAATGCTAACCACGAAAACTAATTAATCGTATGCACATACCTGCCGTTTATTTACATTTTTAATTTCTGTACTCTCTCCCCTTCCCCTAGGGGTGGTAATACTGTCTTACCTCTACAGTCCTTGCTTCAGTCGCAATGAACACGTGTACAAAATTGGGTTTGTATTGCTCTATGCCTTCAAATTTGTATGAGGCTCATACAATGAAACAGTTAATTATATTCATGAGGAAAAAATACTTTAATCTTGTCAGATTGCCGTGAAATAATGTTTATACCCACATATCTACGAAAAATGAAACTGAGTGTCTTTATATAATCAATCTTATTGTGACTCATAAAGCATTTTGCACTATTAACTGTATGTCGGTAGGAGAGGCCTTTTTTGGCTGAAAGGGGGCAAGGAAAGAATCTAAGCCTTTAAAATATCAACAGAAAACTTCTCTGGGATGAACAGTGCTAAACATCATAATTTTTCTGCAAACGGTTTTAAATGGTTTAGGAGCACCTTAGAGCAAACCTTATAACTCGCACTTAGTTTTTAACATGTTTGGCGCGGTAATTCAAAGAATTTACAAATACTTATATTCATATCGTCTGAACTCTGCAATATATCGAAATGGAACATACACGAAAATTTAAGTTAAAATTCCTAGTTTAACACCTAAAATTTTCATTGAAGACCGTTGATTCGTTTTGGAGCCTATTTGAGGCACACTTTCAGACACCTCAATTTATTTTATCTATTCATTTTATTTCGATAGGTTAACTCTGTTGTTATTGGCGATCACAGTAGTTACATTAACACATAAAAAAGAAAATAATAAATAGATAAATGTATTACATAAGGTTTAAAATTTCTTTAAGTTAGTTTCTTTTTCATACATATTGATCACCTTTAAATATTCTTATATTCTTTTTATTCTTTCTTCTGAAGATGCGATGTCATTTGGTCCATATGATCCAATAATATTTCTCCTCTGATGTTGTAATTGGTGAAATGGAAAATGATGTGGTTCATGGTCAGGTGTATCTTGCAATAGTTGCACTGGGATGGAAGTTCCCTGAAAAAAAAAGAACGAAGGAGTGAGAAGTATTGGTGTGGTTCGCCCTTACTCTGTAAAACATTATTTGATATTTTCTTTTGATATCCTTGGGGAAGAGTTGTTTTTGAATGTTCAGGTGTAGGTGGAAAGCTCCGTTGCTACTGGATCTTCAACTGAGGTTCCTGTTGTCCAGGATTTCGTGTCATCTGCGGAGCATGTATTGTTGGATATTAAATTGTGGTTGGAGTTTGCAGTTAGATTATCTTGGTCGACAGCTAACTCTTTCCTTCAGATTTTGTTATTGGCTGGAATCTAGCATATGACGATTGTTATTATTTGAATTCAAAATATTTTCTCTGATATTTTTCAGTTTATTCCAATATGTCAGGACTCTTTTTATCGCGTTTATTGAATTTAATGATTCGAATATGATTAATGTATGTGAAACAGGATTTTCCTAGCAATGATTTGTAGCCATCGATTACGCGTAAATCTCCACCATAAGAGGTGAAGAGTCCTTGTAGATTTAACCCTTTCGAGGACAGAACTGCATATGCAGTCAATTTTATGTTGATAAATAGGGACACGTCTGCATATTGCCCCCGAAAGGGTTAATGATGCTTTAGTAAGCACGCCACAACCGTCTCCATTCGTGATTTTGACGCGTCAGTACCTTGGGAGATTTTAACGTTCGATAAGATCATTGATTATTGAATTCCAATCAACACTGTACTCTTGCATGATAGTGTATCTGGTGAGGGATGATTATAATTATTATTTCACTAGCTGCCGAGCCGGAGTTGCCCGGGTATTTATTTATATTATCCCGGTACATTATTTAATTCTTGGTCAACACACAACCAAACCGACATCGAAAGCGTCACAATGTGAACTTCTAATATACTCCCAGTATCTCGAGAGAGTCTAAAATACCCCCGGTACAATGAAAGGAACATATATATTTTTAGTGTTCTAACAGAATAAAAATTTCCCCCCAACTTATTGGTTAAATTTTTACTTAAATCGCATATGAAAGATCATAATGTAACACAGCAACTCGCATTACACCGATTACGACGTCAAACTCCAAGTTTCCTTTTTATTTTCATATCAGCAGTTATTAAAATTTAGCTGACGCGAGAAATAAAACCAATTTATCAATTTTTTTTGTATACATCGTATCGGCGATCCAAAGAAGTTTTCATTTTTTCTCATCCTGCTGCAACAATAGATAGTAGATGGGATGGCTGATGTAGGCCCGCGTAATAGGACTTATAACTCGCAGTTGGTTTTCACGCGTCGGCAAGTCCAAGAAATCTTCCCGTAGAATTAATATTTTAATTTATGTTCATATTATATTAATATCTTCTGCAATTAAATATGCACGAATATTTAAACTAAGTCTCCTTTTTTAAAAACGATTCAATTTTCAATGAAATCCGTTGAGCCGTTTTGGAGCCTATTCAAGACAAACATACGGATAGTCAGACAGACACTTCAGTTTTATTTATTGGTATAGATGATATGGAGTTAAAATCAGGTAGAGGGTTTATTTATTGGAGTAGATTACATTTGGTGATATGTGAAGCATAGAATTAATATTTGTTTGAATGTTTCAGGCGAGAAGCCGTACCAGTGCACGTGGGAAGGGTGCACGTGGAAGTTCGCGCGGTCTGACGAGCTGACGCGCCACTACCGCAAGCACACGGGCCAGAAGCCGTTCAAGTGCCACCTGTGCCAGCGCTCCTTCTCCCGCTCCGACCACCTGTCGCTGCACATGAAGCGCCACTGAGGAGAAAAACTGTAGCTCATGGTCGCTTCTTAAACGGGTAACAGAAACATATTCATTTAAGAATGATCGTGTGGGTTTCCTTTTATTTTCCTTTTCTTCTGTTGAGTCGCCTCTACGGAGACGGTCTTCCTACTAAGTTCCAGCAGTTAACCTGGAAGTGTAGACCCACCGTTTATTTATGAATTTCGCACACAGCGCAAAGCTGTTCGGACACCAACACGAATCTGGAAAGAGAAAACACAAAATTTTTATACTGTTCTAGTTTGTACTTGCGATTCATTAATTTATTCAGTGTTTTGAAGGTGTGAATAAAGTTGTATAGTGTTTTATTATAAAGTTAAGTTTACACATTGTAAATATAGATATAAGTATTTGAGAAAATTTATATATATATAAATATACTATATATTTTAGGATACATATTGGTTTTTGAATGATGTACAAAAATTGTTATTAATTTTATTATCTACCTATGCGAAGTAGTTTTTTCTTAACATTCTTGCCTAATGGTAAAAGCTTTTTTCTAAAGTATAGCTGTAAGAGAGCATTGGCTGTGGAAAGCAGTTGTTTCTGGGGTAATATTCTTTACGTGGAAGTTGAGCGAGAATCTCAGAGGCAGCACTCTTCCGTCCGAAGTAAGCCAGGGTCCGATGACGTTTCAAACCTTCAGCTGGAACGGGCAAAATTATTTTTATACTCCGATCGTTCGATATCACGCCTGATTGTTTGGGTTCTCAACCGAGTTTTTCTGCCTTGTACTTCAGAAAAATGGTCAGTACACGTTGTTGCAGTTTCTATTATTTGTAATTTATTTTATGTTGTAGGTTTTGTCATTTAAAAAGTTGAATTGTGCTATTACATAAATAAATATAGTATATGTTAAGTGCGATGACATAAATAAATTTAGTTTATTTAAAGTGATTGGTTGAATATGTGAGATATGTTGCAATATTTGAAACAAAATGGACGAGTTGTTTATTGTTCTTTAGTGAGTCTGTTTGTAAAGGCTTGGTTGCTTGTTATGACATAACATTCCAGACTATGGTGTCAGTGAAACAGTATACTTGCAAATAAAGTATTTATAAATTCATCTGTCGATTTTCATTTCCCTTTTTGTAATTCCCATATCCTGACTTGAAACAAAATTATACATTTAATAATGTAACATTGAAAGACCTTTCTTTTGGTGTTTTATAAAAGAAGTGGATTAATGTATTATTTAAATAAAGGTTTAGTTAGCTTAAATTCAGAAAAAAATATAATTTTTGTAATTTTATTGGTAAACTTTCCTGTAAAATTGTTCAATATTTTTATGATGATATATAGGTTTGATATAGTTGCCTGACAAACGAGATGAAGAAACTGCTCATTATCAGGACCCGGCATGTGATTCTGTTTACAGGGATAGTGGTAGAGTAAGTATTTTAATGGAAAACAAATTGTAGAATGTTCGTTGAATATGAATTTACATTGGTGACTATTTGTATGTTACGGCTTGACTCCGTCAGAAAGTCTACTGGACGTTTGAGTCTTCTTAAGAGGTTTTGGTCGTGGAAGGTTGTTTTCAGTGTCTCCTGCTGTAGCATGTCATGAAATTGTGAAAACCGAAATTAATGGATAGTAGAACAGTAGGGGTATCGAGGTCTTGATGGATGATGTTGTTCTTTTCGTACCACGGTACATCAGCAATAATCCTTAGTATTCTACTCTGAACTGACTGTATTCTTTTAATTTGTGATGCAGCCGCTGAACCCTACATGTCACAACCAAATAACCATATTGGCCGTATTACTGTCATGTTAACACGACTCTTTAATTTTATTGGAAGTCTTGAGTTGCCTGGTAATTCAGTTGTTTGTGCTTGTGCCTTACTCCTTGAACCACTGTTGATATATGTGGAGCCCATGTTAAATTTTGCGTCGAGTACCAGGCCCAAGTATTGTACGTATTGTATCTTATGGGGTCTGACGGTAAATATGATCTAACGTTTTATCTATAACATCGACATACAAGAATATGATATAATTATGTTGCATATTGTAAGGATTAACCGATCCCCCGGATCTGCATATGTAGTATATATATATATTGTATTACTGAGGGAGATGATAATTGTTGAGTCAAGGCACATGAGTTCTTGGACCCAACGCGAGACTTTCAGGGATCTTGGGTTTTTATCTAATTAATTTTGGGGGTGGGTTTATCAATAATAAAATGAATGACTTACATTTTTACACAACTTGATTTAGAAGCAAGTAAGTTTTCATTCAATGCCAAAACACAGTCACTCGGTTCCTAAATCACTAAATGTTACTTTTACCCACCAACGCTCTCATTAATTCTTATTAAAAAATGTACTACTCTAAGATGAAGTAAAATATATGTACAGTAAAATGTTCAGTGGCACGTCCAGTCATTGTAGTCACAACCACAGGAATTAAAAATGAATAGGAGGTCTCGGTTGTGTCCGTAGCGACGTGTTGTATCACCCTGCGCAGGATCTGCGATGACGCGTCTCTTCTCTGGACAAATGCGTGTTCCACCTTCGATCACTCTTCAGATCTCAACCATATCTGAAACCATCACTTTACTGAGTCTACTCTCAGACTCACAATTCACGACCATTTACCTGTATACTGTACTATTTTCAAGACATCTGTTTACTCCCTCTCCAAACTGTCTGGTCTTCACGACCACTTAATTCACTCTCCTCCATCTCCCAAAACCACACTACCCTCTCTGGCTCACTGCTTCACTTCCTCATACGTATCTCTACTCCGGAACCATCTCTCTTGGCCGCTTACATCAATCTGATTTCCCGGACTACCCAAATCTAACCCCACTTCCGGCGAGCTTACAAAGCATTACCCCACTGGCCGTGGACCGCTGCTAGGTCATCGACATTTCAAGCGACACTAAACACTGAACTGTTCATGATTCTGCCGGATTGCCTCACCAACACAATGCTAAATGATCGCGTTTCATATGGTCAAACTTGCTACAATACTTAAATTAACGTAAAGCTTGAAAGACAAATTCATTTATTACAATATCAGAAACGAAATCACATAAAAACCTTTAAAAATTACGTCCTCGTTATTGTATGAAAACAAATTTTCACATGTCATTAATAAAAGTATGTGCAGAAGTTTCCGTTCCTTAGATTATATTCACCTTTGTGCTCTCTGTCAACAACACCTCTGCTTAACACTACCAGTCACACATCTAGTTCACTCGACTAGTCCCAATGCCGTCACCCAAAATGTGCCAACTCGACAGTATACAAAGTATACTCACTATTCTTCCCCTTTTAAAATTATTAATATATACATTAATTTCCTTATGAAAGATCGTAAAATCCCTCCAACTAATGTGTCCCAGAATAAGGGAAGAGCAAACAACATGGAGGACGTTGACCAAGAAAAGGGATAGATTATTACGACATTTTTGAGACATGAGGGTCATGTAAAATTAGCATTAGAGGGAAGTGTGTGGGATAAGAACAGAAGAGGGAAGCAAAGAATGGAACACGGGGAGAAGTTTAGGAAGGATGAGAGATGTGGTAGCGAAACGGTTTGCGCAGGTTAGGTTAGTAGGGAGGATTGCATCAGGCCAGCCCTGGACTTATTACCACAACAACAACTATAGATAATCCATTATATATATTTCGCTACTTTGTAATCAGATCTCATCACCATATGAATTTCACTAAAATCATTTCTTAACAAATTCACTCACCACTTGATACAATTTGTAACGTTTTATAGGGATTTGGATTCTACTTTAAATTGAATGAGCAGGTAGAATAAATAATAAAAAATATTAAAATTTTTAAATTATATTATTTTAAAAATTATATACATTTATGAAATAAATTTAGCATTATACCTCAAAATTGATTCTGTCAGCGGATGTGGACTCAAGTACCTGGTCTTTATGTTCTGAACACTACTTGAAGGTGGCAATTGCTACTGTGGCTTTCAGTAGACGGCGTCGAGGGATTTATGGCTGATTCATGTACTTTACCAACACTGGAAACACGTATTAATTAATTAGGTAATTCATAATTGTTGGCTGTTTATCGGTAAATGTAGCCGAAATAATAATGCATTGAATAGGACAAATTAAAAAATAAATTAAGGTCTATTTTAAAACCATAATAATAAATCTTATTATTTAACTCAGTTTTAAGGCATGCATTATTCCAGGATACATTCAGATTTTTTTTTAATTTCTGAAAAGGAAGAGCTACCCGCTGAACCTATTGTAACAGTCTTCCTTCCTCATCAACCCTTTCAAATCCCTTCCTGAAAGGGAGTTGCTACCACGTTAGAACACGAAGAACTTCAATTGGCATCCAGATATTTTTATTCCAGACTTTAATTCTTTTAAAAAAATATATTGTTAAGACCGTATATTTTATGCAATTTTTTTTCGCAGATGAGACCACCAGCGAAAAAATCTGGAATTTTTATTTAGCTTTACCCAAGAACAACGACATGAACGTAGTGGAAATCGCGTCCCACTCAAATCTCTAGTACCTAAAAATGTCATGTTATATGAAACATAAAAGGATGATGATCAATCAGTCCGTTAGTCGATGTCACTTTCTCTGATATTACTAGTGATAATTTCAATTTACTCTTACCTCAATCTCCGCTCCTCTCAAGTACGTAAGATCGTGTCTGATGCATGAAACGAATCCTACCTCACAGTTATGTGGTTGATGAATTTAATGTGACTTTTATAGTGCACATTTAGTCTTATCGCTGATCTTACTTACAAGCAAGAGTGTTTGAAATATCTACCTATTTCTCCAAAACAAGCGGTACAAGCTTGGGCTGTAGCAATTTGTTTACGACTAGTTATTTCGCACCAAATGGCTAATCTGGGCGTAACTTTTCAAGTCTGTGGTCGTTACACTGACCGCAGTTGCTCCCTGCGTGACCTACGATGGTGTAATGTATTAGTCTCTTGCAATAAGATACGAGTATTATACCTGCTGAACCTTTGCCTTCATGGGTGTATATAATCTGCTATATTAAT
Source organism: Eucriotettix oculatus (assembly GCA_034510155.1). Lineage (NCBI taxonomy): Eukaryota > Metazoa > Arthropoda > Insecta > Orthoptera > Tetrigidae > Eucriotettix > Eucriotettix oculatus. Next base: position 63,018,104 of record CM067377.1, read on the forward strand.
ATCATCTAGAAACTATCTGATTTACAGCTTTACTTCAAGCCATTTACATTTCTCATAATCGTTTAGTGAGCAAAGAAAAACGAGAAAGTTTGGTGTTCAAAACGTTTAATTTGATGAATGGTGCGGGAAGAATGTGTAAAAAAGGTAAGTAAGTAGTAGGAAATAAAAGATCGAAGACGTTTTTAATAAGTTAATTTTATTGCATGGGATGGTCATTAATTGGTATTTGTATCATTGAATACTTTTTGAACTCGATGTTTGGTCACGTTATCAGTGAATCACAACACGGAAAATTTCTATAACTGGCCCCCAGATAGTTAACTCTCCCTTATTTTTATCATCCACAAGTGTTCTTAATGTGGAGCTAATAGAAAGGACAATTATTTAGATTCCACCTCCCCTATTATAAATTATTTAATGCGTTGTTTAATTTTATATATAATATGTATCGGATGCTTGTCAAAGCAAAAATGAGCGCAAACGGTTTTATTAAGCTTCCAATTTAAGCCAAACGAGGATCGCTAATTATGTACAAAATGCGATTGATTCAAAGTTTTTGAGAGAAAAAGTAACAGACCTGAAGACGGACGTTTGTCGGTTTGATGTGAATATGAAAATAGAAAAGCGAAAGAAATTAGTCAGTTACTCTTTTCAGGACTTCAAACTCCCAGAATTCTGGGAGACAATCGATACAGGAAGAAATTAAAAGCGTGAAACAATATAGTGACGGTTGGCATGTCAAAATGTGATTTAAAGCTCTTCGGATATAAAGACTACCCAAACGCTTTCTGCCAGTAGTATGAGGGTGGAGTCAAAGTACTAAACCGTTGACGGAATCAATAAGGACTATCATTAGAAGTAGCCTAAGAGAGTCATAGAAGTTATTCTTAAGGCTGTACTAAAATATATTGTAACCGATTGTTTTATTAAAAAAATAAAGTTTTTGTTGATAGATTGTTCTAAAGAGGCTGTAGTGGAAGTCTTTTCTCCAGATGATTTGGTATTGATAGGGACATTTATGTGGAAATTAATGTGCAGCAAAAAATAGTCATACTCAATTTTGATACATTGGCACTGACACACCAGATTTTCCGTGTAGTGAGCGGCTGTTTCCTTCGTCGGGACAGCTAGGTTTCTGAGCTGACTTGGTTCTAAGAATTCGAGTCCTGAAGACGTCTTTCTTTCGTGGGACAACAGGATTACTAGCACTCTTACGTAGTCATGCTTCTGCTGCCTGAGGGTGATCCTGAAACAGACAACTCCCATTTAATAGCATAGGAAGGTAATTGAAAAGGGAGGATGCGGAAGGTAGAAAAAGGTTGCCAACGGTTGACTAGGGTCCCCGGGCTATAGTTTACGAATCCTACCCGGTGTTTCATCTAAAGGGATGCAGGGAAAACCAAAGAAAACCTGCATCAGGCAGGTCGGGCATTGGGTACTATTCTTACGCCCTTCCGAATGACGGGAGCTGAGTCTGCTGTGGGGTCGCAGAATTCCCTCGCTTCCTTATCTTCTTTACTTTTCTGTTTGTATTTGGACTATGCGAGTTTGTCTAAGGAGATTTAAAGACAAGCTTCTCTCATTGATGATTCATCCTTCTTTCTGATGCTTAAATGCAGACTGACTTTTCGCTTGTCGTGGTCCAACTCTCTCACTATCTTCTTACATGCTCTCGCCCGCCGTGGTCAAACTGCCACAATCTCTTCTTAAATTCCCCTCTCTTCAATAATTCATTCCAGACTGACTGTTCTCCACTCTCGTCTCCTCTCAGGGCACATGAGCGTGTAGGCCAGGCCATATAGTCCCCTGATCAAATAAAATTTAAGAGTTTGCTCGAGGTGTTCATCAGACTTTGGGGAGAGAGAAGCGTCCTTCAAATTTTCCGTGGGTTTAATATCCGCCCAGCTACAGTTTCCCAAAGGGACGTCGCTAATCTCTTCTTGATAGGTTTTAGCACGATTTGGCTAACTATTCGCTTCTTCACTGGCGTCAAAGGAATTTTCTTGCCTTATGATTGGCGCTAATTTCGTCAGCCAGAATGTTCCTTCTATCACCAATAATTGAATAAAGTCACAATCATAATTATTGGTCAACGCCTTATTTCCTTAGAAGCTGATGGGTGAAGTACAACGATTCACTTTTCCCGACCTATCTTTCTGGGTTATGTATCCATTTGTAACCCGTTTTATTTTCTCTTGAACCGATTTAACCCATTCATTTATTATTCAAATCTCTAATAAATTTTTCAAAGAAATCTACTCTAAATGGCTTCACAATATGTTCTGTTTATAGCATCACGTCGAATAATTGAATGACGTGTCCTATTTATTCTTTGGAGGACTAATGGAGAAAATAAATATATCCCAATCTTAGTCTTACCAGGCATGTATTTTGAGGGTCATTAATCTGTTTCACACGTTTTACATTAATGCATAGAATTATTTTATAGCGAACTTCTAAATTCGATGCATATGTTTAGGGTAGTTAAAATTAATATTAGCCTTAAAACAGGTCTTATAAAACCGGTTCATAAAACCTACTCCACATTAGAGATTTTTGTACGTTCCATATGGTTTATAAATTTATTAAATGATAACCACAAGGAGTAAATAAAATATATTGAATTGTTTTTGTACATTAATGTGCTTATAAAATGAGCTAAATTGTTACCATCTGGTATTAAAATCACCTTGAGCCAGCTTTGGTACATATTTTACAGTATATATTAAACCATTATTACGGATTAAAACTGCAGACATTTCTGAAGCTTGTAAACGCTAAATTTAATATTCCTATACTTTTCATTAGTTTTTATTACCAGTTTTGCGTTAGTCCATAATATATTGACACTAATTTTTCTGTTATTCGTATCTACTTTCGATCTTTTAGACTAAAACATAGGCATCATCTTACTACGCAAGAAACAGGTTCAAGTTACGAGTTTAACTCGTATTACTTATAAATAATTGATTAAGTGTGAAGATCGTATCAGAACAAGAACGAACCTTTGGCCCTGTTGCATTCTTTCCGAGTACGTTAATGTTATTAATGACATTTTTATTGGTTATCATATATAATTATCCCCTACGACACATATGCTGATTACTATTCAACATACCTCACCTGTTTTTTAGTCCTGGATTTGTCGGTTTTCAACTTATTTCTTCTATGCTCGACAATTAAAGATTCTCCAATGTATTTTAATCTCCGTTTATTCCTGTACTTGCATCGCATTCTAGAGTACGCCATCAATAACGTGAAGACAGAAACATTATTTCGTTACATTAGCCTCACGTCACCACAATTTCAGAACGAACCATATATTCATCAGAATGATTATCTCGTTCCCTAACCTCTCATTCATAAAAGGTAAATAATTTGATTTATTGTTTTATGATAGTAATTAAAATTTAATGCAATAAGGATGTTTATCTTAATATAATAATATAAAAAGTAAATGTCAAATTAAAACAGGTTAGATCAGGTTTTTTAAATTATTTGAAAAATTGCATGGTAAACATTAAATAATTTCTGGAACCTTTTCATTGAAAATCTCAGAACAATATATACCAAATTTATCAGAATATTGAAGGTATTTCAAATAATTATATCAAATAAATCAATCATGCTTATATGAGTGATCGATAACACAGCAAAAGTAAAGGTTGTACAATGTTCAGGAAGGACTCACTAATAATGACATGTGTTTTCACTTTTTCCTAGGGTAATTACATACGTAGATCTGGAGCCTAATTTAGAAGGCGGAGTTGTTTGCTTTACATGTCTTAATAGTTAGGTCTACTTTCTTCTTTCCATTTTTCGTGCTGCAACTACTCTACAATCACGACAGGGAAACGGTGGTCTTTAAAATGACAGGCGTGTCAAGTATTCTGCAACTAAATCCTTGAAGGCAGAAAAAGTATCTTGTAACCATTGAAGTGTGAGAAGTGCGAACTCACGAAACTATTCTTTCTGTTGAAACGCGTTACTATACGAAAAATTAGAACAGTTTGCATAATCAGTTGTCATGCTGGTAAATATAAAAATCCTTATTTATTATTTTCTTGTCAGAAATGGTAAATTTAACATGTAAGTTAATGAGAATTGAAATATATTTCTTGTACCTCTGCGCTTCATCCGTTGTTAAGTGGAGAATGATAATTTAGTGCATAAATAAATTTCGCCAATGTTTGCATTAATTTTTACAGGTAAGTTTGCATGTCTCACAGTGCTTTATAAATATGAATTATAATTCAGCTGGGTGCCCGACGTAAGGGAATAATGTATCCTGTAAAAAGTTCTTTACATCATTAGGGTAGGACGGATTCAAAAGCTATCATGGGAAACACCGTCAAAGCAGTTGACTGCGGAAAGTATTTAGTCGACCGAAATATAGGCCGATTTTACATCCCTCCATCCCCAACAGTGTTGATTTCCAAATCGCAAAGAACTTGTGTGTAAAATTAGGTTGAAATTGCTCCACGCGTTTAGATTTTTATACGTAACATACATACAAACAAACTCACGTACGCAATTTGAGCTTCTTTTTAAACTCAAACAATGAATTTCATTTATAAGGCAGTTGATCTATATAATTGGTCTGCTTACCGCGAAATAACTTATAAATTTAGTTAACGTTTTATTTAAGTAACGATATATTTTAAGTACTTAAAAAAATACGAAAATGTTTATTTCTGGACACGTTGCGTCATATAAATACGTGTTGAACCACTCACAGTCCATTTTACTGTGTTGCAGATTCTTATTTATCTTCAATTACTTATGAAACATGTTGTATTGAATTAATCTCAAAAAATGTTCTAGGGGGTTTAACTTTAATAAACAATTATTTTTCTTTAATTTATATATGTATCATATTTAATTATCATTTAATACACATAAATACAAAACCCAAATTTCTTCATTCAAGCTTGAGATATTCAATCTTTTTCTCATATAAAATTTGGTGGGAAGATATGTGAAGTATGGCAAATATAAACGAATTTCTGTATCAATATTCATGTAAAAAACTGTTAATCAGCTCGACAGTCACCCACATAATTTGTCGATGTTACGTTTAAATATGCTACCTATATATATATATATATATATATATATATATGTGTGTGTGTGTGTGTGTGTGTGTGTCTTCATTGAATACTTTTCTTTCACATTTTTTCACTTTTTCTCTTCTTTATATTCTCCTTGGCTACATTTGTGGCTCTAATACTCTCGTTCGTTTGGCATATTAACAGTTTAAAATTAACGTTGCAACATTCAACTCTCAACACAATTGGTTTCAAATAATTTCAAAAACCATTACTTGCAGTCTCATTCAAAAATAGTTTTTCAAATTTTACTGCTCTCGATTTGGTGAGTCATACTCATCCTACACATAATTCTGAAGAAAACCAGAACATATCAAGTACAATCATAATTTTAAAAAATAACAGAAGTGCTGCAACATGCATCTTTTTAAAACTAGATTACTTCTCTTTCCGACGAGCGTCTTTTGTATCAATGGGATCTTATAGTTATTTTAAATGAGTTTCAAATTGTAAATATTTAATAATAATACTATGTATTTTTTGAAATAGTATAAGGTTTCAACTAATTTTACAATTTCTGTAGTTTTTTTTTGTCGTATTCAGTCCTAAGACTAACGTATCGTGTGCAAGCTTTATTTCCGCTTAACTATCACATCCCCCTAATCTGCTTAACGTATTCCATCCTCTATCTCCTTCTACTGTTCTTACCCCACAAAATTCCGTCCAATGCTAATTTTACTTGACCCTCAAGTTTCAAAACATGGCATATCAATCTATCCCTTCTCTTAGCCAACGTCGTTCATATTGTTCGCTCTTCCCTTATTCTGCGTAGAACTTCCTGGTTAGTTATCCTATCCATCCACCTGTTAATCAGCATTCTCCTATAGCACCACATTTCTATTATTTTCCTTTCTGCAACTCCTTTGTCCACGTTTCGCACCCAGATTCCATTTTAGCAATAATTTCCTAATATTCACACTTATAATACCCGTAAGTGAATTGCTCTTTTTTTGTGAAAGCCTTCCTTGCCTGCGCTATCCTACTCTTTATGACTACTACACTTCTACCGTCCCTTGTTATTATGCTGCCCAAGTTGCAGAATTCCTTAACTTCCTTCAATGTATTCCTTACCAATCTAACACCCTTTGTTATTCCAATGTTTATCATACTTACCTCCGTTCACTTTGTTTTCCTTCTATTACTTGTCATATTGAACTCTTTCTCCAGGATCACGTTCATAACATTTATTATGATTTCCAAGTCTTCTTCTTTTCGTAAATTGTAAATGTAGCAGATTCGTTTTTTTTTCAGTATCACGTTTTGTAAGAGTACGACTCAAGGAGTGGGAAGCTATGATATATAATAACGCATTTTATTGAGATTGCAGTATCGGTTTTTCGAATTGTATTGTATCATAATTATATTTCTGGAAACATACTTCTTACATTATAAATTGGAACAAAATTCGGAATGACGGTATAAAGATTAGAATCCAAATCAAACACACTATTCGTTCTATATCACCATGTCTGGGTTTCAAACATTTTTCTAAGCTGTGATTTGACGTATGAAACATAAAATGTATATTGGAGGAATATAAGGATTGAAGGCTGCAGGTCTGGAGTGGTAATGAGATTGCGGCAGAAACGGCGACCCGTGGCTAGCGTGCTCCGCTAATGAATGTTCATTAAGCACCGCGATCGTGCGCCGTGTAATTTGCTCGTTATGATCGAATCGCCCTAATGGACGATTATGTCTTCCTTACTGTCTCCCACGCTGCTTTGATTATACTCCAACGCGCTCTCCACCGCCGCTTTATGCAAATTGTCCAATAACTCCAACTTTTACAAGATTGCGGCTACTCTTTCTGAATCGGAAGCCAGAGTATAATTTGGAAGTTGTACAAAATAATCATGTTGAATCTCAAAACAACGCTCCGGTATATATTAATTGTTTCCATTTAAAATATGACGAGGGGAGTATTTCATCTGTCTAGGTGATACAATTCTCCGACCATAAATTTCCTGAACTCATACCTCGCCATTTTAATATCTGAGGCATAGAACTTGTATCTATCAGTGTGGAACAGCGTTCGCTTTAAAAAATAGCTGGTTATGGTACCTTAACAAATCTTGTAATGTTTATCTTGAAACTTTTTATCCGTAATCACTGTGATGTTAATGAATTTTCTGCTGTTCTTTTGTATGCTGCTGCATCACCAAAGTAATTTCGTAGTTTTCGTTTTAAGTACCTGTCAATCCCAACTAGGATAAAAAACTCGTATAACATCAATAACAATTAATTGTTATCATGAAAATTAAACAACAAAGAGAAATGCTATAACCAAACCGGTGACTCTATATATGAGCAATATTTCATGGAAAAGTAACCAGTTTAAAGAATAACGTGAGACGCACGAGATATATGGATTTATTTTAATTTAAGTGATAGCAAAGAGAATAAATAATAAAAAGTTTATAATTTTAAATTTATATTTAACGCATGAAAACAACAAATGAAATAAAATAAGAAACGTATCTCATTGCTCTTCTAAAATGAATTATACATTATGGAAAATGAATTTACTTTAGAAATTTAAATTGAAATCAAATTGATTCTGTCTGTCAGGGTAAATGGCTTCAGTGACATTCAGTAGGTGGCAATGATGAATTTATGGTCGGTTTAGTACGTTACCGATTTCGGAAATGGTAGTTAGATTTGGTCAGGAACTTTGGAACAACTGAAGACATTGAAGTGGCAGTTAATGAAATTTGCTGCTACCACTGTCTTTTTAAGTCTTCTGAACGCCTCATCCATGCGAATCCCCGATCAACAGCCACTCAATGCCGATCAACGACCGCTCAACACCCCTTCACTTCCCATTTAACTCCCTCCTCAATATTTTACCAACCACAATAAATTTGATTTTCTCTTCCCGATTCAAATTTTGGTTCACACGTCTGCCTAAAATGTCGCAATATGACACTCACCAGAAGTTACTCATCCTTCTGTGGGAACGTCTGAAACGTGACAAAATATTGAGAACAAAGATTATTCCATCCTAAACATTTAGGTCTTCTTTATAATATATGTTATGATGTTGTGAGACCCAGCCGGATACTTGCGAAAGTCAAGGACCCCGACTATTCACAACTCGGAATAAAATAGTTAAAATTTATTTAATTAAAAAGAAAATAACCCCTTGAATAATTTAGAAAACGTGTGTACGCTACACAGAAAATATAGAGCTATGTAGAGTTCCTGGATTGATTCTCATTCCTAGCAAGATTTTGCCGACCCGTTTAATAGTATATAATGCTAAGTTTGAACAAAGGATTTCTTCTGTACTTCAATTTTTGAAAAATGTTTTGGTTTTCATTGTCTCGTTTTACTCATCATGTTGTAATCATGTTAATATTTTCAATACATTATAATTGGTTTTGTCCAGGAAATATGGTGCTTTTAAGTGAATAATTATCTAGCTGCAACAGAAGTCAATTTCGAAAACGTTTATAATGAAGTGAAAATTTGTATACTATATCTGTTGCAGGATGATACTTTTGGGCAACGTTTCATGAAAACAATAGCACCTTTTACACTCGTTATTGTATAGTAGTAATTTCACATTGTTATTATTACGCTGTAAGAGGAATTTCCGCTCACTTGGACGCCCACAGCTTCTGTCACGGTCTGTATGTCACCTTTCGTGCTGTTAACGTTGAGGGACAGCTTTCTCTCAATTACAGTACTTAAGTAGTCGGGAGCTTCGCTCTTTCCTTATCGCGTACTCGGAGACCAACGACAATAACATCGTTGGATTTCCTGCCACCTCGTCACGTGCCGTTGCGTAAAGGTTTCATGTGTGTTTGTGACAAAATTAAAAACTAACATAACAAAGCATTTAAAATATCTGTTGCAAATTTCTCTTTTTCGAATGAAAACTCAGTTAAAAATGGTTCGTGTATTTTCGTTGTAGAACTATGCATTAATTTTTATTTCTCGTATTGTTCTATTTACATTTAAAGCTTTATAGATGATGGTGCTGAAGGATGTAGGTCATAGAAGAAACATAAATACAATGGAAACATTGCTGGACGGGTTTACAACTCGAGTCTATAATTTGTGAGCTAGGTATTGTTCTAAGGACGACAGTAAACTATGGATTTGGATAATACAGGCTGTATGGCATTATTAGAATCCTCGCGGTGACATATACTAATATAATATTTTCGTTTTCTACGCGTTCCACCAGTTGATGATTATAATGTTTATAATGACCTCAACTGAGAAATAATATAAAATATAGGGGCTCTGGACAGGTTACAGTTCCCAACCGGCAATCTAATGATTTGAAATAATGTTTTAAAGTATTTTACAAATCAGCCCGGTTCGGTATTGCAAGAAATAATATAATTTCCTTGTAGATTTCATCAAGGACTACTGGACCAGCACCTGTCACGGAGATGTGGCATTTGGGCATTGGAAGCGGAGCATATAATATCAACCTTGGAGAGCATTGTATAGCTTTGTATAAGGTTTCTAATATTGTCGTATATCGTTGTCGTGTTTATAATGTGGAACATAATTTATTTCGTGAATAATGCCGGAATACGTTGTAGGGTCGTGTGGTGTTAGGGATAAAAGTAAGAGGTAATTAATTATGAGGTATATTGGGAATTTATTTAAAGTATTATTAATGAACAAAACATTTACAAAATTCGGAGGTACGGCGAAGCAATAAGATCTCATAATAATCTGTGTTAAAACGCGGACGATACCCTCCTTAGGCGTCAAGGATTGGGAAATCTGACAGCGTACCAGGTTGAATGTTGCGTCGTCTCCCTACCAGCTTCTCTGTAGGACCCTCTCCTTAGCGTTGCAAGTTGTTAACCTCCTTCAAACATCCGGGACCAAACGGCGGCACCCTTCCGTCCCCTTCAAGACTGATAATTCACACAACCTTAACACCGTGTGCAAAAATGATGAAAAATAAACATTTTAGATTTTTCTTTGGACTACAAAATCAAATTGGTTCAGGCAGCCACGTGGTGTTTAAGTATTTCAGTTGTTTTCCTGGTTCTCGATTTCCACGCGGGATATTCCCCAGATCATATCCACACGTACCGAAGCATACTTGGGGATTAGTGGCGGAATAAGGTGGCGCCAATTCCAGTTCTCAATACTCGCTAACTTTACGTTGAGAATATAAAAATGTATCGCGCTACAATGTGCTTTTTATATTTTATGATATATAATAACATTGGCTTTCCCGGTGTAGGTATTTTTTCGCGGATTCAGAAAATTGATTCCAAGATGCTCGAGTAAAAATTAAAAATATATTTGTGTGTCATCTAGTAAAAGTAGTTTTACTTTAACTTAATTTTCTGAAACTTTGTAAAGTTGATTAAATTAGCCATTGAGTAGGGCAATTAATAAAAGAAAACAGAGAAAGAAAGAATAGGAGTAAATACTTGGAGAAGCCAAAGAGAGAAAAAAGTGTTTGGAGGGTAGCCTGGACAACCCGGATTGTCGAAGGATATAAATGATTGTATTGACTCTATCACAGTAATTTTTAATAAATATATTGAAGTTAATACCTGCAACAAATATATAATTTTTCATGATTTAAAATAAAAGAAACGAGAAGTCAATATAATTTGGATAAATGCTCTTAAGCTGGATACTGGTAATTAAAAAAATCAATATATCACCTTGAACTATTCTTCAACAATACTTGATTTATTAATAATGTTTCCATAAAATCTCATGGATTTACGATTGCATGAGACTAATCAGGGTGGGCAAAGCACCAAAATTAAAAAAATAACGTTGCAGGCGCATATTCGGGTTCATTGGTGTAATAAAGAAGATATAAATCGATTAAGTTTGATATATTTGAACTTTTAATTGATTAATTCGGGAAGATAGTTTTTTTAGTTGATAAACTGTTGCTGTTGGACTTGTTTTTAAGAGTAGAAATAGATTTTTTATTATATTATGTATCATAGTCTGTATAAATAAAATTCCGGTGTCCATGTATTCGTTACTCTTCTTCTTCTAAACAAATCTATCGATTTTGATGAAACTGTTTTTAGATGGATATTAGCTATATTAAGACCCTATAGATTGCGCAGTTGTTGAGATCCGGATTTTTTGACATGTTTTTTTTTAAAAAAAAATTGAATTTCCTACATGAAGAAACTTATAATCCCAAATTTTCAGTCTGATCGTTTGAATGACCTGTGGCATTTGAGTTATACAACAATACATATGCAAGTTCTTTGCTTCGTAGCTTGACATTGTTTTGACATTTCAATTTTGGATTGCTCACTTCTCATATATTCCATGTATTGTATTATTCATTCGGCATTGAATAAGTGAAGAATATTTGAAAGAATAATTTATGCAAATGTGAAAGGTGTACTGTTTGAATTGCGATATATACACATGGCGGCATTATATCAATCCTCCTAAATAAAACATTTTATTTTCAGCGTTCATTTGTGTGATTTAGTTGACAGAGGGAGTGAAAAGATATATTTTTAAAAAATGTGACGATCTCTTTGATGATTTAATCACGTGTTTCCAAAGACATTACTGTCGAATTAAATACTGTTAGTAAGAAATAAAGATTATTTAACTATTTTTTATTTTTGAATACACCACGTGTCAAAGTGAGAAGTATCAATATTACTATTGAAAATACTTACGTCTTGTTTACGATTTAATTACCGAGTCCAACAAAAATGGAATTAATTTAATGATTGGTTCTTGTATTTAAATGTATACACTTGGTGGGAGTTATATGCTCGTGGGGGTTGTTACAGGCTGACTTGTAGTTCGAAAGTTGTACATTAAGAAAAAAAATTAGGTCTTTCAACTTACAGATTTCGTGCCATCTTACAAAGTTGCAATTAGAAGCTTGACGGCACTTCAAATAAAAAAACATATCTCTGTTCTTCATCTTTATTTCTTTATCTCTTTACAAGGAAAAACAAAAATCTTCTTTCTTTATATACAGAAGACAAACATACTAATAACGAAAAAGTCCTGCGCTAATCCTGCCACTTAAAAAGTATACGCCATTCATGATTCTATATTTTTTTAATAAACATCCATATTTGAACCCATACTGAAGAGGACTTCTGGTCCTATACTCGCAAAGGATCTGTTACTACTAAATCTGTAGAATCCAATGTCATACTCAGATCACAAATTATACATTAAACTTTTTAATGAGCAGTGACAACTGTAATTTGCAAATTTAAGATTTTTCTTCTTACTCGGTATAGAAAATTTATGTAAATCCGCTAAAATTTCAGGTTCTATTTAAAATATATACAGATTTATTGCAATTAATTTGAACCTACGCCACTATAGTAATCCAAACGTCTTTAATAATCGTAATGTAACACAACGTAAGAGCATCGAAACCGGTCTAGAACGATTATTGTTTCTGTTTTTAAAATGCATACCTGTCCGGCTAGCCTTTTGCTTAACGCAGTATCTGTCTCGGCAATTCTAACAAGACAGTACTCATAAAGTAACAGATAGACCGCCCCATTGTTCTGTATTAAGCAATTGTTTCTGCTATGATGCAGCTCTTGCCTAGGGCTAGGTCTCGACTATTGTTCGGGAGAAGATGATAAACAAAACTTTATACCGCCCCGAAACAAACAAATTACTCAGCCAGAGATTATCTGTATTAAATCCGAAACAACATATTCAAAGACGTCTTACTTAAAATGAAATACATGAATCATTACTCACAAACGGGAACAAGAAAATATTACGAAAATTTATCTGTACAGTTTGAAAACTAATAAACAGTAACTCAGAATTTTATAATTGAAATAATTGAAGGTAAATAAATAAAACATTTTAATAATACGATGTTTAATTAATAAGAATAACTTAATTAAGAATAGTACATGCATGACTAATGATGGCATTAATCATTAATAGAAGAATATGTTCATGATTCCTGTTATAATATCAGTGCCACAAGACGAAATAAAAATAGTTACATGTAAAATATACATTTTTCAACCCAACAAATAGACGAGAACTGAATAATCTTGGCGGACAAGGAAGCTAATGTTTTTTTTCAAACAGACGTCGAAGGCAAAGTCTCTTAGTAAACAGTGTTTGCAACACAGAATTTTCATATTTCTTCAATACAGTGATAGTATTTAGCTTCATCGAAATTATAGGCGTACTCTTGAGATAAAACCCCGTCAGGCATTTGGGTTTCGGAATAACGGAGTACAGAAAAAAAAGGAAAGGAACCATGTGATGACGTTCCGTCGCGTAGTTATAATTTAGCGACAGCTAATGACAATGTAATGGCTATAATTATTATAATGACATTAGTTACCTACGGCACAGTATTAATGTTACCTGGGGCCCAAAGATAATGAGGCCACTCCCATTTTTCTCAATTAACATTTTTTTTGTGAAGCACGTTATAAACTTCCTAAAGAATGCCTATTCAAAAAACAATTTGATACAAGCGCGAGTTGAAAGCTGATATTACTTTCGTGAAACTTTAATCAGAAACTTTCTGAAACGCATTATATTTATATAAAATTAAGAAGCTTTGTGTCAAGGAATGTTTATGTTTATTAAGCCTTCATTCGTGTCTTATAACTAACTTTTATTGTGAGGACATGGGACCAAACGAAAGTAATGAAGTTCTTCAAATACTTATGCAAATTGACTCATATGTTGACAGAAAATTAACAGATGAATTATCCCTTAGAATTTATTTTGACCTTATTCACACGTATATTCTATAATATTGTAATAAATAAGTCAAAGATACAGGCTATACTTGTGTGGTAGGTAATAAGATTCTGCAATTTCAGATACAAGATAAAAGGATGTACTTCACAAAAAAGAAATGAAACACAACTCTAAATAAATATAGGTAAGAAGTGAATATTTATCTGTTACAAAATTGTAATAGACTTCTTTTAGGCAGATTGAGCATATAAAATCAATCTCAGAAATATAATATAAAGAAGAATATAGAAATTACAGATTAATGCTGCTGACTGTTTGGTAAACTCTGCTTCTAACAAGTTGAAGTTCTGCCATTCACATCAACTGGAATTGTAGCTTGGTTTTCCAACAGTGGCGAGACCTGATCCTGTCCAATCAAAATTATTTATATATCGTTTCAGGGAGGAGCCATTCACGCCACTCCACCGATGTTTCTGGGAAAAAGTCATGCTCCCCCCGCCCAATCCGCAACCCGATGTCGCCGAATATCAAACCTTAATAATAATACACTTGTTGGGGCTTTTATAACCCCGTCTGTAACCTTCTTCAGCTTCTCTCACACCGATTGCCTTTTATTTCATACTGCCAAATTCCAAATGTAGTTATATTTTACTATTATAATATCCTAAATATTAAGATTTAATGGAAATACTTGATAATGTATATCACTGTAATAAGCACTACCGTCCAAAATAAAATAAATTCACATATCATGCTACTTTTAATTTATCCTAGAAACTTGCGAGTATCTATATATGTCTAAAAACCTTGTAAGCATGTATGTTCCAGCTATAGGCTATAGAATTTAAGAGCGTGAAAAGAAATCAGAAATGAAGAAAGGATTAAGACAATTATGCAATCGCCGATGATCTTTATCTTAGAACCGACAATGTAGAAAGACAAAAATTAATATGAAAAAGGAATCATACTACAAGGATAAGAAATAAAAGCCCTCAATTTTGCCGATGACATTGTAGTATTAGGCAAGTCCGAAGAAGACTTGGTAAAAAAGAGAAAGAGTAGGATTAATAGAGGGAAAACCAATGTAATGGAATGCAGTGTGTGAAAAAGGGGAATAACAAAGGGTTTTAGATAAGGAAGTGATATTTTGAAGGAAGTTAAGAAATTCTGATAATTGGGCAGCATAATAACTAGGGATGGTAGAGGACACAAAGAGTAGGAAAGCAAAGACTAGGAAGGCTTGCGTAAAAATGCGGAATTTACTTGCGGCTAATATAAGTTATAAAATTAGGAAATCGTTATTAAAAATTTTCGTATGGAGTGTGGCGTTATATGGGCGCGAAACATGGATGGCAGGAGTTGCAGAAAGGAGAAGAATATAATCTTTTGAAATGTGGTTCCTTAGAAGAAGTCTGAAAATCAGATGAGTGGATAGAGTAACGAGAGTAGATATAGAGTAGCGAGAACAATGTGGAGGACTTTGACCAAGAATAGGGATTGATTAATAGGGCACGTTTTGAGAAATAAGGGTCTTGTAAAATTAGCATTAGAGGGAAGTGTGTGGAGTAAATGCAGATGAGGAATTCCAAGGATGAAACATTCGAAACCTATTAGGGAGGATGTGGTAGTTATGTAGAAATGGAAAGGGCTTGCGCAGAATAGGTAAGCATGGAAGGTTGCATCAGACGAGTCTAAGGACTGATTACTACGACAACAACTTATTTTTTTAAAATAACAATTATTCAATCTAAGCTTTACGTATTTGACGATGTACAAGTGTTTCCTTTATGTAAAAATATTGTGGCATAAAGAGATGTATTTAATTAAAAGATCTATAATAGGAAGTACTGAAGACACTATATTCCACCGTAAATCGTTTTTCAGGTTGAACCCTATTTTGTGTGTGCGGTTCGAATTGTATTTTAACGAAATATCATATGTAAAGCCAGCTTTGGTCTGTAAATTATACTTGCGGTTTGAGGGTGTGTGGTAGGTGTGATTGTACGTCCATTGTATACGTCGGCTAACACGTGTTCTGTTACCAGCAACTACTGGGCGGCGCGGCGCGGTGCAGTGCGGCGTCCTATTGTTCTAGCATGTGCTACAAACACGGGCCCCTACATGTTATGTCCTGTTCCAATTACGCTATTGGTACTCACACATAACTATAGACAGCCAGTTTAGATACTACAACAAAAAAGCATTACACGCCGTGTGATACGGTTGTTACTTTTGTGTTGTTTTGTGCATCAACATAAAAGATTACAGCTCCACTTGCCTGTCTGGGAGCGAAACCAATCTTGAAACTCACTCACAGATCTCGCTCGAAACAAATGAATGCACGAGTCAGCCGATGAATGTCGATTGTAACTTTGCTAAAAGGAAATACTATAAATGAGGACAGTAAATTAATACTTTGTTTAGCCCTCAAAGATAAGGTATCGGCTGCAATCGCAATGCTAGGTAAAGTACTGGGCAGTAAATCACCAAAGCAATATGAAAAAAAAAGTCAAAATTGACGTTATAGATTGGTTTCGAAACGATTCACTTTGACAATCTTTCGTCGAACGCTTTCCAACGAATCGAAAGCGAATTCGTTCATTTCGAGGTTCAGCGTGAGACACTTTATAGTTTCTACTAAAACCATCATCTTCTTGAAAATGATTTCTTTATAGCTACTGCGTCACTCGTGCGTAAAATCCTGCCGGTTTTGAAAGTGTAGAACGCGGATCTTCAACAAATCACATCTTAATAGGACAATTAATAAAATTACTGACTTTCCAAATGACTAATTGGCGTTATTCGCATTACCAGCATGTCTCAGTAAAAGATAATCAGCTAATCTATCAGACAATTAAAATTATTTGTCAGATCTAAGATTATCGTGAACACTTTATTAGCCGATTTAACAGTAACTACTGTCAATGCCGTGAGACAAGGTCATGGATTGTTAAGTCCAGTGTCGGCCTTTCACTAGTCACAACTACAGTAAGTGAATACCATTTGTATGGTCTGCATATATTTGATGACATTGATATTTTGAGGAATTATATAGAATTGTAAACGAGTTATTCTTCCAATAGTATCGAAAATATCTTTAACTTAGTATAGTAATATTTATCCACAGAACAGTATTTAAAATTTCCAGTTTTGAAGCTATTTTACAATGGTTTTGAGGTATTTGGTATAGTGTACATCATAGAGAAAACTGTAACCTACGTTGCGTACAGTTTAAAAATCTCTTTTCCTTCAGTGAAAAAAGAAATAATAATGAATGTTGGGGACAATCCTTTACTAAATGAAAATACTACGTTTAGTTCATTCCACAGAACCTGTAAAGTCTCACTTAATTAATGTAATTGTAAATATAAAAGGAATGCTGTGGTAGTAGATTATCGTTTAATAAAAGTTGTTGAAATAAAAAGTGACTGTGTACAACTTCAAATACAGCTTTCTAAATCACAAACAAGAATGCATTTTTTCAGGTTGTTTCGTTTTCGGGAAAATTTCCCGGATTTCGGGTATATTTCCACTGAATTCTTTTTCAGTTAAAAACCATATTATTCTCGTCGTTTTTAAAAATTTATCTTCCAATAGTATCATTACATGTGTATTGAATTTTTTATAACTGAAATAGATATGATTGATGTTGAAGTCATGTACGTCTATTACTTATTTAGAGGTTACGGTAAATATGGTTCTTACGACCAGATTATTAATTATTTTCAACTCACTTAAACTATTACTTATTGTAAGTCCTATGTATCTGCTCCGGACATCTTCCCATTTGTACATTAAATATATACGAACATGTATAATTCAATTTTAACTGATTATACTCATTAATTTATGAAATATTAATTGTTAATTATATTAACCCCATGTTTCAATAGTTTCAATACAATAACATTAATGAATTATACCTCTTATAAAGTCAAAATTAAAACGTACTCGATATTGGCATGCACTAAGTACAATTTCGTCGTTACTATCTAAGATATATTGTAGGTTGGGGTGTGTTTTAATTAAAATTTAAGGGACAATCAAAAGATTAATGGGGATTCTATTTAAAAAAACAAAATAATAATTTTTTTTACAAACTTTCAGAGATACGGCGAAGCAGTGAGATGTCTTACTAATCTCAAGATAAAAACCATGGATGAAAACCTCCCTAGACGTCAAGGTTTGGGAAACCTGACAGCGCATCTCGTTAAAATATAGCGTCGCCTCCGTAGGACGGTCTCCTCCAGGTTGAAGGCCTTCAAACGTCCGGGACCAAACGTCGGCCTTCCGCCCACTTCAGGTTCCAAGAGAAAGATGATAAATCACACAATCTCACCACCGCATATAGAAGCATCCAAGAATTGACCTTTTAGATCGATCTTCTTTAGACCACGAAATCTCGTGTTTATGGAAATTCCACAGGTCGTATCCCTACATGCCTGTGGATTAGTGGTGGCATAAGGTCTCGGACACGCTGTCACCATTTCCAGTTCCCAATCCTTGCTAACTTAAAAATTTAAAAACATTAATTATCGCGCTACACTGTATTTTATAATTAGTATTTTAGGAAATGATGAATGAGTCTTATTAAACTGGAAAGCTACATGGACCCTTGAATTAGTTTTACAAATTGTATTTAAGACAGTTCAGTGTTTTATAATAAAAATAATATTATATATTAAATGATTTTGAGTCTAAAAGTATCTCTTTGTTAAAATAATTTTAAATTTCATAACGCATTATATACACCGCGTATACTTAACTAAATTTATAGAAGAAAGACAAGAATGGAAAAATCTCCTTGGTTCGAGTCCCTGGTCCGGTTGGCATTTTTCCATTCCGATATTTCTTATAAAATTAGCTATATGCTCTACTGAGCTTCATTTCAAGCATTTTTCAGCTCCTTAGACTAAATTTATAATTAATTTAAGTAGCCTTCCTATTCCGTCCAAGAAGATTTCTGCAGTAATTTCAGTTGCATGGTTTTGCCGGAAGTATCTATTTGAGCGCAAAAACGCCCCGAAATCCGGTATGCTGTCGACACCATTATTTAAGCCCTCCCTAACGACATTATGATCTTCATTTAAGACATTATAAAAGCTTCAGCGAGTATGAACCGACAAAATGCAAATCCGTAAGCGGGTTCACATGCTAAACAGCGAGTTCGTGTTTCAGAGTTTCTCAGGGGAGCCACTTCCGCTAATTGTTTTACTAACGGTGCAGTGGCCAGAGCGAGCTTGGCTTTGTCTGCACCCAACCTGTAATTTGCTTTGTGTATCTTGCACGTGGCTTCAGCATTCGCTCTAAATTCTAGTTAATTGGGATGGGGTGGGAGGAAAAGAGCAAATAGCTTACTTTTATGTAAGGTATATAATTGAGTATCGCGAATTTCCTTTGGATGGTTTTTAAGCGCTCACATTTTTGAGGCCAGGCTGTAAAATTAAGTCGTAAGTGCTGTTATTTACTTATAAGACTTAACTCACCATTTTATTGGTGTTATATACATTAAAAATTTTGGTAATTCCTTAAGAAACATTTAAGGATTGTATTTAAGACCGGTAAATATGGACTAGGTTTTTAACTCCTCGCATGTAATTAAGGTGAACAAAACTTACCTCAAATTTCATCGTCACTCACTCAAATTAGAAACACAATCCTTATCTGAGTTTCCTTATAATCACTACTTTTCTTCATACATTTTCGTCTAATATATCTCTGTGTAACAGAAACCTTTGAAATGTGGTGCTATAGGTGATTGCTGAAAATCAGATGGGTGGATAGAATCACAAACAAGGAAGTTCTAAACAGAATAGGGGAAAAGCGAATAATATGGAGAACGTTGGCTAAGTGAAGGGATAGATTAATAGGCCACGTTTTAAGACACGAGGGTCTTGTAAAATTAGCATTAAAGGGAAGTGTATGGGGTAAGAACAGAAAAGGGAGGCTAACGATGGAATACGCTAAGCAGATAAGGAGGATGTGGGTTGTGCTAGATATAAGAATATGAAAAGGCTTGCGTAAGATAGGTTAGCAAAGGAGGGTTGCATCAAACCAGTCTTAGGACTGAAAACGACAACAACAAAAATATCTCTGTAGATCATTCCACTGCTATTTTATTCGAAACAATGTTTCCACATTTATGTAAACTTTCTCAGTGACTGCATCTATGCAGAGATAAATAGCTCAAAACGAATGTAATAATGAGAATAATTAATTAGCTCGTGTATTTAAATGTATCACCAGTTTGTTAATTTATTTAGTGCATTCCCTTAAAAAATATACTTATCCCTCAAATTTCAAACATAATGACATGTAACAGTGGAGAATATTATGAATTAAATAAGATGTATCATATAAGGAAACGCAGCAATTAATCTGGGAAAAGTAGTATATAGTATCTTTGATAATATTGATGCTTTATACAACTGGAAAAGATCAGGCAATCAGCTATTGGTCACAGTTCTCCACGTTTTATTACATATTTATTTGAAAGCAAATCATCTATGCTTAATTAAATTTCTGTATTAACATCACAGTTTTGGTGAATATTATCATGTGACATTCTCAAACTCGATATACTTTTATGTCAAGAGAATTCTTTCCAGAAACGAATCACAGGATCTCTGATGCAAGAGGCAGGGAAAACATATGTTATGATACACGGGAAATAACTGGTTTTGATCTTTAAATTTCCCTATAGCAGAAGGAGAACGCCACTCACTTATGCAATGTGATACAACTTTACGTCAGTTTTTTTATTAATAAAACTAATATGTAACCATTTGTACAGACATTAAAATTCTATAATTATTTTTACAATCATTTATTAACAACGTCGTTTCCGTACACTTTTATTCTCTCATCAATGTTACCATAAGAAACCTGATGAGACCGCAGACATGTTGGGAAAAATCTTTAATGATAAATATTTTATGAATATTGACGTCTGTTATAGTGTTTGTTTAATTTAAAGGATTATAAAATAGTCTTTTCCATTCACATGACCGAACTTGATAAAAACTAATTTCAAATTCCTGTTTGAATATTAATGCAGAAGCCGTTACATATATTTTGATAGATGTACCAACTGGTCACGAAATTTCTGGCAAAAAATTTAATTCTCTGTAAAAAATTGATCTTGTTATTCCAAGAGACTTACGTTTGCTCATTCGGGCGTTGCATTATAGTTATACATCATCGACGGCCCAAAGTTTGGTCCTACATAAACTTACGTTCATCATAACAAATATCTGATCTGATTGGTCTTATTTTTGTATCCTTATCTCTCGTCATCTGCTATTGGAAAACAAATACGATTGGTAAAAAGACGGCTAAAACTATAGACATGAGCGAAAGACAGTCAGCCAAAGAAAATTCATTAAAGGCCTTGTTATGCCTTACAGACCCAGTGGTTCATTTATTAATTATAATGTTCTGCTATAAAAACCACAGAAACTTTGCAATATTTTAGAATCAGGTAATTTAATATTATTTTTTCCTATTTGAACCAAATTTGGCCCTTTTATCGGTACTTAGTGATTTTCATTGTTATTTTAATGCATTCGGAGCTACAGCGCGTAATGTCCAACATATGTGAACAAAGACTAATTGTAAGAAACTTCAAATTGTTTGAAATACTTCCACTCTGTTACATATTTATTCATCCCTAATAAGGGCAATATTAGAGTACGCATCATTAATTTGGAATCCCGTATATAAAAAAACAAACTCACGAAGTAGAGAAAATTCAAATTTTTTTAAATAGAAATTCTATTACATTGACTCTAAATGTTACAGTTTGGACCATCCATATGACGAGATTTTGGAAATATATAAAGTAAATAAACTCTCAACCAAACGCGAACGAGCGTCAATACTTTTTCTGATGAAACTACATATGGCAAAATCGATGACACTTGTTAGCCTACGTAAATTTAGGTGTCGCTTACAGACAGACACCAGCCCTTACTTTATAACAAATATTAAATCACTAACAGACTCAAAATCGTTAATGCACCAAATGACTGCCTTATGCACTCAATTACCACCTGATTTAGATTAATTTCATTCCAATTCCATAGATATTACTTATTATCGAATAAAATCTATCGCCTAATGATACATAAATATCTCTTCTGTTTATATGTCCAACTGATACTTCACAACTGTATATTTCATGTGAATCGCACGAGATTTCCAGACGCTGAGAAGAGCTACCTGGGAATTCCTCCCAGAGACAACAACTTGATTTAGAATATCATCTTGTATTGCTAACCTACAAATAATAACTTTTACAGTGATTATTCTCTAAAAACATAGAAATTTCAATTTTATTAACACACAAAGTATTGTTCAGAAAAATCTTTTCTCCAAAATCCCATTTAATTTATTTTCAAATATATACTCTTCCAATTCTTTATTTTACTATTCGTAACTCTCTCTTATGTATATATATATATATATATATATATATATATAGTTATAATTTTATTTTTCATTTGTTACTAACCACAGAGAACGAGCCTGCGGGAGTTTTCTGATTATGTCGGGAATGCCTCGCACTCTCTCTGGTTTCTTTATAAAAGTTCTCACATGCCGAGACACCTTCACCTATTTTGGGAGGTATATGTACTGGGATCTAAGACCTTGGTCATATGGCAAGAGTTGTCCGTTGATCCCATTGGATCAGTCGGCCAACTGCCTCCTAAAACTGGTGGAGACATGGACAAGGGAATGCTGCGACCCCACAACAAACTCGTCTCCCGTCATTTGGAAGGGCGTGAGAATAATATCCAATGCCCGACCTACCTGATGCAGGTTTTCTAGGGTTTTCCCTGCATCTCTTTAGGTGAAACATCGGGTAGGATCCTTAAACCATAGCCCGGGGGCCCTAGTTAACCCTTGGCTACCTTCCGCATCTCCCCTTTTCAATTCCATTCTTATGCTATTAAAGGGGAGTTGCCTGTTTCAGGATCACCCTCATGTAACATGTTAACCCCCCCCCCAAAAAAAAAAATTGTAACTAACCTGAAGTACCTCGTTAATACAATGTTAACTGTAGCTATTGTATACGAATGTTCATACTTCTAAATTCTTCTATTTTAACACATTCATGGTATCTATGTAATGGAACTAACGTCTGTGTAGTACCGACATTTGAATAAATGATGCCCCAAAATTATTCCAGTAACGTTACATTCATACAGTTATAAAAAAGTTCCTTGTTTCCTGGGGGTGAGCGGTTGACAATTAAAATTCAATTTTACTCGTTTTATAACAAAATTTTAAAATTTGGTGGGTTAATCTTACAAGGATTTTAGTACATTGATGAACGACCAAGAAGCGACTGATAGCAAAATAAATGGCGTGCAGCGTCGCTCGAGAGGGTCGATTGATAATCACCGGCGAGGTTAGTGGGTGATTTGTGCCATGGGGGCAGGTGTGGGTGTGAAGGATTCTGTTCCGGGTCGGATCCTTGCAATTAGGACAACAGCTGCCGTCGGATCGCTGGCCTTGAGCGCCACCCGCCATATGCCTTTGGCGAGCGAAATACGCCTAAGCTCCTATTTATGATCCAGCCTGTCACTGCCAACGATAACCAAATTAACATAATTTTTTACGAAGCTTTGCTTCATACATTTGTTGGGAATGGCCGGGCATCAAATTTAAAACTGGTATCTGATAGAATTGCCGCCATATTTTGAGGTGTTAGTAGTCAATAAGAAAAAAATATGAGTTAATAAGAACCCGGATATGGAGGACTCGAGATTTGCGGAATTAACAAGAATACCTGCGGCATTATTTAAAAGAATACACGGTTGTATTTTTGGTACTTGAATCGAAAAAAAATAAGCACTATATAGGCTCAATCTTGAATTGGTTGCAAATAACAAATTTAAAAGTAGAATATATCAGTATGTATTTTTTTAAGTTTATGACATATATTAACAGTAATATTGTCCACGAATACTGTGTATATTCCTGAACGGAAAGTAAACGATTTTGTAGTTTCCTGGGACGTATAAAACTCTTCTTCTTATCCTTTTTGATCAATAATATTCTTCATGAATACACTTTGAATATAAATCAGACAGCATTATTCATATCTGTACCTTTAATTTAATTTACATAGAGTTATATTTTTGAGGGTTTCGAAATGAATAGAATGCATGTTTGTGATTATCCCACGTTCACGTATCATTAAAACGTATGACCTGAAAAGTAAAATACGTACTGTAGTGTAACACTGAATCCTAACAAGTTTAAATTTCACACATTTCTTTAATTCTCAAATCAATAGATTTTCTGTAAATGACTTAATTACACAAATGTTTTCTCAATTTCAAAATTG
Organism: Eucriotettix oculatus; assembly: GCA_034510155.1. Lineage (NCBI taxonomy): Eukaryota > Metazoa > Arthropoda > Insecta > Orthoptera > Tetrigidae > Eucriotettix > Eucriotettix oculatus. The sequence goes on from CM067377.1 coordinate 63,042,251, forward strand.
TAATTCATTGATGGAAAATATTGACACATGATACAGGGGATTAGTATTTCCCTTCCTTTTTTAATGCTCGATTAAATCCTTTTCTCGAATATCCCAATAAGTGAGCTACATTTTTTGCCGAATTCCGATTTGAAGCTAATTTTTTATTTGTAAATTAATGACGTTAGTTTCATTGCACTGTTTAAGTAATTTTAGATCTGAAAGCACAGTAGACCGTTTCTCAAATCACATGTGATCTTATACATGCTGCATCTCTTTCCTACAAATTCTCTTCTCGCCCAGTATTTCCTTAAAGTACCACGAGTAATATCAGAATATGGGCGATACGATGGGCTGAAGTAGCTGGGATTCTTGACACTGTGCTTAGAAACATATTTTTTAATGATTATATTAATCCGCTAAAAACTTGTTGTTTTTTCCCCACATATATATGTTCTAGGTATTATTTGACGACCTTCTCCTTCGAGTTAGGTACAAGTGATTCGGTGCCCAGAATCCGAGGATTCATTCCTTTTACAACAATTCTACTCCTGTAATTTTAGACCTGATAGTATTTTTCTCATTTTGTTTTCAGGCCAAACCCACACAGCTCAAGTTGCCATTAATACTGTTTACCAATTATACTGAAATTACAAATATTTGAGAAAATTTGATATAACAAACATAAAAGGTAAAATGCAGGACTTTTGGAAAATATATTAACTAAGTAAAACCTATTTTTAAAATCCTCGAATATTTAACTCTTAAAAGTGTAGTCATTAAAAAATACAAGAGATTTCGGTTATTCAGTCATAGTCATCTGCTGCAGTTTATTAATACAGTAAAGAATTTTAGGACTTGAACATTGATTTTATTATGTTAAGGAACTCTTATATTTTATCAGACTAGCCTTGCTCCATTTAAATTTGTAGGCGAAATGTGCTTGATACTTACACAGCGATCAAATCTATTGTACCTTGCTCGTATTCTTGAAACAATGTCATTTTAAAGATGGTTTCTCATATTACTGACGTGTAAGAACACACACATGCATGAAGACTAAACGACTTCACAGTTATTTTTTAATTGAATTTAGTACCGACTAATGTTATGCGGATCAAAATTTCGAGTCTTCTTGGATTAGGAAGAAAGCGGATCTCCGCTCTACAAGTAATATATGTCAGTAAGATGGGAATGTCATAATTATAGTGCAATTATAATTCAGATTGTAAGTATTATCATAAACACCTGTTGCAAAATGGGCGCTAAATATGGAATCAAATAAATTAATCATTAGATATTAACAGGTTTTAAGTAACATAAAATTCATTTTTACATTACAAATAATCCTACAGGTTTATTAAATTGAAGAGGATGTTGCTTTTTTCCTAGCACGCTTATGAATAGATAACGAGGTCTTAACTTGAACATCTATCTACCGGACGCTTATATAGGATTTAGTTTTCTATATATTTTTAGTTACTTGTCTATCTCATAATTCACACAGGTTCTAATGTTAGAAGATATATATTTATTTTTCTCCGGTATTGTTTACACGCAATTTTCATGAATAGAAAAATTATATGTATATGTTTTGTGTAGGGTGACCCTTTTAAGTACATACTAGTATTAAGATTTCCTTATTATTACGTTATTAAGAAATTCACACATTTCCCCTTATAGCTCAGCGTATTTTCTGTTGCCAGAATCACTAAAATATTACAATTAATGTAACATGAATTTCCGATAATCGTTCGTTTTCGTTTTTCTAATAAATCAGTTACTTGACACGAGAAACTTTTGAGTAAAATATTTTATAAATTTAATATACATATATATATAGTGGTCTCGTGGCTAGAGTTGCTGCCTCACAACCCAGAGGTCCCGGGTTAGAATCCTGGCATGGGCTTGGATGTTTGTGTCGTCATGGTCGCGAAAACCGGGATTAAAATTGTTGGAGGATCGATACGCTGAGCACGTGTCTCTCCAAACTCGAAATGTGTCATGCAAGATGACAGTCCGCAGTCGACTAGGTAGGCCCAGGCCCTCAATGGGCTGTAGAGCCAAGGAGAAAAAATATATATATTAAGAAAGTCATTTTATTAATTAAATTGTTACCTATCATGGTAATAATACACAACTGATATTTTCTATTATTACATTTAGTATTTATTAATGTAGTAATGATTAAAGTTTTATATGATTTTAAATATAAGTATTAATTGATATTCCTTTCATCTCATAGAGGAGTATAACTTCAGGGATGTGGAACGAGTTACAGATAACATAAATTGTTTTGATTGCTTAATTACTATTAATTATATGTTACTATTTACATTCTTATAATGATGTTTAACTTACAATAAAATATGCTTAAATAGTACGTAGAAGACAAGATACATAATTTTCACTTGATGTATAATATTGGTAATTATATGTATTGCTAATATATTATACAATGTACTATGTCTATGGTAATGCCTATACTAAGAAAACTCAAACTCCATGAATTCATCACAGTAGGAGTGGCTAATTAAACAGTTAGTTATTTCAGGTTTCAACTTTTTTGTATTTATTTTTAACTTTTTAATGGGAGCTGGAATTTTATTAAATATTTTAATATCATTATAATTAACAGCCTTTTTATTATAGTTAAGACTTCCCTTCGTTGTGCAAATTATTTTTATTTCTGGCTATGCACATCTGAGGTCATTGTGAATAGGTGGCTATTATTAATCACAAATAGCATCATTGATTGAATATTCTGGCAAAGTATTCCCATTTTTTTTGAAGAGCCCTTTGCAAGATGTTTTTGGTGGAACCTTACACAATATTCTGGCAACTTTTTACTGTAGATTAAAAACCTTGTCCTTCCGTGATGCATTAGCCTAGAATGTTATACCATATGAGTGAAAGTATGCAGAATAAATTTCTCTTTCTTAGGTTTGGGTCACTACAACTTGACATAATAGCTATGAATCATTAAGCATATCGTTGATTATACTAATTTTTATTTATGAAACATAATCGCCATCATGTTAAAAATAAAATGTTTTATTGGAAAATTATAATCGATGAGTATCTGAATTTTTTAAAATTAAAATTTATTATCTGTGAAATAGAAGGTCAAGATCAAAAAGTGATTGACGTACAAACGCGCCATGAATTGATGGGCATATTGTGTGATGGACTTTAAATTTTACAGTGACGCTTTACTTTTCGTAGTGCCAGATATTTTCGTAGTGATGCCGGTGAACTGGAAATTTGAAGACAGCTGGCCACAATATTAGCTTTATTTAAATTCAGGATAATGAGTTTAAAGAACGATTTGTAAAGTGTAGGAATGTATAAGTTGATTGTCGAGTAGATGAACGAGCAAATTGGATTGAGTCTCGGCAGTATTGGCGAGGGCAGGGGATGCCGAAGACAAATGACTCAGGAGGAATGCAGGGCGATGGAGAAGATAGGTTTGACCTGAGTGGCCTGTGAAAGGAAGGGCGGTCGCCCTGCACAGCCTCAGGCTCAGGCTCGGGCTCAAGCTGAGGCTCAGCGTGGTCGTGGCAGTGGGCGATCCGCGCTCCACCTAAGGACGTTCTCCCTTCCTTATTAGCCTCGCCGCGTAACTGTACCACGGAGGACACTGCACCGTACCGAGCTGGCCTGCGCACGTCACCCTATCAGTGCCCACCGTTAACTTGACACCGGGGGCGCGTCACTGGGCATTCAATTAATTAGTAATATTTCGCCGCTTTCTCCGATTTCTACGAAAAAGAAATTATCTGGGCGTTCTATTTGGAAAATAGAATGTTTTTTAAAGTTTTCTTTAACTTTAGAAAGTGACACTGCAGATTTATAATTACAGTCAGACTGCTTCTACGGAACGATCCTGTAGTCACTTCGGGATGAACAAACTTGCCACTCATGATTACTATATTTTGCTCGAAAATTTCTTTTCTATTTGAAACGTAGCTAAATTATGTCCATTCTCTCTTTCATCATGGTTTTCTCATAATCAACAGAATGCCCGATATCATTTCCTACCATATATTCTACAGAATGAGCAAAAAAATTGGAAATAAAATTTTTTTTCTATTTGAAACGTAGATCTGAATTATGTCCATTCTCTCTTTCAACATGGTTTTCTCATAATCAACAGAATACCCGATATAATTTCCTACCATGTATTCTACAGAATGAGCAAGCAAATTGGAAATAAAAATTGTCGCATCTTGATTATAAAAACGATTAAGGTTTCTTGTGGTTTAGAATTTGGGGTGGTAACTGTTCCTATCTAAGAAATAGTTTAATTAGCTTTTGTCTTCTTCTTAGTTGACTCTGCAGCCCTTTAAGGGACTTGGCCTAAGAGAACGACTGTGGAATGTCATCTTACATGACACATAATTCGCTTTTGTAGAGTCTATTTACTCGGTACAGAATTTTCTTAATCGTCCCTCTAATATTTAAAATCAAGGTTCCTGCAAAAATGTTGAATGAGCTGCCTTGTAAAATAATACACCACATATCTTTAAACTTTCTTTACAGTTTTTCGGCCCTTTTTTTTTGTTACATGTATTGCCTGGAGCTACTACGGAAGGACAGTTTCCTGGTCGAGCAGCTCCAAGTAGTCAAAACTCCATTGCGTGTGTTTGTGTTTCTCAGTGTGTGCTTGTGATCTCTTGTTTGCGTGTAGTGTTTTTACTGACTTTAGACTAACTTTAATTTTATTAATTTATTTTAAGATTATTTGTAATTAATTATGTACCTTATTTTGTTCATTATTTGTAATGTGTCACGTATCCTACTTCCTCAATCGAGGACTAATGGAAACAACTATAAATCTAAATCTACCCATTGAATAAATGCTTCATTAAAAGGTTGAAAAGTACACTATACTCTTCATTTATTATTGAATAGTAAATGTTTTTGGAGGCAGTAAATTAAATCGAATTTTGGATCTTGAAGAAGTTTCAATTATTGGACTATCCACTTACTCGTCCTTCGCTATGATAGAATATATAAATAAAGTAAACCAATTAGTTACAGCTCTTGAGAAGTCAAGGTGAAAAACTGATAAAACAACGGTCAAGGAGGAGTTAGTAAACAAGAAACTGAATTACACACATTTCTGTTGTATTTTTTTTTGAGTAAATTTTACAAAGTGAAGGACCAAACAGCTATTTGTGATTCTTAGAAAACATTAGCGGAGTACGGACGAATTACAAAGTCAAGTCTGAGAGCAAAATATTGTTGTGAGATAAACAGTATCCCTCGGTTGTCTGACATGTACGGACGGAATTTAATTTTAACTTATTCGGGAAAGAGTCAATAAAGACGATGAAATTATGTCTGAAGCCATCTATTATGATATATAAACTGTACTGCTGATGTTCCTAACCTCTAATGATTCCGTCGTTAATGACCCTAGCTGTTGATCCGTCCTAAATTACGTATTTAAATCAAAAACGTACGTAGTAATGGAACTTAACGGTTAAGTGAGGCGAAATTAGAATAATGTGACATTTTAAAAGCAACGTCTGGTAATCTTTAAAGAAAGGAACTATTCTTAAGAAATACAAAGCCTGAGAAGAGGACAAAATTTCCAAGTACTACATTATGCAAATGCAATTTATCTAGTGTGATCATGACAGTTAAAATTTGAAATATTAAAGTTTTGGTCTATGGCGATACTTCCGTTGGTGGAAAAGGTATTCTTGATTTAATTGGAGCATTTTAGGTCTAATAACACAGTTAAAGATTAGTTTTCACCACGTCAAGAACTTTTCTGACGACATGTCCCGTCATCTCTTCAACAAACAATTAAACCCTTGATAAAATGAATTAAAAAAATTAAGACTTACTTATGAATCGCAATAGAAACGTATGTTCTTAATTTCACCTTTAAAGTTTACGTAGTTTCGACTCTACGTTCCCTACTATGTATAAGTGATAAATTATATTAAAATTAAGTGTTCTCTTATTATAATAGGCATTAGCTTTTTAATGAATGGATTACACATATATTTATTGAAACAATTACTAAAAATATAACTTATAACCAATAATTAAAAAAAATTATTGTTAAATAATCTATTAATTTCTAGTAAATATACTACTAAAATTAATTGCTTTTATAAAATTCTTATGCACTTTCAAGTTTTTATGGTAATGTACTTTATTATCTTTTAAATTTTTTAAGCTCTGAAAAAGTATGGAACAGTCATAGTGACTAGTGTAATACGATTCTAGCAATATTTTCTCTAAGAATGCCCCTTTTCCTTATGAATTTAATAAATAAGATAGTTAATTATAAATCGATGTAACGCAGTCTCCGTTTATAATATTTACTTAATAATATTTTATTTTATGTTGACATTTTGGGAAGTTAGTTCAGAGACTTGACGATTTTATTTTTCTAAATTGTCTGTGATTACACTTATTTATTTTAAACAGAGAGGCGAAACATGAATGTTAATTTCTGTTCGTGAATCAACGCATGTTGCAAGGCACAGAGTTATTGACATCATTAACAGCTCTGTATGTGCCTGTTTTAACTGTTTGAACAAGGACATTCTTTCCAGCCAGAGTACTTTAAAATACCTACAGCTCGAGGAATGCCATACGACAGTGTAGTTTTACTTCCTTCTATTCTTCAGGCAACATTCCCTTTTGTGTTGCAATTGAATTTCTTCATTAATCGCTTCCCTCACCACCTACTTTCATTCTTCGCCGTCTTTCTCCACCTGTTACCAGATTGATGCTTCGTTTAACGTGCGACACACCTTTTCCAACTGGAGACAATGAAGTCGTTATAGGACTCAATAAAACATATGAAGTTTTCATTAAATACGGTCCACATTCATTTCAGAATATATGTATGGACCACGAATGACGCTTACTATAAATGGTGATAAGGTACCTTTTCACATTAAGTGATTTTATATTTGCATGAGAAAATTTCGAATATTCGTAAATTAAATTCGCTGCCATTCGATTTGTGTGAAGATGAAATTGATTGAAATCCTTCTTTAAATTAAATCAAGTATATTGATTACCATTCAAGTTTAAATTAAGAATTATTATTTTTGTAATGAATAGATAACTACTATTTACGAGGGGAAGTCAAAACGTAAAGAGAGAAGGGTCAATTAATCTCATGATATAAATGTGAAACATGCCTAAATTTTCTATATAACCTCCCTGGACTTCAATGACTTTTCCCAACGTTTCGCAAGTTGATTCCGCCGGGAAAAAATTTTCGGGTGCATCTGCAACCAGTTTTTACCGCATCAATGACTTTTCCACCACTTGCAAATATTATTTCCCTTGGCGCTTCCTCTAATGTTCCAAACATATGAAAATCGCTTGTACTTGTATGGCGGGTGTTCCAACACTTCCAATTCCTAGTCCTGTATTGTGCCGGCCGTTCTTTTAGCAGAATGTGGCCGAGCGTTATCTTCCTGCAGAATGACACTTTTTCGCAGGTTTCCACGACGTTTGGATCCGACTGCAGTATTCAGTTTAGTTCGCAACCCATCACAACAGCTCTCGTTGTTCACAGTTTCGCCTCTTGGCGTGAAATGAACTGCTACTACACCTTTCATGTCTCAGAATAGGGTTAGCATAATCTTAACGTTTAAATTTCTTGACGTCTGGCGATGATGGATGTTTCCAAGCCATGCTCGCAGCTTTACTTTCCGGTTCGTGGTTTTAACTAAAGAAACGATTTGCTGTAAAAATCCATCTCCGTCGCCACGATAACGGGCCAAATGTTTCCGAGCGATATCGAAACTTTGCACCTTCTGCTGTGCTGACAATTCTTTCGGGGCCCACCTTGCATACACTTTCAGAAAATTTAGCCTGTCGTGTACGATGGAATACGCTGAACCATTACTGATATGTAAAGTACTGGCGATTTCGTCCACTGTGATTCTTCTGTTTTACTTCAACGATTATCACATTGTCCTCAATGGTTGACGTTGATGGCCTTCCCAATCTTTCTTTGTCACATAAAGAAGTTCTTCACTGTTTGAAACGCTCTATCCATTCGTAGACCTTGCTTCGCAATAAACAGTTGTCACCAAATTGTGCTTTCATTCGAAGAATAATGTCCACAGGTTTAACATCTTCCGCAAAAAAAGGGAAACGCCGCTCTCATTTCCTCGGTGCATACTTTTAACGGTCTGCTACACGTTGTATAGAAGTGTTGGCGACTAGACCTCATTGAGCGCTGGATACGAGCAGTGTTACCAAACTCTGAAAAGAGAAATTAAAAAATAACCCCTTTACTTTTTGACTTCCCCTCGCATATAGTATTATTTGAGAGAAATTACGTACAATTTGGGTTGGGAAGGATTAGGTGATTATGAAGCAGCTGACTGTGGAGATGGTTTTGTAGCACACTGTACTAAACTGAGAGGATAGTTTTGTGCACCTTCAGGAGGCACACTTAGTTATAATCTTAAGAAAGGGATGGGCAGATCGGAAGCTTTAGCTACTCGTGTGTCAACATGATGCGTAGTGGACAACTCACTGTAATTCTAATTTTGTATAAGTAGCTTGGTAGTGTAAAAGAAAATATGCTAATATTGGCACTAGGACATATTACTGTCAGTTCCGTATATGTTGTACGGTAAAAAACTTATCCGTAAAATGTAATAAATAATAAGTATTCTGTATGTTAAAAATACGCTGTAGCAATATCCATATCCCGTTCCTATGAATACAATTAATTTTTTTAAGAATGATAGCAGCGTTCCGTCATTTCGCTATAAGGGGAAGTTTCTCCTCAAAGGACATTACTCCCCTTCCCCTTCTCCTTTCCCTAATGCGCATCTAAACATGCCATATAGAATCTACGAACTGTACAGAAAGCGCCAAGGGTTTTTACCACACGCTGCACTTATTAACTTTTACGGATGAGTTTTTAAGATGTAAGAATTTTTAAACTCAGATCAATATATCTCCTTGCGTCAATGTTTTCAAAATAGTCTATATACTACCATGAGCCGTAACAATTATACGTGTTAAAGTCTGCTTTGGCTTTCCCAGCTACAAATTTGCGCATCGTATTTTACACGTTCATATATTTCTCTTCAATTTATCATGGATGTTGTGATAAAAGATACCATTAATAAGAATGGAATTCAATTCTAAGGCTTCTTATGACTTCAAGGCAGGCTGAAGTTTTATTCTAGTAGGCTAATAGCGTCCCCATATAATTTATTGAAATGAATTTCCGGTTTGTGCGGTTCCACTTTCCACCACAGATCTAGGCCGGGGAAAATGTGATGGAATTATTCAAAGATTTAAGGTTATTTTCTTCACACTTTGTTGCTGGGAGCAGTTTGTCGACAGTGCTAGTAGGTTTCTCGAGGCTGTGCAGGCACGGACGGCGTGTGGGTCTGTATTTTCTGCAGTGAGAGGCTAATTGACAGCAGAGACCGCTACCAGGCGCCAGGCTCGCAGGACTCAAGGCTGCGCCAAGGAATTCGCCGGTCGCCGGTCGCCGTTGCTTCAACCACGAGTAAAGATCTAGTTAATCCGTTTCCTTAGCCTGCGTGTCATTACTCAACGGCAGAACGACGCCTTAACCGCTCCACCTCAGTGGGAAAATAACTACACATGGCTCACTATTAAACCATTACGGAAGTGGCTACGGCTGGAGTTGACTTCTCTTCGCATTTTAATAATGTAATTATTATAGAATTAATTGCTAAAATAAAGTCTGTACATAAAAAATATCATTATATCAGCACAAAGTTCATGTATCCTTTACAACTATCACGATTGTGTTTAATTTTCTGTTAGAACTACATAAAAATCAAAACGGAGTCTTCCTAATTCTGTATGTGTAATTTTAGTCAGTCGGTTAATAACGGACCCATTTTCTTCATTTATAATAAATCTCAATTTCGATCCTTAGCAATTCTCATCATTTATAACAATTGCTTTAATGGAATTTCGCTTAATGCTTATTCGTGTCATTTTTATCGCTTAAATATTGACTACAGGGAGAAATATCCCGGAAAAATATTTTTCCATATAAACACATTGTTGAAATTAATCTTCAAACCGTTGCGTTCTGAATTTATTAAAATAATAATTTGTTAAATTTTGTGTCAGTTTTTAAACATATAACAATTGTCATATATACTTTGTAATGAATTGCAACTTTAGTTTACTAACTTATTTTTAATCACCTCTGATCCGTGGTGCAGATTTACAAGTATCAGTCTTCCATCCATGGATCTGTTTTCGTGTTGCCAGATATGAGTATATTTCTCTTCTAGAAATAGTTCTCGGGTTTCTACTCGGGTACAGGTGCGACTTAAACGCGACGTTTCGACGACCTCGTGCTTGAAAATGACGACAGAGCACGTGGTCGTCGAAACGTACCCGAGTGGAAACCCGAGAAATATTTCTGCATCGACTACACCCCGAAAGCCTTAGTTCACTTATTTCTCTTCTAGCATTAAAATCACGAGTATGTGCAATAATATACAAATTTATTTTGGCATAGCCAAAGTTCAACACACTGCAAACATGATAATGTGTGCGTGGAACAATATTTAGTTGTACTGTTTTTATTTCTATTTAATACTGAATTTGTGAACTATGTGGTCAGCTTGTTTCCAGCGAAATGTTCTACTTGCAGTCTATACTCAATGGCAGGAACGCAGCCTTTCTAAATCCGTAAATGGCTTTCCTTTCTTAAATGGACTTACAAATACCTCGTTGGTTTCAAAACAATGGAAAGTGATAAAAATAAAGCAAAACAGATGGGGACAATGCATTCAAACTAAAGGACATACATTTAAAATAGGCGACATAATGAATTTTTATAAACAATTTAATGTCATTAACTGTTGGACTCATTTATATCTTGGTGATTGATTCTTCGGTAACAATTATAAATTCATTCCAGTACTTTTACCGATGAAAATACAGTATTTGTTGTTTAATGAAGATCTAAAATCTTTGTCGTTATTTTTTACTTTGAATTGTCTATTTCGTTTCTTTGCAGCACCTAAATTTTAGGAAATTTAGTGGTGTTTGATGAACGATGAGAACTTTAAGATACAGCTTAATTTCAAATATTCTTCTGTGTGATAATGGAAGTGTAAATTCACCGAGTCTTGTCTCAGTAAGACGAATCGTGAACTCCTTATTTAGTCTCTAAATTGCAAAGTAGACCTTGCAAGCTTAAACACAATGGCCTTATGGCAGCGTGACTTCAGGCAGTTTACGACATTATTCTACCGCTGCTTAACTTTTACTTCTTATATTATGTCCCCTATATAATTCGGACTAATGACGTTGGGTGTGTTGAACGTTCCCTTAACATATATTCAGTTAAGAGCACGAATTTGTTTAATCTTTATTTATACAGACAATAATTTGCCGGGAACGTGTGGTAACGCTAAATGACTCGACGAGGAACCTGTCAAGGCTTCCTTATTGGGATTTCCACTGCAGTTAATGAATTCTCCAAACAAATGCTGAAATAAAGTTGTAGCACGAGCTTCGAGGGATGTATTATTTACTCAATTTGTGTAATAATCGTTTGCCATAAATTATGTTTTTAAATCATGCTTGTAATTATCAACATGGTTAGAATTTATTAATATTAACTTCCGAATTATTATGAATGCTCGCCTATGAAGCAAAGAAGTTACATTGATCCTAAGCAATTGATGGACACCATAATAAAAATTTAGTTTACGACCAAAAAATTTCATATGACGAGACAAAGTATCTTAATCATTGCCTACTACAAAGTAAATGAATCTTAAAACTACTAATAACTTTGATACGCCAAGGGAATGTAAACACTCCCACATAACTTCTAAAGAATTAAATTCATTGAAATTGAAGACACAATGAGTGACGTATATTTCTATCAATATCTCTAATAATTAATATCTGTCGTAATGAAGAAATTATAATATTTCAAAAGAAAACAAATATTTTAATCAGAACCCTTAGAAAATCAAAATTGTGTAAACTTAAAATATAATTTTTGTGTTCAATTAATTGTAAATGGAGTTATATTGTTATTTTAATATATAAACAAAAATTAATTAACTTCTATATATTGTAACATGAAAAGTTACGATGAACAATGCAGGCCAGCTTGCGAGTTGCAATTGTTGAGGAACTGACGGCCACCAAGTTGGTCTGGCGAGACGTTGGGCGGTCCGCAAAGGGAGGGGGGCAGTCGTCATGGGGTGATGGGAGCAGCAGGCTGTGTCGGCGCGACGACGAGAGAATGACCACGCCCTGCAGATATAATTTTTTTTCATGCTTTGATTGAAATTAAAACTATCAAAATCAATTTTTGGTGTTGTTATGAAAAATATCTGGCGCCCTAAAGGAATTAAGAAATCCTCAAATATAGAGGAACGTCGGATCGGCTACAATATATATATAATTAACTCAAATTCCTACATGGGTCCTGTACTATATAATGACAATGTGGAATTTAGCGGAAGTTATACGTTGAAATCGCAGGGGTATTCTGTTACACGAGATTTATCAAGGTTAATTAGTGTCGGGGGAGGGGGTAGCAACGGGTAGCAGAGAAAGAGCCGGAAAGACGAACTTATTTTTCTTCTTCGCTCATTTCGAAACCTTCTCGTCCAGGTATCAGGGATTGACTTTCGGGAATTTTTCGTGGATTTATAAAATGGCAGATAATGTTATGTCGATCCCTTCCTCATAAAAGGGCGTAATTTCGGCAGGCGAAAGAAAGGGGAGATTTTGGACCGCCAGTCTTTAGTCTCAGTATAAATGTTTCTACCTCAGCAGAGAGCATTGGCTAAGATATCATTATTTTTCGAGAAATTTTTGTTTGTTTTCGATAAATTATTCAAGGCGTTTAATTTTTTCTGTCAAAATTCTTTTTCCTTCAACGTTTTCTACCAACACTTATGCAAGCACCAAATCTAAACTCAACTGAAGTATTCATGTCTCAATTTCTCCACTTGCCTACCATCTTCAAACGCAACCTAACTTTCAAAATCTGAACTCAACTGAAGAATTCATATTTCTTATCCTCTCCTTACCTCCAACTTTGGAGCAACACTGGCTTTTTCACTTTATCATCTCTCAGCATATTTCTTATTTCCCCTTCTATATGAAAAAACCGCCAATCCACGTGACGTGTCTTTACCAAACGTAATTAATTTCCGATGTGCGCAAGATTCGCACTTTTGGAGGAAGGGGCTGGCATTGAGAAATTTCATACGTATTCGCCCACTTGAGGCCGAACATCTTTAATTACTGGACCTTGCTTGCAGGCCTGGAAAGTGTCTCTCAGACTCCCGCAATTTATGCGCATGCTCGGTCTGTTCATCAATATTCTCGTTTAATTTTATGAATTTTATTAGTCGTAAATATCGTTATCCTTTAGTATCACAAAGATTTATTGAATTGGGGAGTGTTCTGCTGCTCCACAACATGCAATAATAGTTAAATACGTTATGTTAGATCAAGTACTGCTCCATGTATAAAATTTCTGTTTTAATAGTGGATCCTAATGACGTAATATTTGGAATGTCGAGACATATTGGAGACTCTTTCAGCTACATTAGAGACGTAGTATTCAAACGGATTAAAATCAGGAGTGTTGGGAGGCTATAATTCTTGTCAGCCAGACGTGTCCATCGTGAAGTTCGGTGAACCACCCTCATTTTACACCAAATGTCTTCTCGGCAATATAACGTATTGTTGAATCGCTTACACCAGTGATGGGTAAACTACGGCACGCGGGCCAGATATGGCCTCCTGAAATGTTCTATCCGGCCCACGAGACATTATTCCTAATCTGACGAATAAAAAAGAATACAGACTATAAGAGAAATGAATATTTTCCCCTTTTTATGTTCTCTTTTGTTTTGTATCAGTGACGACATACAAATTTATTGACTTAACCTAAATATTGGAATGTTATGTTGAGAATGAGAGGTTCTGGCTGCTCGCAACTTTGTATCGAAGAGTAAAATTGGCAACGGAGCCTCCTCGCAGTAGCTTCCGCTCCACCGTGGCTAGATATAAAAAATCTCCATTGTTGGTTTCCTAGTTTAACACTGTATATTTTAAACAAATAGTCTTAAGATGTTATCTAAGAAATGTTAATCTCATTCTGAGTGCCGTGTTTTCAAAGATGAATGGAGCTGGAGGTACTTTTCATAGTTTGTAGGGATAAACCACTGTAGCGCGATTGGGAGATAGGAATGTTCAGCAGCTAGACACGTACACCTGGATCATAGGATTTCACGTTTTTTTTTTAAAAAAAACCATAGGCAATGGAATACGCTGCGTCTCAGGTACGATGGAATGCTCCTCTCCTACGCTTCACGGTCCAAACGTTCTTGGAAAACAGTCCCCGTTTACCCTATACTGACGCGATATAGAAAGATAAAACTTTTCTGATTGGTTCTCCCATAAAAGCGAGGAAGAAGTAAGAACCAATCACAGCCTTTTGACGATCACTGATCAAGCGAGAGGTTGGGTATTCAGACATTCTGCGGTTGATGATGAAGTAACCTGAGTGCACGATTGGGCCACGTAGTAGCGGTAAAGCCACTGTAAACCTTGAGTGTACACAACTTTTGCGTATTTAGCTAGCCAGGAATTTCTTTTTCAAATTTCCTTAAATTAATTTTTGCGTTTCTATAATAAATACATATTTTTTAGTATGAAACCTTAAATATTTATTAAATCCCAACATATAGAAAAGTACGCTGCACTACTATATCTCGTCTGCAACGAAAGTGTAACACTCTACAAAGTATACATGTTTCATGACACTTCAACTCTAAATTATATTGGCCCACCTAAAGATTTTTTTCCTTTCATTTGGCCCAGTTTTTAAAAAGTTTGCCCATCACTGGCTTGCACCATTAATCCTCGCCCTAGTTTGATTTGGATTTTCTGGAATCAGCGTTTGAGACCTTTCAACGAATTCAGGGAAATTGCAATTAGGTCTGTCCACCGTACGATGCTTCCTCGGAATCTTCATTTGACATTTCTGAACCTGATATTTCGTCATGAGAACACCAAATTCTGTTTTTGGATATTTAAGTCACGTAAGGGAAATTCATGTGGAAAGAACGAAGTCGGAGAAATGTAATTAAGAGGGATAAAGTCTTGTAAGTTGGATATTTGGCAGAAGAGCAATGAATCAAGTAAAGTCAGAATATAAAAATTCTATATCAAATATATTGAATAAAACAGACGATTAAATAGGACTAAATCAGTTTCTTAATAAAATTTTATATTTTATCTTTGGTTCCCAAATTACATTGTCAACCTGAAAAAATTTTCAACTACCATTACTGGATTTCGGTATACTACAGAACGACACTAATATCCACAAAAATCTTTTTTTCTGAGGGAAATTGAGAAACCCATCATGGGAATCCGAGGGGGATTCGGGTAGTGTGAGTCAAAACTCAACGTAAATATTCTGGTAACTGTTATCAGAGTATTTATCTCAATAACCTTATATTGAATAATAACCTAAGCCAATTTTGTACACTGTATTTTTATATAACTAGCAGAAAAATAATTTATACTTATGTTACCTGTTTTAAATTTGATGGTTACATACCAATTGATTGAATCACGATGAACAAACTCGTCTTTTCAGAAAATCCTGACAGTATTTACATCTTTCATTACCTTTAAGCATTACAGAGATGATGATGTCAATGTAATTAATTTTTATTCAAGCCAAACTGTCTTACAGGAGATTCTACTAAGGATTACTTCTCTCTTATGATTGGTATTCATGATTATAAAATGTCCCAAAAATAAACTAAAATGAGATATCCATTAATGGAAAAACACATCGGAGTCGTGTGACCCAAGAGCGAGCGCATCACATTTGGCAAGGTGCGGGGCGGAGCAGAATCTCATTACCTTAACGACTGGCTGGATCCTGCCTCTCTCAACTATTCCTGTCCCATCAAGTACGCAGCAAACAAGACTTGTTGCAGCTCAATACCAATCAACTGTCAGTATATACGGGAGTTTTATTCCTTGAAGAGAGTATAACACAATTTTCTTCTTAATAGGAATTTAAAAGTAAATTGTCAGTGATTTATGGTATTCCTGGGTTACATAACTGAATAAATAAAATAGCCGAAAACAGATTTCTAGAATTATAATTTAATTAAAAAATTTACACGTTAAATCGTAATGTGATTCATCATCAAGATGTGAAAACAAAGATAATGAATAGTGGGTGTAACGAAGCATTATACTTAAAGATAAATTTAACATTAGTGACCGTAGTATTAATAAATTTATAATTTAAGTCTTTTTTAGGCTATTTTATTTATTTTGACTAAAAGTACTATTTTCAGATATAGTTTTAAAGTATTTTACGAATAATTGACGGTCGAAAAGCTAATTTAATTGAGTCTGTATTATGACTTGAGACGCAATAAACAGCTGATTTGAGCCAAGTACGTTTCTTCTTTGTAAAAGTAGCGGAGAGTTTTTTTCCTTTCAGTCAAGT
The DNA here is from genome assembly GCA_034510155.1 of Eucriotettix oculatus. Lineage (NCBI taxonomy): Eukaryota > Metazoa > Arthropoda > Insecta > Orthoptera > Tetrigidae > Eucriotettix > Eucriotettix oculatus. The sequence goes on from CM067377.1 coordinate 63,058,755, forward strand.
GATACGCCATTGTCTACGAAGAGGGGCAAAGTTGTTAATGTTCGTAACGTCGGCCTGTCCTGTCAGTCCATCACTCTTTTTACACATCGCTGTGTCAAATACTCATTATATCAGCTAATGGAATACCCCAAAACGAAATTATCTCTGAGTAAATTCGATTACTTGCACGAACTGAAGTTAATTTTATCCTTTTTTCGCTCCACCATTCTGAATGCGGGGTTCTGGTTTTAAATTTCTTTGAACAAGTAAGTTTTTCAGCCAGATGAGTTACATGAACGTATCCAGTGTAATCGATTTAATTTCTTTTTGTGAACTAGGTGGATAATACCTTATATTTCTTTTCAAATGGAAGTCATTTCGACATTGAAAATCTTATTTTGCCCACCGAATCAAATTCTTGCGACATTGTCAGACTGTTTTCCGTGCAGTTGCGGTGCAGTAAGAGTTTGTTGTCGTGACACGATGCAGCAAGTTACTCTATTTCTTTGCTCTCATTCACTAAAAGCCAGAACGGTTCCTATTCGAAAATCATTATAGTAGCCTTAAGAGTATGAAATGAGTGGGCTGTTTTCATTCATTCTTCTTTCCCTTTGGCCAGAAATCGTTGGTCGTATGATCTATGTGTCAAATCAATTAGTTTTCCTTAATTATATAAGATCATATTAGCATCAAATAGAATATATATATTATAAATATATTGACGCTTTTCCGCCGATGATATTGTAGTTTTAGGGGAATAAGAACAAGACTTGGAAACCATAATAAATGGCATGAACGTGGTTTTGGAGAAAGAGTTCAATACGAGGATTAATAGAGGGAAAATCAAGATAATGGAGTGTATTATTAGAAACAGTGGAATAACAAATGGTGTTAAATTGGGAAGTGAAATTTTGACGGAAGTTAAGGAATTCTGCTAGGGACGGTAGAAGTATACTAGACATCAAGAGTAGGATAGAGCAGGCAAGGAAGTCCTTCGCGGAAAAGAGGAAATTACGGGTAATATAAATTTAAATATTAGGAAATCTTACTAGAAATGCTCGTATGAAGTATGGCGTTATATGGGTGCGAAACGTGGACGGAAGGAGTTTCAGAGAGTAAAATAATAGAAACCTTTGAAATGTAGTGTTATAGGAGAATGATGAAATTTAGATGGGTGGATAGAATCACTAACGAAGAAGGGCGAACAATATGTAGGACGTTGACTGAGAGAAGGGATAGATTAATAGGCCACGTTTCAAGACATGAGGGTCTTGTAAAATTAGCATTAGAGGAAAGTGTTCTGGATTAAAAACAGAAGAGGAAGGCCAAGGATGTAATACGCTAAGCAATTAAGGGAGGATGTGGGAGTTATACGGAAATGAAAAGGCTTGCGCAAGATAGGTTAGAATGGAGGGTTGCATCAGACCAGTTTTAGGACTATGTACCGCAATAAGAATATTAATTATAAAAATATTTTAATAAATCGTTAGAGAAACATATTATATATTTTTATAGATTACAATAAATAAACAAACTGGCCTTAAGTCAGAAAACATGTAATAAAGCACTGCTTATACTTGATTTAAGTTACGAAAAGCACTCGAGTCATCATTTTGAAATAATTCGATTTCCAATTTCATAATCCTTATGAATTGTTGAAATAATTTGTTAATGTGTACCAATTGTAAGATAAATCAGTTCTAAAAAATTGCTCAACAAATTTTATTAATGCAAATTTTAATTTTAACTTATTCTATCCCTCTTATATATTTTTATTAATGGTTTTGTAGCGAATCATTAGCTCTACGGTAGAATTGAGAACAGTGCGTGTAAACGTTCAATCTAATCCGAGTCTTTGAACTAGTCGATTACAGAGCCTGAGGAAATTATAACTAAAAGGTCGCTTGACCTACTTGTTTTTACCATAACTATGTGTGGTTTACTGTTTTTGCGAGAAAACTGCTGAGGGGCGCCTTAATGAGAAATGCTATACTTGGAATTTTGGTGGGCGTTTGCACCGCACACATATTTTATGTGCATACATAAAAGAACAATTTCCCCATATTTTATTAATTTTGTATATAGAGATATATATGTATATTAGGAAGCAGACTAGGCTGCTTGCCAGGCCAACGAGAAGCAAGTAACGATCGCATTTGCTTAAAATTAAATTAATATCCAATTGACTATCCATAGCCAGAAAAGAGGAACACAAATCTGTACCTGGGACAAAGGCCTGAGTTAGCGGCTCGTAAACATCCCGTTGCGTCAATAAAGACCAGGCCATCCCCGGAAAAATAAGGGACGGATTTTCAACCTGCTCCTCAGGCCATCCATGGGAGAAAGTTCACAAACCCCGCCAGGCAGAAAAAGGCGGGGCATAAATTTTTATAAGAGGATGCAAAGTAGATTTTGAGGATGAGGATATAATAAGGTAGGGGTAATCAGGAGAATATCCTGCTGGGAAAAGAGTGAGAAGGTGGAGGTTGACTTCCTCCTTCCTGGCTTTCCTCTTTCCCTCCCCATTTGGTCCATGACCAAGGTAGCTAATTTAAGACTCTTGCAGGCTGAGACGACCTTGGGCAGTTTGAGAGGTGTATGTATTGGGGTCGAAGACCTTCGGCATTCGGTAAGAGTTGTTTCTGATCCCATTGGACCAGTCGGCCAATTGCCTCTCAATACTGATCAAGGCACGGAGGCGGGTTTGTTGCGTCCCTCAGTAATCCAGTCTCCCGTCATCAGAAGGGCGCAGGAGTAGAACCCACTAGCCCGACCTACCTAATGCAGGTTTCCTAGGGCTTTTCCCTGCAACACCTTTAGGTGAAACATCAGGTAGGATCCGTACACTATAGCCTGGGGGCCCTAGTCAACCCTGGGCTACCTTGCTCTACCTTCCAAATACCCCCTTTTCAAGTCCCTTCGTATGCTATTAAAGGGGAAGTTGCCTGCTTCAGGATCACCCTCATGTAGCCTGTTACCCAAAAAAAAGATTTTGAGGATATTAGAGTGGACTTTAGAGTACATTATATTATTATGAGGAGTAGTGGACGCAACAACATTTCTTCAATATTATTATGTGTAGTGGACACAAGAGTAGAACGATAATTTCATCATAAATGCCATTACAGGGCATTCAAACATCAGTATTAGTGGAGAATATTCAGCTTCCATAGCTGATTGTACGAGCATAGACGCAAAGAAACACCGACAACCTGACCGAGGAAGAGATGCCGCATCAGCACCAGATCCTGGTCTACAAGCCGGTGATGTACACGAATTAAGTTTCTAGCCCCTGGTTTGTTTTAGTAATATTAAATTTCCGATGCCAAGTTTTTGTCAATACCCACCTAAACCCTTTGATACTCTTTCTCTCCGGTGTTTAGTAAGCAGCCGGCCCTAAAGTTTAAATGATGTTGTTTGTGAATTAATGTTTTCAATATTTTTCAAATTTAACTTAATACAAATGTTTCTTTTCCTTTATTAATATTTGAATTTTTATCTTTAATAAATGATCACCCTGTCACCACAACACTCTAGTGCGTAACTGTGCGGTGAGGACCGAAAATGAAAAGAGGCCATATTGTTGGCATGTATATAATGTGATAAACGAAATTAGTCATTAATTTGCCTACCCAAGAAAACAAAATAACTGAATCCTGCAAAACTTATTTTCTTTAAATTTTAGTTTGATATTACTGTCAAGTCCTAAATCACTTTCTTGTACTCTTTTTGAAATAATAAATGAAAGAAGCCGGAATATTATATTTCTATCAATTGATTTATTAATTTTTATAATTTATGGCGAGATTATTTAGTAATGTAAAATTTAAATGACTGATAAATATTTTTACTTTCTTATTTAAAAAAAAAGAAATGCTGCCGTTTCGTTATGACCCCCATATAATGGGATCTAAAGTAAAGGAAACACTATTTGAGCAGCAGGGACGCTGTTTAGTGAGGAAGGTCACGCAAGACTAGATGGAGAGGCGCCAGAGCGGCTCTGGATTGCCTCCGAATTAGGCACGCCTCTTTATACAGACGATCTGGGCGTGTCTCAGGGGCACGGCCCAACTGGATATGCAACATATGTGCCTCTTACATTATGCCCTGATCTCAGATATCTTTGCTTCGTAATACTCATATCTCCTCGTGGGATTCGCCCTCCGCAGACATTAACTTACAGAGTCTTAAATCTGTTTCCCGGTATCTCGTTTCGAATCTCCAATGGGTCAAGCAATATTTTAGAGTGATGGAACGTCAGGCTTAATTTTCTTTCATGTACACAATCGCGTTAGTAATCCACCCTAATAAAAAGCTGTTTCTCATCTCTGGGCTCGAGAAATATTAATCTTTATCGCAGCATCTACGAATCTTGAAGTGTATAATTTAGAGCTCTCGGTTTGGAATCACTTGTTTTATTGTACTCTTATTATACGGTATTGTAAAAACAGTTAGCGGCAGGAAGATCTGCATGTCCTTGGGGACGTAATTGTCTTTCTAATGGAAGGTGGTCGGAGTCTTGTGCAGTCATACTTCATCACGCGCACGGTTCTTGCGTAACGGTACAAGGTACTTCGTTATGCAATCTTCCGATTTTGCCAACGTCAATAACGCGTATGTGGAAGAAACACCACGGTTCTGTAGGCGCGGAGATCAACCACATGACTTAACAAGTTATATCGACCACACTACGCACATGGAACACTAAATAGTACTCTGATTATTTAAAGTGGAATTACGTTATGATTATTAAGAAAAACGATCGGAAAAAGCACTGATACTGGTGTTCTGATACACTCTTATTATTAAGTGTGATAAAACTTTCGGGGCTGCCTGTGTCGTCTAGTGGCTAGCGTCACAGACTCACATTACAGAGGTTCCGGGTTCGAATCCTGGCAAGGGTGTTTGTGAGTGTTTTCAAGTACCCTGACTGAGTATACCCGACAGATAAAAAGAAAAATATTTACCACTAATGACTTCGTTGTTGGTGCGACTATGAACAGATTTTTAAAAAACTTTCGGTTGTGCAGTGCTTTGTCTTGTTAACCGTCACTGTAATAACACTTATATTATGCTATAATTTTCAAATTGTAGCATGCGATTTAAATAATAATGTCATTGACCATGGCATGGTTTGTAATTTTTGGTGAAACTGGAGAAATTCCATACGTCAAAAATACAAGTGCCTTCCCCTTGGACGCTGGGGGACAGAAAATCACCGCGAAATCAACTATGTGTTGGACAGAAAGAGAGGACCAGGAGCTCAACTCCAGAGGACTAGTGGCAGGACAGTTGGCTGGAAACACAGTAAAGTAGTAGTCTTGGGAGAGCGCTTTAGGGCGCGAATGAAAAGATAGATATCTGAGATAAATCTAGCCTGCAAGAGAAAATTTGCTGGTGCTAGAGAGCGTGTCACTAACGACAGCCAGTTCCATATCCAGATCTACATCCAGTTTTGGGATCCAGAAGTCCTAGCGATAGACAGCCGTTGCGCCGTCTTCACCTCGAGGGTCGAATGTCTATAGTCTTCAAGCTACGACAGGGTAAGCGATTGTTGCGGACGTATTTTTGGTGATGATTTAAAAAGGCCACTCCGTGAATTGGTCGGATAGTTCTTTCGATCTGTGAAAGAAATAGTTAAATAATAATTTAATTAAATATTGAGTATTGACATAATGTCAGGATGGTGGAAATTTATACATTTTTAAAATAAATTAATAATTTTGTAATTGCACTTTGGTAAAAAATAGTTTTCTTTATTTTTCCTTTTTATGACTAGTAATCTTTTTTTATTTAAAATCCTTAGTTATAAAATGAAGGTGCTACGGTCATCTGTGAAAAATCTTTTATTTCTAGCTCGTCTTATTCTATACTTGTTTCATTTTGGTTTGGTTATGGTTTCAATAAGTAAACTTCCATAATTACTTCTTACCACAAGAAATGCGCTGAACGACTGAAGAAAAGAAAATTATATAAAATTCTCATCTCTTCGACGTTTTTGCATGTAAACTTGCCACTGAAAATAAAAATTTTAAATTATCATCACAATATGATTATTAACGGAATTAAATAAAATTCTTTTTATATGCAAGGGATTTTGCTAGCAAATTGGTTGTCTATAGTTTTCGGATTGGTATATTTTTGGGCATTAGTCTGCCCAATAGGGAAGAATTCACAAATTTCAATGAAACCCCCTATAGACGAACAAAAAAATCGAGAAGCTGGGGAATCGGCACTTATTTTAGAGTGCGCGAAGATATCGGCTGTGTTTATTCTGAGAAAGTAGTCTGAAAAGGTCAGTTAAGGGAAGTAGTAATATAGTTTGAGTCTAGACCAATGCAGAGAGACAAGAATCTAACATGCCAAGTCAGTACCTGATTTTTCAAACTAACAGACGCGACGACGCGGTAACCAAATTTTTAATCAAAAATACTGTGTCCCGGGACAGAGTAGAAACTATGAAAAATTATTTTTGAAGTTGTGTCAATAATTTAAAGCATAACAGCTTGATCAGATTAAAATGTTTCGTAAATTACCTATAACAAATTTTATCATATGCCGAATATTTATCCAGCCATAGTTATTGAGGCGGCCGCAAATAGGTGGTTGCAAAATACTTGTAACGCCTCTGATAAGGGAAATGAGGTTTGTATTCTTGTATACGAAGAGTTGTAAGCAGTTTATTAGCGATTAGACGTATAATGTTACTAACGTGGAGCACTAAAACACAACAGCTAATAATGCATGTTACTGATACTAGCTACAACCTTTCACGACTATAACAGCTACACCAGAACAACATTACCACTAGCAGTTATCGTTTGGGTTGCTGGAAACAAGCAATCTGCATATATATCCAGAAGTCACTTAGCGTACAGCTTGATGGAATCTACTGTGATACCAATTAATAGTGGTTTGTCTTTCACGAGATTCTTCGCCTTTTATTTGAACAGAAATAAAGCGATTGTTTGCTATCAATGTAACTTTGAACTTAACAACAGAGCTTTCTATATTAATTGTATTGCTTTCGATGTCGTACTTTGAATATGTTAGAGCTTATGTGTTGTTCTAGGCATTTACGCTTGTAAGTACGGATAATATTCTAAGTCTTCTACTGGATAGATCAATATAATAGTGAAGCAGCGTCCTACTTTTATGATACTTTACGATTTCATTACACATTGCTGGACACATTTCGTGTACCATACGTAAACAGAGCCTGTAATAATAAAGTCGAATGAATGTAGAAATTAATTTTTATAATTAGTGTTTGCTCTTTCCTCAAACCCATGGTAATATGTCAGTCAAGAAAATAAATGGTTCTCTCTAAATTATCCCAATTAAGTTTTATATTATAATTACATATAAACTTTATAGATACAAAGGTTTAAGCAAAATTATTTACATTAATTTATGGAATAATAATTATTAAAATAAATAGAACATTATAAAATGCAGCTGGTCGTGTAGGGGCAGTGTTTGGCAAGTGTTCAGATAGTGAGGTTGTGACAGGTAAAATTAGTTGCCACGTGGCCAGGCGACGTGGTATAGTTTGTGTTCTCGTTTTCGCATAAGTTTTCGTGCTATAATTTAAGTCGTCCGCCTCTTCGCCGAAAACTTATCTTGAATTCCAGTTCAAGGTTTGGATGGTCAGCAGAGTTTGGTGAACAGTGATATAAAGTAGGTATGTGGGATGCGCGTACGATGATCTGCAAGTGATGAATTTATTACGGCAGCGAGGACAACCTGTAACTGCAGAAACAGGAAGACTGACACTCGGCGAAACAGGTTGGAGATATTCCCAAAGCGTAACCTCTCTTTGCTTTATGGTGCCTATTCTAATGTAAATAACTGTAAAAATTATAAATACACTACATATCTTCCACAACTAACGTCAAATAACGAAATAACCATGTATCATTGGTTTACTTTATTTTTACAGCACACCTGAGGATGTCCATGGATAGTGGAAGGAACGCAGTGTATTCTTTTTCCTATTCTAATTTAAATAACTGTAAAAATTATTAATGCACTACATTTATTCCACAACTAACACGAAACAACGCTATAACTATATATTATTGTTCCACTGTATTTGTATTGCACACCTGATGAGGTTCAAGGATAGTGGAAGAAACAGATTGTATCATTTATTTCGTCAGTATAAACTGTAAGTAAATTTTCTTTTGAATTAATTAATTCACAGCTGACTTATTGGCCATTAATATTTTGCAAATTAAATGTAAATTACAGTTATATACAATCAAAACTGTGGTACGCGATTGCCTGTACCACATAATATTAATTAAATTGTATTTTTTTTATTTCTTATTTCTAGTACATAAGTATTTAGATCTAAGCAGGACGAAGTCGGGAGCATGAATGAACGCGATAGGTTAAGTAAATGACGAAGTATAGTCATCTTCTCGGCCAGAAAACGGAAACATTAAGGTTCGGTAAATATTATTGGACGAGATAGCGTCAAGGCTGTCCTGCGGAAGACATGGGCGACAGATGTTATTTACCAGCAATCCATCTGGTCAGCCGTGGGAAAAGGAAAAATTGACCTGACGCCTGGACCTGCTTGCTACCTGCTCTGTATCCCGATTCCCCGAAAGCCGATGCAATAGAGACAAGTGACTTCATAACAACAATTTGTTATGCAGTGCCCAAGATTATGAAGGACACTTGCCGAAATAACAATCTCCAGAATCCTGCCCTCCATATGGAGGAAGTAGAAAGTGCACCCCCACCAGGAGAGATTTGGGCGGGGCGAGAAGAACAAAACCAGGGTGCACTAGGAGACGAGACAGCAGTTTACAGAAACATTTTTGGATGCATTTTAGAAGACAACATTGAAAAATTTAAATAGTTACGTCAGTTTCACTGGACGTAAAATCTGATCTAATCATCCGTCCATCTTTGAAGAGAAATCATCAGAAACTACGAAACCTGAAGTATCGAGTCAACGAGCAGCCCATCTGGGAAAGAAAGCGACGCCCAGCATACCTCCGACGCTTGGGAGACGACGCCCAGCAGCCATCAGCCGAGTAACCAGCCAGCAAGGACGCCGTGGTGATGTACCCACCTTATTGTTTCCCGCCTCTGGTCGTTTGTATATAAAGTGTTCGCTTTTCCCCCCATATTCGATTTATACCCACTGAGCGTTTAGCTTTCCCTCTGTGAAAGATTCAATCATGCTCCCGATGTAGTGAGCGAGGATCCCCTTAAATATCTAATTTAATAAATCAGCATTTGTTAAAATTTAAAACTTATAATTTTTTTATCCCGTATTAATTAAACAACTTAAATTCATTCTTCCCCACCTACAAATTTATAGACCGCGTACCACAAACCAAATATCATTTACAATTTCGTGATGTAAAGATAAATTATATTTGGTAACTAAACCAGAAACTGTTTGTTTTCTACCACGTTGAATTTTAAATTTGTAGTGAACTATTAAATTTTTCTCAAAACTTTTACTGATAAGATAGAAATAATATCATGATACAATAATGGCGTTACAAAGTTGTGTGTAATAACAGAAAAATATAATAAATGTTACTTATGAATTCTAGTGTGCTGGGCAATAATAACGTTAGAATTGATCATTACAAACTCCGATTGCTTTCCCAATACAAACATGATATCCTCGATTTATATTCCCCTAGTTTTGAAATTTTCTGAGTGTGTTGAGGTAAAATTATTACACTGATTTATTGGTTTTGCCATTGTCTTTTCATTTTAAAATAGGCGTTAGAATACCCAAAAATCTTTATAATTATATATTCCCTTGATTTCAGAAAATCGTTCCCATAAGAACGTGAAGAGTGAGGGAAGATGTTTTCCAAGATCCGGAATTGTCACTAAGAAAAAGGAGAGATATGTCGGAGTAAGACCGACTTCTGACTACTTTTATACAATACAATAAATAATGATACTAGATATCAAACAACTTAGGGTTTCACATAGCATTTGCAGGATATGTAATTATCACAAATTTATTTTAGAATTATCTGGATTCCCTCCATTTCTTTGGTATTCATTTCTAATTACTTGGTACAGGATCAATACGCTAATACTTTCTTGGTCAACACGTGATTAATCCGCCATCGCAAGTTATACAATTTTGAAATTTCACATTTTCACGCCAAGGTGACGTAATGTTCATTTAATCATAACCCGCACGATGGCTAAAATGTGTACAATTACTGAAAAGAAGTATCGCGTTTCATGACCCCGTTACCGCCAGCAATCTGAGGCTGAAATACGATTTAAGTTGCGTGTTTAACTTCAGAATTGAGCTCTTTATCGTCCATAACCCTAAAATAGACACGAATCAAGGTTTATTTCGTTTTATTGACTTTCACTGCCTTTCATTCACTCCTACTCTGGGATTGAAGCACGATTTAAGTTGTATATTCGATGACAGAATTGAAGTCAACCTCACTCATAATCCCTAAATAAACAGGCCTCTTGGTTGGTTTCCTATTATTGACTTTCAGAAGCCCAACCCTTCTCCCCACCGCCCACCGTGGCTAAAATGCGATTAAAGTTGTACTTGCAATGTTATAATTAAAATCAGCGTCTTTCATAACTCCAAAATGGACCAAACTCTTGGTTAATTTCGTGTTATTGACTTTCATCCCCTTACCACCATTCCCACCCCTACCTTCAACTCAGCCAATCTTATACACTGAAATCAACATCAATATCGATTGTTCTCTTATTTTTTGAATATAACACTCTTCCATCCTTACCCCTATGCAAATTCCTCTCGCATTTTGAATGATACACTAGTTTCATAGGAGGGAACACGGTAAAAGTAACTGATCCCAAAAAGTATTGAACACAATGAATAAGTTACATCAGCCTTTTTCCAAGTTTTTTAAAAGTAAATATTTCAACGTTTCGCTCTCATTTGAGACTTTTTCAGGTTAAAACTTAGCTGCACATGGAGTTTCTCTACTTTAATATTTAAATTTTAAAAACCGAAAAAGAGACTGATTTAACTCCTTAATTGTATATTTAATTGTCAGACAACTTATTTAAGTAACAGTCAAATATTGGACGTTTAAGGTTACGGAAATTCCATCCCCGGTCTCGAATTGCTGACGCCAATTACTGTTCCCAATCCTCGCTAGCTTCATATTAAGGATTTAAGAAATATCAACTACAAGCTTACAATATATAGACACACAATCTTCGTTACAACTCTTACCCGATTGTGTAACAAACATTAAAGTTCTAGTTTTGATCTTCAGCAGACTTTTTCTACTACTACATGGTTTCATTTTATTTCCTTCCGTGCTCAGATCTTGCATCAATAATTCACTACGCTCTGATGGTCCAGATACATATCAAGTACATCTTATCTTACATTAGGAGAGTGTCCAAATTATAATAAAAACCAATATCGTCAACTAAAACTTATTATTCATAAGATGTTTTCTCTACTCGTCGGCATCGGCCACTTATAAAGAACTAAGGTACATACGCGTCAAATGCACAGAAAATAATAAAGAAATAAAAAATTACAAAGATATTATAGCTCCATAGACGTTGTTTAGAGGATTTGTATCAATCTCGAAATTTAAAGTTCAATTATTGGATTTTATATGATTTACTTCATAATGTGTAAAAGTAGCATACTTCTTATGAATATTCAGAATTTTGAAGCTATTGCAGTCAGAAGATTGGCTCGTTTATAAAATACATTTTGAGATTGCATTTTGTTTATTCTCTGCGAGCTTTAAGTTTGCGCAATACTCCATAATCCTAGTTCTTGCTATTTATGGTTATGATCTATAGTTTATTTTACATCTGCCCGTGATATACGAATAATTGAAATAGAAGCTAAAAAATAATCTAAGGTTAAGTCCAACATCAGGTTTAAATGAGGAAAAACCAAGTTAATGGAGTGTAGTATTGGAAAAAGAATAATAACAAAGGGTGTTAGATTGGGAAGGGATATTGATATTTTGACTGAAGTTAACTACTTGGGCAGCGTAATATAAATAGGGATGGTAGAAGTATGGTAGACATCAACAGTAGGATAACGCAGGGAAGGAAGGCTTTCGCGAAAAACAGGAATTTACTAAGTGTGAATATTAAGAAATCGTTGCTAAAAGTGCTTTAATGGAGCTTGGCGTTATATGGCCTTTTAATGTGCTGCTATAGGAGAATGCTGAAAATCAGATGAGTGGATAGAATCACAAACGAGGAAGTTCTTAACAGAGTAACGGAAGAGTGAACAATATGGAAGACGTTGACTAAGGGAAGAGATTGATTAATAGGCCACGTTTTGAGACATGAAGGTCTTGTAAAATTAGCATTAGAGGAAAGTGTGTGGGTAAGAGCAGAAGAGAGAGGTCAATGATGCAATACGCTAAGCAGATTAGGGATGTGGGAGTTATGCAGAAATGAAAAGGGTTGCGCAAGACATATTAGCATGGCATCAGACCAGTCTTAGGACTTAATATCACAACAACAAAACGCAAAAATTATGCACTAATAATTTCCGGGAATTGTCATCAATTTTACTTAAATTTTACACCTCCAAAGTACAAGAATAGTCGTTTAGCTAAATATAGTTTTGAATTAAAGCATGGGTTCTACTCTGAAAAAAATCCACTTTGGATAACGAATCAAATTATAAATAATGTAATTATATTTGAAATTGATAAAACAAATATTTCCTTAATGTCATTAACACAGAAAATGATATGATTATTCTTAAAATCATCACTGCTACGTGTCATTTAACAACAGGCGTAAAAAATTTAAGTTTTTGCTAAATTTTTTACATTTTATTGTTTAACTGAAGTGAGTACAATGTGTGCTAAAATGTTGTTATTATGAACTGAATTATTTTATATAGTTTCTCTGTTATTATTCATAAACTACGTTTTAATTGATGTAATTAAGAACAGATTAGGGTGGAAGTAGGGTGTAGGGTGTGGTAGTTATGCGGAAACAAAAAGTTTTGCGCAAGATATGTAAGCAACGAGGGTCGCGTCAGACCAGTCTTAGGACTGAATACCACAACATACACAAGTCCAATAACGTTTTATCTATTTACTAGTTTTTCACAATATTTCTTGAGGTTCCTTCTGGGGACTGTTTCGTGAGTCACATACGAGATAGCAACAGATACCATTTTGCTTTCCAGTCGCTGACGAACTCGTGCTTTCCTCCAGGACATTTCCCCTGTGCACGTGTCCAGCACTTGTATGGTATAAACAGCTTCCTGTCATTAACTCGGCTTGCTCATTACGCTATTAAGCCATTAGCTGTTGATCCAGCACACTTTACACATTCAATTGCTGGTGTAATAATAGCATATTATTAAATACAGGAAAACTGTGATTTAATTTTCCTCTTTATTGAATTGCATTACTTTTATCGTTATCGTGCTATTCTATATGTTTAGTAACTTTTCTATTAAATTTTATGAATGGCTTCTAAGGTTGAAAAATAGAGATATACAATTATTACAATTTGAACAGTAATTAATTTTACATTGAAACATGCATATAATGGCACTAGACCGTTTTGTTTCAACAATAGAATACGTATAAGTGCGAATATTTATGTCCCACTGAAAATCTACTTAATACCTTTTGTCAGGTTTTTGATTTGAGCACCTCCAAAAAATCCAGCCGAACGCTGACTTGCCCCTGAGCGCGTATGCGGCACCGCAGATCCTGGAAGTTACGCGGGATGATGGGCATCTTGGCCGGCCATTAACAGCTTCACCTTCAATTTGCTCCTCCTGGGAACATCGTACAGGTGGGAACTGCTTGTCATTGCCTCACGGTCTGTGATTTATGGCATCATTCCGCCGAGCTACCAACATCAGGTAATAACCATTATCATCCGGCGTCACTTCAAAGGCATTTCTTTCTGCAGCATTTATTTACTGCATAATAATTTCATTTTTTCTACAACACAGTTAGACGAAAAATGTTTAAAGCTCAACAGACGCAAATAATGTAATTTATTTTTTAATTACTGCAATTATACTTTGTAATTTACTAATTATTGGTCAGTACTTAATATTATACTTGTCCGATTCCGTACAAATAATTCAGCTGATAATATAGCAATGGAAATTTAATATCTTGTTGATAGATTTGTTATAAGTTTTCTGGATTCTATTTTCAAGGAAGAGAACCAAGAAAAACCGAATGATAACGTTAGCTAAAACTATGGAATAAATTAATATACCTTTTGTAATGTGTTTAAATTGAGCGAGAAGTGCTCTGAAGGCTGCGAGGAATCGTGTGTGTGTGGCAGCGCTTACACTCTTTCCCATTCAGGAAATGCAAATGAACAATTGGGCAATTGAGAGAAACTTTCTTTCACAATAGCATAAAGGTTTTTTACGAACAATTGGCGATATTCCGTCCCTAGTTTTAAAAGGATTTGTTCCTCTTAAGTCGAAAGCAACGCGTAGCTAATTATAAACGGCTACTGAATACAGAACTAATACAAAACATATTTGAAGACTCTGGTCCACAACGGCAGCTAAGAATTTTACTATTGCCTGCAATTATACACATACCAGCCATTGGGCGCCAGTTGAAATTACAGCCCATTCGCTACTGGAAATGAGGAGGAGAATTCTGGAAACCTGTCGAGGTAACGTGAAGTGAGAGGTTATGAGTCAGAGTCATCACAAAATTCTGAGTCGCTGGAAAGAAATCACTAAATTGAGAACTGATTAAAGCTATTAGACCACCGGAGACGTAGATATTGTAGTAAACGTTTCCACTACTTTGTCCCTAGGTTTCATCCAGTCAGTCAAAAATTCAGATGTCATCAACGAGAATCGAATTAGCCGGCCGGCGCCTTCGAAGCAGATTGAAGAAAAACGCCGTCAGCTTCAGTCTTCGACGTTATCGTTAATTTTGATTTTACAGAGTTCACATTTACGGACCTATTTCCGTAGAAAGCTTTGCTTCTTTTTGTTCACCTTAGGTGACCTCATTTAATGAGTTTCATGATACTCTTAAATTTATTATTGCTCTACCGTTTCATCAGTACATAAATTTATCATATAAATTAATTTTGATTTTACGGATTTCATTTATTACTTTTTGTTTTTCTAGAATAAATGCCTACTTGGTTTTAAATTCATTTGTCATTTTTATTTGTTTCCCTTTCAGAAGTATAACTTTCCCAGTAGGTAAATATAAAAACTTTAATTAACAATAAAGTAAGTAAACGCCCCACTAATTATGAAAATTTCGCCAAATTGTGGAAAGTAATGTAAATAATTAATTACTAATTAAACCCCACCTCTTATAATTATAACATTTTAATAGAAAATTTTAAAATCCTTTACTGTAAAATTACATCTATCTAAACTATTTTCAAATACAAATTATTTTTAACCCCATTATGTATTTACTTCTCAAAATAATCTCCTTCTAATTTAATAACTCGCTGTTGAGAACTGATAGGCAGATTATTGAAGAAGAATATTGGTAAGCTGCTTAATATTAACTCCATAATAGTTCTACATTCAAATTAATGTGAATAACATGACATTAAACCCACTAGAAGGAGCCTTGTTGCAGCCTAGAGATGTTATTTTCTGAAAATTCCATCGATACGCATTAAAGAAGTAATCTCTTCGAAAGTTGGAGGACCATGCAAGACATCACTTAGTTTTTCTTACAAACTTCTTCAATTCAGTGACGAACATTGTTCTATGGCAAGAGATTATAGCGGCTATACGAATGTGATATTAATAACTGCGATCGCAATGCAACCACCATACCTCATACACAAGTTTAATACGATATGCCGCCCTCTACCCACATAAACGCAAATAAAAAAGTAATCAATTAGAAGCGAGTAAGAAATTATTTAATTAATGGAGCAGAGCCTATTCGTGAGTATATTAGAATGTAAATGTATAAATATTGTTTTAATGATACTTGAGGAGAAAAATTAATAATTATTTATATTTAAATATGAAAGACCACAGGAACTAAACTAAATATTAGTTATCAAGATACGGCTGATGATATCTGAAGAATAATTTATATATAATCCGTAACCTAAACTTAAATGTTTTGCTGGATTATTTCTATTTAGCTCCACCAAAAATATGTGGACACATGAAATACCTTGTTATCTGTCATGGTGTTATCAAATATACTTATATCTACGTGGGTGGTTCAAAAAGTAATGTCTCCTATTTTCTTTTATTTATGTGAAAGGGGTTGTCAACAGTAGCAACCTCCAAAGTCAACAGTTACAAGTACTGAACCCTTGAAAAACAGCTCCAAATTATTGAGCAGGTTTCTAGATACCGAAAGAAAGGAGCAATTAACCATAGTTATTATATAATTAAATTCTTAATTGGGCAGGATTAATAACAAGTACATTACAGTCTTGAGTTCTGTCATAATTCTTAATAATTTATTACAATTACTAAAATATTCACTGTAGACGACTTAGCACAAGGATTATCCAGAGCCGTACGGGATTTATAACCCGTATTAGTTATTACTTCATATTTATAAATCTCTGTTAATAGGCGTTGATTTTGTTTGATGTAATATACTCTTCGAAAACCCTGCAAGTAATAAATAGTAACGAAACTGTAGAAGTCCATTTCTCCCCCACGTCTATGAAATCAAACGTTAGGCAAAAATTATATCCGTTTTTAGAGCCAGTAACAATTTTGACACATGGTAGTACTCGGTTGCCGCACCATTATGTTTATTACCGTTTCTAGTAAGTATAAGTATAAAATCATATTCCATAAATCCTATAGAGAAGTACAAGCTTCAAGGATGTGGAACGAGTCAAAGATTTTACATAGGTTGCTTTATTAATATTAAAATATACTGGAACTATTCATTAATTTTTAACTTATAATAAGATTTTCTTAAGTTCTATACAGAAGCCATACAATTTGTACCTTATATATAAAATTGATAAATATTTTTACTTCCTATACTAAAAAATTAGTGTTCTCATAATGTTCTTTCATAATTATAAATATCTACCAACCGTGGTACGTGTCTATCGACCATAGCCGGAGATTATTAAACCAAACTTTTTGTTGCCACCGAGCTCACGCAGAATCGTTTCAAGCGACTAACATTTTTAATAGAATAAAATATATATATTCCCAGAACCTAATAAACAGATCTGTATTTATCGCAATACAATCAAATTTCATTCCGGAGAATTAGAAACGGCCCGTTTAAATGTGTACATTCTAACATGAGCGTTGTTCACGCTCATAAGTTGAACATTTACATTGTTTAAAGTATGTAACAATTTTAATTCAATTAATCTGTACTGATATACAAATTCTCATTTATGAATCTGAAAGAAGGCCCTTTCTAGCAACCGCAGTTATGATCTATCTTTTTTTTCATTATTTAACTATATCATTAATTGTTTTAAACAATAATGCAATAAGTATACGGGCCTATTGATGTGTGATGAATAAAGGTAAAATTTCTCTGAAGCAACTAGTGGAATTTTTAACTCGACATTTTATCTTATGTAACAGTTTCTCTTGTTTCCTCCCTTACATAGTTCTAATGCATTCGCTTATAATATATCTGTTACCTCACTCAAAAATAAAACTAAGAAGTGCTGTAGTTTTATTACGAGGAGCACACACATATATATTTCAGTGCACAACTTACTACATTGGGATTCAAGGGGATTATTTTAATTTTTCATTAAGCGTACGGCAAAAAAATTGCTTTTTATCTGAGTAGAAGTATTTATTTTCGTTTTGACAGAGTAAGTTCTCTAGTTTTGTCAACTTTAGCTAACAAATGTTTAGTTCGTTTCTCCAAACTATTCTTCTTCTCTAATTTTTAAACAAATACATCGTGTAGATTCTTGATAACTTGTGATCATTGGTCTGAAACTTAATTCGGACTAATTAAAAGTTAAACTTTATAACTTCGTTTCGTTACACACAAGTGTAACAAGTTTTGGTCTCATACTACGTAATTCTATGTTTCAGTAAAACGAGTAAATATGTTTGGACAAAACCATTGTATATTTGTAATTGTTTCAGTCAGGCTAATTATGCAATTATCAGTAATACATTAAAAACAATAATGTGTTAAAAAACATAAATGAAGTTATATGAGAATATATATACACATATAATCATTTAATATAATTTGGTGTATTTTGTCCTCCGTAGAGTATTGTTTGCTGATTTTACTTTTCCACGATGCATTATTTTATTTCATTTCACGAAATTTACCCTTTAGAAACTCTCGAAATGTTTAATAAATGCAATTACCAAGGGAATATATCATTATTTGATCTCGTGATATGAACGGAGCCAAAGCGCTACCCAAAGACCCACAACAGCCGAGATAAGCGCAGTAGCCCCAGGGGCCGCTGATCTCATTATTGGGACAATGGTCCGCTGTTAATTGGGGCTAATGCTGCACTCCACCGACAATGCAGCAATTAGCTTGCCAATCTAATCTGGAAACTGAAAGGAAGTCGCAGTGGCAGGTAGGAAAATCCAACTCAAACTCTCTTTTCACGTTCACAATACAAGATAGCCTCAAGATCGTTTTCATTTTCAAATATGTGTATTCATTAAAATGTCCTGAAATGAAAGTATTTGAATGATAACTCAAGTATCAACAGAAAATTTTAGTTTCTTTATTCTTATGTAAGATATAATTTCACATATGAAATATGATTTTAAATACGCATAAACCAGAGTCGTACCAAGAGGTTAATGTTCTCCCTGGAAAGAACTCAGTGGAGCTAAACAACATTTTTTCTCTTAGGAGCAAAAGCCTTGGCCAACCAAACCGACTGCCAGACTGTTATCTTCCATGGATATCCGGAATTTTTGGAGAAGCGTGTTGTCAGTAGTACGAATCTTGTCTCCTGTTTTCCTGACTGTGAGCCGCTGAAATATAATTCTAACAAATGGATCAATAATTTACAATACGTCTAAAAGGAATTTTAGTCCAACATGAAGAAAGCGCTTATCAAATAGACAATGAAGAAGAAAATAAAGAGTCAATTTTATCAATTGACTGAAGCAACAATGAATTCAGAACAATCGTGTGATATTTATTGTAACAATTATTTATACTTATTGGATACTTGATTACCGATTTGTAAATGTTAATCTAAAACCGACGCCAACCTCCTGTGGTGTAGTGGCTAGCCTCTAGTTGCTGCCTCACAACTCAGAGGCCTGGGGTTCGAATCCTGGCATGGGCTTGAATGTTTGTGTCGTCATTGTCGCGAGGACCGGGATTAAGCCTGCTGGGGAATTGATACACTGACCACGTATCACCCCAAATTCGGAATGTGTATTGCCAGATGACAGTCCGCAGCCGCCTTGGTAGGCCCAGGCCCTCAAGAGGGCTGTTGAGCCCTTGGAAGAAGAAGAATCTAAGACGGACGTTCATACATTTTTAGAAAACATTTGACTTGCATTAGTTCTACACCACGGTCTGCTGTATGTTAAACGACTCCAAGTGACGGTAAAAAATTTTGTAATATGACATTTTAAGTCACTGGTGTTATTTAATTAAAATCATAATTTACGCTCATCATAGTAAATAATCTGTGGTAAAAAAACTCCTTATAATGTAATACCTTATATTATTATTATTACTTAACTGCTATTGGGCATTTGCCCGGTGGCAGCTATATACAAAGAAAACACAAAATACAAATAAAACACAAATACAATTACAAAAAGTTTACACTAAGGAAGAGTTTTAAAGTGTAGTTTTTTTCTGAAAAAGAAAAGAAAGGTGCCACACAAATATCACTTCACTGCACTTCACTATTATCACTTAACTGATTCTATAAAAAACTACTACTCACTTAATTTTTCTTAGCCTATTCCTAAACTGATTTACGCTACCCAGAAAAGTCGTGAGTATTTCTGCAGGAGGCAAGGAATTCCAATCGCGTATTGACCTATTTACAAATGAAAATTTTCCTACGTCTGTACGTTGCCCTTTTTCTTTAATTTTGAAAGAGTGGTCATGTTTAGAAATATAATTCGACGCAGTAAGATGGTTTGTTATTTCATTCCAGGCTGGTAAGGAATTATGTATTATTATTATACCTTTTCAATGGAATAACAGTTTTTAATATCAAAATACTGCCTAATTTGAGGTTGTAATTCTTAAGAAGTTTAAAAGGGTTTAATGATTTTAAAAAGTATTTTATGTTCTATTAAAGTAATGAAAACGTTTATGAGTTAAATTTAAAATACAGAGAATCCGTATTTTTCTACCTTACTTTATAGCTCGCCGTTCGGGGACAGTTCATCCATGGTGGACGAGGCAGGACTTCCCTTACAATTATCATAATCTCTTCAGTGGCGTGACAACTGGTGTGTGGTCTTGTATAGTCTTCCAAAAGAACATCCGCAATTGCTTTTGTTGGGCGAACTCGCTGAAGATGTGCTTTAAATTTTTTAAGGGTGGACAGAATTTATTGTGCGTCCCTGCCCAGAAAGTCAACTAGAATGAATCACTCCACTTTTCAACAGCTTTCAGTGTTTGCCCTCGAGCTTCGCTACATCGACGAACCCGTCGCCAAACAGTGCTGACGTCCACTATTGCATCATCATACACATTTTTCAACCGTTAATAAATGCCAATTTTAGTTTCATCGGTCTAATACGTACGTTAATTTCAGAGATTTTTCAAGTGTTCGGTGCTGGCAACTGTTGACTTTGGGAGTTTTTACTGGTGGTTAAGCCTTTCACATAAATAAAATAAAATATCACCCACGTAGATATAAGTGTATTTGATAACTTCGTGAATTATTCATTCACAGATAACAAGATATTTAATATGTCCACATTATCATTTTTCTTGCCATAATGATATAATCTAAAAATAATTGGTACGCATAAAGAAAATAAACAGTTCTTTAACTTTATGTATTGAAATCAACTTAGGTAAAACAATTAATTTGGTTAATTCAATACTGATAACCTTGGCTGTTTGAAATTATGTACAATTTTAAAAAAAAACATTGCTATGATAAACGAAGAATTTATTCAACATATGAAAATCAGATCATTGGCTCATAATTGCAATGTATCATACTGGCATTAATAATTCTTGGGTCCCAATATCGGGATAATGACTTTATCGAACAGTAGAAATTGAGGAGTAGAAATAATAAACTTCTTTCAAATGTATAGCAGCTACCTCAACACGCTTCGCCATAACGCGTGCTTGCTTCATTTCTTTTTTTCCCCTTCGAGTTTGAATTGTTTGACAAATGCTTGACACCACAAAGCATTCATTTCTCTAATCGGTTATGTGCTAGAAATGTAATAAGCGAATTTCCATGTGTCGGGACTGACCAGGGCGTCAGTCTCTGATGGATAGGCGCAACTCCCAGTTCCATTTATTGCTGCCGACTGAAAGTGGCGGTTCCATTTATAGTGGCACCAATTAGGTACGGTAGCAGTTTCACAAATGTTCAACTAGCTAGGACATTCCTCAAGGAGGGCTCAGAATTCAGCTTCCAACTCTGTTGGTTAACTTTATCTTTTCTAGAGACAAATCTCCTATGAACAAGAAAATAAGCATTTGATTCCACACTGCTGACACAGAAAAGGTCAAATTCATGTCGTATAACGTTGATATTGTTAAAAGAAATCAATAAACTACAGTAGTAATGATTACATTTACTAGTAAATAACCTAAATGATACTACATATTATCTGACATTTCTGGTAGGTTCATCATGTAAACTTTGGCTTTGATGTCTTCTTACAAAAATTAAATTATTCATCGGTTTAAAAACAAAACGTACAATAAATTTGTTGAATTCGGTCATTTAATTTGTATTGGATGTTTGGAAATATATATGTATATATAACAACTGTATATATAAAATTATAAAGTTCACTTTTCTGTTATTAGCATTATTACATTCAATTTTAATTTTATGAAGCACAAGCAAGTAAGTAAAAATTTCCCAATTAAAAACCTTAATAAATCCATATAAATTCGTAATTGCATAGCTTCTCTATGTGACTTTATATCCTGTTCACCCTCGACTCTCGTCCTCCGCCGAAACTATTTTCTACGTCTCTCTCTCATCAAAGCATAAATTTGGCATTCTGTAAAACAAAAACCATTCTCAAGGGTTAAAATACTACTTCATTTTTAGGATTTTATGACTTATCGCCTACTTGCCGCTAATTCCGGTGTCTACGTGACATGAACTTACATCCCCTGAAAAAATCAAATAACGCTCGTAATGAAATATAATCTCTTCAATAACGGCTGATTGAACCTTTTCATCTATTTTCAGGATGATTGTGATCAAGAGTCAATGTATTCAATTTCCTCATGTCATAAACATAGAACTTCCGACCTCCTGTGGTGTAGTGGTTAGCATCGCTGCCTCGCAACACAGAGGTCCTGGGTTCGAATTCTGGCACGGGCTTGGACGTTGTGTTGTTTGAGTTACCCTCCTATGATTCCCTTATTTAGATATAAAGTTCCCCGAAATTGTATACAGTCGCTAATGACCTCAGATGTTGGTGCGACTTAAATCATACGAAAAAACAAACAAAGAAAGACACTGTACTCAGGTATTGTGGTTGACTCAGGACAGTTTATTTTTGTATTGTGATAATATACATATGTCAGAATTATTGCATTTACTTTGTATTATAGTCTTTATTTAGAAGGTTGTCTTGGTGACCACGTGGATTGGAATACCGGTTCTTGAATAATTAACCATTTGGATTCTGCAGGCCTCTCGTTCAGCATCAGGGCTGCTCCCGAAAAGAAAAAAGACTAACACAGGATCTATTGTAGACGGAAAGTCTGCTGCAGTAGATTTAAATAATGAGACGAATTATAACACTCGGTGATTGAGGAGTTAAGATATTTTTTATACGAATAATAAAATAAGAATGGAACAAATTGCCCTTCATGTATGAATGAACTAGTACGTGGAAGGTATAGCAGGAAAAGAGACAAGATATTGGGACTGGTTCTGTAGAGATTGAGAGGAAAAGATTCGTAGATGGTAAATAAAAGTTACCCAGAGTCGAAGGAGTCACCGTGTTCAACCGTTTTCAGAAGCCAGCGTCCAATATCGAATTATTTACGATCAGTAGAAGTGTGTTAATACAAAATAAAGCAAACGAATTAAGATTCGACTAGTATCCTCGATAGTCAGAGCTTGTTTGCAACAAAATTTAAATGCATCTAAAATCGTGCACGCTACTGAAACCTAATTTTCAGACGAAGTCGACTGGGCAATTTCAGCTTACATTTAACCATTACTATTTTGAAGATTTCCGTCTTTTGAAAGGTTGATTGTTGTCTTTTTCTTACTTTTTACTCTATCAATTTAATTTTGTTGAATAAAGTATTCTCGGGTTTCCACCCGGGTCAAACTGCAATCGAAGCGCGACGTTTCGACGGCCTTCTTTGATCGCTGTTTGACTCGGGTGGAAACCCGAAAATTCTTGATTCAAAAAATACACCGGGAAAACCTTCGTCCTTTGATAATTTTATTTTGTTTCCATCGAAGAGACCAAATACTACCGTGAGATTTCAATTTGCGTTATGCGAAAATGAAATAGTTTTCTTATTTAATATTTGTTTTTCAGTAAGACAGTATAACAGCGTTACTTTTATACAGTATTTTAATTGTAATGTAGTTTATTATACTGATTGTAATCAAGATTTTACTTAATTATAACTTGATTTGGATTGGGTGTCAGTGGAATAATTACAGTTTTGAATTTAACTGTAATAAATTAATAAATATAAGAAAACAATACAATCTACTAAATCAAATACTTAACATTGATTCAAGATTTACTTTCGCATGAGATAGAAATAAATGTAATCTTATCTCCTCAGAGGCACCCGTGTTTTACGTAAACGCAGATGCAGGCTGTTTACATAGTTTACCTACTTCTAGATGGGGCATCAATTGATGCCCGACTTCCTGAGCTGTTGCTGCATGGATCGAGGTATTTCAGCTTTGCCTAGCTGCAGCTGGGATCCGTCGCTTGCGTCTCTGGACGTTTACACCGTGTGCTTACAAAGAATTTTACAACTCAATGCAACAATGCTGTCCAAAGGAAAAAGGCAATGAGTAAAAATTTTCTTATTTTGAAAATATTTCGTGGATGAATGTCTTATAATTAATTTATAAAGATAAATTCATATTTCTTGGTACGGATAAAATCATTTTCAAAGAAATAAGGGGTTTATGTAAATGTCGAAGCTCAAATTTTACCCCTTGATTTTTTAAAAGCATTTTTTATGCTTACTGCCTTTATCCTTTGGAAGGAAGATCAGAGGTTTATAATTATTTCATTCCAAATTAAGTTTAAAAGAACAAATTAACTGTGCTTGTAGTAGAGTTGAAATCTGTTTTGACTAGATTTCTTAAAAAATAGTCAAACCGAGAATCGATTATTATAAAAAATAACTTTCTATAAAACGACTCAGTAAAAAGAGTTACGGCTCAGTGTTTGATTGGTAAAGTCGACAGCGAATTACTTAAGTCATGAGTCGAGTCTTAAGCAAACCGCCCCCTGAGTCGGCTCAGGGGTGGGTTACTTGAGCCGTTGGGTTGAATTGAATATAAGCCTTAAAATGAAGATTAGATCCTCAAAAATGGTAAAATTAGTCGCTATACCTGAACTTGTTTGTGCGATTTAAAATAAACTAAAAAAAATAAGGAAATGGGTTAATCGACGAATTTTTTTTAATTTACAAAAATTACTTGTTTGCAACCAAACTTTTGATTCAGAGACACACCCAAACAACCAGGCCCTTGCCAGGAATCGAACCCGGAACCTCTGTGGTATGAAACAGTGACGCTATCCACTAGACAGCAGAGATTAACCCATTTATATGCCGACTTAAATTTATTTCGTCACTTATTTAATAAACAATACAAATTGCGATTTTGGGTCTTATCGTCGTGAATTTCGTTCTTTTAGAATTTTGTGTTACTTTATTAATAACTATTTTGAAATAAAACGTTGTGAGGAACACTGGTCAGAGACTTATCTCACTAAATATTGGCCCCAACTTTTCGCAGGTGCTCCTTGGGCAAATAAACAAATGGTTCTCGCGTGACCGAGTGTAGAATGCAAACACTGGGATAAATCACTGGAAGCTGTCAACAACAGGTGGGCTAATCTCGCCAGCTGCCATCTCCGTATTTCCCCATGATTCAACTACGGAGCCATTAGCTCAGCCCTGCGGCGAGGGGCCGCTGTGCAAACTCATCCCAACGCGGTGCACTCAGGAATTGAGCCCCAAACCTAAACAAATATATATACATATTCCGGTATACAAGAAAGTATTAAACATCATATGATAAGAGAAAGAGGTTAATTAGTAATTCAACCTACGGTCTTCGGGTCAAATCTGGAACTACAATGTTGATTTTTAGAAAAATAAACTAATTATGTTAGTGATGACAGCGATAGTGGAATTCTATGATATACTGTGAGTTAAATACATTCTTATACTTTCATTAGGATATTATTTTACTACAGTAATATATTAGAATCAACTTACTTAGCCCATTTAATAATGTATGTAGGGACTGATTAATTATTATTGAACATTTAAATTAAATTCCTCATTAATTGTTGTTTATTATATTTTTTTCACCAACAATACAGTCATTAGCGACTCGTCCAATGCTAAATTTTCTGTCAAGTATACACTTCTGACTTTAAATTACCATATACACTAATTGTTTCCTTCTTGGATTTTATTATTTTAATATATTTATTAATCTATTTAATTTTGTGGTTGGGGAGCTTTAAGAAAATTGAAATGAATTCACGATAACAAAAAAGATTTATAATAGTTAATAATATCTATAGTTAATTATAAGTTTAAATCAGACTTTAGTCAAACTTAAAATAGATTTCTTTAAACAACATTAAAAGAACAAATAAAGAGAAGAAATATAGCTTAAATGACGGTGAAATTCTTGTGGGGTTTTGGCTGAAAATTGTAGTACATGTTGTTGTTGTTGTGGTATTCAGTCGTAAGACAGGTTTGATGCAACCCTCCATGCTAACCTATCTTGCGCAAGCCTTTTCATTCCTTATAACTAGCTCACCCAACATCCTCATAATATTCTTAGCGTATTCCATCCTTTGCTCCATAGTCTGTTCTTACCCCACACACTTCCCTCTAATGCTAATTTTACAAGACCCTTCTGTCTTAAAACGTGGCCTATTAATCTATCCCTACTAATTAATACAACCATGGGGCCTCTCACCATAAAATGATACTGCATGCTTCTCACGTTACTAGTAATACTAAATCCAGTATTACTACTACTGTAATAATTGGTTTAACAAATTGCTGCTGCTATTGTTTAATTAATACGTTCAGTTTAAACTGTAATTATTACAAATAAACTTGGACGTGAATTTTATTCTGCTTATATGAATTGCTATTAACTATTTATAAGAGATTTGCACACTTTAATTTAGATTACTTGCAAAAAGTAGCTAAATCATAATTTAAAATATTCATAAATGTAAATTTGTTTGGTCCTGGGAGAAATTTCCATTAAATTGAAATCAATAAAACATTCCTGCTGGCAATGACCTGTTCTGTATTTTTTTTATATGAACTTCCAGGCTTAAATTCAGTTTGGCTATCTGCGCTATCTTGGAAACCTGTCTTTAGAAGCCAACATCTATTTTTGTTCTCGCGCACCAAAAAAATTGGTATTCCCTACTTAAATAACTTATCACAGTATAAATCACTTAATAATCACTGTAACTTTCAATTAAATTCAATTTTAATGCGTACTTTTTTAACATATTAAATTAAGTGAACAACGAAGAAAAACACAAGAAATATTTTAATGGGTACGATTTAATGTGAAGATTAAAAATAAGATACTTCAAAATTATAATATTTCTATGTACTGGAAAGTTTTCTTTTTAAGAAGGTATAATAGGATCTCAGAAACCTACTTAATTTGAAATATTATGAGAAACCATTTATGATTCTCTGGGAAATTTGAGCTGTTTTATACACTGTAATAAGCATATATGAGAACACAGTTTCCTATATCATTTTACACTGGCAATTTTAATACAATAACATTTATAATGGTCTTTATTTTTACAACACAGTTTCTGACTAAAATTTACAATAAATAAAAAGACGGCCAATAAGTCAACATATAAATTTATCACTATTTAATCACGAGCGACGTTTCGTCTCAATTTTAAGACTTCCTTAAGCGTAAAAATTAGCAATACATCATATTTACTCCTTGACTCCCTCAGCCGAAAACATTATTGAATTCACATGTGAATAATTTAGTGTCGCGCATGGACCATCTCATTATTAAGTACTTTGCCTAACAGAAGGTCCAAGTGCGATAAATTATATACTGAGAACCTTTTCCGTTCAAGATAAATTACTGTCAATGCATATTCAGTTTCCTTCCAGCAGTTGACGAAGTAAGCGATAGGCCCTATAGTAGTACTCTACTGTGCGATCGTGGAAGCGGGAACTCTGCAATGTGTCCCGTAATTATGATGAAAATAAATTATACACACGCAAACATCAATGTCATGGCCGGGATTCAAAACCCGTGACATCAATGATGCGAGACAATAACGTAAATATGATTAAAAATCATTAATTTTGTAAATTATTATTGTTTCCGGAAGTAATTAAATAGATTTAATGACCGACTGGGGTTTCAAGGCCGATACTTTAGAAATTAGCCCTTAGTCATACTCCTTATTACGATGATTTTTAGCTGTCCTGTTTTCTTATTAAAGGACCAATGAAAACTTGTACTTGTAAAATACAAATTATTCTCATTTTAAAACCGTTAGTTAACAATTACATGCACGTCTCTGTTAAAAGAAAGCTGAGCGGATGCCGGAGAGTTAGATGACGGACCGAGTGCAAAATCTTGAGGGACAGGCATAGAATAAATTTTAAGATCAACGTTTTATTCGGAATCGAGCAATACCTGCGATCTTCAATATTTTTTTGAGTCAAACTTACTTCAAAAAATGTCAGCACTAAATATTTTGTATCTTAAACGTGCTACGTAGTAATTAATTTAAATTGCTTTTACAAAATGCATTTTAATTTACTTACGGGTAATATAAATTTGGACTTTAGGAAATCGTTGCTAAAAATGTTCGTATGGAGCGAAACATGACGATAGAAGTTGGGGAAAGGACAAAAATGGAAGCGTTTGAAATGTGGTTATAGGCGAATGCTGAAAATTAGATTGGTGGACAGAATTATAAACGAGGAATTTCTTAACAGAATAGTGGAAAAGCGAAAAATATGGAGGATGTTAACTAAGAGAAGGGATAGATTAATAGGCCACGTTTCAAGACACGAGGGTCTTGTCAAATTAGCATTAGAGGGAAGTGTGTGGGGTAAGAATAGATGAGGGAGGCAAAGGATGGAATTAAATAAGTAGTTTAGAGGGGATATGGGTTGTGCTAGTCATAAGGAAATGAAAAAGCTTGCGCAAGATAGATTATTATGGAGGAATGCATCAAACCAGTAATGGGTCTGAATACAACAAAAATAAAAAATACATTTAGTGCGGTAGAAACTGAGTTCCATGTATGGAATTCCATTACATTTCATTTATTCTCTCTCTCAAATTCCATTTCTCCAATCATATATTGTGACGTAAAGATGTTTTTATTCCGCCAGTTGTATTATTTTTGGAGAAGTAAAACTACGTTTAAAAATTAATTTAACAAGGAATAACGGCAGGCGCTTCAGCCCAGAGTGACTGCATGGCTCACCTGATCATGTCGGGAATGCCTCGCACTCTCTCTGGGTATATTTTATCTAAGTTCTCATATGCCGAGACACCTTCACCTATTTTAGGAGGTATATGTACTGGGGTCAAAGACCTTGGGCATATGGCAAGAATTGTCCGCTAATCCCATTGGATCAGTCGGTCAACTGCCTCCTGAAACTGGTAGAGACACGGAGAAGGGGATGCTGCGACCCCACAGCAAACTCATTTCCCGTCATTCGGAAGGGCGTGAGAACAGTACCCAATGCCCGACCTACCTGATGCAGGTTTTCCAGGTGAAACACGGGGTAGGATCCTTAAACCATAGCCCGGGGACCCTAGTTAATCCTTGGCTACCTTGCTCTACCTTCCGCATCCCCCCTTTTTCAATTCCCTTCCTATGCTATTAGAGGGGAGTTGCCCTTTTCAAGATCACCCTCATGTAGCCTGTTACCCAAAAAAAAATTTAACAAGCGTGAGAATTAAATGATTTGTCTCTGCCCTTAAACACATATAAATCACGTCTATGCTGTTTCGAACCCATGATCACGTATGAATGGTTGCTGAGGTTCTTTTCCGGATATATAAACCCTGAATTTCCTTAGTTAAATGTGAATGGTTGTTGCAATAATTGCTTTTTCTACTTCGCAAACGTAGGATTTACGAGACTTCTGCTGCTTGAATCAGATAACGTGTGTCCGAGGAGGAAATAAAACTGTGCCACACAATTTCACAACTCCTTCTCCGTTCTTTCCTTCCCTCGGTCCGTTGGACCATGCACGTTAATCACTATAATTACTATAAAACACTTTGCTACGCAGTCAAGTGATTTAAAAAAAATTGTCACTCTTGAGATAAAACATATTTAATTGATAATAACAAGGGAAACACTAAATATTTGGATGTTATTAATATTTGGTTTTTGTAGAGAAAGATATTATTACAATTCCTCATAAAAACTTAGTTTTTAATTCACTTGATGATTTTTCAATAAAGTTAATTTTTTTAATTTAAAATTAATTGTTTTGTTTTTGATCTCAATAAATTTTATATATTATTAACAGTATCTCTTTTAGAATCAATTGGCTATTCATTCTCATATCTCGCGATACCCCTATACGTTGTATTTGTATAATAATTTTACCATCTTAGCCGATGGAGTGTCAGGTAATACGATGGTACCAGTGTGGTAAGCGGGAGGTGGAATGTTACAATAAATAAATAAATGTGTACAGGGTGTCTCATTTGAAACAGCACGGCCAAATTCCTCTGAAGGGAGGCAGTTAACGAAACAAAGTATGGTTTCGAGGGGGACATTCAATGCACACATTATTTTAAGAGTTCATTCTTCCAAGCTACAAGCACGAAGTATTTTTTTAAAAAATAGTAACCTCATTTTTCACCCTCTTGAAACATTTTCGTCTAGATGAGCTTATTTAACATATCCCATCATTCATGCCATTACCTCATACCATTAATTATTTTGCTCGAAAAATGTCACAAAAATTAAGGATGACGTCGGCTATTAGGGTATCGGCCTCGATATGTTCGAGCAGCTGCTTGGTGCAATCTTCTACACTAAAACGAGTAAAATATCGTCAATTTCACTGGTTGAAAACATCGTGACGTGATACTAACTCAATCCTAGTTGAATTTGCAATGATTAAAATAAAAGAGTCCTCAAAGCAGTCGGAAAAAAATTATGTTTATTTATATTTCATAATTCCGATTGGCGAACAGACTCAAAAAATGTCATTTCTGCATAACTACCACAGCCCAAACCCTCCTTTATCTTCTTAGCGTATTCCACCATTGGCTTCCCTCTTCTGTTCTTACCCCACACACTTCCGTCTAATGCTTATTTTACAAGACCCTCATATCTCATAACGTGGCCTGTTAATATATTCCTTCTCTTAGTCAATGTCCTCCATATTGTTCGCTACTTACATGTGATAAGCACATTCCCTGACATAGCATAAAATCTTAACCAAGTGTATGTATCTCGACTTTCCAGTTTAGATAATATAATAAATTCAGAAGCTTTATACAGGAAGTATCAGTTTTTAGCTCCTAAATCTGCTATTAAACAAGTGTTACATGGTGATGGATAAATAAATTCCACTGAAGTTAGAGAATAGTAGCAATACAAGTAACACAATGTAAATGCCAATATGTAGTAAAATGTTTATGTTTGGGTTGGGATCCGTTCCGCGGATTACATCGTCGGCGATAAATCACGTTCGAAGGCGAAACCAGTCCACGTCCGTCAGCGCTATAATTGCGCTGCGAAGTAATTGTGTCGAGTGCTCCAAGGTTGCTACGATGCTGACTCTGATTAATATTAAACAGCCAGACCACTACCGTCGCAGCCAAGGAGCGGCTCCGCATCTGATAAAGCGGCCTCTCCCTACCAATTTATTAAAAATAAATAATTGACAAACAAGCAACAAACGTCTAATTTGGCGCGTCTTTATCTCTTAAAAATATCAAAACAGTATTAAGTGGGGACATTGAATGAAAAAAAGCGAAAAGGTGCCGTCGGGTAGACGGCCTCCCAAATCCACCGTGAGTGATGCTTTATATTCGATTGCTCTCACGCATTGTGGCGTGAATAATTGTGGTGCGATGATAATTTCAAGAAGTCATCAATAACACCAAGTGGACACTAAGTACTGCTTAATCTCGAACGGTCTAAGGAAGGAGTCAAAAAACCGGTTGGCTGGGAATTGACTGACGATCTGGAATAAATTGTCCATCCATCGTTTTCTCACACGATAAAAAAACTTGCAGCTTCTGCAAATATCAATTTCCGCGATTTCATATGATTGAGATACAAATGAGAAAGTCAACAACTCTTAAAAATGTAAGTAGACGAACTAAGTATATAACTTTATGATGAAACACTTGGAACTCGTTCAGCATTATCTTCTTGCGATCACTGAAGGAGCGGCTTATAGAATGCAAGTTTTTCTTTTTCCTCAGGAAAAATGATGCAATGGTGAAATAGGGTACTTATCCTTTTCTATTTCCCCTTACCTTGAAAATTTATATTCTCAAGATCCGCACTGTTGTACGCAAATTACTTTCGTGGATTACGTAGTACTGTATTTTGTTGCTACGTAAGTGGTCGGTGTAGCATAAGAATATTACAAAAGAGAGCCTTTGTAAATATAACCACATCATATCTACTGCAATGAAATAGCTATATCTAAGCCTATTGTCCGACCTCTTTTAGTACGCCTTACGGTTAGTTTTATTATACAGGTGCTGAGTATTATTCATAATAGTTCCATATCTGTAATAGAATGTGCATTTCTGTCAATAGCTTCTACCTTTCGTGGATTACGCAGAGTTGTATTTCGCTGCTCCGTAACCGGCAAGTTGTTTTATTAACTCATTAACAATAGAAATTTGTGAAGTAAGAGTTGTAAAGAGGGAAGTCATATTTAGGTAAGGGAATAATAAATGACAGAAGTATATTGTTTTTTCGTTTAGCAAGTAATGTTAAAGAGATTAGAGTATGACAATATTTACAGACATAAACCTAATTAATTTAGCCCTATGACACGCTCCTTTCAGGCTCCTTGTGCTGAATCGTGCTTAAATTGCTGTATTTAAAAAACAAGTCATGTCATTTCCATTGAGTAATTGTGAAATATCACTAACGTTTAATGAAACAGAGTCGCTATTTTTTTTCTTGTTTTACAGCATTTAAAAACTATTATCTTGGTAGCAGATGTACCGAAACCATGGACTGCCCCTCTTATTTTTTATCGTAAATGAAATATAATTCTGATATTCTATAAGGCTTCCTAAATGGCTAATTTACACTTAAACGACTCAATTTTACTCCAGAAGTCCATTAGTCTTCCCTGCCACGACGAAAACAAGATTTTCAAGTAGAGCGCTTAATTAATTTCCTGCCTTGATCCCTGCGGGACCGATCGTGTCGTCTGGATTTTATTCATTTAAGTTTAATTGCTTAGACAACACAAAACTTTTTTCTTCAAAACATTTAAGCAACATGCTAACTGTCATTTAGATCTGAAATAATACCTTTTTAAAACAAAACACATCTGCTTACCGACTCTTGTTTGTCACTCCTATTAAAATTCACGTCAGCCCACGAATATTAATTGATCTGAAAATTATTATTAAGATTCTATAAAACTAAATTTTCGTAATATTCTTCAATATTTAGAAACTAATAGTTTTATACCTTATCACGAGTTAATAACACTCTTTCTAGTTTCAAACATTTAGAAAAAAACATAAATTGATCAGAATGTCATATTTTAAATTCCTGTGGGACTATGTTTAGCGCAGTAGGACCCCTCCTTAATTTTATTCATTTTTTTAGATGTTAAATGATCTAAAGTCAACAACTCGGAGGCAGGCAGGCAAGAGGTGGGATTTCCCTGGCGCCGTGGTGTCGGGTGGACAAATATGACTGCCTGCACCTACAAAAGATTGGGTTTATTTTTCACTCTTCAAAATTTCTTAGCTCAAAAATTCCAGCGCTGGACGAAGGACGAATAAAGATTGGTAAACACTCGTCACGTGTGGTGGTGCTTGGAGAAGGGGAAATAACTGTTTATCTGGGTGGTAGAAACACGAAAAAAGAGCAGTGTGGATAAAAACGTTGACAGGGTGAGGAAGCAGAATGCTGCTCGGAAGTGGAAGGGAACAAGGTGCCGAGGAAGTTTGAGAGAAGATAGAAATGAACAATTAATAAGTCAGTGTTGATCGAGAGTTGAAAGGGAGGTGAGCACTGTTGCTCTTGAGTTAGAAGGATGAGCGAGCAAGGAAGACCAGAACTTCGTAAGTTGTAAGTTGAAAGGAAGTGGTAGTAACTGTGTGTTGGAGTGAAAAAGGATGAAAATTGGATTTTTCTCAATCACCGGGTAGTTCCATGTCCAGAGCCTTTTTCTGGCGACCGACGGAAAATCAACAATCAGACAAAGGAGACCAGAGAGTGAGGGAGGTAAACTCTGCTACGTTGAACTTCCGGAATTACTGAGAAGTTGAAACAGGTCGTCACTAACCTGATAATTAACCCAATAATTAACCCTCAAAAACCCTTTGAAATTTAAACAATCGTCCCCTTATTTAAAATGTATAATTTTAATAGTGTGTAGGGCACACATAGAAATTATTATTCTTATGCAAATAAAATTATTATTAGTTTTCGAAAAGCACAAATTCTTTGTAAAATAATTCTAACTAATAAAACCCCAAATATTAACTTACAGTTAATATCTACTACGTACGGAAAAATAGGCTTCGAAAATACGTTCAACAGTGCCAAAAAGTAGTTTTGAAGGACATCAGTGCTTGTTGTTTCTCATTTTCATTGTGTAAATTTCTATAGTGCACCTACAAGCCAAAGTTATAGTTTAATTGAACTTTTTCTAAAATTAAATCCTGGAATTACGTCCCAACTGTAAAATGGGCTTAGTATATTGTTCGTTAAATTTTCTCTTCCCAAAACTTTGGTTTATTGTCATTTTGTGCTCTATACGTTTCTAATAGTTTCTTCTTTCAATGTAATTCGCGACTAAACGTTATGGCCTATTATGTGAAAGAATGCAACATCTATTTTAATTACACTTCTCGGCAGCTCTATGTCGAAAGATACGTTTCTGAGACTCGACATGAGCGCAGCGCGTGGTCGAAAACGATATTTCGTCATATTTCTTTTTACCATAAATTCACATTGAGTTTGAAAAGAAAGACCGACACATACGATCAATGACCGTGACCACCCAAAGCTGAAGCCCTCCAAAATTGGCGAAGGTTGTGAGGTTTGTAGGGCGTTGTCCGTCGTGACGATCTGGAGCCGAGGATTACAGATTCGCCTCACGGGGCGTCGCTCAATCAATTAGCCAAAGCTCGAATTAAGGAGGGACCGTGTGGTCGTCCACGCACAATTTATTGACGTCCGCATTGCCACTCCATTTCTAAGCTAGAAATCGGGGTGAGAGTAAGCTATGATTATTACCTGAATCAACGAATACGAACGGCATGTAAATAAATTCCTGGTTGATATTTATTTAACGTATTTTACTCTAGCCTTGTATTACGAAGTGAATTTTCCTCACCTCAGAAAAATAAATTAAATATATAATAATTCATTTACAAATCTACTGATAAGCTTTCCTGTACGACCAACAAATACAGAGAGCAATTGAAACCTTCAAATAAATGTCTTGCTCTATTTACACTTATTGCTGCATAAGACAAAGTAAAATTCAATAAAAGCGCGTATAAAAGAACTCATATCGATTATAAAACTCTCCTTTGATGAACTATCTATCGACCTCTAACACAGTCAGGTCGAAACCACTTATGATTCCAGAATTATTTCCGTTTAATATTTATACCAAAATAAACATCACTGCACTCACGTCACATTTATTTTTCCTTCTTTCAAATTTTGAATAAGGTTACTTTTAGGACCAAGCTATGCAATTTTTTGTGCACTGAGGTCAAACATGAGACAGTCGGTTCTCATTACAGAGGTGACAGCAGTAATATCATAACTCAATAGGCGGGCAGTTTAAAGTCTTCAAATCGCAGCACAAATTGGTGCTGTTTTAAACACATTAACTATAAATATTTTTAAAATGATGAATTCTCTCTAAATTTGTAGCACGTGTGCTCTTTTGCACCAGTCACCACTGAAAATATTTTTTGATTCTTTACTTTTAAAATAATTTTTAGGAGTTTATTTTATGTTGCTTACATATGCAACGACGTATTCAATTCGAACTATGTTAATGCTTGTACTTTTAAAAATACACGTGAACCTTTAAACAGGATGCAATTTGTGAATTATATAACATAATATAATGCCTTAAAGCTGACGCAACTTGACGTTTTACATACTGCGGCCCTCGCGATTGAATACAGGATTTGACGTACGCCTCGACTTTTCCATGAAGCACCAAGCTGAGGCACTACCCTGACTGATGGCTGATGTACGATTCCAAACGGACCGTGACATTGTGGTCAGGTCGTAGGCTCACAGACCGCCGCGACATTTACCACGAACCAAGCCATAAAGTTTAAATGATTCCCTTTCAGTGAAATGAAGCGTGTTATTCAGTCAGGAAAACTGGCATTCGGAATGCAAGAAAGTGGGATGACGACTCCCAGACTACGCGGGCGAGTCGTGTTCTGGTCCGCTGACCGTCGATACGGATCGCCAGCCATTTATTTCGGATGAGCTGGACGTCGGCGATGTGAAGAGTTTTATAGCAGTGTAGCACATCTGATCAACACTAGTCTTTCCTTTTCTGTTTGTAAATTGTTAGAAACCGCTTGTCAAAGATTGTCGATTTCCATCTCTGTCAAGGACAATTTATTCTATCATAGCTTTTAGGTTGATACATCTTCCCTTCTGCATTTTCATTAAAGAACCGTAGCAGACAACTTAGTTGATGAAACAAAGGACGATACGATAGCATCA
Source organism: Eucriotettix oculatus (assembly GCA_034510155.1). Taxonomy (NCBI): domain Eukaryota; kingdom Metazoa; phylum Arthropoda; class Insecta; order Orthoptera; family Tetrigidae; genus Eucriotettix; species Eucriotettix oculatus. Next base: position 63,095,029 of record CM067377.1, read on the forward strand.
CAAAAACAGTACTTTCAGAACTTTAACTCTTAATTACTAACGTACTGCTGTGAAGTGGTCAGCCTCATTGCATTAAACCATAGATATCCCAGGTTGGAATGAAAATTTGTATGTATTGTGTCTCCATCTCATTATCAGCATAACCACCAAACACGATGTAGTAACGCAAAGGGTTCATCGTTTCATTCACCAAACTAGAGGAAACCGACGTGTACAAAACTTTCCCTTAGTAAATGAAAAAGGTTTTCCTCAGACAATAATTTAGCCAAAAAATAATTATATTTTATACATGCTAGCGTTACAGAGTATTGTGAAGCAGTTAATCGTATACTTTCAACTTGTAGCAGGCGGCAAATGTATTGAAATTTATTTTTAATATCACAAAGCAAATCATATGAAGTAATTAAGAACTTCCAGTTTGCTTGGTTGTTATATCAACTCTAAGAGCCAAATTTACGTTATTCGTATTTTTTGTTTAATTTGGTAGTTTTTTCTTCGTTCATCAACAAATTTTTGTTTACGAAACAACATTACCGGTAATAGAATTTTAAAGCTGAATTAATAGTAATTACTAAAGATGTAACATGAATGTCAAAGACAGATCCTACTAAAAAAAAGTACAATATTATGTGGCATGTTCTTTTCTTCTTCTTTTTTGTTTGACAGGCTACATGAGGGTGATCCTGAAACGAACGACTCCCCTTTAATAGCAGAGGAACAGAATTGAAACGCGGGGACGTTTAAGGTAGAGCAAGGCAGCCAGGGCTGTACTTTAAGGATCCTACCCGGTTTCACCTACAAGAGATGGAGGGAAAACCTGCATCAGATAGGTCGGGCTATTGGATACTATTCTCACGCCCTTCCGAATGACGGGAAACGAGTTTGCTGTAGGGTCGCAGCATTCCCTTCTCCGTGACTGCATAGGTTTTAGGAGGCAGTTGGCCGACTGATCCAGTGAGAGTGCATAAACGTAGCAAAATAGATGAAAGTGTCTCGGCATGTGAGAGCTTTGAGGAAAATCAGATAGAGTACGAAGCATTCCCAACGTAGTCAGGTGAACCCCGCAGTCAATCGGGGGAGAGATAGTTGCGAGGGAAAATTACCAGCCCAGCCGAATATGTTTTTTAATACGCATATAATTCACGCTTTTTTTTGGGTTAACAGGCTACATGAGGGTGATTCTGAAACAGTCAACTCACATTTAATAGCATAGGAAGGGAATTGAAAAGGGGGGATGGGGAAGGTAGAGCAAGGTAGCCAAGGGTTAACTATTAACTAGGGCCCTGGGCTATGGTTTAAGGATCCTACCCGGTGTTTCACCTAAAGAGATGCAGGGAAAATCCTAGAAAACCTGCATCAGGTAGGTCGGGCATAGGGTACTATTCTCACGCCCTTCCGAATGACGGGAGACGAGTTTGCTGTGGGGACGCAGCATTCCCTTCTCCGTGTCTCCGCCAGTTTAAGGAGGCAGTTGGCCGACTGATCCAATGGGATCAGCGGACAGCTCTTGCCATATGCCCAAGGTCTTTGACCCCGGTACATATACCTCCTAAAATAGGTGAAGGTGTCTCGGCATATGAGAACTTTGATAAAAAGTACCCAGAGAGAGTGCGAGGCATTCCCGACATGATCAGGTGAGCCCCACAGTCACTCTGGGCTGAAGCGCCTGCGAGAAAACTTCCACAGCGCCCTATCGATGTGGGGTCGCAGCATGAATTATCATATCTATATCTTTGTGACAAAGCAATCTGCCTGCGAATAAGAAAACATCTTCGGTTTCGCGTGTACAAATTATGCGTAGAGATATTTTTCGTCCGACGGGTAACATATTTTATTGAGTAATTGCTGAATTTAAAGAGCAAATGCAGATTTATACTGATCATTATAGTAATCAGTCATAAGACTTGTCTGATGCAAACCTCCATGCTAACATATTCTACGCAAGACTTTTCATTTCTACATAGCTACCACATCCAACATCCTCCCTAATCTGCTTGGCCTCATATTCTGTTCTTACCGTAATTTTACAAGACCATCATGTCTCAAGACGCGGCTTATTAATCTATGTCTGCCCTTGCTCAAAGTCTTCCATATTCTTCCCTTATTCGGCTTTTCATCATTCTTCTATAGCACCACATTTCAAGAGCTCCTATTATTTTCCTTTCTCCATCTCCTAGCATCAACCTTTCGCAGCCATTGAACGCCACGCTCTATGGAATCAATTTTTTAAAACAAAAAGATATGATAGTTTATATTACGTATTATAAACTAGAGGGATGATTAACTATTTTGTGGTTATTATTATAATGAGTTAATATTGAAATGAATATAAGTGGAATATTGATATATTAATAATAAGATTTTTAAATAAAAATGAGAAAACAATTTACAAGGAAACATATTTACATTAATAATTACTATTTTGATATTTAGTTTTCTATGCCGGCACTTCTTTCGTCAATTACTACTACATATATATTTATAAACATGATACGTATTAATTCCTTAAACTTTAACAATTCAATCTCTCACCTCAGTTCACAATTTGTGAAGAGCAAAATATTTTACACAAATCTACTCAGACCTGGCAGCACAGAAAATCAGCGAAGAGTCACAGGGGTAATTGCCGTGTCGGCTTAGTGCAGGTTCCAGCTCCTTCCCCCTAATTGGGTCGTCCTCTCTCCAGATCACAGCTGCCAACCTCCTATTCTTCCTGTCTCAGGTAAAATCGATCTATTCTAATCTTATCTCACCACTCTCTCAATATCTCCCCCAGCCTTTTTAAAATCTCCTCCCCACTTCTTTAGTTTTTATCACCAAAGTGGCAGGGATGGAATTCCTCCAATAACATTTTTGGTCTAATTGGGGAAATATACCACCCAATGCCGCCAGCAAAAATTGGGAAACTCCCAAGGCGCGACGCGACGCAGATTCTTGGTTTTCTTGCCTCTGGCTCAAATGCTGTCTCCCGTTCTTTTGATTTAGCACCGCCAAAAGTCCAAGCAAATGCGTTTGACCGTTACAATATGTTTTGAAGAACATTGACGATCAATAACTGACGTGATTTCTTGTTAAAAAACGTTTTATTTATGCAAGTCCCAAATGGAAATAAAGAAACTAATGAATTGTAAGTAATAATTACGATGTAAAATAAGAATTAATGATCCGTATGTCAGACAACACAATAAAATATAAACAGAATAAAGCTTTAGAAATAATTGGACTCTTCGATTATGTGGTGTTGCCATTGTCAATATTTAGATATGTTCTTCAAAATTTTATTGTGTTTTAATTTATATGGGTCGTTACTTCTTCTGATATTTAAGTTTTATACGTAAGTTAATTGTTTTTATAAATAATTACAACGTTTCGTCGATTCCCATTTTAGTCTTCGAAGTGAAGGTGCGAGTTGAAGAATTTCCTGATTTATCAGCCCTCCCAATTGTAAATCATAGAACAGGTATAAAAATAATTCTCCTTCTTCTTTTTGTTTGACTTTACAGTTCATTCAGGGGCTTGGCCTACCGGGTCGACTGCGGACTGTCATGATAACCACGAGACCACAGGAGGACGGCAAATTAGCCAAGAAATTCTAATTAAATAAATAAATTGATATGTCCCTGCTAAATTTGACAAAAAGGTTCGGAATAAAACTACCATCATGAATTATACCTATAATGTTTATGATTATACTTTTTTAAATGGAATTAGTGTACGGATATAAATAAATTATCGTTACGGATTCTCAATGAAGCAGAGTTATTGATTACATGCTACATGCCAACAGTAGGCAAATCGTTATTTCTCAGGTACCAAATCCTAATTGGCCGATATTTAAGGCTGTTAATTTGTGCCTTTTTACAAGTCATAAATATATGTTCTATGAACAAAATGTTAAAGTTTACCACAAAAAATGTAGAATACAGAATACAATATTCAAGATCTATAAACACATAGAAGTCGGGGTGGAAAGGAATAGCCTATTTTTTTACTGGATAGTGCTGAAGTTTACATGGTCAAGTAAGAAATCCCGGCAGACCACTTGACCAAGTTCTGACTGCGCTTTGTGAATGAACTATTGCTTTCGCAACTTACATCTGTGAATTTATAATTTTTGGACCATTTCAAAAGAAGATAAGCTACCTCACCGTTCGCTTTTTTGGGGTTCACAGACTACATGAGGCAGAACGGAAAATTTGTCTCTTTTCAAAAATTCACCAAAAATCTAAATTCATTGTTTGAAGTTATATTGATATTAGATTACCTAAATAATAGAATAAATTAATCTTTTATCCCTTTATGAATCGATTTTTCTTATTCCAAAATTTTACAAAAATAAGTTAAACAAGAAGTGTCTCGTTCCGCCATGACTTCCCCTATTTAGGAATAGATCATTTAATATGACTCTCCGGACATCCTCTATTGCTGACGCAGATTTATTTAAATATTCGAAAATTTAATTTCCACTCTTCTTACTCACTAGCATTTTTTGTCCACTAAAACGTCTCAATTTAAACGGAATAACATTCTTTTCTGTGACTACTTGAAAAACTGTGAATTGAAAAGTTTATATTTTTACTTGACATAACTTTCTGTTATATTTTTAATTGTAAGATATGTGTTATCGTAAATTACTTCGTAGTTGGTTATATTATTGTTAGGCAGAAACACTCCACTATTAAACTTATCTAAGCCGTAATATTTCAACAAATTTAAATATCAATTATTTTTAGGTTACTTGTATACTGTGAATGATCAGTAACTGAAATTAAAATCAAATTATTATACAATATAATAAAATCTGTGTTTGATAATTATGTAAGCATATTCATGAAATAATTTTGTTCCGATTCAGATAAATATTCTAGACTTACTGAAAACTACGTATCAGATATTGGTTTTCTATTCAGAACCAAATATAATAAATTTTAAAAAGAGAGGGATGTTACATATAGAAGGAACTGGTTGCCATAGTCGGACAACGTAACGATCTGAAGTATCATTGTTTATTGTTCCCTATAAAATTAAACTTTAATGCTTGGTGCAAAAGAAACAAGACCAGCAGGTTTATGGAATATTTAAAAACGAACAGTTTCCAAGTGAGATAATTTCACTTTGATGTTCCAACATCCTGTAAAATGATCTCATTGCACTAGTAGAAACATAATAATTCAGATAGTATCGGTATCATTATGCCATGTGAAGTAGAAATTGCAGTTCATCACGTCGATGGTATGAACTAATAGCTAGAATTCTTTCAGTCAAGCAGAAAGTTGAAGTCAATGCGTACCTGCGCAACTTTTTCTTGACTTCACAATTACTTCTACGTAAACGTTTAGAAGCAATTGTGACAGGTGGTTAAAAAAACACATTCTTGTGCAAGAGAAATAATATTTCAGGTTTGGATTGGTATTTTTTTGAATTGTGTCTAATATTCTTTATTTACTTACTAAATTCATGAAACATGCATACGTTACACATAATATATATACGTGTGTGTGTGTTTCTGGGTGATTAAACTATAAATAGTAAGTTTTGTTTTCTTAACAAAATACTTCGGTTCAATTTCATAAAATCGAGGCTGTGGGTTGGTAGTTGAAAACTATAATTATGTCTTAAAAATGGGCTGGAATTTGATAGGAGTAAATATATCGTGGAAAATTTCTTAAACGTTTATTTTTTGTGTGTAAAAGTTAAAGAGATAAACATAATTTAGAATATAATCCAAATATGTCGTTTAATATAAATATTTTATTTAATTAGTGCAATTCAAATCTAGTGCTTCTAGATTAAATTTTTATAAACTTAAAAACTTAAATTTAACAAATAACATAATTTTTTAGCGTAGACTATTTTTTTAAGTAACATTTTTTCTTGGGGGAGGGGGGAACAGGCTACTTGAGAGTGATCCTCAAACAGGAAACTAACCATTAGCAGCATAGGAATGGAATTGAAAAGGGGGATGCGGAAGGTAGAGCAAGGTAGTCAAGGGTTGACTAGCGCCCCCGGGCTATAATTAAGGTTCCTACATGGTGTTTCACCTAAAATTGATGCAGGGAAACCATAGAAAACCTACACGAGGTAGATCGGGATATTGGGCACTATTCTCTCGCCTTTCGGAATGACGGGAGACGAATTTGCTGTGGGTTCATAGCATTCCCTTCTCCATGTCGTCAGCAGATTAAGGGGGCAGTTGACTGACTGACCCAATGGGATCAATGAAGAGAAAACTCCCACAGGCATCATCTTTTAATAGCCTCCATTTTTTTGTAAATAAGCTACACGTGGGTGATCCTAAAACAGGCAACTTCACCTTAATAGAATAGGAAGGGAATTGAAAAGAGGGGCGGGGAAGTATTTATTGCTATAATTCACATTTGGTAAAACAGTAAAATATAGGTTTATATTTTTATCTTTAATTGGTTAGTAATGAATTAAATTCATCTGTAATAGTGGTATGTCTGTTATCATTGTGACTACTCATTTAATGTATTCGTAATCACGTTTGTACAGGTTATGTATAAGCCTACTTTCTCCATATTTTATTCCAAATAAATATTTAGAATATATACATAACCTGTACAGAAGACAGGCAGCAGTAATTATAATTGAAGATCAAGAATAGAAATCCGTAATCAAGAAAGGAGTAAGACAGGGTGCAGTCTGTCACCCAGTCTACTTAACGTCTATATAAAACAAGCGATGAAGAAGGTTAAAACGGAATAAGGAATAGAAATCGTACTGCAAGGAGAAGAAATAAAATCCTTACGCATTGCCGACGATATTGTAGTATTAGGGGAGTCAGAAGAAGACGTGGGAATCATAATAAATGACATGAACGGAGTCCTGGAGAAATAGTTCAATATGAGGATTAATAGAGGGAAAATCAAGATAATGGAGTGTAGTTTGGGAAACAGTGGAATAAAAAAGGGTATTGACTGGGATGGTATATTTTGACGGAAGTGAAGGAATTGTGCTACTTGGGAAACGTAATAACTAGGGATGGTAGAAGTATAGTAGAATAGGATAGCACAGGCCAGGAAGGTTTTCGCTAAAAAGAGGAATTTCCTTACAGTTAATATAAGTGTGAATATTAGGAAATCGTTGCTAAAAATGTTTGTATGGAGCGTGGCGTTATTTTGGTGCGTAACGTTGACGATAGGGCCTGCGGAAAGGAAAAGAATGGAAGCCTTTGAAATGTGGTGCTATTGGCGAACGCTGAAAGTCAGATGGGTGGATAGAATCTCAAACGAGGAAGTTCTAATCAGAACAGGGGAAGAGCGAACAATATGGAGGACGTTAACTAAGAGAAGGGATAGATTAATACGCCACGTTTTGAGACATGTGGCTCTTGTAGAATTAGCATTAGAGGGAATTGTGTGGGGTAAGAACAGAGAGGGAGGCCAAGGATTCAATCCCCTAAGCGGATTAGGTAGGATTTGGGTTGTGCTAGTTATAAGGAAATGAAATGTTTTGTGCATGATAGGTTATTATGGAAGGTTGCATTAGACCAAGGTTGGTGTGTGTACGAAAATTTATTTTTATTTGACATATGTTCACTTTACAGCAACTATATATTCTGTTTTCTTATATAAATTTTATTTATTTAGTTCAAATTTGGATAGTTTGTCTTTGTAGTAATATTGTAAATTACTGTCAATATAATACGTACATATATATATATATATATCGTATTGAGGGAAATGCATGTCGAATTTAGAACCGATTTTTACAAGCTATGGAGGCTGACACGTGTCTGGGTGCAGCTGTGAGGGTAATTATCATTCCAATCTCCAGCAGTCCTCATCAAGGACCAGTAAACTGAATAAATTTTTGCCATATTTGTATGTATACTTTGTGTGATTTTAATTATTAGTTTTTATTATAATAATATTAATTTATTTATGTATCATCGTGAACGTGTAATAACATTCATTTATTTAGGTATCATTCTGAACGTAACAGCAACATGCAACAATTGAGTGGCCTTGTGGCTGAGATATCTGGCCGTGAATTGTAGATAGACTTTTAGAATATTGAGTTGTTTGTAAGTGTTAATGTTCTTTATTATTAATTATCCTCCCACGATTAATCAAAGTCAAGATAAAGAAGGTCTCATACTGGGCATTTATCGGCTCCCTGTATGAATTGCCCGTATATATATATATATATATATATATATATATATATATATATGTGTGTGTGTGTGTGTGTGTGTGTGTGTGTAATTTCATTTCACGGTTATTAGAATATTAATGTTATCTAGCAAATTTTTATTTGTTCATTGAATTGTTAAAATTGTTTCACGTTCGTGTATACTAAATATGTTAATTTAATAATGTTCTATTTTATTGTTCTAGAATAACAATTGAATAAATTTTCTATGAACTATTTTCTTTCAATAGTTTATAGTTATATCTGTTTTCGTGGTGCACTGCGAAAAGTTTAGTCAATTGTGTGTAAGATAATTTAAAAAGAAGCAATTAGATCTTCGCAGGTGCTATCAGTGAATCCATGTACTCTGAGAACATCTGGTGTGCACCCATAAAACAAGGCTTCGACAGTGTGAGAAAGGTCACTTCCGCAAAATTTAGTTAAAGTACCAACAGCTGCTGCAAACACGATGCTACGTCAATACCCACGAAGTTGCTCCTCACAGAAGGAAAGTGAATTAATGACCTACGAGATGGGTAGTTGAGATTACCATCTCTAACATGCGTCCTTCTGCTCACGCACTGGGTGAGTCGAGCATTAAAATCTCCTTGGGAGAGGTAAGAAGGGAATCTGTACTGTCGTAAAGATAACTAACTCACGAAGCTGGGACGCAGTACGTACGGCATGTTCTTATCGCCCATAATGACGTGGGAATGCAGTAAACCTTACGATCGTACGAAAGGTTAGAAAAATAAAATAATCTTTCATTTGATTATAACTGCTGATTTGAAAATAATCATATTAATCAATTCCCTAATATGAATTAAAAGTAACTCACAATTCCCTGACATCAAGTTAAAGCAAATAATGATTTCATAGTAATATAATATTTAACAAAATAATATTATATAACTAAAAATGTTACCAAGGTTTATTCTTTACTGATGAAGAAACTATATTGGGTTACTCCAGTAATGAGTGGATGTGGCGGTTGCCATTTTATTTCATCACTGAGTGAACAATTCCCCATATTGGATATACTCAGTACAAGTAAACATCAAGGCGCCAGAGAAGCAAGACATCGCAGTCCCGAACGCGACAGATCGACCGTTTGTCGACTTAAAGATCGGGTACCTGAGTCCAGTTAAATGTCCAGGTATTTTTGAAGGTCTTATCTCCCACCACGAATGAAGTGGAAAAACCGTGGCCCAAGATGGATTTTGATTGGGGCTGAGGGTTAGGTGATCCGCCATGCACCTCGTGGTGGGAGGAATGAACGAGATGGCCTGGCAAGATGGATGTGAGAGATTTTTTCGTCGGACATAACATTTGAAGGGGGAAAAAGTTTGGAGAGCGTGTGGTGGTTGATCCACGGCACGGCAGTTGTGGAATAGACGTTGATAAGTCGGGAAGGGAAGTTGGAAGAAGTAGCTTGAGAGTGAGAGAAGTTTGTTTGCAATTTAATCAGGCGGCAAACTGAAAAGAAGGTAGACGGCAGCGAGCACAGGATATTCCATCTACGTGTTACTAGAAGGAAGACCAGGTACCGACGGCAGAAATTATCACTGGAAGGAGCCGCCTGACTTACTCAAGGAAGGATGAAACCAACGTTTCACAAAGGAGAACAGGTGCGTATCTGTGCCGGTCTGAAATATGCCATGACTGTCCTCCCACACAATTACCCTTATGACATTGATTATAATCTGAGCTAGTCGAGGTAAATTTTAATTAATATAACCAGATAATTTGTTATAGATTTAAATTAAAATCCAAATCCTCCAGTTCACATTATAGTACATTGTCAAAATGTTGTTTACAAGTAAACATGTTTGAGTGACGATGTAGTCTTATTCAAACAAAGTATAAAAAATAAACTAGTAATTTACCTACAAGCATGATAAAAGAAATCATTAGAATGATAGTAGAATAAACACAAACACTTTATATATATATATAACAACGAAAATTTCTATTATTACCATTGTAATGTAGTAATTACAATAATTTGTAATTTATATTAACGGGGTATTTTTAAATAATTTCGGTTGTCTGCAGTTTGCGCGGGTATGGGACGCAGGTACCTGCAGATACCTGCAAAGCTACCTGCGACTTTGCCGCCAGGCTGCAGACACAGCTGTAAACGGTAATTGAAGTTCGCGTATACCTCAATATATATGCGGGACAGAGCAGAACTTAAAATTTTTATAATGGCCCACCATAGCCAGTTTGTAGAGAACCCTCAGGCACATATTTATATTTAAATTATGAATCAAATGTAAAATAGTTAATTAAATTTAAAATTAATTCAGTACATTTATATATCTAATTTTATCTTGTCAATCATAATATATATATATATATATATGATCAAATTCTTATTACGCCATCAACCAACAGAAAAAAAATCAAAATTTCAGACCTAGAAATGCGACGGAAACTTAAGTGACCTGAGATTGTTTACCGTTGTATTAAGTAATAATGTAGATGAAAAGTTTTGAACTTGTATCTAAAAGCCATGAGACGGTACGTTTTTCCTATGAATGACTGTGAAAATCATAATGTATCTCATAGTCACTGAAACCTCGTTTTTCAAGTCAAAATGTTGCCCTGGTACCCGTTTTATTACTTGATGGTGGCCCATTTTCCTAGCCTGATCAGTATTGGTATTTGCAGCCATGATTTGTCTAACCGATACCAGACTGCTTTCAACCAATCTGGAAAAAAATTTTGGACGTTCCAAAATTTTGATTCAGTTCGCTTCTTACTAAAAAAAATTGATTTTCATTAAACTTTCTGGCAGAACAATAAGACATCGGATCTTATTTGTGGCAAAAGTACGAACTTCAGAAATCTGATTTACCAGTTTATACAGGAATATTCTTCATCATACAGAAAAATTGCTGAATTTTTTTCTCTGGAGCGGTAAATAACTTGATGACCGCCGTAAATTGTCATCATTTGAAGAGTTGTTGTTGTGGTGTTCAGTCCTAAGACTCGTCTGGTGCAACCCTCCATAATAACCTATCTTGCGCAAGCCTTTTCATTTCATTATAACTAGAACAACACACATCCTCCCTAATCTGATTAGCGAATACCATCCTTGGCCTCGATCTTCTGTTCTTAACCCACACACTTCCCCTCTAATGCTAATTTTTCAAGACCCTTCTCGTACTCAACGTCCTCCCACTTGTTCGCTTTTCTCCTATTCTTTTTAGAAATTCCTTGTTAGTGATTCTATCCACTCATCTGATTTCATCATTCGCCTATAACACCACATTTCAAAGGCTTCTATTCTGTTCCTTTCCCCAACTCCTACCGTCCACGTCTCGTGCCCATATAACTCCACGGTCCATACGAACATTTTTAGCAACAATTTGCTAATACTCACACTTGTATTACCCGTTAGTAAATCCCTCTTTTTCGCGAAAGCCTTCCTAGCCTGTGTTATCCTACTATTTATGTCTACTATACTTCTATCACTATCCGTAGTTATTACGCTTCCCAAGTAGTAGAATTCCTTAACTTCCGTCAAAATATCCCTTCCCAGTCTAACACCTTTGGTTATTCCACTGTTTCCAAAACTACACTCTATTACCTTGGTTTTACCTCTATTAATCCTCATATTGCACTCTTTCTCCAGGACTACGTTCATGCCATTTATTTTGGTTTCTAAGTCTGCTTCTGACTTGAAGAGTTAAAACACAGAATTCAGTCTATTATATATATATACATACATATATAGCTTTTTAATGTTAATGAGTAAACAAAATGTGAAGAGTAGGCAAGCTGATAATCTTACATATAGCTACGATATAAAAATTTTATTCAATAATAAATATATTCCAGAACAATTAATGGTAAGAAATAGATCGAACAAAAAAGTATGACCGAAGCCCTACCTACTAAACAACAATCTTTTTCCCAAAACTAATATAGTCAATGATTTCATGTCGTATAATGATTACATATAGTTCACATAAGACCTAATGATAAGTTTTTATCCTGCAAGTATTGATTCTTCACATTAAAATATGTGAAAAAAGATACTGATAATTATATCAAATGGTTTGTAGTCAAGTACTAGCTCAATATTTAACAGGTTAGGTATTTATCATTTTTTCATGGGCACATATTACTTCTTCAGTCAAGATTGTCGGTCAATTGTGCGTGCCAAATATATCTATTCAAAACTGGACTTATATGTCGATTTGTGTGTGCAAAATTATGGTTAACGTTATCCGTCAGTCTTAATTTGTATTTGGTAAACAAGATGAAACACTACGTACGAATTCCATATTTAAAATTTGAGATTCGAATCTACTGAGAATTTCCAATCCGGATAGTATATTATGATGAAAACATAAATTTAAACCATTTATGTTAAAAGTATATTAATTGCACAGATAATTGCCTAAATTACAGACAATAATATGATAAAATATGTGTCAAACAACGTCTCTGCATTTCTTGTTGTTTTGGTACATGACTGAAAGACCAAAGACCTCGCAAGCCAAACGACGCACTCAAAAGCGAAGCTTAATAGCAAAGATAGTATAAAAAAAACAAGTTAGTTTGACATTACTACTGCTGTGCGTCAGTCTGCATTTAAATACATTAATGTGAGTTTAAGAATTTAGACAAATTTATGATGTAAAAATTTGTAGTAAAGGAGAGCAAAAATGGATTTGTGTTATTTGCGACCAATTTTGTTCATTCTAAAGTTAATGTTTTGGTTTATCAGCTATATTTGTCTCTAATTTGACTACTTCTTTATGAAATTAGTATACTATGATAAGTATGCATGGTCACTGAGACTGGGATGTATCACTCCATATTCAGAATGTGTCATGTAAGATGACATTCCACAGTCGACACGGTAGGCCAAGGCCCTGACTGGGCAGCAGAGCCAAAGAAGTAATGTCAAGTTTGCATTAAGTTTTTTATCAAATTTAAACAGTAGATTCGTCACAATGTAAATATATTTACAAATGTTTAGTGGACGGGTCTCTCATCAGACTTCCCACACCTTCCCCATGGAATATGAACTTAAATAAGGATTGCGTAGTGGCTTCCACTTTTTGAGTTTTCAAAAGGGATCCTTTAGGAAGTTAAAATGCAATCCGAGAAAACAGGAAGTTCACAGAAAAAAATATATCGAATATTGTCTTCTCGAAAACGAATATGATTCAAATAAAGCACTGGGTTTGAGTTGAATTGGTTTTTATTTTCAGTAAATTAAATTTTATGGGATAAATTGTTCTGTCAAGTCCCTGACCATGAGTTATATGGGAACGGAAGCAGGAAATTTCAACGTTGAAACTTCTGAGCACAAACCACAATTTATCTAGTATGTGATATAGGTTTTTGTGGTTTTCAGTCTTTTGACTGTTTGATGTAAGCCTCCATAATAACATATCTAGCGTAAGCCTTTTCATTTCCGCATAACTAGCACATCCCACATCCTCTCTAATCCGCTTAGCTTATTCCATCATTACCTCCCTCTTCTGTTCATACCCCATACACTTTCCTCATGTGTCAAAACGGGGCCTATCAATCTATTATTCTGCTTAGAACTTCTTCGATAATGATTTTATCCACCCATCTGATTTTCAGCATTCTCCTAGAGAATTCAAAAGCTTCTAATCCTTTCCTGTCTACAACTCCTATCGTCCACATTTTGCGCACATATAATGCCCCGTCCATACGAACATTTTCTGTAATGACTTCTTAATATTCAAACTTATATTAACTGTTTAATTCCTCTTTTTTACGAATGTCTTTCTTGCCTGTGCTATCCTACACTTTACATCTACTATACATCTTCCATCCCTACTAATTACGCTTCTCAAAGAGCACAATTCCTTAACTTCATTCAAAAAATCCCTTCCCAATCTGACACCCTTAATTATTTCACTGTTTCCCATATTACACTCCATTACCTTGGTTTTCCCGCTATTAATTCTCATATTGAACTCTTTTAGTTAAATATATTTGAAAGTGTAATTGCTTTTCTTTGTGTAACAATATATTTTTATAAAGGAAACATTTGTGCATCGTTAAATGCTAGAACGCTTTCATTTAATAATAGTTACATTAAAAATTACATTGTTGTAGTAATCAGTCCTTAGACTCTTCGGATGAAACCCTCAATGCTAACATATTGTGCGCAAGCCCTTTCCATTTATATAGAACTACCACATCCCACATACTGCCTAATCTACGTCGCATATTCTATCATTGGCATCCCTCATCTGTTCGTACTCCACACACTTCCCTTTAATGCTAATTTTTCAAAACCCTCATGTCTCAAACCGTGGCCCATTAATCTATCCCTTCTCTTGCTCAACGTCCTCTTTATGGATTCCTCGTCCCCTATTCTACTTAGAACTTCATCGTTAGTGATTCTATCCGCCTATCTGAATTTCGGCATTCTCCTATAACACAAAATTTCAAAGGCTTCTATTCTTTTCCTGTCTGCAACTCCTACCGTCCACCTTTCGCACCCATATAATACCACACTTCATTCGAACATTTTTAGTAATTATTTCCTAATATTCTTACTTATAGTAGCCGTAAGTTAATTCCACATTTTTGCGAAATCCTTCCATGCCTGTGATATTCTACTCTTTATGTCTACTATACTTCTACCATACCTAGTTATTATACAGTCCAAGTAGCTGAATTCCTTAACTTCCTTCAAAATATCCCTTCAGAATCTAACACGCTTTGTTACTCCACTGTACTATATATTTAGGTACAGACATTAAATTATTTTCATTTGGGAGCCGATTTGGACTTGAAAATTTTCCTTGAGCTGTCAAATCACTTTAAAGTGAGGTTGTCGAATTGTTTTCCACGCAGCTGAGCTGCAGTAACGTTTGTCTATTTCTCTAGTCTCATTTGCTGAAAACCTGAACGGCTCCCATCTGAAAGCCTTTATAGGACCGCGTCTTGCTTTTTCCGATGTGGAGTACGGATTTATCTTTTAAGTTTTACACGTTCACATTAGCCACCCAGCCTATGAATATCCTAGAATTAACATCCCATTTCTTAGATATAAGTAAATATTTTAAAATGTGTAGAGTTTCATGTCAATATTTCTTATGAAATAATTTGTTAATTACACATTTTCTTTGGTTTATTCTACTCAGTTTGAGTGTTTATGGCATCTAGAAACTATATTTATTGAATTAGATATTAAATACCAACAAAAAATTTGAAATAATAAAAATAAGTTTAATCAAATGATTTAAATAAATTAATATTTTAGTATTCGAGGTCGTGATCTGTAGCCCACGGCGCCCCAAAACTATGACGTTTAGCGTTCGACTAGTATGACGCCAGAAAAAATAGCCAATATATTTTGTACGTGCTTCAAGGAAGTACAACTAAAAGCGCGATTCAGCCAGTGTCCATTTGTGACGAAGCTGATCGATCAGTCATTGCCAAGCTTAAGGGATATCTATCTTTCCGTATATTTGTCACAGCTCGTAATTCATTGATAGATTTTTGATCCGGTCCGTTTCGCTTTACAGTCCGTTCCCTGTCCAGATACTCGATAGGCACTAATTACTAATATTGAATCAGTTTTGAATGCTAATCAATTGTGGAATACCTTGACTTGTATTTTTCAAAATTTGTAATTTGAACAAGTTAATCAGCCTTCTAGAATTTTGTTCAAATTATTACCTTTAAGAGTGTATTAATTTAAAATATCATATTCAGACGTCATGAAACAGGTTAAATTACCAGCGTATAGCATACGCATTTCCCAATACAACTGACGAGACAAAAGTATCCGTGAAAGAATCTGTCGATACTGATACAAGTATAACTGAATATTTCGAAAGATATTAATTTAATCAGATCCTCAATGGTGTCTGAAGCAGGTAAGTGTAATGTAATGCATATAAGGCGGGGGCTTCTGGGGCACGCGACTGGCCGCCTGATGCGATTCGCACACTTGTATATGCGTGTTTGCTGATAACTTGTCTGCTTCATCTTGATTATGCAGATTATTATTTCTCGCCGCAGCTGGCACAGGTCCACATGATTTCCACCGGAGCCTTGCATTCCGGTATCCTTTACCGTGACTACTGGAGCTATCGCGAATACATGCCTCATTAATATGCAAGCGGTTCCGGCCCACAACTAATGGCACCCCATGGCGCTATAATTGTTCCCCTAGACCGGACTACAGGCACACTATTACCACATCTGAACGATTCGCACCAGCCTAACAATCATTGATACCACAATCAACATACTTTCTATTTTTATTCCGAATTTAAGTTCATAATAACACTATAGTATAAGAAAAAAATTACATTCATGTTCCAAACGCGAGGTGTTATTTGAAAGAAAAGATCCTAATAACATGGGCGAAACCCTGAGAAAAATGATGCAACATAAGAGATTAGAAAGAAAATAATTTTATAGCGTTCATTATAAAATTAAATGATTAATTGTATTTTTTTGTATCATCACACCACAATAAAAATATTTTCCTCACAGAATATGGATAGGCTTATTATTTTCAGTCGCTACTTTCATTCCCACATAAGGGGCACGCTTTAAGATGCTGTGTGCTGTATGTAACCCCTTAAGGCAGTGGGTACTAGTAATAGTTTTAAATAAATAATAATAAAAACATAGTTACGCAGAGTAGTACAGCACATACTGCTGAAATTAAGGAAATTTACAGTACAGCATGAACATAATTGAAATTGAATTTCTCAATTGAGGTGTAAAGAAGAATCTGACAGGAATGTCGTACAAATGCTTCAAAACAACACACCATTATGAAATGCTATAAAGGGCTGTTGAAAAGAGGTTGTGTTAAAGTAAAGTGGAAGCGGCAAAACAGCACTGTCCGCAGCTCAATTTGAAGATGTTGGCCAAACATTTCAGTGCATCCTGTAGCGTAGAACAACCCTCCCCGATTTAATTCATATTTTAGAATTAAATCCATATAATTGAATGATAATATTTAGAGACAGTTAGAGCAAATGCGGAAAATCCAGGATTAAAGAGTCGCCTGCCAGTCACGAAGATCCGTGCCTTGGAGGTAGGTCAGACGATTACGGATGATTGCCCACCAGGGGACGATAACCTTTGTAATTTTCAGAAGACCAACCCCTACCTCCGAAATTGCGGATCCCGCAGTCGTTGAAAATTAATTACAGTTGATGACACGGCATGAGAGAAAAGGAGAAATTGGCTGGTAGGTGAGAAGGAGGTGAAAAATTCAGTGTGCATTATAACTTGGAAAGAAGTGGAAGTCGGGTCAGCAGTTTGTGTACGTTGGAAGTAAAAAGGACGTGGAAGTAGGCAGAGGAAAAATGCAGTCAGTGTACGTTTGAAATTCAAAGGAAGCGGAAGTTGGCAAAGGGGAGAACTAGAAAGGTTGGTTTAAAGTTGTAAGGAAGAAGTATTTAAGTAAAAAGAGGACACTTTCAATAATTTATCGATACAAAAAAACAAATCTGCACAAAAGTTATGATGTCTCAGTCAAAACTTTCTGCTTGTACATGAACATCTTCGCCGAGTTTGAAGACTGGTTTTCCTGTCAACTCGATGGTGCACTATCTTCTGTTTTCCGCCTGCTGAGATCACATCCCTTTTGTGAGGAACGGATCGCCACTACTTGCTTGCAATCATAGAAATACACAAGGAATTCCTGGGAGGTATGCCTGATAACTGGACGAGAAGGTTCCGCAAGGAGGGCAGAACGAAAAATGGGTTCATCTTTCCGGCTACCCGTTGCTGCCCCAAACAGTAACTAACCCTGATAAGTCTCGTTTATAAGAATAAGCAGTTGCTATTTCAACATTTAATTTCCATTAAAATTAGCATTCTTGTTATAATGTAGCACAGGACCAAAATAGGTATTTATGTTAAATAAATACATATAAATAAATAAATTTAAAATATTCAATTAAAATTTTTTGATATAAGAAATAATTAATTAACCCCTTTCCTTTACAACCACAAGAATATTAATCGGACGGGCAAGTACAGAGTTAGGTATTCCGACGTCAACTTATCACAACATTGTTCATAAAAGAATACAACTTACAGCATACCAAAGCAGCTTGAAAGAAAACTGCAGCAATATGTCTGACCCCCGAAGGTGGTGCGCTTGTGAGAATACGGACTTGATAATATTGGGGCCACCAGAGGCGCACATGGGGAAGGACATCTATGGACACTTGGTGAGAATTCTAACAAGAAATCTAAGTCGAGTTAACTATTAGTTTATGCTTGTGATTCTACGGGACGCTTTGTGTATAGAGTATAAATATATGAGATTAATATAAGTGGGTTTGGCAAAAAATAAAAGTAATAATATTTGCACAATAGAAATATTTATTGTAAGATATATGTATATAAATTACCACATGAAATATGATAAAAACAAAATTAACAGTAAAGTTGGGGTATGTTGGTTCATGCAGAAGGAAATGCAATTAAATATTTCTGGTTGGTTTGTTTCGCAAAGTTACTGAATCCACGTATATACGCGGGCTTGCGTTCGTTATGACATCATGGAGAGTTCACGCTCTGAGTGTGAAGTAGTCGTGATGACTGAGTCGGCAGCGTGAATAGTCGTGATGTTTTAGGCAGTTAAAGTCGTGATCCGCTTTTATGTGCGGTTTTGATTCCTAGTAAAGTCCCCTACGCGTCACCGTGTTTATCATCCACAAGGGACATTTCTCTACGACCTCTATTACAAAACTATTTCTCCACAACTGAGTTATTTTCCTCTTAGACGTCTAGCATTAGTGATTGATCCTAAGAATTCATAATTTTCAATGCATTCAAATATTTGTGAGGATACGGATTTCCGATTGATTAATCAGCATTATAGAATAGGAAGTGTGTTTCATAAATTGACGTGATGCACCAGACACGGCGGTTAACAGATGGCCTTTAGTTATCATCTGTGTTATACTTTGATAAGTCCTTCAAACACGCCATTATCGTTTGGAGTGCATTTATAACTGAAATTTCGTTAGTTTTTTAATGAAAATCTCCATTTGAAATAAAGTAGGTTTCAGTCGGGCGTTTCTGCTGTGCAGTTCAATGCATTACGACCAGTTCAAAGGTCCTAGCACGAAGGAGTCGTGCTAAATTCCTGTGACTTTGTGTATTATTATAGATCGCTTTTCTTAGTGTTTCTACGACAGTGCGCCTTGTCCGGGCAAAGAAGCGCCCTGATTTATAGCCGCTGGCGGCGCTGGTTAATACACCGCCATTATGTCCGCGATAGCCGTGTCGTGCTGGCAATTTACAGCTCGGCCTTAATCACCCACCGTGTCCAAGACCCTCCGTCGTAAATTGTGCATTAACCCTTCTTACAGGGCGCGGGGTGATGCGATATAATCATGCCCTAATGGATGGCTCCTAACACACATCCTGTTGTTACAAGTCCTTAACGTATTTATTTTTCGAAAAATTACCCTCATCCGCAGGTCTTTAAGCGATACTTTTTGCAGATATCAAATTTAATATTTTGTTCTACACCATTGGTTTTTCTAGAGGTTATTTATTTAAAGTAATTTACGACACGCTAGTAACGAAGCAGAACGACGTTAACGTTGTAACCATTCTGTTTAAAGACTTAAAATCTGCTCTTAGGTTAACACAAACCTCCATTTCACTCCTCATAAAATCGCTTTAAACGAAGCGCAACATCCTTTTGAACTCGGTATTCAACACGTACCAATTAAAATGATAGAGCTTCATAAATGGCACAAAGTAAAACAGCCGCAATATTATTACCTTCAAATAGTAATAAACTCTATATACAAATATTTACAGCAAAAGAACTGTAATGGCGGCATTACTATTCAATTAGAAAGGGGATTTCACAGACGCACAGGAACGCAAGACGATCCAAGATTCGGTGGCAAAGGCGCAATGGCTCAGAACAGTCATGTTAAAAACTTAATTTCATTACTAAGACAAAGAGTAGCTCCGTAATCTGAAGACGGAAAAATTAATTCTTCTTAGCGAAGGGCACATCCATCCAACCCCGTCAGAGGAACAGAGCGATAAGACGATCACTGAAAATTTGAATAAAAAGATGTGATTGACGATACGGAAGGTAAATGGTAGTGCGAAATCTGAGAAGGACAGCATAAAACAGTAGCGCGCACACACACACACACACACAGAGAGAGAGAGAGAGAGAGAGAGAGAGAGAGAGAGAGAGAGAGAGAGAGAGAGAGAAATTAAGTGAATCATTCTAATCTTGCACTTGAAATAAGACGTATTTACCTGCCACAATGCTTAAGTACGACCTGTACGAGACGCTTGATGAAAATAGATATAAAAAGGTCTATTTTAGACGTACTAATATAGCATTGAGATAAGTACGATATTACAATTAAAATCACATGTTTAGCACGTCACCAAAAACCAACCACGGACGTATATGATATCAGACGCTTCGGAAATCGAGCCAACGCTCAAGAAAATCAGCAATTATTTGAGTACTGGAGATAAAAGTCATCCGTGCGGCATGATACATTGTATTACTTTATTGGGGGGATCGCAGCGTTCCCTTCTCCGTGTCTCCACAAGATTAGGGTGCAGTTGGCCGACAGATCCAAAGGGATCAGCGGACAACTCATACCGTATGCCCAAGGCCTTGGACCCCACTTCATACACATCCTAAAATATATGAAGGTGCCTTGGCAAGTGAGAACCTTAAAAAACCATAAAGAGTACGAGGTGAGCTCCGCAGTCAATATGCTAGGAAATACCTGCAAGAAGAGCTCCTACAACCATTCATTGTAGATTATGTTCTCAGATTTATTAAATTTTGTTCAATCCCGTACTTACGGATTCGCTCTGTGTGAGTGAGTGGGCGAGTGAGGAGTGAGTAAAGGAGAGAGTGAGTGTGTGTGTGTGAGAGAGAGAGAGAGGTAGGGGCAGAAAGAGTGGATTAATTAGTAGTTTTAATTATGAATTGTAAATAAATTTAATATTGATAAATGAAAAATAAAATGTAAAAATATTGCAAGTATTTCATGTATTGTACCTTTATGTATAAAACTAAATAGATGTATCATAACAATGTACATACATGAGTATAATTCGTACTTACACCCGTCCCTTATTGAAAAATGTAAGGTTACAGTGAAGTATAGTAAAAATCTTTACAGAAGATTAGATTTCTTTAGTATAGACCGCATTATTATCGGGATGGAATTTATAATTTCTTAAATACTTCATTCAGTACTTGTCTTAGTAAAGATTATATACACACTTTGTCCTGACGAAACAGATTTTTCGACCATCTTTATTATTTAATGGCTTTTATATCATTTCAAACTAAGTAAATATGAAGTAAAATCCAACCATTAAGCATTGCTAGAAGCAGATACAAAAATACATTAAATTACATCTTAGGGGAAGATATTCCTCTTTCCAATGGTGTAGAGGAGATAAAATAAATATTTAAATAAAGTAAAATATATCAAATTCAAGGATGATCTAATGCTGACTGCACGGGGAATGAAACCCGGGTAATGCGCTTTCCATTGCTTCACGAAAGAATAATCTTTTTTCAATTTTAATAATGCTTCAGCGATAGTATAATGTAGTAATACACAATTTTTATGGAGTTTTAATGATAAAGAAGTTGATAATTGAAGGAGATGCTTCAACGTACCACTATTAATGTTTTCTCTTGTTCCTCGTAGAATCAATCAAATGTCAGTTTGGCCAGGAAAATCAGAATAATGTATCGTAAATTTATTATTAGAAAATTTGAAAATAAATGATTTCATCTGTCCTCTATTAATTATAAAAACCTAAAGCAATATTGTGACAATGATCCTATTATTATAATAAAGTTGATTAGATTTTAGTAGTGCGGTCAATGAAATCATAAATATTCGATGCATGGAAAATCGCTATAATATGGTTGTCCACGTGGCTGTAGGCAGATATATACTTAAAACAACAATGAAAGTATATAATGCTTTGTGCAAGCTCTAATAATCTTCACTTTTGTAGAATGAAAATTTTTTGAATTTAGGTTTTCAAACTGTAAGAAAATTCTTTATTTGATGAATCATTCATGCTTTGTATGAAAAGTAGGAACATTATCCACATTTCAATTTACATCTAAATTTTATTAATGTAACCAAAGAATTAATTCGATAAAACAATATAATGGACAAAGAATAAAAATATATTGTTTAGCATTTGAAATATATGTTGTATTTATTTTCCCTTTAAAACAACTACAGGCATTGTTAGTTATGGCATTTAGCCAACATAAACTACGACAAGAAAATTCCACTGGCGCTCTCTGACAACAGCAAGAAATATATTTCGTTCCGACTGACAGTGAAATAAAGGAAACATAGCTAGTAAATGGGAATGCAATTATTGTTAGAGATGAACAATCTCACGTAAATATATATAAAGCTATGGCGCACCTTGTATTCATTAAATAAAACGAAATTAAAACTTAACAACGTTACATACATCAAAAAATTAGAAGAAAGTATATACATTTACAAATGAAATAATCTAACTGTAAAGCACATATTGCCGGCTACTCAAAATGTTACTCCCCCTCCCCCCACAAGGTTACTGTGTTCTAGGCTGGAAACTCGAATAAGGAAAAGAAATTTTAATCAAAAAGACAAAAATTAAAACTTATCCTTGTAGCAACACTCCTTGGAAAGAAACTTCCGACGATTTACCAGTAAGGATCGGTGCCCAAAGAGTTCGAGCAACACCTGGCTCTTTCTGCCATGTGGTCTTCTTCTCTAGTCGCTCTTCCACCAACTCCTTTCTCCATCCAGTCACAGTCAAGGACCTCCTTTCTTACTTACTGCAAAATTTTTGCCTATCTCCTCTCCCCTCTCCTTTTTTTATCATAGCTCCCCTAATTGGTGGATAGTGGCCTCAGAATCCCCATCCAAATCTATTTAATATTTCCTGATTTGATTGATCAGCAGAGGCGAAAGCGTTTCCGGGAAACATGGCTATCTTTACACGGAAGCTACTTCCTAGAATTGTTTACCTGTACCTGGCCATACTTGTATCAGCCACACATTTAGCACAGACATTTAGGCTAAATAAAAATTTAAAATAATAAAATTGAATAATAATTCAGTAACTGGAGTAAGAACGCACTCAACGTGGTTAAGTTATATATATATATATAAATTAAAATGAAATGTGCAAGACATAAAGGACAAAATAAATTTAATGTGCGCTTTAAATTTAATCTATGGAATGTTCACAAATTTAAAATAAATTGCCGTCACATGTTACAGATTGTTATTAATGTAATCTCATTAGTAGCAATTAAAATTATTAATAAGGAGAAACAGTACTTCGTAGATTTACATGACTTTGTTATTTTTCAAAAGAATGACAAAAAGGTGTATAAATCAATTAATAGCTTTAATTTTGCAACGTAATTACCAAATGAAAACACTCATCATTTCCTGATCGAATTGTACAGTTCAATCCATTAATAATTTACAAGGTTTCTAATACAGGAATAGAAGATAAAAAGTCATTACCCATTAATCTAGATTTAGAGTACTAATATCAAAATATCACGAAAGTGTGAATTTATTCTGTATGTATCTAAATTTTATTTTCCAGAGGTTGGCACTGATACCCTTTCTTCTAATTCGTCTAAATGTCAGGACGCGCAAAACATCATTTAGAAAAGTACGAGAAAGATCGCGAGTGGTTTCATATCAGG
Source organism: Eucriotettix oculatus (assembly GCA_034510155.1). Taxonomy (NCBI): domain Eukaryota; kingdom Metazoa; phylum Arthropoda; class Insecta; order Orthoptera; family Tetrigidae; genus Eucriotettix; species Eucriotettix oculatus. Next base: position 63,118,928 of record CM067377.1, read on the forward strand.
GACGATTAAATCGATAACTTCTTCTGTTTCATAGTCACACAATTTATACACCTAACAGCATTATTTATTCAAACAATTTAATTAATGCTCAAAGACGTATTAAAATATTTTATAATTTCGCCTTCAAACGTACGTGTTCACAATTTTTCACTTAATAAAAAAGTATAATAGGAACATTTTCCTTTGCAAAAATATGATGATTAAATTTTTTTCTGTTGGTTTCATTTACAACGGAAGAGCTTTTCCGTGGATATATGTAGTATTTCAAATTTTGACATCAATATCGGTATTCGAATCTGTCCAAAAAGTAGATGACATATTAGAAGCCAATAATGGGAGGAATCATGTTTTTGAAAGTGAATCGCTGTCGAACAAGCCTAGGGGACAATCAGTGTGTTGCGTGTTGCATTCATAAAGGGGCAATTATTTATTATTATTGCAATTGCACTTCATAATACTGAATAATGAAGATGAGGAAATATTCTACATTTTTAGTTTGATTTAAATTGTGATTTTTATATCTAATTAAGAACCAGCATTAAATTATTTTAACATTTTTCATAATAAATTTTAAGTGCAAACGTAGAATAAACTACTAAATAAAAATAATCTTTCTAATTTTTGCTTACTTTATTAACACCGTTAAGCGTATACGTAAATTCTTAAGGTACAATCGGAATGATTTTCAACCGAAGTAACGAGTCGTTTGGTTTATTTTATTCAAATGACCGTGACGAAAGTTGTTAGGGGGTCAAAGGCGAAAAGTATCCTGTCACATCCACCCCAAACACGCAGTCCACTAACTCTATTAACTCAGCAGAAAGTACGATTCATCATTCTGAACAACCTGCTGACAAGGGTCAAGGTTCCTTTGAACACGATACTTGGCGGTTACAAGTAGTTTGTTGGATGTCTGGATGTCAACAGTTGCATACTCGTTCTAGAAATAACGAGTGTAAGAAGCCATGGTCGTTATGTTATTGGAAATGTGGCCATCCCAGTTTCTGTGCAGATGTTCCGACTGAATTTTCGAGAAGCTGCTCTGATTTCCTAACCAGCGAGATCAAACGATTCCTGGAAAACTTAGAATTATGTCGATAGTTTACTAGTTCTGATTTCCGCAGAAAATAAGCAGTGAAGAAAATTATATTACAAACGGTATAAATCTAAAATATTAACATTTTAACAGTTGATTATTGAATAGACAAATGTTTCCACTTCATAATATTCAAAGAGAGAAGAAATTACCCCAATTGTAGCACAGACTTTTCCATTTTGATCTCCTAAAGTAATTAAAATCTTCTGTAATACTTGAGTTATTGCATGACAGTCGAAGGTGTCACAACTGAAAATCAGATGTCAAAAAGAGATTTTCCAAATTACTAATGCTAACAATTTCAACAGAAAAGTTAACAAAAAATATAAATAAATATATGGGTATCAGAACTGTACCCAAAATCCAGTATGTTTCATGTGTCATTGTAGTCTAAATTCAAAATTGTCACGGAATTTTGATACTGTTTCAGCAAAAAGGATTAACAATTTCTAAAATCTGTTTTTTTTGTTACATAGAGCCATGAGAAGGGTTTTATTGGAATCAAAATTGTCATCTGCCATACTGAGACAAAATGTCCGACTTCAAGGACCTATTTCACACACTGTACATAAGTCACCCTGACTTGGAGAATGCACCCCCTGGTGTTCGCTAGATCAGAGAGCGGTAACTCACCCACTCGGGAAGATCTATAAAATTTCTGTTCACGTTCCTGGCTCATAATAAGCTTTTAGAAAATATATGTCAGTTAGAATCTTGTCATTAAATGTCCCTGAGTGCAATGTGATCGTATGGAAGTCCCAAATGACTATAATTGTTAATAGAACATTAAAATAAACAAAGTAAAAAATATTCACGGGACATCAACTCGGATGAAATGGTTAATTCTCCTCAACTTCGGGTTAAGTGCCTCCTCCTGTTTTCAGTTATTCGTTATCAAGTGCCTTGAATATTTTTACTTTCCATGAAATAAATAGGACTTTGATACATATTTATTTTTTTAAATAAGCCAGAAGAAGATTGTTATAAATATATAGAAACCATCCGCCAGCGTGAGATGAAATGATTAACGTTTGACCTATTTTTCTTACCTACCTAAAGAGGGAAGTTGTTAACTTTTCGGAATAAGAGAACGAATTTCTTGCTGTAGTGGCAAATATCACCTGCCCTTAAAAAGTTAAAATTATAATTAACGCCATACCAATCCACGTTTTTTGGAACATGCTACATGAGGGTGATCCTGAAACAGGCAACTACCCTTTAATAGCATAGGAAGGTAATTGAAAAGGAGGGATGTGGTTGGTAGAGCAAGGTAGTTAAGATCCCGGGGAAATAGTTTAAGGATCCTACCTGGTGTTTCACCTGAAAGAGATGCAAGGAAATCCCTTCAAAACCTGCATCAGGTAGGGCACATTACTCACGCCGTTCCGAACGACGAGAGACGAGTTTTCTGTGGAGTTGCAGCATTCCCTTCTCAGTTTTAGGAGGGAGTTTGTCGACTGACCCAATTGGATCAGTAGACAACTCTCACAGTATTCCCAGTCTTCGACCCAAGGGCATACACTTCCCAAAATAGCTAAAGGAGCCTCGGAATGTGAGAAATTTAGAAACCAGAGAGAGTACAAGGCATTTCCGACGCAGTCATGTTTTTTTACGAGCCATATCTTTTTTAAAAATTTCTGTGTGAGCAGGTAACCATAAAATATTCCTACAGAGCTAAGCAGTAACAAAAAGTACTACGTAAAAGGGCTTGATATATAAAACAAAGCTTGTCGTAAAGAATAGCCCTTAGACAAGGATTTTAAACACAAAAGAGAATAACTGTTAAAACAGTTCTTAAAATTACGAAACAATGATTCCATATACATTATATTATGTGCTGTAGCAAAACGGCAAAAGAGCTTAGTTTTATCCATTATTTAACATCAAGAGCTGTTACAATTAGTGCTGAAAATCATTAATAAATCTAAATTGAAAATATTTTTCTCTCCAATAAAATGAAATAACCTCTAATTTAACAAGGAAAATATTTTAGGGAACCGATTATAAATGATTAGGGGTATTATTTAAATTATTTAATGAATTTACTTGCTTTAGGATATAATATATGATACTTTTATTCATATAAAAAAGTACAATCATCTTAAATGGAGTCCTGCGGGCTATTAAAAATAAATAAATAAGGAAATTAAAGGAGACGATTTTAAAATCTCAGGGTTAATTATTCTTTGGGTGAACACGAGCAGCAGAGATTCCGTTCACTGGACGAACCTGTTTTGTTTTCATGTGCGTATCGATGCAGGTTACTATGGGACTGGAACTTCCTTCTTCCTTCGGGTTGAACCTAAAGCTGCCGGTAGATAATGGGATGAATTCGGTCTGCCGGTAATGGAACATTAAAACATGAGGAAAACTCAGCTTTTCCTCCTTCTTTCCTCTAGCCTTCCTCCTTCTTAACACCTCACTAAAGAGCAGCAACTCACTTTCAATTCTTATTCCTCCCTCTCAAAATCCGTTGGACTCTTTAGCTTCCAACTCCCTTCCACGTTCTGATCAATTCTTCATCTCTATCTCCTCGCCCTCTCACCGTTTAGCACCACACTTCTCCTCTGCTTCCTCGACTTGTCAGCGTCTCACACCGTTCTGAATATTTTTCGGCTGCTCACCTTCCTGCCTAAACTCCTTATATCCAAGCGATAACGCTATCCCACGTCATGTTTTTCTGTCAATCCTGGTGAGTTCTCCTAATTTTTCATTACACAGAGAACAGTTTACAGGGAAATTTTGAATGTGAATGCTCTTTCAGCCAAAAACAAGCTTACCGTTATAAACACTCAGACAGGTATATATCCCAGCCACCTGCCTGGCGCCGGGAAAAACCCCTTTTACCTGGCCAGCGACATGTTCTTGCTGAAATTTTATATAATATAAAATTCCATAAATTCGAATTAAAATAGGGGAGGTTCCTACTGCTCTACACGATACATATTTCTTAAACAGAACGTTTTTATGATCTACAAGGATCCGGAAGTTTTAATATGGTCTTAACGATTTTTGTCGTACTCAATGCTTCTACTGGAAGTAAGCTTTAAAGCAGCCTTGTAACATAGAATTTTCGTCCTATATTCTCTACCTTTATGAAATAATTTTTATTACAACAGTTTCAATGTAAATTAAGCAAATAAATTGGAGTCTATATTTCGTGTTGTCTTTTTCTGACCCACATATTTAACGACGTCTGTGTACGGTTATGACTTTTGAGTGAGGGATGAGTAATGATCTAATTATATTTGAACAAGAATGTCATATTAAGAGACATATTTCTCTGGCCTTCGAGATTGTGCAGTGAGACAGGCAGCGGCTGTCAACGTAGATAGATTACATCGCTGCGAAGCACGCCCTTCCTGTCAAAGATTATACCTCATCGATCTGCCACTGTGACACATGTCTGCAAACAGCACTACAGATTGTCAACACCTTGCTCCGCAAGCTCCCTCACACAAGAACCAATGAATTCTCTAGAGCTTTGTGAAACACAACGACCTACCGGTATGAAGTAAATTTCCTGACATTCAAATACTCAACGAATTTTTATCACTATGCGTACAAATTTACTGCAAAAATTACATGAAAGGCAAATCAATGTTGCCTGTAAATCTCGTCAGTTAAGAATTACTAACGCGAAAGAATGAATTTTTAGGATGAAATCTTCACGCTTAACCAAGCGGGTCAGACTTTTAAAAACACACATCGTTTCAGCGTCCCTTATCTGCGGCCGTCTTCAGGCTATATGTCGTCATGCGCATGACGTGTGTTTTTAAAAGTCTCACCCGATTGGTTAACCGTGAAGATTTCGTCCGAATTGTTCACCAGGATAGTCTGCGTTCATTAATTAATTTTTAATTCATTTAATATTTTATTTCACGTCCGTTTTTACTTACATCAATTAAAACGTAGTTTATGAATAAGAACACAGAAATGATATAAAAAATTCAGTTCATAATAACAAAGTTTTAGCACATATTTTTACTTATTTCAGTTAAACAATAAAATGTAAAAAAATTAGTAAAAAATTAAATTTTTAACGCCTGTTGTTAAATGACACCTGACTGTGAATCAATAGCAGAATTTCAGAGATGATTTTAAGAATAATCCTATCATTTTTTGTGTTAATAAAATTTAGGAAGTATTTTTTTAACAATTTCAAATATAATTATATTTTTTTTATAATTTTATTCGTTATCCAAAGTGCATTTTTTTCAGAGTAGAAACCATGATTTAATTTAAAACTATATTTAGTTAAACTACTATTCTTGAATTTTGGAGGTATAATATTTCAGTAAAATTGTTGACAATGCCCGAAAATTATTAGTGGATGTCTTGTTTATAATTTTTGAGTGATTTTGTTGTGATATTCAGTCCTAAGACTGGTCTGATGCAACCCTCCATGCTAACATATCTTACGCAAACCTTTTTATTTCCGCATAACTACCACACCCTCCTGTCTCCATAATCTGTTTAGCGTATTCTATCCTTGCCTCCCTCTTCTCTTCTTATCCCACAAAATTCCGTCTAATGCTAATTTTACAACACCCTCAAGTCTCAAAACGTGGCCTATTAATCTATCCCTTCTTTTGGTCAACGTTCTCCATTTTCTTCGCTCTTCCCATTTCTGTTTATAACTTCTTCGTTACTTACTCTTCTACCCGTCTGACTTTCAGCATTCGCCTATAGCAACACACTTCAAAAGATCTTATTCCTATATATAACGCCATGCTCAATACGAACATTTTTAGCAACTATTTCCTAATTTCACGTTTATATTACCCGTAAGTAAATTCCTCTTTTTCGCGAAAAGCCTTCCTAGCATGTGCTATCCTACTCTTTATGTCTGCTTCTATCATCCCTAGTTATTTCGCTTCCCAACTAGCAGAATATCTTAACTTCAGTCAAAATATCCCTTCCCAATTTAACACCCGTTGTTAGTCCACTGTTTCCCAAACTACACTCTATTACCTTGATTTTCCCTCTATTAATCCTCATATTGAACTCTTTCTCCGAGACCACGTTCATGCCATTTGTTATGGTTTCCAAGTCTTCTTCTGATGCCCCTAATAGTACAATATCGTCGGCAAACCGTAGGGTTTTTATTTATCCTCCTTGCAGTATGGTTCCTTTTCGCGTATGTGCAAAGCATTTTTTCTGTCGTATAACAAAGAAGTTATATAATTATTCAACAAAACATTTTGTGTAGTTTAATATAATACAAGCACAAAAAATTGACCAAATATTTGCAAATTTGTGTATTTAATTCTATTTTATTTAGTTCTCAGTTAAAGGTGTCACAAAAAATTTAATAAAGATTCATGTTGGATATAATTTTGTTCATTGTTTTATAAAAGGTGAGGGCGAACACATCTGAAGACTCAAATGTTCGTCCAATTTTATCAATTTACTTTATAAACATCCTCTGTTAAAGTACTAGGTAAATTTTATATCCGCCAGTACATAGCAGCTAAACGAACCACATTTTACGTGTCTGTCGTGACCCATGCAGACAAAACAAAGATTTAAAGAATTCAATTAGATGATTAGATCTCTATTTTACGTAAGAGTTCTTAGAAATATGAGTAAAGTATTTAGTGCTGACTCCTATGTGTAATTAAAAATAGCAATATGTATTTCCGGCTGTAGATCATGTGGTGTAGAATCGTTGATTCAGATCAAGCAGCAGGAGGTCTCTAGCCAACGACTAGAAGGTAATTGCAAACATGGAAGTGCATGATTTATAAATATGGTCCCAACAATAAACAACGGTATAAATGCCAAGCATTTATATTTACCGTTGCTTTTTAGGATGGTGTTTTGGCATCGTTTCAATAAGAGAAACGTTATGTTAGCTTTTGTAGTCATAAAAGTTCTTTTTGAAAAGAAACCTCTATAGCATTGAAAGGTTGTATGCACAAAATCATTTTTCTCTTATTACATAAATTGTACGATAACTTTCATGTTAACATCCCCAAAAATTCACCATGATTAATGTTGTACTGATTCCAAGGCAAACGATGAACCATTTTCACACAAACATGTATTTTCTTAAGCTACAGTGGAAGAAAATTGGTATTAAAATGTATGTATGATAAAAAAATTTACATTTTTAATATTTCTTTACTGGATAATGGGCTTAATTTTTCGCAGGAGGTCTGAGTTCATACTATTCTCTAAAAGTAACGGCCCACAGTTGTTTAAAAAATTCATAAAATTGGAACTGTTAGAAAATATAATATTTCCAATTAAATTGATAGTGATATTCTTTATTTTTTTAATTTTGTCTCGTTTTGGTGTTTAATTGGTTCGCCAAATGCTAAAGAGATGGACATTTAACTTAAGGAGAATATACTTAAAATTATTTTAATCACATATGAAATATAATATCACAAAACTATTTATTATATATATATATTGTATTATATATACATATATATGTATATATACGCATATAATATAGCAAAATGTTACATTGTTTAATTTTAGAAACTAAAAAGACTATAATAATGATCCATACATATATATGTATATATATATTATCCCAAAAAATCTGAAATATAGCAAAATGTTACATTGTTTAATTTTATAAACTAAAAAGACTATAATAATGATCCATGACATTACATGTACTGAAAAAGCCGCTAATATTCAGCGTCACATGTGGGAACTGGATTAGGACTCGAATATTAATGTGTGATACATGTTGATTACTTCCTCTATGTTGTTATTGGGCTGCACTGATATCAAACCAGAGCACTTGTGGTATTTATATTATATTGGAAAACTTTTTCCTGATTTTTAAGCAATAGTTTACTTTTGTACGTTTTACTTACCATTTTAGAAACAAAATGCAATAAATGTGCACGCTGTAGTGTTAGAAATGAAACATGCTAATCTTCTCTCTTTCAATAGACATGTTTTATCTTGTCTGTGTTATTTTGGAAGCGTAAAGCATCTCCTTAATGCAGTGTAGCGGATGAGGAGAGCCCAGACTCTCGTTAACCTGTTCCTCTCCCGCAGAGCTGTTGTGTTGAATTGATACTCACGTGTGACCACGTGCCCTGTCATTTGTTCGCCTTACAATATCATAAAGTTTTAAATTACTGGGCATAAAAAGAACCTGTGATTTTACATACTTGATTTTTAAAATTAACTAATAGAGTACTAGGTTAAAATATAATTATATATGTTTTACGAAATTAATCGTATTGAAAATCGAGGTTGGTGGAGTGGACGATAACATAATTCTTGAATCAATTTTTATAAGCCACAGTTAGTAAGAAAGAGAACACTGATTGGATGATTGCGGAACTACTAAGATAAACTCAGACGGATGGAAGGTTGAAGAGGTAACATGTTTAATTGAAACATATACATTTTGACATCAATGTGTAAAGGTCACTAAAAAATTTCCATGTTTAAACTAAATTTTTTAATTTATTGAAAAGTTAATTAAATTTGGTGCCCACTGCTAATCTAAAAGCAGAGTTGAAGAGGCTTTCAATAATTTATGGAGATTTGAGAATCTATCTTATTGCGGTTCCGGCAGATAAGGTCTTCGTTGACTTAACGTGAGGATGAAATCCATGAACAGCCACCCGTGCGTACGACAGCAGATTAAGAAAAGGGCACCCAAACGTATCCTGACAAGCAAGGCTACGAGGTGTCGTAGGGAAATGAAACTCACAGTTATCAACATAAATCTCATTGCATTCTCCTTTGTTATGTACATCAATTTCTTAAAAACCTATATAGGCAACTTATGTTTTTAGCTTTATTTTAGTTCAGAAAAGAAAACACCCCAACCTATGATTGTTCCTTAAAACAAAAGTTAATCTATTTATAGGGGGCTATGTCCTCACACTAATGTGATTTTTTTGTGTAGAGATTAATCACGTGTGGCATAATTTATTTAGAATTTCATTATGCTAAATTTATCGTAATAATTTTTGGTATTCTTGTTATTGGTGGTATTCAGTCCTAATACTGGTCTGATGCTACTCTCCATGCTAACATATCGTGCGCAAGCCTTTTCATAATCCTCATAACTAGCACAACCCACATCCTCCCCAATCTGCTTAGCGCATTTTATCCCTGGTCTCACTCTTCTGTTCTTACCCCACACAATTCCCTCTAATGCTTATTTTACAAGACTCTCGTGTCTTCAAACGTGGAATATTAATCTATCTCTTCTCTTAGTCAACGTCCTCCATATTGTTCGCTTTTCCCCTATTCTGTTTATAACTTTTCGTTAGTTATTCTATCCACCCATCTGATTTTCAGCTTTCGCCTCTAGCATCACATTTCAAAGGCTTTTATTCTTTTCCTTTCCCGAGCTCCTATCATCCACGTTTCGCATCCATATATCGCCACGCTCCATACGAGCATTTTTAGCAACGATGTCCTAATATTCACGCTTATATTACCCGTAAGTATTTCGCGAAAGCCTTCCTTACCTATGCTATCCTACTCTTTATGTCTACATCTATCATCCCTAGTTATTACGCTTCCCACCTAGCAGAATTCCTTAACTTCGTCAAAATATCCCTTCCCAATCTAACACCCTTTGTTATTCCACTGTTTTCAAAATTACGCTCCTTTACCTTGGTTTTTCCACTATTAATCCTCGTATTGAACTCTTTCTCCGGGACTCATTTCATGCCATTTATTATGGTTTCCAAGTCTTCTGATTCCCCTAATATCGTCGACAAAGCGAAAGGGTTTTTGTTTTATATCTTAACACAAACATTTAACTTTACGTACTATAAATAACCAAATTTTAAAGTAAGCATTCCTCAACTTGTTGTTTACTGTAAACATATGTTCTGGCAGCCTTGAAAGCCGATAACAATGAGACGTAAGCATCAGACTTCAACATCGATATTAATCAATTAAAATAATAGTTAATTTATGCAGGGTGTCCCCTCTGAAACAGTACGGCCAAATTTCTCTGAAGAGGGGCAGGTAACGAAAAACGTTCAGTTCAGAAGTAGTAGTGTTTGATTTGATGCATGCATTATTTTGAGCTTTTAAGCTTGCAAGATGCAAGCTCAAAATTCTATTTTTTTAATGTCAACCGCAATTTTCACTCCCATGAAACGTTTTCTTCTTGATGAGTTGTTTTCAGATACCTCATCATTTATGTCATTTCCACTAATTTTACTCATAAAATGCCACAAAAACGAGTCTGTGGTCAAATTGAAGATTCAGACTTTTAAGCGCGACAAGTACTATTCAGTAGCTAAACATGATTTTGTCCGCAAAGCACGAGAAAATAATTCTAATCGTTTTCGTTGATTTACAGATACGTATCTAGGATTTAAACAATTCCAAATTGGTTTCTGCCATATTGAGACTAAGCGATATGCGTTCCAAAAACAAGATCACAGCAAAACTGCTATACAGTCTATTTAGTTATGTATTATAGGTAAAGAGCACTGAAAATATTAAATTATAGATAGATCCAAGAATTAAAAAAACGTGGTACTGGAACAATGCGTTGAAAAAAAAAAGATACATCCAGGCCCCAACTTATCAAAGGTACGCATGGCATTCACATATTTCTACGAAAGTCCAATCCTAATGTTACAAGCTGTGCTCATTCCCGAGTGAAGGATGGCCACTTGCTGGTTTCATGTACAATTTTGTGTTATCTGTAATTTTATAGTATATTAGAATTGACTTTCCCCTCGTAAATATCATTCATTTGGAATATTCTCATGTACCTGCTGTATGTATTCTTACCAGTTCTCCATTTAATCTATTTTTGCCTGAAATTAACACACAACACAATTATGCATACTTGCATACGATCTGCTTACGTTTTTTAACCTTGCTTAAGCGTTTGATTAACTTAGAGATGTATCAGTTTTAGTGCCGAATACCAAATTCTATTTACATTTTTGTAAAATGTATAAATCATTCTAGAATTAAATGTAGAAGGTCTAGCCGATGACATAAAATTGCATTATTTAACGTTTACGCCGGTACTCGAAGAACCTGTATGACATGCCATTACTTTTGCGGATAATTCCGCAACGGGACATAATTTGCCGCACTAATGAGTCAGAGTCGTGTTTATTGTTTCGTGTGTCATTATTCTTTCCTGACGTAATTTATAGCGAAAGGAACCCGCTCATATTCACTGCTGCGCCAACCAGTAGTATGACGAATACATAAATTCAATGAGCTCATTAAATACTTCCGTACTTTCTCGCGCATAAAATTTACTAAACACGCGGTTCGCATTCTATTAGAAAAGTGATGTGTTTCCCACCGAGCATAAATAAGGTCCTTAAAAATAATCGTTGATCAAGTAATACGTAGGGTTGCTTAGAAAATACTATAAATGGTCCACGTTTTAAGACAATAAAATATATTAGAATTTCAGTTTCTGTAAGTACTAGTTGCTTACACAATCTTAATAGTTTTATAGACGTAAATAAGTTGTAACGTAATACCATAAAAAACCTTAATAATTAGGCAAGACTAAAGACAGGATACCAGTTTACTATAAAAATAATTAAAATTGGACGATGTTCCTGAATGATGTAGACATTTTTATCGTCAAAAATATTTCTAATTGCATGCTAATTTGCTGCGGATTTCTTTTGGAGGAAACGAGATGTCGGAGAGGAAAAATGTTTGTTAAATAAAGTGGGGTTACCTTTGAATGAAGATAGCTAGTAACGCCGAATTAACTCTTCGAGATAGAGTAAAATGTCATATTTTACGTTTAATGTATTTTATTCCATAAGTAGATTAGTGGAAGTTATCTACTGAACACGGAGTATATTTCAACAATATATATATATATATATATATATATATATATATATATATTGTAACATGAAAAGTTACACTTAACAATGCAAGCCAGCTTGCGAGTTGCATTTATTGAGGAACTGACGCAACTTGGGCCAACAATGTAGTCTGGCGAGACTTTGGGAGTCGTCATGGGGTAGTGGAAGGAGCAGGTTGTGTCGGCGGGACGACGAGAGAATGACCACGCCCTGCAGATATAATTATTTCTCGTGCTCTGATTGGAATTAAAACTACTAAAATCCATTTTTGATGTTTTTTGTGAAAAATACCTGGCGCCCTAAAAGAATTATAAATCCTCGAATACGGAGGAACGTAGAATCTTCTACAATATATTTACTATAGTCAGATGTTTGAAGCCTAATTCGACATTCAACGTAGATGTCTGTTCATTGGAAGATTAAAACTCCTTGCAAGTAAGTTAAGAACGGAAGAATTAATGCAATATCGTCTTCGACGAGTCCGGTTTGTAAATTTAAACTTAATAAAAATATTTCTGCCGACTGGTGTTTGAATTTAAACTTTTTCTAGAATGTTCTTCCTTCTCCATTAAACGATGATCGTTAAGACCTCTTATAATCAGCTGTGAACTTCAGTCCATATACTGGTCTGATTCAACTCTAATGATAACATTTGTGCAAGCCTATTCTAATCAACCAAGCATATTCCATCCTTGGGCTTCCTTTGTGTTCTTAACCCAAACACTTCCCTCTAATGTTAATTTTACAAGACCCTCATGTCTCATCAGACTTTTGGCTGGGATCTCACAATTTTCGGTTTGCTTTCTACTAACTATTGAAAGCGTCTTTTTCTCAATTCTTATAGACTTATTCCTTAAATTTAACGAGCAACACTGCTCCTTCTCTCCTCTCCTAATCTCCAGTTCCTTCTAACTTCAAAACACTCACTGTAGTTCTCCTCTCCCTAAGTCCGAAGTCCCTACTTCCTTTGAACTTCAAAAACACAGTTTCACTGCCTTGTCACCTTCAAGCCAATCTCTCCTTTCTCTATTCTATGGAAAAACGCCACCCCACGTGACGTGTCATCGCCAATCGCAATTACTTCTTCGCCAAGCGTTGAATCCTCTGCATCTAGTTAGCAACCACGTTTTCTCTCGACCTTCTGGCGCGTTTCTAATCTTGGGTTTTCCGCATTTTCTCTGTTTCCAAATATTCTGCTTTAATTTTCGTAATTTAATTCTTATTGAACTACGAGAGTGTCCTGCTGCGCTACATCATCCTCCATACAAACATTTTCACTAACTATTTCCATACAAACATTTTGAGTATTTATTTTCTAACAATATATATATATATACTCTTTGTAATATCGTTGGAACCAGACGTATCTTCAGAATCTATTAAATGCGATTTAGTATTATTACTAATTTAGATTAACAGCCCGTTTCCATTATCTCAGAGTAGTAGATCGGCACATTATTTTACTGTATGTTAGTATTCAACCTGAATTTCTTCCTAGGTTCAGAAACATATGGTGGAGTATAAGCAACGATTCAGTTATAAATTTAAGTAATCGTGTAATAAATATTTAGGAAATGGTAATAAACATTTATATTTCCTTTAAAAGACCGAGAGATAGATAGATAGATAGATAGAGAGAGAGAGAGAGAGAGAGAGAGAGAGAGAGAGAGAGAGAGCAGAGAAGATGTGCAGTATCTGTGGAACTAATGGTATGACCAGCGAGCGAGAGAAAGGTTGGTTGAATAAAACATAAGGCAGGCTGTGGCAGATGAGTCGCGAGTCCCACCCACGCACGGGTCGCGAGGTCGCCCTTTCTCGCAGCCGCCCAAGCCCGCACCCGCGGGCCGTAGAAAGCAGCAATTGAAGATGCGCCAGTTGTGCACGTCAGACCCGATTCTGTGACCGTCTTCACGGCAGCGCCGAGGTACAGTTATGAGAAAGGCCAGCCAACTCACAGCTCACTGCATAGTATTATTCAAGCATTAACACTGTTCAAGCTATGCTGGCCTACTTTACCAGCATCATGAAAATACATTGAGTTCCACTTCCCCGCGGAGATTATATTAAATAACAAAAGACTGTATTGTAAATAAAGTCTACCCGTGAACTGTACTTCAATTAAGAAGTTTTCTGGTGTCCTATCAAATTCTCCTATTATTTTAGAACTATACTCTACTAGAATTTAACTGCTGACTTATTTTCTTTTTCATGTTCGACGGGAACCTACACACGATCTTCTGCTGCCTCCTCCGTAGACTGAAAATTGAAGATTGAATTTTATCTTTCCTCTTTTTGTCCTTCAATTCTTAATTATAAAATTTTGTATATTTATTGTAATATTATATTTGACGTATCTTATTTTCTCAACCGAGGACTAATGGATTGAATAATAATAAATCTAAAGTCTAAATCTAAATAATAATCATAATTGAAGTGCCAAAACAGAATTTATACCTAAATGTACAAGTAGTAAACCTGCGGACGCTGACTATATTAAAATTTCTCTTTAATTTACTTTTCGCAGATTGTCAAACGAATTGATTTTACGAAACACTTTCAATCACTAAGGAATGTTCAGTTTGATCCTACATTTTATTTCCCTTGGACTGCATGCCCAAAACACGATTTTATTTTTATTTTATTTCGCATCAGCCTAACGGTCATTAGTGACTCTACGAAAACATATTTCACTTTTGATATTCACGTTCCATAAACAATAATACTTCATAAATACAATTAAAAATATAAGCTTCAGTTAGGTAGCGCAGCAAGTTCTTCATTGTTTGTAGTGATGTGCAGAAGTCCTCCTTTGCGAATTCGATCTCTGGTAGTTGAATATGACGCGGGGATTTGTGAGAGATTCCTTGTACGATTCACAAACTGGTTGTGGTGCTCTACAAAAAAGAAAATAACGTATAATACTTCAGTGCATTGTCCCTATTCTTGCTATTATGGCCTGTTGTCTTCTTTACAGCTCCCTGATCTTGACAATTACTTTGTTACTTACGGTTTCAAACAGTCTCTGAATTTTTTTTATTCTTCCTGCCTTTTCACTATTCTTTTAAGGATACCGTCCTTATCCTCTTAGCCAGGATAAGTCAGGTGGTTTGACTTCCTACTTTGCCTGTGGGTTTCTTCATTTGCTCCTGTCCGATTATGTCCTTGTGGGCAAGAATTCATGCTATTATGATTTTTTGTCTGCTTACGCGGATTTTCTTTAGATTGTGTCTAATGTAACTGGCCTGTCTGTTTAAATTTCAAAATAGAGTCTCCGTAAATATGATCTTTTTTGTTCCGTAGTCTATTTACACATTTAGGTTGCCATATAAATAACATAGTATTCTTCACCTGTGATTAAAGTTTCCTTATTTAACGTTATTTTCTGTGAGATTTCCAAGTGTACAACGCTTGTTGCGTTTCTTCAAGCATCTGAAGAAACAGTGTTCCTGTCATTTTTTGTCCCATTTGGGGAGTATTTGTATCCATCAGTTTCTCTGGTTTGAAGATATAATCAGCCCTTCCTACCGAGTCGGTTATTTCATTCAATCCAGAATTGCCTGCAAAGTATTTTGATCGGCAAACGCTTGAAAGGAAACAGCCTATCCTTTTACCTTGTGATCTGTAGTGATTCCCATCTTAGCAAACTAAATTATTGTAGAAAAAAATCATTAAAAGATAAAAGATCACGGAATTTCTTTCCCGAAGCACTAAACTAATTTACCCAACTCTACTAAGCTCATTATGAAAAAATAATCCACATTATGTACGTAATATTTATTCAAGTTGTTAAATAACTTCTCCTGTTGGAATGCGTAAAATCTTATTACCTGTGACAAGAGTCCTTGCTACAAAAAATGTTTTCCAGAAGAATCTATAAAAAAAATATGTAAAGCATTACAATTTTATCGACAAATAATACTGTAATTATTTGTGTAATTTGGTTTTTTCGTGAAAATAAAAATTTTAATAGTATTTTCTAAACTTAATCTGTATTGTGCATAATAATGTCAATAGGCTTATGGAATTGGCCTCAATAATTCCTGTTTGCGTTTAGACACGCTAGTGGCATTACATTATCGGTCGCTATTTATACGTGAAATTACAGCATTTCCGTTCTTTACGAATGGTTTTGCCCTTTGTATTATCTAAGGGGAGACAATTCTGTACCACTCTCATAAGAATTAAGATAATAAAAAAATCATAATTAGATTAACCCATGGCTCAAATCAAAAGATTAATAAAATTTTGGGCTTTCCGTGTCCATTTTTAGAGCGCAAACATTTTTAATTATTGACCCGACAAGACGTCAAACTTCACCTTCATCGTACGTATAGCGGCTTCACTATTTCATAGTGGTACAGGAAGTGGAATTTCGATTTAGATAAACCGTTCGGCTTGTCAGGTACCAATTTTTTTAAACAATTTTTGAATTTAAGAGCGAAATTTATAAAATTTTACTGTGTGCCGATCTGTTTGGAAATCAAAATTTTATAATTTTCCATTATAATTATTAAAGAAGTCTGTATATTTTAATTTAATTTTCGTTTGATATCATATTCCCTTATATATTATACGTACAGCATATTATTCGTTGGGTGAAATTTTTTTTGTCTCAAGTATTCGCCAAAATTTATCAATCATCAAAAAAATTCTAAATTATTTTCCAAAAATAAATCATTTTATAACTATTACATAGTCCTAATTTTCGTGTATATTCGTCCCCCACCCCTTCCTCTTACTTACCCAAGTTATTGATGATCATTGTTGAGTATAGAATTGGATGGTATTAGAAGAGTCGACTCGTAGCAGTGAGTGAACGAATCTGAACGACTCAACAAAATGAATCGATCTGCCCATCGCAAGCTCAGATGGTACTACAAACGCGTACTGAGTTCGATTACCGGTTGTGCCCTGACTTCTCTAACTAACCAAAGCGGAAGTGTATACCATAAACAGTAAACTATATAAGAATTTCTAATTAAAAATGTTTTTTAGAGTATTCAATTTTTCAATTAACGAAAAATAATAATATTAATTTTTGAAGTTTAAATAATTTCCTTGCGATAAATAATGAAAACTATTCATTACAATTAATTTTAAATGCAGACACGTTGTAAATCTTCATTAGATTCCACTTGCGAACGCAATGAATCTGGATAATTCATTTAAATTTAACGGCAAACACAAGTACATACGGTAGAACAAAATGACAGCGCAGTACGTTTACACTTGTCCGGCATTTCAGTAAGCTTGACCTGACATAATTCTAGCAAGCAAGAATGCTAGCTCATGTTAAATAAACAACATCCATTATACGCAATAAATCTTAGGAACTAAGCCGAGGATGTAAATGCGTTCCTCTCAACTACAAATAAACGTAAGCATCATTCAATAAATATCACTTCAAGCACGATGTATAATTTTTTCATTCGTAAAGTCAAGTTAAATTATGATTCAAATTTCGAGGTGAGTTTCCACAGTTTTTTATTTTCTGTATCTTTTGTGATTCATTTTACTGCTACCGTCAATCATGTAAATCAAACTAAGAAGTAACTAAACTTCAAAAGTCACAATACTATTAATGATATGTGAAAACCCAACGTATAATTTATGACCATCAAAATTAGTAAGAAAAAGTAATTTGATGATCTATTATATATGAGATATATACAAACTGTCTTCAATATAAAAATGTAAAATAATTAATGAAACCGACGTAAGTTACAGATAAATTTGCCGTAAAAAGACTAAAGTTAATGGCAGAATTTTATTTAATTGAATGACAAATCGCTGTAAATTATGAGGGTTTCCGTAAAATAAAAATTTATAAATGTGACATTTTAATGTTTTGTACAGTTGATAATGATTTATCAAATATTTCGCAGTAATAATAAATATTAAACAGAAATATATGCAGCATAGGTCGAACGCATGTGTCAGCGATCTAAAGTAAGCCAATAATGTGAGTCTTGTGCGACTATCTGAACAAGTTCATAATACCAATAGAAGAATCGGCTTATTAATATCCTTTAACATGCACCGTTCCACTAGGCCTGTAATACGCATAAGAATAAGGCTAATAATTTTGAATAATTATTACTTTAAAAGGTTGTAATACATTAAAAGTACTCGAGAAAAAGTCTGAAGACCTGCGAAGTATTTTTTGTGTTTGCGTGTTGAGCGCTACACCCTTCTTCGGACAATGCGGAAGAGGGTGTTTATTGGCAATGGGAGTCAGTATCTCAAATAAATGGAATTTGTCCTTAACCAAAGGAAAGTTGGGTTCCGTAAAATCGGAAGCTAGGCGTGGATAATTGGAAGCAGATAACCGTTTAACTGACGCAAAATATATGTGAGGATACTTGTCTAAAAGTTTTTCTACTGGCTGCAATTTAGTGAATATCAGCCAATTGATGGTATTTGAAATGATTTCTGATTGGCTATTGGAAAAGGGAGAAGGAAAATTTGGGGCTGTACAAGGCAAAATGGAAAGAAGTTTGGGCAAAGAAAAATTAATTTGCTGGGCACTGGCGAGAGCTGGGTGGAGCTCTTGAGGCTTCAAGAGAAATAGATTTTATGGTAAACGTTTGCACTGTTTCGGTACAAGGCGTCATTTGTGCAGCCAATCATTCCTATACAGTCAGAGAAAAATCGTCTTAGCCAGCAATCCTGAGTTTGTCATCAAGAAGCATACCGCCATCAGAGAAAACAGATGCAGTCTTCTGTTGGTTTCGTTGACATAAAATTCCTAAATCACATTGGCAAACCTATTTTCCATTGAAAATTTGCGTCTTTCGATTCACCCAAGTGGCGATTCGATTTGAGTTACAAAATTATTATTACTCTATTGTCTTCATTTAAATCATTTTATTCAAGTGTCTTAATGTTGACACATCGAATCTCAACTTTATTGTTATTAAATTCAAAATTTTAAAGTAAATATTTTCTTTTCTGTTTCGAACCCTTCGTAAATTTATTCATTTTAACCAATAAGTTAAACGCTTATAATCACAATTGTCACCTAACTGTGAGGTTTAATTAATTAATAAAAATAAGTAAACTAAACCCAACAAATACTTTTTTACAAGGTAGGTTCATAAATGAAACTATTCAAAGCTGAACTGCAAAATTATAAACGAAAGGAAAAGGCAAAATAAAACGCTGAGAATAGTTATATTGTCAGTTACTTGTCGCTTTTATAGATTCGGAGCGGAGGAATCTACATCTGGTCACAGTGACCGACTGGCCCTTCGATTAAGGTTACGTACTCCTTCCAAGGTGCACTCTTATGGCGAGGATTGCCATCAAAGGGAATAGATTGTCTAAGGCAGGTCTCGTCTGTCGACATAGACATTCCGCTCCGAGTCCTTGTTACAATGGATCAACCTGCAATTGCAGTTGTCAGCGTGTGCGCTATTTTGGAATGTCACTCAGCTTTACATTAAAGATGACTTACAAATTACACTTACAGATTCAGTGGGACTTTATTCTGAAATTTCTACGTTGAATCTAATACTTCGAAGCAATCAGTTAATTAAGTAGGAGATTCGTCAGGTACTTAAACGTTTATGTTGAGTATTTACACTGTTTTATTTTAATTTTATGATTTTGCGTAAGACAGATTGTTATGATTTTTACTAAAATATGACATATATATATATATTTGTAATGCTAACAGAATAATCTCGCCAGTACTTGTTACCTTTCAGGGGGAATACAATTGCAGGTGGGTGAATAGAGTAATTCACCAGGAAGTTATAAGCTTGAATAAGAAGAGAGAGAACAATATGGAAGAATTTACCTAAGAGAAAGGATACATTAACAGGCCACGTTTTGACACATGAAAGTCTTGTAAAATAATCATTTGAGGGAAGTGTGTGGGGTAAGAACAGAAAAGGTAATACGCTATGAAGATTAGGGAGGATGTGGCGATGTCGCAGTTGTGGAGAAATTAAAAGCATTGCGCAGAATAGGTTTACATGGAGGGTTGCATCAACTAGTCCAAGGACACAATTGGAACACAGTTTCATACGACTTACCACGTTTGTTAAAGAGAAAATTTTATTTTTATTTGTTCAGCAACACTGCTTCTTCACGATGGGCAAATTGATCAATCCGAAAGTAGGAGATAAACGGGAATGTGGGGGACTGAACTGAAATATTCAATAACGAATGCCTCACATTGACATAAATTCAGTAATAAAGAGGGTCACAAAGACTGAACTAATACGACTTTGGCACCACTTGCGTCGGATTTGTTGCTGATGCTAAGAGATTATACTACATGTTTTAAAAGTGAACGAGCAGCAGCAGTTTGTGCGACGACTTTGACAACTTCACCGCGAGAACAGGACAATGTGTCCTGGTTCCCACACAACGAATATGTTGCTTTATATTGTATTCAACGACAGCGTTCAGTGTATTTGTCCTTTTGCCAAGGGACGCACCTCTCAGAGTGTAGCTCATGCCTACTCCGTGACACTCGTACTTCAAGTACTTCGTGGTAAAACGCGTGCAAAAGCAAAAGCAAGAACAGGAACTTTATTTTCAATATATTTGGCACGACAAACGAAATGCGCATTCATTATAATCTTATTATATAAAACATATAGGCCTGAATATGGAAAAATATAATTAAAAGACAACTAGAACATGTTAGCTGGTACATAAGTATATATCATTTTCATGTTTCCCTTGCGCAATTAAATACCGTTTTTCGAAAAATAATTAAATGAACTTATAAAAGTCTTATAGCTTAACACGACAATTTAGAAACAATATAGTTATGTCCACGTTAAATTAAACTTAAGTATTTAACTAGGGTAGTCGTTGTGGTGTAGTGGCTAGCGTTGCTGCCTCACAACCCAGAGGTCCTGGGTTCGAGTCCTGACATGGGCTTGGATGTTTGCGTCGTCATGGTCGTGAAAACCGGGATTAAGACTGTTGGAGGATCGATACTCTGACCACGTGTCACTCCAAACTCGGAATGTGTCATGCAAGATGACAGCCCGCAGTCGACTCGGTAGGCCCAGGCCCTCAATGGGCTGTAGAGCCATGGAGAAAGAAAGAAAGTCGGTGTATGACTTCACACTTGCTGACAATTCAAATATTAATAAACAAATATAGACATTTCAATAAATTCCTTCCAGGTTTCATCAAGGGAAAAGTATTTTTTATAAGAATCCATTATAAAATAATACATTAAAATCAAGCACAGGCTGATAAGTTTATCGTTATAATTATTTCTCAGTCATTCATTGTCCGAGTAAAGAGAAAGAAGAGACTGAAATGGGAGGAAGAACATAGGAAAAAATTAGATATAAAACAAACTAACAGATACATAATGGAATATCCGAGAAGTCAATGTTGCCCCAACTTAATGAAAAAATTTCAAAACAACATTGGTTTCTTATGCAATGAATAAGATGGTTAACGTCTAGGTTAGAGATGAAAACTTGGATACCTTAAGCGTTATATATACTTTTTGTAAATATGTAGCAAAATATGTTTTATCGTTTTTTTACCCTATCACATTTTTATAAACACTCATTATCTTAATAAGTTATGAAGTCATTTATGTTATAGTTAGAAACAAAAACCGGTTTTAAAACAAATAGTATTTATTAGCAATTAGATCGTTCTCAGATGAATAAAATATAACAGTGGCGCACACACATGAGACAAAAAACAGGCGTCTTAAAGTTTCTTAAACTATATAATGAGTCAGACTAATTCAGTTCTTGTTATTTAAAATAGCTGTATATTTTCAAATTCACATATAGTAACATAAAAAATATGATTAAAAATTCATAGGGAAGTAGAAATACTTCAATTGAAGGTAATTTGGAAGAAAGACAAGAATGGAAAATGGCGACGAGACCAGGGACTCGAACATCCCGTTCTCCGGGCAGGCAGGCAATCTACCAGTCGGGAAAGTCCGGGGTAAAAGTCTCTGGTCCGGTCGACAATTTTCCTTTCTTGTCTTTCTTCCAAATAATATAATTATTTCATAAATTTAGTGATAAAATTACAATTCGAATATAAAATAATAGGACTAAACTTTTCGGGTCCTAATTTGCTCATCGTTGCAATATAACATAAACAATTACGTATCCTTTTTAATTCTCTTATTATCCTATTAAAAGGGAGTTTCCTGTTTCAGGATCAGCCTGTTACTCTCTTTTCCCAACAATCATAATTGTATTTAGGTTGAATACCTGTGCGAATTTACTCTCGCAGGTATTTCTTCAGAGAGGGATGATGGGGTTTACCTTTGGAGATGCCTCGTACTAGAGCTATAGGAGCTGCGGGAGTTTTCTCGCAGGCGCTTCACCCCAGAGTGACTGCGGGGCTCACCTCATTATGACGGGAATGCCTCGCACTCTCTCTGTTTTTTTTATCAAAGTTCTCACATGCCGAGTCACTTCCACCAATTTTAGGAGGTATATGTACTGGGGTCGACGACCTTAGGCATATGGCAGGAGTTATCCTCTGATCCCATTGGATAAGTCGACCAACTGCCTCCTGAAACTGGTGGAGACATGGAGAAGGAAATGCTGCGAAACCACAGCAAACTCGTCTCCCGTCATTCGGAAGGGTGTGAGAATAGTACTCAATGCCCGACCTACCTGATGCAGGTTTTCCCTACATCTCTTTAGGTGAAACACCGGGTAGGATCCTTAAACCATAGCCCGGGGGCCCTAGTTAGCCCTTGGCTACCTTGCTCTACCTTCCGCATCCCCCCTTTTCCATTCCCTTCCTATCCTATTAAAGGGGAGTTGCCTGTTTCAGGATCACCCTCGTGTAACCTGTTATCCAAAAGAAAACATGCCTCGCACTATGTCTGGTTTTAAGGTTCTAATAAGCCGAGGCACTTTCATCTCTTTTGGGAGGTGTTTGTACTTTGGCTAACGGGAAGAGTTGTCCGATGCCCCAATTGGATCAGTCGGTAGAGACATACAAAATGGAATGATTGGATCCCAAACCAAACTCCTCACCCGTCATTCGGAAGGGAGTGACCTACCTGATGCAGGTTTATTATGGTTTTCTTTGCATCCTTTCTAGGAGAACCACTGGGAAGGATCCTTAAACTACACCCCGGACCCTAGTCAATCCTTGGCTACCTTGTTATGCTATTATAATGGGGTAGGCCGTTTCAGATTCACCCTCATGTAGCCTGTAACCCCAACAAAAATGTAATAATATTTTTATCCGCAGAAGTCCCTCCCCCGAGTGAGAATAGGGAATGACTCGTCATCTCCCTAGTTTTAAGGTTTTTACATGCCGAAGCACATCGATATCATTTAGGAGTTGTATGTTCTGGGGTCACAGAACTTGGGCATATGGTCTGAGTTGTCATCTGATCCTATTGGAACTGTCGGCCAGTTGCTTCCTATACTTGTTGAGGCAGGGAGAGTCGAATGTTGCGACCTCACAGCAGTTATTCGTAAGGGCCCGACCTCCTTGATGCAGGTTCTATAGGGTTTACCCTGCATCTCTTTTAGGTGAATCATTGGGTATGATTATTAAAATATACCTGGGGGCCCTATGCTATTAAATGACTGCCTTATTCTACCTTCCGCGTCCCATCTTTTGATTTCCCTTTCTATGCTATTAAAGGGGTGTTGCCAGATACTGGATTACCGCCATGTAGACTTTTACAATAGAGTAATAGTATTTATATTGGTTGATGAATGGGAACAGCTTTGAGACTATTTAAGTATCATTGTAAAATACGATATAATTCAATTAAGAAGGAAGACAGTTATATCTTAATCTGCTATAACGTAAACTGGCGTTAACTTTATTTGCGTTCCTCTAGACATTATTTCTCTGGATGGCGTCTGCAGTATTTATCGTCGTCGTTGGCTCTGCTGTTGATCTTTGTTATTAAATCACCATTAAAAGCCATCAGTTAACTATCTAGTGTGGTTAAACTAGTGAAGACACGGAGAAGGGAATGCTGCGATTCACAGCAAAATCCTCTCCGTCGTTTGGAAGGGCGAGAGAATAGTACCCAAAATTCTGACCTACCTGATGCAGGTTTTATAGGATTTTCTTTACTATTAGAAGAGGATTGCCTGTTTGAGGATCAGCTTCGTGTAGTCTGTTACCCAAATAAATAAGCGAATACGATACTGATTTTCACTACAATGTAATTGAAGATATAAATATTAAATGTCGATCTGGTTCCTTTTTGTTTTCAATACACTGTGAGTACGAATTGCTCTTTCATGTCGAATGGTTGCAGTAATGAGTGTTGATGTTCTCTGGCAGCGATCGCGAAACCCACACGCGCCATCTGCATGTGAAGATGCACCGTAAACTAATCAAGCCGTAAAACAGCCAATTAGCAGACGCTCTCAATGCTTCTGGAATGGGTCACTGTCCGCCAACGGAATAATACACCTCGCAGTTATCAAGTCAATGCTCTAAGACTAAGACGCGAAGCCAATTAGTCTAGACTCTAGGCAAAACACAAGTACAAGCAAACTGAAGACATTACCCTATTGGAGTAACCAAATAAATGAGTAAATTATCGAATATAACTTTGACTGTCATAAAATAAGAAATATATTTAAGGTTACGGCACAAATAACTCAATTGAGATTAAAATTAAAAATGAAATGCAAATTCCTATTCTTTAATGTTTGTACGAATAAGTAACATTATATAGGGTGAATGGAGCTTCCTTGAGAGCCACTATAGTTCCATTGGACACATACATCGAGTTCATCGGAGACGCACTCGTCAATATGTGCATATATATTTCTTATTCGGTCTTTTTCAATATTTTAAAAATATATCTTTTTGAGCGGAAATAATAGCGGGGTCTACCGGACATCGAGAGATCTCGGTCTATCTGTCGATACACCCTGCCTTCCCAGACCACCATAAATGAATCACATGAGACCACGAAGAGGTCGTGACCTTCAGGACATGGCTCCTGGATGCATTGAACCAAAACCGTGAGCTATGAAATTTTAATCAGTTTCAAAATAAAATTTAAAGGCGGGTGACATATACTCACTTATTTATTTTTACATCACTTGATTTTTGATCACAATACACATACAAAATGATTAAGGAAAACTTTCATAAATATATGGTTTGACTTTTAGGTGGCATGTGAACATTTTATTTCTAAGACGTCCGCTGGTATCTTTTAAATGTTTGGTGGAATTCTTTTATCTTCGTACAAAGAGTTAATTTTACGCACTTTATGTCTTCGTACATTTTTCTCTGTGATTCTAAGCGCACAAATTGTTTTATATAAATTCGCAGATAAAAATCTGATCCTTTTTACGTTAATCAAACTTATTATTGAAATGAAATTTAATCATTTTTCCACTATAATATTGCTATCATAAAAAAGCGACTGTCCTTTGAGAATAATAGTCTACAGCAGAAAAAGTTTATAGGTTTAACTGTTAATATGCGTTACAAGTGTAAGTTGAATAAATAAAGTTATCAAAATTAAAAACATAAACATGGATTTATAAATTCTTCTTGCAAATTTAAACGAAAGTAATTGTACATGAATTGGCATAAGGGTATTTGAGTCTTGTTATTAAATATATTTTACTTATCCGTTTCCTGTATAATCCTACCGTTATCCTCGTGAGGTTTTTTGACGCCTGAAACAGAATTTCCCGTTATCGTTGGTCTTATAATATATTTACTATTTATTGTTATTGATTAAATCAATTACTAGATCGGTTCCACATAAATTAAGTTTCTTCATAATTTGTTGTATTTGTGGAATGCTTAGATATCTGCAAAGAAATATTCAATTCTGAATCCCGCTATTAGTCTAAGAATAAGCAGAATGCTTAGCTGAATTTTTCAATTAAATAATATCATTATCCTTATGGGAGCTAGTGTTTTAAAATTTGTTCCAACTAACTGCACTTTTATGTAGCAAATAAATTGTTTACCACTCTAAAATCCTACGATGAACTCCAGATAATGAACAGTTTGCATTCAAATTCTCACATTAGAGTTTACAGAATTATTTTCTTCTCCGCCAATATCACTTTTGTTTCTAATAACTTTTGTATCTCTAGGTATTTTCTGCAGTGAAAAATGTTTCGTCAGTTGGAAGATTCAGCTCAAATGAATTTATTAAAAGTAGCATTTAAGTATACAATGTAAGTGAACAGCAGACTTCAAGTACTTTACTAACACGAAATATATTAAAACAATAAAATAAATTTAATTAAAAGTTCTGAATAATTAAAATGTAGGTCCAATGATATAGTATTTATCTTCAGAAATGGCTATGGCTGACAAAGGCTACCTCATGAATGGAGTAAATTGAAATGTCTCTGTCCCATTCGTTCATTCTGATTTCCAGAGGACACCGAGTAACAGACCAATAAAAATCATTGTAAATTTAAGCGATAAATAAAACCAACCTTTTTTGATCGATTTCCATTGAAAAAACCACCAGAGCATCCGAGCCACAATTCAGATAACTCACCTCGTCAAAAATGTCCCCAATCGCTGCGTAATTAAATTAACAATTACCACAATCCGCGCATTATCAGCGCACTCAAAATGATGGTAACTAAAATAAACCTAACTAAAATTTGGCTGTTCATTATATTAAAATAAGTATTTCATTGCTGAATAATATTTGTATTTGAACTGAGGATGCAAATATGAATCCTTTATAAATTATTTTGTTGTTTTAAAAAATTAGTGTTAATTATATATTGCGATAAATAATTGGAGTAATTACGTAAATAAAAAGGGGAAAGACCAATTAAGGCTCATATATTTTGTTAGTATATTTTTTAAAACATGTAACTGGGTTGATGAACGTAAAATATCTGATTAACATGCTCTAAGTTCGAATCGATGCATTTTTTTCACATGGGGTCGAACATATTTTGTTAATTCAAAAGTGCGGGAGTTTCTCGTAGGCGTCAACTTCGTTTTAATGAACAGTCATACTTGTAAAGCTTATATTTAGTGAATAATTTACTAGTTACTAGTTACCGTCTTTCTAAAATAGTTATAAATATTGGAAGTAAAGTTAAATCCAAAGTTCATGCAATATTATTAGAAGGTAAACGGGAGTCGGTGAGTAGTATAAATCGAATTATCGGTCGTAATGGATAAAATGACCGTTACGTAGAGTATATTGGTTTCTTATGCGTCGACGAGCAAGCTTCCTTGAATGGAAGGAGCGCTGACAGGTCGCCACCTGCGGCGTTGCGCAACGAGGCGGCGTGTGTGCTTAATTGGATCATGTGTGGTGTGTGTGCGACCCCTGGAAAGAAGAGGCGCTCCTCCTCCCACAGATCTGGGACGAGCACACACTTTCACTTTCCCAGGCGGTGGGGCAACGCGTTCCGAGCTCTGAGCTCCGAGCTCCGAGCTTCTTCCACGTCCTCGTCCTCGTCCTCGTCCTCGTCGCCGCCGACGCCCAAGGCCGTGGCGCAACTCGCAGCGGTGCGGTCACGACGGAGAAACGGACCCCGTCATCACCATCTCAATGGAGTGCTAATTAACACTTGCCCGAAACAACTTACTCGACAATGGTGTGGATTAGTAGGCTATAGATTCCATTGTCAATCAAATCAGGAAGCAAATATATACTTCATACCAAGCCTAAAAGCCGAATTAAAAGACAAAATTGTAAATCATTTACGCGATGACTCAGAAACGGAGCCGTTCTCGAAAAGTTCCCGTAAGTCTCTCCAACAAGTATAGGAAGTCAGGGCGAAACGGGACACTTGCTCTTCAACAATTTTTGTAAAATTATTAAAAATGAAAAACCACTTCATAAAAGTATAAAATATCAGTTTAAACTATTTTTTAATGATCTAATATGTAAATGAAGGGGGGGATATTATTTAAATGAATTTAATTATTAAGTTTAAATATATATTTATTAATTTTAATCTCAGGGTACTAATGATTTGGGTGATCACGTGTAGCAGATCAGTTCGTTGACGAACCTGGGTTGTCTTCATGTCGTCTCGCTGTAATTTCCGTGTTGTGGAACTTGAAGCGGCCGGTCGACATAAGCACGAAGTCTTCCTTTCCTTGTTGCTAATGCCTTTCTTCCCTGCTTCCTGGACTGCTCAAAGCATGGTCGCCGCTGCCACCTCACCAATCTCCTCTCTCCTAAATCCACTGCAAAAATCTCTCCAATCTCTCCTATCTCCTCTCTCCATCCACTTCACGATCTCTCCAAAAATCTCTCTATCTCCTCTCTCCATCCATTTCACGATCTCTCGAAAAATCTAATCTCCCAAAATTGTCTCCGCCAGCCTCTTTAAAGCCTTGTCCCCACTTATCAGACACCTATCACTAAGGTGGCAGGGATGGATATCCTCCAATCATATCCCTTGTTTATTTGGGGAAAACACGCCACCCAGTCACCAAATTCCCAGGCATTCCGAAACGGCGACGTTAGTCCAGGTGTCAGTCGCAGCCCCTTTTATTGTTTATTCCGAAAGGCGAGACGGCGGACGGAAAAACCCCTTCTTCCAAACAACTTGCTCATGCCGGAATATTTGCTATTTAAGTTCCCGAAAATTATAATAAAAATTTGGACGCGGGTTCTACTGCGCTACAAATATCAATGTAAAATAAAACAACGAATTTAGATTTTTGCTGAGTTTTTAAAAAGAAACTTACAAATTTGTGATCTTCCCCGAGATATGATGTTATATATTTATAACTATTGCAATAAAATTAAATTTACTTTAAGAAAAATATTAACACCTTTAGTGTTTTATTTCTTATACTTATTTAGCGTTCGATTTATCAAATTTTTCTTTCACAAAACGAATATTTTCAACTGCACAGGTTTTGTTAACATTTTCCGCCGTTTTCCGTTCCCTTTGTTTCTTAATCTATTTTTTGGGTACAGAATTCTTGAACTCATTCTTATCAGGTAAGTCTACCTCGTTTTCCTTTTTTTCGTGATAAACACAACATTTTGCCATATACAATAGTATGCCGTTCCGCTCCGCACGTTAGTCTCAGTTTAAGGTTGTAAAATTATGAGGGGGATTATATTAATTATTTAATGAATTTAAATTTATAATTGAATATATACATTCATTTAAAGAAAAACACAATAATTTTAAATGGGGTCCTGCACGAAGATTACAGGTACAAAATAAATAATTAAAAGGGGACGATTTTAAAGTTCTGTGCTAAATTATTAGTTGGGTAACCACGTGCAGTAGTTTCCTTTCACTAAACGAAGCCTTTTACTCCTTCTTATTCCCTCGTTGTTAACACCTCGGATAATAACACTTTAATCCTTCGCTGCTATCTCTCACCATGCTGCTGCTTCCTCGACTTGGCAGACGGTTTTCCATTACTATACTGTCTACTGCTTCCTCCAATGATCAATCCACGTTTCATACTCTCCTCAACCTGTCAATTCGTACATTATACTACCTATTTTTTCTCCCTTTCATCTTCGCAGGTCACTCCCGTGCATTCCCCCTCCAAGGGATAAAACTATCTCACGTGAAGTTTGTCTGCCAATCATCGTGAGTTCTCCGTCAAGCGTGGGAGATTTTTTTGATGATACAGGCATATGTCCCTAAAAAATCCCGAAAGGTGAACGCTCTCTCACCCAAAAACAAGCCTACCGTTATAAGCACGCAGACGACCGCCTTGTCGGCGCCGGGAAAACCCCATTTTACCTGGCCAGTGACATGCTCTTACCATAAATAGGAATAAAAATTGGGCATGGTTCTTCTGCGCTACATGGTTATTCACCGATCCTTAATACAAGTAGATTTAAACCTTATACCTAACTTACATGAAGCTAGAGACACCTAGTTTATGAATATATACTATTAAGGCGTTACATGCAACGAGTTTTGTAGCTTACATTCTGTCGAAATGCTAAAAAAATTATGAACTCACAGACGTAAGACGCCAAAACACAAGGTGCAGTCAAAACGTGGTCAAGTCAACTGCCTAGACTTCTTCCTTGGCCAGTTACAATGTTACACCCATATTTATTAACCTCCAGCACTATCCAATAAAAAAAGGGTTTCCCGTACAACCCCGCTATCCCGTTTCGCTCCGACTGTCCCTACCTACGGTTTCATTTATTTTCTGGCGAATTTCATTTTTAATCCTTACAGTATGTGAGCTGTTGATACATACATACATATCCTCCTTTAAGTATCCCCATAAAAAGAAGTTATACGTAGACGAATGAGTTCACCTCTAAAGTCACGGAACATCACCGAAACGTGAAATCAAGTGATCGCGGTACATGGCTTCAAGTTCAGCCATGGAATTTCTGGCGGTATGAGCCCATCTTGTTGGACAATTAATCCTGTTAAGAAGCTCTGGTTGCAGAAAGTTATTAATCATAGTGATGTAACGTCTTAAATTTATTCTTCTTCATGCAGTCACTTTTTGAATGTCAAGACTATTTAATGATCTTCCATGCAGTTTGGGAGACTAAGACCGTCAGTTCTCCTTATTTTATATTCCATTGAGACGCAAGAGGTCATCGTCTCTCATAAACAGTACGAAGTTGCCTTCTCTACAAAAAGCATTCTCTGTGAAATTGGAAGTCTTCTTCATTTAATTCATCCACGACCGACCATTATTTAGTAAGGATGAGACTTCATTTCCTCATGCGAAATGTGTCGAACGCTTCGGGAACTCATCTGCAGTTCTGATGAATGGCATCGAACGGAACGGCCTGGACTTCTCAAATATTCTGCTCTTATCCTATCTACGTTTTCAGGTGTTGGTGCTGATCTTGGGGTTCCTGGTTGTTTCTTCTTCATCAATGAACCTTCTAGAGAGAATGCATCCAACGCAAATAGGTGTTTCGTGTGGACATTGCACCCCTACGGGGAAAGTTGAATTTGCGACGAAGCACTTGAAGAAAAACAGATTCATGATACGAATACATTTTGTTGAAAGGCCACTTGAAAATCAAAGCATGTTCAATTGAATACGCCCTATCCCGTTCCATCCACTCCAAAAACGTCGAAGTACTAAACATGACATTCAAACAAAATTCGTATGTAATGTATACCACGTGTTGATTTCGGTTAAAAGACACGGGGCAAGAATTCGGGCGCCACCTGCGATGGTTTTTCCCCCCGCAAGAATGTATTAAATGAAATAAATAACGTAAACTAAAGGTGGGTTTATTACATAAAACGAAAAATAAATTACAGTTGAAATTTCTATTGTTCTGGATGTACCCAAATTTACTAATTGTGCGGGATAAACAAATGAGAATCTTTTTCACAGGATAAACCGTGATGGTTTCGGTTACAAACACGTGCACGCGATGATACAAGCCTACTCTCACCAAAAGCCGGACCAGTCAGGAACTATGGGACGCTGGCTCGTTTTGGGGCGCTCATACCACCATCTCACTCGACGTCTTTTGCAGAAGTCTGTCTCAGAAAATCTCTGAGACGACGATAATTTTTCATCCCTTTCTCTCTATTTATTAAAAGCTCTCATTGATCAGCCTATGGCTGGACCCACCATCATTAGGCCATTCTGAGCCGGGATTTTCCAGCGTCATCCTTTGTCCCAAAAGCTGCAGCTCTTGGCTTTGTGTTGGCCTATGTCTTACTAAAAATGGAAATATTATAATATAAAATGTAAATCACCATAGTAAGGTAATAATGAACTTCACGACAAAACTATACTCTTTGATTTTTATGAGTAGTAATAATCAAATAAGTACTGACGAAGACTTTTTTAGACTATTTATCCCCTGCACTAATAGGCATTATACTGAACTCTTGATCTGATCTTCGACTCAGAACGGGGGTAACGTTAGCTGAAATTGATCTGATATCCAGATATTTCAAAAAAGGTAATATCAACTCAATTTGTTCAAAAAATATGTGCACTTTTTCTGCCCCACCTTGTATTGAACAACTTTTGCGAAATTGGTACGCCCTACTCTTACGACTCACAGAAAAAGGGGCGTTAATAAATTTCTGGTGTTTCTACGTCATTTTATGTACTTTTTTAAAACAAATGTGAATTTTCAATACAAAGGTTGAGGTGTTTTAGTGGTTACTTTGCAGTAGTCTGAATGATTTGCAAATCCTTAATCTATTAATTTAGCCTCTTCTGAAACAATTGGAGTTGACGATACCCTTTTTTGAAGTATCCGAATATCAGATCAATTTTAACTAACGTTACCTCTTTCTGATAGAGTTGAAGATCAGAGTTTAGTATAATGCCTACTAGTGCAGCCGATAAATACCCTAATAAAAACCAACGTCTTTACATATTTGATTATTGCTTCCCAAAAAATAAAAGAGTATAGTCTTATCGTGAAGTTCATCATTATCTCACATGCGAATTTTCTATTTATGTCTTTTCCATGAGATGATTTTACCTATTATCTTGCCAGGCAAGAAAGTCCCAGAACTGATCAAGTTTGAGTGTAAATGGCCTTTGTCTCTGGTGTGATAATCACGATAATCGTTCATTACTTGAGGTTGCAACATGGAATCCGCCAAATAAATGGCAAGAGCTGAGTAAGTTACGAGATAATCGGCACCTGTTGGAGGGTTCTTGTATCTGGGCGGCCATCAACCCTTGAGCACTCACCCGCCCATAGATGGTATCGTCGCTGTTTACTGACGTCACACGAGTGATATGTGCGCTTTCGCACGCTGCCCACGGTATAACAGCAGCCCGATCCAGCTCGATAAAATGCATTTATGTGAATGGTTGCTAATAACTCAGCCGCGTGATGGGAGAGATCCGAAACTTGTCCGCGGGATACTGCTGTAAAAAAAAACAACAACAAAGAGAACTACCATTTGCAGCAATCTTCTTGGGGCTCCGCTGTGCATGTCAGACAATCCTCCATAAATCATAGGGAAAACGTTCAAATGACAAGCCGGTGTCCGCCTCACAATTGGCAGAAATATTACGAACAATAGAAAGCCAGCTGAGATTGCAGCTTCTTAAACAGGAAGCAACTCTATTCAATGCGTCGTATCTCTCTCGCATTCACTGCTTATACACAACGCAAAATTCGAGTGATATTATTATAGCCTACGGTTTACTGTAACTACTTTGCTAAAAGAAGTTCATAAATTGTATTCTTATTATGATAAAGAATAAATAAAGAATTTAATAACAAAAATAGAACAGTTAATTACCATAATGTATGTGTAAGGAATAATACAGTTGGAAATTTTTATGTGTCAATTATGTAACACATCTCATTTCTTATATGTTACGACTGTCCTACATTACGCTGGCTTCTGTGCGTAATTATTTGTCATAGAGCTTATTCTCGCCCAAAAACCTCAAGCTCGTGGTATGCAAAATAATGCGTTTATTGTTTTATTTCTTGTGTTTCAGAAGAAAATTAGAGGGAAGATGAAGGTGTTACAAAAATAATTTACGTATGCAAATATATAAAATTTTTATTTTTTCCCATAATTAATACGATTTTTTTAATATTAGGTAACATTTTTAGATATAGGCTGGGCGCAGTGGCCTTCTATATTGTAATTAATTCTGAAAATGATATTTTCTTAATATTATTGATTAATACTTGTATTCAGAAAGACTCAAAACTATTTTATTTTAATTGCTGTTTATTATTGATTTATTCGTATTATCTGACAAGGTGAACGGAGCAGTGTTGCTGTTTCACGGTTGGCAAAAAGCAACTGATAACTAATCGTATGTAAACTCCAAGTTCTCTCATAACAATTCGGATAATTATGGTGTCATAATTTTATTTTTAATTTAAGTTTTGGGTCTGGAGGAAGTAATAATCTAAACCAATAAATAAAATAGAAGTGTCTGTATGTTTGTGTCATATTGGCTCCGAAACGGCTCAACGGATTTCAATTAAAGTTGGTTTAAAATCAGGAGTTTTAACTTAAATTTACGTGCATTTTTCATGTAGATATCTTGCAGACTTCAGAAGATATTAATGTATATATTTATAAATCCACTGAATTGCCAGGCGAAAGGCGATGTGAAAACCAATTGCCAGTTAGAAGTCCTATTAGGCGTTCCCAAACCATTCATCCTACTTACTAAGTTATTATAAGCATAAGAGAGGGTGAATATTCACAATCCATCTATTGTGGCTGTAGGATTCGCACCGTAACTAACCTATTGTTGGCAGAGAGCTAACTTCATGAGAAAGAATAAACTTACTTGGATCGTCGATACGACGCATATATAAATTGATTTTATTTGTCGCGTCAGGTAAATAACATTTTAATAATTAATAATTGCTTATTTTTATTCTCCGAAACGTATGGTACCGGGACCCATTCAAAATCAACTGCGAGTTATAAGGTTAGCTCTGAAACGATCATAAATAAATGACACCTTAATTTTTATATATTCAATGAATTAAACTTTATCAAAATTCTCTACTGTTTGTTTCATTTTTATGGCAAAATAAAAATAAATATTTCGGCGCGAATGAAATCGCGGGAAAAGCTAGTATAATGATAAAATTACGAAATAAAGAACCCTATTTTCTCCTTGGGTATGTTTCCTGCCGATCATAGGTATTTATTGTGGCGTAGGTTCGTAAAAAAAATTTCACGCAATCCGTGGTCGTTTCCTAAGTAAATATTTTCAATAGATTTATGATTTTCATTTATATGTTGCAGAAACATTCTCTAAGTGAATAGGTTATTGGAATTTAATGAAACCTGAAGTGGGATGGAGCTTAATTTGTTTTCAGTATACTGACATACGTAACGTCTCCAAAATAAACAGCATAGAATGGTTTTTAACTCGTCGGGACGTTGTATGGCTATTCAATTTTTAGGGGAAGAAATATGAAGTGAAAGTGATTTATTTAAAATGAGAAGAAGAATATAGAAAAATAACAAATTATTCTTTCCCGGTGTTGATCTAACAATTAATTGATTGATAAACCTAGAATCATTTATTACGAAAACAATAGTTCGACTACACGGAAAGAAAGGGTTTAAGATGGAGCTGGGAAAGAGGCTAGATCTTCCGTATCTAAATCTAGTCCGATAATCAGTTCTCTCATAACAATTCGCAATAATTATGGTGTCATAATGTTTATTTTACTTTTGGCCGTTTCCACTGACTGCAAAGCTGTGACTTAACGAAAAGTTTATAAAGTTTTAGATTTTAAAGTGGTAAACCTTGTTATTTCTACTTCCGAACCGTCTCGCCAAGCTTCATCACACCACTGTAAAAATATTAAATACAGACTACGTTTGTAAAAGACTACCACGAAGTTTCATGTCGATCACAAATTAGTATCTCACGCTCAATTTAAATCGTAGGAGCAGCTTTCCACTATCACCCACAGTACACTTGTTAATATTACACTTGATAAGAGACTGATTGAGGTTTGCAGCCGTAACCGTTGATGAGTTCTTCCTCACCAGCAGAACTCGACGAAGTGCCGGTCTCAGTGGATTTTAGCGTTGTTTAGGCATGCTGTTGCATATAGAAAGCTCAAAAAAATCAGGCGCACTGGTGAGCAGTAATCTCAATTGCGGAGCCAAGATGTAAGGGCAGCAAAGAGGCGAGCGGTGAGCATCGGTCTCAAGTGCTCACACGCACGCAGTTGGGTGGCGTTAATTGAGGCAGGAGCTGAGCAGCGCGCACTTTGCGTAACAACCTCGCTAACACGAGTCAATTAAGCGGAGAGAGGCGGCGTGGCGGCTGCAGGATGCAAACTTGGAGCTGCCTGCGTACAGCGACGTGGGAACGCGCGCGCTGGCGAAACTCACGCAGTTGCGCAACCCTGCGCACAGCGTCGCGGCGCGGCACGGCGCGGATCGGCGCACGCCGTCCTAAACCACTGGTAATCTTCAAGATGATCGAGATAACACACACTTACACAAGCACAACTGTGCACAGAGCGGAACAGCAAAATGGAAGGCCAGTGTAGGAATTTGAAGGTACCGAGGAGAACCGAAGGACAATTCATATGGCTCTCAAACCAAAAAAAATTATTTAAATCACAAATCCAAAATTATTCTTTATTGAAGCTAGCGCCGGAGAGACAGCTTTCTCTAATATCCTCACCTGAACGATAGCCTGCGTTAGTAGGTCAAGGATTTATGCGAATAGCAAACTGGATGATTCCAGGGTACGAAAATTTTATTGGAGCGTACAAGAACTACCAATTACCACCGTGTATGGTTAACGTGTAAGTTTTGTTCCAGGAGATGGTATAATTTTAACATTATGCTGGTATAGAAATGTGAGGCCGTGACAACCCAAGGGGCTCGTAACTGAAGGAGCGGGATTTTTAAATCGCATCAACATTCCTCATCCAATCATTTAGATACTTATTCCTTGTTCATTCCTTATAATACGATGTAATGGTTGCCTACTTCCCAATTCAACAAACATAGTTAAAGAAAAACGGAGAAGAAGACTCTGTGGCGAAATAAAACCGAAAGGTAAATGTCGAAATTGGTTAAAAAATATCAGGTATACATTTTTTATATTATTTTATTTACTTTTTCTGCATCCATCGACGAAATATACACGGAATGTAAAGTTTACAGCATTTAATTACTATAGTGTATTTTATATTTGAAATGAATACGCAGAGATTCATATTGGTTTGAATAATGAGAATTGTGTGTATGTGGAAATGAATTAACTTTATGTTTATTAATTGATATGATACAATTTACTAACCAAATTCTTTTCATGAAGCCGGCCTTTTGTTAGAACTCTTTATACAATATTTCTTCTTCGTTCTTTGTTCTGCAGCCCATTCAAGGCTTTGGCCTACCGGGCCGACTGCAGACTGTCATCTTTTATGACACATTACGAATTTGGTGTTATAAGTGGTCAGTGTATTGAACCTCCAGCAGTCTCCGTGACCATGACGTCTGAAACATCCAAGCTCATGCCAGGATTTGATCCTGGGATCTCTGTCTAGTGAGGCAGCGACTCTATCCAGTAGACCACAAGAGGTCAGCCTTTATACAATATTTACAAAAATTAAATTATTTTCAAACTAACATTTAGAAATATGAGATCTATTCTCTGGTCAAATTTAAGAGCTTTGTCATAGAAACACATTTAAAAACAAAACCCTTCTCAGAATAATGAAAATATGAGGAAATCGAAAGGAAGGTTACAAACAGTGTAATTACTGTCTTCCGCTTTATTCTGGATCTCGCCGCTCGTTCTCAGGTCTCGTACCGGTTAAAACAGATTCATTTAAATTTATGAGTGGGGAAATTAACACCTTGCTCATTTAATATTCTTCTCCGCTGCTACGACCAAGAACGTTCCACCCTGGATCATTCAATGTAGGACGACTCAACAGATTGAAATTAGACTCTCAATCCTGCGCTTGCCACACTTTCTCTTTCTCTCTCACACACTAAGTCTCTCTCCACCACAATATTCACTAAGCGCATTGCCAATTGCTAATATCCAATCTCTTAATTCTTAATATCCGTTTATAATAACTTTTCTCCACTTCATTATTTAATTTACTTCGGTGGCGGGCACAAAGTCCTCTCCAATCAAAAGAATTTACCTTTAAGAGGAGCCATTCACCCCACTTACACACCGAAGCTTGGGGAAAATGCCTGGCCTCGTTACATATAGGCGTCACAGAGACTCAACGAGTTTGAAATCCCAGACCGGCGCCAGAGAGTCTAGGTTTTATTGCCCTGTTTGCAATCTTCTTCAATTTCTCTTAAACCGACTGTCTTTCATTTTAGACCGCTAAATTCCGTATTGAGTTGTATTTTACCAATTTATGGTTTTAGTAGTAAGCCCCTTTATAGGTCATGAAACGGAAACTTGATTTTGATACCGTGAATACAGCCTAAATAAGTCCATTTTAATTCTTAGAGTACGTTTATTATTATCAGTGATGGATGCGTCCAGTTTTCACTTTTATTGTCTGATAATCAGTTTATAATTGTTAAATATTATATTTATAAAAGCAATTTTACACTAACGAATAATAAATTAAAGTAAGAGATTATTTTGGTCGCGAAGACCGGGATTAAGACTGTTGGAGGATCGATACGCTGACCATGCGTCACTCCAAATTCGGAATGTGTCATGCAAGATGACAGTCCGCAGTCGACTCGGTAGGCCCAGGTCCTCAATGGGCTGTAGAGCCAAGGAGGAAGGAAGAAGAGATTATTTAAACGAGTCTAATGTTATTTGCTGCCAGCTATCATCATTTTCGTTGTGAAATCATGCAAGAAACATTTATATGGTTCAGAGCTTCTCCAATATTTATATAGCGAATTATGTCAAAATTTTCAATGAGAAACCAATTTGTTTTTATAGGAAATCTTGGTTTTCTAATGTCAAATACCATTGATTTGAATTCATTATTCATGGAAATTATTCGCAGATTGCCTTAGAATGTATAAAGAGACGTTCATTTATTCGGTTACTGATAAGTGGTAACTACGTTTGGCGTTACCCAGGAACAATGAAGTGAACGTAGTAGTTTTCTGTTCCCTTCGGGTGCTTGTTTTATGTAAGTCCCTTTGCTTCTCACAATTTGTTGCTGGTTTTAGGTGCGTTCCCTTGCGTTTCATTGTTCAATTACTTACATAACACGCCACTGGAGATAAACATTTTTCATTCACACTTTTTTTTGATCCGATGTGCGGTTCTTGAGATATTTTAATGTCTTCAGATAAACTGAGCACCCTGTAAATAACTGTATCCTTAAAACCCATTCCGGAAATACTATAAGTGTAAACTTGATTAGAACTACCCATCAGCCAA
Organism: Eucriotettix oculatus; assembly: GCA_034510155.1. Classification (NCBI taxonomy): domain Eukaryota; kingdom Metazoa; phylum Arthropoda; class Insecta; order Orthoptera; family Tetrigidae; genus Eucriotettix; species Eucriotettix oculatus. The sequence goes on from CM067377.1 coordinate 63,157,574, forward strand.
TTCGTTTCCGCCAATATGTTACTTGGAAAGTTTCTATTGTGAGCCAATAATATCCGAAACATCACCCGACAATGAATAAAACTCGAATATCCTTTTTAAATTACAACAGAACTGTTATTTAAATACAAAAACACCGTCTAATTCAAATAGAGAAAATATATTGTACGCACTGGCATGATGACATGCAGTCACATCCGGAAGCACCTTGGGTCAACGTACGACACATACTGGGCAGTTATTCTTGGAAGGCACCTAGAAGATGTACCGCTCGCTGACTCTCTATTCAAATAAGGACGCAGAGTAACAACTGTTAAGGGCTATTGAAACATGCATATGTGTTGAATACAGAGTCCAATATTACCTGAGTTTTCTCTTCGATGGTTCAGAAAATTTCCGTACTGATTATAGCATCCCTGTAGATACAGATGACCTCAGATATCCTCAAATATCTCTCACAAATGCACGAATAATACCTGATGGAACTGAAATTTACATTTATGACCAATATTTATTTATAGGACAACCTATAACAGTGTCGGTTATTCTATTGGCATTCTTTGATATAATCAATTTTTCGTTCTGTATCAAAATTTCAGGCAAACTAAAATTTTCTTTTAGCCATATTTCAACTAAATGACTTCAGTAATGGGTTTTCTAGAGTTTTCCTTGCATCTCTATAGGTGAAACACCAGGTAGGATCCTTAAACCACAATCCGGGAGCCCTAGTCAATCCTTGGCTACCTTGTTCTACCTTCAGCATCCCCCTTTTTCACTTCCCTTCCTATGCTAATAAAAGGGAGTTGCCTGTTTCAGGATCACCCTCATGTTACCCCGAAAAGAAAACAGTAATATGCCGAAGCAAATAATTTTTCATTGCCGGATTTTTCCTTGCTCTTGACAAACACATTTATGTGAGTCCGAGACTTCAAAATATATTTTAACAACTTTCTTTAATTAACTTCCGCAGATTTTCCCGGTGAACTAATGTTGAAAGGATTCTTGGGTTTGCAGCCGGGTGGCGTTGTAAATACACGACGTTTCGTCGACAATCACCGTCGACATCTTCCTATCCTTTCAACAACTTTCTTTAAGCTGCTTATATTACTAAACAAAGGCCAGTACTGAGACTATTGTTGTTGTGGTGCTCGGTCCTTAGACTGGTCGGATATAACTCCATGTTAACCTATCTTGCGTAAGTATTTTCATTTTTGCATAACTACCACATCCCAAATTCCCCATAATCTGCTTAGTGTAATCCATCCTTGGTCTTACTGTTCTGTTCTTACCACACATACTTCCCTCTAAGCAAATTTTACAAGATACTCATGTCTCAAAACGTTTTGTTTTAATATATCTCTTCTCTTGGTCAAAGTCCTCCATATTGTTTGCTTTTCCCCTATTCTGCTTAGAACGTCCTCGTTAGTAATCCTATCCACCCATCCGATTTTCAGAATCCTCCTATAGCACCACGTTTCAAAGGCTTCTATTCCTTTCCTTTCCGCAACTCCTATCGTGTCAAGTTTCGCATCTATATAATGCCACGCTCCATATGAACATTTTTAGCAACGATTTCCTAATATTCACACTTATATTACCCATAAGTAAATTTTCCTTCTTCGCGAAAGCCTTCTTTGCCTGTTCTTTCCTACTAATCCAATAGCCAGATGACGTACTCGTAGTGCTCTTATGTTTTGCATTACTTGACCAAAGCAAGATAGGTTCCTGAAACGCTGTGGTTTAATTTATTACGTAATTGTGTTTGCAAATTTGTTACTTTTTTAGGTAATTAGTATTCATCTAAAAGTGACGTTTTTATATTTTCAACCTTCATCTAAGTTGCCAATAGAGAACGTTTTTACAAGTGAAGATGTCAAAGTTTTTTTTGCTATGGTATTTCATAGACGGTTTAGTCACCTAGTTTACTGAATTTTGCAGGGTCGCGTTAAGAATTGCTAAAGTCGGTCTATGCTTTTGCATTTCAGGGCGGCGTTTCAGACTCTGTCTTCACTCTTTGACTTCTACCCTGACCCTTTCCAGCCTTTAACATCCCTCTACTTATTTATCTCAGGGTTCAAACATTTGTGCCCATTCACTTTAAAAAATGTTCTATTAAAAATTTAGTTAGAGTATCGAATAACATCAGATAACGACAACTATTTCATTTGCAAAAGAACAGTAATTCTTCTTCGGTTGTTGGACGGATGTGATGAGTGACAAATGTGCATTTGTTTTTATAGCAACCAGGTAGAGAAAGCACAGTCGATCATTTCCCTTCCTGTCGTACTTCTTCCTATTCTTCAAGCACATTGTTCATTCAATTAGCTAAGCATGTGAATTACATAATTTATATTATGTCTGTCCATGCAATTTCAATCACTAAATCATTTACTAAAATTTAAAAAAAATTACTAATTAGAAAAATAGTTAAGAAATTAAGTTGAAGAAACTTGCAATCAATAAATATATATATATATACTTAATTCTCTGTATTTGGAAGGAAACATCAATAAGCTGAATTATGGCATATTTATCAACTAATGTTCAGAATCCAAATCTAGAAACGTATGCTGCTGTTGTGGTATTCAGTCCTAAGACTGGTCTGATGAAACCCTCAATGCCAACCTATATTGCGCCAGTCATCGTTTCTTCATAACTATCACATCCCTTATCCACCCTAATCTGCTCCCTTTCTGTTTTTACTCCACACACTTCCCTCTTATGCTTAAAACGTCGCCTATTAATCTATCCCTTCTCTTAGTCAACGTCCTCCATATTGTTTGCTCTTCCTTTACTTCGTTTAGAACTTCCTCGTTAGCGATTTTATCCATAAATCTGATTTTTAGCATTCGCCTAAAGCACCACATTTCAAAAGCTTCTATTCCTTTTCTTTCCGCAACTCCTATCGTCCAAGTTTCACACCTATATAACGCCACGCTCCATATGAACATTTTTATCAACGATATCCTAATATTCACACTAATATTACCCGTAAGTAAATTCCTCTTTTTTGCGAAAACCTTCCTTGCCTGTGCTATCTTCTATTTATGTCTACAATAGTTCTACCATCCCTAGTTATTACTTTTCCAAAGTAGCAGAATTTCTTAACTTCCGTCAAAACATCCTTCCCAATCAAACACCCTTTGTTATTCCACTGTCTCCCAAACTACACTTCATTAACTTCGTTTTCCCTATATAAACCCTCGTATTAAACTCTTCCTCCAGGACCTCGTTCATGTCATTTATTACGGTTTCCAAGTCTTCTTCTGACTCCCATAATACTACAATATCATCGACAAAGTGTAGGCTTATTTCTTCTCCTTGCAGTATGATTCCTTTTGCATATTCTGTTTTAACTTTCTTCATCGCCTGTTGTATATATAAGTTAAACAGCATGGGCGACAGACTGCATCCATCACTATTCGTTTCTTGATTACGGCTTTCTTTTCTTGATCTTCTATTCTAATTACTGCTACCTGTCTTCTGTACAGGTTACGTATAACCCTACTTTCTCGATATTTTATTCCAGTGCTCTTCAAAATCCTTAATAGTTATTTTGTTACTAAAATCTTCTGGTATTGTTTCTGTTTTTTGTAGATTTTGCAAAATATCCTGACCAGCCATGATATTGCCTTTTTGCGCGATGATCTTATCAACTCCGCTGGAATGTTTTCAATTCCTGGCGCCTTACAATTACTCAGGTCTTTCAGCGCCCTGTATAACTCTGACCTTAAAATTTTGTCCCCCAACTCTTCATCATCCATCTCATCTTCTTTTTCTATTACTGATTGATCTAGATTTTCACCGTGATACGGCTCGTCTAGATATTCCTTCCATCTTTCTGCTTTTTCTTCTTAATCCAGAGTTGGCTTCCCATCCGCTCTCCTGATTTTCTTGCTAATATTTTTCCTATCGCCGAATGTTTCTTTGATTTTCCTATAAGCTGCGTCTAATTTCCCTTTCAACATGAAATCTTTAACCACTTTCCATTTCTGTTGCTTATGCTATGAATGCTTAAAGAAATGTACATTAAATAACATACAATATTCATTGCTGTATAAAACAAACCTCTTATATTGAAAATTAATGTGTTCAATATTATTCTAAAACTATTATAAATACGTTCTTCAATGAGAAATTAACGTCTATGTGTTTTATAAGAGTTTCAATATAGTCCTAGACATATTTAATAAGGGCAGAAATAATATGCCACGAGCCACGTACCACCTATTTTTGGTTATCAATATAGCTTCTGCTGGTATTATCAAAATTATTCCGATATATGAAGCGCTACTGACTATGACAGTCTACTTCTCTCAAACTGAAGCGACAGCAATAGAGCACACGAAACGAATGATTCAGTATATGTCTAAGTTTCGCCAGGTCTTCATTCTAAGAGAAACTAAACGTCAAGGGACTTATTGGTTTAACCGGAGCATAGGTGACGATTAAGTTGAAATATTTGCTATTCCATGCCAAATTTATTCTAATATTTGTTGAAGTAGTTTTCTTAGAAACCCCGTATCACCTACACGGTTGAGTTTAGACGATCTGAAATGTATTACGAGATTTTTTGGAGAGTTACGTGAATGTTAGTAATAAGAAGGCCATATGGTCATGATTTGCTTCGTTTGGTTCGGGCGACATACATCACAGGTAATGGCCAAATCTGAGCACAATGTAGACTGTTACGAAAATTTGAGCGTGCACGAGCGTGACGATGGCTTTCGTAAGCAGGATTCGGTCCCAAGCGTAAAAGTGTTAGCCAGAGTAGGGCACAGTAACAAGGGTCATAGTGCATGCTTTACACTCGCTGCTCGCGTATCTTTTATCTGCGGAGCCTCCATAACGAGACAAGATATGGAAGCGCAACACCTGTTCGCCGTACCGCTAAATAAACTTTCTAATGTATGTCTTTATGGCGAGAAAAAACGGAACCCTGTAATTATATAAAGTAGACTATTGCGCGCAACGAACTAAGTGTTAGGTCCAAAATGCTACATTGGGAAATTCTCGGCTATACTCGTTCTGTTTTCCATTCAAGAAAATCCTCGAATACTTTTATAAATCGCTCATGGGAACAAAAGTACAGTTGTAGATACTATAGACGTATTAATGCTATTCAGTCTATTTCCTTTGGAGAGAACAAATTGCTTAAAGACGTAACAGGAGCTAAATAGAAAAAATTAGAATACGTTGGCATTTTAGGTACTATAGTTTTTATAAGAAATTTATGGACATGGAAACCCCTACTTAGGAATACATTGGAAGAAATGAACAGATTTTTGGTTTCTTTGTTTTTTCAATTATTCCCCAATATAAGGAATAAGCTACTTCAATAAATACATAAAGAAATTTACCTGCAAATAGTGTTAAGATTATAATACGATACTAATGTCCTAACACTGTTTAGTAACTTATAGCGCACATTTCTATTTTAATTCAATTTGTTTTCTAGTATTTAATTTATATACACTGTGGCTTCACCACGTTAAATGTATGTCTGTTAAAAGCTTGTAAAGCTCAGGTACGGGATTTTCTAGTAGAGTTTCCCGGCTAAAAACACCCCACAGTTTAAAGGAAAATGTCTGAATTCCAGGATGGTGCCAGTACTTTGACGGAGCGGAGAGCCAATGAGGAAATTGTTATCGTATTTGTTTGGTAGTGCTAAGACAAATTTCCACTATTGAGGTAAATTGTACGAAAAAGCGAGGCGGGAGGATAGCGATGGGGAAATGTAGAGAGCGAGTCCGGCATTTTTTTTGTTTGAATCCACGGAGAACATTTGAATGGAGGTACGCGGAAGATTGGTGGAACGTGGCGGATGATCCAGACATTGCTTCGATCACTATAGCAGAGGTCCTTTGCCGGTAAGCCGTCGGGATTTTTCTATCCTGTATCTTTGCGATCTTAAAATTATTTTTTATGATTAAATTCTTGGGGATTTCGAGTTTCGGTACCAAAGCACTGATTACTTTGGATAGATTCTCATGCTGGAGCAGTGAGATAAAATGTTAATGAAATCCATTTTTTGTACATATTTTATTTTGTTTATTAATAAATATAGGATTTTAAAATTAAATTTAATATTTTTATCGTTGCATTTCTACTACGTAGCATCCATAAATTCAATTCCAGTAAATTTTTATTATATACCGCCTCCCTTGTGCCAGAAAATTACTTTCCCTAAAATCAAATTACTTTACGTTGGTTTCATAAACGATTATAACTGCACTTTTCTTCATAAACTTGTCGCACTATCACGGTTCTCCTTTTGTCGTATTGTCCTTTTGTCGCGGTCAGCTTTAACCTATTGTCTTAAATTTCCGTCCGTTTAACAATGACACCAAACCTACTGTTCCTTTACAAAACATATTTTACTCACTTCCGATTCCGGGATATTAATGATTGATTATTATCATCTACACATCATTGTGAAAGTCTCTTTCTCCAGTTCTGAAATGGTTAACACAGCCGGACAATCTCAACACAGGTCTTTCAGTAAATCATGTGTTTCTATTCTGTCCCCGAATTACTTTTCGCTCCTGGTAGGTTTCGTAACATTTGACGAAATATCTCATTTTTTCTAATCTCAAAACATATTTATTTTTAAAATTAAGTTGGGGACTTAAATACTTTCCCTCATCACAATCCTTAAAACAAAGGCTAATCACTGATAATAATGAAGGAGTAAACTAGAATTTTTATATTAATTCAACACTTATCTTCCATTACTTATTTTCGTTGCTGCATGATTTTCTACGCCATTTCCAGCAACAATTCAAGTGGTAGAAGGAAAGTAAAATCAACGGCAGTTTAATTCAATTCACATTGAATGGATCATTACTGAGACAGAGCCAACCTTAGTAGAGTTCAGTAAAGTGGGTAGTTTAAAATCTTCGAAAACGAAGAAAAAACTGACACTATCGTTACAAAGGACCTTAAAGTTACGAAACAAATTATTCTTCCTACTTTATTTCATGACAGGTAGCAAATTATTTCATGCGCACCAACCGCCAATGTGTAAGTTTTAATTCATGTTGTATGTTTTATTATTGTGGTCCACTAATATCATTAGTGAAATTACGTGCTTACATGAAAGAGTCAGTGCGTCCATAGTTTTGAAAATCTTTGAGCAGACTTGACATGACTTTAACATGATCAGGAATAGTATACATTCACTCCACAGTTGCGAAGTATCTACAGGACCCAGCTCTTCATCCACTAATGAAACAGTTTCTGTAGGACGTCAACTGTGATGTTATTGGCGACTACAGAGGGTCCATTAACACATACAAAGAGATAATAATATTAAGATTAATGTATTGTACTACCTCCTTTATTCTTTGTATATAATATATATTAATTTGTCCGCTGGTAAAAGTTTTTGTTGAAAATGATTTTAAAGGAGTGGCTTTTTAGGTTTTATTAATTTTTTATACTTATAGTTCCTCTTTTAAAAGCCTATTATTATTATTATTTAAATACAAATTGACTTTTTAGATGAGCACATTTCTCTCAGGGTGTTCGTGGGCTGGGTGGCTATTTAAAGCAGTGGCACAATTATTAGGGGCTGCATTCATATGTTACTTGAGTTATGGTCCTGGCTGGCGATCTGGGTATTTTCCAAGTTCCACATTCCCGCTCCACGTTCCAGCTTCACGTTCCAGCTCCACGCACGTCTCTCCCTTTTACTGCCCCCTCTCTAACCTACTTTCGGCTTTCCCCAAACTCAGGTAGACGGCTGACAAAATTTGGATGACCATGCCATCTATCGCAAAAACGTCCGAAAAGTTGCAATGAAGCGGATCGTTTAAATCGCTCATTACAGTATCGAATAAGGTTTACGAGGAAATCAAAAAACTAACGACACACTATTTTGAACGAATGGAAGGACACAAAAGTAGGCTAATAACCGAAATAATCTACCCTCCAGAAACACGGAGAAGACTTAGGACCGTGGCCTACAGATACGCGAGACAGAAACTACGTAATTGAACGTCAAGGGAATCATCATCGGACGATTACTCGACTCACGTTTTAAGGCATACTTGTGTATAATTTACTTATTGCATCGAATTGTGACCACTAACTTAAATTAATAATTTAAATGAACAAAAAAGGATATATTAATAGGCCACGTTTTAAGACACGAGGGTCTTGTAAAATTAGCATTAGAGGGAAGTGTTTGGGGTAAGAACACAAGAGGGAGGCAAAGGATGGAATACTCTAAGCATTTTAGAGAGGATGCTGGGTATGCTAGTTATAAGGAAATGAAAAGACTTGCGCAATATAGGTTACCATGGAGGGTTGTATCAAACCAGTCTTAGGACTGAATACTACAACACTAAAACATAAAAAAGTTAGATTTTGTCATACAACTATACATTACTTTTAGATATTCTAATAGTCTTTTGATTGTCTCTTCCGAAGATGTGATGTCCTTTGGTCCATATGATCGAAATATCATCTCTAAGAGTTTCAATTGGGGCAGTGATGTGGTCCATGGTTAAGTGTATCTTTCAAGAGTTTCATTGAAGTGGATGTTCTCGAGAAAAAGATAGCTGTGAGAGATATTAGTACCCTGGAAAGCACTATTTGTGAGATCCTTGAGGGAAGAGTAGATCTTGATGGTTGTTCAGGTGTAGGTGGAAGGGTCCGTTGTTATATGACCTTCTGCTGAGGTTCCCGTGGTCCTGGAATTTCGTGTTGTATATCTTCCAAGTGTCGTCTGCGGAGCATGCATAATTGAATATTAAATTGTGGTTGGAATTTGCTTGTTGATCAGCTCGTTTCCTAAGATTTTGCTGTGGACACGAATCCAACAAACGATGATATGGTGATTTCGATTATTCTTTTTTCCAAATATTGTCTCTGAGTTATTCAGATATAAGCCAGGGCTTTTTAACGCATTTATAACATTAAATGAGTCGCATAGGGTTAACGTATTAAGAACATGATTTTTCAAGCAATGATTTGTAAGACATAAGAGTCCTTGTAGATAGCTTGGGTTTTTAATGATCTTTTAGTGAGCATGGCTCAACCTACTCCATTCGGAGATTTTGACGCGTCAGTGTATGTAACTCTTGAGTGATTTTAACGTTCGATAAGATCATTAATTATTGAATTCCAATCGACCTTGTAGTTTTGTTTGTTGGTGTATCTGGTGAGGAATGTGTCAGTCGAGATTTCTCCAGGGAGGAGTTGATGAGAAGGAGTTAATACCAGGTAGAGGGGGGCAAATTTAATAAGGCGAATTTCTTGGAAACGTTTTGGTTAACCGTGTAATAATGTTTGTAGATCTTCGTTGTGGGCAAGATTATAGGTGATGTTATCTCTGACTTTGAAGTTTTGGCTCTTATAGCATGCATTGAAATTAGTGATGCTATATATAATACGGAGGTAATTCTGTAGTTATCATACATTCCTTGCCGTGACGACTATCCGACTATCTTGACACGTTATGGATTTTTACTCGCATTGGAATGTCAGTTTTCCATTCTTCTTCTGATTGTATTATAACCCTCATGTAGCCTGTTAACCAAAAAAAAAACTGGAACCTCAATAAATAGGGGCTGCGGGAGTTTTCTCGCAGGCGCTTCACCCCAGAGTGACTGCAAGGCTCACCTGATTATGTCGGGAATGTATCGCAATCTCTCTGTTTTTTTATCAATCTTCTCACATGCCGAGACACCTTCACCTACTTTAGGAGGTATATGTACTGGGGTCGAAGTCCTTGGCCATATGGTAAGAGTTTTCCGCTAATCCCATTGGATCAGTCGGCCAACTGTCACCTAAAACTTGTGGAGACATGGAGAAGGGAATGCTACGACCCCACAGCAAACTCGTCCCCCGTCATGCGGAAGGGCGTGATAATAGTACCCAACCTACCCGACCTACCTGATGCAGGTTTTCTCGGGTTATCCCTGCCTCTCTTTAGGTGAAACACGTGGTAGGATCCTTAAACCATAGCCCGGGGGCCCTAGTCAACCCTTGGCTACCTTGCTCGACCTTCCGCAACCCCCTTTTCATTTCCATTCCTATGCTATTAAAGGGGAGTTAGCTGTTTCAGGATTACCCTAATGTAGCCTGTAACCCCCCCCCCCCACCACCACCACCAAAAAAAAACTGGAACCTCGGTGATGCGAGGTTATCCTCGACTCTCACAGAACTTCGGCTGTTTAATTGTTAATGATTTGTCTGTAGGGATCTAGAATAGGAAATTAAAAGTCAGGAATTATAAACGGACCGAGCACAACCCATGATTTAACATGAATCGCATCATATTATCCGGCGTCAAAGGGTGGGTTTAAACTACATAAAAGACTTATCGGATGGAAGGCGAAAATTAATTAAGCAATTTATTTAGCAACTTTAATAGTTTAAGATTATTTTTAGCCCTAAGAAAGAGACATAACGAAAAGGCAACGATTTTGTTATGTGAATAAAAAATCTCGTAACAAAAAGTAATTAGTATTAGTACTGCATCTTCACATTCTTGATGAAAACTAGTAAAAACAGTTTCATACAATCACCATACAGCAGCAAAATACCCGTACCTTGTGTCGGTTAAAATTTCCGTCAAGTTATGTGAGTTCATTGAAGAAAGATGAAGTCCAGTGCCTTCAATGTCCCGTATAATTCCAACTAATTTCCTTTGCGCACAACAATGGTCGCATCGTGGAATAGAATCGTTGCATTGTTAGTAGGGACTGCTGCACGGTAAAGACCAGTTTGGGATTCCAGGGAACAGAGCGCATGTAAAGATGCCTTGTAGCATTCTTGCTGGTAAATTGAAACACCACCTCCATACGTAATTTGAAGTGTAAGAACGTTGTTGTTTGTCGTTCCTGGCTTACGGCGGAGAACGGCAACGAGCGGTGCGTGCGTTCCATAAATCACTGGCAGCCACGGTAGCCGCAGTCGCTGCTTATGAAATATAAAGCCGCGGCAAGGAATGCAAATAAGAAAGCTGCCTTCACCGCAGAGCCGAATTTGAGTAGCTATGCTGTGAATGATTTAGGTGTAAACGCTCTTTAATATATGACCGGACTTGTCTGTAACTATACATTCTTCCTGTTTCATTTGGCCGTTACTCAAAGATTACTAAAAAATTTAAAAGGAAACGAAATTATTTAAACAAGTTATAGTTAATAGAAAAATTATTCTATCCATAAAGGTTAAGTCACAATTAGTAAACAGAAAACTAATTCGTAATTTTCAAGTTTATTTAATTTTTTTGTAGAGCGATTGGAATTATGGTCATAATTAATTACATATGCATAAATTATTTTGGCTATATTAATAGAATTTGAATTTACAAATAATATATATGGTTATTAAACAAATATTTATCTCGCCATCATAAATGTTAACCTAATTGAAAGATTAGTTCACTCAGCATCATGTTTTACCGCACTGATTCCCAAAGTTGACTTTATCGACCACCAGGGAACGAATCCAAATTTCAAGGGGTCCATGTCAGGCGAAAAATTGGTGCTTGACGAGATGCAAATTAGGGTCCACGGGAACGGATTCCATTTAAGCAGGTCGTGGCCGAAATTTTGCCTCTCCATGAATGGAATAATTCACATAATATATGTATTTACATAATTCGTCCTTACAATAGACACACAATTTATCTATGAAAATTTTTATTAACGTTAATGTTTTTAACACATGACGTAAATTTAGAGTTAGATTTGGGAAGTTTATGACCGCATGCTTTAATATTGGCAAAAATTCGAGATCGATAATGGGATCATTCTCCGTCGACGGAAAAACAAACAACTTATTCGCTTTGAACTTAATGATAATTGTTAGAAAATTCTCTTGATTTCAGTCAATCTATTTCGTTTTACTTCTAAACTTATTGTAATTGAAATTTAAGCTATTATCTTATTTTACATCAAGCCTCCTAAAACTGTGGAGACGCAGAGAAGGGAATGTTGCGACACAACAACAAACTCATTTCCCGTCTTTTGGAAGGGCGTGAAAATAGCACGCAATAGCTCATCCCACCTTATGCAGGTTACCTAGGGTTTTCCCTGCAATCTCTTTTAGGTGAATCACCGTGTAGGATCCTTAAACTATAGCCCACCTTTCCCTTCCTAATGGTATTAAAAGCTGTTTCAGGATCACCGTCATGTAGCCTGTTTCCTACTTGGCTACTGCATCTCCTCTTTCTAATTCTTTCCTGTGCTACAAGAGATAAGTTGTCACCACGTGTCTTGCACTCATGTAACCTGTCAGCATAAAATCAAAAGGTACGACGATATTACATTACCAGTTCGTATTACACTTATCGTATATCTATACACATTTGTTATTTATTATGTGGCAAGTAATGACGAAACCTTTCTATACTTTGTTCCGTATTTGTGCACGAAAGGCGCTGTCAGTAGATTCCGGGTCGGAGCAATAAACTGATAAGCTATTGTCACCAACAGCTCCATTACTGGCAATGACTTTGTGTGTTCGAAACAGGTTCCAGCAGGTCGTATTCCTAAGTTTGCACACCCTTCAATTACGCACGTCTCGAATGGGTCGAGTGGAAAGGATTGAGAAAGCGGAGGCTGATGTCAAGAGCACGTGCAACTGGAATTCATCAAACATTCTGAACAAATCCATTCAATTAGTCGCTGATTGACAAATACTTGAATAGTGTGTCAGAAATCGTCTAAATTATTTACTCCATTCAATTCGGAACATTAACTAGCGTAATTCAAAAATCGTGGATCGGCACTTGGCTTCAAGGTCACTATTTCCCTGTTCACGCTTTCTCAAATATGACACATTTAACATTAAATTAATATTAAATAATCGACATAGTCACTAAGTCATTAAACAAATACTAGAACAGATTTATTTTTAGGGTGAACTTGGTAATTTCAATAGAAATGGCAAACGAGAGTAATAATATCCTTAAAGAAAATCTCTCATCTTTTCAAGAATCAAAGAAACATTAACTCGTGATTTGTTTGTTGATATTCCATATTTTTATTCATATAAAAACTTTTATCATAATGATTGTTAGTTGGTACAATAATTGATACAGTGTGTACAATTATTCCATATTTGAATATGGGCTGCCTTATATTTTTTAATGTTTATTTCAGTAGCATACAATGAAGTGGAATTCCATTTTACTTGTACAACGCTATCTATGTAAATATAGATAACCGAATCGGAACATAAACTATTGTAATAAAGAAATATCGTGCAAATACTTTACCTCTTCCTGAAATTCAGATTTTAAGTTTTTTATTTGTTCATTCAGAGGAATTTCACAGATTACGTTCAACAACGGCTATATTGTACAACATTATGTACAAGTAATAAATTAAGATAAAATTGGTAAATAGAAGGAATTTATTCCGATTTAATTTGCGAACTGACAAAGCAATGTAAATGCAGATAGATTTGTGCATAACCATGTCGTAAAATATTCTATACGCAATTAGTAATTTAGTAAAAAAGAGAACAATGAAACAAAAATCGTAGTTTTCAGGGAAACAGAATTCTTAATTTCAAGTATTAAATAGAAACTTAAACGTACGGGAGTAAATCGAGAGCTTTTATACAATGTCAATACAGAAAGCAGGTTAGGTAAATAATTTATTAATTCACTCGATGCGTGATCTCGCAAGAAACGCAATATAGACACACGCGCGAGCACACACAAATATATACCCTGAGATTAGAATCCATTGTGGTCAACGTGACGTGATAGTTTGCTCTAAAAATTGTACTGCTAGCGCCTTTCAGTTACCAACATTGTATTCAGGTAATATTTATTGATTTGAAGTACCAGTAAGAGGCAGGATTCCATGTACACGATATTAACAGATGAGTTCCAAGATTTCTACAGGCTGAGTTTTACCACAAAACAAGTATACTATTTTCAGTGCGAGGAAACTTTATTAAAGTCAACGATTAAATTAAGAGTATATAACAGCCAGTGAGACTACGAAGTTGGAATCGAACCAGAAAATAAAGAACTCAGATGCCAGTATTGCAATTAAGATGTTACTATCGAATTAATTATTAGAATGTACAATCGTAAATAAATATTTAACATTAGGTTTTGTCTCAAAACTTAATTCTACGTGATTCATAACTGTTACATGTTTGCTTCAGAAAATATCGGACAGCTACTTTTTTGACGAAAACATTTTAATAAAGTTGATATTTGTTGACGGTTTGCTTTTATTAATTAATTATACTGAACAGTCTTGAAGATAAAAATACTAATCAATTACATAATTAATCAACTAATATGTTAACAAAATTTTCATCGGTAAACATTCATTCTTCTTCAATTTTTTCTTAAATTTTAAGTATTTTGATTAAAGAGCAGGACTTCAAACCTTGTATTTTGCTTGCTTTCCACTAGAAAACACTCGAATGAAATTTTATTTTTGTTATAATATTGTAAATGAATTGGGAAGAATATTAATTAATGAAATTAATAATTGGGTTTAAATATATACATTTATTAATTGTAAACACAATAATTTTAATATGGGTCGTGCGTGTATATATTATGTACAAAAATAATTAATTAAAATGGGATTGTATTAAAGATCTCAGGGTGGCAGATTTTCTGTTCGTTGACGAACCTGAGTTGTTAACTGTTCTTAATGAAACCATTTAATGAGTCCTCTGAGTTTTTATCCTTTTTTATTAATTTACCACAATATCTTTCGGCTTACGTAGATATATTCTACTGTAAAAACAAGACTGAAATACAGACAATATTATTTACATTTTTTATACAATTTAATGTTTAAATCTGTCATAGGATAAGTACCTGCTTCCTGGACTGATCAAAGCATGGTTCACCTCTCCGCTGCCACTTCACAAATCTGCTCTCGCCGTAACCTGTCTGCTCCCAATCTCCTCTCCGCCTCCTTGTATCACCAGAAAACTGTCCACCACTCTCCTTCAATATCCTCTCGCCATCACCTTGTATCACGTTTTGTTTGTCCTGTCATAAGAACTGTCATTGTTTTTCAAAATTTCGGTATAAAGTATTGTAACATGAAGTTACTCCTCTGTTGTCGGCTTCTTTTGAGACTTGCCGACAGGAAGGTATTGTTGATGGCGCGCCACAAGCGTGGATAATCTCCCTGTAAACCGTTTCAGCCACACACACACACGTAACTGATCGATTTGAATAACGCCGCAGAATTCTCTTTGTTTAGATTCCGAGCCGCCAAGACGGCGCGTGGAAAAACCCCATCTTCCTGGCCAGCGACTTTCTCAGGCCGAAACATTTGTTATTTAAGTTTCCGTAAATAATAAAAACAATTGGACGCGGGTTCTACTGCGCTACAATATAGAGCTGTTATATAAATATGCCATCCGCTATCCCTAGAATAACTGGCGAGAGTTAGAGAGTCGCATATTATTTGCTATGCCAAATATTCCAGCAACAAACAACAATTATACAACTTTTCAAATTTTAATATTTTGGTTATAAATTTTTTTGGATATAGAGTCCGCAGAAAGCCATTCTTATCAAATTAAAAAAATCATATTTGAATCGTACAATTTCTGCAATGGGTTCCGTTAGAAGTAGAGATCATCAGTATGTTTGCTGGTATTAACCTACTTGCAAAACCGTTAAAGGGAAGTCAGCCATACAAAAGTTTTTAGTCATTACCACTGGAGAGGAAGTGTTATTTAAACTCATGAAAAAAAACGCTGGGCGCGCGTTAACATCACATGCAGGACACGCGACGCTCCACTCGTGCTTCAGGTGAGGTGATGACCGCTTCACAAACGATGGCCCCAGGAAGATAAACTTAACAGTTGCCGTCGTTTGCTAAAGCGCGTCAACGATGCAAACAATACAAATGCCTCACCAAAGGGCATATAAATCAAATATATAATTTTTTTTAATATTGTATATACTATATCGAAATTGGCACAACTGAGAATCTGTAAGATAATAGTTTTTATATATAAATAATAAAAATAATCAAATATAAGTTTAGAATATGTGTGATTACCTGGAAAGTGAGACAAACAGTCCATCGTCTTATTTTCTGTTTCAATTTCCAGTTTTGAAAATCTTCGATTAGTTTGTTTCCAAAAGCAAACTCGCGGAATATGTCATTTACGAACACTTATTCAATGTACTATTTTTATTAAGATTTAACGTCTGATCAACTAGAATGTCATTGCCGACTGTACAAATTTTTAATATATTACATAGTAAGCCTCAAACACCTTAGAACATTTGAACTGATAGAATTAAAAAATATGGGAAATATTAGTGTTCCTAAGGAAGTTTATAGCATTAATTATTTCTTATAGATATTCATTTATTGATATAGGCTGCCATCTGTTGAGACGTTGTGTGGAATATTTATTGAAGTTCAAAAAAATGTGTACTACAGTCTTATGTACGTTGGAAGTGACACATCTAGGTGTCTCCCCTCTAGAAAATGCATAATCATGTGTGAGCTTACTATGTAAGATCCTAATACTGGAATAACTTTTAGATAAAAAAGAAAAATTACAAATACAGATTAATTTCCTAAATGCTTCACCGTGCATAGTAATTCTTGTCAAAACTGACACACAATAAATTCCTTGAAGAAGTTAACTGACACTGATTTATAACGTTTGATCCGAAGTATTTTATTTTCAAAACTTTTTGCTATTTATCTTTTTTGTTTCATCTATTTATAACATCTGGTCGTGAAGACCGAGATTAAGGCTGCTGGAGAGTCGATAATCTGGCCACGTGGCACTCTGAATTCGAAATGTGTCATGCAAGATGACAGTCCGTAGTCGACCCGGTCGGCCCAGGCCCTCAAATGGGCTGTAGAGATTTATAATAACTTACTAATCTCTAGTAATTTTGTACAGTTATATCTATTATCGCACCCTCTCATGATTAGGTGCTACTTCCTCATAGAAAACGGCTCAAATAGTGTCCCAAAACACACTGCAGGTCCTGTGAGAGCGTTGGTTAGATGAGCAATTGTGTAAAATTTTGAAACTTTTGAGCAAAACTAAAGTTTTTGACGTGTTCATTATTCGCTGATCAACCTTCTTAAACGTCATCGATATTCTTAATCATTATAACGTAATTATAGCCATATGATTTGCATAAGCTGTAATGTTCAGTCTATTGTTAGGGCGACAAATTTGAAAATCGCGTTGTTCCTAATATCGCACCCCTATTGTAGTCCTAATACAGCCTGTGCAATATTACGCACATTGTTCTATTTTATTCATTTTAAACACTTGTTTGCTTTATTGGTGGCCTGCAACGTCAGATTAATTGTTGCTGATGCCACGAAAGAAGAGAAAGCAGTCAACCGAGGAAAATACGTCGAGAGCTGCAACTATTGTCTAATAATATCACAATAACACGGAATGAATTTGTTTTTAAATATAATAATAATTAGATGTCTTTAAATTATTTTGCCTGCCTTATTCTTTTTTGTGGTTATTGGAAATAGTATTCATAATATCAGGAGCACCCCTGCTGCGATATTAGGAAAACGTTTTTCGCAATTTAAAATGTACTTATTGTGGTTTTATGTGTTTAAAATATTTTATTCTTTAAGGTATTATATTGATTTATTAGATATGATAAGCACTAATAAATAAATCATGTGGAAGTAATTAGTTAAGTTTAAAAATGGCACAATAATGTCATTTTTTTTTAAAAAAAAAGAGTACGATATTAGGCATATTACCCAGAAGTTTTAATATATTAATAGTAACTCTATATGAAGGCAGGAACATACCTTTGTTAAATTAAATTAATCAATTGTGAGTTTTGTCTTCTTTGGAGTTATTAACTGAAGATGAATTCCTGTCCAGTGTGTTAATTATAACTGATTTTTCACAAGACTACTGTAAATAAGTAATCATAATCCTCGAATTTTAAAAATAATGGTATCCAAAATTATTGATTTATTTTCTAATTTTAAGTATTTGCAATTTACGTTATTACAAACTATAATAGTATTTAATATTGTAATCATTAGGGGTATATACTATAATATAATGAAGGAATTATTTATAAAAATGTGAATAACATTAATTTTAACATTTATTTATCACATTTTACACTGATTAAATAAATTTTTAATTTGAATAGCCAGATTTTTTATAATAAACACACTATATATTTGCTAAATATATACAAATTAAATAAAATATCTTATAAACTAAATGCGTGAGCTCTAACTTACTGAGAACTGGTAGTACAATAAATCGGTAAAAGGTTACAATCATACGTATTGACCGTGTCGTCTCAGCTCGCCTGGAACTTGCCGCTGGACGTCCTTATTGAGTGATGAAGAGCTCTTTTGAACTCCGGACTGGATCCACCTCCATTCCGTTATTTAAATGTCCTCGGCCAGGAAAGTCTCCTATTTATTTCAGAATATAACTGCTTAATGTCCGAATCATTAACTCGACCACCACGTCCTTAATGTTCAATCCTAACCACCACGCCCTTAATAAGGCTCTCAAGCTCATCGTCCTCAGTAAGTATTAAAAAGCCACGTCCTCCAATAATAATATCCTAAATCCATTTTTCGTGTGTTTTTATTAATTTGTCTCCACTTTCTTAATTCATATTGCGTCGATGGCAGGTTTCGATATTGTCCAATCAAAGTTCTTATCTGTCCTTCCTGGGAGGAGCCGTTTGTCCCTATCCATTGTCGTTTTTGGGGAAAACACCACCCTTGCTCACCATATCTCACAGTATTCGGGAAAAATCAAAGTCGCGCCACTACGTCTGACTTTTATAACCCCTGTCTGTAACCAACGACTTTGATTCCGGACCGCCAAATTCTGCTTTTAGTTGTTTTTTTCGTTACAATATGTTTGTATTGTTGCATTTTAAACTTAATGCAGATAATTTTATATGCCTGATGAGGGCCCACAAAAGAATCTAAATATGTATTTATAATAATTAAATTTTATTTAAATATTTATTTATGTTTTTAATTTCCCTTTCTTCATTTTGTAATCTAAAAACATAAATAAAAAAAGATCATTTTCCTCTATGGATTACTTGTGGTGTTCTAATCAGTTAGCGAGTTCGCTGAAAGGCCAGAGTACTTTAAAAAATGTATAAGGGAGTTATCAAAGTATTTAAACAAGGTAATTTTATTATAGAAAAGTGTTTGTGTTTCGTTTTTATGACGTTAATCGAGGCAACAGTTAGTTTTATGCATCTATGGTGTCGAATAAAAGAGTCATACTTACTTTTCCTACACGGAATTTAGCATTACGTCATGTCGTGAAAGTTGAATTATGTTTATTTATGTGTGCATAATTATTATTTTCTGGGCAAATAAAAGAAGATTTAATATGAGATATTTTATTTTAAATTATATTTTGCACGTATATGTAGTCGTAGTATATCTAGTCTTTCTGGCACCAACGGAAAAAAAATTAGTATAAATACAAAATATTACAGTTATTACTCATTAATGTGGTTAATTTCAATTCTAATTTTAAACTTTATCAATGCCATTTGAATTAGTATGATGACTTGAGCTGTTTACGTTGTGTATACTACGACCCTTTATAGTTAAGAATACTATAATGACTGTCACGTCGCTCCGATATTCGTCTTGTTGCATTTTTTAGTCATTATACTGTTGTTGAAAGCATAAAAGCAGTTATATCACGGTTTCTTTGAAAAAGATCTTGATTTACTTTTTGGGCAAGAAGTTGAGTAAGGGTCAGTGTGTGGTCTGTGGAAGAACCCAGCCAATAAATTAGCGTGGCATGGCGTGGCGTGGCGCCTGCTGCAGAGCACCTGCACGATTAGAGCCGCCTCTGGTTACGACCACGCACCTGGCCGCTTCGTAATTGCACCGCTTTATCTTCAGAGCCGTGTGAGGATCACCCACCATTCTTAAAGCAGCCTCTTCACTGGCTTCGATGGCTTTAGAATCATGGACGTATTGCTACAAACCAAATCAAGTAACCAAATGAAACTGTGGTGCATTTTGTTATTGATTGAACTTTAATTAAGGGGGAGGGGAATTATGACGTGTCTTGGAAAGGATATATATATACGCATAAGGGAATATTTTGAATAAAAACTATTTAATTATAGTCAGCAGTTTTAAAAAAAAATTATAATCGATTCTTCATCGATCTTTACTAGCTTTCATCGTAAACATGAATTATTTATCTCAGGGGTGATAAGTGAGAAAATTATTAAAATGTGGGAGCAGAGAATATTTTCTAAAGAAACGACCAGTGGCCAGAAACATGGAAGTTTGCACACCACCACGTTACAGTTGGTCTACCTTCGTGTAATGATAGTTGGATGGTCATTGGTGGGCCGATAGTTGCTTTCAGCTCGGGGGCTGAATCTATTGGTATCTCCTCTCAAACGTGGTGTGTTGGCTGCACAGCGAATATCCCCCAGAGCGAATGAACTGAATAAATAGGTCTTCGTCCTGTAGATAACATGAATAATTATCCGAAAATGAATTTATATCTCAATTTTTAGCCAAAACTGTGTATCTGGCTGGCCGAAACTGAATGGCTCTCTGACCAAGATGTATGTACTTGGGTTTTCTTCTCCAAGCTCCGCCTCCGCACTTGGAATTTCACCCCCGTTAAGAAGTGGGCGTGATTGTTTCGTCTTCCTCATGGAAAGGGGAAACTGAATACGTAATTTTCTACGGCTATCAACAAAAAACTGGAGTCACCTCTCAATATCGCATAAGGCGACGGATTGTTAGCGTAAATAAATAGGAACCCTTCTTTTGGTGAGGAACACATGCCTGCTGTTTTCCTACTTCCGAACATATAGGAGAGAAGTGACCGATTTGTGAATTTCTTAACCAAAGTTCTTTGTTTTCGAGTTAGGACACCGGACAGACAGCTCGGCATCCATGTCAAGTCTCTTGTTTTTAGGACTAACAAGATATATGTACAGTAAACTTTTTCTGTCATCGTTGGCGTCGAAATTTCTGGACGTTTTAGCCTCGTCCAATGAAGTATTCCTCAAACCTTCTTGTTTCCCTTTTGGTCAATAAGATGACTCGTAATTTGTCAATTAAACAGCCAATCGCATACCTAAATGGTCCCGACTCTGTCTAGCTTGGATCTTACATCTGTTGCATATTATTTACACAAAACAATAGACATTAAAAATATTTAATGTAAATACTGTATTAAATTATGATGTGACACGCAAAAACCCAAAGTTTTGTTCCTATATGAAAAATTTTAAATTAGATGCTCCTGGTTGCTTGTCGGATTTCCGTCCACGTGAGGACGTCCGGAGTACATTGTTTATTCAATCTGCACTACCACTATCTTCTTTTAAATTTTTGTCTCTAATTCTTTCCTAAAATCTTTTTCAATTTGACTACTTACATAATGTTCCTGTGGTGTGCCACATAAAATTATTTTCATCGTGTTGGTGTCTAGGCAACTTACTTTCTGGTGTTATTTTTATATATGTTTAGCCCAGTATTAGAACTGCTCCACACTACCTATAAAGATCAGGATCTGGCGGAAAAGTCCACTGCCGACAGGCTACGTGGTGACGTAGTCTCCAACCACACACACAACGAGAGTGCTTACCAATTTTATTCGCACAATACTACTACGAATTCCAGAGCTATCACATCTTATCTAAACCCTAACACTGCTAAATCTTGTCGATATCGGGATCAAAGAACAATTTATTCCATGAGAAATTGTATGTCCGTTGCTTGACCTTCACTAGACCTTACCTTGTGACTGGTCCAGTGATTATAATTTATAAATGGAAAGTAATATGCGAGAAAAGTCTCAGAATTACTCCATCGAATAAATACATTTTGGGGAAAATTATATATGAATATTGAAACAGCTGTTAGCGCAATAAATTCTCAAAATGATATCTTAAAATTAAGTAATATTTATAACTCTTTATTTCTTTACTTTTGATATATTCGTTTTTTAAATTTTCTTTGAATCATTTTTAGGATTTTTTATTTCAGGTTAATTATCTTATGAATTTTTACATTTATTGTTAAATTTAGAGGTTGTTATACGATATATTGCAATTTTCATTTTGCTTTCAATGTTTTTAATTTTCATATTTTCTACTTCTTAATGATTCCATTTTAAAAGTCCCACTTTTACACCTTATTAGGTTTACCGTTCTATATTACACTCCTTCTTACTATCCTTTGATCACATTTTGGTTGATGCTATCCTGTAAAGTCCACTTTATATTTTTATACTTTTCGGCTTCTTTTTGTGCATAAAAAATTTTAAGGTTTAAGAGCATATTTTTTACTATTGTTATTAATTTGTGAAATTTAAATAAACTCAATGTATCATTTTATGAATTGTTTTTTACAATTATTGTAGTAACATTTGAAGTTATTACGTGAGGTGTTCCCAGATATGGTGACGAAACATTGGTTCAATTGAATAAAAAATGTGTATGTAATTTAGTCTTGAATTTTGTTGATGTAATAACTATATTTACGTTTTTTAAAACAGACTAAGCAATACCTAATTGTACAGATCAAAATAAATTGACAGCAACAATTCCATCCACAAATTACTGTGTTCAAATCTGCTTTTACAGAAACGGACATTACGAAGGGATATACGATTTTTTTTCCCTAATTTGGACGTTCCAGGTTGAAATATTTGTGAGAGGCAGTTTCTGGAAGCAGGCTGGAAGACTAATGATGATGAACTGACGAATGTTCTGACCGAACCAAATGTGCATTTCTTCTTGCATTCAGGACGTGCGCTCAATTACGACGACGAGTGAACGTGGGTTTTGGACGGAGGAAACGGTTGTAGTTTTGCGATCTATATACGCGAAATAAGACGCGCAAAACAGTTGCGGACAGTTACCACAAAAGTACTAGCTGATTTCTGCAACTGAAGGTATGCACAAGTGTTAGATTCAATAAATATGTTAATGGATTACAAAACAAATATTTGCGTACAAGAAGTTGGTACAATACTTTTTACGAACAATTTACCTATATTGAAGCTTAAAAAATTATATTTATCAGTTAACTTTAAACGTATGGTAGTGCCTACGGATTGACTTCCAAAGATATAATTTTTAATGAAAATATTACAATTTATAAATGTATTACGTTATAATAATTTGACTTAACTCTGAAACCCATACATATTTATTTAATATTTTCTCCATTTTTAACCTTACTCAAGGTTAGAAGCTAATTATTATTTGATATCATAATATTTTTCCCTATATTACAGTTCCCCGTTTAACATAATTCTTGAAGAATCTCTTACGCCCACTAAGTGTTTTTCTTCAAATTAGGTAGGCGTTAGGTCACTGAATGACACAGTGTGATTTGTTCAGACACCACTCTAAAGAAGCTGGTTTGGGCAGTGGTCTTTAAGACATGCCATTGGACTTGTGATCTACTACTGATCTAATACAAGTACCAACGTTGCTGGAAGTTCCTGACCAACCGCTCCCTGTTCCCTTTTGCGCTGAGCTAGATCTTTGAGCGTGGGTGCTTTCACTTCACAACTGCCATACATGCTGCCTTATGTAATTCAATCCATGAAGTAACCAACCATGCTTCCTCTCTCAAATTATGAGACTCTTGTCCTGTTCACTTCTGCCTTTCGTACACTATCGACCTCTTTGTGTCAGTTATTTATATGAAAAGACATACAAGATACAAATTACGTAGCCAGGTAACAATCAATGCATAATATATCGCATTTTGAAAAATCGTTTCAAAATTGACTCACAATTTATTTATGTTATCTAATTTGAAACAGAAAAGAGAGAGAGGTAGCAGTTAGAGGAACGCAATGACATTGTAATTAATCTGCAACATTAGATATTACAAATTACATTACGATGCTCCAAAATAAGATATAACATCCATTGGTTGTATTGATTACTTTCTACGTATCCTATCGAAAGCATCGGTATGATAAACAAATATTGTTAGTTGAATAAATCATTTCAATCAGTAAACGAAGCCAAATGGTTTTTATTCAATCATATAGTAAGTGATTTTTTATGAATTATAATACTATAAAATATAATACTTTGCAAGTGTTCCATTAAATAGAACAAAAGCATTTAAAATGCCAAAAAAAATACAATTTCTCCTTCACATTAGAATCGTGTGGCTGTACAATTAATTGGATTAAAAAACTAATAAATGTTTCTAATTATAACATTATACATTTTTGAAAACCCGTCATCTATCAGAGCATAACATAAATGGTCTGAATTATATTAAACGTTCCATGCTTGTAAGAAAATGAACCATAATATTAATTTATTCAGAATTATAAGATTCACTACTAAAAAATAAGTACATCTAGCAACAATAAAAAATATTTCATGAACTGATGGTATTTGAGTCTATAAAAAGGAAAAATATATTGATAGAATATTATTATTATTAATAGAATAAAACGAGAGAGAAAATAGGTTTCTGAAAATAATGCTTCTGAAGTAACACTACATTGATCTAATACTTAGATTCTGAGAATGAATTCTAAAACTTTAAACGTATGTGCGTCATATTTTTATATTGTTTTCCTCCGGGAAATTTATAGAGAGGGGTGTGTGGGGATTAAATCGATGCAGAATATATCACATATTAAAAATTGGTTCTAGATTCTCTTTCAATTACATTATTTTTATTTAAAAGATAAGTTGATAATTTACTTCAATAAAAAAATAACTATGATAAATATTTACAACATTCGTAGGTGCGACGAAACAATCTGACCTGTAATACCTCAGGTTTAACCGTGGATAATATCCTTCATAAACGTCAAAGATTGGGAAACCTGACAGTGACGCTAGTTGAAACGTAGCGTTGCATCTCTGCCAGTTTCTCCGTAAGACGCTTTCCTCAACGTCGCAGGCTGACCTCCTTAAAACGTCTGGGACCAAATAATGGCTTTCTTCCGTCCCCTTCAAGTTCCAAGAGCTGAATGTGAACTCTCACAGCTATACCGCTCTGTGAAGAAGAGTCGAAAAACGACCTTTAAGATGAATTTTCTTTAAGACCACTAGATCCCATTTCTGTGTTTCCTTGCATCTCGATTCCCACACTAGTGTGTGTACGGAAATTCCATAGGTCATATTCTTACGGGCCGAAATGTCATCCCTGGGAATTAGTGACGGCATAAGGTCTCGACATGCTGTCACCAATTCCAGTTCCCAATCCTCGCTAACTTTATATTAATAATATTTCAACTATCGCGCTACAAATAGCACTTAGGACGGGCTGTGGCGTCGTGGGCAAAGGCTCTCATACATTCCTATAGACGCTTGAAGTTACTAAAAACGTTAATTATTTTAAATCCATCTTAAATTTTAAGCCTTAGGTTGCAACTCCCTACTTCAAACTGATTTTAAGGTGACCCTTTTAGTACAGCATAACAATCTTCATTCTGCAAGGGGTTGATTATCTACAGCACCATGACACATTTCGAATTTGGATTAGTAATTACGTGGAGAGAACATCGATTCTTCTTTAGTCCTAATCCCAGTTTTCGTGACAATGAACACAAACATCTATGCCCTTGTCAGAACTCGAACCCGGGACCCCTGTGATGCGAGACGGTCAGCTATAATAATGAGCTATTAATTTAAAGAATAAATTAATCTTAAGTAGATTACCAAAATGTGTTACATGATTCAAGATAAAGTTGAAATAATTACACAAATATCTAGAATTAAGATGAAGAATGACAGGGATATCATGTTTAATATCTTTGATCATTACTCATACATTATAAAATACTTATAAATTTTATGAAAACCATACCGTCAACTTATTTTTGTGAGAACAGTTATAGATTTGTTCATAACTTAATTCTACAGTCCTACATTTGTTGAATATTCCAAGGAGACGCGAAAGGTACGTGAAGGAACATAGTGAGTCATCGCTTTGTTGGCACCTGATAGTCTCAATTTTTTCACTTGACGATTTACGACTATGGGAGGTATTCGAAATTACACCTTTGTAACTCTGCAATAAATTATACTCGAAGAGCATATGAAAATAAAAGTAACTTAACTGACAAACTTAGTTGTGCGGAAACATTCCGTACTGCATATATGGAGAAATTTTGTAAGTCCATCATGATACATGACTTTATTCTTTTATGAGAACATATGGAGGCCAAATAAAAACATAACGAGGCTCCAACAGTGAAATGAAACGATAAATCGTAAAGCAGGGGAAAGTATAATGTTTTCCGCACATCATGAAAAATTCTGGAGTGGCATCGCACAAATATCTTCGCTACTATTGCGAAGTAAATTACAACCATAATGTCTTCATGCGTGGCTTTATTCCTAAAATAAACTGCATTTCAAAAAAAAGGAAATATACTTTTGTCTTGAAAATGTGTAGTAACTTAGATATTAATTACTCCTCTTTTAATAATTAGACACTATGGGAAACTATGTAAATGGAATTAGATATGTAGCACAGTACGGGTTAGTTTAAAAGCCACTGGATATTGAAAACACTATCACTGTTGTAGTATTATTAGAATGTTAAATGTTTATTCTTGTAAAAATTGTTTCTTGGGTTGGTGTACTATATAACTTAAAAATATTACGTGTAGCCACAAGTAGTTAAAATTGAAGAGGTGTAAATTTACTAAAAGAAAATGAAACCATCCCGTTTATAAATTAGTCATTGTGTTTTAATATAATTTTAAATAAGTGTGTGTTTATGTATGTATTACACGGGCGCGGATACTTTTCAAGGCGACGGTAGAGAATGAATGATCGTGTATGGTTTAATTATGCTTCCAATTAGAGAATAGTATGTAGCCAGACGAGGAGCGTGAATTATGTACCGATGTACGAATAGTTCAAAGATTTAGAGGGAAATAATGGCAGGATAGCTTCTACGTGACTAAAAGACTCTGACGGATAACCAGCCATTTGTTTGAGCCAGACACTGGTGAATAAGTGGAATAGGGAATAGGAGGTCGGGAAAGGCGACAGCTTTAACGGGCGTTTTCAAATCTTAAGAGAGCATCACCAGGATGTCTGGGACGCAATCGACTCAGAACGTAACGCAATATAAAATATATAGGTGGACATAATACGTGTCAAATTACCAACGTTATAATACTTGAGATAACTTGGGACACATTTTCAATCCCCTCCAGTAGTTTGGTGGAGCCACAATTTAAATAATACTTTTAAGAGAAACGGGAGATTGGAAAGATTGTTCTTAGGACTTTGTTGTGGAAGTATAAGCTGAACAAGATTTGGTAATGATTTCTAAGATTATCTTCAAAGACTTTTGGCTGAGTCTGGAAGTTTGTGATAACAACAAGGAGTAGCTGATTCCTGGAGATTGTGGCGAGAATCCTCGAGATACCAACATCCAGGAAGTCGTAGATCTACAAGGGTATGTACTATGATTCAATGATTCATGTTGCTCTTCCCTGACAAAAAGAAAATACCCGAGATGAAAATTATTGCTCTCCGTTGAGTAGTAGCTGTACTAATTTTTATTAAGTAATTAAGTCATTAAATAATTAATTATAAAGTTAGTATTTTATCCTCCATATTTATATTCAACTAGCCGGGGACCCAGCGTTCCCGGGTATTTATTTATATTAACCCGTACATTATTTAATTATTAGTCAACACAACGTTATCGAAAACGTCACAATATGGCCCTCAAGTATATTCCCAATATTTAGAAAGAGTCAAAAATATTCCCGGTATAATAGAAAGACTAAAACTCTTTTCAGTCCTCTAACAAAGTAAAGTTTCTTCCCACTTAAATGAGGAAATTTTACTTAAATAGCATGTTAAAGGTCATAACCGGCGACCAACATTACACAGGTTTAGGTACCAAAGTCGATAATTTCTGTGTTATTTTCATCACTCATTTCCACCCTCACCCCTCACATGCTGCAAGGGGTTGAAATTATACTTAAATATTGACGAGGAAAAGAGTATAAAAGTAATTGACCTCAAGAATTCTTTTTCGACTCTTATATGAGTCTTTATTATATATAAAAATTCCACCAATTCCACCCCTTCCCCCTAGGGGTGGGAGCCGTGTCTCATCTCCAAATTTTTTGGTTTTGGGTTGCGAGGAGTATGGAAACAAAATTTTATCAAAAGTGTGTTTTCTCCCGTCCTATCTCCTTGTTAGGGGATGAATTTCTGTTTAATTCACATTCTAAAGGTCATAATCAAACTCAAAAACTACCGTAGCACCGATTTCTTTACCAGACATGACTGTTTTATTTTTATTTTCATACGGTTTCTCGCGACTGGTGGTAAAGACATGTACTAACTTGACATGTGTCACTACAACTACTCCCTTTCCAGTGAGGAAGTTATCACCTGCTGGCTGAACAAATGAAAGTCAATGTGTCAATGTTTTGTAAATATATTGAACCCACTGTTTTCTCATTCACTCAATTTCATATTATGAGATTTTAAAAACCTTTTTCGTACGATTTTTTAAAAAGTTGCTTTTTTAATAAAAACCTTGTCCTGACAATAACGAAAACAAAAAAATAATTATACGATTTGGTGCAGTCGTTCGGAAGTTATGCGCGTGCATGCATTTCGGCGATTCATCTATATATATAAAAATTAATCCATATTTCCCTCGGTCACGCCATAACTCGAGAACGGCTTTACCGATTTCATTCATCCTTTCTTGATAAATTTTCTAATACTTCGTTCAAGAATCTTACGGAAAGAAAAATTGAGAAAATTTCTCAGAAAATTGGAAAATTTCAGAAATCTTAAGTACGAGGAGGCTAATTTCTTTCCTCAGGATAGAATTTCCAAAGTGCATTTGGGTTGCCTATACTCTTGATATGTTATGATCCGACACGGCTCAACGGATTTCAATGAAATTATTAAACGTGTGAAATCGGGTCTTGTTTAAAACCAACTGTGACTTATAAGTTTCATCGTGAAGCGATCGTAAGCTCTCTTTTTCTCTTTTCGTTGTCAACTGGACGGACGTGTTCATTCATTATTGATAGATTGACATTTATTCATATTCAATTACCGTTTATTTTGCAACAGAAAAACTTCCATGTGTTATTGTCGTGTTATTTATTCTTAGTGATAAGAAAATGCCACCAGTGAGGCGTCAGAATTTCGGTTAGCGTACGTGTAACGCAAGTCGAGTTCATAATCTTCGAGACAATAAGACTGCAGAAGAGAGTAGGCAGCGTTCGGAGGCAAAGCAGAATAGGGAATTTCTCACGCGAGATCTACCACACCTCCGGAAGAACCCATACCGTCTTGTTTAGGCGAGAGATGAAAAAACAGACGGTCAAACGTAACAATTACTTATAAACGTTTGACGTATGACTTATAAACGACTCGGCTAGGGGGAGGGGTGGAGTTTGTGGAATTTTTATGTGTAATAAGGGCTCATATTTGAGTCGAAAAGAATTATTGAGATCAATTACTTTCATAGTGTTTTCCCAAACAATATGTTTGTATAATTTCAACCGTTTCCAGGGTGTTGGGTGGGGGTGGAAATGAGTCATATGAAAATTACAAGGAAATTATCAACTTTGGGGTCGAAACCGGTGTGAATGGGGTGCTGTGTTACATTATGACATAGAAATTTTATTCTGTCAGAGCACTGGAAATAGTTGTAGTCCTCTTATTGGACCGGGAGTATTTTTGACTGTCGAGATAATATTTCAGATTCAGATTGTGACGTTTACGATGCTGGTTTAGTCGTGTGTTGACCAAGAATTAAATAATGTACCGGGGTAGTATAAATAAATCCCCGGGTCTCCAGCTAATATGTATAAATTTAAATCAATTATATCTTAAATACCTCCACAGTAATTTATTTATCATTTGCAGTTACGTTAAAATAATGGGAAAACTTCTAACCCTCTACAACAATAATAGCTGTAAATAGCATCATGCAGGTTCACACGCTGCACACACGTCACAGGAAGTCATGAGACAAATTTCAGTTCATGGGATTTTAATCTGTGAGATCAAGACTGCACAAGAATACACAAGAATGTTCGAGATTTGAACGACTCTTATTATCCATTCTTTTAACAGTAAAAAAATTGCACAATTGAGGCAATATTATATGCGATTCCACGGGAAACAACTCCGCGCCTTCATGTCACGAAACCACCAACAGCATACTTTATTCCACTGAGACTATTGTTGCTGTACGATAAATAAATAAAATTACATCCCTATTTTTTACGTTTGTTTATTCGAACACATATTCCTATGTACCTAGTTCTTAAGTTACTATTTCGTTTTGTATTAAGTATCGAATTCGATTTCAAGAGCTAAAATTATTTTCGTCATAAATCAGAGAAAAATTCGTAAGCATTTAATGTGCTATACGCGTATGAACTGAAATGCGGAAGTGATTTTACTGCCCGCTAGTTGTTAAGTTCCATTGAGATGATAAGAAGTGTTGGTGTGGGGGCGGGAAGAGAGAGGATCGCGTAATAGCACAGGTTTCGCTGACGCGGTTTCCCACGCCGATGCGCCGCTCTGCGAGGCTGTCGTTAATTCGAGCTGCACCACACCTCCTTTCAAGCAGTCAGCTTAATGGAGACGTTAATTATTAAAACAACAGACGTGCAATAGCGGTGGACTGCAATTAAAATGTAATTGGCTAGCATGGCGTCGTCTAAGGAGGCGCTGTCACGAAAGCGGACGGCCGTTAACCTCCCGGAGAAAGGCTCAGCTCTGCCACAGTGTCTCAAGTCTTCCCCCTGATTATTTTAACAGTTGTGTTGGCCTCTCACCTTATTACAATAACACAAGATTCAACATTTCGATTAGCATGTACAAGGTAATCATTAGCAGTTTATGTTCACTTATACCCAGCACGAGCTAATTAAATATCTGTTACAAAGCGTAAGAAATGTGACTTTCTTCGATGGACTGATTTTAGTACTTCTACAGAAAGCAACAAAAATCGACAGAAAAAATAAAGGAATGGATTCTTCATTTTGAAGTAAGTGAAAGCTCTATCAGTAAATGGGCATGGAAATGCGTATTACAGAGTTCTCCGAACTTTCATGAACGTGTGTGCATCACGAGGTTTCTTGTTGTCTAGACTAAAATGCAAGACTCTGGATATAATTGTTACACGAGGAACCACGTTGGAAAATAAAATTGATGTTGAACTGAATACTTCTTAGTACATAAAAATGATTACCCGTAATGAACTAACTCCGTGCATATATTACGGCAGATTGTCAGGCAGCACGCACTATACCAGGCATTTTTGATCGTGTTCGAAGCTCAATGTGAAGAGGAGCAGTTGCTTGCATTCAGACAAAATAAGGTTACTTTGAATATTTTTCTGTGGTATGTGAACTTGACAAACCGATCAAATACATATAAGTAACATAGACGGGTGCTAACAACCATTTAGGTCAACATCAGTTTTATTCGCAACATGTTTCCTTTATTGAAACCAGAGAATTTTTATCTAGATAACAAGTCTTTCATTAGTATTCATAAAACTTCTGATAACTCTGTAACTATGCATTTCCGGACCCATAATGAACCAAGTTTCTCTTTTCTCTTAATCCATTCCTGAAAGTTTGCCGACGACGTATATTTCCCCCTGTATATCTGTGGAATCTTTCAATCTTCGGTTACTGTCCCCAAAATAGAACAGTTTTATGTTATTGTAAACGATGGATTCAATCCTAATTCTCGGTCACGTTTGATTATTTTATAAAGTGATAAGTTATAGAATCTCTTCTATTTCCTTGATATTACTATGACTCCATTAAAATAACCTGCAATAGCTGACAACAAACTGATGCAATATCAAAGATTTTCTTTGTCAATTCCTCTATGTATACAGGGTATTTCAGAATTCCTATTACAAAAGCAGGGATTGAAGTAGATAAAACTATCATAATGAACCCATGTCCGGAAATGTGCCATTTTTAACCAAACTAAGTATACATGGAAACAATACATTGTTACTCGAGGTGTATCTGTGAAACATGTTTTCATTTCTGATGAAATTATTTTCGAATATTCGAAAGTAGCTACTTCTAGCATCCGTTATTGTATTCTGATAAAAAGAAATGGTATGCGATGGAGTGATGCGATGCTTCTAAGCCTGCAGGACCTGGTTTCAGCTCTCGCAGGAGTTGGTAGGCCTACCTTCTGCCTGGGTTTTAAGATTCTCACAAGCTGAAGCACCTCGTTCAGGTATGAGAGACGTATGTTCCGGGATTGAAGATATTTTGTCCGCTAATCCTATTGGAACAGTCAAACAACTACATTTAATATAATATAAAGAACGAATCCTGAGGTTAGAAATATTTTTAAGAAAAGATAGAAGACTTGAAATAAGTATCCCCGGAAATATTAAGAATAATATTAAATTATGTGTAAATATCTATTCATTAACAAAGTATTTCATTTCAACTAAAAATTTATAATAAAAATTAATTATTCCTCGCTTATATGCAAATATAAGTAATTTATCTTTGTTTTCTTAAAAAGAAAATCTATTTTTTTAGGACAGTCATACAAACCAATTAATCTCAATATCGTGCATATGAAAAGAACGGACTATAGTAGGTTTTGTGCAGTAGGAAGCTCCATGAATATCGGCCACGTTTTTCCATCTCTTATATTCTCTCTTATAATACTTAAACATATACGAAACGTCTCTCCTTTTCTGACTGAATCCCTCATACCTTGCCCTCATACTTGTCGTGTGATCTAGCCAGCCCATCCTTCTCGGCGATAGTCCTCCCCTTGATTATGCAGCTCACCCGAATTATGGTGTCACCTCGTGGTAAATAAAACGTACAAAAATATTAAAAATCAATGTAATTAAATTTTATCTTTTCTTATGGTCAGAATTTTTAAAATAACGTGTTTAAGTATTATTAATAAGTTCTATAGTTCCCACTTTCATCAATTATAATAATATGGCTATTGCAATTTAAAATCTCAACGTGAGGGTATGGTGCACTACGTGTTCATTAAATTAAAAGTTATACCATTACATTTATTGAAAAATTTGATATTTACAAAATAAATAATCTAATTTTAAAACATATTACCGGATTCGCTACTTTTACTCTTTCCCTGAAGATTACAGCGTTTGAGGCTGGAAACTCAAATAATAATAAAAATGAAGAATTTTGATCAATATGACAAAAATTAAAATTTATCGTGGAAAAACTCCCAGGAAAGAAACTTCAGATGGCTTATAAATAGGTGAGCAGCCCAAGTCTTCGAGCAACACTCGGATCTTTCTGCCACATGGTCTTCTGCTTTTTTAGTCTCTCTTCCGCCGACGCACTTTACATCCAGTCACAGCCAAGAATGTCCTTTCTAACTTTGTGCAAAAATTTTGTATATTTCCTCTCCCCTCTTCCATTTTTTTATTAGAGCTACCCTAATTGGTGCAAACCGTCCTCAGCTTCCCCAGCCAAATCTATTAAACGTTTCCTGGTTGGTGAAGGCAGAATGCTGCTTGGGTCTTTAAACGGAAGCCTATTACAAGTATTTTTAACCTGAATCTGACCATGTTTGTACCACGCGCACGTATAGCACAAACATATAACAGAGAAAATTTAGAATAATAAAATAATAATTCAATAGCTTGGATAGAAACGCATTTCAGCCGGCACTCACTCAACGCGTTTAAGTTACATAAAAATAAATTAAATTAAATCATAAAATGGGATTAGCGTTATAAGTGTTGGCATTAGTGTCATTTTAACGTTATTATTTCTATTGGCTGCCAAATATAGAAATTCGTTGTAGTATATTCTTTTATTAAAGTGAATCGCTTGAGTCTAACGATTTACTAACGCCACGTTCCCTGCAAAAAGGTGCAAAAAGAGAAAGTTAACATTTTACCCATAGCCATTGTTTAATTCAGTGATTATATACACATAACGATAATTTAACGAAAGATTACTGGCAATATTAAAAGAATTATTTAATTTTTTTTCTGTTAGCAATAGATCAAGAATTACTTCTTTTAGACTAAGTCGTATTCTATTTTTCCCTGAGTATTTAAGAAATAATATTTGCAATAAACGTCTTAACGTCTTCATAAATTATTATATCCTATAAATCCATGCTTTCGCAGGATAGGTTAGCATGGAGGGTTGCAACAGACCAGTCTTAGGACTGATTACCACAACAACTACAACATAAATCCATGAATTGCATTCTTGAAAGATAAATCTACCATTTGAATAATGAATAATTTCATTTAATACATTTCGAAGTCTTTAGGTAAGTTGTTTTGCTAAGATGTTGCCACGCATGAGTAATAAAGCGTGAAAAGTTAAATGTAACACTGCTTTATTCAGTTTGACTTGCGTAGTTGTCTTGTAAAAAGCCAGTGAAGGAAATTATAAATCAGCGCACCTACCTGGGGTACTTATTAACCTGCGAGCCATGTTCAGGAGGGTTTATTTATTTATATTATGACATTGCCAATTACAGTAATTACTTTGTGTGAAATAAGAAATGTCCAACGGAAATCTTCATAAATCTCCAAGTAGACTCTCCGGCTAGAATTATAGGTATGAAACTGCTGAAAGACGATTTACTCGAAATATAGAACATTTGTCGCGGTTGCGTGGAGGGACAAGTGGAGAGGAGGAGTGAGGAAACGAACGGAGAGACTGTGTCACGGGACAAGGAGAGGTGATGAGCCCCAGGGGCCGTATATTGACACGTGGAGATAATTTGCTGCAACAGCAACAAATCAGCGAGAGCAACGGCAATAAAACTCAGTGGAGCGCGACTGGCGGCGATTTATGGAAGTAGGGAACCGGTCGGTAGCGTCCAGTCCTTGTCACTGCCTCATGCTTTCACTATTTATCCTCTTACGCTTAATAAAACAATATTTACCTACTCGATAACGACTTACAATCAAGAACCTATACTCGTTTTGCCATTGAAGAATTAGCTTTTATTAACATTGCGCAATGACCATGTATCGACATTCTTATAGCTTCTTCATTTTCTAAAATGGCAATAAACACTGTGTTTTATCCTAAACTAATGTATAATCATCAAGATAAAGGATAATTGTTTTTCATTAGGGAATAAAACACGAATAGACGAAGTAAAACATAAATGTCATGACAATATTACATTTCAGCTACACTTTTGACTCCTGATGTACTGTTCTACTGCATCCCAGGACCTAATTTCTAGTCTAATTGTGACAAGCTTACACCACCTCTTTGAATAACCGCCACACATTGAAGAGAGACAATTATTGTAAATGATTTAAAAGGCAAAAATTATTAAAAGATATTTCTCGGATACGTACCTCTACAGAGGAGAGGCAGCAGTAATTAGAATAAAAAATTAAGAAAAGAAAGTACAAATCAAGAAAGCAGTATGACACGGATGCAGTCTGTCACCCATGCTGTTTAAGCGTAATAACATGGAATGGTAGAAGTATAGTAAACATAAAGAGAAGATAGCACAGGCGAGGAAGGTTTCTCTAAAAAGAGGAATTTACTTACGGGTAATATAAGTGTGAATATTAGGAAATCGATGGTAAAAAAGGTTCGCATGGAGCGTGGCGTTATATGGGTACGAAACGTGGACGAAAGGAGTTGTAGAAAGGAAAAGAATAGAAGCCTTTTAAATGTGATGCTATAGGAGAATGCTGAAATTCAGATGGGTGGATAGAATCACTAACGAGGAAGTTCTAAACAGAATAGGGGAAAATCGAACAATATGGAGGACGTTGACCAAGAGAAGGAATACATTAATAGGCCTTAATTGGCCAAGACACGAGGGTCTTGTAAAATTAGCATTCGAGGGTAGTGTGTGGGGTTAGAACAGAAGAAGGAGGCCAATGATGGAATGCGCTAAACAGATTAGGGAGGATTTGGGTATTGCTTGTTATAAGGAAATGAAAAGGATTGCGTAAGATAGGTTAGCATGGAAGCTTGCGTCAGACCAGCCTTAGGACTGAATACTACAACAATTTTTCTCTGATCCTATTAAAATTAATTTAAGAACACTTTAAAAATTCACTCAAAGTCAACTTAATTTAGTGAAGTAATTAAGCAGTTAATAATCGCAACAAAAATAAACAATTCTTATTGGTTTCCTATGGGTTGTCTGTCAGCCTCGATTGTGTCAAAATGTTGGTTGGAAGTATCCATTAAGGCAATGCAATTTATCTGAAAAAGATACTTTATTTTTTGAAAGTTTGGAAATGCCTTAGATTAGTCTAATTAAAAAGCAAATTAATTAAAGTTATTTTATTACGTGAAACTTAATTTATTGTTCGTTCTCTCTTTGCAGTGAATTTTTTTCCAAGCATTTTTAGGACAATGAATATTTTGTTCGCAATATTGGAGGAGATAATTTTAGTAAAAATTTTGTGCAACTAAAATCCTCGCGTTCACGCTGACTAGATCATTGTACAACGGTACACAGGTAGATAAGGAAATCAATCAGCCACCAGCGCCTTACTATCAGCTGGATTAGCGATGGTGAGGAAACCACTCAGGAGTTATAAATAATCCATTTTCACAAGACTTTAGCTCGTACACTATGTTATTTTGTGTCAAGACGCACGTGAGTTGTCATGGTCATGAAATCTCCAATTTCGCCCCGCAGTTCGTAGTTTCTAACAGAATATCGACATTTTTAGAGGCATGGACACGGTTCTCATGGTCAGTATCACTCAGAGTTCAAAATCTGGCGGGCGGAGCATTGGCTCACTGAGTTATAGAGATGATCTGCAGAAATGAAAGATGTCCAGTATCGACGGCAGAAGGAGAAGTTGGCCAGTGATGCAGTTACAGAGTAATTTATTCGGATTGTACCATAGAAGTAAATTTGTTCACTGGTGAAGGAGTACAGAAGTTCATTGATTGGTTGTTAAGAAGTAGATATAAAGAAGGAAGAGAGTTGACTTGCGCTAATGATTAATGAATTACTCGATGGCCGTGCCCCGTTATTCCGGAGACAAGAATAAATTCAAAGAGAGCCAACAGGCAGTTGCTGCAACATGGTGGCCGTGCAGCAAGCGAGAAACTGCAGCGCCGCTAGCGCTATCTGAGCTGCTGGATTACCTAACAGATCACGGAAGATGCCGGTAAATTGTTGAGGTAATCTATTTCTCAAAGTTTAATACAACCACATTAAGTAAAAATTTATGCACACAGAACTATCAACCTGCAGTCCCCTAAGAAATAGTGAAATATTATCTCTTATATTTATAGAACCGGTAGTTCTAATTTTGATTAGAACAGTAAAATAATATTTTAACCATGCTGTATTAAATGACTTATTACAATAATAAAGGAGAAATTTATTAATATTGTAGTTTCCGCTGTAAAATAAACAAAAATTCCCCACAAAGGTAAAATCATTACACTTTTATTTTCAGAGAAAATTATATTGCATAACAATCGTAAACTAAAATGTAAATTTCTCCTCTAAAATAATTCCTGCAAAATGTTTTGTTTGAACCTTCAAGATAGGCCGTAACTACGTTGAATTTTGTAATTCACTATCTATAAAATAAACTCCTAATGTTATGTTGTTTTTAAAGGACTAAGTGTAGAACTGTTTATTCTTCAGTAACATTGACAGCAAAAAAGATGGCAATCCAGTTTTTATATGCGTTAACGTTATTACACCGCGGTCAATTTTTCGTCATTATAATCAGTCATTGCCCAACTCTGTGGACTACAATAAGATAGAGAGAGATTTCATTATTAAATACGGATGATTTGATTACATAATCCACAATTACATTTTGTTACAATAAAATTTTGTTATAATTATTAATCATCTTAAGGAACTTGAAGAGCATGATTATTAAGTTCAAAGGTTTGTCAAATCCCCATTCATTGCTTTTAGCATTTTTATATTTGGGACAGTTGAGGATTATACGAACCATGGTATAAGGGTAGTTTGAAAGTTACTACAATGTGGTGGATAGTGAACAGAAAATAAATATAAGAGAGCGTGGACTTTCCCGGTGTATGTTATGCATGAACTATTCTCGGGTTTTCAACCGGGTAAGTATAAAGTTTGAACACGACGTTTCCATGGCTTGCTCTGCCATCTTCTTCAGGTGAACTGTTATTAGGGGAATTGTAGATAGTTCACCTGAAGAAGATGGCAGAGCAAGCCATGGAAACGTCGTGTTCAAACTTTATACTTACCCGGTTGAAAACCCGAGAATTGTTCATGAAGAAAAGAAATAATTGTGAATTCGGTTCTTAAGGTTAGCAAAATGATTTCTTTACTTCTTGTGAGGTTAATGGAAATTGATAAATATTTATGTATTTATCTAAAATTTAATTGTTTAGGGTGGCCTTTTATAGATCCAATTTTATTTAAACTTATTCAGGTATACCTTCCAAATGTCATAATTGTAGCATATATTATTTGGTATCTTGTTGTAGTAAGTGTGGCGTATTGATACGCTAGTTCGATGTCATCGATATTTTTATGAGCTGGAATCCAACATATTGGCAAGATGTGGTTATTATTAGGGGAATTGTAGATATTCCCCTTGATCTTATAACTGGGTTTATTAGCTCTCATTGCATTGATTGAGTGGCAAAAAATGAGTGACGTTCAAGCAACGTGACAAGGAATCTTTACAATAATGTGTTTTCTTGTCAGAATAAATTGTTGTCCTTTCTGGTTATACAATTTTCTCTTGTTTACAATTTATGATGGTCTTAACAAAAAAATTAGCTACTTTTTTATTTTACCTATTCTTTCAATTACGAGAACTTCACCTTCGTTAGCAGCCTCCTGTTTTTAGATTTAGATTTATTGTTGTTTCCATTAATCCTCGATTGAGGATATATGATACGTCATACATTAAAATTAAAAAAGGAAAAAATAAAGTACATAATTAAAGACAAATAATCTTAAAATAAATTAATAAAAGAAAATGTACATAGACAAAATCAATATAAACACAACACGGACACACGATGTCACACACACACTGGGAAACACAGACAAGCACACACTGAGGAACACGCGATGGAGTTTTAACTACTTGGAGCTCTGCGACCAGGAAACTGTCCTTCCTAAGTAGCTCCAGGCAATACATGAAACAAACAAACAAAAGAGCAGAAAAAACTGAATAGAAATTTTAAAGATATGTGGTGTGCTATTTTACAAGGCATGTCATTCAACACTTTTTGCAGGAACCTTGATTTAAATACTAGAAGGACGATTAAGAAAATCCTGTACCGAGTAAAACGCGCCATTTAAAAGAATAGTTTTACTCTGCTTCACGAAGCTTTTGTAGGTACTATTTTTAACCTCTGGTGGAATGCCATTTTTTTTAAACAAATTAGTGTTCCGCTTTACAAACTTTAATATTTCATAAATATATACGCTTGGTAAAGTAAGTATTTGCAAACATTTGAAGAAAGGTTTGCAATTCGATCTAGAATTCGTGCTAGAAAGTATTCTAATTGCACGCTTTTGCAACTTAAATATTTCATTACTCCTGGAGCAGTTTCCCCAATTAGAGATGCCATAGCTCATATTGTATTGTGGCGACTTTTCAAGTGTGGTGAAATGTCGGACCGATTGCCGACGGTCACTTTGAATTTCATCATATGGCTGATTGGATAGAGATGTATTAAAGTATGTTTTGTTGTCTAGTGCTATTCATGTAGTATGATTTTATCAGCAAAAAAGCAATGGTTAAAAACCTTTTCTTCTAAATATTCAATGTCTTCAGTTATTCGCGAACTGTACTTAAATACATTATAATTTGCATTTCAGAACCAAAAGGTACCAGAGTGTTCCAACTCTATCGTTTCCAACATTTATGCACGTCTTGACTTCCCTATACGGCGATTAAAATTGTAAAACACGCTGACGGAGGTGCTGATGCCTCGTACACGTGTTAGAAAATGTCTTCGTATAGCTGTAAAAAATTTCTTATACTGCAATTATCGGCACCGTTCTTTGTCCCGCCCTTCAATATCACAACCCTCGCTGGAAATAACATCACGTTTTTCATTGTAATGATATAGTAGTATAAATGTATGATTCATAGTTTGCATGGGATAGACAAGATAATTTTCTTAACGATAACATTTCGTAAATACAGCCTCGTGAAGTGAGATGTCACGCGAAAGAGTTAAGTACTAAACTTCATAATTAATTTCACCTCCTATCATTATTAACTTAACAATCGGGCAGCACGTCAGTTAATGAACTTGTCATTTTTAATTACATTGAAATCTGAATTTCAACTTTGAATGATTCTTATTTATACTGTAAAATTGTGTCCAGGCAAATCTTGTTCGCTTTCTCAGGTCACTCGTGAAGGTTGTATTCAAGCTTAAATTTCAGAGGCTCTAAATTTTACTCAAACAATTATAAATTACAAGATCGCATAAATATTTGTATAACCTACGCTTGTACGAAGTTGTTGGCGATTGCATATGTCGTAAAGAAAAATATTGTAATTATTAGGGGAATTTCAGACATTCCCCTTGATCTTATAACTGGGATTTTATTAGCTCTCAATTCATTGATTGAGTCCCAAAATAATGAGTGAAGATCAAGCAACTTGTCAAGGATCCTCTACAATAATGTGTTTTCTTGTCAGAATAAATTATTGTTCTTTTGAGTTTTACAAATTTCTCTTGTTTACAATTTATGATGGTCTTAACAAAAAACTTTTTTATTTTACCTATTCTTTCAATTACGAGAACTAACAGCCTCCTGTTTTTTGAATTGTGGCGACTTTTAAGTGTGGTGAAACGTTGGAGTCGTCGGACCGATTTCCGAATTTACCTGGAAGTCACATACATTATTCCAATTGTATGATCTCAGTTACAATACAGGTATTTCATACTCTGTATCTCTTCCTATCAAACAACGGTTTTCCCAGAGAGTAAAGTCCCTAATTATTAAAATATTAAATCAATTAACGCCTGATATTAAAATATTAAAATGAAATAATTTTCATCCGTTTTTTAGACATATTTTATGTTTTTAATCAAATAACGATTCAGCGCATAATAGCACTTTCTTCAGGTTTTTCTTTTCACAACCAAATTTTAAAAATTCAACATATTATAGAATGTTAAAAACACCAATTTTTTCTATGAAGAGAAAGGTCCATTTAGTAATAAGAAACTGATTTAACCACATCAAAATCTGTCTGAAAAAACCCGGTCGAAAATTATTTCATTTTAAAACAGTAATAATGCCATGGAAAATGTTGAAATATAGTAAGAAAGGACGATACTCGAATCCCTGCCGCAAAATTTTAAAATAATCTATCCCGAAAGTGGATATATTAGTAGACGATACGTTGAATGTCTAGGTTTTGGTAAACACACAACGAAGAACAGGTAACTAGAAATGAAAGAGATAGACGGGAAATAGAATAAATAAATAGTATAATAGAAATATTAAAACTTTTATAACTAATGTAATCACCTGTAATGTTAATGATCCAAATGACTGCTAGTAGCAAGCAGAAAATGGTTGGTTGTGTAACGAAAACGTTCCAATTGAAATTTAGCATTGCTGAGATGCTTTACTAAGAAATTAGTGACACACAAATTTAAAAATCGCAATAGTGAATACTTGTGAGAGATCTTTCATTGTTCCTGTTCCGCAATCTATCTATCTCTATATGCAGCACATCATCTTATTCGAAGGTCATCAGCGAGCCACAACAAAGACGAGACGAAGCGGGAGATTGAAATTGAGAGAAGGAAAGTGTGAGAGAGAGATGGAGTGATGCAGCGGGAGGATGGGGAAGAGGGGGGATTGAAGGGAATGCAAGACATTTGGATCGGGCGCGGCTGAGGAAAGGTGTCATTAGGCAAGCCATCTCCAGCGACTCCT
This sequence comes from Eucriotettix oculatus, assembly GCA_034510155.1. NCBI lineage: Eukaryota > Metazoa > Arthropoda > Insecta > Orthoptera > Tetrigidae > Eucriotettix > Eucriotettix oculatus. The sequence goes on from CM067377.1 coordinate 63,199,446, forward strand.
TCACGCCGTAGCCGTACAAGAAGTCGATGGGAAAAGGTTGCGCCGCGCTGTGATTGGCCCGCAGCAAAGCAGAGAAAGGACGAGCGGCCTCGGAGCAAGGTGCGAAGTTGCGCAGGGCTGGGACACGCAGCGTTGCGACATGCCATCCCTCCAGCTGCAATACATGTATCACAATCGACAATTAATCATGTTAAGTTCATGGAATTCGCTACAGAGTCGAAGTGCATACGTGAATTCTGAAAGATTATTATATTCTTTTCATAAGCCATCCCAATTTCTCATGGAACGAGAAAGGAGCTTATCGTGCAGAGAAGCCTTAATGATCTTGCTAGCGTAGTAATCGCTACAGCGATAAACCTGGAAGTCACATACATTATTCCAATGGTATTTCATACTCTGTATCTCGTCCTATCAAACAACGGCTTTACCCAGACAGTAAAAGCTGGTAAGTTTTAGAGATGGCTGTGCGAAATATACGTGCAAAATCTTAGAATTTCTGAGGAAACTGGTTTTCCAGTCTCTACTAAACTTAACAGCCGTTTTCATAGACGCAGTAGTTGTTATGAAGACGATAATCCACGAAGCAGTACGATTACCATATTTTTATGGAGAACAGTTTGAATTAATTTTATGAATGTTTTCAGCTCGTTACGATTTAAATTTGGCTATAAATTCTGCTAATATTATATGGGTTTTTCATGGGAACCAGAATCATACGTTACCTGAATGGTGCTTTTGGACCGGCTATTATGAATTACAGGGTATGTATGCTCTCAAAAACGCCATCGGGCACACTATGGCATAAGTTTCCCTTAACAACACATATAAAATTAGCTAACAAAATTATTTACATAATATTAGAAGGGTTTCACTAAATAAGTTATCGTTGTTGATAACGAGTATACTCCAAATCGCAATAATATATACAAAAACAGTTGCTTTGAATGGTAACCTGATGTTGCAGTGAACTACGATGTCGGGCTAAAGACTAAATATTGTAACATCACTGTCAACGCTCTACTCACAGATAAAGTATTCAGGGGTAACATAACAGGATTTAATGTAGCAGAAATCAATTGATGTGCTTGCTTCATCTCAATTAATGTACTTTACCGTAGTGTAGTCAGCAAGTTACGTCCTGATCACTGAGAAACTTTCCATTGTTCCAGAATTCAAATGAAAACAAAAACGGCCAATATTTTTTACTTTTAAAGTCTAGAGTGTATCACGAGGAGATGTAGGGAATGACAATCTGATGTAGCAACTGGCTGAATGGTTTTATCAATTTTTAACATTTTTTAGAGAAAACTATCTACAATCAGTCTTTCAGTTCCGCATTTTCTTTAATATCCAAGTGTTTTCATTCGCCAGAGAGATTTTATTAACAAAAGTTATGTAGGAAGAAACTTGTTTCTTTCATTGGAAAAAAAAACATTATTCTTGTATGTACAAAGGTTTACCTGAACCGTTTACTGTTTTTCTACATTCATATACAAATTTGGCTTTGTCCATCCGTTGGCGACCAGTTATAAAATCATAGAGTAACGATAAAATAAAGAACCAAGGCTGTTGGGTCTTGAAAACTGGATTAGTATAGGAGCTTATAGGATCTTCTATAGTCTCTGTATTGAAACAATTCAGCTGTTTTTAAAGGTCTGTTAAATAAAAGTCATCTTGGAGATGTTATGGGCTAAAAGACGGATCGAGTCTGTTAATGAAATGTTTTTAAAATGACTGTGGTGGAAAGCTGTCCCGTTGTTCAAACCAACGTTGGCCGGGTCAGAGCATAATCGACGACGGCTCAAATGCAAAATGCACCAAGTAACGACAAGATGATCAAGGTGACGGACAGGAGTGTAAGATATGATCCTCTCAGTTTCCTTCTGCTTCACTCGCGTAGAAAAAGGGATGATCGAAGGCTGCAAATCTACGCATACCGATTGTTTATACAGCCTTCTCCATCGGTCTGGACGCTTATTCCAGCTATGGTGTGTCGGACAGTATGTCAAGGTCGAGTTGTATCGTCCTCGCTGCTACAAATTTATTGAAGACGATCGTGGCATCACAGATGATTACATCAGAGACGGAAAGATTGATATAGTCAGTTCGTGGCAGTTGCAGCGAATTTCACTGTCTGGGAGCGGTATAAGCAGAATTCCTAATAACTAACACAGGTTTTCACGGTGAATTGTGTGGTGGAAAAGTGCTCGGGTTTCCTATCGGGTGACGTTTAACATACACGACGGTGATTGTCGACGAAAAGTCGTGTATATTAAATGCTACCTGGTTGGAAAACCGAGAACTTTTCCAACAGAATTACTATTAGTTACACAGATTTGTCCTAATCCATTTTTGAACGAAAAGTATCAAATATTTAAGTTATGCCAAATACTATTTGTTACTATATCCTTAGTTTTATTGACACCTGAAGGATGTACTATTTAAAATTGAATATTTTCATTTTTAATACTTATTTAATAAGAGTTTCATTAAGATATCGATTTCGATAACGTAAATAATTCCAAACTTCGGCAGTATTGAAGTCCACTCCAGAGAGAGAGGGGGGAGGGGGGAGAGAGAGGGGGAGGGGGAGAGGGAGGGGATTGGAGAGGGGGGAGACCGAGGGGGAGGGGATGGGGAGGGGGGTGGAGAGGGAGGAGGGAGGGGGAAGGGGTATAGGGAGAGAGGGGGAGGGGGAGGGGAGGGGGAGGGTGAGGGGGAGGAGGGAGGGGAGGGGAGGGGGTGAGAGGGAGAGTTGAGGGGGGCAGGGGGTGCGACGGGGGGAGAGGGGGAGGGAGAGAGGGGGTGAGAGGGAGAGGACGGGGGAGAGGGAGAGGGGGGGAGGGAGGGGAGAGGGGAGGAGATGAGAGGGAGAGGGAGAGGGAGAGGGAGAGGGAGAGGGAGAGGGAGAAGGAAAAGGGAGAGGGAGAGGGGAGGAGAGGGAAAGGATTTTTGAGAGGAAGAGGGAGAGGGAGAGGGAAGAGGGAGTGGGAGAGGGAGAGGGGATGCTATGAGGGAGGGACCGGGTTTTTGTGAGAGGGAGGAGGGAGAGGGAGAGGGAGAGGGGAGTAGGGAGAGGGAGAGGGAGAGGGAGAGGGATGAGGAGAGGAGAGGGGAGGTGATGAGGGAAGGAGGGATGGAGGGAGAGGGAGGAGGTGAGAGGGAGAGGTGAGTGAGGGAGAGGGATCGAGGCGAGAGGGAGAGAGAGAGAGCCTCTTTGCCTGCGTCTTCTGAGTCTTCTATTGGTCCGTTGAGTTTTAGGAGTGACTACAATAGTGGACTGGTGTGTATTGGAGATGGGTAAAACCGCTCTTTTCAGTGATCGGATTGGAACCACTCGCTCAGTATAAATCAAAATCTTTTTGATGATTCACCGCTCATTATATATATATATATATAAATGGATTATTCACCGCAACCAATTTATCAATATGGCTCTTACCTTGCTTCCATGAATGGTCACATGATGTTCTAGTGAATATATGAGTTTATAATTTTTTGACAGAAATTATATACACTTTGCGTTATTTATTAATAAAGAAATAAATTGTTATAAAATGAAATAAGCGCTTCTAGGAAATTTATTTTAATAATTGTGGTATTTGGATGGTCATTAATGGACTTTTCTTTTAAAGAGGAACAAAATTACTGGCAATATTCATATGCATATGCTTATATTGTAATTTTTATGCCACTGAATAAAAATTATTACACAACTCTACAGCAACCAGGCAAATAAAACAAAAGTATTTTTCCTCTCAAAAAGTTGAATTTTTAATTTTTTATTCTAAATCTGTACACGCGTCCTTTGTATTAATATTAAGATGAATTTAACGTAAATAAGGCTACTTCGATATTACAAGAAATGAAGTTAATTATTAATTATGTTAGTAAAAGCATAATATAGTAAGAAGCGATCTTGAGAGGCTAAAGTGAAAAGTGTAGGATAAGATTTAGACAGAATAGGTATTATGTTTGCACAATCAGGTAAGACAATTTAAAATTAACGTTTGGTTACATTATTTTGTGCATCTACCATTTAATTTAATTTTTCCCCACGATAACGTATCCTGAAAGAAGAAGATTCTGATTTCCGTGATATGATTCGTGAGTGAGTGATTCGAACACTGGGATTGCAAACCCGGTGATCTGATTCGTGAGTGAGTGATTCAAACAGCTGGTTGCTCTCGGATCGCAGGAGCGGAGTGAATCCATAGAGCTACCGCTCTTTACGATTCAATGATCACTCGCACCGCATAAAGAGCTAGTTCTTTGAATCAGATCTCGATTGGATCGTCCATCTCTAGTTTGTATTACTACTTTCATGACGTCCAAGTCATTGTGATTAGTGTCGTTTGATATGCACAATCGGACTGGCTTTAAAACTAATGTTGCTACGAAAATTTAACACAATAATGAATTTATTTGCTACTTAGTTAAACTGCGTGGAAATGTGCTTTAAGCATATGATATATTGAAGTAATTTGTTTTCCGCTTTTATATGCGATTTAATTGACCTTATCTTCTACCTTATACTCAATTCTGCTGTTCCCAATCTGATTAGAATCACAAACGATGAAAATCTAAACAGAATAGCAGAAGAGCGAACAATATGAAAGACGTTGACCAAGAGAAGGGATACATTAGTAGACCTTAATAGGCCACGTTTTAAGCCATGAGCGTATAGTAAATAATCATTATAGGGAATTGTGTGGGGTAAGAACAGAAGAGGGAGGCAAAGGATGGAGTTACGCTTAACAGATTAGGGAGGATGTGGTACTTACGAGGGAATGAAAAGGCTTGCGCAAGATAAGTTAGCATGGAGTTTGCATCAGACCAGTCTTAGGACTGAATACCACAACAACATTTCTCTGTTCCTAAATAAATAAATTTTAGAACAATTTCAAAAATCACACAAAGTCAACTTAATTTAGTGAAGTATTTAAGCAGTTGCTAACCGCAACAAAACAAAAAATTCTTCTGGGTTTACTGTGGGTGTCTGTCAGCCTCGCGTGTGTCACAATGTTGGAAGTATCCATGAAAGCAATGCAACTTAACTGAAAAAGGGACTTCATTTTTTGAAAGTTTCGAACTGCCGTAAATAAGTCTAATTAAAAACCAAATTAATTAAAATTATATTTATTACGTGAAACTTAATTTATTGTTCGTTCTTTCTTTGCAGTGGATCTTTTTCCAAGCATTTTTAGGACAGTGAATTTTTAATATATAGTAATATTTAATCGCTATTGGTCATATAGTATTTGTTAAGGTATTTAGGTACTCATCTATTTGTGTCACTTGAATGTCTGACCTGTGTGGGCGTTGCTCTGAAGCAGCTGCATTTCAATAGGATTACGTCTTGTAGCTAATACTTAGAAACTTTTACACCGATTCACAATATATCACTAATTATATGATTCTTCGATTAGTTTAGGTCGCAGGCAGGTCGCTGAGGCACTCCCACTTGTTTAGATAAACAATTATCGCACTTCGACGGATCTCATGTATGTTGTGTGATGTCTAATGCATTTTCACATTCACCAAAACCATTGGAGAGCTTCCACGCTAGAGCACTGCAAGCGGTGGAAGGCAATGGGAAGCCACCACTGAGAAATTTCCCTTGAAAGAGGAAAAGGTTCTCCGTAGAGAACTTTCATCGCTTAAATCTGCCGATAGGCAGAGCAATCATTATTTAAATATTCTTATTATGATTCAACTAATCTTCATTATATTTTACAGGAAATGAGATTTTCTTCTTTTAAGGGACACGATTCCTATTTTATAATGATATACAGTCGAGAAAAGAGGCTAATACATAGCCTCTACAGAAGACAGACAGCAGTAATTAGAATAGAAGACCAAGAAAAGAAAGCCATAATCAAGAAAGGTGTAAGACAATGATGCAGTCTGTCACTCATGCTGTTTAACTTATGTATAGAACAGGCGATGAAGAAAGTTAAAACGGAATATGGACAAGGAATCATACTGCAAGGAGAAGAAATAAAAATCTTACACTTTGCCGACGATATTATAGCATTAGCGGAGTCGTAAGAAGACTTGGAAACCATAATAAATGGCATGAACGTAGTCCTGGAGAAAGAGTTCAATATGAGGATAATAGAGGGAAAACCAAGATAATGGAGTGTAGTATGGGAAACAGTGGAATAACAAAGGGTGTTAGGTTGGGAAGGGATATTTTTACGGAAGTTAAGGAATTCTGCTACTTAAGAAGCGTAATAACAAGCGACGGTAGAAATATAGTAGACATAAAGAGTAGGATAGCACAGGCAAGGAAGGCTTTCGCGAAAAAGAGGGATTTACTTACGGGTAATACCAGTGTGAATTTTAGGAAATCGTTGCTAAAAATGTTCGTTTGGAGCTTGGCGATATATGGATGCGAAATGTGGACGATAGGAGTTGGGGAAAGGAAAAGAATAGAAGCCTTTGAAATGTGGTGCTATAGGAGAATGATGAAAATCAGATGGAATCACAAACGAGGAAGTTCTAAACAGAATAGGGGAAAAGCTAACAATATGGAAGACATTGGTTAAGAGAAGGGATACATTAATAGGCCTTAATACGCCACGTTTTAAGACACGAGGGTCTTGTAAAATTAGCATTCGAGGGTAATGTGTGGGGTAAGAACAGAAGACGGAGGCCAATGATGGAATGCGCTAAGCAGATTAAGGAGGATGTGGGTTGTGCTACTTATAAGGATATGAAAATTCTTGCATCAGACCAGCCTTAGGACTGAATACCACAACACATAGTCCTATAAATGTGAACTCCATAACTGTCAACAGAATAACAGTTGTTATTTCATGTATAAAAATGATCTCTCGCTATACATCGGAAACATTTCTATGAGTGAACCCAAACATTTAGTACAGAATAATCCTAAACTACTTTTCAAACTAAATCTTCTCTGTCAAAATTAATAACCACCTCTCCCCACCACACTCATTCGCGGCAGGCGTCCCCCATGGAAGTGTCATTGCCCCCTTCCTATACAACATCTTCTCCGACGATATTCCACAACATCCCTAAACTAGCACAATCTCTCCTCTCTCATCTCCAATTTCCAACCACTCCTATCAGCGTCCAACAACCTAGAGCAATGGTCCAAACAAAGGCGAATCAGCATCAACCCAACCAAATCAATAACCGTCCCATTCACACAAACCAAAACCCCTGAGCATATCTAAACAATTAATTAATCCCAACAAAAACAGAAACAATCTACCTCGGAATCATGTTTGATTGAAAACCCTCGTTAAAACCTCATATTAATCTTCTTCTCTCCAAAATCAATCATTAATTCAGAACCGTATATCCCCTCCTAAACAGAAAAGCCACTGTTACTATCAGCACAAAACGCCTCCTATACCTCTCCATAATAGAGTCCACCTGGTCCTATGCCTCGTCCCTATAGAAAACAACAGCCAAAATTCAAACAAAACAAAACATAATCCTACCCACCATTTCAAACTCTCCCCGGTACCTAAGAAATTCCGTCATCCGCTATAAAATCAAACTTTCCAAAGTAAACTCCGTAATCTCCAAATCCATAACCTCCCTAATTTAAAGCGCCTTCAACCACCCCAAACCCCACGATCCGGCAATTCCATGACAATCTACTTATCTCTACGCTTCCGTCGACTCAAAAAACTCCCAATTGTCCTCATCCTTCCCTCTGAACATTCAGACACATCCTAACGCACCTTACCATTTGCCCGCAGACCACATCCTCATATATCCTCTAATACTCAGTTCACCGCCTGTAAACCCTAACCCTCCCACGTCGTATGCCTCTCGATACACACACATCTGCTAAAGTAGGCTAACCAAAGGACTAACCTACCTTCACGTTTACAGCTGAATAATATACACTATTTTAATTTTGTGAATTCATTATTTTAATATTGTATGTACTAGAGCAATTATTGTACTAACTGATAATCGTAAAGATTTTTTATATGTACTAATAAAAAAATAGTAATTTTTGAAGAATTCCAAACAACAAACGAAACGGTTGTGCATAATTTTTGTTTGTAAGTGAACTGTGTAAAGTAGGATTTATTAGACACAGGAATGAAAGAATGACAATTTTCCCAGTTTACTAAGAGCCTTTTAAAGTATATACAAAGATTCGAAACATTACAACAGTAAAGATATATTTTCAAATTTTTTTCATTATATGTTGAGTGGGGGAGCCATTATAGACGGGGGATTATAAAGGCATGCCTTGGCAGTGAATCATTGCCATATGTGTTAATAAGTGTAGGAGACTCGTAATGAGTGCGTTGCTCCGCGGCACCTTCACAGGGAACCTGCTATTAGTGAGATGTCAGCATTCCTCTCCCAGCACTATCATTCGTTTTCCTTTTAATGCAACCATGTAACGTATCCCCCCATTTCGTCCATAGATACTTAACTGATTTTTAGTTTATTATCTGAGAAAGTAGCTGGTTATTTCACTCATTCACGTTTTTCAGAAGTAATCGCTTTATATATCTAAGAAGTATGAACTCGCTTTTTTGTGATAACGAAGTTCTTCGTTGTATAGTATGGGAATAAGGTAAGGTGACTTGCCAACAGTTAACATTTCCAAATGATAATAATGCTCCTCAACTAGCCTCGCAACCAAAGTTTTCCTTTTTGCTTTACGTGTTGGGATCTTGTAAAAACTAAAGCATGGGTCTTGACCATGAAAATAGCATACAGCTTGATTTTCTATTAAATTTATAGCGTAGTGTATTATATAATTTTCTGACAAATATACGATTCTAATTTATTCCTTGATATGAATCACAAAAGCGTTACAGATTATGTGCATGGCTGATATGGTAAAAATTACGACAAATGTAGTAGATATAAAGACAAAAATTTACACATTTCACGAATTTGTTTCTTTTCAGGAAACTAGAAAATTATTAACTTGGTTCTAAATATTCATAGATCAGATTGTAATATATATATATATATATATATATATATATATATATATATTGATAATGTATAATTGGGAGTAAGGCCGGTGGCAGATACATATATAAATTATCCTATATAATTCTTACTTTTAATATTAATTAAACATTTTCCTTCTCAGTGTTTATATCCCCGAAAAACAAAAGTAAATATATTAAGTTTAACAATTCCCTTCCGATTATACATTTATTCGGACTACGCTTTAATGTAATTTATTCTGTTGAGGTAAACCGTTTCACTTTCCATAACCTACATTTATTTTCCTCCCACTTATTAATTATTGCAGTCCTGGATGGTCTTATTTAAGAATAAAACTTTTCCAACATCTATTCTTTGTTTTATGCATACATAAATAATGTAGTCGGATAATTTTTACCTATACGAATTAATAGTCATACTACAAATAATATATGCGAACTGTAATTGCAGTTATTACGCTTTGCTAATTTGAGTAATTCGTTCTTGGCATTTACATTCCACTTTCATATAATCATAAGATTTTCATGACGTCTCGCAATATAGGTTTGTTAAACTACTTAGTAAACACATTTACATAAATTTGTTTCCTTGGATGTTCTTATTTAAATCAGTTCTTCATGGTTTGGTAGATGAGTTCTCTAGCGTTTTTATGTTGTATCTTTTTCTGAATTCCCAAACAAATAACCCCTCTTCCCACCAATCAACATTCCCCCACCCAATCAAACAATACCAATTATTTATTAAAATCATTCTCTAAGTATAAACATTTAAACCATCACAAACCATATAAACTCAACCAAAAAACAACAACCATCCATTCAAACCACCACAACACATCACACAACCACCAAACCAACTCAATCATCAAAAAACACAAATCCAACAAAACAAAAACAAAACACAACAAAAAATTCATCCTTCCAGCTCTCCATTCTATTTTTTACTACATCTTACCACACCAAAACCTATACCAAAAATTCATATTATTCCTATTACTCTTAATTCCCCTTTCCAAATTTACTCTCCCATCACCACTTTTCCCCATCCATTACAGACAACATAAAATCCCTCACCCACAAAAATTCATACACACAAAACTTTCTATCATTTCCCCAACAACCACCCTTTTTCCTTCCTTCCCCCCCATAAAATTATTTCCCCATACCAAATTCTCATACCTTTTCCCCTAACACCACAAATACAACATAACCATAAACTACAATCTCATCTCCCTCTATTATTTAGTATGTGGATGATTTGGGTGTCGTGGATGATGGGCAAAGTGAGTCACGGAGACATGTGTGTGTGTCCGCTAGATCATGTGTAGAGAGTCCTCAAACCTCAAAACCACATACAAACAAAACACTCCCCCCAACCAATCAAACCTCCCAAATCCTCTACAACCATCACACCATCCCACCAAATCCCTAACAACCACTTAAGAATATTTAAACACTTCACAAACTAAAAATCTCCAAAAAATCTACAACTACACATAAACTAACTATAACCTCAATACCTCCCCTCTTACACAAACAAAACACACCTTCCTCAACAACAACACACAAATTCACTATACTAACCATTAACATAAATTTACCCACATCATTATATCATTTAAATACAAAAACCCTCCACTAATATCAACACACACCTACATTACCTTACCCTTATAAAATACACACCAAATCACCTAACCTCAACTTATCAATTTACTAACTACCACTACCATCTCTGTTTAAATTCCCATGTTCTCATCGGCCATACTTTTAAACAATATTCTAGCTCTCACTCAGCTGGATCAACGTCACGTGTCTCTCATCATATCTATCCACACCACCACATAACGCTGTTAGCAAAATCACCAGCAGTTCCATTAAGTTGTATAAACTGTAGTAGGCGTTTGGTCTGCGTACAAAGTAGAGGTGGCCTTCGCTCTACGTCTCAGCTTCTGATCAGCACAGGAGATAACAATAAATCACCCCCGTGGCGTACAACTCTACAGACTCACTCTCATCTCAAGTTCTCTGCAGTCGGTGTGTGTGATGGTTGGAGGGCGAAACGTGTTTAGTTCATTGAAGTAGAATGAGTGTGTGCGTGTGTGCGGTATGCAGAGTCATCCGCAGCGATAGCCGTACTCAGACACACCCCACACCCAACGCCCTAAACTCTCTTGTGATATGAGCCACTATATAAGTGTGGAAGGTCTCTCACGGCTCGTGGATAGTGCGAAGGTGTGCTTCTCGTCTCGCTGACTCAGTCGCTCGTCTCGCGCGCTTAAGTGGAGGTGAGGTGGGTCTGTAGCTGATTAGCGAGATATGTACAGTTGCCAATTTAACTCTTCGCTAAAAAGTAGCCAGCAGTCAGGGCCTCTCACTCTCAACATAACATTCCAATATCTAGGTTAAGTCAATAAATTTGTATAGAACATTTCATGGGGCCGCATCAGGCCCGCGGGCCGTAGTTTGCCCATCACTGATTCAGGGTATTTCATTAAATAGGTGTTTATAATTTAACCCAATTTTGACGTTCATATATAAAACCATTTGTTATTTTTTATAGTCAATTTTAAAATAAAAAATTATAGAGATTTTTTTGGAAAACGCCAAAATAATTTCCTACTTGACAGTATCAGTTGTTTGATGATCCTATTTTTTCAGTAAGGAAGGTCAATTTTAAGCGGTAGTAATACATTGTTTTTTTTAAATTATATTTTATGTTGAACAAACAATAATTATTGAGTCCAATCATAATTATTTTGTTGTAATACAGATACATTAACCATTGTATGGGCTCAGGATTTAATAATAATTAAGAAGAAACGTGGAAAAAATTTTGGCACATTGAAGATTTTCAACGGCTCATTTAAAATTCAAAAGAAATAAGTTATTAAAATAAGAAAAATAATAATTGTATTACAACTAATAAAAATCACATTCGTCAAAATAATATCTAAATTTCTTATTCATTATTGAAGCCAAGGAGAATTTCAATAATTTAAGTTACTTTAAATTATTCTAAAATGTAAATAAGACTCCGATTATGATGTTAGCCATAGGTGCAAAAGCCTATAGTGAGAAGAAATGAGCCAAACGGCACTGCGAATCCTATATCGAACAGGAATGTTACATATTCATAGAGGCTCTTCCCGTTACTAGGTGGGCAGAAATCACGATCGTTATCTGTGGCTTGTGTTTTCCTAGTCTTCCTCATTCCAAACCCGCATATGGCCTGGAAGCTCCCACAGTAATTCACCGGATAAGTGCAAATTTATTACGAGCCCCGCAGGTTGCGCACAGGCATTGCCCCTCGTTAATTCCTCCATGTTTACACTTCCACGAGCATTAATCCTGTATAGATACCATTAAACTACACAAGCGTTAAAAAGTTCAGAGGTTTACTACCGAACTTCAAGAGTGAAACAACGAAACACCTTCAACCTTCCAGGAAAGAAAACGTAATCCATTATGAAAAATATTATTAAAATGCCTATAATATTCAACTATCCTGTGAATAATGAATGATCAAAGTCCCTATCTTAACAGAGAGTTTTGGCTGAGATTTGTATTTGCTTTCGATAAATTATTAGAAGCGTCTTTTATCTCTTCCTAAATTCTTCTTTCTTCCAACTTTCGACCAAAACTTCTACCAGATTCAAAATCTAACCTCAATTTAAGTGTTCATATTTCTTCTTCTCTCCTTGCCTTCCTTTTCCTTCCAACTTCAAACGTACAATTTTACCAGCTTCAAAATATTAACTCAATTTGAATATTCATGTTTCTTCCTCTCTGCTTGCCTTTCTGGTCCTTCCAACTTTAAACGCACACTGACGTTTACTCCTCCGTTTCACCTTCAAGCTAATCTTTCCTTTTTCACATGGAAAAAGCCATCCCACGTGACGTATCTTTACCAATCGTAATTAATTTTCAACCACCGCAGGATCCGCACGTTTGGAGGAAGGGGCTGGTCTTGGGGAAAATTAAATAGGTTAACGCCCCTGATGGCCAAAAACCTTTAATCCCCGGTCTTTCTTGCAGGCACGAAATTCCGCGACTACGTAGCTCCTCACCAATCCCAAAATTTTTGCATCTGCATCGCCTGTTTTCTAATATTTTTGTTCAATTTTTCTAAAAGACGAAATATGGCTTATTATGATTCGTCGAGTTTATCAGTTTTTATAAATCTTACTAACATATACCCCGGGACCATAACGGTTAAGAAGTCTATGAAAAAAATCGGAGGCATCCAAATAAATGAAGGAAACATAAATAGTAAATTTTACCGAAGAAATTGCTTAAATAACGTATATTGAAAATTGTAAATTTATATTAAATAGTTTTAGTGGGTAATGCCAGTCAAAATATTGTACATTACCTTATGTAATTTACATTATCCTGATCCTTACACAGTTAAGTTTGTTTTAATCTTAATTTTGTATGCACCGTCCTCAAACGGATTTTCTTTTAACACTAGACTTACATATACATAGTGGGGTACAATTGTGTACTTTATAATTTTGCCAATACGTCCAAATTGGCCTTAATAGAGGATGCACAGTGCCTAACGTAGCATATTCTCCAGAAATCTAAGAAAAAGTCGTCACAGTTAATAATGATGTGGCGTCGGTTACTCAAAGTTGATCGTGAACAATTTTACTGTCGTGACCACTGCAGGTAAATGAGATGGCGTATTTCTCAAGATGGGGAACGTGGGACATAAAAATAGGGGAAAGGTTCGAGAGGGATTTTTTTCATCTGTTGTGCGGAATAGCATTGTTCTGGGTAATTATAGTAATACCTAAAGCGAAACAGAGTTAAAAGTTTGTGTGTCATAGGTGTATCGGAGAAATAGAGGTGAAAAACAGGGAATACACACTTTTAGTATAAATATATACAAACTAATAACACGTGCCCGTCAGTATTTCACGTATGTCTGTTGTTTTATGATAATCGATTCAGGAAGAAAACGGTTGGTATTTGAGGTATGTAGCTGAGAAAACTTATAGTTTAATCGTATGCACGACAATCCATGAATGGATATTTTTATTTAGTTTTGGTAACCCTTTGTAAGTAAATTAGAGTACACTTAGAATAAATACCAGCCGATCCTCTCGACTGCGTATAAGTTCCACGTGGGTGGTCCTAGTTTATGAGCTAAGCCATAGCAGATCCAGACTTGTTTGAAGAATGACATCCTTGAGGTGATTGACAACTTGAATATCAAATAAACGTTTTTAGACTATTTAGGTAGTAATTGACATTCTGTTACAGCCCATATCTATTGACATGAGCCATAAACATAAGTTTAAATTTGTTAGTAATAAAATGAATAACTGACAGGGGACGAGAACAAGTCACTGACACTAATGGCAGAATGATTATGAACCATTTTGGGCTAGGCTGACATAAAAATTGAGTACAGTAGTGCTTGTGACGAGAAATGTAATTTGTATTCAATTAGAAGCCGAAATTATGCGTAATTAAGAAAATAAAAGTTTCTTTAATTCGTACATCTTTTACGTTCCGAAAAAGGGTTAACATTAATAAAATATCACGGTCTACTAAATCAATAAGAGAATTACCCTCATTTAGCACAGCTGACTAATTGAGTTCCGGACGACATTAGAATCTATAAAATCACTCTATCAGTACAAGAATTTATTGATAAGATTACTAAGGGAGTCATCTGACTAATTTCTCCTCCTATTATTTAATCAGAAGATAAATAAATGTTTAATATCTACTATTTATTACAGACAGATTCAACTTAATGTAACAAGAAATTCTGCACTGAGGTTTGATAAATTGAATTTATGATAAAGCGATGCATCATAAAAATTAAATTCACGGCGTAAAAACAAATACTTCAATAAATGTACTCCGATAGTAGTAGTCAATTTTAAGAAGACTGTAATCTGCATAAATATAATAGTACTTTTATCTTTTAGGGGATCCGAGACCGATATCATCTTAATATCTGTCTTTGTCACTCCTCCTTTCTTCATTTACACAACAAAACGGTCCGACCGATTGCATATAATTTCGTATTGTTGCTACATAAAGCAGTTCATTATTTTAACAACATCCGCCAAATTCAGACTAAATGACGAACAGTAAATGCTTCAACGCTTCACAGAAAGATGCCTGGACACTGGACTTAGAGGCAATATTAAATTATCATTCATCCATTGATAAAACTAAAATGTTTTGTCAGATTTACAGAATCTTTTCTGTTAATAATACGTGAGATAATAAGTAGTAACAGCAAATATAACGGATCTTTATTCAGGAATAATGAGTTACATGTTATTTTATAGTTACAAGTACTTTTAATACAATAATATATTACCATTTAATCTATAGAAATATACTTAAATTTTTAAAATTTATAATCCGAAGTAGTGCTACTATCGTAAATTAAATTTCTGCAAGAGAATAGATAACGCTGAAAATTCAAGTATTTGCAATATAGGACGTAGACCTCTTATTATTGATACGCGAGGGTAGAAACTATTATTAAGCTGATATATTGCTTAACAAAATGAGGAGCAGAATTATATGGAAGTATATGGTGAAAAATTTCGTCATTTCGAGATGAGAATAGGATATAGATGAAGAAAGGGATAATAAGCGTTACACTTACGCTTTGTATCAACGAGCTCTACTACAATCGATAAATCCAGTTTTTGTAACTTGATTCTTTACGGATCACATAAAACGTAATATCTTCAGAATCCGCTTAGCAACAAACCAGTAAAACTGAATACTTCATCTAGAATATCCGATAAATTAACTTTATAAAAGCAGGGAAAATACTAGCTTAAGTACCCGGCGTTGTTTGGGTTCGAATAAATAATAAAGCAAGAATATAGGCACTCCTCATGCACTTTAGGAGATATCGATACGCGTATGGGACTCGAAATCGATACTAAATTGCGAAAAATGGAGATAGCATGAAAAACGATTGCCGATTGCGTTGCTGACAGTAAGTTGCTTAATTTATTCATTATTGACAAGTTATCTGACTTCAGAAACATCAAATTCAAAAAGTTCTTAAATAATTTATTTTTGTGAATTTGGATTTTAATATCATGGATAAATTTGGCCGCGAACTTTTACTATATATTACTCTTTTAATTATTTCGCTAGGTTACTTTCTACGTTTTTAATGAAAGGAATTTAAAGTCCTGTTAAACAACAAAAGAAAATTGATTGAAGATGAACACTTTAAAACGAAGAACATGTGCTTGGCATTCGGTAGCTGTAAGTTTTTAATCTTGACAAGAAGCACCAAACATTGGCAAAAAAAGAATAATAATAAAAAGAGAAAACGAAATTATGCCCTTTTTCTGGCAAATTGCGCGAACCGTTACTAGTAAAATAGTTCGGCGTGATGTGAACAAAGGAGAAGTATCCTTAATGTATTCCATGAACTTAAAAGAAGCATCAATCAGATAGTCAGATGAAAAGACCTTGATTGAATAAAAAAATCAGTTAGGGCGTTCGTGGAAGCACGATTTTCTCACCTCGGGGAGCGCAAGGGCGCCGGAGATCCTGCATCGTGCTTCCGGAAATAGAAGCAGGTAGCCGGGTCATCTGCATAAAGCAGAGCAACCTTTACTTGCATCGTCCTTCAGGGGAAACTGGTATCCACTATCTCAGCTTTATTCTTGGGGCTCGTCTAACAGCGACATACCTCGTCATCAGTATGAGCTATTCTAGAGTGTTATCTCCCTTACTTAAACTAGCACTGTAAAGAAATATTCCGGACTCTTATTTCTTCTGTACATATGTCTACCATTATTCACTAAACTGTGTAGTATTCTTGAAGGGCTTGCCATATCCATCGAATGCGTTTCGTCTATGTCGCTATTCCTGTGTTTAATCCACATCATAATTGTATTTGTCCAAAGACCGTGCCATTCGACTTCTGCAATAGACGGCAAATGTAACTTCATTCTGCTTCTCACAAGTCGATCTCTAATATATGATAGTAATATTTTAGTGTTATCACATCAAATCAGTGATATAATATATTGTAACGAGAGAATTTTTGCGCGAATAAAATAATTATGATAGTAATAAAATTTGGAAATTGCATCTGGGGATATATTTCAACAATAAACTTGGGTGAATTTCACGGCCCGAAAAGCGTGGAATTCCTTACATTTCATGATGAGAAACGTAAAAAAGGGAAGTTATGAATCAAATGAGATGGCGGATTTATCCTTAGCTATACTAGTTTTGGAATATGGGGCGGATTGTTGGGATCCATAAAGAAAAAATCAAATAGAATCATTAGAAAAAAGTTCGGAAAAGGGCTGCTAAATTTTTGCGAGTAGGGTCGGGTCATAGGAACGAAAAGGTAGAACAACTAGGTTGGGAGATATTGTCACAAAAGGTGGAGAAAGCAAGGCTGCATTTGCTATTCAAAGCTTATACCGGGCAAAAACCATGGATTGGAATTAACTCCTAAGTGCAAAATCTCCCCAGTTATATATAGGTAGATGTGATAATCAATTCAAAGTAAAATGTAGAAAACAAAAAACAGATATTGGCAATTTGCATTCCTAATAGGACCATCAATATAAAAATTTACCAGTGGGAGCGTTTGGAGGAAATCCACTCCAGGAAAATAAATTTAGGACAAATCTCAGAAAACATGTGAAGTAAGTAGTTATTTTGAATAATTAAATGTATAGTCGAATGTGTAAGTGTAAAAGCCAAAGTGAAGTGTAAAGTATATATGCATTTTAAAGGACAACGATTATTTTTATATTAGGAGTATTAAGTGTAAGTAATTTCATTATTATCTGCTACCGGGCTTACGCCCAAATATAGACCAACAATAAATACAATTTACAATGGTTGAGACAAAGCACGGAAACAACATAAAACTACGAACTTAAATCATTTATTTTATTTTTTGCAAAATACAATATAAATTAATCGGTATTACATTAAATATTTTAGTCACTTAAATTTTGTCGAAAATTACAAGGATAAAATTTTTAAAGTGCGACAATCATTTCTATAAAAGAGATTGTTCTGTTTGTAAATCTTGTTATATCGGCCAGATATTAAATCTGTGACAACTAGAAATAATGAATATTTCTCTAACACAGAAAATCATTAACAAACTATTGTCTTGACCAAACAAAATTATATTTGATTAACCATAGTTCTTATTTATATGGCAATCCGTAGGTGTAAAGAGACTGCGGCGAAAAAAATGATGACCTTAACGGATGCTATGCAGGCTGTAAAAAGATTATTAAACACATCAGTCAGGAATGGTATTATCAGTAACATTAGAGACAATCAAGAGAAAATCCGTATCAGCTGACAACGTATCGTAATAGCGTGGATTCCTTCACACAAAGCCATAACCGGGCAGGAGATGGCGGACGGGCGGATCGGCTAGCAAAGATAGAAGCCCACAGGCGAAGTAGGAATTGTAACCAACCAACTTGGTCCGGCAAAGCAGCTAAGGACGGTACCTTAAAAAGAATAGAGGAAAGATGGGCAGAATAATAAATGAAACAGGAAAATACAAGGACTTCCTTCAAGCTGTAAATAATAGCAAAGTGATTGTCCAGATCAGGGAGCTGCCGAGAAGACACCAGATCGTGATAACAAGTCAGGACACTGCACTCTAACCTTACAGGTTCATTTCGATTTTTTAGAGCACCCCAACCAGTCAGTGAAACGTGTAAGGAGGCGCTCACAATCTCTCGCCTGATATTCAAGTACTAGAGATTCAAACCCATAAGAAGTGCCACGATAACTGAATTCACAAATGTGGACTGCTGCACATCACCGGAAGCAATCTAGAAGCATCTGGACTACCTGAGTAAAACTGATCTTTTCAATTGTATTTAGGAAGTTATAAGAAGCGTACAGCTAATTTAGAACACAAGAATAGAAAAATGTCGACCGGAACTAGGACTCGATCACAGGACCTGCTGATGTCCGTGCGGCATTTTACCACTGAGCTAGTCCGCGTCAAAGTCCCCAGGATCGAGTCGACTCAGTTCACACCTGTAAATCTAAGCTAAGCACACCTAAAATTTTTACTAATCTTTGCCATGAATTCCAAACTTCTTTGATCAATTTACACAATGTCCATTATTCACTGAATTCCTAGAAATTAGGTTGTGAAAAATGTGATTATTAAGTCGTAGGTGAGCCTAGCTTAGGTTTACAGGAATGGAGGGATGTTGAATGAGTCCTCAGGGCGTCAACTCAGACTAGCTCAGTGGTAGGTTACGGGTTCGAGTTCTGGGTATGGTCCACATTCGTCCATCTTGTCGTCTAAACATAACGATTTTAAATTATGCAATTCTTCATTTCTTTTTTACTATAGAGGTCTCAAAAATAATCGTCAAAATGTTTTATTAAAAAGAACAGTATAAATTTTATATTATTAACTGAAGTATTATATATACATTTCATGCAATTATTTCTGACTTGACTGGCCACACACAATCGTATAAATTTATTATATGTGAGATAGTACGTAATCTTACTTTATTGATTAATTGTAAGTGCAATACTATCACGTTTAAATTGATGATAGAAAATTATTTCTGAGTATACATTCAGAAATATTATTTCAAACTACACTAGTGTATTTATTAAAGTGAGCTCATGGATCAGATTGAACAATGAAAATTAAATTTTATTTGCTGCTTGCTGCCATCAGTAATACAGAAAATAAGTACGAACATCACACGAATGTTTTTCCATTTCCATTTAATAATAATCGTAGAACTGACTCTAAAATTTAGTAATATTGAAATATTAAACTTGACTGAAGTACTTAATGACAGAATAGCCTGAAACTAAAACATGAGTGTTTATACATTAAAATAATTTATTCAAACAACGAGAAAGATTAAGAATACTTAAATATATATTTCATAAGAGATAAATATCAAACTTGCGTGTATGAGTCTAATATCAACTGTATAAGAGTTACGCAGCTTCTTAGAAAAATAAAAATATTAAGAATGAAGAGTTAGTAATAAAATTATGTTAAAGTTAATGCATCAATATATCTTCCGTTCCTTACAATTGTACGCAAATTAAGTACGGCATTTATGGCTAATCGTCTTCTTCATATTAACTCTAGAATTTGAATCTGGAAGTCTTTTTTATATAAAATTTGAGTGAATTAAAAAGAATGTGTAAAAAACTTGTTAAAAATAATTAAAGCTTTTATAGTATTTTTCGCATAAATTTGAAGTGTGGATGTCATTTCCGACTAAAATAATAGGTTGTAACAACTATTTCGATCAGTGACGTCGTGATTGTCTGTTAGGAAAATGCTTTGATTCTATAGGTAGTAAATGATGAAATATCTGGTCCGCTGTGAAGGGGGTTTAGTACTTGATTTAAATTATTGTTTATTGTGTCCGTGGGAAAGGAGGGTCGTGTGACACGCTGATGGATTCCCTGGGAGAGCGTGTGGCCTGGATTCAGGCGCTCATTAGCCAGGTGGCGTCGCCTCCAAGGACGCCGCTTCCATGGGAAAACTTTCATTGCTCGCCAATCAACTTAAAATATTTACGCAAGACGTGGCAGACATAGACGACTCGCCCTCGTTAATTTGATTGAACTCGGCTATTACTTCCCGAAGCACTTGCTGACTCGTCAATAATTTATCCTCGACGTCCGTGCCATTTGTTAACGAAAGGTAAGGGTGAAAAGGAGAACAAAGTCAATGCATTGGATAATGTTAAGTACCATCACTCCTACTTACTATAGCAAACAGTTATGCTCGGCAGATTGCCAAATAGATTATCACACTCACCCCATCAGGTTTGGTGTAACAACTCTTCTTTTGAATTAGATAAAAATAAACAGGTAGATATTACAATAAATGATGCAGTAGTACAGAAATAATATTTCATTATACCAATTGTCGTTACTACTTCAGTGGTGAAACTCTCTCTTTAATGACAATGAAAGCAAATTACGTTGCCAAGTTTTTTTGTGGTGTTGTCATTTAGGTCTTCTGCTGACTCCTCGACTCATTCCCGCTGTCAACAATGAATTTAATGAGTACATTATCCAGACAACATTATCGCAGCCATATACTAGTCTCATATTTGTCAAATTAGATTAGAGTTGGGCCGCGCTCTGATCAACTTGTGTGGATAGAGTATTACGACTTTTACGACATCGCGCCGAAAACGCAAGACGGTGAGAGTGATCGTAAAAGAGATTAAATCTGTTTTTCACGACAGTTGAAGGACTTGTTTCTAAGGGTATGGGAAACGACGCTACTGAACAGTCCTTGACAATGGGATGATTGTTGGCGCTTGGAACCATGCAGCCAGTATCAGTAAAACAATACATACATCTGTAAAATTTAAAAAAACTACTGTTGTTAAAGTGTTTAAAGACTTGACTGTCAGACGGAAAATTTCTCGAAACGTGCGAGTTGGTATTTTTGCGTTTGAAACTATCCGCCAACGGGAAGACAACCCCCCACCCCCTACAGTCGAGATTGGAAACTCAGACGATTTTTCCCATCACTTGCACGAATTACTGTCTCACTATTCAGAATGTAACGAACGTTGCATTACTTTTTTAAAATTTCAAAAAATAGTAATAATGAATAGTTGAAGATAGTAGTGTCTAAAAAATTGAACTACTGATAGTGAAATATTTTCATATTGTTGAAAGGTAGACAGGGAAGGTATACGTCGATGAAACGTTGTACCACATCCTTGAAAAAATTAAATAATCAGTAACATTTTCAGACGAACAAAATTTAGTAGATTTTATTCTACTGGACGACTTGCGTTAATATCGTATTCAAGCCCTGCATGATTTATCCCTGCTCTAGTATAATGCATTTACAGTGTGGCTTTATACTTTATGGGGACTTATTTAAGTTCTCTATCCATAGTAAATTTTATACAGCCAAGTTTTATAGCGTGTACTTGCTTTCCTTCACGATTACAACTAACATTTTCCAGAAAACAAGACTTATTGCTCAGCTCCAGGTCCTGACAACATTCCAAATATTCTCATTAAAAGTCTTCCAACTAAAGGAATACTTCTCCTACTTCAGATATACAACAAGGTTTGGTCAAATCACTCTACACCAAGCAAACGGAATGAAGCCATCGTCATCCCAATTCCTAAACCAGGGAAAGACAAATCAGAACCCGCAAGTTACAGACTAATTTCACTTACCTGTAATATGTCCAAAATCTTAGAGAAAATCGTCAACGCGAGACTTAAAAGTTTTTTGGAAAAATACCGATTAATTGAAAAAACCAATTTGCATTTAAGAAACTACTGCATCCCTTTTAAGCATGGACAACTACATACGGGAGGCGTTAAATAACAACCAACACGTCATAGCAGCATGCATCGACAAAGAAAAAGCATACGACATGGTGTGGCTCCGCTACATATATACAATAAATAAGCTTGACCTCCACGGAATACAGGGTAATATGTTACACTTTATAGTAAACTTAACCAGCAATCGAATGATTAAAACTAGAGTAAACGGTCACCTATCACTAGCCACTAAAATAGAAAAGGGGGTTCCACAAGGATCAATCCTGCTGGTCATGAAGGAGGTTGATCAAAACATACGCCTCCTGTGACTGTTCGCAAATATGCTGACGATTTGACAATTATAGGCAGAGGAAACAACGTGCAAGACACAAAAAAACAACATCTAAAACGCATTCAATCAGCTGCACTCCTGGTATCAGAAAACTGGACTAAAGCCCACACAAAAGTGCAATTAAATGTTATTCTCCAAGAAACTTAATCGATCTAAAACGAGGAAATGAGACGATAAACACTGTCCACTGTTATAATATCATTATGTATATTTAAATTTTACAATGAAAACATAAATATCAAGGTAAAATGTATAAAATTGTTAATTGAAAGATCAATTAATTTTGTAATGACTACTTTGTTGATGCGACTATAAATAAATTTGAAAAAAAAGTCTCATTGATCAACACCAGCCATCTCTGATCAAGATTGTCAATATAAGAAAATGAAGGCGTAAAATACAGGACAAAAAGCCCTTAAATTCTTTGAATTGCCGACAATTGTCTGAAAAAGTATATTGACGTTGAAAGTTTATTTCAGAGAATTGAAATTTATGTTAAGTGTTAAAAATTCAAACCATTGTTTCTGTAGCGTGATTAAATTTTAGAGTAAAGTTCTGTAAGATCAGGAGCTAGACGGCCGCCAGTTTTTCGAAACCTGACTCCGCTTCTAATTCCCAAAGATGGTATCGTGGCAGTGGATTGACCTGTGTTTTTATGCATTACATTCGCGAGGGAAACTAGAAACCCTGCAAACATGGAGATGTTTGAAAACCACGAGGTTGCATCAACCAATTGCATTTCGTGGTGTAGAGAAGATCGACCGGAAAGTTCAACATTTCTTACAGCAGTGATGCACGAGCAAACGACATTCTTGTCTCTGCAATCTTGTGAGAGTGTTTTGGTGTGTTCTTGCACGGAGACTGACATCACTTCTTTCTTGATTCAGAGACGATGGCAGAGAGGCGATGCTACCAGCCAAACAACAGGGTACATCGTCAAGTCTCTATCTTAGATGCCAAGGGTTTAAGAGATCGTATTGCTTCAACAAATAGCAAAGTTTTCTGTAATTTTGTAAACACTTTCATCTGCAAATAGAAGTGTTCTCCAATTGCTTGATCCTACAAAAATTCATGCCTTCAATTAGCTACTGGAGCTTTTAGATCGAGCCCGATCTGTGATATAATAGCAGAAGCCAACGATGAGCCCAAACATATGTGTATCATACGCACACAACGCTGCAGCCAACCGTAAAAGCCCAACCTCAAACTGTATTTTCCATAATAAATATCTGAACAGTTACAACGTCAAAACTTTATACCCAAAACCCCTGTCTCTCCGGATTCAAAAAATCCTCTCAAAAACAATCCCTAATTCCCCTGACTTCCTTCAATTTTGTTCTTTTGATAAACCGCTATAAATACTAAAAACTCCAACTATTCATCTAACTCTCACCAAATATCCCAAAAATTGCACCAGCTATCAAATATACCACACTATTTTACGTGAAAAACTTAGAATATATAATGACTGCATACATATTTACACCGACGGTACTGCATGTGATATTTTAAGGGTTCACAAAATCACATAAACTTTATGACATGTCTTCGATCTTCTACTGTGAATCAAATGCTCTAAATGACATCCAGAACTCAAACAACTCCAAGTTTGCCATCTTCTCTGCTTCAAGAAGTGTTATCGAATCAATCCATGATAAAGTATAACAAGAAAGCCATCACGCGCGTTCTCATATCTTTAAACTCCAAATTTTTACCCTCAGGTAAAGAACTGAGATATATGTATGTATCCCCTCCCACGTTGGTATCGCAGGCAACGAAGAAACTGAGGTCGCAGCTAAATCTGCATTATCCAGCATAAACCCAACTAACCTGTCAGTGTCCCACAAGAACGTAATAAAGGCCATAAAATCAAGGATAATTGGAACAATGAATGGATAAATAAACACACTAAACACCACTAAATAAAGAACACTATCTACGAAATACAACCCCAATAATACCAGTTAAACAGACGTGTTCAAACAGTATTCATCTGTCTAAGAATTGGTCATTCTAGATTTTTTGGGGGGTTAACAGGCTACATGAGGTTGATCCTGAAACAGGCAACTCCCCTTTAATAGTATAGGAAGGGAATTGAAAAGGAGGGTAGAGGTAGAGAAAGTTATCGAAGGGTTGACTAGGGTCCCCGGCATATATTTTAAGGATCCTACCCGGTGTTTCACCTAAAGAGATGCAGGGAAAACCCTAGAAAACCTTCATCAGAAAGGTCAGGCATTGGATACTATTGTCACGCAATTTCTAATGACGGGAGATCTCTCATGGACATTTAATGACCTAATCCAACCCAATCACCTGCGACAAGTGTAATTCTTCATGCACCACCGGACTCCTAATAAATTAATGCGCGTGCATGATGTAAAAAAGAAGATAATATGGAATCCCGGACTACAAGGAATGTCACAATGAACCACGATTCATAAACCCCATAATAAATTATTTAAAAGACTTGAACCTATTCAATAATATGTAATTTATCTCTACTATATCGTTTTGCCCACTCTTTATTTTTATAAATTATTAAATTGTATATATAGGAGTAATTAATTGTAAAGTGAACGTGATCACTATTATCCTCGTTAATTTCCACTATTAAAGCAACAGTATTGAACTAAATAAATGTGATTATGAAAGATTTGATTATTAAAATTCGTAAATACGTTTTTCTGCAGCGCAAAATTGCGTAGATGATATCTGTAGCTTGAAAATGAAAAACAACGAGAATTAATGAAACGTGAGTAAATCATTTGTTTTAAGAGAAAAGAGGTCATTGTGAAGATAAACATCGGATAGTTGCACGTACTGCGTATGATAGTGACGTGTTGAGGCACATGGCGAGGGTTTCTCAGAATCGCCTCGAGGGCCAAGCGTATGCGCTTAGACCAGTAATTATATCGTAGCTGCGGGCTGCCTATCAAACAGACCAAGGCAAATTACGTTCATTTCAAATTATAGCTATCGAATGGTTAAATATCACATAGCAAATGTCCGTGCATTCTCTGAAGAAACGCCACACCGCACACATACACAAGTAAATGTGATTATTACAGTGGACCATTCGAGGTACCGTGTGAATGGCTTTTCTTTTGCGCACTCCTGTGTTCCTAATGTCTTTCAAAAGAATTCTGCTCCCATAATACAGCTCCTACCGTATTGTGTCATTCCTCCTTCGACTAGCCGAATAGAAAGCATTTAATCAAAGTTTAGTTCGCTTGAACACATCCGACAAGACGTGTCGTGAGTAATGATCATTTTTCCGCAAGACTGCAAAATATCATCAGCTTCAAAGACGTCTGCCTTCGCAGAGTCACGGTATTTTGTAGGAAACCCTGTCTCGCATAAGAGATTATGATACAATGGACGAGAGTGAGGTTGTCCATATTATAAGCTTAAACATGATCCGACCTCAGAGTCAGCCCTAGGCAGTAAGCATGCTACGCAAAATTTAGAATCGGTAAAATAGATTGAGCAAAAGAAATCTATAAAACGTGTTCTCAGGTGGTGATATTTCCGATATTAACACTGACCTAAGTTCTTTTAACAAAGAAGAAAGATCCAGCAGGCTTTCTGTAAATTAATTACTTCCCTATAAATCAAGCCATATTTGATCATTGCTTAAATAATTTTCCTAATTTAAAAATAATATATGATTACTTAAAAAAAACATGTCTATTAAATCGTCGTAGCCACATTAGTCTCTGAATATGGACTGAATAAATTATATATGTAATTAGTTATTCACTATTTTGAAGGAAATAATTTAGCATATCATTCAACTAATTTTGTTTATTAATTTAAATAGTACTTAGGGTAATTGGGGGCGGAACTGGATAGCGGGGTAGAACGGGAAACCCTATATTATGTTTACTGGATAGTGCTGGAGGTTAGTAAATATGGGTGGAATATTGTAACTGGTCAAGTGACAAGTCCTGGAGGCCGACTTGTGAATGAACTTGTGTTTTGACGTCTTAGATCTGTGAATTTCTAATTTTACAGCATTTCTACAGAAGGTCATTCACAAAACTCCTCGCTTTCAACCCTTTAACGGTATTTATTCATAAACTAGGCGTCTTTAGCTGCATATAAGTTACGTATACTTGCACTACATGCATTACGGCTCGGTAAAAAACCTTAAGCTGAGACTAGCGTGCTGGGCGGAACGGGATACTACTATATAAGGCAATATGTTGTGTGTTCATCAAGAATAAAAAAAGGAACAACAGGCAAAATCTCCTTATAAGAATGATTTACTGGGTGCTGTACCCAAAAAAAATAGATAGGGATAGAAAAGGAACGGAAAAATGGATAAATGTTAGCAAAAACTGTACAGTTGTAAAAAAATCGTTTTGCGTCAGGAAAAATTGGGATCAACCGTAGTCAAAATAAGTGTAAGAAAAAACGAAAAGGTTTTAAGATTTTTATTAAATTAAATTTTATTTTACTAATTATAAATACAAAACATCCCCGTAAGGGTGGGTCAGAAGGGGAAATTAGATTCTTTTTAAAATATCATCAAAAATCCAAATTCAAGTATTGATATTAGACTAAGGAAATAAAATAATTTCTTATGTGTTTATGAAGTGATTTTTCTGTTTCCATAATTTTACAAAAAAAATTTCAAACAATAAGTCCCCCTTTCCGCCCCGAAATCCCCTACTAATTTTAAATTGTAAGTGCATTGTTTTAAGCTCATTAAATTTATTGTATTTATAACGATAATATTAAAATAGTAATTTACTTTTGATGCTTGAGGTGGTATTTTTTACGATTTACATATGGGGGCCTGTCTTGTTTAGGTATTAGCCAAGAAAAATGAGCTTACGATTTAACATTTTAATTTTTATTGGCGATTTGAAAACACCCGAACAACGAAATGCATTCTTAGAAACGTATTTTTTTCATACAAACATTGTTGACAAATATTGATACAATTTTGGGTTATGTCACATTGTTTATACGAGATATTAAATAGTAATAAATGGGAGGGTAATTGAGACAAATAGACGCCTACTATGTATTCTTACGTTAATGTTTATTTTTCTTATGTCAAAGCGCTAATATTTGTGCGGTACATTGAAACTGGTCAGATGCGACCAACCATCCATTTACGTCTCTTATTTCGTAAGTCCGATTGTTTAAATGCTATTGTTCGCCCAGTGACGTTCAAAGTTTCAGCATGCAAACGAAGATGTCACTCCACGTAACTGTTATGGTGTTTAACACTCATTACACTAACTCGAAGGTGGGAGGAATACCTTATTGAGTAATACTTTATTGAGTAATTGTTCACCGTTTACAGGGTTCGCGTCATAAAATTATCTATGTTTGTAAAGTATATACACAGAGTATATTTTAAATATTTGTTGTTGTGGTTATTGGTCCTAAGACTGGTCTAACCTACCTTGCGCAAGCCTTTTTATTTCTACATAGCAACCAGTCCCACACCCTCCCTAATCTGCTTAGCAAATTCCATACTTCGCCTTCTGTTCTTACCCCACACACTCCCCTCTAATACTAATTTTACAAGACCCTTCTCTTGGTCAAAGTCCTCCAAATTGTTTTCTCTTCCCCTATTCTGCTATTCCCTCTTTAATTTAAACAACTCAAACATACTATTTAATTTCACGCCAAAATAAAATAATGCATTTATCTACACAAGTACTGCAGATTTAGTCTTTAAAGGAGCAACAGATCCTAATCCCAGGGTTAGAAAATTGGGCAGTGGCTTTTATATGCGGACTTTTACATAGAAAAGTTCATTGCTTGCTGATATTTCTTTAACAAGGTATTGTTTACAGGCTCCGAAACAACCGACTTCTCTCTCATTTTCTTGACCGTAGCATTTCGGCACTAACATGATTGTATTGGTTAGTACAATGCTACGTTTTTGTCGTTGGTAATTTAATTATATCTGGCAACACTTTTAAGCAAAGTTTCCGGTCGAAACGGAAATTTTCCGAAGGTTTCTGAAGAAACCATTACTATAAAAACACAAATTATGGTCAAAAGTCAGAAATTGAATAATTTAATTGAAAACGTTTCGACCCCCAAATTTCAGGACTTTCGGAGAACTGAGGAAGTCCCGCATGTTTGGGGACGAATCGTTATAAATTCTAATATATTATTCCATTTCTGACTCTTGGACGTTCATTGTGTTTTATTTATAATAATAAGTCAGATTTGTTTAATTACTTTATTTATAATTCTTTGAAACCGAATTGATCATACTGTCATGAGAAGATAAACAAGGCATTCCTGAACAAAAATATTGAAATGTGACGAGGAAAATTAGAGTTATAATAAAAAATTAGGATGGGAAGTTAGTTTATTCCAAGCGAGCACTATGTAACCAAACATAGTATTAAACATCTCAAAATATATATTATGACCTATCTAAAGAAATACTTTAATAAAAGTTTATTGTCTATTATATGTTTGCCTTTACAAAATTAGCGCTTTTTACATGTGTAGCGCGATAGTTGATATTACTTAAATTCTTAAGTTAGCGAGAATTGGGAACTTAAATTACAGCATGTTGAGTCCTTATGCCGTCACTAATCCCCAAAGATGGCATTTGTAGAAATATGACTTATGTAATTTCCGTATCAATTCAA
The DNA here is from genome assembly GCA_034510155.1 of Eucriotettix oculatus. Classification (NCBI taxonomy): domain Eukaryota; kingdom Metazoa; phylum Arthropoda; class Insecta; order Orthoptera; family Tetrigidae; genus Eucriotettix; species Eucriotettix oculatus. The sequence goes on from CM067377.1 coordinate 63,228,698, forward strand.
TCGTGGGAGTCTAGATTCAGGTAAGCACAGGAATATTTAAATAGCACGTGGTTGATTCAACCAATGGGATTTCGTTGTCTTAAGAAAATCTACCAAAAATGTCGATTTTTCGATTCTTCTGAGCACGGCGTTGAGGCTGTGTGAATTATCATTCTCTCTTTAAAGTAGAATGGCACGGAAGAGATTCGACATCAGGTACAGGACGTTTGAAGGAGGTCAACTTGCGACACTGAGGAGAGCGTCTTACAGAGAATCTCACAGAGAGGCAACGCTATATTTCAACAAGGTACGCTGCGAGGTTTCCGAATCCTTGACGTCTAGCAGGGTTATCGTCCACGGTTTAACCTGAGATTTTAGAGATAAGATTGCTTCACCATACCTCAGAATTTTGTAAATATTTTCTCCATTTATAATTGTTTAAATATTTTCCATATTTATCTTTTAAATACACTGCAATTTTATTTCCAACAAACCCCACCCTACACATAACCGTAGGCGGCAGAACTATTATTCAAATACATATACGCAGTTTTGTGTAATCTGTCAGTCTAATCGGTTATAAAACGCCAAACATTTTCTCTTACATTTCTTTTACAACGATTAATGCTCAAACGTTTCAATAGTCGTTATTATTGTAATTAATATTTTGGCAGTAAACAGTTTTCGTACTTTGAGATTTATACAATGAAATTGTGCGTAACAATCGATAACTTTTTAAAAATATTATATGTATAAATGATAAATATATTTAAGTAAAAATTATTGAATGTTATGTCTCCTTTCATGTTAATACGCACATGATGAAAATTTTTATTAACTGGTAATATATCAGTGGCTCACTAGAGTAATGTATTAATCGCTGAACGTTGTTAAAGAGCTGAAACTTGGCAATACAGTCTTGAGACAAGTAATAGCGTAAGTGGTATGTATGTACCTGGTTTGCCGCCTACAGTCAGAACAGCGCTGGAATACTACAATTCATTATAGTCACAGTTGCAATGTTGCCTACTTCAGCTCGCTCCATATTTAACTCAAAGACAGGAACTAAGCTCAACTGTATAATTTACGGTATTAATTGAACAGATATGTAAATTACAATCTGATTCTGGTTAAGTCAAAACTGGATATTGTATGCCAAACGTTAGAATTCGTTCCATGATTTATAAAGTTGGAACGTTTTAACTAGGCTGCACGAGGAGAACTTGATAATTAAAAGAAAAAAGTTATATATTTAAATAATGAGATGGTACTTAAAGAACAATCAATTACCGTAATTAAATAATTCACAGAAAGCAAGTACATGAAGATGTAGGAAAATTTGATGTTATCAGCTATGATTATGTTATATATTTATTTGGCCAGCAATAACATTCAGTGAGATTTTAAACGTTAGCCAGATTCAATTCAGGGCGTATATATCAATTGTCTCTTATGAACTAGAATTATATCATTTATTGCTTTGTATTTGATATTACGACTTGTTCTTAGATAATTCTATCAGATATTTTAGTTGAACAGAGCCCAATTTAAAAATTAAGACAGTACAAATAGTCTACGTCATATACTTACAGTTCACACTTGCGAATGTGATAAATTAAGGCAGTCCATATTATCTAATTAAATAAGTCCATGGGTTTCGTTTATATATAGAGGCCGAAATTGGATTCAAATATTACTATTTTCAAGCGTTGTTTAACCTCTTAAATACACAATTATATGCAACTATTTGACTTCACAATTATTTTCAATGAAATAATAACCCAGAATGCGTATTAAACTTTTTAATTTCGTAACGTGTATTTAGCGAATCATTAATTTTAGATATAATTGTACAAAAGGTTGATTTAATATTGATGAACAAAACTTTTTGTGGAAAGGAACTGTGGCATTATGATAGTAAGATGCATTATCATGTAAAAATGTATATACATTTATAAAAGATGGTCAGTAATATTAACAGGAAGTGAATTATTTGTGTGGCAATTAATAGTGTTAAATAATTATTTAAATTTATTGATTTACTATTGTTATATAAACCACTTGCTGACCATGCTGGTTCATGTGTTTCATTTGATATTATTACTGAAATAAATTTACGGACGAGTACTCAAAAATATTTTAATGTAATTTAGAACACATAAAAACACTTTCGTTTATTCTTATTTATTAATTTATTTTGGTTAAGAGGGTACGTAAGGGTGATCCTGAAACAGTCAACTCCCCGTTAATACCGTAGGAAGTGAATTGAAACGGGGAGGATGTGGAAGGTAGAGCAAGAAAGACAACAGTGACCTAGGGTTTTTTGGGGAGTTAGCAGGCTACATGAGGGTGGTCCTGAAACAAACAACTCCCCTTTAATTGTATAGGAAGGGAATTGAAAAGGGGGGATGCGGAAGGTAGAGCAAGGTAGCCAATGGTTAACTAGGGGCTGTTTAACCTAAAGAGATGCAGGGAAAACCCTAGAAAACCTGCATCAAGTAAGTCGGGCATTGGGTACCATTCTCACGCCCTCTCGAATGACGGGAGACGAGTTTTCTGTGGCTTCGCAGCATTCCGTTCTCCATGTCTCCAGAAGTTTTAGGATCCAATGGCCATATGCCCAAGATCTTCGATCCCAGTCATTAACCCTCCTAAAAGAGGTGAAGGTGTCTCGGCATGTGATAAACTTGAAAAAAAACCAGCGAGAGTACGAGATATTCCCGACGCAGTCAGGTGAGCCTGCAATCTGGGGAGAAATACCTGCGAGAGAAAGCTCCCACAGGCATCTATCACACCAGTTTATTTTGTAACTATTTTTTCTTTTATATTTGTATATTTATAATTCCTATATGGACGTTGTAGCTTCTGTAAAACGCGGTTTTGAAAAAGGACTAATATAGTTATCAAAATCAATATTATATTAGCTTTTCTGCAACAGAAAAAATATATTTTGAATGTCTAGTATAATATTTATTGTACTCTCAATTATGAGAATTATCTGGCTAAGCTTTACTAATCATATTGAGAATGAAATATATCTACTTGTATTAGTCTACGTCTGTAAATATAATAAGCAATAATTTCAATTAATTACATATTTAATTATTCCTCATCCAATAAATAATAATCGTCTATGAATTTTATGTATAGATATAATTTTTTATTTACAGTGGTAAAATTATTAGAATTTTACAATTTGATTACATATTTAATATCCCTCTAAATTACTTATTACAAATATTAATCAACTTTTTCTATCTGTTTCATAACGCGAGTTACTTTGAACACCTCCGTAGGAAAATTAATTACCGAGAGAAAATAGCTATTAATATATTTTTTAAATATTTCCCAATAAGTAGTTTTTTGTACATTCCGTCATACATTTTAATAAAATTTCTAGGTGCGTGAGATTCACGGTGTTTCAACTGTAATAGAACCTCGATGTAGATAACGGTAACAAAAGCTTTAACCACTACACTAGATATGAGTGGTTGAGGTTTATTAGTTGTAATAGAAAAATATATATAATAAGAAAGAGTACATGATAACAGTACAACGTTGGTTTATATCTTTTACTGAAACCACAGAAATCTTGAAAATATTGGTTTAAAAACTGTAACTAGTGACAAATTTATGCTTTGACGTATAAGTTTGTAGCGATGTTTTTATTTAAATATTTTGTATATAAACATTATATATATATATAATTAATAAGGACAGGAAAGAGGTATGAAATAAAAAGTAGGCGACTAACTTGAGGCATTTACATGCCATCTGTGAAGTTTGAAGTTCTTTAAATTTTCGGAGGCACCACCCCGTTCATCAGAAAGTTAGGAAGACATTTCCAGTGACCGGTAAATTGTTTTAATTAACCTGACAATGTAATTTCATTACGCATGTATATATATATATATATTAATTAACTGTACGGGTCCTGTACTATATAATAAAAACAGTGTGGAATTTGGAGGATATTAACTGTTGAAAATTCTGCTTCGTCAAATAATGTAAAAAGGCAATACTATCGATGGATGTTTAGTCTTATACGTTTAGTACATTACTCCAAATTTATTTAATACTCAGTATGCAAACATAGATTTTAAGTCCATATTTGAATAAAAATGTTCCTACAAACACACTCCTGTAAAATAAAAGTGATCTCTTATTATCATTTTTGACTTCACGATAAGACTTGAGCATGATAACATGTTTATTGAATCATTTTATATTAATGGCCTGAGTGTTAAATTTATTAAATAAAACCCGCATATAGTAAATTAGGAAGAAAGAATATTTTCTCTAAAAGTTTAGTTAGTCTGATTGTTAAGTGATAAAACGGAGTTTCATATAAGTAGGAAAAACGCTCCGCAATTACAAGAAACCGGACTTAACGAATACAGAGATTTATCAAGATAATGCCTTCACGACGTGCATGGTTTTGTAACTGCAACTGGAGAAGAGGAATAGCCTAAAGCCATTCTTTTCTGCACATTATTCTTCGAGACGCTCTTTTATTTGATTTAGGTACTTTTATATTGCTGAAATTGCGGTTCTGCGGCATGGGCTACGAAATATTTCAACTCATTATAAGCATGTAATTTACAGTGAAATACTTTTTGGACTCTTCCATAGAAATGTTCTATCCTGCTTTGTGTTTTTTACATGTTATAACCGGTAAAATAAGAAGGCTTAATTTGTTATCCTTACCGATGTCAAGTTGTACGAGAACTGTATACTCTCCAATTTCGTCAGACGATTAGAATAGAGCCTTTTCTCTACAATTAATATAAAAATACAAATAAATTATCTAAAACATGGCGTTCAAGGGAATCTCCCAGAATATATTGAAGACCAACGCTTCTACTGAATACCGTTAATATGAAACAGTTGAACTATTGTTACATTTATATTTCTGTTTCATTTTTTTCGAATTCATTTTTCAGCGTATTCCTATAAACTGCACTATCACTGCGTCATTAGAAGGACAAGTTAATTATTTTCTTCCTTGTACTCATTTTTGCAAAGTTTGATTCCATGTTAACGAATATATTGTAATACTGAGCCTGTTTAAAAATTTACTAGTAAACCGAGTGTTTTTAATTAAAAGATAAATTCGCAAAGAGGCATATAAGGACACATCGAGTTAAATGTTTTTAAATTCAGTGTTATTCAACAATTTGTTAATTTTAGCTGGACTTCATTTTTGTAGAAAATATAACTCACATTCTGAACGTGAATGAGTTTTTTTTGGTAATCTGATCATTTTCTACTATTAACAAAGGGTTATTGTAAAAATATACAGATAATAGGAATAGCAGCAAAAGTATTTAATACACATTATATATTCGTGCTTCGTAATAATTTTGGGGATTTTAAAAGGAATGAAACGTAGTTTCAGTCTGAGAGAAAAAATTATGTCTGGCATTTTACATGACGTATTGTCTTTCCTCCTGAAAGAAAGAAGTCCCGTGGTTCTTTATGTTAGAGCCTGTTCAAATGTAGATATTTTAAAGGTTATATGTATAAATGGAAAACTGGAGCGATTTATTAATGTAATTACTGTAAATATAATTTTTAATAGATAATTGTTTTATTCAGTTTATTAAATTTTTTATATACTTTTCAGATTTAGGAAAATAAATTGCAGTTAATAGGGTAAACGTTACATGGTGAACATAGTAAAAAAATATATGACCCCATCGTATGCTTACCGTCCAACGAAACCAGGTTAGTATATTTTATTTTTGTCGATACTTGAGATCTATACACAAGAAATTAATGGTACTCGAGAACGAAATAGTCAGCTAAGTTTAATATCAATGATAACTTAAAACAAAAACTCTCATATGAATTTCATTCAGTTTACTGTTACGCGTATAAATTTTCGTTGTTATTTTATTTTATTCATCTAAATTAATCTACAATATTAAGCATTCTGTACAAAGTTTCCACATGTAACAGATCTTGAGGTGTTTGTAAGGTGCTGTGACACGTTTAAAATTTCGTCTTAATTTTGTTTTACTCACATATAAATTACTTTTACAATATTAAGCCGGTATTCGTAAGGCACTCTTCCGGGGAAAACCCCGGCAAGACAAACACAGCCTAATAACTTCAACACTGACGGGAGCATTCTTTGTCTGCTAGGTATTTGCAGCTCGCCGAAAAAAAAAACAGGTCAGCCGAGGCTAGCAAAGTGGTTGACCCTAAAGATTGCTCCCAAATTTTGAATTTTAGGAGAGGAAGGGTAGGGGTGCCAACCCCATTGGAGGACCTGGGGAAGATAGAAAAATCGGGGAGACCAATCACGTGTTAGGAGAGGTGATTTAGAGGTGGGAAGGACCTTGAAAATGCATTCGGAAAAGAGAGTCGGAGGTGAGAGGTTAAAGAGGAAGCTTCCTTTGCGTTGAATCCAGGATTGCCGATCAACGAGGAAACTAGGGGAGAATGAATGCAAAGTAAGAAACACAAAGCAATAATCTCTCGCTCTGTTATGCCCTAAGTAAAGTAAAGTAAATTTAGGTTATTTCTTTGGTTAGAGGTCAGCTGGGTAAATAAAATTCATCAAAATCAATTAATTTCTAAATATTCTAATGTGTTGAAACTTTTAAATTTGTTAATAATAAAACTGTTTTAAATGTCAATGTAGAGACTTATTGGCGCCGAAACACTGAAAAAATATACTCTAAATTCTATAATATACTTATAAATTCAAAAAATATTAAAAACCACGTCACAATACGTATCTAAATACATCAAAATTGTACGGCGGTCACTGATGGAGTGAAATCAATTAAATCATATAATTAATAAGTGAATATAAACTTTATTTGTGCAATGACTTTAAGTGATAATAAATACGATCATACTTTACTAAACCATTCTATAGTATACCAGCGCAGAAATTGGTAATATTTTCTAATATTTATACTAATTATTTCATCAAATATTTATACCTTACAAGACATTCTTAAAAAAGGTCATATTTTAAGCAGTCACCAATAATCTGAGTTAGAAAGCGAAACAATAACAATTTTTAAGGAATGTATGACATTTATGATGTAACGATGTTTTGTGTAAGTCACGAGTCATTGTATGCAAATTGCTATATGTCTGTCCGGCAGCTTCTGATGTATAAATTAAAAAATATAAGGGTTTGCATAAGGTGTAATAGATTGAGTACTTTACTGACTACAGTACATTCATAAATAAATACCGCAGGTAATGGGACGTGCATTAATTCTCTTCTGTTTTTTGTGCACTTCGAACTGAAAAATCAAGTACGTAAGACACATTTTCATAAATTATTTCTTATGGCTTTTCTATTGAAGCAGCTCCTATACAAAGGGAAACTTAAAGTATTAGTATGTCAAGTCAATAAATATATGTTTATAGATATTCTACTTAAGTCTAGAAAAAGTTCTGCGCTGCTTTGAGACTCGCCATTTGTTAATGAAAATGTGACTAATTTCCTAACAAATTTAAATTAAAAATGTACTTTACTAATCAACTATGTATATAATGAAAAGTGAGAGAAAGCCATCTATATGTACAAACAGTTACGAATTCATAATGTGATCTCAAAATGCATATCAAACGCGATGTATAACGTGTGCGAAAAGACAAGTACATACATTTTTTAAACCTTATTAATTGTTAATTATTAGTAGTATTACGTTAATAAATATTCAAGAACATTTTTTGTTATAATTTATTCAAATCCTATGATAATGAGATTTTCATCTTACGTTAAATAATTTGCTTTTCCGGATAATTGATACCAAACTATTTTTGGTTGCTATTGAACGTTAATGTTACAAGACGCTTTACTTTTAAGGAATATATTGATTTTGTTTTAATAGGTTTCACTTGGCTTTAATTATATTCAGCGTTATAAATGAACCCTTTGACCAAAGATTGCCTATGAGATGCCATAAAACACGTGGCTTTAGTAACCGACAGATATTGCAGAGTAATGATTACTTCATAATAACTCAACAAATGCCATTGTTTCAGTTAAAAGCGTTTCAACAACAAATACCGCCATCGTCATCAGTTTTCGGTCAACCTGTGGGCAATAGCGTAGTTTACCATCTAAACGTTTCGCAAATTGTAGTGTACATAGGCCGAATTAATTATTTCATTTTATTAGTACTGGCGTCACTGCTCACCTGGCTATCCACATCATAAACATTCAGTGAGTGATTAACGTCGTGGCTGGCCAATACATAAAGCTAAACATTACTTCTAGAAAATAAATCTTTGCTGCCACGATATTGGCACGTACGAGTCGTCGAAAACTTTTATATTTGAAGAACAATGATAATCGAGATGGCGAGTAATAAATAAAAATGTGATACTCGTTAATTATTTGGGGGACGTCAGACATTACTGATACGAGAGTCCACATCGACTGTTTTATCAGGAAGGAGTTTAAATTTATGGCCAATACTAACTTCAAAGGACATCACTTTCTCAGCAGTTACGATCTGTCCAGAAACTTAATCTTCGCCGGTTCAGTGTCATCTAACGGGCTACAACAAACAATCCAAAAGTTATCTGAACGCCTGCGGTAAATTACCAATATACAGAACATCCCTCAAAACCGTAAGAGTTAAGTCCCGGTGGTCGTCGATACCATTTTCTGTTTCCTATTAATGAATAAGTATCAATATTTGGACATCGTTGTTAGAAATGTTCGTATGGAGTGTGGCGTTATGTGGGTGTAAAACGTGGATGGTAGGAGTTGCAGAAAGGGCGCTATAGGAGAATGTATACAACACGATGGGTGGATTGATTCCTAACGATGGAGGAAGTTCTAAGCAGAATAGGGGAAGACCGAAAAAATGGAGGAAGGAATAGGTTAATAGGCCACGTTTTGAGACATGAGGGTTTTCTAAAATGAGCATTAGAGGGAAATGATGAAAAGAGGGAGGGAAAGGATGGAATACGCTAAGAAGAATAGGGAGGATTTGGGTTGTGGTACGTAAGTGGAAATGAAAGGCTTGCGCGAGATAGATTAGCGTGGAGGGTTTCATCAGACCATTCTTAGGACTGAAAATCACAACACACACTATTTTGATCAAGGTAAGAAAAAGTTGTAAATTGTTTTGCTTTGTTATAACTCAAGTCATTATATTTTATTTGTCATAAAAGGAAGATAAAACCTTTTTTATTGTTGATCGTAAATTTAAAAATTTTAACAGGCCTATTGTTTAATTTTACCCCGCCCCATTAAATTAAGTAAATTAAAATATTCTATATCACAAAACATTATAGCCCCGATTGAAAACCGAGAATAGTACCTTTTAAATTTTATTTGGTATTACATCAAAAACAACAGCAATGTACTACAATTTTTTCCAGTAAATAACCACACTTTACTTGAGAACTACAAAAACTGATAGAAGTTAATTTATACTTCTCATTTAGTAAATAATTAATTTTTCCTTTCTATTACTATGTAACATAAGGAAATTGTATTTGATAATTATGTATACTATTTTACTATTCATATTAAACGTTACCTTTCCTTAATAATTCCAGAAATCAAATAAGTGTCACTGGAACATATAATCCAGCTTCCAAAATTGAAATTATGGTACAAATCCCATTTATGGGAATTTCGAGTCGTGAATAATGCTCGAAAAATATATCGATTATAGTGTGTAACATATTAAGCAAAAGACTATTAATTTTTGCGTGTTGATAACTTGCAACAAAGCCCATACAGACGTTAAGTTTGACTGGTCTCGGTCTCGCTCTGAGCAAGTGATAACTCAAGTTCTACAAATTACCAAATCTCGCCTTACACGCTCTTTGACGCGGGTAAATTTCCATTAGTCGACTCGCCCGTCAATAAATTACACAATTATGAGCTCCAGAGTAACCGGATACTCGTAAAAGTCCAGCTTTTTCCCCGACTCCCCTCTAGCGCAGAAAAATATTCACCTGCAGGACGCTGATTAATATGCAAAGTGCCGATAAAATCGATCCCAATAACCGTAAATAATGCGGGACGTTCCTCTTGAGGACGCAGCCCCCTGACATCTTACCTAATGAAATCAACATCGTCGTAATTGACGCTCTTAATGGATTCTTAGGCCCTCAAATCTGGAAAGTAATGTCCTTCTCAACGAACTGCCGTAAAGACTTCAAACATCCGACATTAACGGAGTGAAATGTAACTTTTGAGTACAGGGAACCATTGCCTCAAACCATCGGTTGGGTTCATTTTAAAGGGCATTTTCGATTAATTATAATAGCGTTCTATTTATATAGACAGTTCATTATATATTTTACTAAATCCAATATTCACTGCATAACTATTAAAATGTTTTTATTGGTTTTCTTATGAGCATGGAGTCTCACAAAAATTATTTTTCATAAATCCTAAGCCATTCTCTTGCAAAATAACAAAAGTATTTACAATTAAATTGTTTGGATAGGGTACTTTACGACAGTACTATAATAATTGTTTTAATCTTATGAATATAACGGCTCCATAGCAAATTTATTACCTCTGAGATTACAATTAATTAATTATTGATTTATGACGAAATACAATAAATCAATTCTGCTTCAGACCTTAATAATAATAATGTCATATTTAAGGTATTTAGACTTTTACATTTCCAGTATATTTCAATATTAATAAATATGGTAAATTAATAATCGTAACGATGAAAAACGTTGCTTGTTACTGGAAACGTAAAAATGTTTAATGATTTAAAATAGTTTCATCTACGTATTAAACTAATAGTTTCGGATACTAATTCTCGTGTTCTAAAAATACAATTCCCTATTTTGCGCAAGAATGTTCTTAAAAATTCGTAACTCATCCACGATTTTCATTTTATAGACTGTACATGTACAAAATATGACTAATACAACACTTACTTTTCTATTCGTCATCAATCCAACTCACATTCTGCAAGGAGCTGTAATGTAGGTAGACCTGTACATATTATAAACAAGTTTGGCAACTAAGATAACAACAGTCGAAAGATGTGTGTCAATTAAGACTCAGTAGTTGTATAGTCTTTATGGGATATTTGCATTAAAATTTAATATCAATAGAGTTTGTGCAAATGATAATTAATGAGTTGGGGTAATTATTTAAAATTATTTAACAAAATAATTTGTGCTTTTAAAATATTAATAAAAATTTATTTATATAAAAATTACTTCAGTAGATCCTCCGCACTATTTACCATCATGTATATTTCTTAAAGAGGATGATTTTTTAATTTCAAAGGGTTTCTCTGAGTTAATTATTGGGGTTACAACGTGCAGCAGAGATTTCTCGTTCGTGAGGAACCTGTTTCATATTCCCAGAGATTCCGGAAGTTCTGCGTAGTATTTTTCCTTCTTCCACACTCACATTTGCTGGTCAGGTTGTAGATTTGCCCTTTGATGGCGGATGAAGGCTCTGGAACTGGTACTGCCCGGTGATTGAGGAAATCCCAATTTTCCTCCTTCTTCAATCCAACACACAGTCACTACCACTTTCAAATTACAAGAAAGTCTGAGTTCTGAATGTAAAATCCTCGTAGTTTTATGTCGTATAACTAATTATGTATGGTATTTGTAAATTCGTCCGCAATATCCTCGAATTATTTTTTTGAATAAGTCCGGATCATATTTTTATATTTTTAGTATGAAAGTACGAGGGTCGTTTTATAAGTCTGGTAAAAATGTAACAAAAATAATTCTTTTTAGAATACTTGCTTTATTTCCCAATGTAGTATCCGTCCTTTGCCCAGCGAGTTTCCAATTGTTTCTACGTATAAAAAATAGATTTTATCAAACTCTGCAAAATACTCCGTCACGGAATCCATCACTATCTCATTTTATGAAAATTTCTTCCTTCCAACACAATTTTTTTAGTTCGGGAACAAGAAGAAGTCACTTATGACCTCTTTCGTTAATGCGTCGTTAAGCTTCAAATAAAGAAATATAATAAAATAAAGTCACTTGGTGCTAGGTCTGATAAATAGGGTAAATGAGAAACATTCGAATTCCAACTCGTACAATTTCGCCAATCAGACTTCTGCTGTGTGAAAAATTACTTTCTTGCACACCACTCTTGGCCGTTTCTCAATCAGCACTTCTTTCAAACGATGCTACAGAGCCCAGTTATAGTTGTGCCCTTTTCAAAAATATTTATATCATACCTTAAGAATCCCAAAAAAAACTGAGGTCATCATCTTTCCAGTTGACAAAACGGTCTTCGCCGTTTCGTCTTCACTTGTATCAGCTTTTGTCCATTCTTTTGATTGTTGTTTGGTCTCTGTAGTGTAGTGATGGATCCAATTTTCAATAACACTTAAGAATCTGCGCAAAAGTCTTGCGGGTTACGCCTGAACATTGCTCGAAATGTTTTTCCGAATTCCTTTTTGGTCCATTTTCAACAGTCGCGGTACCCATCGAACACAAAGATATTTAATGTTTAGTTTTTCATGGAGAATGTGACACCTATGGCATGAGATACCTCACGCACGTTTATTCTGACATCTTCCATTACGGTGTGATCTTTTTTATGCTTTCCTGAGTTCTTGTAGCTCCCATTGGGCGGCCATAGCAAGTTTCTTCTGATGTGCTTCTGCAACCTGGTTTGAACTCAATAATTCAGAAGTAATGTTCTTCAATTCTATTACAGAATCCGCACCATATTCGTCAAATTTCGTTTTGATTTGTGCATCTGTCTAACCCTTTAAACAAAATTGTTAAGTGATAGCGCAAAATTCGTCTTTTTCCATTGTCTCCGATAGACTATTCATCCAACTACGACTTGCATATGTTTAAAACGTTGAGGAATATCTTTAAAATTTAAAATAAAAATTTACCAAACTTACCGAACAACCGTCATATGGTAAGTTTTAACAGTGCATACTTTCAGAGAGCCTGGTTTCCCAGTTGAGTTAAGTTAATTTAGTTGGAATAAAATTTCATGCGTTACTTAGAGGTGTTAACTCGTACGGCTCAGTTTATTATTAAATTTTTGAATTTGACGTTATTATACTGTTCACTGTCCAGCCTTTAAAGATCATAACTATGATTATCAAAGTTTACTATCGACTAACTGAAGCCATAGTTATCGTCTACTTCATTATTTCTGAATGTGGTCGTCGATAAATTGCCGCCTGGTAGTTAATTACCGTCAAGCAAAGGCATATGCAAATGTCCGTGTAATTTAGTGTAGACCTGCAATTTTCGAGCTTTTCATAAATCGAAGCACTTAGTGTTTCCAGAGTATCTCTTGCCTACGTGTAATATACCGCTAGGCCTCGATCCATAAATTATATTTGTGTTTTGAAGTCAATGCTCGCACGCGAAGACTTAAAATGCAAGGGGTTGGTCCTCTAGAGCGTGACCGCGGTAGCCCGTGATTTAGTTCATAATAACGAGCCTAAAAGAAAGCGAATGTTGTATTAAATCATTATAATGCATAATACTTATTAATTGGCCTTTTCATGTCCTTTAAATAGGTTTTACATGAAATGAGATTCAAAAATTGCTTCATTATAAGTCTATTATCGCAGGCTCTCGTACACCGTTACAAACCGTGAGAGAAGAATCGCAGCCTCAAGCAGTTTCACCCGTGACATAGAGGCTAGGATACGTTCACTTTTCATGATAACGTCTTTGTTCGACTGTTGGATATAAATATTTAAGCAATATTCTAAAAATAATAGCGCATAAAAAATTTAAAATGTTATAAATTTATATTCGGTTGTTGTTTGCTCTGATTCAACGCTTCATGCTAACCTATTCTGCGCAAGCCTTACCATTTCTACACAACTACCATAACCCACATACTCCCTAACCTGCTTAGCGTATTCCATCCTTGACCTCCTTCTTCTGTTCTTACCACATACGCTTCCCTCAAAGTAAATTTTACAAGACGCTCATGTCTCAAAACGTATCCTATTAATTCATCCCTTCTCTTAGTCAAAGTCCCCCATATTGTTTTCCTTTCTCTTATTCTGCTTAGAACTTTCTGGTTAGTTAATCTATCCACCCATCTGAATTTCAACAATCTTCTATAGCACCACATTTATAAAGCTTGTATTCTTTCCTTTATCCAACTCCTACCCTTCACGTTTCTGACTACATACGAACACTTTTAGTAAACGATTTCTTAACATTCATACTTATATTAACCGTAAGTGTATTCCTCTTATTTGCAAAAGCTTATCTTTCCTGTGCTATCCTACTATTTATGCCTACTATACTTCTACCATCCTTAGTTATTATGTTGCCCAGAATTCCTTAACTTCCTTCCAAACATCCTTCTCAATCTAAAAACTTTTGTTATTACAATATTTTCCCGTCACCTTGGTTTTCCCTTTATTAATCCCCATGTTGAACTATTTCTTCAGGACCAACTTCATGCCATTTATTATGGTTTCCAAGTCTTGTTTTGACTTTCTTAATGCTATAATATCCTCGGAAAACCGTTGGGTCTTTATTTCTTCTCCTTACAGTATGTTTTATTTTCTATATTATTTTTTAAATTATTCATCGGTTTCTCCATTAATATGAGTTAAAGAGCATGGGCGACAGGCTGCATCCTTGTCTTACATCTTTCTTGATTTCTGCTTTATTTTCTTACCCTTTATTCTAATTACTGCTGACTGCCTTCTGTAGAGATTATGAATTACTCTTCTTTCTCTATATTTTATTCCTGTCCTGTTTAAAATCCTTTGCTTTACATCATTTATATTATTCATATACCATCTACACTTACATATTTAATAAAACCTAATATATGTATTCCCAAATGTAGATCACCCTAGGGTCTGTACCACCACTGTTTGTTTGGCTGTGCAAGGAAAAGGCGTGAAAAATTTATTTGAAATAGTTCAGCCTATTAAATATTACACGCGCATCTTAAAGGGGCTGAATTTTATGGTACGTTAAAAGTCGTCAATAAATTCAGCAACTGCCATAGCAGGAAATCGACTCCAATAACAGTTGTTTTCACATTATTTTTACGCAAATTTAATCTCGAATAAACTCATAAAGTCTATAACGAGAAATTTATGGATAGTATCTGAGAATGAAAACGTACTTGAAGTATGTTCATCATCTGTGCAATAATAAAATTAATATATTACATAAAACCCCCCTGACCCTCTTTCCGCCATATTTTCTTCCACTAACATCTTTCCTCGTTTCCTTTGCCCATAAATACTTTCATAACCAGCAAATCTGTCCCTATCATCTCATACATCTTAAAATTATTATTTTTCCACCTCTGCAATTATCCCATAAGGAAAAATATTAGTTATAGCGATAATATTTCATTTTTAATTAGTAATTTTTGGAAAGGATCTTTTGTTCTTAAAACGTTTTACGTGCACTGCATACGAGAACTGAAACTACGAACACTTATTAGTGTTATGGAACCAGTAACTTCTAAATTAAGCCTAATAAATCACTCTTACTTTTCATCCTGGAGTATTCATTAACACATTTGAGTCCAATATTAAGGTAGTTAGCGCATGATTCGATAATAACTGCACGTGATGGAGGTTAAATAGAACAGGCTTGGAATCAATAAATCATGACTTCACCATAAGTCCGAAAGCTATGCAACTGTTTAATTGATCACGCGTTCTCATTTGGATGAAAGTTGCATTAAAAACGTTGTTGATTAATCACAATTCGTATTATTTCTGCAGCTATTGCATATATTGAAGTGCGCAGCATAGTTAACATGACGACTTAGGACATGTTAATTTATATCTTGATATCCATTGAAAAGTACGCATTTAATTGTTCTGTCAGATTGCGTTCAACGTGTCCAAGTATTCTTTATGACTGGACAATAGTTCAGGCGTAGGCGTCTTTGTGATGAAATGTTTGAATATTAATTGGGTAGTTAGAATTGTAATCGCCTTTTCAAATATTAAAGTTTTTTTTATTGACATAGACTTTGCTTAACATATATTACAACAAAATTATAATTGCAATCAACTCAGAAAGTGTTCGTTTTCATATTTAAAAAGACTACACATAATAAAAAAATAAAGAAAAGCTTAAGTTTTTGTGTCTTGACAAGAAGTGTTTTTGCAAACGAAACTGAACCGTTCTGTCGTCGACTGTTAATTGAACGTTCACCGATAACTTTATTTTCGTACAGGCAAAAGAAAGAAATAATATAAATAAAATCGAAGTGTCTGTCAGTTTGTGTTTGTCTCGAATAGGTTCCGAAACGGCTCAACCTGTTTCAATGAAAATTTGAGGGTTTAAAAACAGGAGATTTCATTTAATTATTCGAGAGTATTTCGTTTCAATATATTAGAGAAGATATTAATATAATATAAATATTATTTCTACGGGAAGGTTTCTTTGGCATAAACGCATGGAACTCTCCAATAAGTGAATGCAGGTTGCTCCGAAACGGTTTTAAGGATTTCAATGAAAACTTCAGGGAATGAAACAGCAATTTTAACTTCAACTTTCGTGTATGTTTCATTTTGATATCTTGCAAGGTTCAGACGATATTAATGTAAATATTTATAAATCCATTGAATTGCGTCGTGAAAGGCGGCGTTCCTTTACCATTCATCCCACTTCTGTGTTATTATATCCACAATTTTGGCAGTAAGAGGGAGAGGACGAACATTCTCACTCAATCTATTGTTGCAGCACGATTCGCGCCGTAATTAACTTATTGTTGGCTTAGATGTGATGTATACGTAAATTGGTTTTTATTTGTCTCGTCATTGTATCTAATTGGCTCCGAAACGTGTGAAAGCGGGACCTGTTCAAAACCAACTGCAAGTTATAAGGTTTACCATGAAGCACTCATATAATACCGTAATTTTAATATGCTATTTTTATATATTCATCTTTATCAAAATTCTGTACCTACTGTTCCGTTCTTAGGACAAAATAAAAAAGGATTATTAATGCGCGGGCATAAATACTCTAAAATAAATTCCGTATTGCAATTATCGTATGTGAAGAATATGTCGATATATTTCCCGTTTAAGTGCTGCATATTATGTTTGGCGTTTAAAGAACACGATAGTCGATCGCGTATCGCAAGATCTACATTGCCGGCTGCTTAATATATTATGGTTACATTATGTAAAAATTGGCTGCTTTATCTAACATATTACAAGAATTCTAAAATGTATGTAACTATGTGAAACAAACATACAAGCATTTAGTAGTTAATTAATGAAGGTGCTGGTTGTATTTGATTAATACTGGCGTTTAAATATGATACGCCTTATTTGCATACGGGAAACCATTAGCATGTATGAGTTGCGTTGTCTAAAGAATTAGCATTAGTAATTAGCAGTTATCTCCATTTGCACTTATCATTCTGAGAAAATTGGACGTACAGAAATTAACGAAATAACACTTGTATAGATGATTTATTTTTACTCAATTACATTTGCTTCATCAGTTAACACAAAGAAATTTACATTCACAGTTTTCTGCTTCTGATTGTCTCAGACATTATACATGTTTCCATACAAAAATTCAAATATTGCATGTAACATAAAATCACACTGGTCTGTATGCTTTGAACCGTACTGCGGCTTTATCATGAATTCATAAAACATGTAGTCCATTAATTTATTTTATCCAAAGTGAATCGTATTGCTCAATTAATACAATTATTTCCACTTTCTGAGTAAAATTTGTTAACATTCATAGAATAAAATAAAAGTCATCAAATTGCTTTATGTTATTTACTTTAAACGGAAGTCAGTCGTAAAAAATCACACAAGCTTTCAAGCAAGCGGACATATTTATCTGCCTGCTGAAACAGTTTTATCACACTTTACAACACGGACACATGTTTTTCAGACTTTTTTTGCTTGTAAATTACGAAGTTTCAGAGTTTGCTCCAATATACCGTTATTTAATTCGCTTTTGATTTTGTACAGGCTTCATTATTAGAAATTGATTGCCCTGTGTCCTATTTCCTTTGTGCCAGAAAGTATAATATAAAATGAAGGTTATTATGTGCAATATTTAAAATATCATGTTTAAAATGAAATAACGTTTCGACTTGCCAGTTTTCTATTTATTGCCTGTTTGTAATTAAAATTAATCGGTTGTGCGCAATATCAGACGTTTAGTTTATTAATTAATTTAAAAATAATCCTAGTTTTCTTATCCTTTGGTTTGTAACTTGACTAAAGAGGTATACATTAAATATAAATTGCAAACATTCACTCAGGTTCGTATGCTTCATATTCAGACTTGGTTCTAATACATAACCTGAAGAAGGAAACCATGGTACAGAAACGGTATTATCATTTTAAATTCAATTTTTTTTAAATTAAATACCTCTTGTTGGACACAAACAATTTAATTTTACATCACTAAACAGGTATTAAATAAGAATCATGACATATGTACAATACCCAATCAAGAGAATGAATTTATTTTAAAGTAAATTACAATAAATTGTCCAAAAGTCAGAAATAGTATTTTAATACAATATTAAATAATTATAAACCAAAACATTTCATCTTCAAGTTTAGGAAGCAATCGGTTGCGTATAATTAAAAATCTGGAGAAAGATACCGTATAATAAATTCCTTTTAGGGCTTTTAATAAAATATTTTAATTATAAACAACTGAAGAAGTTCATAAATCTGGGGATGAAACGTTTTCATTCTTCTATTTCTGACTTTTCGCCACTTTATTGTAATTTATTAACTTAAATTAGTCCCCAATTTAATTAATATTTTTATTTATCATTAGTAGTTTTCTACTTTTGGATTCATAAACATCCGTACAAATCAGAAGCAAAAACCTGGAGTTTAATAAAAAAAATACACTATAGGTTATAATAATATGGTTATTTAAATAAGGATTTTTTCACCTCCATGTAATTTGGGCCTAATCGCTAAAACATTAATCAATTATTTATAATGTATAAGTATGGTTACTACTATTCTTAATTTTAATTTACCATTTTTTCAATATAACATCTTAGCATCATACAGATATAACATTGTGCAGATATTTTTAATAAACTGAAAACTACTGAATTATCGTTATAATTTTCAATTAAATTTCTGGTAATATCTACTATTAAGTTTTATACTTTTAAATTAATTCTATGATATGTAGATCGTTGTTTTAAAGCAATTTCTCTTACTAACATTAGAGAAGGAACAAGAAATTATTAAAAGAAAAATGGAAAACAGTATTCAGATTGACAGAAAGGTTTACAATTTCAAGTTCACTAATTTTAATAAATAACTAGTTAGTAAAGTCAGAACCTGAAGAAGTGAAAATAGGTACTGAAACGGTATAGTCATTATAAACTCAATTTTTAAAAATTCAATACCTTATTGGTCATAAACAATTTACTTTTCCAGCATTAAAACAGGTATTAAATCAGAACTATGACTTACATAAAATACCCAAACAACATAATGAATTCAATTGTTTTTAAGTAAATTTCAATAGACTGACAAAAGTCATAAGTAGAAATTTAATACAAAATGACTTTCTGTGTTCGTAACGTTTGACATTACCAGATGCATCTTTATACTCTTAATAGCAGAAATACCAATAATTAATATGTGTGATGAAACAGAAGACAAGCAGAAGTAATAGAATTCTTTTTTACGTTGTGAATATAAATATGTGTTAACGATTTTACAGCAAAAATGAAATAAGATGTTATTTTCAGATGAATATTGACCACCCCCAATCCAGGTCTGGATTATAGAATTTCTCTGAAAATATTACTCTTACTTTAAATACAGACATATTATAATGGTATATTGCTGTCAAGGATTTACAGTGACTCGACATTCATTTTCCAAGGCCTGAACACTATCTCGGATTATGTATGAAATGAGTGTAACGATCATATCGGTGGTTAATGGCTCCGTATCTTAATCAAGCCGACCCTGGCTTTGACAAGGCCGGGCAGGAACGAGCTTATGCTTTGCTCGAGGCACCCTCATTCTAATCTATTGCTAAGTTAAACATCCGAATATCATGAATCAAATGCAAAGATTTCTGAAAAGAAGTTCTGGAAAAAAGTGTGCGGTCGTAACTGTCTGGTCTGGATAGTGGAGACTCGCCACATAATCAAGTTAAAGAAAAATGTGTACATCATAGTTTTTAAATTTAAAATTTACAATAAATAAAATATCAGCCAATAAGTCAGCATATAAATGTATCACTATTTATGCAAATGCGACGTTTCGTCTCCTATTGGCGACTTCCTCAGACGTACTACAAGCATAATATTATAAGAAATTAAATATGGATTCTATGTTACAATGTCTTAATTTATATATAAAAAATATGATTCAATATTTACAAATTTAGTAATTTAAGCCTTTTGTTACACGTTATGCAAAAAAGTTAAAATATTGTGGAGGGGACAATTTGTTGAAGCTACGTAACTCTAAAAGGTAAAATGGGTTTATGAATTTTAGGTAGAGTATAGACTCTTGCTATGTTATCAGAAGTAATGAATAAAGTCAGGAAGGTTTTATTAAATTTTATTTAACTTTCAACCTGCAGAGGATGACTTTTAATTTATCAATAACTAAATTAATAAAATTAACGAGATTTTAATGCATTAAATATCGGACAAACTAAACAGCTTTAAAAACTCGCATTAAAGAACATTAAAACATCAATTTCATAAGCACACGTACATACTGATCATTAAAATTTCTATTGGAAAATGTGAAACTTTTAGACGAAGAAAATAACTTCTTCCCAAGAATTATGAGTGAAATGTTGTATATCAGGTGCAACACTCATGCAATAAATGTTAAAAATGACACGAATAAATTGAATAAAATTTACGATACTCTTTTGTCGTAGTAGTTCAAATTTTTAATATTCTTCTCCATAGTTAAAATTTAACTGCTGAAATCAGTCATTGTTACTACATCATTTCGTCCGTAACCGTCGCTGGAGAAGGTCCATGCGCGTCACTAAATTTTTCACATGTTCATTCAATAAGATTGTTGGCTGGGGAAGTCAAGGAGTAAATATGATGCATTGCTAAATTTGTAATTTTTGAACCATGTTTTTTATATACAAATAAAAATATTGTAACACATAACTCACATTTAATTTCTACTAATATTATGTTTGTAGTACGCCTAAGGAAGTCTCAAAAAAGTGACGAAACGTCGCTATTGATTAAAAAGTGATAAACTTATATACTGACTTATTGGACGTTTTTATTTCTTTTAAAAATGAGTACAGTACAATATACTTAATTTACACAGGTCTGGAACATTCTTAGGTGAGATAAGTGGAAAATAGGACGGTATCAGTTCCTTTTCTGGATACTACCACTGAGTGGTCACCTCCAGAATGAACAGCCATTCCTTCTAATTGAAAATAGCATATAAATATTATCTCTGGGATGCCATGGAGTTAGTGTAATTTGTTTTTTATTTATTGATTCAATTTCACTCCCACTAACTTAAAGAGGAACCTTGGAAGCATTTTTAAATAGATAATAATCCATGAGAAAATTAAGAAATCAGGAATGTTTAAACGAGAAATGTATTAATTGTTTAATTCATAAAGAATGACATGCATTAAAATGATTGATATCACATCCCACATCCTCTGATTATCAATTTTCCATCCTTGGCCTCCGTGTTCTGTTCTTATCCCACACACTTCCCTCCAGTGCTAATTTACACTCATGTCTCAAAACGTGGCCTATTAATCTATCCCTTCTCTTGGTCAAAGTCCTCCAAATTGTTATCTCTTCCCCTATTCTTTTTAGAACTTCTTGGTTTGTTACTCTATCCATTTTATTTTCAGCATTTTTGTGTAGTCCACATATTGAAAGCTTCTATTCTCTTCTTTTCTGCAACCTCTATTGTCCACGTTTCGCACCCATATAACGGCTCAATCCATACGAACATTTTTAGTAATAATTTACTAATATTCATACTTATAGTATTCATAATTAAATTGCGAGTCTTCCTTGCCTGTACTGTTCTACTCTACTTCAACTATACTTATGCTGCCCATGTAGCATAATTACTTAACTTCCTTCAAAATATCCCTCCCCAATCTAACACCCTTTGCTTTTACACTATTTCCCATACTATTAAACCTCATGTTGTACTCTTCTTCCAGGATCACGTTCATGCCATTTCTTATTTTTTACAACCCTACTACTGACATCCCTAATACCACAATATCATCAGTAAACCTCAAGGTTTGTATTTCTTTTCTCTGCAATTTGATTACCTTCCCATATTCATTTTTAACTTGCTTCATCACGAGTTCTATATAAAAGCTAAAGATAATTTATGTTTTCTTGCCCTTCAGCTCTAATTACTGCTGACTGCCACCTATAGAGGTTATTATCAAATAAAGTGGCAAACAAATAAATTCCGTAAATACCAAATAATATAATTTTGCTATGAATATCCGACTATATGTGGCTAATAACTGAGTTATAATCACCAAGAATATTGTTGTATGTTCTAATATACTTCTAGTATCATTAAAATTCAAAGCAATTTCGTTAGATTTGGGTTAATAAACTATTAAATTTAGCCATTTGTCTTCTAATTGACAACGACATACATTTACTGAGAAAATTCAAATAATTTATCTATTTATTCACATAAACTAAAAATGAACATTGCTCGGAGATTTCTCTAGATTGAGTATTTATTTAAGGCAATCTCATATTACACAAGAAAACGAATTAAGTAAACACTAATCTCTTAATCATTTCGAATATTTTATAAATAAGCCCTTGACTCCTCGCTGCGTACCGACTGTTTCTGAACACGATACTTAACCAAACACTCTGGGTTCGACACTAATGTAGGCTGTTTTTTTACAATTCCTCACTACCATAATTACCGTTATGTCGATAAGGCAACAACTTCATTTTAACTGGCGATGTGAATGTGAGTAATGACAATGCACATACACCCACTTTAATGTTTCGGGTATAAAAGTTTTCATCTCCGGTTTTACCTATGTTGTTATGTAAGTTTTATCAAATTATTTCAGCAGAAACTAATACTAAAGTCAAAAATTGTGAAGTTGGATTTAATTTTAAAATATGAACAAAATTTAATTGTAATTCTTTTATTCAGTTATATATACATCTATTTAACACAAATTCTTACTTGAATCTTGCACTATATATTGATATATATATATATATATATATATATATCCTGCAATGTGAGATTTAGGGGGTAAAAATATTGAAATAGCAAAGCCTTAGCTCAGGGAATGCCTATATATGAGATTTATCAGTGTTAATTAATGTGGGGCAATAACGGATAGCAGAGATCTCGCATATTGAGATGAACATGCTTTTAGTTCTTCGCTTGCTACTTCTTGTTCAGGTAGTAGGGATAACTTCCTTGCAAAAATAACTCGTGGATGGAAGGTAGGCAGTAAGCTGTTACGATCCCTTCCTCATACAGGGAGCGATTTCCGCAAGCGGAAGACAGGACATTTTTGCACTGTCGAGCGATGGGAAAAAACTAGTGTTCTGTCTCGGAGAAGTCGTTCACGTCTCAGTAGAGAATTTTAGCTGGGATAACATAATTTTGCTGTTCATATTTGTATTAGCTTTCAACAAATTATTGATATCATATTTTATATATTTTTAAATAACTTTTCCTTACAACTTTCGATCAACACTTGGACTTCTCTTCTCTTTCTACTTCTTCTCCCACTTCAAATGTACACTGACCACATTTCTCCTCTGCCTACTTCCATACAACTTCCAAGCAACACTGCTCTTTCTCTCCTCTTATGCCTTCCAGTACTTTCTAAATTCAAAACCGCAATGACGTTTCGCGTCCTTTTCACCTCCAATCCAATTCCTCCTTTCCACATCTCCATAGTGCCGACCCCCTCCCCCATCATGACATGTCTTCACCAATCCTAATTAATTTTTTCCGAGAGCGGGATTTCAACTTACGAAAAGCCCATGCACCTAGCTAGGAATATTATGACAATAAGAAATGCTTTTTACAATTACTTATGATAACCATATGTTTTAAAAACAGTTTTTAATTAGATGAACGATATTTGGGTTATTTTCGGAGGTTAAATTTTGAATTTATGATGAAAGTATACCAAACTGTTTGGACGTTTACAGATGTATCCTTTTCTCATCAAAATTTAACACCTGGGGAAACCCAATTCAAAATAGTTTTTAAAATTTGACGTCAGTTTATTTCATTTAATAATTTAAATATGACTTACTATTAATCATTAGAGTGCTTAATTACAATAATAATATAATTCATTTTATGCCTCAATTAATTAACAACTGTAATGGAAACAAGTCTCCGAATTTTAAACTTTATTTGAATTTCTTCTCTGTCAGATTAAACACTTTTTGGAACCTGGTGAATGGTCTTTCCAAACCAAAATATAAGTTTCAATTTTAATTTTTATTATCTTATTTTTTTTAAATCCTCAGCACACGTTAAATACATTTTCTTTAAATTTTAGTGTACTAAAAAGTAAACGTCACTGAAGAAATTTATATCGAAATGTTTTATCAATTCTTATTAGTTTAACGGTCTATGTAACAATTGAAATAAATATTTGAAATTAACCTTGTTCTTGCGTATTTACGATTTAGTTGATTTATTTTGTTAATACACATCAGTAAAATATTATTTTTTTCCATTTCTTTTATTAATATTATATCTATCTGTATGCAGTTTTATTTTCGTATTTAGTTTCTAGGTCTCCGTATTATTATTACTACGTGAAAATGTCCAGATTATAGGAATGGAATGTCGAAATTAATTAAAGAATTTTTTAAAAATATTTTCAACCTTATTGCATATTTTTCTTGCTTGTATGACCAGTAATTATGATAAAAAGTATAGGGATTTTCAATAAGGGCGTTCGTGTCGATGTAGAAATGGAATAAAACAAGCTGTGTGTGAGGTATAACTGAATTCTTCATTCACTTTAAAGGGCATAAATGGGCCTTCGAATAAAAAGAGAAATTTTTTGATACGTCACACTCAGCTTGTTTTTGATTTAACGTCGGCATGCCCTAATTGCGAAATCCTATAGTAAAGATTTCGATTGAAATGTAACCAGTGGCTGACACAGTATACTTCGTTTTGCTACAGTGCCATGATGACGTTCCCTTTGAATGGAAATAATGTGGACAGAGTGTATGTGAAGTGTACTCGGGGTGGGACGACATCCGGGTGCGTGGCGGTCGTCCTTGGCCCCGGGCGAGATGCGCTGCGCTGCGCTGTGCTGTGCCAATACGCGCGCGGCCTTTCGCAACACACACTCGCCTGCCTGTAATAGCCGCGGGCAAACACGACACATATACATCATCCTAATCCTGATAAATTCAGAATGTATTCTATCACCAAGTCCCGTCCTGAGCGTACCATTACCATCGCTTTTCCGCATTCACACCTTATAAAATCTCATCTCCTGAACGTACTTCGAGATCACTGTTTACCAATGATAATGAACGACGGCATTTATGACATCTTGGACTATTTAATGTCTGTTGTAATTAAAAAGTCGGCCATAAAGATAGACAAAAACAATTAAACGAACGGAAATCATTCACATCTATTGTAATACGTTTCTATCCCAACGGAAAGGTCTTTGATCACGAAGATAAAATTTCGTGTAAAAATTATTTTTAATATTTAATAACTAGATTTAAAATAAAAAAATTAAGTAAAGAAAAACCTCACAACATTTCATCTCGAAATTTGGCACCTCTTTACGTGTTACACTATAAAGGATAAAGTAATAAAATAAAAACTTTGTTTTTAATTATAACATTAAGTCAGATTAATTTATTTATAAAACATTAGTAACTTCCAGATATATATCAAATGAAACAAGCTCTAATAACTAATAACGGAATAATGAATTTAGATTTAATTAACATATTTTAGGCTAGATATGAGCATTATTTTTATTTCGTACGGCCGGCCCAAGTTTAACTTTTGACCTTATACATTTGTTCAAATGCAATTATTTTCTGCAATTAAAATAATTTAAAACCACAGCTATTAGAGGCTAACTGACGCGCACTTGAAAACTGCGTGCGAGTTGCAGTAACGTCTATATCTACTAATATAGCCCAATTAGTTGAAAGGAACACTGCCGAACGTCGTATGATAACTTTTTGACTGATTTTTCCCATTGGAATTATCGTTTACATTTTTTGTATACTATTTTCGTATATATTTGCCATTCTATATTGAGTTGCCGATTTATTAATTTTGTTCATAAGGAGATAATTTGTGTCTCTCGTCTATTAGGCCTGCTGTCATTATTTTAATAGTTTTCTTATTTGCAGCCGGTGGAAAATTTTTAAATTTATAGTTGGCCGTCTGTCATAAAAGATTACTATTCCCTGATTTAGACCTTCTTACACAACATCAATGAGGGAAATGTATTTCTCTTTTTCATGTTCGACGGGAACCTACACACGGTCTTCTGCTGCCTCCTCCGTCGACTGAACATTGAAGATTGAATTTTATCTTTCCTCTTTTTGTCCTTCAATTCTTAATTGTAAAATTGTGTATTTTTCTTGGAACATTATATTTGACGTAACCTATTTCATCAACCGAGGACTAATGGATTAAATAAAAAAAATCATTTTAATGTTAATTAATGAATCATTAGTGTTAATTTTAAAATTTCCTGTTTATAAACCTAGGCCGATCTCCAAACATTGTTTTGAATTTAACAATAAGTTTAATTGTGGTAACACACCAATCTTGGGCAAGGAACTTACCAAGAAAGATTTATTTCTGAAATCCTAGACATGAGAACAATCATAATTACATTTATAGTAATAAATAGGATATAACATAATTATATAATATAAAACCTACAGAATGTCTTAACATCTATGCCTTACTGTTACATAAGCTTCGACTTTTACTATCTACAATTCAAACTGTTCACTATCGTTTTGTTTAAAAGTTTCACTTTTTGATAAAGGCATAAATTACAGAAAATAGATTATTATAATGATACAATACTCGGGTTTCATCCCGGGCTTATGTTGGATTCAACAACGTTTCGATGGCAAAATAAGTCATCTTCGTCAGGTTGACGTCAACCCAAGAATTTTATTTGTAACATATTCACCCGGAATAGCCTCGATATATTTAATAAACTCTTAGACAAGTATATACCATGGATAAATTAACCTCGCTCCAGACTGAAAGTCGTTGAGGCACGGAGAAGGTAATACTGAGACTACAAACTCCTCTCTCGTCATTCGGAAAGTACTCCAGAGTACCTGATGAAAGTTTTCCGCTGTCAGGTGAATACAGGGTAGGATACGTAAACTGCATCCTGGGGACCCTAGTTTGTCTCCCTCTCCATTTCTTATCCACCGCGTACAAATTACCGCCCCGCAAGTGGAGGTTACGGGTTTGATTCCCGGTACGGTTGGAAAATTTCCACCCTCATCTTCTAATTCAGTTTCACAGCCTTCATGGCTGACATTCAATTGAAAGTTATTATTCTGTTCTACTATATACAATATTGTCATGATATTAATACTAAATTCATAAAAGAACTAATCAAGTTTATGGTTAGCAACTCCACCTTTTCGATCAACGTAATTTTATAATTAGATTAACTTTAACATACCTAATGTTAAAACTAATGCTATTCAATTTTTAATATATAATAATACAGTATTTTATAAATTATATCAATTTCAAGACTCATTCCACACCATTTAGGTCTTATTCCTCTATAGGTCTATGAATGTGAGCGAATTGAAATCAAAATATATCGATTATAGATATTCTACTTTTATCCAATTGTCTTTCTTAATTGTATTTACTGTTTATATTTTATCATTTATTTATTAATCTTCGAGACGTAAGCTTCCTATTCCTTAACACCAACCCGTATTTCGCCATTCCTGCATTTCCAGAAACACCCAGCACGTTCCTTTCTCTATTATCGAATATCTTTTATTATTGCATCATTACCTACTATCCTACATATAGTAAAACGTACTACCCACTAATACGTCTCTCATATTTTTTTGCGGTATCAAAAAAATTTTCTTCCCATTATATGTCCTATTTCTTACTACAGAATTCTCTGTCTAATTCACAGACTCGTGATTTACAATTCAGCCTGGAAGATGACGGAGTTGCTATCTGTCGAAACGTCGCTGTTTACTGAGACTACCCGGTTGGAAACCCGAGAAACGTTTCTACATACAATTTTAATGTTAAGGTGAGTAATGATTTTCCTTTCAATGTTTGAAAATTTCAAGTTGGTCGATATTTTGAATAATGTGCTTGTTGAAAAGAAATAGATCAGCTGTCTTCTGTAGTGCTCTATTTTGAATAATTTCGCTCAATATTTTTAATACACCGATCTCCGGAAATTCATATATCAGAAATTACTTTGTTTATTAGTTCATAATAATATAGCTCCTGCTAAAAAATAATACATACATTATAATTTCACAGATTCAATTTGTGTCTGGCCTGCATCGCAGGCGAGAACAAGCAGCCAGATGTATTAACTGTAATAGTTGATATCTAAAATACTATGGTCATTCAATCACAGATTAATAAGACGAAAATTGAAACTTCTGATTTTAATTATTGACTAATTTTAAGGTTATGAAATTAAAAATATTTTATATTTGGAGTTCAAGATGGTTTTTCTAAATGCATAGTATAATATAATTGTATTTTAAGGCACATAAATCTTATAGTTCTTTTTTCAAAATCAAAATTTATATCCCAGTACGTGGCAGATCGAAACATTTGCGAGGCGCCGGTCTAACGCGACGCGGGGACCAGAGGACATAATATCAGACTGTGACGGTCAAAAGCATCTGCTCAGAATTTTGGTGGTATGGAGTCAAAAGAAAGGAGGCAGCATTTGAGCCATGGGCAATAAAACCCCGACTTCACGTCTCGACTGAGCATTTTTTCAATTTTGGTGAGATTTGGCGCATCGGGTGGAGCATTTTGCCAAGTGTAACCATAAATGTTATTGGTCAATATCTCTTCCTGCCACCAGGGTGATATGAACCAATAGATTTTCCGAGAACGATGAGACATGAGGTTTGGACAGATTTTTCGAGAGCGGTCAGACGGGAGAGATAACAAGACTGATTTGGCAAGAGATTCGGAGAGAGATTGCTGGATAAGTTTTTTGAACTGTGGCAAGGGAGATTTCGAGCAGATGATCGACATCCTTGGACAGGAAGTTCAAGGACAAGAGGATAAACGGAAATTCTCCCTCAACCATGAAGAATAGCAGCGGCGGCGGCTGTGATCTGGATAGAGTACGACCAATTAGGAGGAAGGAGCTGGAATATTCACTAAGTCAACACGGTAATTACACCTGTGACTCTTTTCTGATTTTCTGTACTGCCATGTCCGAGTAGATTAGTGTACAATACTTTGTTCTATGAGAAAGTCCATAATATACGACCCTGAGGTTAGAGATAGAATTGTTTATTTTTAAGGAATTTATTTGTCTCATTTTTTGTAAATATATATGTAGCTTTAATGTAAGAAATAATTTCCGGCATACAGATCAAAAATATTAAAATTGTAATTATTAATGTAAATTCATTTTTGTTAAAGTAAATTGTTATCTTGTTCTTGTTTTAAAGATAATTTTTAATATATTAATATCCCACTTAAATAATATTATAATATTGCCCCAATTCATTTCAAGACAAAGGATAACGGATTAACGCCAAATCTGGAAAAGTTGTAAGGCCACGAAGTCATCTACCAAGAACAACATCCCTCTTCTACACACACAGAAGTCACGTAAAAAGAAAAAAGTTCACAGAGATTGGCAGAGAACGATCACGTGAAGGAGAAGGGGAATTTTTTCTAGGTCGGAGGTGGCATGAAGATGAAATAGATCAGTTGGCAACTACACGTGAAAGGAGAAGAAGAAGATATTAGCCAATTCGATAGTAGACTCGAAAGGAGGAAGAAGTCGGAGAGGTGTTAAGATATGTTCTAAGATCAGCTGATGCTGAAATTCAAAAGAATAAGTTTCCAGCCATTGTGGATAAATATTGGAGAAATTAATTTCCATGATTGATGTTCCGCCTGCAAGACAACAATACTTTTCCAAAGTTAAACCATTCGGGCAAATTACAATTAAATGAGCAGTGGTTCATTTACCAGGTAAAAACGAGAACGCTTCTCACAGCCAGCCAGAGAATAACGATTTTCGAACATCCAACAAAATAGAGGTTATGTAGACGAAAACCTTACGATTACTGGAAGCAGAGGGAACACATAGCCGACCCAGCAGCCGCAGAAGCCGAATAAACATGTGTGATTGTTTTTCACAGAGACACAGATAACTGAAATCTTGTAATTTATTACAATTATTTTAGAGTCTCGTGTTTCATAAATTACCTTGATAAAAAACTTCCGCCATAAATAGTAGTAATTGTAACTGCCATTTAAGAGTAAAGTAAAGGATTGTGGTTGATGTATCATAAGTTTAAATTGATAATAAATTAAAATATTTTAAATGAATAACTTTTCTTCATTATTATTAATATTATTGTATACTGAATCCATTTTAATAGCTACTATGCAAGAGTAGGAAAGTCCTAAAGGATTCTTGAGAAGGATGAAGGCATTTGAATAACGCGCTTAGATTTTTAAAACATTTCTTTATCGATATTACCTCCAAGTAAATTAATTAATTAAAAACGTGTTCTAGAATAATTAAAGTCTCGATTGTTTCTTGCAGAAAACTGCTAAAAACAGAGACATTGAGGTAATGAAATTGTGCATAATTAAAAGATGCATGAGGGGTATTGGTGGACGCAGTTAAGACTTAGTCAAAGTGCTGTAATCTGATTCAAATTCTAGAGCATGAGGAAACCATTAATGGTGTGTGTGCAGACAGCTCCAGACATTTGACGAGCCCCGGCGCGCATTGCGCAATAAACTTCCTGGAAAGGTCTTCCAGCTCAAGTACACCGCTCGGTCCCACTCTCCCACATAATCTACCGAGAAAACGGAACGTCTGCAGGCATTTACAAGACAATTCCCTCAGACCAATAGGAAAATACTTGTGGTCACAAATCATTAACCATATTATTGTAAAAACAGTATATAAATTCTACATGTTTGCAATTTAAATTTTCATCTAAAGTCAATTTAATTCCATAAGATTTGTCGACATCGAACACACTTCCAGATTGTAAAGAGGTTTTAATGAATCTGTTACATAAATTATTTCTTGAAACAAGTATTTTTTCACTTCTTCAGCGCTGGCGTTATGGAATTACTACTTGATTGACAGTTTTCGAAGTCGTAGGCAAAATATTTCTTAATTTAGAAACTGAACTTTTCGTGAAACACTTAAAGTAAGTATGAATGATTTTAATGGTTAATAAATTAACAAATCATAATTATTATTGGCCACATAATTCAGAAAAATAAAGTTTAAAGAACAACTACAAATTTTCCATATAAAATTTATAATATAAACTACGACTTATATGTTTCAAATTAAGTTCCAAACAGGTTATGACAATAAATAGGTGAGTTTAAAATGAAGTGATGAAATAACAATATTTTGATGTTTGGTGTAGAACTTTCAAATACAGAATGTCAGTTATGTGCAGTTTGTGCTCCATCGGTCATTCATATTCATATACAAAGTGGCCGTTAATAATTATATTCAATTTAAAGATTGTTAGATAATTTCCAATAAAGGAATTAACGTCTTCATTACAATCGATATGACTTTCGAGTATTATCATAAGCATCTGTGGCTCTACGTTTACAATCTTGGGCTCCCGATGTCGTCTCGTGCAGTGCTTGAATTCCTATTCTTCTTAAGTCCACATTATTCTCAACGATTCACCTCGACGACCCGAGTCATCCTCTTCTTGCACTTTCCTCTTGGAGGACTCGAGTCATCCACTTTTTGACATTCCCGAATACATTGAATTCTGTATCATAATTTTGGGCTCATAATTACCATAGTTTAGATTTACACCTTATTTCCATCTCTACTTTTTCTTTATTTTATTCTATATTCTTCCTAAAAATTTTCTTTATAAACTATTATAGCGCACATTTCTTTTTAATATAATTTGTTCTATTTACATATGTAACTTAACCACGTTGTGTGAGTGCCGGTTAAGAGGTGCCACTATCCCAATTATTTAATCATTATATTATTTTATTATTCTAAATTTTACGTAGGGAATATTTTGAGCTAAATATACGGCTAGAACAAGCATGGGCAGGAAAAAGTAAAATTCTTAGAATAATATTCCGTCTAAAGATAGCAAAGTTCCCGGAAACCGACTATAAAGAATAGAGAGGGTAGAGGTACTAGCAAAACTTTTTGGAAAAGGCAAGACAGGATATTATTTGCTGATAATGTATGAATCATCCCTATATGTAATAGCCCTTAGTAACGCTCTTCGTGAAACACTCGGAACACCCGGGTATGATCGGCTTAAGCTTTGTCAAAGATTCGGGTACAGAAAATACTCTTTAGTTCAAAGCAGTTAGTGTTCCTTTTATAAATGAACCTATTTTTTGAACTGAAACTTAATATTTCAAACCAAAATACGAACACATAGAAAGATGGTGACAATAAATACAAAAGATTTTCTTAAATCCTTCAATTTTCAATTCATTTCTAGTAACCGCGGCATATTTAAAACTGCCTAAGACAAACTTATAAAATCAAAGCTAACATTTTATAATTAATAATATTTTTGTCAATTGTATAAGTGGGAATTTTCGATAAACTTGGTTGATTAATTGTTTTATTAATTTATGTTTTTGACATAAAGATAAAATTGCAAAGTTATTTAAAACACAACTTTGAGGTTAGAGGTTCTCTTTTGGATTGTGTGCGCATAATGTAAAGGGGTTGAGATTGTAGCGAAGTGATTGGTGACATAACAGTGACATATGTCCGTAATTACGAGTAGGAGTCGAAATAAATATCAAGTATAAACTTTTGTTTACATTAAATCTAGCAGTGCTAATTCAATAGTTTATTAACCTATCTTATGAACTGAAACTCGACATTTTAAACCAAAATACAAGTACATGCAAGGATGATAAAGTTTATACTTCATATTTATAGAAGATTATAATTTATCAATGTAGAAGTAACAATTATTTTGAGCTCATGAGGAACTGTCTGTACCGTGGTTTGGTTTAAAACGCCAATTTGTGGTTGGAGGTTAACTTCGGGTTGAGTGCGCATCATGTAAACGGCTTGAGATTTGAGACATTTTTAGAGGAATGAGTTGTGAACTCACATTGAGCTGTCTCCGTTATTAGCAGTAAGAATTGAAAAAACAAATTACACTTATTGGAATCATGATGAGTATCTACAAAACGCAAATAAGGAGAGATTCACATAGTTCAATTACTTATATCTCCCTCTTAATAAGACTTTCTAAAATCGTTCTTAGTACCAGGGGATAGCAACTCTATACCGCTTAAATTTCATTTGTGTAGAATTAAATACCAAACTAATGCAAATAAGTACCCGGGAATGACCCAGCTAGTATTTAGAAGAATAGCAGAAAGTCTCTGGCGTGTGTTTAGGGACGGATTTCAATAGTAAATAAGGCATATTTTACATTTATTGTGCTAGTAGTTTGTCTTTTTATATCGACTAAGGTAGTCGATGGAATAGACGCTCGCAATACGAGAGGGCGATCGCTTCCCCAAATGACAAATAAATCTCGCAATGGTCCGGGTAATGTAGCCTGTCACGCTAAAAGCAAAAACATTATAGTTTGCTAGCGTAATATTAGCCGTCGCTTGGGCGACGGTCAAGGAATGGCGATCGATCGGTAGATGTTGTCAAGAAGTGGGCAAAGTATTGACGATGTTTTTTGTTTCTTAATGCAGTCTAACAATACTACAGAGACAGAAAAGGAATATTAGCACCTAGAATAATACCAGGACACGACAGGGATATTGATGTTAATGCCAGCAGTAGCGGTCGATGACTGTTCCCCCACACTCACTAAGAGGTAGAGAGTTGCAGCCATCTAAAGACGAAGGCTCTTCTCCTGAATTCCTCCCCACCGAGAAATTTATGGAGAACCTTCTCACGCTCATGTTGGGAAAAGTCCCCACAAGTAGAAGACAAGTAATTGGAGAAACTTAACGCAGCAACTTCTCGTGTTGGAACTTGTACGGAGGTACGACTCCCAGTCGTCTGTAATATAAATGACACGCTCTTCAATGGGTAACATATTACCAGATTATCTTTCGGTGGTGCAGAGCCATAGAAGATGTTACATTGCGACAGCTTTGTTTTGTCTGTCTAGAATCGCAATTGAGCCTGTTGACTCGAGCATCCAAAGGGTGGACTGTGAATGCTGGCGATAGATACTGTCGACGGGTACTCGTACATTGCCGAACACAAAACCAAACCTAACCAAATCTCAAAATTTGTCTACTAACTCTTTGAATGAATGATTAAGTAATTGAATGAAAAATAATTTTGTTGAATATTGCAACGAAGTAAATATAAAGTGATTTTTTTATTAACTCCATTGTACAATTTTTTTCATCCCTCTCTTGTAGGACCATATGAAAAATTCTTCCGTTTTCAGCTCCCTGTGAAACGTGTTCATTATTACATTATTACATGATTTTCTTTATAAACGAGAATTATCCATTTTCTCGAATCAAATTGAGTATGAAATTAGGAATGTTTGTATTTTAATATGTGAAACGTGACGAGAGCTTCAACTTTGTCATTTGATTCATAGTACATACAGTAGCCTATTATTTATATCCAGGACTGAATAAGATTAAACATCAAATATTCTGTTATTTTCAATCAAATAAAAAGTGAGGCACACAGGCGAAGACTTCGTAAATGTTACTGCATCGATTAAAGTCCACGGGAGCCATGTCCTTGACGTACTATCTCCTGTTGGACGCATCCATTTATCCATATTAGTCGCCGCTCGGCTGCACATTGAGTATTAATGAGTCGAGAGTGTTTTACGATTACGGCCGCCGCAAACTTTCACGAATGGAGAATCAGCGTTAAATTATTCGAAACGTAAGAACAGGTGAAACCACCTCAGGAGTGATCACGTGATGTAACGTAATCTCTTACATCCATATTCATAGTTTGTACTCGTCTTCTATTTTAAAACTCCAACATTTAGAAATAACACGGGCAATATGTTTCGGACTATTTAGAAACGAATTTACTTAAGAATAAAAAAACTAGATCTCTCTATCTCTCTAAATATATATATGAACAATTTGAAACAAATGCAGTAAATAATTATTTTTCATTTTTTGTTTTGAGTGACCGTAAGATCTGACACTATAGAGTTACTGTTTATTTAATTATTTTTATTTACATTCACATAATCTTTCAAGGGTACTCAACAGAATTTTTGACATCAAATTTTGTTTCTTCGATTTAAATTTCGCCGATCTGATGTGGAAACGTGTTATTTGTAATTCATTTCCTATATCTTAAAGTGAAACATAATCAATGAAACCTTAAATTTGTTTTGTTACAATAAATAATCACTTTCATATACTCAATAATAGAATAGACAGGGGCTCACTGTGAAATAATTCAGCAGCGTGTTTAATTTGAAGAAGCGAACTTACCATTGAGCTCCCTTTCATTCCATGTGGAGAACAGAAATAAAATTTAACCTCATGCAAACATAATTCAATAATAATTTCTCCAAAATCATAGAAAAAATTTATGTGAAAAAAACACACTATGCTTTTTCTATCCTTGTTCCTTTCCTGGGATAAAGCAGTAAAATTAGTAACATTTTGAAACATTTGATACAAAATTCAAGCAATGAAAGAAAGGTAAAGAATTTGACTTAATAATAATATGGTATATATATATACTTTCACAGTATCGGTTTATACGTAAATTATAAATAAAATAGTACCGCTGTTAACACTTATAAACTGAAAGATACTCCTTGTTTTCAATGATCATGTTAGGTATGGAAGCTATGAAATTGTAAGTAGGTACATTATTATCGACTGTAATTGAAAACCACGTTATAAAATAGAGTTCTGACGAAAAGCGATCTTATAATTTATATAACTTATATATATATATATATATAAGTCGCGTGCTCTGAAATTATGATGTTACATTATGTTGCATAATTACAACCTTTGAATGTTAATCTCGTAAAGTACAATAAGCATTTATGCCCTCAACGTATAGCCTTAGTTAAGTTATCCATACCTCTTTGCTTGAATGAATTGTAATTTATAGCTTAAAGTGATTATACGACTAATGGAATTGTTCTGCATGAGTACACATATCTTATATACATAATAACATATCATTAAATGTTACAAAATATATTTCGGGCTTTGTGCCCTTTAGCATAGGTCCATGATAAGATTAGAATAAATTATTTAATTGAGAAATTTATAATTACTAAACTACATTCGCAGAAAATACAGATAAATGTCATTTATGATTGGCGTGAACGAGAAAAAAGAAGCAAATTTTGTTTTCTGTGGGAAAAAATTGAGCTGTTTTTGTTAATCGCACCATTTTGTTATTTCTGTATTATTTATGTATCAGATATCGGTGTTCTATATTTAATATTATATTAATGCGGTCCACATCTATGCAATTCCCTGGAATTCCGGTTCCCATAAATTACTTTCTGTAAATCTACAAGCCATTATCCCATGTCTTTTTAAGATTAGCTGTGATAGTTTACCTATTTTACCTATCCCTTGCATGTACATTGAGGTATTTTGTTACGTTTAATAACTAATATATGAAACGTTTGAGTCAAGTTTTGTTTACACTTACTCTGAAACAGACAAAATAACTCAATACATAACTATTTGATTTCCTTGGGAATATAAAATATTTTTTCTTGCAGTGAAAAGAAAATTATAGTTCGGTATACTGCTGTGTAATAAATAATAGAGAATCATTGAACGACCAATAATCCAGGTTTTTGTAATAACACTCAAGTTTGGGTGAAAAGCTATTACGAGGCTTGTTACAAAATGAAACTGTTACTTGTCAGTTTAGATACATATTGCGGACGTTTCAAATTTTGATGCAAATTTCTTGAACAACGATTTTGTTCGCACTGGAAGTATGGAACGATAATTTTTTGGGTGCATCCAAAAAGAAACAAAACTATTAAAATCAGTTATATAAGAACAATGAATTATAAATGCGCGTTG
Source organism: Eucriotettix oculatus (assembly GCA_034510155.1). Lineage (NCBI taxonomy): Eukaryota > Metazoa > Arthropoda > Insecta > Orthoptera > Tetrigidae > Eucriotettix > Eucriotettix oculatus. Next base: position 63,265,897 of record CM067377.1, read on the forward strand.
AAGAAAAAACAAACCGTTCCTATTATATGAATATTATAGACCTCAGACAAATCTTTGTGCTTTAAATAAACCCTCACGTTAATAACCGTACAAACGATTACTTCTTGCTATGTAGAACGGGTAACCAATTAGTATAATATTAATAATAAAGGATTTATTTTGCAAAGAAATGCTAATCACTACAACAGTTGTTTATATTTCACAAACTGAAATACTTAGATACGAACAGCACAGAAAATTGTTTTAGTACCTCATGCATGCAAACAATTAACTAAAATAGTAAATAGATGGATGGAACGTCAAATATAATGCGAGTTAGGAGAAGATCAGTTTGGTTTTAGGAAGAATGTAGGGACAAGAGAAGCAATATTGACTTTTCGTATAATTTTAGAAGACAGAATATGAATCAACAGGCATACTTTCATAGCATTTGTAGATTTAGAGAAAGGCTTTGATAATGAGAAGTGGAATACTGGACAGAAATAAAATATTGAGAAAGAAGGGTTATACGTAACCTCAACAGAAGGCAGTCAGCAGTAAGTAGAATCGAAGACAAATAATAGAAAGCAGAAATCAAGAAAGCAGTTAAAAAGGATTCAGTCTGTCACCCATGCAATTTAACTTATGTATAGAAAAGGCTAAGAAAGATAAAACGGAATATGGAAAAGAAATCATACTGCAAGGACAATAAATAAAAACCTTACGCTTTGCCGACCATATTGTAGTATTAGGGGAGTCAGAAGAAAACTTGGAAACCATAATAAATGCCATGAACGTAGTCAGGGAGAAAGAGTTCAATATGAGAATTAATAGAGGGAAAACCAAGGTAATGGAGTGTAGTATAGGAAACAGTGGAATAACAAAGGCTGTTAGATTGGGAAGGGATATTTTGACGGAAGTGAAGGGATTCTCCTACTTGGGAAGCGTAATTACTAGTGATGGTAGAAGTAGACATGAAGAGTAGAGTGGCATAGGCAAGGAAGGCTTTCACGAAAAATAAATATATACTTACGGGTAATATAAGTGTGATTGTTAGGAAATCGTTGCTAAAATGTTCATATGGAGCGTGGCGTTACATGGGAGCGAAACGTGGACCATGGGAGTTGCGTAAAGGAAAAGAATAGAAGCCTTTGAAATGTGGTGCTATAGAAGAATGCTGAAAATCAGATGGATGGATAGAATCACTAACACGGAATTTCTAAACAGAATATGGAAAGAGCGATCAATATGAAGGAAGTTGACCAAGAGAAGGGATAGATTAATAGACCACGTTTTTAGAAACGAGGGTCTTGTAAAATTAAAATTAGAGGGAAGTGTGTGGAGTAAAAACCGAAGAAGGAACAGATTAGGGTGAGTATGGGATGTGATAGTTATGAAGAAACGATGACTTGCGCAAGATAGGTTAGCATGGAGGGTTTCATCAGACCAGTCTTAGGACTGAATACCACAATAACAACAACAAACTTAAACTATCCTTAAATTTACCAATAGTCTTACATTTCCTCATTTCTATTGGTAACTCGTTAAATTCTTTTATGCCTTTAATAAATATACTTTTTTGTTTTAAATCTTATTTAGCCCTAGTTATGTCGAATTCTACTTTACTTCCAACATTGCATGGGTCCTGTCATCCTTGTAAGCAGTATAATTATTAAAACAGGACGGTAAAAATTATTCATACATTTATACGAAAATATCACGGTATGAAATTTTACGAAGCCCTTGAAGCAAAGCCAATTCACTTCTTTTAACATTAATGAGGCACTAAATCTTTTATTCTAAAATAAAATAATTCTTAATGTCCTACTTTGCAACTTGTTACGTTTGTCTAAGCATTTATTAGGTACCCCATACAACAATTATTAAGTGGAAGTATAATACAATTATACAAAACAGGTTTAGTTTCTTTACTTAACGATTTTCCTGCTCTATAAAATCCGTAACCTTCAACTTATCTTTATTATATTAAGATTGCAAGAAAAATCTTGGCCTCAATAATGTGAATATTACAATAATTTGACATGGTTTCAGCCAGACGGAGCCACGTCGCAAACCACTAACGGGATTTTTAACTAAATTGAATGATTAGTCTATAACAGCAGACGAGGAGTGACCGCCAAGAACCCCTGATAATTATTAACCTAACCAGATTTTTATTGAGGGGTTGTCTTAAAGCGTTGTCTTCGGTAACAAGTCTCGAAATTTGAGATATTTAAAAAAGGAATATTGAAGAAAAGATCTGATTGATTCTTCGATAACTTCTTAGATGTCTTCGAAAACTTTCGCGAAGAGTTTCAGAATTGCCGCCAACAATGTGGCCGTCATTTAAAAATGTTCTTTTAAAAGTTTTTACGAATTGTGTATTGGTACCAATAAATAATTCTAGACATGAGTTTTATTATTTTTATTTCAACTGTAACTCTTGGATTACTCTGAGACAACCTGTATACGTGTGTTATGACGAATAAGATTGAAATAGAAGAAGGGATTTGTATTTGAATCGGGTCTGAGTAGTCTATGCCAGACATGTACTTACTAGACATCGATCGTTTGTTACTTGGTGTATTATATTCCATTGGGTGACGCAAGAGCGACGTCCGACAATCGGTCTCACGTTTCGTAGAGCGTCGTGGCCAGATGTCATAAATACGCCCTTAGCTCGTTGCGGAACTGGCGAAGTCGTGGGCAGATCGCACCTAGTTTATCGAGCCGTGAGTTGGCAAGAAAACCACCTGTCCCGTCCCGCAACCTGGGTCAGCTTCAGACCGACCTTCGCTAATTGCGGCAGGGGGCGGTGACCAAAGCAGTGATGAGTCATTAAATGAGGCAGGCTACATCCGGATTACCTCTTCCCGGATCTCAAAGTCTCCCGACTCCTCCCGTAAACGACAAGAATAAAAGCGTTACGAACCATCACGAGAGTTGCGAAATGGATTGCTCTGCCTCGCATTCTTTGAAGCTCAAATATCCTGCTTTACTTCAGCCTTGGATCCACTTGATTTCTATTCATTTATTTCGCCGTAGATGGCTGCAGATACAAATTACATTCAGTAATAAATTATGCTTTCGGGATTAAACTATAGATTTAAAATTAAATCCTAAGTAATGAGTCAAGTATGTGCGTTCCTTTAAACATCTAGGAAGTATGGTCACTGAAGATTTTAGATGCCATCAGGAGGTAAGAACACGCATTGCTATATAATAGAAAAAATATTTTATTTAATGGAACTAGATAAACGACTGAGGAAAAGTGTAGTAAAGTGCTTTGTGTGATGCGTGGAACTGTAAAGAAGCAGTCCACTTTGAGAAGAAAGGATGAGAAAAAAACTGGAAGTGGATGTGGGGGAGGAAAATAAAAGTGCTAGATGGAAAGGATGACAAATGAAGAAGTATTGGAAAAGGCTGGTGAGAGCAGAAGACTGCCGCAAATTACAAGAGAAAGGACGAAGGGCTGGGCAGAGCATTCAATGAGACGGGGCTGTAAGCCAGTCATGGAAGGACTAGTTCGTGGGAAGAGATTGAGAGGAAGGAGATAATAGATGTCATTGAATAAAGTATTAAACTCAAGTGGAATGCGGAAGACAGTAGAAAAATGAAAGCTACCGTGTGAAAACCTGCCTGTGGGTAGAACATGAATGATGATGAATAATTACTCAATTATCAGATTCTCATAAGATTCTACAACTGAAATTATTTATTCTATTGACAAATAATTAAGACACTGAAGCAAATAAATTTAATTTTCAAAATGCTGCATTTATTCGTTTAACTTGAGTGGCCTAATGCATGTCTGGGGTGTAAAACTAAGAACAGGTGTGCAAAAGTTGTTTCGTAAATTTATATTCAGGTCCAGAAAATTTTTGGCTCAGGAGTATGAGGGAAGTAATCAGCGATGGTGACGAACTTGAACAAACAAGAACACTTCCAAAGTGACAACGAAGGTTTGAAGACGTCCAGAGAGAGGAGCCTTGTTATTAGAAGAACCAAAAATAATAAAGAATCTATGGTATAAACGCCGAAAATGAGAAAAAAGAGTATTTTTCTGGGAAAGACATAAGAAGCCGATCTCTGTGGTCCAGTGGCTAGTGTCGCTGTCTCGTACCACAGAGGTCCCCGTGTTTGTGTGCGTCTTTGTGTTTCCAAATCAAGTAACCTTTACAAAGAAGATAAGTTCCCCAATAATGTTATGGAAGTCGCTAATGACCTTAGCTTTTGATGCGACTTAAAATAAACTACATGTAGATATAAAGTTAAGTTCGAATTTGTTTAAATCATGAGAACAGAAACCAGAGTTTTTTAATTTTAAACTGCGGAGTAAAGTCTTCAGGCATTCTACCGCCGCCAGTGACTGAATTCTAGAAAAAATACTTGCCGCACGTCTGCTGACTAGGAAAGGAGATTATTGAAACTCATAAATTTTCTTTGAAGGAGAAGTATTATATACCAAAGGTAATAATTCTTATGTCAATGCTTTTTGTAAAATATTCGTTTTATCATTGCATAAAATAGAAATAAAATCATTTACAGTAAAATTATAGAACTTAAATTAAGTTTTTAAAAATTTCATTACCCGACTGCATATAGAATCCAGTACTATTTCAATCTAAAAATCGCTTTCAAGGTTAATTTCGATTCCAGACATTTGCTCTCGTTTCTTCCGAATCCAGCACTTAATTCATTGAAACCTATTTGCAATGCGGTATTACAAGAAAAACGCGTCTTTATTGAGACGATAAAATATATAACAAGTAAAGTATTTCCCTTGTATGTAAAGAAAACATGTAAACATAAAACCTGAAACTAGAAGGCGCCTAAAGCGTGTGAGACTTGAATAGATTTAACTGACTTGAAAAAGAAACCTTAAATATTTTTGCTATAAGACACAATCGTTTCGCCTACTCTGTAGTCAAATAGTTTAAATTGAGACAATTTCTATGCAAAATACACGCAATCAAAGTCAACCTTATTTTAGACCTGACGTCTTTACTTTCACTCTTTTAACATTAAGTCCTTCGTTATTATCCAAAGCTATAAATAAAAACGTCCTAAATATGGGAAGTCACAAATAAATACTTTACCGATATTTATCTAAATTGTTAATTATTTCTTTCATTTATATTCACAATTTCCGTGTGTAAATATATTATTAAATCGTCGTCAAAGCGAGTCACGTCTATCAGTATCATTTAAATGCCGGTATTATAAATTCTACTGTGTTAGGAACGCACTGTCACGAAGATTGGCGAGAGACTGTTTGTGTTCCGTGACCTGCGATAGGCTTTGTTAGCATTTATTTTAATCGCTACTTATCACCCAAGGCAAGAAGTGCGGTTTCTGATGGGAGATGTTTTTGGGCGATTATTCGGCTGCTATCATTAGAATCAGGAGCTTTTATGGTGCTACTTACCCTCCTATAATTCAATTTCGCCGCCAGAGAAAGATATCTTCACCAGCCTCTCATTACGAACAACTAACTAAATAACTACCCGCGTTCCACGTAAGATTATTTCTTAGACAAGCCGTATTTCAACGTTGATTACTACAAAAAGCGATTTGAGTTAAAAAAGCTCTCGTTTCAGGACTGTCATTATAACTAATAAAACTTATAACGAATTGCTGAAAATGATGAGATCGCCTTATTTCAGTCTGTAAATCCTTGTAGCTTGTATTGACTCATTAGTTACGCCATGTAGTTTATCTCAGCTCACTCGTTTCTGTCTTCTGAATTCTCGATTACAGATTGGTTTGCTTGGAAACAAGCACGTTGCTTAATAAAACACAATAATTGCGTGAATAGAAACAATTACAAAGTGAAAAAGAATTCAGTACGTGAACTTCGTAACGAGGAATGATGAGAGATTGTGTCGATTCTTTAATATTTTTCAGATGTCCACATTCAACCTATTCTAAAAACTCTGCCAATCCATTAAACGTTGACAAAAATAAATGCGTCGAAATTTAGATATTTTTCACAGATTGAATGCTGCGTACAGCATTACTGTAAACTACTTTCATGACCTGGCGAAAAAAACCAACAGAATTATAAATCTGTTTTATGAGGATGTAGGAAAATGTAATGAAAATTACTACCCACATCTTACTAACATTATCATAATTACGATATTACATATTACTAGAACGGACAAAAATGAATTAGTTGAGAAATTATATATTTACAGTATGAATACATCGCTGGAAAATACATTCGCTCCCTAGAAGTATATGAGAGACCATATTGTATCAAAAATAATTTGCTTATTAGAGAATTTAGGCTTTTCCGGTGGATAGACTGAATAAGAATTTCTCGGGAGTTCACCCGGGTTATGTCATTTGTAAAATACAACGTTTCGACGGCTAACTCCGCCACCGTCTTCAGTAGAAACGTATTTTACAAATGACATAACCCGGGTGAAATCCCGAGAACTTCTTATTCATAATTTTCTTAGAAAATAGTAATTTTTTTAGCACCAGAAATTAATACGGGAAGATAAGAACCGAGTAAATAAATAAATTATATTTTATATTTCTGATGGGGAAATCGGCAACGAACAGGCTTATTGAGGAACCATGTCAAATCAGTTAAACGTCCGAGAATGATCAAAGCAAATAAGAGTGTCATGAAATATTTTACTTCGCTTGTATTATTTCGGCAAGGTTGGTACAACTTATAATCTCATTCATCTTAATTCGAGTGTACTGGCGCTCTTACATTAATTATAAATGAATACACACGAACAGCCTCCTTATAATTTAATATATTTAATGGTAGCTTTAGAAAATTGTTGTTATTAATATGTAATAAAGTTGCATCGCTTCAGTAAGACAGCTCTTTACTAATTAATACAAAGTTTCAAACGTATTTTTAATAAATTTAAGGATTTTCTAAAAATACAGTCAATATATAACATAATTTATTTACATATTGATTTATGAATATTATTATTTATCGCAGGATTTTTAAATCAATATTGCATAACCATACATGGAAATGATTTAAAAGTTTCTAATATATATAACCTAGGAATAATATATTTCTTCAAATACGTTTAATTTCATGTGAATGTAGTCGTCTATCTAGGTTTAAAAAGTAGTTAGAAATAAAATTGACTATTACATATATTTTGTCTGTTGACGATTTGCCATCGGGGATCAGCTTTTACGGGAAGTCGGCATTATCTATTGATAAAGATATATTAGTGTGACTAGTTGCGTGCCCTGTGTTTCCCGATAATTCATTTATATTAACCCGCTACAGTGATTAAACCATTAGGTAAATTATTACATTTTTGAAAATCTACCTTTTCAAGCCCCCTAAAATCGAATTTGCATAAACAAACGCTGAAATTTTTTTTTGCAGGAGGTTAGATAGAATGCCGCCGAATGACCATCTGCATAAATCTTAATCCATCAATGCACATTTGCACAAAACATTATTTAAAATACACTTAATTTGTTCAATTAGTCGATAAATAATACAGTTACTGTGGCCGCAATTACAATACACAAAATACAGCAGAACTCAGAAATCCGAATTCGAAATGTCAAACTACAACGCAATAAACTAACGCACGTATTGATGCGTAAGTCAAATGTCACAGATAATTAAACCGGACAGACTGAAATTTTGAACGACTTTATATTGCATCTTCTTTCACTGAGCTCAACAAACAAACAAACGCTTCTGGCCATAAAACCGTTATATTTGGCAAGAAGTCTTCCAATTTAACCGTTATGCGGCAGCAAAGGGAATGGAAAAGACGGGTTTGTATCTTTCATTTCACAATAAGAGGATCATCTTCTAAAATTATTTAGTCGTAGAAGTGTCTGAGAAATGAATATAAATTTAGGTTGGATTTTAAAAGTAATTCAAATATTCAATCTAAAATGGAGTGCATTTTTAAACCGTGACTATACCACGCAATGTTTCTTATTTCAAGAAACAAATACTACTAATAAAAATACTGTATTGTATTTATTAAATCTACAAATGGGCAGACGCCCGGTGGCAGATACATAGAACTTAAACAATAATTAATAAGCTGGTCGTAAGGACCATATTTAACATATAGTTGAATGTATAATTATATTCAATATAAATAAATAAGTGTGGAATCATATTATTAGAAATGATTTTTTAAAAAAAAGAATAGTATTGTTTTTGCCTGAAAAAAAAGAAACAAAAAAAACTGGAAATATGTTTCACTGTAGTATATTTTTAGAGATTTTGCAGCACTGATCACTTCACTACCCTGCACTACATTAGACTTGTTAGCATAAGAACGAAAATAAGTAATATCAATAAGACATGATAATTATGCATCTACCACAGACCTGTTTGACCCATTGTAGAGTATTAAATGCAGCATTTACAAACTTTGATAATTTTAATGAATATACAGGAAATTTAAATATAAAACCACCCACAGTTCAAATAACTTAGCACTAAAGAGAGATCAAAGGATTCTTCATTATGGCAAAGAGAAAAAGAAAGGCTCATAATAACTTCAAAAAATGTCTGTCCAGAACTAAGAATGAAATTTGTTATTTTTCACTGTCAAATCTCATAAATTTTTGAGTATGTGAACATCTTTGCCTAGAATTTAGTGACGCACGTAACTGTATGTAGTTCGTGCTCACTGTTGTTGTCAGACACGATTCCTGCCCAGGTTGCTACATAGCGTGGCTGTGGCTACTCAGTGACTTTATACGACCTATAGAAACAGTAACTTTTGTGTCAGATCTTATCTTCGGTATTGCTCCTGGCTATCCCCAATATGCATCTCACCTTGTGCCACGTTCATTTCTTCAGAGCAGCTCCATTGTTTATCGTGTCTGTATCTGCTCCTTATGTTAATGCAGCAGGTTAACATTGATGAAACGCCTGTCTGAAGAGATGCGAAACTGTAGATGTCCACGACAACAGACACAATCCTTGTAGCAAGAAGTATTCGCCATAACTAATTACATACTCTGTCAATAACACGATAAGAGCTTTCGTTCTTTAATAAATACAAGCAATCCGTTTACAAATATGAGGGACGTGTTGTAGGACATTAATATTAATAAAAATGGAAAGCAACTGAACGGGTGTGATGATGTTGCGACGGTTCTCATAGGATGGACAAGAAGTTTTCATCGTGGAAAAGATGCAAAGAATAATGAAGTTCGCCGAGAAGACTACATTCTTACAGAAATAAGATCGTCAGTGGAATAACGTAGAAAAGTGAAAGCTTTATTTGAAAATTGAAATTTGATGAAAGTAGATCAATATATATAATTGTAGTAGATGTTGGCGTTGATCGAAAATGGTGTAGTGCATTTAAATCTTTCCTACACGTCTTCAGGGAAAAGAATACGCAATTCAGAAGTAATAATTACATATTTTAAGCGATAATGACATAAAATCATGATAAATTAACAATTTCACTAATTCAAATAGATATAGTTCTTCGGCGTAACTGGAAAAATACAATTATTTCTCATTTACATTGGGCGTAGGATATTTTCGCATATCCTATTTAATTGTGCCAAAGATACGAAGTATTTATGAGGAAAGTAGAAATAACTTACGTTGGTGCGTTCTTTCGCGATGAAGAATTCATTTATGTAAAAACGAAAGTAATTCCTAAGCAATCAACACTTATTGTTTACAATTTGAATTTTTTGAGTTTGCATAGTTCCCACGTAGATTAATTTGACAGAAATGTATTAACTTGGCTTTATTTATATATTAAGAAGACTAAAGCTTTTGACTCTTCATACTTATCTTTCTGGAAGGGATAACAAGAGTATGATTAATTTGAATGGCAGGTTGGCGAAATGAATATATAAAAATCCCTCTAGTACACTTCACAAATATATTTAAAAAATTTGTTACCTCTTGTTACTGCAGTCAGTGGTTTCGTAATGGGACTCGTAATTGGAGCACGAAGGCAAGTAGAAAAATCTTGGCATTACTCTTTCGGTACATCCACGGAGAAAGCAACCATCCGGCATGCATCTCATAAGGAAGGGGAAGTCCGGACGTAACAACCCCAACATTGCGATCCAGGTGGCTCCATTCGTTCAACCAGAAAACAGAAGACTAAAGCGGAAGAGACTTCATGGTTATCGAATTTCACGCGAGACTTACTTCCATTCACCTGCGTTTGTGAATTTCAACGATTAAACAACGATCCAACAAATCAAATGGACTCATAAAATAATTTGTTCCAAGCAGTTTTATGGTGTTCAGCAAAGTACGCCTTCTGAGGCAATTGAACTCTACTTTTTACTGCAACTTGTGTCATTACATCTGTACAGTCTTAGTATATGTTGTTATAACTATTACAAAATATGAGACTTTTATATATTTATAATTTGTCATAAGTCAAGGAAGTTTTTACTAAAGCTTCTCTTGTACTTACACACCCAAAACGTGCTTCACGAACAATTGACCTCATAAATTAGAAAGAAAGGTAATTTAAGGTATAAAAAATGAATTAGAAACACGTCGCTTAAAAAATAAACTGAAATTTGAACTGTAAGATTGTGTTTATACCACAGATTAGGGAAGAACCATCCTCAATCGCACCCCAGGATAAAGTTTACGAATGCGAAGATCCAATGTCCACTGAGATCCGTGATTCGGCTCTTTCAAAACCATCGCAGAGTGATCTCACTCCGTGTCATTCTACTCGACATCTTTCATTTCTATACCTTTCCTATCATGGCGGCATCTCATGTGATGAATATCCTATTGCGTTTACACGGTGACAACAATCAACATAGCAATTGTAGCCGGTTCAAGAATCGATTAAGAAACTTTGCAATTAATAGATATTTTTCAACCCAATAACACTGGCTAATAGCCGATAAAATCTGAAAATAATAATATAACATAACAATTAACGTCCGTATAAGACATGTCATGAAGGACTGCCTACAAGAGCGGGGCTTACGTTTGGGAAAGCCTCGTACTCCCTCTGGTTTTTTCAATGTACTCACATGCCGAGGCACCTTCATCTATTTTTAGAAGGAATATGTACTGGGGTTGAAGACCTTGGTCATACGGTAAGAGATGTTGGCTGATCCCAATGGATCAGTCGGCCAAAAGCCTCCTAAAACCGATGGTGACACGGAGAAGAGAATGCTGCGACCCCACAGCAAACTCATCTCCCGTCATTCGTATGAGCGTGAGAATAGTACCCGACCTACGTGCTGCAGGTTTTCTAGGGTTTATCCTGCATCTCTTTTAAGTGAAACAGCGGGTAGCATCCTTAAACTATAGTCCGGAACCCTAGTCAACCCTTGGCTACCTTCCCTCTACCTTCCACATCCCCCTTTTCAATTCCACTTCTGTATGCGTATGGATAAATTGAGTCTAATTATGAGACGTTTGTTAAAGTTGGTTTAAAATTATATTTATTTTATCTAGGATGTTATAAAACGGCTTACGCATCTTTGTGCATGTAAGATATGTTCTTCCGGTGAGAGCCTCAAATTACATTGATCAGAAATATTTTCTAAGTGTCTTAGTTCAGTTTCTAAATTTTTAGTCTGAAGTAGAAAAGGACGAGATAGAAGAACGAAGGTTACATACTATTTTGGAGATATTTCTCATATGTTAGCTGCAATTATCAAGGAGCCTCCACCCTGCAAAGGTGACCCTGAACATTACAAAGCCAACGGAGCTCAATTGACCAAGGGTGTCGTTGGTAACTCGGGATGCGTCGGGCGCCTGGTCAGTCCTCAGGGACTCTCGATCCCAGCAGATTGTGGCTATTCCAGGTCCCAGGCTGACGCACATTGAAGTCGGACTCGAGGGGGTAGTGGTTTTGAGGGCAACAACTTTTCGTAAGTCTTCCCATGGGAGCTGACGCCACCCTGCAGGGATTTGATTTACTCGGAGCCAAGTCTCCCTCCGTGCACGGATTCGAAAAATTGGCGTCCGGAAACAAATTAACTGTATTATGTCAGCTGAAAGAAAAATAAATTAAACGACCGGAATAATATAACACATGTGATATGAATAAAAAGTTTTCGGGATTAAAATACAAATATTTACAAATAATATAACCCGGGTGAAATCCCGATAACTTTTTATTCAGTCTATCCACCGGGACAGCCTACATTCTCTAATACGTGTGATCTAGTTAAAGGTCTGCCATTTTAAATATTACCGATTCATTTTATGGCTATAAAACAACAATAGCAGTTAGCAACTAAGTAAATGCTGGAGTCGTAAAATTAACAGAAAATTTATTTTAACACCAAATAAACTTAATATTCTGACAACTCAACAATATCAAAGAAAAAAATTTATTAATTGAAAATTCAATTTATAAATATATTATTACCACATTACATTTTATCTATGAAATATTCAAAACAGGAGGGATATCAAAAAGTCAATGGGACAGTAACTTATGACTCCAATCCCAAAATTAGTTCTAGTGTATTTTTGTTTCTTTATTGAAAAGTTGGTAGCCACAGAAAGCATTTAAATACAAATTTTGTAGAAATGAAAATAATCTATTAGGTTACTTGAATTCTCATGTAAAACTATTGTATTAATGTCTGAAATTTTACACACACGTGCGTCTATTATTTTATGTGTATCTCTCGACTTTGTCATGATTTCCAAACATTAACAACATCATAAATCCTATCACATGTTTTGCGAATTTCATTTTCTCAGCCATTTGGAATGCCATAAGTTCGAAACGATATGGGTTTCAAAGTCAGATAATAATTTCAAAATGGAGGCAAAGTTATAACGATTTTTTAAAAAAAACTAATAAGACTTGATGGGACGTTCCTAATCGTAAGAGCTGTTTTCCGTCAGAATCTAGGTGTACAAGTAAAAGACGTTTAAATAAACTTGATAAGAGTGTTGTTTATAATAACATATAGATTTGTGAAGAGAAAATAGTCCAACGTTTTGGAGAACAATGATGGAAGATAAAAGAGAGCATCAAACACAGAGAGCAAAATAATGAAAAACTGAAACACTGTAGTATTTCAGATTCGCATTTCGTACTCTAGTTCGATGGATTATGTACCTCATTTAATTCAGAGACCTACCACGTTCTGACATTTTTCCCCAACATTCTCAGATATTCTGGATAGCAACCATTTGTCCCTTAACCCCGACCCCCTCTTTCTTCCACACACACACTTCTACCATTTCATGATAATCAGATCGTTGTCCCTTCCGACAACTGCCATTAAGTCTAGATTTCAATTATTTTTATTCTCATACACCTTTCACTTCTTTGTATAAATATTTCGTTTCTTATCTCATGCTCTTTCAACAATGACCGTAAATGAAACGCCCATAAAAATGGTTTATTTTCTCAGATACGAAATACCAAATAAAAGGATACAGAATGACATATTGAAAACCCTTGGATCTAATTTATGAAGCTGGCAGTAAGATGTATCTGGTAAGGAAGGACACACGCACAGTCACGAGCTGAACTTTAAGCTGGAAATGCCGGCGCGTGATCGGGACAGGCGTAGTCGAGTCGAGTCGAGTCCAAGAGAGGATCCTGCTTCCCGCCTACGCCGACGACGTACTTACGATCATGAAGAACATGTAATTAACTCTGACGACATTTTAGAATTATTTTCATCAGGACGCGTAAAATCTTATCGCCTTGTTTCTTCATCAACATAAAAGATAAATAGATCAGTTAATGCTCTATGTCGGTCACTAATTGACAAAATTTTAGACTTTTGTTTAAACAGAATGCTACTTGATGTATTTCAGTGTCGGGTTATTCTAATTATCTCAAAAAATTATCTAGTAGCTCGTAAAAATTGTTTACAAAATCTATCCAGACAATCTGAACCGTTTAATCTTACAACTAATATAATGAATGAAAACATATTTCTGAATTTTGATTTTATTAATTCTATATCAATTAAGATTGTAATTTTAACATCTAATAAATAATAACCGAGTTATGTTAATTTTTTTTAATTGTTCATTATACTTACGAGAAAGGAACAAGTGGTCCTATCTCGTATTTTAACCTTACATACTAAGCTCACGCATGATTTTATTCATCTAATAGAGACGAGACACCTAGATGTGACACTTGCAACGTACGAAAGACTATGGAGCCTTATGGGACTGCAATCAATTTTTCACACAACGGAGAATTCATCTTAGTAGATAGCAGCTTAAATCATTCAATGAAGATGAGGAAGAAATAATTAGTGTTATAAATTTCTTAAGGACACTAATATTTATAATATGATTTAATTCATAGTAAAAAACGATAAGTTCATTAAATTTGTATTGGATCATAGTTTATACTTTTCAAAAACTTACTTTTCTTTTGTATTACGGGATTTGGACATAATACTTTCAATTATATACAGGCGATGAAGTAAGTTAAAGAGTAGAATGGAAAAGAAATGATACCTTAAGGAGAACAATAAGAACCCTACGCTTTGCCGATAATATTTTAGTATTAGGGTACGTGGAAAACATAATAAATGACTTGAACGTGGTCGTGGAGAAAGGCTTCAACATAAGGATTAATAGAGAGAAAACCAAGGTAATGGAGTGTTGGACGGGAAAAAGATGAATAACAAAGGGTGTTAGATCTGAAAGGGATATTTTGAAGGAATTGAAGGAATTCTTCTACTTTGGCAGTATAATAACTAGGGATGGTAGAAGTATAGTAGACATAAAGAGTAGATTAGCAGAGGCAGGGAAGGAATTCAGAAAAGAAAGTATGAATATTATGAAATCAATATTAAAAACGTTCGTATGGAATGAGGCGTTATACGGTTGCGAAACGTAGACGGTAGGAGTTGTAGAATAGAAAATAATAAAATCTTTTGCAAAATCTCTAGCAGAATTCTGAAAATCAGATGAGTGGATTGAATAACCAACGAAGATGTTCAAAGCAGAATAAGAGAAGAGAAAACAATATGGAGGACTTTGATCAAGAGAAATGATATATTAATAGGCCAAGTTTTGAGACACGAGGGTCTTGAGAAATTAACATTAGAGGCTAAGAACAGAAGAGGGAGCCGGAAGATGGAATAGGCTAAGCAGATTAGAGAGTATATGGGATGGGGTAGTTATGTAGAAATGAAAATGCTTAAGCATAATAGGTTAGCGTGGAGCGTTTCATCAGACCAGTCTAAGGACCGAGTACTACAACAAACAACATCACAGAATTAGATACGATTTTGCAACTAGAGAACAATTCCTTATTTATCCTTTGTTACTGGTATGAAATTTATATTCACTCTTTTATAATACGCAAAGTAATAGCAAAGTTATGAGATGTAGTATTATCTTATCTTCATGGAAGAAGAATAAATTAACTACAGCGGACTTTTGTTTAAAAGAGATCTCATTTATAAAAAAATTATTGTCAGTGTTTGAAATTTATACCAATAAAATAACAGTTCTTTCATACTGTTACTAATGTGAATATATTATTTGATGCTATTTTTTTCAGCTACCTTATGTGTGTAACATAAAAAATGTTGATACCTCTAAGTTATAGAAACTCTGATACTGGTAAAATTAATCCTATTTTATAAAATATTGCTGAATATTATGGAACTACAATAAATTCGACACAAGTTATTCAACTAGCTTTAGAATAGAACTACATATATCTGCAATAAATGGTTAAATCACTGATAAAGTTCATGGCTCGTAATGGGGGGGAATAATTCAAAATCCTATTATTATTAATTTGTATCCCCTTACGTTTCCATAAATTTCTGAACTGGCTCATTTAGATTCCTAGTATTAAAAAACTAAAAAAACCAAACATACGTTGGTACCAAATCTATAATCTCGAAAAATGGTTTTATTTACTAAAACTGGAAATCAGAGTTCCAAAAATATAGACGAAACGTTGCAGTAATGAACTTCATTAAATACTATCAGAAAGATGACGCATTGGCGGGTCTGCATATTTGTAAATTTGTGATAACGACAGATAAAATCTCTTTAATTTTCGAGATACTAGCTTCATTACCGCGAGTCTTTGTTTTTACATATCTTATAGTAGCTTAGTTACGTTTCCTTACATAAAACGAAAAATTTTAGAGACATTTACGAAAGTAATTGCGATAAAAATTTACATCGTTACATTAAAAATTAAGAATCTAACTGCAATATAATTCCTAAGCGCTGAAAATACTGTATTTTATAATTTTTATGCGTGAAAATATTAAAATTCCTGAAATTCAATTCTGACTACTGCTTATGGCATAGTAATGAAACGAGAAAGTGTTTTTAATGCTTCATGTTTATGACCAATAAATAAGATAAATATTGTCTTAACGTGCTGTATTTTATATTACAAATAGTTTAAAAGTCTACTTAAGCACACCCAATGTCATCAGTTGAAAAGTTTTCCTAACAGACACATCTCTACCCTGAGCCTTTAGTTCATACAGAAAAGTGAAAGTAATGTCATGGTTCCGTGTGCGAAAGTAGATTCAAATGGTTATATCACTGGTCAGGTTCTGGAGTGCTCGTAGGAGTGTGGTCAAGCTCTTAAACTGACTTTATGAGGCCACGTTTCATTCTCCGCAGTCTCTCTCACCTCTAGCATCTGCAAGTGAAGGCAAGAAAGTTGTTACGGAAAACAAAGTGACAACTCTATGCCAAAGGACGTTAATAAACTAGTATCTCGCATTCACACAGACATAAACAGATGGAGACAGGCTGTGGCCGTCTCGTTGTTGCGCATAACACTTCCGCATTCATTGGTTATTAACACCTCTGAAAGAATCGTGTGAGTGTGTGTGTGCGCAAGTTGGCGCCCAGTCACCGATGAAGGTCTCATAATAAGGAGGAATTAACGTTGTGCCAAAATTGTATTCTCATTATCAATAGCTTCCTTAAATAGTTCAGGCTGAAGTAGTGTTATAATTTTTAGCAAAGGCCTATGAATACGACATTTGGCAGAACACTTTTGGAGATATAACGAAATAACACAACTACTAGAGGAATTTGGCGGTATCGAAATCAAAGACAAGCGGTGATATGGAAATCGTAGGTTACAGACAGGTGTAATAAAACTAAGACACTACGGCGCGCCCGGGGTTTTTCTCAACAATGGTAAGATTTGGATGGTGCTTTCCCCAAAAAACGTTGGTGGAGAGGGTCAAACGGCTCCTCCCAGGGAGGACAGATAAGAAATTTGATTGGACAATATTGAACCCCTCACCGACGGAATATGAGGAAAAAAAGTCTGGAAAAATTATTAGAAATCCTCGGAAATTAAATTTTGGACATCATTATTTATTAAGAACGTGGGGGTTTTATATTAAGTAGGTGATGTATTTGGACATTAAGGACGTGGAGGTGATTATGTTTTGAATATTAAGGACAGTATGATTTCATAATTAGGGTCGACGAGAGTCCTGTGTTCCAAAGTGCTCATAATTGGTCAACGCGGAAATTTAATTAGGTTCAGCAAACAGTTTCAGGCTCAAACCTCTGTTTGTATCCTTTTGTGGATTTCCTATTACTGCCAATTCCGAATAGGATTTGTGTTTGTCATTCTGCTCTATGGGAAGGCCCGTTTAAACGACCCTTACTCTAGATTTCTTGTATTAAATTGTAACAAATTTAGATTCTATTTTTTTTGTAAATATATATATAGTGTTTATTATAAAAAAGGTCAAGTATGAAAATTAAAAATTTATCAATTAAAATTTGTGTGCCATAAATACATGTTAAAATTTAATACTATTAGCATCTACATTATAGTTTTTCATTATATAAATAATATATTCCATCCCCCATATACTTCAGGGAACTAGTGTGTAACAGATACTTTGTTATAGAAGTGGACATGAATACGAATTTGTAGTGCGCAAAATGTCAGCCCTTTCGATTGCTAAGTAATTAGTCGAAAAATAAAATTTCAACTAATTCTATACAACGCCCGGAAATGCTTTTTATAGAGGTTTTAGCTCTGAGAAAACTAATACTTAAAGACATCCTTTAAGATAAATACAGGTCTGCTACCATTTATACTCAAAAATCTGCAGGGTCCCAAATCGACACAGATTGTATACAATTAAAGAACTATGGAAGCATTTAAATAAATAATAACTAGAAATTTTTCTCGCATTCCCTTCATTACACTGTATTTGCTTAATGCTGTTTCCCAAATGGGAAGGATTAACATCGTATTTGATTACCTGTAATAAGTGCATGAAGGCTTGAGGTTCCCATTTTGCGACGCATTTCAGAGTTTATTTTTGCTTTCATTTAACGATTGCAATACAGGATTTGACAAATTAAGCGCCGTAATCGAGTACAAATAGGCAGGTGGAGTTGCTGTATTTGCATTCCAACCAGATGTTCAAGTTATACGGCTTGTTCGTCGCGATTTGGAAACATAATTACTGGCCCCTTAATAATTTTTCAGGCTGCTACGCACTTCAATCCCGACATTAAAAATCACATATTTGAGGCCACATTTGTCGTAAGGAAGTTGCAAATTAATATAACATAAAAATATTACATCTATTTTAAATGCTTATTTTAAACTCAATAGTAAATTTCAGAAATGTAAAGCTAATTAATGAGTTTCAGAATGTAGTCAAACTTAAATGTTTTTAATATATAATAGCAATAGAGTTGATAGCATTTCAGCGGAGTTGATAAGAAGAAGCAATATTGTGCTGTTCAGGATAGTTTGCGAAATCTACGAAACAGGCTTTAGAAGGCTTTAGTAAAAACTTAATTGTACTCATACCGTAGAGGACGGGGACTGACGGATGTGAACAGCACAGGACAATTATTTTAATATCTCATGCATTCAAAACAGTATATAGGACGATGTAACGTCAAATAGAACGCGAGTTAGGAGAAGATGAGTTTGGTTTTAGGAACAATGTAAGGACAAGAGAAGCAATATTGACTCTGCATCTAAATTTAGCATACATGATAAGAAAAAATCGGTCTACGTTCATGGCATTAAGTGAACTGGAACACACTATTAAGGACTTTGAAGAGCATATGAATAAAATATCAAGAAAGAAGGATTATACATAAACTCTACAGAAGGCAATCGGTACTAATTAGAATTGAAAATCAAGAAAAGAAAGCAGGACTGAATACCACAAAACAGCTGTAGACAGTAAATTCCATAATCTTGTGTTACATTAATGTCTATATATATTGACATTTTTCAAACGTAATATTTATTTACATTTTCAATTTTCGATAATCTCACGTTAAAATTCTGATACGCATCTCACGTTCAGATAGGATTCAGGTACATGTATCTAAATTCTAATATTTGAGTCCGATGACTGAGCAACAAAATTTTTACTCCACATATGAACACACTTTCGGAACATAACATTCAAGTCCTGGTAGAGAAAAATCTTAAATGGTGTATATATTCCACTTTACTAATGCCTCCCTTTGATATTTGAAACTTGCAATATGTAAACATGAGCTCCTACCCTCAGTTGAGTTTAGTCTATATGCACTTCAGGGTTCTTAGGTGTTAAGGAGATTCCTGCCTTGGACTGGGATTTGGGTTACCAGACTCAGCTATGCGAAGAAGAAACAAGAACCAGGTTTCAGGCATCAAGGTACTTTCAAGTGTAGGGTCCTACCGACCATGATGACAAGAAGTCAGGGTAGCCATCAGCTCCTCTCCATTCAATCTCGGGAAGATGTTTTATCTCCAGCTCGGCAGTTACATGCACAAAATCAAATAAAAGTATGTTAAAAATGTATCAAAACGTACATTAAACGAAAATCCTTATTTAAACGTAATAATACATAGACTTTAGATTATTTAACGGTGCTATTGCCACAAACTGTCGATCTCCTGTGGTCTCGTGGTTAGCGTCGCTGCTGCACAACACGCAGGTCCCGGATTCTAATCCTGGCATGGGCATGGATGGTCGTGCCGTCATAGTCACGGAAACTGGATTAAGACTGCCGGATATTCGATATACTGACGACGAATTCGTAAAGTGTCGCAGTCGGCCCTTGTAGGCCAAGGCTGTGAATAAGTAGCAGAGCCAAGGAAGAAGAAGATTACGAGAAAGTAGTCCTGCAATAGTCGCCGTGTGACGTTGTGTAGCGTTTTGAAATAGTGGCCGTCCCAATGCTATTTCATGGCTAACCTGTATCTAAAATATTCATACATAAAATAAGTTTAACTTTTACCATTATAATTTATTCTAATTACAGTCGGTATGACGCCGACGTTTTTCTTTCACCTCCAACGTGCCCGCTTACTAGCTCATAATTGTTTTTCGACGAGAGTAACAACAATATTAATATATATTTATATATATATATAACTGTATGTTTTATAATTACAAAATAAAAACGTACACACTCGATAATATATATAACCTTTTTCAAATGCTTAGTTCAATATCCCTACTGTGTAAAGGGGAACACTTCACCAAACGTATGCGTCTCGATGTGGCCCATCCCCGCCCAGAACAAGCCACGTCCATTACTATTAGTTATGTTTCAAATATTATTAGCGCCATTTGTCACGAATATTTTACCGTAATATCTAATTATTAAAATATTTGTAATTAAGGAAAAGAATTTTCTTCATCTTAAATAGCTTTCAAATCAATTTAAAGATTTTGTCATTCAAATGTTTGAAAAGTTCTTTTAATTTAAGATTTTCCTTCATTCTTTAAAATAATTTATCACTTTAATATTTTAAAATTAGTAAAATAATTAAATTAATTTCAGGAGTCATACCACAATTTCAAGTTTAGTAGAAGATTTTCCTTCATTCCAAATACAGTTTTGACATTAATATTTAAAATTTAATCATATATATACTTGTAGTTATATTTCGAAAAAATTGACTGAATTCTTTGAAAAAGGATCTTATCTAAGAACAAAAGAATGTTATTCGATTGTTTGTATTTGTTTTGAGTAATAAATGATTTGAGTAATTTTCGGAAGACGAGGATAATTATGGGGTTCAAGGGCGAAGTTAGTATGAGAGTAATTTCTTATTTAAATAATAATGACAGATTTATGTTACACTCAGGTTATTTAAAAAAGGTTCTCAGTTGTGATACGTAAATAAGGTAAGGACATGAGTCATTCAACTAATTATTTTTTGAGAGAGAATTTTTGGTGACGTGTTCTAAGACAAGTCCGTCTGCAATTTCTCCAAAAGTATAAGTCAATTTCATCATTTCTCATTTTTTGTGCACCAATTACTAGTTAGGGGGCGGTGCTTCAGGGTCATGACGTATACGTCGGGAATATAGCTCCATTAGTTCCATCCCAACTTAAATAAACCCCAGTTCAAATTATTCATTCCGTCGCTTTACATATTAAGGTATACAATAAATAAATGTTTATGATTAACAATCCTAAACTTAATACGTTTCACTACGACGCTTGAACATACTTAATGCAAAAAAGTAAATGACCAATGTTCCACAAATAAACTGCGTGATATGAACTTTATTTAACTAGTTTTAAAACTACATGTTAGAAAGTATTATATAGAAACGATAAAAGTAGGCTGTAAATGTGTCGAAATTATATACTTTAGGTTTCAAACAGGTATGGATACTGTAAAAATATTAATATTTTTCTATTTAAACTCATATCGTGGATATCATAAATTCAAATGCTTTATTGGTACTTTTTATTTAAAAGTTAATTTCGTGAGCACTGACGAAGAAGATTACAATCTTATTTTAAATCTTCAGTTAATCTTGATAACCACATTGAAAAGCGTAATTATTTTTTAAAAAAAATTCTTGTGAAGTCAGAATTACGATCAGTCGTTTTAACACGTAACAGGGTTAAATGTCTTAACACATAATAAAAATTGAACTTTTGCTCCTATTACACAATTACGAATCCTATTAAATTATTAATCAACGTTTATATTCCAATAATAAATCACAAATACGTGCTATATCCTGGTTTTGAAAAAAATTGACGGAAATGAACACTGACCTACATAAATAATAGGAGTAGATGTCTGTTACAATTGGAATCTCAATATAAGACAGACAGCTGTCAGGAAGTATTCAGCTTGACGCATACCATTTTTTATCTGATAATATTTACATATCTAGTAAAGATACTAAAAATAACAAACTCGTAATATTAATATATCACGGTGATTAAATGTTAAATTAGAAATAAATTCTACGAGGGCTGATAGTAAAATCTTCAATTCAAGATGCTTAATTTAATAAAATAAATTATCTAGTCTTATGGTTCTATAATCATTCTTTAAAACACCAGCAAATAAAATCCCTTCACACCTCGTGATTGATCTAATTTAGTTGCAGTTGGAAAACTATTTTGAAAGTAGAATAAAGAAAAATATAACACCTACTAAAATTATACTTAAATTCATTTTCGTTACGTATTTACAGAATAAGAATTTATTAAATATTTACCGTTGTTGTATGATGAAATATCCGTAGCTCTTGGTTATGGAGCTATGAAACTGCCAGTTGTAAGTCGTTAAACCGCATTCATGTATTAATCGGCCGTTACTAGGACACTACGGTAAGTGTACTTACTTAGATAAGTGACAGTAAAATGTTTTCATGACGACACTATTATTATCAAGATTTTAATGTTTAAGGCAATGAATATCATTATTTATTAGTGAAATATAAATCAGTAAACAGTATATTCTCTTTTATTGTTTAAATAGTAATCAGAAACTTTCTCTCAATTATTAGAAACAATGAAATTAATAGATTTAATAATGAATTAATATACACCACAGTACATAAATTTATTCGAAATATTAAAAAATTCTATATGACAAACTATAATAGAATATAATCTTTAAGTCACAAACTATAGTTAAATTTGAGAACAATAATGTATAATGGAAAAACCTAATTAATTTTATCTACTATATGATAAATAAAACGAAATGTTGGCCAACAAATATAACGATGACTTTAATTATTTTTGTTTTATATTTGTATTATGTTTTATATAAATATTTTATATTTTTGTGTGTCCCAGCTACCAATTTTAGAACTACTAGTTTTTCATTATATTTTTGTTATCTATTTAAAAAATTAAGTCAGTCTTGTCGGGTGAGGTACATATAATTATTTCAGATATAAAATTTCTCTATACCAGAGTTGAAACTATTTTTGGTTCCGTGTATACACACACACAAAAGACCAGTTGGCTTTCTTCACAAGAGAAATGAGTATCATTGTACCAGAAATGTTTCCATGTTTTGTATATTTCCTAGGAATACAGACTGGTGAAATGTTGTCCCTGGCTAAATCTTGACACAACCAAACTGGTATGTATGTTCAAATTTGAGTTATTAGTTAAATAATTGATCAGACTGAAAAGGGAGTTCATTGTCTTCTCTTCTTCAGTGATCGATTTTAGAAGAATACAGATAATAGGAAAGATGCGGACGTGAAGTTCTTTTACTAAATCATCCAAATCTAGAAGAAATCAAAGATTAAGTTCAATAAATTAAAGTAACGAGTACTGAGCTGAACAGAGCTGAGGAGCATATTTATGTTTCCTGAAAAGAAGTCCGAACATAGACTGACTGTCACCCTCCGTTCTGTCAATGTAATAAAGTCGGAGAATAGCTAATCACAATCTAAAAATTCAGTCACGAGGGGACATGAGGGGCCGAGTCATTATTATTAAAATCCGATTTTATGCAAGTGTATCTTTGTTACTCAACGCGACCTTAATTCGAAAATATCATCTTAAAACAAGACGTCTTTGTTGTTTAGTATGGCTCTATTTCCAGACAGCCACGTCCTTCTATCAGTCAAATGGAAGCGTACAAAAGTTTGGATGCGTAAAGTTATGAAAACGGAAAATATTGGTCGCACTACAACACTGGCACTAAATTAAATTTCAACCGTCATATCAATTTTCTTTCCGGTAAAGTTATTTCCGTTTGCTACTTACTAGAATAATTAGCGCAACAAGTAGATTACAGAAACCAAAATGACTTATTTCAATTTTAATGTGGCGTTTAAATATACAAATTGAAAAATAATGAACCTTTATAATTAACTTGAGTTTATTTCTGTAGAGTAACTTATCAGCCTATGAGTAAAATACTTGAAATATTGACTCCATCGAGCGCATAAATACTAATAATATTTAAATAAATTACATTTGTTTGGAAAAAAAAGTCAATGACATGAAACAAACGCAATCTTATTAGGCCTGTTGGAGTGTAGTCAGAATAACTTTATATAAGTCTTCAGGTTAACGTAAAGGTCTTCGCCAACTATTAAATATTGGTGAAACAATGTCACTTGACTTCATTTGTTTATTAACTCTATTTCTGACATTTTTAAATTTGACTTTCACGTGTTAAGTTGTTTCAATAAATTATGACTTCTTAATTATGTTTAAAATACCTCACAAATCTATGAACACATGCTGTCTATTTTCACTTAATTTATTTTTTAGTATTTTCAGAACCGAATTATTATAATGACAGCTGTAAGTCATCACTATAATCTATCTTGAGCAGCTGTAGGTACATTTTAAATCAAACACCCTCATATTCTCATTTCTGCGCGTACTATCCCTGATGATAATAAATAATTCTCAATCAATATCTTTCGTTAATCGAATCGTACAATAAGCCGCACATCTACAAACATTGTAGTAATCCCGCAATTCACACAAAATTTCCCAGCTCTTCTATTTAACTTACCTATTTATATTATAGTGTCAGTTAAAAACTTAACGGCTCCGCTTTCCTTATTTTCAGCTACTTATATACAAAAATATGTTATCACACTCTAACTCTATTGAATTTTAAGTTACTGCTTTGGAATTAAATTTTGCAAAGCGAACTTAATGTCCTGAAATTTTACGGAATCACATATTGACGTGTGTTTTGTAACTGCATTATATATTCTTACTAACAACAATGAAAGGAGTTATTAAATTTATATATGATTTTAATATGCTTTTAGTAATTTTTAAAATAAGATATTCGTAAATTATATTAATGGTGCTTCAGGTTTTGCTTCTCCTTAAATAATATTCGTAAAATCTATTAGCATTTTGAAACACGTGTAATCTCTCCGTTACAATAAAACAAAACATTTGTTTTCTTAATTCACATAACATGTTTTCTAGTCCTGTTTTTGCCTGAGTCTGAACTTAACAGATAAATTATGTATCGTTATTTCATGTCTAGATTAATATCACAATATCGTTAAACGATACAAAACTGGCTCGAGAAATAAATATTAATTGGAAGATAATACTACGAATCTTGATTCAGGCAACTTTGCTACGTTCAGTACTGTAATTGCCATGTAAATTATTCCGGTCTGTGGATGTGATATCTATTTGCGGTAGTTGCTTGGCGCCCTCTAGAACTCGTTTCAGCAAGATCGGTCTTAAATCTCCCTAACGTTTATGTTATCGAATAAACACAGCTTTATCCATAGAATTAAATAAATTAGAAGTAAATAAACGAATAGGGATGTGTAATAGAAGTAACGACGGTAGGTAAATTTTTTCTGCTTACTTTGAGTCACCTTTTTGTACAAAACAATAACTAGTTTCATAGAAATGTCAGTAAAATAAGGA
Source organism: Eucriotettix oculatus (assembly GCA_034510155.1). NCBI lineage: Eukaryota > Metazoa > Arthropoda > Insecta > Orthoptera > Tetrigidae > Eucriotettix > Eucriotettix oculatus. The sequence goes on from CM067377.1 coordinate 63,291,473, forward strand.
AGTACATTTGTGTATCAAAATTTTGAATATATTTAACATTTAACCTTTGGTTAAAAAAACTTAATATCATTTTTAAAAATTGAGATTGCTAGATCTTTGTCGATGAAGCCAAGGGAATAGAATTTTTTCAGAAGTAGGGATTAATTTGAACTCAGAAGCATCTTAATACTTGTCTCATCGCAACTAAAAGTAAATTTACTTATATGCTTTTGTCCGAATTGCTTATATAACCATAACTCAGAACTATTTAAGAAATACATGTTTAAAATTTACAAAAATGTATTTAAATGGCATTAACTGCTTTAAACTAATAAATATTTATTGATTCCAGTAGTCTACAACTGAGGAAATGTGGAAAGTCAATACAATAAATAAGTCAATAGGCATTAAATGATAAAAGGTAAGCAAATATAATTTCTGTATTAAAAAAATTATAATCTTCACACATTATCCTAAACAAAAATTATCTATATAATATCTACGATTAATTATAATTCAGCTGATTGCGCCTTTCGAACTGTAATAATGCTTGCCCGCCAAACACGTACTTTCTCAAAACTGCCAATTAGTTAATATTAAATAAATTAAATATTTAATATTAAATTTTGAATAAAAGCAACCTCTTGGTTTTAAGAGTTGCTAATTTCAAGTCAAAAAAATATTTTAATAACTCAATTTCTCAAAGCAAAGTTAATATTGAACAAATGAGATGGGCTCTGTAGCTCCTGTCTGCTTAATATACGATACAATGAATTTGCAAAAGATTTTTGTTGTACAATTTATATTCCTGAGGCTCTACTTCAACAAATTATTGTGAATGGTTTGTGAAATATCAAAACCAGAGTTATATGTTTATCGCGAATAAATTGAGGGGATAATGAAAAAGTTTTAAAGCAGTAATAGATTCGTATTAATGACAATTTATCCACACATCCCAGAGCACTTGTGCTGATATTTCTGGAGCAGCCCCTTAGTAAGTCACAGGTTGTGGAACACCAGCTCCTAGGGGTTGAAGCAGCAATCGTCTTCGTATGGCATACAGGAACATTGCCCAAGGTACGAACGCGTGTAGAATCACCTGAGCAGGCTCGCATGGTAGAAACTTCTTCACTTTCCCCATATACATTCCTATTTGAATTAAAAATTATTGAAGTATTGGATAGTTCTTCATGGTTGTAACAGACTCGTGCGAACAGATCCTTCTCTTTGTCTACCAAGTGGGTCACTAATTTCTTATTTTGTGTTGAATTCATGTTGCTTTATTTTCGTCAATTGTTTACATTTCAGTGCATTTCAACGGCGGTCACTGTCATCGTTATCCGTAAAAACTTGACGCTGGAAGTCAAAGAATCGCTGAAATGGCAAATACACCGGGAAAACCTCCAATCTTTAATAAACTCATTATCGGCTGGTCGTACAAGATTTTTAAATCGTCATATTATATTGTTGCAAGCACATTGTGACGCGCTTAATTTTTCGTTGTATATTTTATTTTATTTATTTAAATTAATTTACATACTAAGCGTTCTGTACTGATTTTCCTTAGCAAACATATCCTGTGATGTTCGCAAGCAAAACAAAGCTATAAATATCGGCGTCTGTGAGACGGGCGCTGTACAGCAAGACACAATTCTCACACAACACAATCATAAAGCGTCTGGGCAACTATGATCACACCCGCGACACTAGATACAAACGCCTCCAATCCAACACCCCATGATTGTCTAAACGAATTTTATTGACCACGCTTGCTAACGGATTGTTACAGGACATGCTCGGCGATCCGGACGTGACGGAGAAGAAGTGGATCGACGCGCATGATACCCAAGCCCAACTACTAACAATATCCAACCAAAAATGTCCAATCACATGTTGCTGTCGCATAAGAGCAGTATTCTAGCTCCTTGTGCCCTTCAACCCCTCTTGCTATCGCTGAGGGGTTTTTTCCCGGTAAGGAGACCCTTCTGGTTAAATTATCGGCACTTTTTTCCTCAGCCCTACGCTCTTAATTCTGTTTTTCTCACAATCTATCTCCGTGAACGACCGTATTAAAGGGTATATTGCCCTCAGGTACGGATCAGAAACAAAATCCCGATTCTTGTGTTTCACTTAGTGTACTAACGGCACGTGCAGAGGGGGTGTAGAAAATGGTGGTGCGTGCTTTTAGGGGGCACCGCCCTTGGGACCTTTGGCCCATTTAAAAAAAAAGACGGGCGCTTTGTCCACACCAAGTTTGGCGACTTAGTAAAAATCAACAACGCTGAGGACCCGTGATAGCGAATAGAGATAGCTCCTCCTAAAATTTAAATTTTTAAGGGGTGAAGTAGAAACTCCAACCCCATTGGTAGAAAGCAAGGAGAGCAACGTGGTTGGACCAATGAAGGTTCGAAGTGGGAAGGACTTCGAAAAAGACAGCAGGAAAGGAGAGTCGGAGAAAGATGGTCGGAGGTGAGAAGTAGTGAGAAAGGAGCTAGCGAAACAGAACGTCGGACTGGCTGGCTTCAAGGAGACCCACATGAAAGGCAATCTGGCTCCCAGTGTCACGAGGAAACTAAAGTGGAGACAAGTTTCCTGAAAAATATCAGAGGCCTACTTGCTTCACATGCCACCCCAAAAGCTACTTTTGTATTGAATCCGAGATTGCCGGTCAACCAGGAAACTGGGGAGGATGAACGAATTGTAGGAAACAAAAGTTAATAATCTTTCGCTCTGATATGCTCTGATAGGCCTGAATAAAGTATATTAAATTTTCTAAAGCCGATCTTCTGTGGTGTAGTTTTTAGCGTTGCTGCCTCGCATCACAAAGGTCTCAGGTTCGAATCCTGGCATGGGCATGGATGTCGTTTTTACGCTGTGTAAACTACAGATTACGAGTTCCCATATTGCAGTCGCTAATAACAATAGTATTTGATGCGACTTAATATAAAGAGGTTAAAAAATACTTAAGTCTCTTTCTATGTTATTTCTTTGGTTAGGTCTCAACTGGGCAAATGCAATTCATTAAAAGTAATCCATTTTCAATATGTGTAATTTGTATTTATATTTGTAATAAAACTGTTTAAAATGTCAAAGTTGAGATTTATGGAGTTCACCAATTTAAATATGTACTCTAAATTCTTTATTATATTTATAAATAAATAAAATAAATACACATAACAACATCGTAGATGACATATCAAGCGTCGAGATAAAAATTATTGATATTGGTATTTGTTGAGAATTTTCGAAACCCAGAGTAAGGTAGATTGTAATTGGTGGACGATGGAAGATGGTAAGATGGCCGCCATCTCTGAAAATCGTTTTACCATTCTGATCATATTGGCCAAATCTCGTATTTAAAGGGTCTGGTATCATTGGCGATATTCTGATGAATATATGGTTCGATCTCCCAGAATAGCAACTTCAACGCTGGCGGGGAATCGAATCGACGAGCGGTTGCGATCGGATTTCTACGCAGCTACCATTAAGCAGACAACGGTAGCAAATAAGAGCATGCGGAATTCAAAGTGGCCCGCAATTTAATGACTCCCTGCACTAAACTTCTGTCCATTTCGCCTTGTATGGCCCCAAATTCCCTTCCCTTTTCCAACAGCCAATCAGCTTTTACCAAATTTCAGCCGATAGGAAAATTGGATGACATTGACCAAAACAAGGTTTGTATTAATAGACCACGTTTTTGGACATTAGGGTAGATTAGCATTAGAGGGAAGTGTGTGTGAGATAATAACAGAACATGGAGTCCAAGGATGAACTGCACTAAAAAGTTATCGAGGAAATGAAAAAGGTTGCGCAATATATGTTAGCATGGACGGTTGAATTATACCAGCCTTAGGACTGAATACCACCACAACAACAGCAAACGTTTCGTAGCCGGACATGAAAAAATGTCTTCGCACATGTTTTTTTTTCCGTTCTGTTCATCTGTAGTAGCTACTCGTAGCTTCCATCTTAACAGAAGCAAATTTTTCTTTAATTAGGAACGGGTCTAAAATTCATTTACAAGAGTGCCACCCATTATCAGTAAAAGACCTTTTCTGCTAGGGATTGTTAAGGGTGTACCGCTGTCTATCACAAAACATACTACGCACACGCAAAAAATACTCCATAGATCTTCTCACTTTCCTCCCGCAATTTTAATATATTACAGCAATAAGTATAACACGCGTAATTCTAAATATTTAGAGATATTAAGCTAAAATATGGTGACGTGGGCAATGGATTGTATTTTACTGATTGAAACGGTTTTTAATTCCTTAATTTAATTTTTAATATATTTGGTAATAAGACAGATAATTAAAAGTTCACCGTTGGTGACAAATAAAGTTAATTATGATTAACGAATGCTAATATATAAAATATACCGTATGTATTAAGTAGTTTTTGTATTCTTAGACTTTAAAAAAAGGCTTACAAGTGTCTCTGCAATGTTTTATGCTTAACATCCGTATCGCAATTCGTAATAACGTATCACATGTTAGAATGAAAATATACTTAATAAGCATACAGATATAAATTTTCTAGAAAGAGCCTTAAAATGTTCACTCCACCACAAATTTATGTTAACTTTAACACCTAGAATGCAATCTCAAAATTGCAGCTACCAGATGAAAAACAAACAAACTTAGATTTGTGCAAGTTAAGTGAACCAGAAATTAATTATTTCATTAAATTATCGACTTTTTTCGTAAAATTCTTGACGCTAGTTTCCGGTATTACTAAGCTTTTTTGTCGTCAGCGTATAAAACTCACTTTACCGGGTAAGCTCGTTCTATAAATTAACCAAAATATAGGTTTTAATATGCATTGAGATTTTTTTAAAGTCCAAAAACTAGTCTCATATTCTGTGACATACAGAAGCAAATACATACCTGACAAAAAACGGGTTATTCAGTCATAATATAATTCTAAATTGTAATAATATTTTTTGCCATTATTGAGGAAGAAAAAATATTAATTTAAAATAAATTAAGTTACCTAATTAATTACATAATAATTTAAAGGAAAATAAATTACCGTTCAGTTTGAATTTTAAATTAAATTAAATTTAGTATATTCTAAAAGTTTTTATTGTATCAGTAATATTTTAGAGCTGTTTATAACGGAGAGCCTCTAGACTTTGTCATACACAGGCGGCATAATTTATTAGAATTTTAATGGATACAAAACCACTTGGGTCGGTGAAACCTTTGGTTTTAGTTCTCGTGCTGTATATAAGAGCATCTGAAGCTGTTAGATGAATGAGAGTGCTGAACGAATAGCTATCTCATTAAATAAAAAGCATCCACGATCGGAAGAAAACAAATGGCCGACATAGAGCTCGCGATACATCATGGTGCTTCATGCATTGCCACTTAACTCGCCCCAAACCACATCCATCGCTACGGAGACTTGTGCAGTCAAGTGCGAAGAGATAAATAGCAGGACGCACCTGAGGAACCTAATTGACAGAGACTTGTGGTTGTCCATCAGCGCGACACTTGCCACCATCAGCTGTCTGGGCACGTCCGCCAGCGCAGCCATGCGAGGATTCCCCTAATTATTGCAAACAAGGATCGTTATCAGATCAACAACATGATAATTCTCTATCGGCGAGTATCATCTTTCTTCAGTGTGAATTACGTGTCGTATTATTTACACGTTCCCCTACTTTTTCAACAAAACCAGTCATATATTTGAGAAACGAAATGTACACTTCATAGCTACACAATAAAATTTAACCGCTTTTCTTTAATTGTTGCACCACTAGCGTGTTATCAGACAATACCAGATTGTTGTTAGCCAGAAAGTGAGAATATTGAGTCCAATTTAATTATTAATTTCCCTATCGCAGTAGTTGTCAAATAAGTTAATTTCAGCATCCCGAGGTCTATGTAATAATTTTAGGAATCAATGAGGACTTGAGAAAAGTCAAATAGAAGTTCTGGATTTTTATTCTGATCGTTCATTATATTTCTTTTTTAATTGCTTTTTCAAGAAATAAGTTAAATAAGTGGGGTGCTTTTAAAGTAAGTAGTCGAAAAATTGATACACGCCATATAAAATAGTAATAGTTGACGTGGGTGGCAGAATTAATTCAATAAATTGGACAATCTGGAATCCAAAATATACATTATATTCTCAGATTTGGCTTCATTCAGATATTACCAAATTAGCGTGTATCGAATATATGGGTATCATCTGTGTACATGTCTTCTCATGACTAATTTCAACGGGCAAATTGAAGGTCCTTTGAAGTTAGTGCCTTGCAGGTATTATGTAATTAGCTTTATCAAAACACTTAATTATTTAATGGAATTCTCTTACATATAGATAAAAAGTATTGTGCTGCTCGAGTTGTGAGAATCAGGATAAAAATTTCTAACACTGGTCCAGTCAAAACCGATACAAAATTGCTACGTGCTCGTAGCTCAGCAAAATGTATTTAATACATTTTTATAGTCTAAGAAAGTAGAAATACTTTCACCCGCAGCTCAAGCAGGATCGTATAGATATTTTAGAAGAAAGATAAGAATGGAAAAATGTCCGCCAGACCAGGGACTCGAACCCTTGACCTCCCGATTTCCAGGCGGACTCTAACCACTGAGATAATCCGAGTCAACGTCCAAGTTTTACGGGACTGGTGGGATGTTGATTCGGTCTTTCTTCTAAATTTTTTTTATAATTTAACTATTTTGGGCCCCATTCGTATTAACCACTCCCAATTTCAAAATCTAGCGCGCTTATCACATTGGTATGCAGAGGCTTCCAAAATAATCGGTTTCTGTTCCTTACCTAGTTCTGCGTCGATTATACTCAGTATTAATATAATTAAAACTAACCCACTAATATGATGCAAAAAGCCTTTAAGAAAAAATGTAAACTGACAATTTCAACCCAGAAAAATAGAGAGCGATTCTATTTTCCCAAACATAAAAAATAATACCCCTTCAGCTAACAATTAATGGTTCCCAAATCAAATAAAGAATAAATATTGGCAAACGCACGTCACGTGAGGTAGTGCTTCCCTTGGAGGAGGGGAAAATAAGAGTTTAGCTGGAAGGCGAGAACACGAAAAATGAACAGAGGGAACAAGACGTTGAAAGGGAGGACGAAGATAGACTGGAACAAGAAGTAGAAAGTGAGGCGAGCATTGTTGCCCTTTAGTTAGAATGTAGAGTGAGTAAGGAAGGCCAGAATTTCGGACATGCTTGAACAGTTTGTTGGATTGAAAAAGGAGGAAAACTGGGTTTTCCTCAATCACTGGCAGTACCAGGTCCTGAGCCCTTTTTTGTCTACCTAGGGCAAATCAACAACCCGACAATGGAGGCCGTTGAATTTCGTCACGAACGTTAAATCTCTGCTGAACGTTTTTATCCCAAAAATTAACCCTGAGAAACCCTTTGAAATTAAACAATCGTCCCCTTTAACAAATATACATTGTAAATGGTGCACAGGAACCACTAAAGTAATTGTTTTTTATGTAAATAAAATTATTATTTCATTTAAAAGCTCAAATAATTTTGGTTAAATAATTTAAATAAATCCCTCATTATCATTACGAAGTAGAGAAATATTTATGACAATGAATACATGGTATAGAATTAACATCCACGTACGAGTATAAAATGGAGAAGCAGTATGGAACATCTAAAGTATAAGTTACAAAATTATTACACTCATTGTACCATAAATTATCATCCCGTTCTGAATGCAACAGGCAAAACAGCGTTCGGAATGTTTAAATAAGTCTGACCGGCTACGAAGGAAATAGATTTTCTCTTTACAAAATGTTTATCGAGTAATACAGTATACATAAATATAGTGTTTCATGTCTTTTAGTAGCCCATGCATCATAAATACACTGAAATACTGCGTATACCAAACCATTGAATTGCAAGCCTGTAGCAGAGAAATTTTTTATGTGCGAGTAATTAATTCTCACCTAATTCAGTGCCGCTGTAACCACATGATTTAATGCAATTTGAAGATTCAATAAGCTCCGACGTTATGTTATTACCATATTGATATTTTTATTTAAGTTTATTTATTTAACCAAAATCGTTTTTGAATTAAAACCAACAGTATGTTTACCATTAATGGGTAACAATAAAAAATGTGGAATCTGTTTTGAAATATTCATTTATTATACTTATTACGAAAATTATTTAACTTATTTTTATGAAGTTGAACTTTAATTACGGTTTTAATGGGTTATTCGATAAACTTCTAGAAATGCAAATAACGTTCCACACCGACATCATTGGTTATAAAATAGGTATAGTATTTCTTCATTAATAGTATATCTATATCCTTACTGCTCGTACTCAATTATAGGCAACACCACTCATTCATAGATCTGAAAAACATGATGGTTGAAGGTTTACCCTCCCTTATCTCCCCAAATATATGCGCAGATATGTTCTAAACCTTTGCACAACCATTTTTAAGTGAAATGTAAAATTCATAATAAATTACTTGCTTTCAATTGCAACTGATTTGTTTAAGGAGAGAACTGGCAATAAAATCGTACTAAAATAAATATGAAATACTGTCAAAAAAATTGCTAAAAGTCGTCGACGAATATCTTAGGCGTGTAGATTTATTCTTGAAGAATATACCATTTTTGTTGATAAACTCATAATTTTTTGAATAAAATATAACCGTCTCACAAATTATAACGATAGAATCAGTACTGAATTTTCATTTTACCGGATAAAAAAATAATTCATTTTATTGCGAACTAACATGTTTAAATAAATTTTATATTTGCTCTCTTAGTAATAATCACTGACGCTTTAAAAATAAACTTCGTAAGCACCACTAATTAATATATGTATTGCGTATTATATAATTATCCGTATTGAGACTGAGTATAAATATTAATTAAAATAAATAAAAATTTCAAAATGAGAGCGCGAAACAGAATTTCCACATTAAAATATAATAAGCAGGCACTAAAGTAGTTAAATTCCACTGGTAAATGTGTAATAAATACTTTTCTTTAAACTTTAATACCTGTTTCTTTTATCTTACAAATACAGTTATAGATTAATATATTTCTCATACTTGAAATAACACATTTTAATATTAACAAAAACAAGTCTGCATAATTGTAAACTGATTCTAATTATTTACATAATATGTGTCATATTGACGTATTAAAATACTTTTTAGCCTGAAAAATACCTGCCCCTTTACCTTTAAAATATTTATGTATAAGGTCGTCAATTTGTTGATGAAAACGAAGGTACATCATAAATAAACTTTCCCTAAAAATTATATTAGTTATGTTATTTAATTTCTTCAAAAGATGCATAAAATTTGATTTCTTATATGGAATGGTTAAGGATGAGAGAACATTTACCGCCAAAATTTTCACGAAATAATGTAGTTATAACACTTGACACAGAAAGCATAACCCTAACCTTAACAAATATTATTTACAGAACAATCATTTTCCTTATGTGCTTGATTGTTATTTCCAGATACCTTTGGTGACAAAATAGTGATCATCGTATCAAAATATATATCTGTATACATAAATGCATCCATATATGCAACCATATATGTATCCATATCCGAATCCATATCTGCAGCCATATACGCATCCAAATCAGCATACATGTTCGCATCCAAATCTGCATCTATATTCGAATCATATCCGTATTCATATTTGCAACCATATCGGCAACTATATCCGCATCCATATCCTCATCTATATACTCATCCATATCTGCACCCATATTTGCATTAATATCCGCATCCATATCTCCATCCATTTCCTAGTCAATATCCGTATCATATCCGCATCTATATCTGCATAAATTTCAGCAACCATATCCGCACCCATATCATCATCCATATATGCGTCCATATACTTATCCATCTCCGCATTTATATCCGCATCCATATCCGCAACCATATCTATATCCTAATCCATATCTGATTTCATATATACATCCATAACCGATTCCATATCTCAATAATATGAGCTTTCATATACGAAACCATATCCGCTTCCATATAGGTATATCTGCATCCATATATGCATCCTTATCCTCATTCGGATATGAATCCATATATGCATCCATATCAGCATTCATATCCTCATCCGTATATACATCCTTATCCGCAAGCATATCAGCAACCATATATCTGCACCCATATATGCATCCATATCTGCATACACTTAAGCCTTTTTTAGTATTACTGTGTCATACTTTCATAACCTTTATCCCATGGATCCTATGTCAGATATTTGCTATAGAAAATAAGTAATATAGGCATTGGGTACTATTCTCACGCCCTTCCGAATGACGGGAGACGAGTCTGCTGTGGTTTCGCAGCATTTCCTTCTTCGTGTCTTCACCAGTTTCAGGAGGCAGTTGGCCGACTGATCCAATGGGATTAGCGGACAACTCTTGCCATATGCCCAAGGTCTTTGACCCCAGTACATATACCTCCTCAAATAGGTGAAGGTGTCTCAGCATATGAGAACTTTGATAAAAAATACCCAGAGAGAGTGCGAGGCATTCCCGACATGATCAGGTGAGCCCCGCATTCACTCTGGGCTGAAGCGCTTATGGGAAAACTCCCGCAGTATTTCAATTATCACTGTGGGGAGAAATACTTAAGCCTTTGGCCATTCAGCTGCCTGTTTAAGAATGGATTGACATTACTTTTTTATGATTATGCTATGTTTACTCCCTTTAAGGTATTAACTTATGAATCAGGAGGCATTTCTTGTGAGTGTAAATTCTTACCTTTTTTAGTATTACTGTGTCATACTTTCATAACCTTTATCCCATGAATCCTATGACAGATATTTGCTCTAGAAAAGAAATAATATAGGCCTAATAATAACAGAAATTACATCAATTTGTACATTCTTTATATTGTATTTCACTTTCATACTGAAAAAAACACTCCTAAATAAAATAATATTCTTGAATGGGTCAGGAACTGAACCTGGGTTCTCAATTTGGTTCATGGTGATCATCATTCAAACAAAATTGTTAGCTTTTGACAATTCAGCACAGTTTTCTTTTATAACTTATTGCCCAATATGTAACTAGTACATTAACAATTGAGAAATAATTATTGAAGGTGCACCAAATTAAATTGAATAACTCTAAATTTAATTTCTAAATCAGATTATTTTAAAGAATGTGGATTGTAAATGTCTCCTCCTCATTTTTCCTTAATTCGAATAATTTTTTAAAAAAAATTGAATCCTGATTGTTCATTTCTATTCTGGCTATTTTTAATAATTTGTTGAAATTCTTCCACAGATATAGTAATAATTTTCAGTTGTGAAGGCAGAGAATTACCTTGTACATCTGAAATAAATTTTGTAAAGAAACCTGCCAAATATAAATATCTTTCAAGGGTTGTGGACGGCAGAAACGATTATGAACCCTGTATGGAGGATACCCATTACCATTAACAGATAATGTGAAGAAGAGGAAGAATTAAAAATAGTAATAACCCAAAATATAATATTGAAAAATATTTTGGGTTTTAAGCCGTTTAAAAGGTACTTTGAATATATTCCATGTCCACTCCAACTTAATTCCTCACTGACGAATAACGCGTTCAGTAGTTTCCGCTATAATTCATTCTTGAAGGTTTATAAATACGGTACGTAACAAATATTTTAATTTCAACATCATCCTTGTTTTGCATAACAATATCAAAATAAAGAAGTATGTAAATACCAGCATTGAATGATGAATTCGAAGTTGGCGGACTAAGGTACACGTAGAAACACTTTAATAATTTTATTGCGGTCCGAAAGATAATACAAAAGTATAGGCACAAAATAATATCGAAAATAAGCTAGTTTTCAAATTTTCGTACGTTGGAAAATCAGATTTAGACGTTTCGCACAAGACATGTAAACACAATGTTTACGTTAATAGTTTTGTTGTTACTGAAACACATGAACGTTTTCATCGGCTTTTCTTGGATTGCTTGGCGGAGAGAGTCCAGGAGGCGTGTTGGGAAAGGTGTTTCATGTCGAGTCGCAGTTTGAATCGACTCTTCCTGCCGCGGTTGGCGGTCATGTTTAACAAGTCCACGTGCCTCATCTGTCGGAAGACTTTGAAGGGCACGAGTCTAGGTGGACACTTGACAGTTATTTTCATTTCTCCTCGCAGCGGAGGAGTTGTTTCCCTGGTAGGAAATCTGTTTCCGTACAAGCTCTTCCTTAAGACGGGAACAGGTGTGGCTGCTTTCCTCAAAGGTTGAGCTGCGTGCACATTCTGTGGCAAGATAAAAGAACATTTAATTAAATTTCGAATAAATGGTCAATTGTTACACAAAGAGTGTATACTAGAAATAGAAAATATGGAAAACAATAATTAGCTGCTTGCATTTACCTGCAAGTACCTGGTGTTGCAACTCGACACCAGGTTTCTGACGACAGCCAATAAGCTTCGATGCTGGTCGATGATGTTCGATCCAGCAGACTGCTTCGTCGTCAGTTCCAGACACGTGAACCAGGAAGAGCTGACGTTGTAAACAGCTTCGATGTGCACCATATCAGGGGACGACGAGATAACATTGAAGGTTCCGTGCATGTTCTTGTCCAAGACGCATTCCAGCAGGTCAATCATTTTGGATCCAGCGTCTGCAAAGTGGCTGTTGGTCAGCGATGGTTCCTTGAAGGTTTCAAAGTGGCTGCAAAATTTCTTGTTCAAGGCTTGTAGCTTCGTGACATCGATGTTGGAGGAGTCTGAAGCTTTGTAATCGTAAAAGATCTTCCAGAACATGTCCAGAAGACGGCCGCCATAGAAGCAAGTGTAGGACTCGCCGAGGAACCATACGTAGCGCCACGTCACAGCGTGAACAATCTGCAACTAAACAGAAACTACATTTGCAAATATTCGTTTCTAATGTGTCAATGAGAATATAATAAACTTATAAAAACATCATTGCAGTACAATGGGGAAATTGCTCTTACCTCGTTATGAACCGTAGCGAATGTCTTGGCCAACGCTTGATTAGTAGCCACGGTTCTTGATGCAGCTTCAAACTTGTTCACCAAGACAAAGAGATCCGAGTTGAGGACCAGAGTTGCGATGGTATTGAATTGACGGTTCACCAGGCGAACGCTTTCAGCGACGTGGTTTCGATCGCACAAGGCGAACACTTTCAGCAAGATGTCAGTTGGGAGTGACAGGATTGACATCATTTTCTGTTTCTTCATGACTCTGTAAAATATAAGCATTTGTTTAATAGGATATAATACAAAGTATCTGTTCAAACGGATGTGAATCTATTACTCAATCTTATGTTAAGCAATTTACAATACGTGGAACTGGACAATGTCTTTTACCCTTTATAAGAACCCAATATTGAATACTCTCTTACATTATTCTAAATATTGTGAGTGATAATGGTGGATCACTGCTGTAAAATAAGTGCAACACACCCTTGAGAACCTCTATACGTCTCATTTTCTAGGTAGAAGTTGAGGCTGTACCAAATTTAGTAATTGAAGAATACACTAAATTCCTAATACTGAAGCTAATTATAAAAAAAATGCAGAAAATTTTGTTTCCATAGAAGTCACTAACTACAATTAATAATATAACTTAAATTACAAACTGCGGTCAATACTTTTTACACTAACTAAATTTAATGGTACATTACTTACTTGACGCTCTCGAAATAAATTCTCGTAGATGCTTCGTAGTCAGCTATCGCTTTCATATGAATGAATGACATTTCCCTGGTAACGTATCCAATTGTTTCTTTCAAGGACCGCACTAGCCATTGTTAATCAACTTCCCGTGAATATTTTTTTAACTATTTCATACCCTTGAACAGAAATGCGTTATTCGTGAAAGGCTTCCAAACAATTAAATGCCATGATAATTTTTTTTAAATTGGTTCTGAAAATTAGGAAGGCATAATTCATTGTACTATTAATAGAAAATTGTGTTATCTGCTGCGTTATTACGATATATGTAATATTTAAATGTTAAAGATATTGTATTGACAATTTTTACTACATTTTACTTCTGGTTTAAGTGATAGAGATTTCAGGGAACGTGGACAAATTTCCGCTGCCCATCTGAGAGTAACTGGTTGAGAAGATGAGTTTCTCCTCCAATATCACTGGAGGCGTCCTCTTCAATTAAATTTTTATGAAATTCATTAATCCCTCTATCCTGGTAATTGTTGTTCTTCTAAATTAACTTGTAATTTTTGTAAATCAACCAGATAACGACATGAAATGTACTATAAAATAGAAAGTTTTCTTTAAATCCTATGATCTTGTATTAGATATCGTTAAACTTTGGGTATATTACTCGCATCTATGACGAAAGTATCATAATTTCATATACTACGATATCTTGATCTTTAGTTCGTTTGACAGTGTCCGCAATACATTTTCTAAATATACCATTTTTGTAGGAATTCAAAAAATGCGTCTAATATTATATTACAATTGAATTAATATGTATGCAAATTTTGTATTTTGTTAAGTGTCTCTTCAAGAATTCAACGCAGTGTTTATCTTTACTTGTAATAAAATCAAGTTTGTAAATAAGAAAACTAGAACAAAATAAATTTTTCAAAAAAACTACGAAGGAGATATCGTCCGATGATACTTTTATTATATCACAAATTAAATTTGCTTGAAATGTGATGCATTATATTTCAACGACAGAAATTGAATTAATTGTCAGATGATCATGAACGGTAAGAGTTTCTGTTATGTATGAATCTAAATTAACACGCATATACAAAAAACAGAACTATTCAATGCCATAATTTACAGCCTCATATTTACTACGTATTGATAAGTGTACGTGTAAATATAAACTCAAAAAATATAGTTATGAAATCTTTTTCGACATCTTGATAATAAACATCTTTGGGTTGTTCTCCTATTTTATTTTTCCATCTTTTCCGTACCTATTTGAAGTACAATATGGGCAATCTGGACATCTCATTCAAAGAACTCGCTCCTTCAACGGAGTGAGAGATCAATGAATCGGAAGGAAAGACCGGTAATTCTTTTGATCAACTCGGCATCTTTGATCGGAAAGTCACCTGATATCCACGAAATGGCATTTATGAATCACATACGAGATCGAACCTGGATTAGAAGACTTTCGTTAATATACAGTGATAAAAATTCATTTAATTACTTTTATAAACACGCAGAGTAAGACAACTACTTCAAATTAGACACTTTCAATTTATGATGAAAATTAATACGGATCTAAATCGGTATCCTATTTTATCACAAAGTTCACTTTTTAATTATCACAATATTGTATGTAAAAACTAAAATAGAATAAATGCAAACCATCGTAAAACTGTGTATGAAAACTAAGTTGATTAAAATATTTACATTTGCAAAAATTTTGATGTTTTTATTAATGTTCGAATTATATTACAAAAGCCGATTACAAACCATGAAAAATAAGTTAATTTTAAATTTATCGTGCGTTGGCAACTCAGTTTCTGACGTTTCGCAACAAGACATGTAAACACAATGTTTACGTTAATATTTTTGTTGTTACTGAAACACATGAACGTTTTCATCGGCTTTTCTTGGATTGCTTGGCGGAGAGAGTCCAGGAGGCGTGTTGGGAAAGGTGTTTCATGTCGAGTCGCAGTTTGAATCGACTCTTCCTGCCGCGGTTGGCGGTCATGTTTAACAAGTCCACGTGC
The DNA here is from genome assembly GCA_034510155.1 of Eucriotettix oculatus. NCBI lineage: Eukaryota > Metazoa > Arthropoda > Insecta > Orthoptera > Tetrigidae > Eucriotettix > Eucriotettix oculatus. The sequence continues at coordinate 63,307,145 of CM067377.1, forward strand.
CTCATCTGTCGGAAGACTTTGAAGGGCACGAGTCTAGGTGGACACTTGACAGTTATTTTCATTTCTCCTCGCAGCGGAGGAGTTGTTTCCCTGGTAGGAAATCTGTTTCCGTACAAGCTCTTCCTTAAGACGGGAACAAGTGTGGCTGCTTTCCTCAAAGGTTGAGCTGCGTGCACATTCTGTGGCAAGATAAAAGAACATTTAATTAAATTTCGAATAAATGGTCATTTGTACACAAAGAGTGTATACTAGAAATAGAAAATATGGAAAACAATAATTAGCTGCTTGCATTTACCTGCAAGTGCCTGGTGTTGCAACTCGACACCAGGTTTCTGACGACAGCCAATAAGCTTCGATGCTGGTCGATGATGTTCGATCCAGCAGACTGCTTCGTCGTCAGTTCCAGACACGTGAACCAGGAAGAGCTGACGTTGTAAACAGCTTCGATGTGCACCATGTCAGGTGACGACGAGATAACATTGAAGGTTCCGTGCATGTTCTTGTCCAAGACGCATTCCAGCAGGTCAATCATTTTGGATCCAGCGTCTGCAAAGTGGCTGTTGGTCAGCGATGGTTCCTTGAAGGTTTCAAAGTGGCTGCAAAATTTCTTGTTCAAGGCTTGTAGCTTCGTGACATCGATGTTGGAGGAGTCTGAAGCTTTGTAATCGTAAAAGATCTTCCAGAACATGTCCAGAAGACGGCCGCCATAGAAGCAAGTGTAGGACTCGCCGAGGAACCATACGTAGCGCCACGTCACAGCGTGAACAATCTGCAACTAAACAGAAACTACATTTGCAAATATTCGTTTCTAATGTGTTAAAGAGAATATAATTAATATATACAATATATTGGCTGTGGATTGAGTAAAAAGCTCTTACCTCATTATGAACCGTAGCGAATGTCTTGGCCAACGCTTGATTAGTAGCCACGGTTCTTGATGCAGCTTCAAACTTGTTCACCAAGACAAAGAGATCCGAGTTGAGGACCAGAGTTGCGATGGTATTGAATTGACGGTTCACCAGGCGAACGCTTTCAGCGACGTGGTTTCGGTCGCACAAGGCGAACACTTTCAGCAAGATGTCAGTTGGGAGTGACAGGATTGACATCATTTTCTGTTTCTTCATGACTCTGTAAAATATAAACATTTCTGTAGGGGAACGATGTATAGGATGTTGAAGTTTAAAGCGGTATTATAGTATTTTCTCATTCAACAATACGCAGTACTAGAGATTTTCTTACACCATTTCATCAAACTAAATATTAAAAACACCAATATTGTGATAGATAAAGGTTGACCAGTAATAATTATTAATTGAAATATCTCCAAGATAACTTCTGGAGGTTTCATGCAGTAGTTAAATATTTTTAATATATAAAAAAATCACAAAACTAATGCATTTAGTGTTGTAAATTTAGGAATTAATGAATACACAAACGCTTTATACTGATGCCCATAAAATAGAAATAAGCAATCACCAATGGTTAATAACACCCCCTTGCATTACCAAGCAATTCTCTACACACAAACCACATTTAATAAGTTATTACTTACTTGACGCTCTCGAATAAAATTCTCGTAAATGCTTCGTAGTCAGCTATCGCTTTCATATGAATGAATGCCATTTCCCTGGTAACGGATCCAATTGTATCTTTCACGGACCGCACTAACTATTGTTGGTCAACGACTTGTGATTAATTCCTTAAAATAATTCATACCCTTGATAAGACACGTTCAATGTGAAATTAAGACTCCAAACGACTAAATGTTACGGTAAATTTAATTTACGCTTGACGATCAAAATTCTTAAGACAACATTCATTGTGTAATTAAAGGTTAATTGTAATTTCTTCGGTGTTATCAAAAGTTATGTACTATTTAAATGTTAGAGATAATAATTTATGGATAATTTTATTATCTTTTAACTTCTCGTTTCACTTCGCCAAATCTACGCTGTCCATGTCAGTGGAACCGGCTGTAAAGATGTGTTTCTGGTCCTAAATCATTGTGGCTCTCCTCGTCAATGAATTTTGTACGAAGTCGATCTCGCCTGCTAACTGTAGGTAACTACAAAATTCCTTCTTTTAAACCCCAGTATTTGAATAAAGGTATAAACCACGTCACCTCTTTAAAAAAAATTGCAAATTTCTGATACTATGATCCCTACGGACGCTGTGTTTCAAATAAAAATACTCTAATGTTGAAATCGAACTAATGGATTGATTCTTTGCTCCTATTGTTGTATTAGATTGCATCAGCGAATTTAAATATAGAAACATAATTTTCTGACTGTGCGTTTAAATCAATTAATTATTTATTAAATAGTAATATAATTAATTTATGACTCATTGTGCGTGTTTTATTGAGTTTAAATATAAATTTCAAATTCAAAATTTAGTAACTGTCTATTCGATAATGAAACAAGTGTTAAGAATTCTTTTCTATTTCTTCTATGAAATAAATATTGTAGGTAATATTACAATTAGAATTTGAAAGTACATCTAAGCAGCAAGGGTGGGAGGATTTGATCATTTATTTTACTTTTAGTTGTACAATTCTCTTCAATAAAAATCTGATTTATATTCGCTTATTTAAATCGCGTTATATAAGGGACTTACATTTTACATAACATTATATTTCCACCTAGATCACACTATGCTTTAAGGCGTAACCATATGCGAACGTATATAATGATAATTATGCATATAGGTAAATTGGTAAATTCATGCGTTTTGTGCTCTGGTAATAATAGTAAGCGTTTTTAAATAACTTCATAATGAATTGTACTCGCTGATAAAATATAGATTTGTTGACTCTCAGGTGTTTCTGCAATTTTAGTTTCGTTTATTATCTTTAGACTATCTTAAACAAGTATGAATGTTGCAGATAAGTACGTAGGGTTATTTTTTCTCATAGCAGTAACTTTATTTTAACTTATAAAGAATATTAAAAAAGAAACTAAGAACATTAAAAAGTTTCCGCTATTTCTTAAATCATCCTCTTTTTGTAAAATTAATTTTCCTCCCAATAGAATTTATTAAGCCAAGTTTGTTGTTTTTATGCCGACTTAAATGATTTTTTGAAAATTGTTAGTCTCCGAGGGTAATTGTTTCCACTTAAAGATACGTAGCAGTATAATTAATAATTATAATTAATGAAAACTTAAGGTTTATCGTTGCTATAATGTCACTTACAGTGTGAAATAAAATTAATTGATAATATACTACTTGTAAGATAAAACAGAAACGAATTTCGAAGACAGTAAAATATGTTATCTCAATTAACTTATTTTGTATAAATATTTTGAAATTTTTTGGATATTACATATTAGTTTCGAAATATACAGACATATTATTTTCAGTATTAAAGATATTAACATATAGAGAGAGACATATTTGTTTTATATTGTACCGTTCGAACTAATCTATAATAATACTATTTAAAGTTAACTACGTAATGATTTGAACATAGGTCAGTCATATCGTTATCTGCTAATTAATTAATTAGAAATTTTTGACGAATATACATGTTTATGGTCAATTCGGTAATAAGAAATACCCTTATATATGAGTGATTTTTGAGATGATAACTTACAAACTGGCTGTATATATTTATATAAGCATAAAATTTAAATGTATTTCAAGCAAATGTAGACCATGCTAAGTCTATTAATTTTCCTATGGGAAGAAAATACTAACCTCTGAATATTGCGTCGTTATTTAGTTGTCTGTATATAAAACATATAATACAAATTTTGTAATCGTCTGGATTTAAATTACTTCCAGTCTCGAATACTTTTTAGACATGTTACCTTATATTGGTCAAAAATTATTTTCTTTTCAGTCAAATATGGCTGTGTCAAAATTGTTTTGCATTTTCAAAAAACATTCGATTTTACATGAAGATAATATGAGGCCAGTACATTAGAATTGTGTTTATGTTTAAGGAATAATTCGTAAAAGAGTACATAAAGAGGAGACGATTACTTGTTTTAATTGTACGAGGGTGTTTTGTATATTTAGAGTAAGTAGTTTATTTTAACTGTAAGGTTATAAATGCCAATAAGTAATACATTTCAATCAGCAATCACAATAGGATGTTGGACTAAATGAAACCAAGAAACGATATGCTGATAGTGTTCGTCGAGGGTAAAAATGGTTCATATAAAGATAAATATTACAATCAATCAAACATTAAATTCTAATAATTTAACTATTAACTGATTTTCTTACTATAATTAACTTTCTTCAAAGTAAAGGTATGATGTTTCACTTAAAAATTTAAATAATGTAGGTTTTATATACGTAAATATGATAAATTTAAGATACATTCTAATCACCATATTTATAGTTATTTGACTTTAAGTTTAATCAGGATAAATAATTGATAGTAGTCGTTAACAGTAATTGCTGGCCGTGAGAACAGCGAAGTTGTAACTAGTGCGTCAAATTAAGAATACAAAAAGGAACATATCGTTAGGTCCCAAATTTGTGACCAAAATTAATATAAGCTTATGGAATGCAAAATTACTGAAGTTAAATTTAGTTTCATGTTAGAGTAAATAATAAATTAACAGTTTCCAATACAGGCGTATTCAAATTAAATAATGAAATTTATTTTCTTTGATTATAGTTTCAATAGATTTTTTTCTAGTTTTTACATAAACAATAAGTATTAAAATAGTGCCCATTAATTATATAACAAATTGGCACTTCAAGATACCAATGATTTTCCTTATTTTCTCGGGAAACGAATATGATGGAGGCGGCATTAAAGTTATTATATTTGATAAACTTTTCACGTTTATCATTGTAAGGAAACAATATGGCAGGAAATTATTTTTCTTATCAAATCAAAATCGAATAAACATTCCAAACCAAAGTTGTCTTCCTTGTAGCTATTAACGATATGCTTTCATTTTTCATAACTCTAAAGAGAAAGAATCTAAGAAATGATTTTTGGTCCCTTCCAATAAATTAAATCGGACTGATGGGAATCCATGAGTTTATTATATCTCCTAAGGCCATTATGAGCCGTAATTTCAAGTATATTCAATAATTTATGTAACTGAAAAAATTAATATAAAAGTGGATCGACTCCTGCGTATTAAGAAGTATTTGGTATCAATAGTTTCAATTCAAATGATCTTCGATCTTATCGAAAATGACCGGTCACTACGATGATGAATAGTCATAGATATAAATGGTACCTTTTACACATCAGAGTGATAGTTTTGGTGTTTATTAGCTTTTCATACTATTTGCACAAAAGATAATTTCTTAAATAATGATGGTTTGAAATCAGTCACATATTTAATAAAAAATTATAATTTAATTTTTATTGTATATTTTATTAAATTTTAGGTGCTTTTGGCATATGCCATTGTCATCTACAATTTAAAACAAATCAATTGAAAATGAAAAAATATATAATATATTAATTTTATACATTATAAATCTACTGTTTATATTGTCAAACTAAATTTTTTTGTGTATATTATATTAATTCCTCATTTTCCGTCGAATGTATATAATTCAAGAATGTGTTGGTATACACAGGACATTTATCGAACTTCGGAGTTCCTAAAGGTCAACAAATTATACCGCTTCTGTGCTTACCAGAAACAATCGACAACATATATCCACGAGACGTCGAGAAATTACAATTACAAAACTGTCAAAATTTAAATCGTCAAAAGAGTGAGCGTTTATCGTCAAGATTAGAAATGACTTAAGTTTCAAGTGTAAGTTCAAAACAAACAAAATAATTGTCAATATTAAGTTAAAATTTTCTTTTACTCTAAACCTTTCGCATAGTGTTTTGATACATCATTTTCTTTTCTGTAATTAATACCATTCTCATTTTTAAAAATATCTATTGATTCGAGAATTTTTATTTTCCTTATATTATTTTGTCTATAATCAATTTGTGTTCCAAATTTAAATGATCCAGTCACAAGACGATATTTACTTTTTTATTGCTCTTTGCATTGTTTCTATGGTTATATATTCCGGTATTAATGTTGGTTACTTTTTCAATATAATTTTCTATACTACATTATTAACAGGAATTTTATCTAAGTTTAGTTAAATAATTTATCTTATTTTCTGGTTTTAATCCAAATTTTATTTTATTAATAACATTATTTATAAAAACTTTTACTAGTTTAGGTGTTCATTTTTTAATTGATGCTAAGGAACAGCACCTTATATTACTGTCTGTGTTGTTACTTGTTTTATGACTCACTTCCATTTCTGAATCATCAATTTTATTTAATGCAGGAATTTTATTATCTATATTTATTATCGGATTCAAGAGTTTGTGATAAAATTTAACTACTCACTTTTGTTCACCTGCATTTGTCAAAAACTTTGATAACTGTGTTTATTTTTATTTACTTTTCTGAAAGATTATATTTTAATCGACGTTTTGATGAAAATTATTATTCGTCAGATTTTGTTAACCTCAATTTTAGTCTCATATTAACCAATATTTACACAAATATCAAGCCCTAGTTCTGTAAAAGACAAAAGAAATCATTCTCGTGTAAGTTTAAATAAGGCAAAAAAAATTAGTGAAATATAAAATATATTTTAAAGGCTACTACAGGTTTCGGTCCTGATATGGATCCTCTTCAGGTAATAGGTCATAATATTTGTCACTTTCTAGTAATAAATTTTAGTTACGAACGCCTTTATCGAAATGTTTCTTTGACACAATTAGCTACATATGTTGTTTAGTTTTTTTTTCTGTCACTTAATGATCAGTAACTTCATGGAATCGGTTTAGTTCCATCCCATATCCCATAGACAATTACTTTCGTCATGCAACTTAAGGCCGTGTTTTCGTCTTCACTTATTTACAATCATTTTCTTACACATAATTATGATTTCTTCTTAAAACCATCCTACATAAACATTTTTCTGGGTTAGAAAGTTCATCGCGTTTCTTAAACAGAAATTAACTACCGTTTTTCTTTTCACTACGGCATGAATGGTATAATTACAATGATTTCAATAATATTGCATCCCTTTACATTAAATCGTCTGGATTTCTTCAATATACTATATGCTCATATTTATAAAAAAACTAGCAAGTGATTGAAATATTCAATATTCTCGAGTAGAATACCAGAGAGAAAATTTTAAGATGAGTAATATATTAGCTTAAATAATTTTTGGAATAAAATTTATTTCTGTATGGAGGAGAAGCATTGAAAAAATTAATTTTTTCCGTCTCTGTCAGTTTTGTATGTCCTCTACAAAGCGTACACGGCAATGAATAATGGAACTCTGGCCGCGGCGGTGAAGTTGCATCAGTTTCGATTAGCAAAAATGACTAGCGTTGATGGATCGACAGTCGCATTCGCGGACATGGAAGACATTCAAGTAGCAGCTAACAGTCGTGAAAGTCCGCCTAATTGCTCTCGGTATGATGGGCGGATGAAAAGCACCGTGCCTGTCTCGTGCCAGAGTGACAAATGGGAAAAACTGGTGCAGGGGAGAACGCAAGGACGGTCACTTCGTCAAGGAGGCAGGACTAATAACAGCTGAGGAGAGAAATAGTTTGCACGCATCCTGGAAAGAGCACGCGCTTATTACGACACTGTCAAGGATTATCTGGAGAGAAATATAACCGCTGCGGGATACGACGCTACGAATTACTACTAAGCACGGCATGATAGATGCAAAGATGCGACGGCATAAGTCATGCAATTAAAAGCATATTAGCTGTCTCAGAAAATCAACGATGTACGTAGATTAAATTCCAGAGAGGTAATGTACGAGTCTCTGTCTCAGAATCTAAGTAACGCCATGGGTTGAAGCCTAACTTGGTCACCATATGGAACGCAGTTTTCTCATATTATTATTACATTATTACGAATTTCACAAAATAATTAGGTAACATACTTGACTCCCAAATAAACTGTTCCTAACACAGCTGAAAATCAAATTCGATATGAAAAATTAAAAATTCTCAACTTCTTTATTTTTATAGTGACATGGATCAAGTCAGTTTGTTTTCAACAGTGTTTAAACCACTATAAACCCCTATTCTATTATTCCACATTTACTTTTCTCAGACACTGTATTATTTGACTTTGATATTGTGGTATTAGAGGAGTCAAAATAAAACTTGGAAACCATAATAAATGGCATGAACGTGATCCTGGAAGAAGAGCACAATATGATGATAAATAGAGGGAAAGCCAAGATGATTGCGTGTAGTATGGGAAATAGTGGAATAACAAAGGGTGTTAACTTGGGAAGGGACATTTTGAAGAAATTTAAGGAATTCTGCGACTTAGGAAGCATAATAACTAAGGACAGTAAAAGTATAGTAGACATGAAGAGTAGGATACCACCGGCAAGGAAATTTATTTACGGCAATTACGGAATATTATGAAATCATTACTAAAAATGTTCGAAAGAGTGTGGCATTAAATGGGTACGAAATGTGGACGATAGTAAAGGAAAAGAATAGAAGCTTTCGAAATTTAGTTAATTCTCCTTCTCCTATAAGGAGGATGCTGAAAATCAGATCGGTGGATAGAATCACTAACGACGAAGTTATGTCAGAATAGGGGAAGAACAAACGGTATGGAGAACTTTGACCAAGAGAAGGGATAGATTAATAGGCCACGTTTTGAGACATGAGGGTCTTATAAATTTTTTATTAGGGGGAAGTGTCAAAGGGAAGAACAGAAGAATGAGTCCAAGTATGGGAGTTTGCACAGGATAGGTTAGCATGGAGGATTGTATCATACCAGTCTTAGTACTGATTACCACAACAACAACATGCAATTATTTATTTATACGAATTGAAAGTAATACTTTACTGTACTCTTGACAAGTTTGTCAGTTTTTCTGTGTTGGTAGTTGGTTATTTAATTCTATTTTACTCAATACATCATTTAATTGTAAACATTATACTGTATTCTTACTTATATTATAAGTAAAAATTTTATACGTTGGCATAACATATTTTCTAGAAACTATTCATAATTTAATGTAATGTAGTATTCTCTTTCCAAAACGGAGGAATAATTCAATTAAGAAAAATCTAAATGAGTATAAAAACATCTTCTCCCAACCTCCCCCCCCCCCATCTTATTTTTCCTTGCATGTTCTACAATGGTGGCGTGTGTATTGAGCGTACGTTGAAGTTTCGAAAAAAGAAGAACTCGGGTACACTATTGAGAAATATACTCGTCTTGAAGTCGGTTTCTATGATTCTGCAAATCAATTAACGGTACAACATTAATATAAAAAATAATTTATATAAGTTATCGACATTATTTTCAAAAAATATATAGGGACGGGGCAGTATGTTCAGTCGTGAAAATATTAAGATAAGCTCAGAATGGAAAAAATCTCGACCTGGAATCAAACCCGAGACTTTTCTCTTTCCGAGTGGATGCTATAATACTCAGCAACAGATAGTAACAGGAAATAAATATACTTTATCGAATGTTACTATATTAATTTGTATCTCTAAGCTTCAATCACGCCATTCCGTAAATAATTGCTTTACAAAAAATAGCTTATTGTTATTTCGTAAATGTCGTGAAAGTAAATGCATAAAATAAATGGAGTCCACAAAATCCATCTAATTTGTTGATATATTAATTTCACTCTTCACTAATGGATAGACTCCACATCGTTTCATTTCTACGTATTCCAGTAAAGTCTGTGTAATAGACACTGAATTCATCATTTTCTAACTCATAAAAGTTATTTTCACTTAGTCAATTTTTCTCGATAAACCGCATACATTATATCTTGCCTCAGTTCACAATTTTTTTTAGTAATATTAATAAATTCCGAATTGGCTATATTTATACGTAATCTGCTTCAAATAATTTCCTGCAAAAGAGACAAGTCCTGCATCTTCGATATATTGTTGAACGTCAGTTACATGTCTATGAAAAGACAATATTTTGAGATTAAGAAATATAAAAAAGATATTTGATCCCATTGAGCAATTATTGATTTATAATAGCTTTTCTGTTAAACGTAACTTTATCTCAGAAAAAGTTAGATACTGAAGTTATAAATAGCTTGACAGTTAAAACCTGAAAAGTCACAGTATTCAAACCGAATTTATTACTCTTATTTGAGTCATGATAAAACAGTATATTTAAGTTAAAAGTTAGTAGTACTAGTAAGTCACTTTTGCGATTAAATCATGATAACAATTTCCAACACTGTTCGAAACAATTAGTCTTAACGAACTTTCCTTGTAGAACGGCATATTTATGTAAACTTACCTTGCGTCGAGAGTAGTTTTAGCGCCTTTCAGTGTCCTGTATTCTAGTTGAGAGGTGTTATGGAATGTTAACTAGATAGCTTGCGGAAATTCCTTCGAGGGAATTAATTTGACAGCTTTGATTTGAAAAATTCATGATATAATTTCTCTTATCCTACACTACAGATACACGACCTTATCCAGTCTGACGGTATATAACTAAATGACCGATGACTTTGAACGAGCAAAGTGTTAATTTTTAACACTAAGCGTAAGTTCAGTAATCAATATACATTTTGAATTCAGTTTTAAATTAAGCAATTTGTGTTCAATAAGGACATTTTAAGAGTTATAAAGTTTCCATAAATTATTAAGTATTAATTTTACCTCATTAATTACTTCCAATTGAATATCAACCTAAATGTTATGAAACGCAGTTTAGACAATCAAACTAGAAAATTTTCGACCATACGGGGACTGGAACCTGGGCGCTCCCGCTTGCCAGGCTGTTTTTTTTGGGAGGGGGAGTTAACAGGCTACATGAGGGTGTTCCTGAAACAGGCAACTCCCCTTTAATAGCATAGGAAGGGAATTGAAAAGGGGGGATACGGAAGGTAGAGCAAGGTAGCCAAGGGTTAACTAGGGCCCCCGGGCTATGTTTCACCTAAAGAGATGCAGGGAAAACACTAGAAAACCTGTATCAGGTAGGTCGGGCAATGGGTACTATTCTCACGCCCTTCCGAATAACAGGAGACGAGTTTTCTGTGGGATTGCAACATTCCCGTCTCCATGTCTCCACCAGTTTCAGGAGGCAGTTGGCCGAATGATCCAATGGGATCGGAGGACAACTCTTGCTATATGCCCAAGGTCTTCGACCCCAGCTTTGATAAAAAAAAAACAGAGAGAGTGCGAGGCATTCCCGACATAATCAGGTGAGCCCCGCAGTCACTCTGGGCTGAAGCGTCTGCGAGTAAACTCCCGCAGTGCCTGTCCTATCGCTGCCGGGCAGTTTTTTCTGGGGGGAGGGGTTAACAGGCTACATGAGGGTGATTCTGAAACAGGAAACTCCCCTTTAATAGCATAGGAAGGGAGTTGAAAAGGGGGGATGCGGAAGGTAATTCCGAGTTCATTTCCGAACCGACTGCGAGAACCGTCCTAAAGCTCAGACTCGCCTTCAATTTACTGTTCACAACCTACCATTAACGAAAACCAGTAAATAATGAACATATTGTGAATTGTTCAAATGAGTAATCATTTTAACTCGAAGATTGAAGAATTACTTTAAATTGAAGCTAAGTCGGCCAAGTGCGTCTAAACCTGGTTAAAGCATGCGTCCTCACATAAAACCTCGCTGCATTATTGGACGCGTATTCGACAAATATGATTTTTAAGTTTTAATGAACAGATTAGGACATAAAATTCGGCAGGACCGGGAATCTAACCCAGGATCACCGCTTAGTATAGACTTACACTAATCGGGTTCGATTTAAGAAAAACTCCTGGTTTAGTTGAGATTTTTCTGTTCTACTCTCATAACACTATATATATAATCATTTTGTAAGGGTTTTCCATCATTTCATTTAGATGGACGCCGGGTAGAATATTTGAACTACTATTTAACCCTTGGCTACCTTTCCAATTCCGTTTCAATGCGGTTAAGCACGAAGCGAATTACTCCAAGTGGCACAATTCAGCATTTATTCATGAGTTGTTCTTATCAATGGTTGATACAAGTTCATACCGATGATTTATGAAACATGCTGCGTTGGGAATGCATTAACTATAATTGTATTGAGACTGTTTTTAACATACGTACCTGCCCACGTTAATAGAAAACACAAACAAACATGACATTAAAATAAATGACCATTGGAACATAAGAAATAAACTAAATAAATATTACACTTTCTATCGACCTTGGCTATAACTACTCATTACCCAATTGACAAGAGATACGAGTACCAGAAGTTAAATAATGCCACAAGACGTTTGCAATAATAGCATAACAACTGCGGAGCATTTCAGATAATTTGCTTTCCTGTTTAATTGCTGTTGAGTCCGCATACCGCTCTGCGCAAAACCCCTAATTGTCTGATATAATTGCTACCTACTGGTATTGCTTCATTACACTGGAATGCTACAAAATTTCTTTTTTGCCTCGTAGTATGCAATTTGTCCTCCCATTCAGCTCACAAGGCAGGGCTTCATCTTCAAATTAAAAGGATAAAAACACACTGGGAAACAGATGTAGATAATGTGTATTAGTATATGAAATCCACCTTAATGGTATATAAATAAGCATTCTAAATTAATTGAATTTAATCTGATTGAAATTGTCAGTGCAACTTGTAAGTATTGATGATTCATAAAAGCTTCGATGTTGTATGGAACTGCCACTAAACCTGTGATTAAATTGTTTCAAACTAAGACAATCTACTAGGTACTACTATTATTATCTTTTGAAACAAGATGTTATTATGTAGATTCCCTTAAAACACTTAAAACGTCTTTACGCACACCGTTGCCCTCTGATGATGCGTGTCAAAGTTGTGCATTTATTGGTTATTATAAACACGTGACGTTTTATAGTATCTGATTAATCTCTTGGCTTTTATTATCTGCAGCGGGGTGACCTTGAATTCACCAATCAGGATGCTTAAAATGAAGGATGGGACAAGGAGCAGTGCCGAATAATCTCAGGCTATTCTACTGTTTTTATTGAGCTGTATACAAAGTCAAATTCCGACCACATATAGTGTGAAATCAGAGACATTATAAAAAAATTATTTGGTACGATGAATAAGGTTTACATTTTCGCGCAAGCAGCATGAAAGCATCAGCACAACCTTAAACCTGGTGGGGGTTGAATTATGGTTTAGGCTATGTTTACCTAACGTGATTTGGGCCCTGTAATTTGACTCAACAGTGCAACATACCATTTATTATGAATTCAGTTATGAATAATTTAATAAGAAAAATTAACAGAAAAATTATTTTTAATTTACATTGATGCGGTCCTCGGATTGTGAATGAAAAATAATAGAAATAGTCTTAAGTTCAAAACATATGCCTGCTCTTACCCTCTAAGGTTACCGTGATTTACGATGGAAACTCTAGAAAAAGAAATTTTGACCAAAAAATCAAAATTAAACTAATTGGTGTGTCGTAACATTCTCAGGAAAGTAAATTCCAACTGCTTACCAGTACTGATTGCTACCCAAGGATTTTAAGGAACACATGGTTCTTCCTGTCACGTGGTCTTCTGCTTCTCCGTCAAGTCACAGCCAAGAATGCCCATCTCACGTTTTGCAAAATATTTGCCTAGCTCCGCTCTCCCTTTGTCATTACAGTTCCCCTAATTGGTGGAAACTGGCCTCAGCAATTCTAGCCAAATCTATTTAATATTTCCTGGTGGGTTGGTGAAAATGCTACTTGGGTCTGTAAGGGCGAAGGCGGTTTCCGGTAAACTAGCTATCTTTAAACGGAAGCTTCTTCCTAGAATTGCTTACCTATACCTGGTCAAGCTTATAACAATCGCACACTTAACACAGATATTTGCGCTAGATGTAAATTTAAAATAATAATTCAATTACTGGGTGTAGCAACGCATTTATCCGCCAATTCTAAACGCGGCTAAGTTACATTAAAATGACAAATTAAAATAATTTTCATCAAATAAACTGAAATGTGCGCTATAGTATGCTATGGCGTAAATATAAATAGATACGTATAAAACGTTAATAATTCAGTAATAATTAATTTATTGAATAAAACATTTGAAGAGGAACTACAGTGTAACTTTCAGAAAATGCCATTTCTGAGGTTATATCAGACCTTTTGATTCAAGAGTCCCCCATTTCAGTAATGATGAGGGCTGCATTGTCTTAAATTATACGTGTCTTTCAAGTAATTTAGTAAAATTATTAAGAATATTTTTCTTACTTCAGAGTATAAATATGCAGTTGTTATGTTTCATTCAAGAATATAATCAATTGCAGCTAGTTTTACAAAAGAAAATAACTTAAACAATAACAAAGATTTGAATACAATAGAAAGTAAAAGTTTTGCCCCAACTAAAATATTTTGAAAATGGACTTTCAACTTCAATAAGTTTTATTCAGTATTTATACACTTTTAGGGTTATCTTATTGAGATTAAACACGACATTCTATTGATCAAAGATAGGAAGTGTTGATCAGTCTTGTTCTCTGAGAAATTGGCGTTTATTATTGAAGAAATGTAGCTGTTTGTAACGATAGGTAGAGCCGAATATTGCCATTATTCTTGTGGGCAATATTCTGAAGTTTTTGAATCTCTCAGGAAGGTATGAAAAGGATGCATGTATTTCTTTCTCCGTCGGTCTATCTGTGAACGACGAAATTTCATTACTAATGGCACAATTTTTTATAGACAAGCCACTATCTTTTGCCATCCATTGTTAATATGGAGAAATAAACAAATAAATCATTTCATATTGCGTTCACTGCAACATGAATTGTAAGAAATAAAATTATGAGAAATTCCGAGAGTGGGTTTCCGTTCACTATTTAACTTTCAGATCATCTTGCAATGGGACACTTCCAGACTGCAAGTTGGAAAAACTTAAGTTATCGAATTGGAATAAAATTATGGTATTAAAAACGAAATTATGAGATTGAAAAAGAAAACAATTCATATCAATCAATTTTGATTTAGTGTATTTTTGCGTCTCAACTGGGTCCAACAGTTACCGAGTTACCGAGCTACTGAAGGGCACCAGTATAAAGACTGGTATAGAATATTGCCTCAAGAACAAGAGTGCTTATGGTAGCGAACCATAATGCGGATGTGGTGTAGAGCAAATTTCTCCAGGCGCGCCAACGGAGTGTTATAATTACAACAGAGGGCAACTCATTGACGAGGTGCAATCATCATTACCCGGCCCCTTTCATTATCCCATTACTCGGTGCCATTAGCGCGTTAGCTGCTTTTTCAGGTGCAATTCTGGAGCGGGGTTTGTGGTCAGCGGCGATTGAGTCGCTACGAGGACGCCGCTGAAGGCGTGGTCCTGACGCCGTGATGAACGGCTGCCGGTTAGACGTAATGACTTCACTACATCACCGTCGCGGACCACGAGCAAGAAAACTGCCATTATTTGCGTATGGCGGTGATCTGGCACCTCAAGGTGAGGGACTGTACAGGCTAGCTAATTTGAGAAGGCAATTGTGCGCCTGAAGGATATTAATGAGCACGAAATCGGAGCGGAGCCGGCTTCACGGTTCCTTGTTACCAAGTGAAGGAAATAAGACAAGCCTCATTTTCAGGGAGAAGACTTTGACATTTTCTTCACCATGGAAATTTCCCAATGAAATGAGTATTATTCATCATCATTAAAAGCCTACCTTTTCCCACGATGACCGTCCTAGACCAAATTATTTTCCTAGGAACTAATGGTCAGTGCAACGGATCTATCTCAACGTAATCAATTCAGACCTTATCATTTAAATTTATTGCTGCATCCCAACGTGAAAATTATTAAGCGCCAAATTCGTATCTAAGCACCGGTCTTGCTATATTTCAGGTGAACAATAAAATTCTGACATTTTTTGCACAAAAGTTATTTCGACTGTGACCTACGTAACGTATTTCAAATATCTAATGTAATATAAGAACATCGTGATTCGATTTGAATGTTTTTTGTATAAGATTTAAAGAATTCCAAAGAACTGTATTTCTCTAAATGTACAGTTATCTCGACTTTTCTAATATTAGTTCGGCTAACCTTAGTTTCAATACTAAAATGCTGCGGTTATTATTTTCACTACAGATATTAATTCATAAATGTAGTTAAATAATTTATTTTACCTAATTTTATTTTCAGTTGACATTCAAAACTAAAGAAAAAGGACAGCGCACAGACGTAGGGAAATTTTTGTTTGTAAATAAATCAATACGTAATAGGAATCTCTAGCCTGCAGAAGTGCTGACGACTTTTCCAGGAAACGCGAAACAGTTTAGGGGTAGACTAAGGAAACTAAAGTGAACAGTTATATATATATATATATATATATATATATATATATTCTTAGAATCAACGAAATTCAAAATTATTTCCTGAATAGCATTAAAATAGTGAAGTTGCAGTTAAGTGAATGCTGTGTGGTTCCTGACTTCTCTTTTTCTTTCAGGTTAAAATCCCATAAGACAGTACGAAATTGGGTAAGTTTCCAATAGCAGTAATAATGATAATAAAGATATAAATTGAAATTTAATTTCCACTTCGTATAAATATTTAAAATATATTTAAAATAAATTAAATTGTATAGATCAAATTTTTGTCACAAAATTTAATTCCTTATATCATATATATTTATGTTAACAGTAACATACCTTTCTGCTGTAATCGCCATTATCATTTATTTTTTTATTGGTGAGTATTACTTAAATAGCACATTATCAATCAGACGTTCATTATTTTCACTATTTATTTCGCGCTAAACAAACCGAATAATTGGTTCCAATGGCTTCATTACATAAATAAAATTCACATTATATGGGAAAAAACGTTCAAATATATTATGTATGTGTGTATTTTCCGCAAACAAATCTAAACGCTACCCCGAAATAAAGTTGGGTAAAGCACTGCAATCACAGGCAGGAAAAGTGTTTTTTTATTTTAAATTATGTAAGAAACCAGCAATTAATTACGTCGATAAAAGTTTTTTTGTTATCGATGAGACTTATAGTTTTCTCCGATGCTTTCTGTCTATAATTTAAATCCCTTTTGGTATGGATAGCGCGAACCCATAGGGTTGGGTGTGGAGCAGAGTTACAAAAGAATAAAGCGAAAAAGTCTGCGGTCTTGCAAGGCGCTGAGTTCAATTCTGACATTCAGAATGCTACTCAAGGGACCGGGTAATTTAAATAAATATACGAGTAGCCCCGGGCACCCAGCTAGTCATAAATAAGTAAGCTAGCCAACGTGTCAGAAATATTTTAATTAAATTATTAAAATTGGAACTACGTATTGATTATTTGTTTTGAAATCCCTTAAAATTATTAAAATATTCGAAAGTTGATTTTTAAAAGTCTAATATTGTTTTTTAATATTTTAGGAAATAAATTATTCATAATTGTAAGAAAAACTTACCATTTTTATATATCTGTGCACCAGAAGATATTACAAAAAAGGAACGATACGTAGTGCTAATTTTTACTTATGTATTTCTGAGAAAGTCTCTGGTTTATAATTTTGTAAAGTAACATCTAGATAATATTTGACGACGCAGTAATAACTCAGGTTACAATAAACATACATATATTTTTTATTATTTGAATGGATCAGAGATGAATGAATACAACACTGTAGTACATTTGAATAAAATGTTATTAGATGTAATCACGCTCATGGCTTTCTTCACAGCAGTACAGGTCACATGAATGTGGGTCAGGATGCTCCAGGCCCGTACCTTCTAGCGATGGAGAACGTTTCTCCTGGAGACAATAGTCGTGAGTTGCGTTATGCAAACACACATTTCGCTCCAGGATGCGCCGTCAAGGGCAATCAAAATGTCACGCTGGGAGCTCTGACCTGAAAGAACACACTGAGCATGCAGATTCGTAAATTAAACGAGAACACTACTAATACTTACATACGCAAAACTTTGTAAACGTTCCACAATAATTTTTATTAATCCTCAAACTTTGAAATACTTGCGTTTTATCGGTCCCTCTCCTCCCCCTTTCACTCCATCCCGCAAAAAATGTTTACTTCAATATGATGCGTGATAGGACATAATGATTCACCATTGATTGAATGGCAAATCAAATGTGTTCTCAGTAGCATCAATCGCCCATAAAATACCCAGGAAAACTCTTCCAGTTTATAATCCACAGACTCTCTGGCACGCGAATCTTAAGTCGCAATACATGATAATTAAAAGTGGAAAAAGGTATATTCAGACAGTTGGATAAATACATGTATTATAGCAATTAGTTACGTAACAATATAATTTCCAGTTAATGAATAAACGTCTACGAAGGTCTTCACGTCAGAGAGGATGTTTGCTCAGTTTTTATCTCAAACTTCTGGAATGCTACAGAAAAATATTATACTTGTTGAAGTAATATTTTGGTATTTCTTGATCTATTAAAGTCATCTTGTAGATTCTCTGTAAGAAATTGCTTCTATTTACTCGAGGAAACATCTCTGCCGACATTGCAGTGCTCTTTTGAAGCACGAAATCATCTGTGTAAATTAAATAAATAATGATGTAGCCAATAAAACAGATAAAATTAGGTTATAAAATATATACCACATAATTATCCAGTAAGTCTTTTTGTTGACATCAGCTGTTGTGGACTCACGGTTGTAGTTCAGAAAGCTCTTGCTATTCAATAAACCGATAAACCATGAACCAATCCCCTTTTCTAATACGTGTTCTATTTCACCAAATACAAGAGCTCATAGTCACCCTCCAATGCACTTAATTTATACTGTGACTCGTGTTTTGATATTGCATAAATATCATCTACAAACTTTATAATTAATTTGGGCTCAATCCAACAGTTCGTCAAAGGATTATCTAAAACATAATTCACCATTACACCCGAAATTTTCACCGAAATATAATTCCCCATTTATGTACCGATTAATTGTTTGTAAAACGTTAACAAAGTTCCACTCATAACCTAATCCCGTCAATATACATTCGCTTACTCTTTCGATTAGAATGCTCTACAATATCCAACCAATTGTTTTTAATATTATCCAATAACTTACTGACTGATATTCGCGTAAAAACTGCAGAAACCAAACTAATTATCACCATCTCATCCTCAATATTACCCAAATTTCCGATTCTTTCAGTAAACACTTTGACACATTTTGGCCCTTATTATTTTCAACAACTGATGAAAGCAACTCGGTGTACAGAACTTTATAATTTTATATATATATATATATATATATATATCAAACTATTATGACCGTTTTAAATTGCTACTTCATTATTTATATCATTTTATGAGTATAGATTAAAATTTAGAAACATATGTATTGGTTTAAAATTAGTGAAGGGAAAATAAAGTAAACTATAACATACAAAATTATGTGATGAATTTTTCTACCACACAACTTTTCTGACGAAAGAAACATAATTATAACTAAATTTTATAATAAAGTTCTGTAAAAGGTCATTTGTTTAATAATTATAACTAGTTATTGGGTACTTCATTTTCTATTTGTTACTTTACCTTCACTTTAAGTAATTGATGTAAAGCACGTAAAGATTTCAGATTTTTTCAAAATCAAACTAATATCCTAGTATGCAGCAGAACGCAACATTTGCGAGGTTGATGCGGCGGAGGACCAGAGGAAGTGATATCAGACAAAGGGTAGGCGGATAAACGCCAGGTCTTGGGAAAGTTGCGAGGCCGCAAAGTCATAAACGTGGAAGAACACCCATCCCATGGAGTCACGTGCAATAGAAACAATCACAGAGAATGGCGGGGACCGATCACGTGTTTAAAATTCTACCATAGTGGAAGAGTGAAATTTGGTCTAGATACGAGGTGGTATAGGAAAGAAAGAGTTTCGCAAATAGACTCAGAAGGTGGAGGAAGTTGAAAAGAGGAAGGAATCGGGAGAGGAGATGAACTGATTAGGAGATTAACTAATTTTGAGATTCAGAATTTTCCGGCCCATCCATTGTGGAGAAGTATAGGAGAAACTACTCTCCATGGTTGATGGAGCCAACAATACTTTGCCAAAGTTAAAACATTCACTTACCTGAAAAAAACGATAACGCGTCTCACAGCCAGCTTGAGGAAAATCCTTCTTGAACGGCCGACAAAGGCAGTTATGTAGACGAAACATGTCGGTTCCTGGAAGCAGAGGGAATGTCTATTTGATCCAGCAGACGGAGAAGCCAAATAATCAGGTGTGTGAGTGTTTTTCACGACGACGCAGACAACCAAAATACTTCTACACTATATGCCCACATTACATTTTGTTGCGTATATTTTTTTTGATATTAATTTAAAGTCTCGTGTTTCATAAATTACCCGAGAAAAAGTAGTTGTAATTGTAGTTTCCATTTGAGAATAAAGTAAAGGACCCTAGTTGATGTAACATAAATTTAACTATTTAATAAATTCAAATATCTTTTAAATAAACACAATTTTTCATCTAAAAACCATTTCGTACGGAATCAAACAATTTAAACCTGGACTTAAAATTTATAATGTAATTCATGCGTTTGTCGAAATCAATATTCGTTACATAAATTAAATTGGCAGAATGTCTACAGCGTATTTTCATATCATTTTTATGTTTTATCTAGAAGGGGACAACAGACACAAGATCATTCTAGGACACTGGTGAGGGGTAAAAAGAAACTGTATTTAGTGACATGGACATTTTCCATTTTAATAAATAATAAGACTTACCTGGCGACCGAATTAACCACTCAGAAACAATTACAATATAATTAATCCACACACTTCATGATAATACTAACTAGAAGTACGACTGTATTTGTTGAGATCCGTTCCGAACTAAGCTTAATCGGCGATTTTTAGGCAATAAAGTTTCGTCTAATGAATAGTAAATCATAAGTTATTGACATCATTTTATGTCTGCTGGCGATAAAAGCAATTATCTTTCTCCCCGTGTATGCCATAACCGTCATCATCAATTTTCTTATTATGTAAATATCAATGTAAATATGAATAAAAAGAAAAGACCAACGTTTTGGAAATGAGAAAACGGAAAGTGGTAAAAAATAAAGTTGTGGCATCAGTCGTTGAACTGTACTTTCGTATTTACTCGTGTTTCGTTAGTAACCATCAAGCATTCAAGAAGTTGGAAGTAATTTACACTAAATTTCAGTTATCAAGACTAAATTATTTGCGAACACACAAATTTACAAAAAATATTGGGAAGAAAGACTTAGAAAAAGAACGGTGCTTTATCGCCCAAAAAATTATAAAATACTTTTCATGGTATACTCATTTAAACTCTAGCCCACATTTGATATTTTCAGTGATGAAAGAATAAACGTTGTTACATACGAACCCAACTGTGGTCTCTCAAGCCATAGAATTACATTTATTATTACGCTGAACAGGAAACAACATTTATTCGGACGGGAATAAAAGAATTAAATGTTTTGGGTCCAACGTTCTTGTGCTCCTTTAATATGATGTTGAGGATTAAAAATTTGCCTTAGTCAATGTGCGTTATTTTCTGTGTTCACGACAGAGGTATCAATACATAAAATGTTTAATACGTACTACGAAGTTTGAAATAATGTTTAGAAGGCGCTATAACAATCAATAATGAGTGAAATCCGTTCTGAAGTTCAGTTATCAATTATTGAAAATTAAATGTCCAGCGATAATCGGTTTCTTTGGGTTATGTATAACATAAAATGTTGCTTGTCCGTGTTTTAATCCCCCTACTTAAAAATTAATTTCATTTAATTTTTTCTGGACTATAAGAGTATTTTATTAAATAAGTCGATGATGAATACATTTTCTTTAAATTAAAACTAACGAGCATTCTAGTAATACAACCTTAAGTAGTATTCTAATTACTCAACAATGCTTTGCGTTTGTTAACAGAGCCAATTTATTTCCCTCAGAATATACTGTACTGCTTAAAATTCAAGGCTGTGTAAAAGCAGTGATACACTTAACAATAAATAAAGTCTTGAATCTGTAATAGAAGCAATCAGTAAAGTACCGTGCGGAGTGTACAAGGCTATCAAAAAATAAGAGCATGCTAAAATGGAGTCGATGGCAGGAAGCCAAAGCGTAGCGGAACTGTGTGTAGCTGCATTACCACACTGGGCACACTTAAGGACCCCTCCCTGGGCCACTCCTTCTCTCCGTTTCCCTTGTTTGCACTTCATACGTCACGCACGCTCCTTTCCTGCTCAGCTCACAGGAGGCCGCTCACTAAATTCGAGTGTGACAAGTTATACGTGTTTGACAGGTCAACAAATACTTTGTTTAAATACTACTTAATAACGCAGAACGCCACTTTTCCTTACGAACAACTACAAATCTTGTTAAACTTTATCACAAGAGCGGAGTTAGGAAGATTAATGCCATTGTTAAATCATTTATTGCACAATTCGAATGCGTGGTAATTAATAATAATAATTTGTTTATTAACAATCCATGAACCAAAATTGTTTCATTTCTTAAGTTCCAACAAAGGTTGCAAACTCTGTGGATAAGAGAGTGAATTATTGGTCCATTTAAGAAACAATTGTATTGAATGCTGTCATGTTTTAGCTAAACAAAATTTAATTTAAAATAGACTGTTCCGACTAAAACAATATCACACTAATTTAAACTATTTTACAGTCACAATAATTTTATTTCGTCAGTAGCTTTCGGCTAATTTTGCCATAATCGTCTGAAAGAAATGTATATACGTTACAAACAGACACTTTCAAACCAAAATTCAAAGACATTACATATTTTCACAATACCTGCTGCAAATTTTCAACACCTCAACATAAAACCTTCATACGACCAAATCGTATACGTCATATTTGCTTCCAACAGATTGGTAGTCGTAGTGCACACTTCGTATACCCTTACATCATGTAGTTACTACGAGTCTGAAATATTCTACCAACTTTGACAATATTCAACTAATGTAATTAATTACTTTTACCTTATAAATTACCCACAGAAACAACACTATCAATATATACTCATGTATATATAATTTTCTAATTTATATTACTTTTCTTTCTCACCCTTACTAGTCAACACTTAATCAAATAATTCTTGAACTGTCATCAGTTATATAATACAAGACCCTACATGTTATAATTTAAATACAACTTCCAAAAACCAGTCCTTATATAATCGATAACATAATATCATAACCCTTCGAAACTTTTTATTTCAATTTTTTGTTTATCAATTGAAAGCAATTTGCAAAAAAATTCCAATATGGCCACTTTATTTCTTTAATTTAAAGCCAAATACATGTTTTCTTTTATAAACAATCCTTCCAACATTTAGATTGTTCAATATGCAAATTTTCAACATTATCTTAATCACATTCGTGTCCCTTTCTCTTTAAACGCATGGATAACGTTGTATTGGTTTCAGAAGACATTTTGGTATTACTCTTATGACAATAAATTTTATTTATAATTGACATTCCCGTCATTCCTATATAACATCTTTCACAATCCAATCACTTCACTGTGTATATATAGTTCTTGACCTCCAATTCTATCCTTCATATTATTAATACATTTTCCGATTATACACATAGGTTTCAATGCAAATTTAATTTCAAAAAACTGTTAGCTCTTTTCCATTTTCACAGAAACGTACTTTTAAGCAGTGGCCGCTATTTAATTTTATTAAATTATGTGCTATATCATATCAGGCAACAAATATCACAAGCATAACTATGTACAGTAGCGATAGCATTTCCAACAAATACTCTGCTGCAGATGCCTTGGCCCATAATTTTCTTTATTTATAATTCCATTAACGATGTTATAAGCGGAATAAAATTCATTAAAACAAAACAGGTGAAATATTAAATCAATATTATTAATTATCAAAACAATTAAAATTGGTTTACATATTTGGAACGACATCAAAATTTTTTCTGCAAAATTCATGGATAACTTCAAGCACGTTTAAAGCCTTCCTGCTCTATTTAATCTTAAAGCAATTACCCTCTTTATCGAAAATTATAACAACCAATATTTTGATAATTGGAAAATAAATCTTAGATTCAAGATTTTAACGCTCGTGTTGTCTGTCTTACATAGCATTCTTTTGTAGTATGTAAAAATATAACATTATACTGAAGAGAAAAGTTCAAACGAATCTCAGCCCTAAAAGCTATGAAAACCAAGGTCATGGAGTGTAATATGGGAAACAGTGGAATAACAAAGGGTGTTAAATTGGAAAGGGATATTTTGACATAAAGTTAATGAATTCCGCTACTTGGGAAGCATAATAACTAGTGATGGTAGAAGTATAGTAGACATAAAGAGTAAGATAGCACAGGCAAGGAAGGCTTTCGCGAAAAAGAGGGATTTACTTACGGGTAATATAAGTGTGAATATTAGGAAATCGTTGCAAAAAATGTTTGTATGGAGCGTGGCGTTATATGGGTGCGAAACGTGGACGATAGGAGTTGGAGAAAGGAAAATAATAGAAGCCTTTGAAATGTGGTGCTATAGGCGAATGCTGAAAATCAGATGAGTGGATAGAATCACAAACGAGGAAGTTCTAAACAGAATAAGGGAAAAACGAACAATATGGAGGACGTTGACTAAGAGAAGGGATGGATTAATGGGCCACGTTTTAAGACCCAATGGTCTTGTAAAATTATCATTAGAGGGAAGTGTGTGGGGTAAGAACAGAAAAGGGAGGCCAAGGATGTAATACGCTAAGCAGATTAGGGAGGATGTTGGGTGTGCTAGTTATAAGGAAATGAAAAATCTTGCGCAAGATAGGTTAGCATGGAAGGTTGCATCATACCACAACAACAACAACTTTAAAAGTAAAACTTATAAAAATGGGAAAAAATATTAACTTTAATATTTATTAATGGCAATATACACTAATTGAATAAATTAAAAAATTTAACGAGCAACAGTATATATTTACATTATAAATTAGATATCTTATAAACTAGAGGCACGAGTTCTATTCTAAGCGTCATCTTAGGGGGACTTCTCGTGGAACAGAATACATGTACAAATCGTACACGGAATTGGCAGTACAAGGAAATCGGTAAACAGTTACAAACAGTATAATTTCCCTTTTTTCTCCACTTAGTCTGGAACTTGCCGCTGGAGTCGGTCTTTCCGCTACGCCCCAAACACTTCCTCGTTGTGTTTGACCATTACAATATTCAACTCATAAAACGGTCGAGATATTTTCAATATTTCTTTAGTTTTGCTCTTCAAACTATTTTACATTATATTATATTTTTGATCAGACAATTTTGAATTTTATAATTATATTTATTACATCTTTCGTCATCTTTTCTTATAGCTTAGTCAAATGAAATTATTAATACATTTTATCGAAAAACCGACGTTATTTTTATAGTTCAATAGTATGTAAAACTATTGATGCTACTGTAATTAATAAAATCACGACGAAGCAAGGAGTTTGTCAAGCACTTATAAACCAGATTTTCACAAGTAGATTTAGCTTTTTTTCTCGAGCAAAATTATAAAATGTTTAGTGCAGAAGATGGTTCTCAACCTGTACCATTGACCGCCGTGGGAAGGGAAAGCAAAAATTTTAAAATGAGGTTTTTAATAGAGGTTAAAATACGGAATAGTTGTCTACGTCCAAAAATGCGAGGTAGGCCGTAGTGTTATCTGGTGGCAAAGGAGTAGGCAGGACGCACTGAAAGACATCGAGATGCAAATTTTGAGGATTCGGAGACGTGACTAAATTAATAAATTAGACATTGAGAAATGTAATGTACATTACACGAAAAATGAAATATAATTTTAATAGTTTTCTCAAATTTTAATATAACTCACTATGAATGTCATATTGACTGAGTAATTGGATTTAACTAAAATAAAATATATTATTTTTGACTCTTGATCATAATTTTGCATGTTCTTCTTTGTTTTCTGAAATCACTCATGCCCATTAAAAATAATATATTACTTAAGGATAAATTATTTACCTCAATAAATCAAACATCTGACAATAATAAATTTACAAATAAACAAAACAGCCACTATGTAAAATAAAAACACTGTTTAATTAAGTTCGCCCCGTCTTTAATGCAGATTTATGGACTTCCTCAGGTGCGTAGTAATCAAGTTCCAACGGACGTTGACTACAAACAAAAGATTAACTTCTATTGGAATCTGATTACTTTATGTACCCGAAGATAACCAAAATTCTGTACTAAACAACAGGGATAACATAAATAAATAGTGTTTTTCCTTAAATATTGGCTGATTTGTCTATCTGTAAATTATTTGTCATTACAAAATATCCTTTATGAATTTATTTAGCCCTATTATTTTTCTATTGGACATAATTAGCAAATGTCGAGCTTAAAGAGAAAATAGCTCGTGCTAACGATATAATTAATATCTAAACGAATGAATAAATGAATGGAAAATTAGTGGTGTTTGGAAGTCAACTGCTTCGTACATCGTAAGAAAATATTATAAATAACCATTATTTTTTTGCACTGTGATTATAAATTCACGTTATCTATCTTTCCGCCTCTATTTCTTACACGAGTTTGTACAACTACTTACAAACAAATTATAACACCTACTTCATGAGATATTGGTTGATTGTCTCTTTGATGAACAATACCGGTTTGAACTCTAAGCCATAAATTGGTATGATCTGTCACTAATTACACCCATACCACGATGTGCAAAATATAATCTGCCGTTGAGGCAAACATCAAACTCCATTATAATGGTTACGCTGAAACTAAATTTTAGTTTGCAATAAATAAAAAACGGGCCAAAAATTCAGTATATAAGTTTATCACTATTTATTCACAAGCGACGTTTCGTCTCCATTTTGAGACTTCCTCGGGCGTAAAATTTAGCAATACATCTTCTTACTCCTTGACTTCCTCAGCCGAAAAGATTATGGATAAATTTATATGCTGATTTTTTGGCCGTATTTTTATTTATTGTAAATTTTTAATCAGAAAATTATGTTCTAAAATTTAGTTGTTACTTTTATATAATAGCGGAATTTTTTTGCTATTATAATTTGTATTTTCTTACCCAAATATATATTTTAACATTTTTAATGTAACTTAATGTCTATTTTTATTTATTTAATCGTGCTTTGACGTCCCTGCTTCGTCAATCGATGACGAAGGGATCCAAAACTCTACTATATAAATATTTGTGAGGGAGTAGTAATCAAAGAAAGAATTAATCAGTAATTCCGAATATTAGGTTTTTTAATAACGTGCAGTTATCTTTTGACCGAAAATGTGTTGATATAATTTAGGAGCCAGATAACTGGTCAGCCTGCGAAGCGATTTTTGTAAGCCCGCTGCTTTAGACTATCCGCAGAACACTTCGCCCACTTCCTGGTCCCTTGCTGGCTGTGGTCGTAAAGACGTTAATTTGGCAACAGCTTCCATTAAAAGCTAAGAGCTCCTCAATTCCAAGTCGTAATAGAGACATTATCCGGACAGAGTTCGGAAGCAATTAACCAAATAACCGCTCACCACATCTTGGACATGCAACCGATGACTTCAAAATTGATCGAACATCGTTATCCAATCTATATAAAAATATGGAGACACTCAGCATATAATTTCAGAATGCTTTTAATTTATTTATATAATCAATAAATTATATGGCAGTACCGTAACATGTAAAATAATTGATGATACGACCATTTGTTTAAATCTCCTGGCAGCGTTATGCTATAGATAAACTATACTGAATAATATTAAAGAAATTTAATATTATTTCATAATTCTTCTAAAATATCACTGATTTAAATATTAAAATAAATAAACAATTTTCTACAATAAAATTATATAATTTACTTACTTTTGGAACTTAGATTCTTCATTCGAGTTTATAACTCAAAATAGAAATTTATATAAATAATTCACTTTATATAAAGTGAAATGACGTTCCAATTTCACTGTTTTAGAAAACTTATGAAGTTTTTCTCAGAACAGCATTCAAATCTTTCAAATGACTTTATATGAAATAAATGGCTATTATCAGCATTCTTCTTCTTCTTTGGCTCTACGGCCCATACAGGGCCTGGGCCTACCAGGGCCGACGGCGGACTGTCGTCTTGCAAGACGCATTCCAAATTAGGAGTGACACATGGTCAGTCTTAATCCCGGTCTTCGCGACCATGATGGCACAAACATTCAAGCCCATGCCAGGATTCGACCCCAGGACCCCTGAGTCGTGAGGCAGCAACGCTGACCACTAGACCACAAGTGGGCGGCATTGTCAGCATTAATTTGGCAGTAAATAAATTATTCAATTGCGTAATAGTATATTTTCTATTTCTACTAGCCCTCAAAAGAGGACACAAAATTCGTCTTTTGTATACATTGTAATGGTAGAAAACAACAAAATACGGAATTTTGGCGGCACAAAATCAAAGGCCTGAGAAAAATTGAAGAGGGGTTGCAGACAGTGTAATAAAATCTAGACAGCTCTAGGTATTCTAAAATCGTTGAAACTCCGAGACATCTGTTTGTGACAAGACCTGGTATTTTCCCCAAACATCGGCGGTAAGTGGGGGGGATGGCTCCACCAAAATTATAAAGGAAAATACTTTTGATTGGAGAGTGTTCTGTTCCCCCTACCGAACTAAATCAAATAATGGAGTAAGGAAAAATTTTTAAAAACAGACGCAAACTAAGAAGTTGGAAATTGAGAGATGGGAGATTGGCAATTAGCATTTGGGTGATGATGGATGGTGACAGACTTAGAGCGTGATTGACAGAGAAAGAGAGTGGTACCCAAATGCAGGACGAAGAAACTGTTTAGATCTGTGAAGTGACCTTGAATTGATTGATTGATTGATTGAGGGTGGAATGCTTGCTCTTGTTCGTGGCGACATATAAGAAAGTGAAATGAGCAAATTTCTCATTTTACAACAAGGATTTCGAGAGGTATCTGTGTCCGGCACGAGATCTGAGCACAAGCGATGAGTTCCTATTACTTCCAATTTCGAGTAGGGTTTTTGTTTTTAATACTGTTGCTATAAGAAGTCCCGCAAAGACGACACTTGAGTAGATCTCACCATTCTAAATGGTAGTTTGTAAGTAATTTAATTTTTGTAAAAATTGTATAAATATTTTGTCAATTCTAACAAAAGGCCGGGATTATAAAAGAATAAGGTTAATAAATAGTATATTATCAATTTGTAAATGTAAACGTAATGCTTTCACATTCTATTTTATATAACATTTATTATTTAAAACCATTATAACTCCAAATATTAATTTAAATACATACACTAATATATATAATCATGCTACACTAGCAAAACTTAAACATTAATGTAATAAAATTAGTAATAGTCGGCTATTTAGACACACGCGCAAAATAAAAAGAATATTATTAGCTGCAAAAGTGTTTCTAAACACACAAACGAAGTCTCACGATTAATACTCACTTACGTTGAACAAACGAATCTATGCACCAAAACAAGAGAAATTCAGTTGATTATTCATGTATGCAGATAAACTCGAAGTTCAATAAAATAATGGTTAACTTCAGTTGACTTATCTTTTTAACTAATGAAATTCACTGGAGAAAAATGTGTTCGTTCTTAACGTTTTCAAAGTTACGCTACATTAAGCAATACAAAAATAAGATTTATATATTAATAAATAGCTTCTCCGTAATTCCTCAATTTTATTTCTTATTTGTTTTGAACGATGTTACGCGTTGCCCGGGATTTGTAGACGTACTATTAAATGATGGTTGCAGAGGCTGGTAATGTAGCATTCGCGTGTGGCCTTAGTCCGTAAGGCATCATGTTTTTTACCCTCCGTGTTTCCGTCACAGTCAATCTCAGCCCAATTGAGAAACACCTTTCTTCCTAGCAAAGATCTATCTGCAAGCGGAAGCAGAAAAAACAAGGAAATTGACCAATGTCTCGTTGTCATCCAGAACATAATTAACCCATATACAGTACGTTCACCGTTGTTTTGCCCGTAATGTCTCCTAGAACACTTTCAGACCTACAAAAAAACTTCCGTTTCTAATTTTCTTTGGCTTATTTTTTTTGTCGTTACCAAGTTTTCACACTGAATAAACTATTTGCGAATATATATGAAGAGCATTTATTAATTTACCAGATGGTTAAGTTCTAAACAATTGACATTTTAAATTACATTCGTGTTTTCATAGGTCTTCAATTCATTTTTAAATATATCACGTGTTTATGGTATAATTTTTGTATTCAGGAGAAACTAAGACAAGAAATGATGTAGAAAGTGACATGTGATACAGGGTTCTTAATTTTTTGTGAATTTCTTTGTAACGAGGTGAAATGAGTAACTAATTTCAATCGTATTACATGTTTTGACTACAGTTTAATTTAAATTTACATACGTACATGCTGATAATGTTCTGAACAACATAATATTTCTGTTAAAATAGCTAGTATTTCACTATATGTGCTAATGTGTTGCGCTGTAACTGTCCATGAATTCGTCTATTTAATAAACACAGAGAATAAATTTGTGAATCATACACTCGAATTTAACTAAATAATTTCTTAATTCTTTAATATTGTCTAGAAGTTAATTTGTAAATTTTATCCTGAATATTTCACGTATTTTTGATAAAATGATAAATGTATAAAACTTATATGCAAAATTATTTTCTTACTTGTAAGTTACTAAATCGTTATAATTTTATTTTTGATAACAAATGTCATACAAAATTAACATGGGATAATAATATTCCTAAATCTTTGATTGTACGTAATGCGCGTGATATAATCTTGCATATTATGCGTATGACACATTTTGAACATGAAAATATCTTGTATTATTGTCGAATTACCCCAAAAATAATACAATAAGACTTTTTGGAATGAAAATGTAATATACTTAATAGTTTTGTCGTTTTATATCATATAGTTATATATATATAAAACTATTCTAATTACATATTCGTCTGAGATAAGTTAATTTATTTAATACGTACGTGATTTATTCAATTGATATTATTTTATATCCAGAAAGAAGAAATAGGGTGTCATAACATTAACTACTAATTACGATAAGTTATGTGTAATTATACTCCTACATTTTTTAGTTATTCTATTATGGAGAGTTGACTGAACATCACAACACATCTATTAGATTCAAACATTTGTGGAAAGTATTTAGTTTGTGTTTCATTTATTTTTAGAAAAGTTTCAATGAACACGTAACAGAATGAAGGTCCTGTACCGCGTGTAAACATTGCGATAATTTTGTTTCAATAGTTTATAAGGCAACTGTTGGAGAATCGATACGCTTACCACGTATCACTCCAAAATTTGAATGTGTCATGCTGGATGACAGTCCGCAGTCGACACGGTAGGCCCAGACCCTCAATGGGCTGTAGAGACAACGAAGAGAAGAAGTTTATAAGACAATACTAACCGATCACGCATACGAAATAGAGAATAATTTATGAATCAAGCTGTTTTTCACTTCGACAAGAACACTCGAATAGTATCAATCGGTCGCGAGTTATTTAACTTTAAATTAAGTGTCGTATTAGGTAAAATAAATTATTTATTGACCGCAATCCTGTAAAAATGTTATTATTAATTTAAAAGTATTCCAATTGTCATTATTTTAGTAATAATAAATAAATAGAAATGGTAATTCATTCCATATGCTTCAAATAAAAAATATTATAGCATAAATAAACATATTTTCCAGATTTTTGGCACACTTTACCGTCTTTTATTTGGGCCAACGAGTCATTCGATGCCTAAAATACGGTAGCAGCTTAAAAAATTAATGGTCAAGAATGACGAAAAATAGATTGGCGCTGTTAACCAGTGAACGATCGATGGTTTAATAGTCGAAAAAATGTAACTACTAGGAGTCTAATAGTCGGGTTACCATTTCATGATAAGTCTTCTGACTCTCCATTAATACCATTTTAATACTTTGATACGTCTGCTTAAAATTTTACGTAAGGTTAGAGTGGGAAATTCTAAGTGGGGAAGGGAGTAGAACTCAAGGACGTACTTGGTATTGTGTTTAAAAGGCTGAGCACAGTCGCTTTTCCCCGACATATTTTCTTTCATAACGACTAATACATTAATGTAAATTTTGTATATATATCTGTGTTCATGAAATATAATATTTTCCGAATTGCCACATCCGCTGTGGAGGAAGTCGGAGCGGAACGGGGTACCGAGGTAGAACGGGATAGTGCTGGAGGTTAGTAAATAGGAATGTAACATTGTAATTGGTCGACGAATAAGTTTCGGCAGCCGAATTGACCAAGTTCTGACTGCACTTTGTTTTGACGTCTTACATCAGTGAACTTATAATTATTGTAGCATTTCGAGAGAAGGTAATTCACAAAACGCCTCGCTTTTAACTCTTTAATGGCATAAATTCGTAAACTAAGTGTCTTTAGCGGCATATAAGATGCGTATTAAGTTAAAATCTGCTTGTATTAAGACTGTGAAAAATTTAAACTGATATTTGTATGCAGAGTGGAACGGGATACTACTGTATAAGGCAAAATATATTGTGCTTCTTTAAGAAAAGAATAAAAAAGTGGCAGATTCACCTTATAAAATGGCTTACAGGATGCTGTATCCAAAAAGAATAGATTAAGAAAGAATTGGGTCGAGGAAAAGGGAAAAATGCTAGCAAAGATTATGCACTTGCAAAAAAAATTTCTTTGGGAAAGAAAAAATTGAAAAAACGATCAAGCATACGCAAAATAAATATGAAGAAGAACACCAAAAGGTGATAATATTTATCTTAAATTTATTTAATTTCATTGTTTTATTTGCAATTTAAAAACATCCTGGACCGTTCTGCCCCGGAAGGGTGGAGCAGAAAGGAAAATTTGTTAGTTTCTTTTTAACAGTTCATAAAAAACTATTCGTTATTTTAAGTTATATTGACATTATATTAAGTAAACAAAATAATAAACTAATTTTTATGCCTTTATGAACTGATTTTTCTTTTTAAATAATTTTGCAAAAATTGTTAAACAGTAAGTGTCCCGTTCCGCCCCGACTTCCCCTATATATAAATCAACTATCCACGGGTGTGTGCTAAGGAACTTCCACTGAAGACATCGAAAGACTATCTCGGAAAATATTAAAATAATTTATAAATCTCCTTCAGAAAACATTTTGTTTAAGTTTTCTTGCGGATAACTGTATTTTATTGTTGACAAACTGAATAAATTAAATGTTCAGGTCGATGAATTAGTCTCAATCAAGTCCTCATCAAAATCTTGCGAATTCTCTTTTTATGTTCTAGTGCTCCTAATTTTTTTCGTTGCATGTTGTGAAAGTTAAGTTTCTGGTAAGGAGAGGTAACAAATTTCTGAGATCTTCCGTACCGGGAATCAATTCCAGCAATTAAGCCTTCTGCGTAACTCCAACCTGATTACCGTCTTGTAACTCCATATTTATAAAGGCGTGAGAAATCAGGCTATTTGTGCCGTAGTAAGCGTTACGAATCGTCTGCGTATTCTTGAGAAACGACTACAGTAATATGGAAGCGGACAGCCGCGTCAATTTCAATTAAAAACTTTTTAGAATCTTTCAGGCTCCCGATAGCTGTGACAGTAGAATTTTCTTAAACATGTGTTAAGAGCTATAAATATAGTTAACCAAAATTAATGATTTCAACATGTTCTCCATTATCTGTTGTAGAATACTTTGAAATATTTTCTTTTGTATTAAACTATCCGAGTTTTTTGTTTTTAAAAAAATAAATATTAAATATCGTTTTGTGGTTTTCTTCGCTAAGCGCTCCATCGTTCCAGCCATTACCATTCCTGAAATTACTTGTACATAAAGATAAAGTAGTTATCTATTTATGTGTCCCGTTCGTTATTTCTGACGTCCTGCTGTAAAAGCTCTTTACGTTTTATACCGATGCAACAGTTGCGTTTCCTTAATGCGGTACGCAGTGTGTGGTCCGTAGCGTGAGTTAAGGCTATCCGACGCAGCTGTCGCCCTCCACCGTATGCTCGCTCGTCTTCAAAAAATAAAATAACGTCTCGCTGTAATTTACTGGTGTTCACCTACGCTGTAATAATAACTTCATCATATTAATTCTCTTTATACACACTCGTGAGAGGTCTTAACTCAAAATTTGATTGATGTAGGAAGTGACGACCTGCTGTGAAAATAATTAAAGAAATGTATGACAGTGAGTTGCGGTATATCAAGATATTAAAACCGTTTATTTCCCTTATGATGTTATCATTTTGGTTCAGGCTTCAGATTATGACAGCAGAGTAAACTGATCTTGGTCCTGTAGTGGGAAACGTTCCACAATGATATTACGTGAATGTTTTACTAAAAAAGCTGTTTCATTCATAAGACTAAAAATAACTGTATGGAGAAATTGAGACTACTTCTCTTTTAATTTCACAAATTATTCAATGAAGCTGATTCAATGAGTCTACGACGAGTTGAAATTCTTTTGACGTCTGTAATGCAGTATGACGCTAATTATGAATAATTTAAAGTTTTAAGGAAATATTACGGTATTTTTTAAATTATGGTGTTCATAGATGCAAGGAATCCATTAACAAAACATTATATGATTATTTATAAAACAACACCAGTAAACTGTAACGAGATTAACGCCTCCCGTGTATGCAGCCAAACTCGCTATATGACGTGCATATAGTCTACATCTACGGTATTCTACGAGCACCATGAATTCGTAACGATCGTGTTTAGGCCGTTTCCCACTAGGTACATTGAAAAGTTCAAAAGTTATATTATACCACTTTTAATACATTTTTAATTATTTCATAAATAAGGAATACATAATTGTCAACTATAAAAAATATTTTTTCTAATATATAAAAATAAAAGGGAATGTATGTGGAGGATCTATTCAAACACTCTGCGAATTATAAGGTTCGCCCTTATGTGTTCCTAAACCATTCACTTAATGCCGTGAATGAATTTTTTATGCTTCTATCGCAGATGATCCCAGGCAAGTTTTCTCTCGATAATTTGTAGATTTCGTTTGCTTCCTTCCTCTCCTTTCAGGCCAAAAAAGTCCCACATCGAATATCTGCTCTGCGACTTAATGTTTGTCCCTTATACGTTCCTACACCATTCATTCGATTGCCACGAAATTTTGGTGCGTTGCAGTGCTCTACCCAAAGAATGTTTCTGTCAATCTTTTGAATATTTAGATTCCTTCTTTTGCCCCCGTTTCAGTTCAAAACACGTCCTACCCCGAAGACATACAGAAATAGGATAGATTATGACCTTACGTAAACTGTTCAACAAGATAGTTAAATTGCTATCACGCGTGAAATAATGCTTAAACTTAACCAATATTTTATTTAAGCAATTAAAATTTTTAATTAGTTAATAATAATGCGAAATTTTTTCTAAGTCGCGGTGCAAGTGATTGCGGATTGCGACTCTGGCGCCCGAGACTGATTTTTCTGTAACTGAGAGTCACATATCGGATGCGAGATTCACGAAAAACAAATAAAATGTTATAATAATTTGACACTTACACTAAGTAAAAGTAAACAAAATACGTATGTGATGTTGACTAATCCAGTGTTACTGGTGTAGAACGCTTTTAGCAGATGAATATGGACAATTAGTCTGAAAACTCCTGTTATTTAGATGAACAAATAAATATATTTTCTATATTTGGACTGTTTTTTGGTTTATATACTTTCAGTACTAATCAATTGTTATTTTACGATAAATAGCTGTATAATCATATGTATGATACGTTTCATTAGTTTAACAACCTCGAAGATTCAGTACCTTAATAAAATCAAGAAATGTACTCATACCTTACATAGAAACATAAAAAATACAAATAAACAGTCAATTATATTTAAAAGAACATAAATGAATCATCTCTTCGATCTAATTAGAGCGAATATATCTTTAAAAAAATAAAATTGTGTGTGTACAGCTCTGATATTTACATAACGTACCTCAACCATTTTCCCTGTGACTTATGTTTTGCATATTTATTAACTAATTGAAAGTATCATTACTTAAATAAACTGTAAGTTAAATTTAAGTATTATATCACACTTGACAGATATATTCTCTTCGGTCTGATTAGCTTGACGTCAACTGTCAAACGTGTAAGAATGCTTAAACATAACTAACTTTTTATTTAAGTTATGATACTTTTTCAATTGTTTTCGTGAACGTTATCGGCGTCGTCGCCACCGCCGCACGCAAGCAGCAGATAAACATCTCGCCTGGCAGGTTTTGTGAGGGCATAATGTATCCTGTCATAAGATTTATATCTTTAGTGTATGATCTTTGAATGAAATAAGAAATCATAAAGGACAAACAAAATCTTAAAGTAGAATGAGGCCTTTTTTGGCCTGAAAGGGGGGAAAACGTTAAAAATATCGGCAGAAACCTTTCTTTGAGGTGATCAGCTCAAAACAAAAAAATCACGGCAATCGGATGAATTCTATAGGAATCCTAAGTGCAAACTTTATAACTCACAGTGTGTTTGAACTGATTCAGACCGAATGAGTCATGGGTTAAGGATCATAGTCAGCTAAATTTTTATACCTGAAGAAGTCTCAAATGAAACGAAACGTAGTATATTTAATCTTCCATATAAAGTAATAAAACTGACAAAGATGCTATTATAATTCAATTAATTATAAGTAATTCATTATTTAATTAGTATATGTACAAATAAAATCTGTTCCGACGGATTTATTTCAATTTCAAGTCCTAGATGACCTTTTATACACATATTTGCAATATGTCTTGTAGTAAAAGTTTCTCAACATATATTATGTCGTTTAAGGTGGAAAACTATAATCTTGTCATTTGATATCAATGACATTAAATTCGTGAATGCTCTTTAGAATTACACAAAAATTACTTTTACTGTACTGTAAAGATGTGGTGTAATGAAAAATTTAGATTGTTGGAAAATTCATGTGCATGTAAAGCAATTTACTTGACTGATCAATCACCGTTCACAGTAGAAGCCTTTACGTATGGTTGAACTGTTAATGGTTGCATCTTAAACTAAGTTAACGGGAATGAGAAGTGGCCTTAATTGGCGCTACGAGAAACTGCTCGTGTGCTTAATACAATCCAGCTCTACCTACTCATTTGTCTCGCGCGGTTAATCGGTAATTGTCTTCTGTTCATTTGGCTTGGAAAACATCCTTTCCTCTTGTTTGGCACGAAGGCAGTCTGGTCGAAGAAAATCATTTTTGACGCCTAAAACTATTAATATAACACTATCCGAAAATGCATATTTCCATTTTACTTTACTCTCATATGATCTTCATGTCTTTATAAAATATTCCGCAGCTAACGCTTAGTGGAACTGTATTGATTTAAAATAATTTTATATTATCACACATAATAAATTAATGGATCATCATCGGTGTTTAACGAATTCAGAAAATAATTCATAATATAATCGAACCACTCGAAATCTGAGACTGTTTCGATTCTACATCGCACTGAAAAGGAGGACAAAACCATATAAATCTAAATGGAGAGGCTGTTGATCCTAAAAAAATACTGACGGTATGGCAACCAGATAATAGGCTGATCTGTACAACTTTAGTGTGTTAAGTGTCAATCTTTTAGAACTAAGCAAGAAGTATAAGATGTCAATTGAAGGGTAAGAATATCATATACTGTAACCTGTGAGGGGAGGGTGACAGGCTATATGACGGTGATCTAAAAATTATCAACTCCCCTTTAAAAGATATAGGAAGGGAATTTGGAAGGGTGATGCGGAAGGAGAGGGAGGCAGCCAAGGATTAACTAGGACTCCTTCGAGCAACAATGCGAAGCTTTCTGTCACCAGACGGCCACATTACTTATATTAAAAAAAATTATTCACCAGATTTAGGGGACTTGAGAATATTATCGGCAATAAATTTTGATAAGAAGGGTAAATTATTCCCCACGCAGAAGTGGTTGCGGTAGTAAAAAAGAGACGATCATGGTGTGTGTCTATGTGTGCAGTTTACTTGCGAGAAAAGACGGCAGAGCAAAGTTTGCTAGACAAAAACCGAATATAATGAAAATGATAGAGAGAGACAATGGTTGATTTGTGCGAGTCAAGAAAAGTTGAACTAGAGAGAAGAGACAGACGTCTAGAAGCAGTTAGGTAACTGGAGTTGATGGTGCATATCACGCTGCCAACTGTAGAGAACCCAATTTCAGCCGGGGGGAAGTATTTCTTAATTTCCATGAGCGAGAAAAATAGCTGCGTTTCACTGTATAGATAACGTACTTCATGAAGTAAATTATCGAGAAATATTTAGGAAAAATTAATTACAATTTGTCTAACATGAAATTATATTTTGACATGGTGAGTAGTTAAAAACTAATTTGAGTTCATGTAAATTTAACCAGAACATTACTTTAATACACATATCTAATTTTTTTCACACCTGAATTTATTGAACAAACTGCAATGAAAAGTTAAAAAGACAGTTTTAAAGTCAAATAAGAATATAGAGAGCTGGGTAATAAAATAGAGGAAGGATTAAGATGTAATGTAAATATAGTAAAAAATCATCTCCTATAAAAATAAAACAAAATGAGAAAAGTGAAAGTCCTGTATGGCAATTCAAGTCAAGTTCAATATTTAAAGTCATAACAAATATAAATAATCATATAGAATTTGGTATAAAATAATAATCGCTTAAGATTGGAAAATGAAAAATTATTGAACCAATGTTCTAAAGCATTTAATATATTACTCTCACTTTTTGGTCAGCTATTTAGTATTATTATATATATAATTTAGTATTATATATATATCAATATTATTATTAAAATAATAAGTTTATTTAAAAAATAAATTTAACTTATACAACAAATATTGTAAAAAAAATAATTTTTAAAACGGAATTTTATTTCAGAGTTGAAATAATTTTTGTTTTAGTCTCAATAAATTGGAAAATATATTTAAACTTACTTCTCACTGAACTTAATGTGACGAGCGGTTTTGTTTGTGACTAGTTTGAGTATAACTCCAGATCACTCTACTTTCAAGTATTCTCTATGTTCTCGTTTCTTTGTTAATTAATCTTAGTGGTGTTGTCTTCTATTCGAACACATAATTTCCCCATCGCTCCCCGAAATCCAGTATTTGATTGGATATGACCCACGAACTTACCTACTCAAAGCTCTGTAGCGTCGCCATCAGATTTCACTGCGTGCTATCTTGTCCCCTCTGTAAATCAGCTAATCGTAAAATCTCTTTCTGGTAAGGTATAGTAAATATTGTCCAATCCTTGTAGATGTCTCATGTGTTTTACCACATTTTATATTTAATTTAAATTAAGTTAGAAATACTAGATCACAGGACGAAATGCCTGTGGGAGGTTTCTCCCCAAATTGATTGCGTCTCACCTTTGCGGATGTCTCGTACTCTCTGGTTTCTTCAAGGTTCTCACATGCCGAGGTATGGGTTAAACACCGGGTATTATCCTAAACTATAGCCCGGTTGTCCTAGTCAACCCATAGCTTCCTTGCTCTACCTTCCACACTCCTCTTTTCAATTCCCTTCTCATGCTATTAAAGGAAAGTTGCCTGTTTCAGGATCAACCTCATGTAGCCTGTTGCCCAATAAAAATATGCTAGATCGTAACTTTTGCGGCGGTTGGCGCCGAAAAGGCAGCAACATACAATTTCGGGGCAAATTCGAGAAAATCTCTGCGCCCGCTAACACTGTCATAAAATTTGGACAGCGAGAAGCGAAGTCAGGCAACATCTCTTACTCACTATACAGGGGCGCGGCATAATTATCACGGTCCAATGAGATATATTAAAAATAGTCACATGAGGTTGGGAACGTGACAGTATTTTTGGAGGACCGAGTGTGATGCACTTGAGATGACATTCTGTTATTAGATGTTGGTCCGGGTTTTTCCAGTTGAAGTTTGTGGCGTTGGAGGGTGGACAAAAATTCTTTTTTGAAAGTTAACCTAAAAATTTATAGGCTCATACAAAGACATACGAACTTTATCCCAAATGCTTTACAAACGAAACTATTCGCCACTGTTCACAACAAAGATCCACTTAGTCCATTCGCACACAATACCAAACTGCACGTATTTTGAAAACGCAAAATACAAACTGTTTACCATAGCGCAATCGATAGTCAGCCCTTACACACCGTTCATAATCGATAATTAACAACCGTAACTGCCACTAACTGGCCTCCTATGTGGGCAGCGTCTAGGTCGGTGGAGGGGGAACACCAGTCATGACTGACTACTGTTGACACGCTCCAAGAAAAGTGAGGCAGTGCTCTTGTGTCAGCGATGGATTGGCAGTTGTCAGTGCAGCACTGGCGTATGTTGACACGCCACTGACATCACTGCCCCTCGTTTTCTGGCAGTCATCACTGCCCGTGTAAACCTAGCCTTAGTAACTAATATTGCAATATAATAGTTTTTACAATCAAATAAAATATTGAATGTCCCTTTAATTTAATTAAAGTGAATAATTCCTCGTTGCCTATACATTCATTTCAAAGAAGAAACAAAGAGAAAAATTGAATGTATGGGAAATAACTATATAAACAACAATTAACGTTGGCTTTCTTCTTCTTCGAATTCCATTCTGGGGTAATACTATTATATTGTAATATTGGTCTTGGTCTTAGTTGACTGCGGACTGTCATCATACACAACACATTCCGAATTTGGAGTGGTATGTTGTCAGCGTATCGATTCTCCAGTAGTCTTAATCCTGGTCTCCCTGACCTTAACAACACAAACATCCAAGCAATATCCAACCCGATACCGCTGTGTTGTGAAGCAGCGACGCTAGCCACTAGACCACAGGAGGTCTGAATTAACGGTTTTACAAAACATAAAATAAAATACGAATTAACCACTCGTTAGACAATTACACAAAATAAATTTAACAAGAATTTAGAAATTATTAATAGGCGCATCAACAATCTTTTTTGATCCTTGTCAATACTTGAGACAGACTGAAACAATATTAACAAAGACAGTACAAAAACAAAGAATAACTCACAAATTGACTAAATCACTTGTTTAATGTTGATATTTCTGTTACTTGAGAATTTGAATAAAAGGCTTATTTCTGAAATGCTACATATTACAACCAATATATTTTCTGTTAATATAAAACAAGATTATTCTCAATTAAATTCATTGTATCATGGTGTTTGTTAGTCACATCTTTCGTACAGTGCTAATATTATTTCAGTCTGTCTCAAGTATTGACATGGACCACAAGCGTTGGTAGAAACGTCTATTATTAATTTATAAATTCTTCTTATATAATTTTAATGAAAATTTTAATACATAGCTTTGAAAATGTTTCCATACAAGCAGCTAAGTAACTCATTCCTTTTAATCGGCCCGATAAACCACTTTGTAGTTTTAAAAAGTAACATGAAAATTTGACGTACAGCAATATAGCAGTTAGTTTGAGCGGCATGAGAAGAAATATTGATACATGGGAACAGTTTTCGTTCACCATTCCTTCAATTAATAGCCGAATCGCCAGTCAGTCAGTATTGCAGCATTCTGTACCGGCGGCGATCGTCCAGCATAATTAAAACGTGACGAGCTTTCTCTAGAGCAATTACAGAGCCACTCACTAATCCGACAGAATTTATCACAGCAACCACACGAACATCGGCATTTCCTCTACGCAAACCCTGGCCTGTTGTCACACGAGATAGATTATCAATTTTTTTCAGCGCCCTTTTCAATTTCAAACTACCATTCTAATATAGATCATTATTGATTAAGATAAATCAGTTAATCACCGAAACAGTGGTTTTATATTCTAATATGACCCGGGTTGTACCCATTACTTGTAACTATTACTACAATATCATGCATTCTTTAATACTCACTCGTACATTTGTAACTTCTTAGTTTTATCTGTGATTGATTTATGGATTCAAGTTTATCTTCTAAACTACACTGGACAGCAAATATTACTCTTACGAAACAATAGCATGCCTTATAAAAAGAAATAAAACGGGACAGAAAAGCCGTTCTTTCGTACACTGAACAATACCTTGTCCAACAGTTAAAATCATTAAATAGCGTATACTTTCCCGACTTAACCCGGTTGATCAAATCGTTCACCGCCTAGTCTCCAGATGCCGAATAGAAGTTTCATATTGCTAACATACTATCTTACGACTTTAAAAGACAAAACATTTTCTTATAACTGTAAAAAAGCGAACAAAATCAGGGAGCCAATCAGAAATTTAGATCACATTTGTTTTGTATCTTCTAATGCATGAAACGTAAAGATAAATTAAAGTCGCTCGATTCTACGCAACGAACAGACAAATAAACGTTTTTATTTATATAGTTGAAGCATGCTTACTTAAAATATGTCAAATGTAATTTTAGAAAATGTAAGTGCAGTTCTCATGACCTCTATATGGTAATTTCACACTGTTATGAATGTAAAAGGTGGCGTTAAATCACCGGTATCTGAAGAAGGTTTTAAATAACCTCTGAATCAATCAAGCATTGGTTAAACATGACAAATTCAATACATGAGATTGTTTGTAAAACGTTCGAAACGGTAAAACATTTAATTTCATATAATATAGGAGAAGTCGGAGCGAAACGAGACACAATTTTTGTAAAATTATGGGAAAAGAAAAATAACTCCATAAGGGTATAAAACATTATTTTAGTCTACTATTTACTTAATATAATATCAATATAACTTAAAAAACAAATTAAGATTTCTGATGAATTTTTTTGAAAAAAGTTATAAACTATCCGTTTTGCCCCACCCCTAGGACAGAACGGGACAGGATGTTTTTTAATGAGAACTAATACAATAAATTTAATTTAAGAAAAATCTTAACACCTTTTTGTATTCTTTCTCATATTTTTTTGCGTATGGTTTATCGCTTTATTCATTTTCTCTTTCGCAAAGAGATTTTTTGCAACTTCAGTCTTTGCTAACATGTTTCTCTTTTTTTCCGTTACTTTTCGTCCTTAATCTATTATTTTTGGATACAGCATCTTGTAACGTATTATTATAATTTGAGTGCCAGTTTTTTCTTGTTTTTTCTTGAGGAACACATTACATTTTTCCCTATACAGTAGTATCGAGTTCCGCCCCGCATGTTAGACTTTGTTTAAGCTTTTCACCAAACCTTAATACAAGCAGATTTAAATATCATACGTACCTTACATGCAACTAAAGACACCTAGATTACAAATATATACTATTAAAGATTAAAAGCGAGAATTTTTGTAGATTACCTTCTGTCGTAATGCTGTAAAAATTATTAAGTCGCAGATGTAAGACGCCAAAACGAGAGTTCATTCACAAGGTGCAGTCAGAACTTGGTCAAACCGACCCCCAGTACTTCTTCCTTGACCAATTACAATGCTCTACCCCTATTTACTAACCTCAAAAAATATATAGAGTATCCCGTTCTACTCCGCTATCTCGTTTCACGCCAGCTTCTCCTATACACCAAGTTGCTGCAATATTTACAAAGCATAATAAAATCAAATGTTTATAAAATATATACAAAAATCATAAAATAAATATGAAAATAAGTCATCATTGAATCGTCTCAATACAGCATATTTAAATAATCTTCTCTGAAAAAACAGTGCAGAGCCAAGTAACGTTAGTTTTCCCAGCCTTTTAAATGCAAGATGGACTAAATTAATCATCAAATGGAGGTCAGCTATAAGACATCTATATAATTTAAAAATTTCTGATACGACCATTTCATGCTTCATGTTTTTGATACTTAAAATCTAAAATTACACTTTAAATTATTTTAGTTTCTACCAGGAAAATAATGAGACCACCTAATGATTAATTTTATATTTGCTTAATAATGATTCCTAAACAAATAACGTTTTAATTTTCCTGTTTGAAACTACGCATAGTTGGAGTATAATAAAAATAAAAGGATGAGTTGCGGAGCAGGATTATAAATTAGACATGTAGCAAGTCGCAAACCCTCTTTCCTTTTAAGAATTCTAAGCATTTATCAGTAAGCTCAAAGTCGTGACTCTAAACGTGCTAATTAAATAAATTGGAAACCTTTTATTACTTCTCGCTTCACGAGAAAAGAAACTGTTTGGTCGTTACTGTATAATTTGTTGTCATTCCTTATGATTTGTTCATTTATGCTCTTTGGGAAGGATAATAAATAGGTTTGGCAGGAGTGTGGTAGACATAAAAAGTAGAACAGCACAGGCAAGAGAGCCTGTCGCAAAAAAAAGAGGAAAATACTTACGGCAAATATAAGTATGAATATTGGGAAATCATTACTAAAAATGTTTGTATGGAGTGTGGCGTTATATTGGTGCGAAAGGTGAAAGGTAGGAGTTGCAGAAAGGAAAATAATAAAAGTTCTTAAAATGTGGTGCTATAGGAGAGTGCTGAAAATCAGATGGGTGGATAGAATAACTAAACAGGAAGTTCTAATGAGAATAAGAGAAGAGAGAACAATATGGAGGACGCTGATCTAGAGAAGGCATAGATTAATAGTCCACGCTTTGAGACATGAGGGTCTTGTAAAATTAGCATTCGAGTAAAGTGCGTGGGTTAAGAACATAAGTTGG
Source organism: Eucriotettix oculatus (assembly GCA_034510155.1). Lineage (NCBI taxonomy): Eukaryota > Metazoa > Arthropoda > Insecta > Orthoptera > Tetrigidae > Eucriotettix > Eucriotettix oculatus. The sequence goes on from CM067377.1 coordinate 63,351,695, forward strand.
AGACCAAGGATGAAATACGATAAGTAAATTGAGGAAGATTCAGAATATTAGCATGTGTTACATGTGTACATCAGTGTTACATCAAACCAGTCTAGGGAATGATCACTACAACAGCATATTCTATGAAAGGAATTCACTTTGAAATTAATTTTTTCTATATTTCACAATCACGTAATAATTTTCTTTTTTGCTCTGATATTACGTACGTCTCAGTTTTATAGATAAATGTAATATCTGCCGCACCACCGTATACTGTTAGTTGTGAGTTTGTAATGATTAGCCCCTCAATCGTTTGTCATAACTTCACTATTGATCCACGAGTATCTGGAGTTCTTTACTTATAAATAAGAAGAAAAAAATTTGGCGTTGGAAGATTACCAAAGATTGAGCACCGCAACTAACTTATTGATCGTTCAAAGCTGGGAAAAGATTTGTATTTGAAAACAAAGCATATAATTATTTGTTGCATTGATCTTAAGATCTCGGAATGTATTCCATCGCGACGTGTTTACATACGTCTCAAGAGAAAAATCATAAAATGAACACATTCAAAGAGCTTACACAGTATGGATGGTCAGAATAAATTAACTATTTGTTCGTATTACCGAGTATGCGACAAGAAAACATCCCCGAGAAGTCATGAATGAGAATGACTGAGGAGATAAGGCAACGAACAAGTGACTAACAACCTCCATCAATGTTGGAACGAGAACTACTCGTACACTCACGGCTACTGATATTGTCTAGTGGACAGATTCATCAACGACTGTGCAGGTGGTATTCAGTAGTCTATCAACAGCGCAGCACGAGAAAATCAAAGTATGTATGGGTTACTATATGTAATTCCTTTGAGTAATGTTGAGATGAATACAGCAACTATGCTGTATTCAAACAAGATCAGCCATGAGAGGTCATGTACAGGGAGTAACAAAACTGCGGTAAAATTTCAGGAATGGATTCCTCTACTGAGAGAAGAAAAAGTTGTACTACATGCGTTTGGAATGCATAATTACTTAGCGATGCCACTGGATGAAGGTATGCGAAGATATTTGCTTTCGGGGAACCTCACAATGAACTGGGAAGAACTTGGCTCAAATGTCTAAATGTAGAGAATGATTATGTGGAGAGTTAAAGTAAGTTTCACTTATGTACGGAAATAATTGTTTGGAATAAATGTTAGTTTTTTTAGTTTTTACAGCTTAAAGATCGTGGGTGACCCTCGCACATGAGTGTGATGCATAATTCCAGAATCATCAGAACTTTTATGACGCAATGCCTTCTCTTTTGAGCTTAAATGCGAGACTCTGAATACAATTGTTAGGTGAGTAACCAAGTTACGAATGAAATTGATGTTGACCTGAGTACTTATCACCACCCACAAATTATTATACGTCGTGTTTAAATTATTTGGCCCTATCGAATCGATTCGCACGAAGATCAACTTTTCAGTTTTAGTGGAGTATCGAACACGATCAAAAATGGCTGGTGTAGTGCGTATTGTCTATCAGGCTGCCACAATGCGTGCACTCACAGATTATTCGTGGGTGCTGAGAAGTTTTCAGGCTAACATCAGTTTTATTTTCCTTTTATTGAGCTTTTTCCTCGTTTTTTATCCGACGTTCACCATCTGGGAAAAACTTTTTCTTCTTTACTACACGTGTGCTGGATAATATAGTTATTTTAACCAACTCTGCATTTCCTGGAGGGTCGGAAAATCGCATGTTCTAAAAGGAAACCATTATTTTAAAAGTCTGGAGGATGATGGACACTTTTTATCTGCTTTTAAGGCAAATATTGAATTATTATCAGTAAAATTATACAAGGAGTCCGATCTTACCAACTTGTTATTTCCTGGCGCTACAGCATCGGGTGGGTTTTGGCCTCTTTGACAATACCCCTCCATCTTTATCATACACTTCCTCTCACACACATTGCAGAAAGGTCTGCAGTCACGTTATCCAGCCACCTCTTTTTTGTCTTCCCTTCCTTCTGCTGGAAAATAATCTCCCTTTCAGCATTTTCTTAGGTATTCGGCTCTCTGGCATCCTCTCTAAATGGACCAGCCATTGTATTCTTTGTGCCTTTATAAATTTCACCAGGTCTTGTCCTTGAATCAGCTGATTTAATTCATGGTTATATCTCGTTCTCAAACCATCACTGTCTCTAACGGGCCCCGTATATTCTTCTTAACATTTTCCGCTCAAAACATCTTAGATTACTCTCCTCATCAAGACGCTTCAGATCCGTATCAGCGTCTTGTATAACTTCATTTTAGTAGTTAGGGATGAGTTGATACCTAAACATCTTGATGTTGGCACAATATGCTCTATTTGCAGCTTGTAATCGGTCTTTAATAGAGTTCGCCTTATTACACTGATTATTGATTCATACTCTTAAATATTTGAATTGCGTCACCCATTAAAAGCTCTTGTTGCCTAATCTTATGTTCTGAGGGGCTTGAGGTGAACATAACAGTAACATAACTTTATTCTACTCTCATTCACTACTAACCCACGATACCTTCTTCAGTGTCCGAATATCTCTTGTAATAATAACTACATCATCTGCATAAGCACAAATCTGACTGACGTTGTACAAAATTGTACCCCCTGATCTATTTTAATAGTTTTATGCAGTGCCAAATTAAAGAGGATTATGTCCATAGACCATCCCCTTGTTTAACACCCGTGTTATTCATAAACGAGTTGCTAAGTTTATTTCCAATCTTTACACGGGCCCAGGTATTGTATACCCTATATGCAAATCAACTTATATAATGTATGTTTTCTAATTATTTAAAATTACAAAAAAAAAGTCGTAGACCGAAGAATTCTCTTTTCAGATAGAGCTATCTATGACATTATTTGTTTAATTCAACAACGCTGTTTTGTTCGGTTTAACTTAAAACTAATTATTCGAAGAGTAAAATATTTTTCCATGAACTAATCTTAACATAAATATCACAATTACTTTTCTTTTACAATATTTTTAAATTTGTTTTGATACCATTTAAATCCTGAAGAAAAATTTATACCGCTCTCATTTGTGGGAAATGGCAATTATGAAATGTCGATCACTGCAAGTACCTTAGGTGTATTTTGACTAAGAAAATGAGGTTATGTATCGCAATGTTCAAGGCGCAAAAACAAAATGATCGTACAGAAAGGCAAATAGAATTTGAAATTGTGGAAGTACCAGGAAAAGTGCGTCTATGGAGGAAGGATCAGAATCTTGTAAATTAAATAAGAGCGAAAATAAATACTGTAAATATTTGAAACCCGGAGAAGAATTGAAAAATGCAACAAATAGGTTATAAGGAGAACTAATAAAAAGTTTTTATAAGAAAGCAAACTCGATCCGATAATCCTAAGATTAAACTGTTTATTGAGCACATCATTGGAGGACACGTTGAACGGAGTTCCTGGCTGGGTCGGAATGAGACGTTAGGCCTTCAGCGGCAAAACCGCCTGAGCAAGAAATCAAAAAACAACGAAAACGTCTTAACAGATACTGATTCCTCCGATTATAACTCTTTAGAAATGGCTGACGAAATAGGCCTATAGTACTGTCAAATAGCAATTGCGGTTGGGCTGTTCAAATGGCAGGGCTCCTTCCGGGCCCAGAGGTTTTGGAAAGGCCCCATTCACGCATCATTACTTAGCAATTTGGTTTTTGTAGATTAACCTCTTATTTCTTTTATTTAAAGTATCATTTCAAAATGTTTAACATATATAATCTACACACTAAGGCAAGAAAAATGATACCATAGAATCTATAATTTGCTCCAATGTAATTCAACATATTAGCTATGTTTGGAATAAATTTAATGTAAAATTATTCATAGTCTTAACTTCAATTTGTGACTATATTAGCAAAGTGAATCATAGATTGAATTATATTAAGATTGCAGAGACCTGAATCGTTATTTGCCCGATATCGGTTATTTCGTAAAATTATAGATTGCTTGGTATCATTTTTCATGTAATATCTGTAGAATTGACATTTAATTATATTTTAAAATAAAATTTCAAATTGAATAAATCCTTGTTTTATCTACAGATGTCTACTTACTGGGTAATGGGGGTATAAGTAGGACATTTTCTAATCGTCTGGGCGTGGCAGTCACAATCGCTAAATGATACTACTATAATTACTTGGCTCTCAATAAATAAAGATAATTCTGTTGACATTTTTAAATTCATTGTTTCGTTTAAAAAACAAAAGAAGATCCAAAGATTTTGGGGAACCAGGATTCCAAAATTTTTTGCGACTGCTGAAATAGGTTCTGATCATTTGAAAATTATCTCAATTAAGGGATATTTAAAAGGAATAAATAGTGTAGTGTGGTATATTATTTTAATTTCCGTCTTGTATAAAATTCTTCATTTCTGACCGTCTGTAATTGCTGTATTAGGATTTAAACTTGTTCTCCTGGCCATCGCAATTTCGATGTTTTCCTTTTCTTCGCAGCGGAGAGAATCAGATTTCCGAGGGCGGCGACCCTCCGGCGGGAGCCCTTGACTCCGCGCATGTGCTCTTGATTTATGCCGTGTGTGCGCAGGGCGCCGAGGCGTTGCACTGATTTATCGCGTTCAGCCCATTATTAATACGGCGCCGGTCGAGAGCGCGCATCTGTCTGCGCCATTTGCATTTGCGCCGAGGGGAAGAGCCGCAAAACGTGACTTCAATGGCGACGCAATCAGTCATTGCGGAGCAGCAGGTTAGCCGACAACCAATTAACTCCTCACAGACAAGAATTTTTGCAGAATCGCTTAGTGATTACTTCTCCTCTCCGAGAGAGGACTTATTATGTAATCGTGTCCGTATTAAGAAACGCAACCTGCATTTAGTACGCGTTTAATGTATGCGCACGCGAGACCCGGCTGATGAGTGGCAAGCAATGCGAGCTCTGAATATTAAACACTGGAATCCTTACAGCGTGTCCGTCCCTACGTGGGGCAATCAACCGGTAATCGTGCTGACAGCTTTATTATGCAATGTAAATACTCCTGAATGCGGAACGCATGCAGAAATATTGACGGCACAAGGAACTATTACACCCTGAATTTCGTAGCAAGTGTTTCGTTTTATCCCTCTAAAGTTATATTCTGTTCGACTTAATGGTTTCATGAAACTATTGGTAGTTTACGATTATACTAAACCGAAACCTGAAATAACATCCAAACCTGATGTCTGAAAGATCCCTGTCTCTTATACTACAATAAAAAAAACTATTAACAGATAAATTATTGCTCTTGGGCAAGAGCTCCTAATGCAACGAGTACACCGGGAAAACCTGCGATCTTTGATAAATTATCATATTATTTACCTTTCATTTCTAACAGATAAAAATTTAATCATATAAATAGTTACATTTATTCAACTTCAATATAATCATAAATGATTGTCAGAAAAAATTAAATAACACAAAAATTAGCACATTTGTTTAATTATAATATTTATTTGGCTTTTTAGATTTATGATGTTCCAAATCTATTGTACGACTGGTGAAGTCTTAAATTGAGGAAGAAACGTCACCTTAATTTTTATTTAATTAAGTTATTTCCAGCAAATTTGGTTGTTTTCATTCATTTATTTAATAATATTAACTAGGCCTCCCTAGCTGCTATATTAAGTAAAATTAAACAAAATAATGTTTTGAATGAATATTTCCATGAAAATATTGAAAAATGTGTGTTCTCGGCGTTTATGCCAAGGTATGAGTCTGGGTTGCTGATTTCTACTTTCACTTTGTAAAGAACTTTTATCGTTGATTCTCTCCATTGATCTGGTATATAACATAATGAAATCGTCGAAATACAGACAATAAATTGGTGAATCGATACCATACAACGTTTCATCTAGCCTTGTAGCTCTCGTCAGGTTATTAAAAATGTGACAGTCGCAAGAACGGCACACATCACAAACCAAGTGTCGAACTCAAATGCATTTGTATACCTAATACTAACAATTGTTTAGAATTCAACTAAATATTTAATTAAATACAATTATTTCCAAAATGTTGTACTCTAAACATAATCGTAATACAATTAACATTAAATATGACGCTGTATGTCTTAAAAATATTCAGGACTGGTAATACATCAACTTTCACAATTATCACTTAAGTATTTGTCTATATGCATTTCAATTTTGTTTCTCAGTTTCAGTATGATCTCAACCACTGCTTAACGAAAACCTACACGTTTATATTAGATTTACTTGATTTTCCATTAACCACGAGAGAGGGAATAGTATACGTCAAGAAAGTAAATATCAAATTATACGTACATTATTACACTCTATATGCTTCATCCTTGACTCTGTAGCCCATTCAGGGCCTTGGCCTATCGGGTCGACTGCGGACTGTTATCTTACATGACGAATATGGAGTGATACGTGGTCAGCGTATCTATTGTTCAGCAGTCTTAATTCTGGTCTCCGAGACCATGCCGACACAAGCATCCAAGGCCACGCCAGGATTCGAACCCGGGACCTCTGTGTTATGAGGCAGCGACGCTAGCCACTAGACCGTAGGAATTCGGTACCCCACATCCTAATGAATTTATTACACTGCGAACTTAGTGTAATAACAAATAAATATAATTTATATGTAACTATTTGCAATTCATCATAAAAATAATCAAATACTGGACATAGTATTATTATTATTGCTAACGCATAAAGATTTACAATTCAAGATCTAACTTTGGTATCGACAATAATCCTTTCTTGCCGTTTATGACGTGGTAACTTTCGCAGAGTCTATTGAACATTTCACACACGCAGTCTTCTTCTGACTGGTAGAATCTCTTGTTTTTGCAGAGCTTGCGATGGAAACCATGAATTGCGTGTCTTATTGTTACGTTTCGGAGTTCGTAGTTTGTCTTCGTCCATTCTTCCGTCTGAATGTTGTCGGTTGCGTAGAAGTCGTACCATATAGCTTTTTTTTTCTAATAGTATATGAATATATGTCGTGCGCAGTCGTAGGCCTTGTTGCTTGGTAGGAGTGTCTGCAATCTGATGTCTTCATTTAAGAAGTTTTCCTTCGCTAAGACTTAAGCCAATCTTGACAGTGAAGTCGTCCCTATATCCTGGATTCATTTCAAGTAATGGGCTTTAACTTTCTCTACTGTTAAGTAGTTGCTGATATTTAGTTTATACCACATTAAATGGATCCTGTACGTCGTTATTGTCCAATGGCCGCAGTAAATAGTATCATTTCTGTTTTTATTAAGTGTGTTTGGAGCTGTTTGATATTGCAGATTTCTTTAATTGCTGCTGCTGATCTTTCTTTCACACGAGTGTTAAAAGATGTCAGATTGTGTTTGGAGAGTAATTCTAAGATATTTGAATTCTGATACAATTTCTATTGGTATGTTTTGAAGGATCAGTGTACCTTTATGTGTATGTATACCACCTCTCCTGAAAATCATTTGTTTTTCTGTAATTTATTTGCAGATCGTTTTCTTAGGGCCTATGAAGTAAGTCTGCCTAGCACCTTTTGTAGTTCTTCTTTGTCCTTCGAACCTATTATTATCCCGTCTCTGTGTAAAGCATGTGTGTATGTATGTATACCCTCAAGCTACGAGTTTTTATTGAGCAACAGCGTTTCGTTAAAAAAAACGTAAAATTGTTCTTAGTAAACTTGATAACCGTTTACCAACGTTTAAATCCTTTTTTTTGGGGGGGGGTAACAGGCTACATGAGGGTGATCCTGAAACAGGCAACTCCCCTTTAATAGCATAGGAAGGGAATTGAAAAGGGGGGATGCGGAAGGTAGAGCAAGTTAGCCAAGGGTTAACTAGGGCCCCCGGGCTATGGTTTAAGGATCCTATCCGGTGTTTCACCTAAAGAGATGCAGGGAAAACCCTAGAAAACCTGCATCAGGTAGGTCGGGCATTGGGTACTATTCTCACGCCCTTCCGAATGACGGGAGACGAGTTTGCTGTGGGGACGCAGCATTCCCTTCTCCGTGTCTCCACCAATTTCAGGAGGCAATTGGCCGACTGATCCAATGGGATCAGCGGACAACTCTTGCCATATGCCCAAGGTCTTTGACCCCAGTACATATACCTCCCAAAATAGGTGAAGGTGTCTCGGCATATGAGAACTTTGATAAAAAATACCCAGAGAGAGTGCGAGGCATTCCCGACATGATCAGGTAAGCCCCACAGTCACTCTGGGCTGAAGCGTCTACGAGAAACTCCCGCAGCTTCGTCTAACGTTTAAATCCAAGTCGTGACGATATTTATACTAATTACTTCATAGGTCAACTTACACTTAGTGAAAGTCAACCAACTCGTATTTCGTGTTTTATAAAATCAAGCTTTTACACAATATAATTTATAGTGAACTTTTGTGTTATTTTCTCCCAAAGCTTAATAGTGTATTTATCAAATGTAATTGTTTTTACGATAATTTGCACTAAATCAGATAAACTAGAAGTGTCGTAACTGAAATTTGATCTACAATCCCCTGTCTCTCCTACATGTAAGGAGAAAACAGAGCGGAATTTAGTTGCAGAAGAACGGTTTAGTTTTAGGAAAACATAGAGACAAGAGAATAAATGTTCACTATGGGTATAATTTTGGAAGACAGGTTAAGAAAAAACTGACCTATGTCATGGCATTATACATTTAGAAAAAGCGTTTGATAATAAAAACTGTAATACACTACTAAGGATCCTAAAGATGACAGGAATAAAATATAGACAAAAACAGATATCCATAGCCTCTACAGAAGACAGGCAGCAGTAATTAGAATTGAAGGGCACAAAAGAAAGCAAAAATCAAGAAAGGAATAAGTCTGTTGCCCATGCTCTTTAAGGTACAGGCTATGAAGGAAGTTAAAGAGGAATATGGAAAAGGAATCTTCCAATGGGAACTATTAATCACTCTTTCCATATAATCAACATTTATGACCCAGACCAATTCACCACTCAAAACCAAGTTGCATCTGCTTATGGGAACATTTTTTGAAAGCCAGAGAGAGAGGAAGCCTACATGATCCCTCCTCCTAATCTCCTGTATGATTCTGTTTGCTAGAAATATTCTCTGAGAGGGTGAACTCTGTGAAGTTTATACATAAATTCACCTGTGGGAAATACTGATAGGGTGTGAGGTTTATGCTCTTATTTTATGCAAGGCTAGATTTATATATAAACTTCACTAGCTATAAGTTAGGGCCATAAACTTGATTGGGGTCCTGACTCACCAAAAGATTTATTCTGTCACTATCAATATACTGATTAATTGTATTTCAGTTTACTCCTTAAGTATCCGAAAATGATATTTCTATTATAGCATGTCTGGACTATAAAAGATTAGGACCTCATCAAGTCTAAATCTAGTCCTGATTTCATGTACAGATTATAATATGACAAAACTTAATATCAATATTTTATGTCTATATTTTTTATGATTATCCAGAGTTTTAATCATTTTTAAATCCAGTAAAATCATTATCCATATTGTCAACCAATTAATATCTGGGATTCTTTTTTTAAATTAATTACATTAAATAAATTTACCACAAATTACAGACTGTTTTCTTAGCTGTTTAATGTATACATTTTTGACTTCCCACTTCTACACATGATTAGGTTTAACAGTCTATGTTACATTGTTGCTATATATTCTTGTATCACATTTCCATTAAAGCTGCCCTTGTAGGCAGTAAAGTTTAAATTTATATACATTTATAATTTCAAAATTTTAAGGTTTATTATTACTTGTAATGCTATTAAAATTCTGAAATTTTAATAAATTTTAATGCATCATTTTCTATATATTTTTTTTTTTACAATTCTTGTAGCACCATATGCAGAAATTACCTGAGTAATTCCAAATATTGTGACAAAACCTTAAAAATACTTTACCTGTAATTGGTCATAAATTTATTCAGACATTAGTAATCATATATCCAAATAAAAAATCCTAAAAATACTTAGCATATTAAGACTCATGAACTAATATATAAGACAGAAGCATATACATTAAACTAGACAACGCTTATAGAAGAACATATAGAAGGTTCCCTTGTCTATACCATTAAAATTATGAGACTGTTGCAGAAAGAGTAATGCTAGGTTTTTAACTGTATAAATTCAGTGCCTTTTCAAGAAAAATATTTCAGAATCAAAGCTAAGTGCAAAGAGTCTAAGGCTGCCTTAATCAAAGCTTAATAAAGCTTACTTCAGATAGAATTCTATTGAGACCTTCATATCTGAATAAAGAGTTTGGGGCTTCCTACTAAATTTATAGCGTTCAGGTTGAGAGAGACAAGATTTGTTTACTTTTTTGCTGGGACATTTAATTTTTTGTTGAAATGATTGAGGGATTTCCAGAAATTTGAGCTGTTGGCACTTCGATGCAATTCAGATTTGCTAGATGTGACGTGGTTGACTTCTTTAAATTTCATTTTAAATTATGTGGTTCCAAATAAACTATGAGGAACTTTTAAAAATTAAGATTCTATACCATAAAAGTGACAGAATTCCTTAATATTCAAATATCTCAAAGCCATATATTACAATAGTTGATAGGAATTTCATGAATAGATCATGAAAATACTAAGTTGTCAGATTATAGGATTTTATGATATTCCTAGAACAGGGAGGGCTCATCATGAGAACTCAAGTAAGGCCATACCAAAGCAATGAAATAGAGAACATAAATCACAAAGTTGGTATCAGTTTCTCTATGTGGAACTGTGAAATTAGAATGACAGCTGGTAAAAAAATTAAACAGAATCCCACATCAACTTACAGCATAACATGCCAGTATGTAATGTCATATGCAGAAATTTTTCAAAATAATATATATATATATATATATATATATATATATATATATGTCAGGAAATGACATTGTCATGTTTATTAAAACAATTAATGGGGAAAGGACAGAGAGATAGAAAGAAGGTGACTTACCTGAGGTTCATAGATGGTAGACACCTTGTGAGGTTTAGAGTACTTGAATTTTCGGAGGCACCGCCCCCTTCATCAGAAAGTTAGGAAGACATTTCCAGTGATCGGCTAGCCGACAACTGAGCAGCCAAAATTTGCTGCTCTGCTAACTTAGGTCGTAAACAATTGACCCCACCAGGTCACCAACTTTCTCTCTCAATGAGGGTCTGGGAAGAGGCAAGGACTTGATGGGGGTTGGGGAGATGCATATTAACACCCCCATCTTGACACACATTCATTCAAACACATCCACCCTTAGAGGTGTCAATATTTAAATATTGATACACACTCTCATACATACATACATACATACATACATACATACAACCACCATTCAAACAAATAGCAAGGTATACACACACACAATATGCAACCGAAGGTTTTATTGAATATACAATTCCAATGAACTCATGCTTTGGGGTGGGGGGTGGGGGGGGTTGGAGATAAAGAGTTATAGGATGTTGAGTCCAGGGCTTTGTCTGGACTGTAGGACATACTGAAATGAAAGTTCCCACAGATGGAGTTCAGCTTCTGATGAGTCGGGAGGTAGGGCTTTGAGGAGGGTCAGTGTGAAGCACTGGTTGAAGTTGTTGGTGTTGTGGCTATGGGCATGGGCAGCTATGAGGAATTGGGTTTTGAGGAGTTTTACTGTGCTGAGGTGGTTGGCAATCCGTTCGGGGAGGGGTCTCTTTGTCTGAACGATGTAAATGGTTGGGCAGAGTGTGCAGTTTATTTTGTAGATAGTGTGGGAGGACAGACAGGTTATGTTTTCCCTAATTTTGTAGGTAGTGCTGTTGGTGGGGTTCTGGAAGGTCGTGGTAGGTGGGAGTATTAGGCAGACATGGCATCTGTTTCTGCCACACGGTCTGCAGCCAATTGTGGGTGGGGAGTTGGGGGTGTGGGGTTTGTAGGGTCTGACCAGGATATTACGGAGGTTGGGTGGGCGCCTAAAGACAACCCTTGGACAGGTGGGTAGTATGGTCAGGAGGATGTTCTTCATGTCCGGGTTGGATTGCAGTCCAGTGTAGGCAAGGCGGAGGAAAGAGTTCAGTTTACGTAGTCCAGGGAAGTAGGTAGTGGTTAGAGGAAGACTATGTTCTGTATGATGGTTAGGGGTGAGACTGACTATTTGGGAGGTGGAGAGGGCACGGGTAATTTGCTTTTGGAGGAGGTCTGTGGGGTAATTTCTGTTCCGGAAGGCATTGAATATTCGGTCTGTATAGGACGCTAGGCTGTTCAAAGTAGAGCATATGCGGGCTCCCCTAAGGGCAAGACTGTAGGGGAGGGATCGTTTGGTATATTCAGGGAGGCAACTGGAAAAGTGGAGGTACTGAAGGGTGTTAGTTGGTTTTATGTCGACAGAGGTGGTAATGAGGCCTGAATTTAGTTGGATGTCCACATCGAGGAAGGTGATGTTGGTCGTGGAATAGTTCCAAGTGAACTTGACAGGGAATTTAGTGTTGAGGTCGTTGAGGAAGTCTGAGAGGGCATCTTGTCCGTGCGTCCATAGCATGAAGATGTCATCTATGAACCGGAACCAGGTTAAGGGTTTCAGTGGAGAGGAATTTAGATGTTGTTGTTCCAGTTGACCCATAAACAGGTCGGAATAGGAAGGGGCAATCTGGGTGCCCATGGCAGTGCCGCTGATTTGGTGGTAAATTTTGTCTTGGAAGGTGAAGAAGTTTTTGGTGAGGACAAACTAGGTGAGTGATATCAAAAAGTGGGTGTTTGGGAGGGAATTTGGAGGCCTGCGAGACAGGAAGTGTTCGAGTGCCGACAGGCCACTGGTGAGTAGGATATTGGTGTATAGGGAGACAACATCTACGGTAACCAGAGTGGTGTGGGTAATTCTCAGAGGCGACGGCGAAAATGGTTGGTGTCTTGGATGAATAAGGGGAGATTTTCCACTATTGGCTGGAGGGAGTCATCCACCAAAGCGGAAATCCTTTCAGTAGGGGAATTGTAACCAGCGACAATTGGGCAGCCAGGGACCCCAGGTTTGTGTATTTTTGGGAGAAGGTAAAACGTGAGTGTTCTGGGGCTTTTTGGGGTGAGGAGCTCAATCGAGGCGGAGGATAATTTTTGAAGAGTGCCATGAGTCTGAACAAACTTTTCTATTTGTGGGTAATGGAGCGGTTGGGGTCGGTGGGGACCAGTTTGTAGATTTTGTCATCCTGCAGCTGGTGGAGTGCCTCTGTCATGTAACTGTCGGCATCAATGACGACAGTGGTGGAACCCTTGTCAGCTGGGAGGATAACAATATCATGGTTGTTTTTCAGGTTGTGGATGGCTAGGTGCTGGGCACGGGTTAGGTTGGGTTGATGGGGAGAGAGTTAAGAAAGGAAGACATTTCCAGTGTTTGGCTTGCTGAGGACTGAGGAGACAAATTTGCTGCATGGCTAACTTAGTTCTTAAACAATTGACGCCACCAACTTTCTCTCTGATTGAGAGTCTGGGAAGAGGCAAGGACTTGATGGGGGTGGGGAGATACATACATACACCACCATATTGACACACATACACTCATTCAAAGTAACAGGAGAAAGTTAGGTTCCATTCACAGGCTCTGTGCACTACGTTTTGCCTGTGCCTACAGGACAGTATCAGACTATGCAGTCTGTATGGTGGCAGGAATGCCTCTGGTAGACATTCTGGCCGATGAGTGCCGAGGAATACAAACAAACAGAGGTCTGGAAGGCAAGAGAATTGAGAGGCTTAAAACATACTAAGAATAGCAATGCCATTGGGATGAGTCCAATAAAGGCTGATGGACCTATAGGTTAATAAGATCAATTAAAGACTAGATTGATCGGAAACATGGAGAAGTGAATTATTAACTCACTCAACTCTTGACCAATCATGGCTGCTTCAGGGCATACTTCTACAGGTTTTTCAAAGATAATTCAGCTGCATGCCCTGAATGTGGACTCAATAAGACACCAGAACACATGTTCTTCAGTTCTTTTGATTTTCATATGAGAGACAAGTATTAGAAAGCGATATTGGAACTTCAATAACACCAGATAATTTGGTACCAATATGCTTCTTTCACCTAGGACCTGGAATAAAGTAAGTGCGTATGCCTCGACAGTAATTCAAAGATTATAAAATTTCGAAAAAAAGACTAAATATAATGTTTACGCGAGACAGAGATTGATGCTATGACTGCTTCCTGTGAAGTAATGAACACACATAATGTACATCAAGGTTTTAGCACATATACATATTCAAATGGAAATACATAGGCTTGTGCAATTACGGGTGTTGAAATGAAAGTTCCCATGCATGAAGAATTGGGAGGTAGGGTTTTGAGAGGGGTCAGTGTGAAGCACTGGTTGAAGTTCTTGGTGTTGTGGCTATGGGCATGGGCGGCTGTGGGGAATTGTGTTTTGTGGAGTTTCTCTAAACTGTGGTGGTTGGCAGTCCATTCACGGTGGGGTCTCTTTTTCTGACCAATGTAGAAGGCTGGGCAGAATGTACAGTTTATTTTTTAGATGGCGTAGGAGGACAGACAGGTTATGTTTTCTCTAATTCTGTATGTTGTGTTATTGGTGGGATTCTGGAAGGTTGTGGTGAGCGGGAGTATCAGGCAGACACGGCATCTGTTCGTACCACATGGTCTGCAGTCAATTGTGAGGGGGGGTGGGGGGTTGGGGATGTGGGATTTATAAGGTTTCACCAGAATATTGTAGAGGTTAGGTATGTGCCTAAAGGCAACCCTTGGACAGGTGGGTAGAATAGTAGGGAGGATGTTTTTTGTGTCAAGGTTGTATTGTAGGCCAGGCGGAGAAAAGAGTTGAGCTAACGTAGTAGTCCCACCCCTAACCATCAACCATACTGACAGACTCCATGGACTCTATCAACAGGTTAACCAACCTGAAGTCCAGAAATGGAATTACCTTACTAACAGAGTCAGGGAAACCTCTAACAACCCGATCAAGATTGTTTTTATACTGGCATAGGGGTTTATCAAGACAGGACAGAGTGGGTCGCCTGGCTAAGGAAAAGGCTGAATTACAAAACAATTCCTCCCTCAACCTCATTTTCACCAGAAGGACTGCAAGATTTGACCCTAATGGGATATTCAGATGACAGCAGGTGTTAGTTGCCAGAACCAGGACCTTGCACGCCAGTTTAACCCACTCTCACCTTTTTTACAGAGTGCCACATGTTAGGCGGTCTTAACCAGCCCACATATTCTCTTCATCTGTAGTAAATTGTAGAAAATCTACAATTGCCTCCCTCACCAATGCCAAGTTCTGAACTAACCCTACAGTGATAATGAAACTTGTGGATTTCATGACAGAAGCAAAGTAGTCACTCAGGACCTTTTTGGTTCATGCATAAAGAAAACTGCTTGCTATAAATCACAACATATGCACATGCTTTAGAAAAAAACTATACAAAAACCTACCAAGGGATGCAAAACAATATTATAATAAACTATTTTTTTAGACCTATAAATATCTCCAAATAAATTTTGCTTATTACCTGGACAATGATTTTTTAATTTTGAATGTGTATATATGGCCTTAATTATAAATGTATACTCTTGACTAATATCTAATTATGTTCACTTGTATTGTGGTATGAATAATTGTGCTAAGATATTTGAATTTTTACCTAGAATATTATGATCATAAGGTATATTTTATGATTAAGAAAATATTACATAATGAATCTAATCAAATAAATCAATGTTAGTTTGTTATATTCTGGAATAAGAGGTGTTCTTATGTAACTGTTTATCATGTAAAACTGAAAATGTCATAATAGGTAGAACAGAATGATGAAGTTTGCCTAGTTTTTAAAAACCATAGTAAATTTTCTCCTCTTAATTTTTTAACATTTATGTCCACTTTATTTTTTCCACTCTTCTCCAACACAACATTTCAAAACTTTCAAGACATTTCTTCTTCTCTCTTTATGACCATGTTCCTAAATCCACACAAAGCCCTGCATGAGGATCTTCTGTATTTATAGTTCCAATTTGCTATACAGTCAAGCTCCTTTTATGGTAAATGCTGATTATGTCATTATTATAATTATATGACCTGGGTATTGTACCCATCATTTAACAAAAGACTTCCAAGGTACTTGAACTGATTGAAATTTGGAAAATTCCACAAATATAATTATGTAAGACATGGTTTATTTTATATTTGTATCACTTGAAACTTTTTTACATTTATCTCCAATTCACCAGCTCCAAGTCCCAGGTTCATAGCTTCAAAACTGAGAAACATAGTTTTGAAAATTGTGCAGCTTATATTTGAGTCACTAATGGAAAATCATGAAAGGTGAAGATGAACAATATTTATTTTTTAAAGAATGCATGATAGCACAGAAGTTCTAAAAGGAAACTTCACTAGAAGAATATTTTGGCTTGGTCTAAGAAAAGAAGAAAAATCAAATATAAGAAATTCATTACAGGGTGATTGAAAGTATCGTTACATTTTTACAGAAATAACAAATTAGGCACAGTCTAGTCTTAGGCTGAAATAGTTGGTTGGTATGTCCATGTCTTTCATGGCTCCCAGCATGAGAATTACTGTATTAATTTTAAAACCCATAATAAAATGGCCAGAACATTATACTGGAGAATGAGTACCACAAGAGGATTAATAGAGGGAAAACCAAAGCGACGAAGTCCAATATGGGAGATAGTGGAATAACAAAGGGGGTTAGATTGGGAAGGATTATTTTGAAGAAAGTTAAGAAATTTTGCTACTTGGGAAGCATAATAACTAGGGATGGTAGAAGTATAGTAGACGTAAAGAGTAGGATAGCACAGGCAATGAAGGCTTTTGCAAAAACGAGTAATTTACTCACATATGGGTGTGAAATGTTGACAGTAGGAGTTGCAGAAAAGAAAAGAATAGAAGTCTTTGATATGTGGTGCTATAGGAGAATGCTGAAAATCAGAATCACTAATGATGAAGTTCTAAACAGAATAAGGGAATAGCAAATAATATGGAGGTCATTGACCAAGAGAAGGGATAGGTTAATAGGCCACGATTTGAGACATGAGGGTCTTGTAAAATTAGCATTAGCGGGAAGTGTGTGGGGTAAGAACAGAAGAGGGAGGAAAAGGATGGAATACACTAAGCAGTTAGTTTAGGGAGGATGTCTGATGTGATAGTTATGAGGAAATGAAAAGTCTTGCGCAAGATAGGTTAGCACGGAGGGTTGCATCAGACCAAACTTAGGACTGAATATCATAACAACATGTAAGCTTTTTTTAAAATTTAGTGTAGCACATTTTAATTTCATTATTTTTTGTTAATATCTCTAAAAAAATAGAATCCTACTTTAAATTCAGTTGACCATCCGTCCTCATTTTCTGGGGTTTTAAGAATTTAATTTTACCGAGTCGGCAACTGAGCTTACACCAATAAACATAGTAACTAGACTATGTACCTAGTTTTTCAGTGCTCCCTTTCCATAAATATACCGGATCATTAGAAAATAATATGGTCAACAACAACAAGAACTTTTATTACTCTACAGATTATTTCACATTTTACATACAAATGTACAAGTTGTCTGCCGCATGACATTTAGTAAAATGCAGTTCTTCAGAATGAATAAGGTCCATGTATGCCCTATCGAATAAAAAGAGAATTTTGTTAATGAATGAATTTATTGATACTGCAATTGAGTTACACTCGGTGGCAGTTACAAGAAAAAAGATTAAAAAAGAAATATGAATTATTAAAATAATAATAATATAAATTAACAGTATATTGTAAAGTACATCTCAATGATAAAATTAAAGTACCCATTGTTACAATTTTTTATTTTACCAAGTACCCAATCTCTTATTCTATCTAAATATTTTTGGAGAAATTCTTCATCGATCACAGTTGTTATTTTCCGATATATTCAATCGTCAGCAAAACGTCGCACGTGGGAATTAATGCCTAAAACTAAGTCATTTACGTATACTAGAAATAATAAGGGACAATAACGGAACCCTGCGGCTCTCCCGATTTAACATTCGCAACTAAGAATAATTCGTTCCCTACTTTAACTGTTTGTTGACGGTTTCGTAAAAGTTCCTTAATCCATAAAACCACTCAAATATCAATCCCAATTTTTGACATTTTCTATAATAACATGTCATGAGGTACAAGATCAAATACCTCACACACAGCTTGTTGTATTCCATTTCAACACCAACCCGTCCTTTTTGGAAAACCTTACATTACATATACTTGAATTCAAATATATTTTTCTCCCTAACTTTTTTCTGTTATTACTGCCGAGTATACAAAACAGCATTGATAACCTAATGTATTTAGTAGTTTCTTTAATATTTTATTTATATTACGTAAAAGTTTAATGAAAATTGTATCTTCCTTAAGTGGTGTTTTAGGAAACAAAAATTGGTTTAAAATATATTTAAAAGTTTAGTATGAATCTAAATATAAAAGTACTTAAGCAAATATAATTAAATTATTTTCAAAGAGAAACCATTACAGGGTTATTCATTCCAAAGAATATTATGATTCATTCGAGGATGTTTTATCTTTGATATTCGATCTTTGGCTGCGGTTCCATTGTCAATGCCATATTAGTACATTTTTTGGCATCTTTGATTCAGAAGTGTCCATTGGCTTGCACGTGTGGAATAAACTGTTTGATTGAGTGTTATTATATCTGTCAGTTATAGTCACTGTGGCTGAGTATTTCATAAAGATTATAAATAATCGTATGTGATAAGTAAGCATTTATATTAGCATATTACAGGACAATATAGTTGTTAATGAACACCGGTTTAGGGTTTAATCTTGAATTTTTTTCTAATTTGGCAGAATGACAGCGTTTCCGGGTACATTGGCGTTTGATGAATATGGTCGACCGTTTATTATTATTCGGGACCAACAAAACCAGCAGAGACTAACTGGTACAGAAGCCATCAAGTCTCACATTTTTGCTGGAAAGTCCATAGCCAATACTTTGAAAACTTCTTTGGGTCCCAAAGGTTTGGACAAAATGATGATATCTAGTGATGGAGACGTAACTGTAACAAATGATGGTGCTACCATTTTGAAGCAAATGGATGTTGACCATGAAATTGCTAAGCTAATGGTGCAGCTATCTCAGTCTCAAGATGATGAAATTGGTGATGGAACTACTGGTGTGGTAGTATTAGCTGGTGCTCTATTGGAACAAGCAGAACAATTATTAGATAAAGGAATACATCCTATAAGAATTGCAGATGGCTTTGAACTTGCTGCTCAATATGCTGTGAAGCACTTGGAGACAATCTGTGAAAGTTTCCCTGTTGATCTTGACAACCTTGAGCCTCTCATTCAAACTGCTATGACCACATTAGGATCTAAGATTGTAAACAAATGCCATCGTCAAATGGCTGAAATAGCTGTAAATGCTGTAATGGCAGTTGCAGATATGGAAAAGAAAGATGTAAATTTTGAACTCATTAAAGTCACAAGTAAAGTGGGTGGCCGTCTGGAAGATACAATTCTTGTCAAGGGTGTTGTTATTGATAAAGACTTTTCCCATCCACAGATGCCTAAAATTCTTAAAGATGTCAAAATTGCTATCCTCACCTGCCCATTTGAGCCACCTAAACCTAAAACAAAACATAAGTTGGATGTTACCAGTGTTGAAGATTACAAAGCCTTGCGTGCTTATGAAGCTGAGAAATTCTCTGAAATGGTTCAGCAAGTAAAGGATGCTGGAGCTACTCTGGCTTTATGCCAATGGGGCTTTGATGATGAAGCTAATCACTTATTATTGCAGAGAGGATTGCCAGCTATTCGTTGGGTAGGAGGCCCTGAGATAGAGTTGGTTGCTATTGCTACTGGAGGACGCATTGTGCCAAGATTTGAAGAATTGTCTCCTGATAAACTGGGTCATGCAGGACTTGTTCGTGAGCTAAACTTTGGAACCACTAAGGTAAATTGCTTTGTTGTTAATTTTTTCTATTTGTTTTAGGAGCAGGAACTAACACATTCAGTATTTTTCTACTAATAATTTTGTGAATGCTCCTTTGTGCAGCTATTTTTTTTTAGGTATTGGGGCCTTTTATTATGTTAGCACAGTTACACTTTGTTTCTGAATTGTTTTTTGTTTAAAGGCTAAATATGTTTTTCACATTTGAGTTTATCTGAAACATGAGTGCCAAAGGAATTGCAATTGTATCCTATAATAAATAGTACAATTCAGGATTGCCGGATTGGAGTGCAGATAGTAAACAAATTCACTGGTAGAGGACAATTGTATTGAACATACAAGAATCTGCACAGATCTTGATTGTAACATAACTGACCTTCAGATTTCGTGGCAGATTTGTTAAATCTGCCACAATATCTGCTCATGTGTGGTCACCCATTGTAAACTGCTTGTGCAATAATACGTGGTCCATCATGTATAGACATTTGGGCTAAATGGGAATTTGATTCCTTCAAATATTTACATCACAATTTTCCCTTCATTGTATACGCGTTAATGGACTGTGAAGTCACGAGTTGTGTACCAATAACCAGTTTGACTCATTGTCATCCATGTTTACTGTCACTGACTGTATCAGAAAGCCCTTTCCCAGACGGACCCAGTGGAGAGCCACACGACCTCCAGGAGGAATCTGTTCGCCACTCTAGTGTTGCTTAGCATGGGGGCTACTAGAAGGCTTCCTCCTGTCCTCGCTATGGCATAGACTCTGAAATGCTTGCATTGTCCCCAGCCTCTATCAGATCTCTGGGAACATACCCTATTGGTCCTATAAGGGTTACTGTGGCCCTCATCAGGATACTAAACTGCAGGCATCTGCCGTTTACCCGCCACTTAATGACACTTTATTCACATATAATTACATATTTAGAGTCTGAATTTTAATTATTTTCAAGTGTTTTAAAATCATTTTGAGATTCTAGAAAAGGCAAAAAAAATTACACAATTTGCACTCAGCCTGCATTATTGCACTTTTATAAAATCACAAATGTATAGCAATTAAGCTGCACAGTTTATAGCTTAAATTATATTTTTGTTTCCATCGTGTCGCTAATTACATCTTAGTGCTAAACTCTCAAAATAGTCACCATTAACATCTCCGTGAAAAAGAGATTGTAATATTTCTTTCTGTTTCTTGTATATTTTTCAATCTGTGTGTTGTGCCAAAGATATCCTGTTATTAATAATACTCCACAATTATTTGTTACTCTCATTCCATGATGTGTGGCAAAAGATTACCTTTTAAATTTATTGAAAATTTAGTGCTAGTTTTAATTTTATATCAATACTGGGGGTGGAAGAATTTTAGTAAATTAACAAAACATCCTACACAAATAACTCAAATATTAATAATAACTTGTGTTGCTTTATAATAATTATTTATTAATTAACCAAATAATTGCCAAATATTTTTTTTATCATCTTTGACATTATTTTATGTACTCATATTTTTCCTTTATTTTGCCTTAGGATCACATGTTAGTTATTGAAGAATGCAAGAATTCCCGAGCTGTTACCATTTTTATCAGAGGTGGCAACAAAATGATTATAGAGGAAGCCAAAAGAAGTTTACATGATGCTCTGTGTGTTGTTCGGAATCTCATTCAAGATCATAGAATTGTTTATGGAGGAGGTGCTGCCGAAATTTCCTGTGCTCTGGCTGTTTCTGCTGAAGCTGACAAAATTTCATCTTTGGAGCAGTATGCTTTCCGTGCTTTTGCTGAAGCATTGGAGAGTATACCTTTAGCCTTAGCTGAAAACTCTGGCCTTTCTCCTATTCATACATTGACCGAGGTAAAGGCTCGTCAAGCAGTTGATAAAAATCCTGCCCTTGGAATTGATTGCATGCTTAGTGGCACATCAGATATGAAAGTGCAACATGTCATTGAATCATTGCACAGCAAGAAACAGCAAATTATATTGGCTACACAGTTAGTTAAAATGATCTTAAAAATTGATGATGTTCGGTCTCCTAACGACAAGGGTTTCTAAGGACTTTTTAACTGTTCTTGCCTATAAGCCATCCTAGTTTTCATCATATTAAATATATTTTACATTCTCAATACACACTGATGTATAACATTATTTGTTCACCAAGATCTTTTTTATTATTATTAAACTCGTATATTTAACTATTGTAACAAATTCACTGTTTGCTTTTTTAAAAAACGAAATAATCTGTTATTTTCACACTTTTGTATTGCTATTTAAAGTTTAATTCTAATGTATTTTCCATCAATGCAAAAGCTTAAATACAATTAACTTAAAAATGAAATTGAAATGTCTTTTTCTTCCATTATTATGCATAATCATCAAGATAAGTAGTATGCAAAAGTTGTTTAAATATAATTGTGTCCCTTATACTTATTGCTAATTATAATTTGCAAGAAATAAAAGTATGGCCAATTATATTGAAATAATAACATGTAGGTGTCTGGGATCATTACTACTTAACTATATTTCATTTATGTTAATTAATTTGCAAACATTTTCTCTAAGTGGGGTGCATTGATGTTTGCGGGAAGAAAATAATTGTGTAGTAGTGGAGATTTCATGACACAGTATTGTGGTAAAAGCCTGCATTTCTTCTTCCTTATTTGGATGGGTGGCATTGTATGTCCACTTTAGTAATTTGGCTGGATCTTGTCCTAATGGTGGGATGTTAGCATTTCCATTCTTCATTGCTATTTTATTTCTTCAAATAGTAATGAAATGTGGTGTTATAGGAGGCTGATGAAAATCAGATTGGTGGATAGTTACTAATGAAGAAAGAAGAGGAAGAGCGAACAAATTGGAGGACGTTAACGAAGAGAAGAGATAGATTAATAGACAGGCGAGTGTTGTAAAATTATCATTAGAGGGAAGTGTGTGGAGCTTAGGGAGGATGTTGGTTGTTGTAGTTCCGTGGTAATGTAAAGCCTTGTGCAAGATAGGTTAGTCTTAGGACCGAGTACCGCAATAACAAATGAAAAATTATGAAAATGTGCTGATTGCATTATCATTATGGCTGCAATTTAATATTATTACAAGGAAAATCAACAACTACCAGAACAGTCTCCAGTTGGCCATACAACTTTTAATTAATTGAAAACTTCTCAACTTAGTCATTTTCGTTCTCATGTATTCATTATATTGACATAGTTCTACCTCTAGTTGCCACTCTAAGATAATGTTATGTAATGGGATGCCACACATTGACCCTTTCTGCAGTAAAGTTGAGAAACAATTTATTGATCATAATATTAAGAATGCACAACTATCATGGACAAATCTTTTGAAGATGAATATAACAATGGTAAGTTATTCTTGAATAATGAATGATTACTTATTTTCACTTGGCAAATGATTCTTAAAGACATCCATTTATAGTGGCATTTATCATATACTTATGATATCCAACATTTATTCATATTTAATTACATGAACTGTAATATTCAAAGGACATTTTTCGTGTTTCAGGCAATCATTTGATTTAAAACACAAGAAAAAATTCACAAAATTGGAAGTATTTCGGCTGTATTTGATTAGTTTAAGATTTGTTGGGAAAAAATCTGGAGTTGAGCATATAGTCCATTCTGTAAAGTTGGCAATTTTGTACTTGCTGAAAATTTAATTGAGTTGGATCAGCTGGCATTTGGATTACCTCAGACTCTTGTTAGTTGTATGATAATATAACAATTAAAATATGCTACAGTTTTCTCAGCTCCTACAATCACAAGTATGATATAATTTAAAGCATTGGCATAGTATTAATTTTTTTTGGTGGGGGTTGATCCTGATGCAGGTAATTGGAAAGGAGCAAGGTTTTTTTCTTTTGAGTAACGGGCTACATAGGGGTCATCCTGAAACAGGCAAATCCCCTTTAATAGCATCAGGAGGATGCAGAGAAACCTGCATCTGGTAGGTCAGATTATTCAGTACTATTCTCACACCCTTCCAAATGATGGGAGATAAATTTGCTGTGGGGCTGCAGCGTTCCTTTATCTCTCAGCCAGTTTTAGGAGACAGTTGGCCAGGGCAATAATTCACCTGAAAGGTTGGGCTATTGGGTACTTGTCACACGCCCTTTTGAACAGCAGGAGTTTGCTGTGGGGTCACAGCATTGCATTATCTGTGCCTTCTTCAGTTTTAGGAGGCAGCAAACAGACTGAGCCAATGGGAACAGCAGACAACTCTTACCATATTCCCAAGGCCTCCAACCCCTAAAAGATACACTGTTGAAAAGATATCAAGGGGCCCCGACATGTGAGAATTCGCTGAGAGAAGATATCTCAGACAGTAAGCCCCATTATCACTGTGGGGAGAAATACTTAAGCCTTTGGCCATTCAGCTGCCTGTTTAAGAATGGATTGACATTACTTTTTTATGATTATGCTATGTTTACTCCCTTTAAGGTATAAACTTATGAATCAGGAGGCATTTCTTGTGAGTGTAAATTCTTACCTTTTTTAGTATTACTGTGTCATACTTTCATAACCTTTATCCCATGAATCCTATGTCAGATATTTGCTCTAGAAAAGAAATAATATAGGGCTAATAATAACAGAAATTACATCGATTTGTGCATTCTTTAAATTGTATTTCACTTTCATACTGAAAAAAAACCCTCCTAAATAAAATAATATTCTTGAATGGGTCACGAACTGAACCTGGGTTCTACATTTGGTTCATGGTGATCATTCAAACAAAATTGTTAGCTTTCGACAATTCAGCACAGTTTTCTTTTATAACATATTGCCCAATATGTAATTAGTACATTAGCAATTGAGAAATAATTATTGGCGATTCTCTAGAAGGTGCACCAAATTAAATTGAATAACTAAATTTAATTTCAAAATCTGATTATTTTAAAGAATGTAGATTGTAAATATTACCTCCTCATTTTTTCTTAATTCAAATAATGTTTTAAAAAATTTTGAATACTGATTGTTCATTTCTATTCTAGCCATTTTAAATAATTTGTTGTAATTCTTCCACAGATATAGAAATAATTTTCAGTTGTGAAGGCAGAGAATTACTTTGTACATCTGAAATAAATTTAGAAAAGAAACCTGCCCAACAATACACTGAAAATCCAAATATAAATATTTTGCAAGGGTTATGGACGGCAGAAACGATTATGAACCCTGTATGGAGGATACACATTACCATTACGCTAAACAGATAGTGTGAAGCAGAGGAAAAATTAAAAATAATAATAACACAAAAAAAAGGTGCTTTGAATATATTGCATGTCCACTCCAACTTAATTCCTCACTGACGGATAACGCGTTCAGTAGTTTCCGATGATATAATTCATTCTTGAAGGTACGTAACAACTTATTTTAATTTCAACATCATCCTTGTTTCGCATAACAATATCACAAATCGAAAAACCCTGTAAATACCAGCATTGAATGATGCTGACAGACTAAGGTACACGTAGAAACATTTTAATGATTTTATTATGATCCGAAAGATAATACAAAAGGATCGGCACAAAACAATATCGAAAATAAATTAGTTTTGAAATTTTCGTACGTTGGCAAATCAGATTTAGACGTTTCGCAACAAGACATGTAAACACAATGTTTACGTTAATAGTTTTGATGTTACTGAAACACATGAACGTTTTCATCGCCTTTTCTTGGATTGCTTGGCGGAGAGAGTCCAGGAGGCGTGTTGGGAAAGGTGTTTCATATTCAGTCGCAGTTTGAATCGACTCTTCCTGCCGCGGTTGGCGATCATGTTTAACAAGTCCACGTGCCTCATCTGTCGGAAGACTTTGAAGGGCACGAGTCTAGGTGGACACTTGACAGTTATTTTCATTTCTCCTCGCAGCGGAGGAGTTGATTCCCTGGTAGGAAGTCTGTTTCCGTAGAAGCTCTTTCTTAACACGGGAACAGGTGTGGCTGCTTTCCTGAAGGGTTGAGCTGCGTGCAGATTCTGTGACCAGATAAACGAACAATTAATTATATTTGAAACAAATTCTCACTTATCTCATGAGTAATCTACACTAGCAATGGGAAATAAGGAAAAGAAGAATTATTTGCTTTCAATTACCTGCAAGTGCCTGGTGTTGCAACTCGACACCAGGTTTCTGATGACAGCCAATAAGCTTCGATGCTGGTCGATGATGTTCGACCGATCAGACTGCTTCGTCGTCAGTTCCAGACACGTGAACCAGGAAGAGCTGACGTTGTAAACAGCTTCGATGTGCACCATGTCAGGTGACGACGAGATAATATTGAAGGTTCCGTGCATGTTCTTGTCCAAGACGCATTCCAGAAGGTCAATCATTTTGGATCCAGCGTCTGCAAAGTGGCTGTTGGTCAGCGATGGTTCCTTGAAGGTTTCAAAGTGGCTGCAAAATTTCTTGTTCAAGGCTTGTAGCTTCGTGACATCAATGTTGGAGGAGTCTGAAGCTTTGTAATCGTAAAAGATCTTCCAGAACATGTCCAGAAGACGGCCGCCATAGAAGCAAGTGTAGGACTCGCCGAGGAACCATACGTAGCGCCACGTCACAGCGTGAACAATCTGCAACTAAATGACAACTAAATCTGTAAATATTTGATTTTTACGTGTCAATGAGAATGTAATAAACTTATAAAAACATCAATGCAGTACAATGGGGAAATTGGTCTTACCTCGTTATGAACCGTAGCGAATGTCTTGGCCAACGCTTGATTAGTAGTCACGGTTCTTGATGCAGCTTCAAACTTGTTCACCAAGACAAAGAGATCCGAGTTGAGGACCAGAGTTGCGATGGTATTGAATTGACGGTTCACCAGGCGAACGCTTTCAGCGACGTGGTTTCGATCGCACAAGGCGAACACTTTCAGCAAGATGTCAGTTGGGAGTGACAGGATTGACATCATTTTCTGTTTCTTCATGACTCTGAAAATTATAAGCATATCTTCAGGACATAATACACAGTATAAATGTTCTAAGGGCTGTCAAACTATGCCTCAATCTTATGTTAACAAATTTGCATTACATAGAGCTGGGCAATCAATGCTTTTTACCCTGTAAAAGAACTCAATATTGAATCACTCATACGTGTACTAAGTGTTGTGAGTGGTAATGTTGGATCACTGCTGTAAAATAAGTACAACACGCCCTTGAAAGCATCTAGACATCTCATTCAGTGTATACATGTTGAGGCAGTACTAAATTTATTAAATGAAGAATACACTAAACGCCTTATACTAGCGCTAATTACAATAGAATATGAAACAGAAAATTGAAATGGTAATGAGGCAGTAGTCACTAACTAAATTGAATGGTATATTACTTACTTGACGCTCTCGAAATAAATTCTCGTAGATGCTCCGTAGTCAGCTATCGCTTTCATAGGAATGAATGCCATTTCCCTGGAAACGGATCCAATTGTTTCTTAGAGGTATCTCACAGATCATTGTTGGTTGACGTCCGGAGAAATATTCTGTCCCTCACTCATAAGTGCGTTCAGTGTTATAAAAAATTTCTAATAATTAATTACTTGACAAATAATATTTTTCACAAATTATTCAATTTGTATTACACTTTAGCGTTAAGTTATACAGTCTTTCTAAATCGAAAGTCAGAGCTACTAGAGAAGATGGGGTTTCTTCATAGTCCTCGCACAGTGACAAATTAATTTTTTAAGAATCACGTGTGATCTGTCACCAACTTCACCTGCAAGGTTTTCAACGGAACCTGAAAATGAAAGAACTAAACATACTGTTATGTATTATTGTGTAGCACAGTAGAACCCTGCCCAATTTTTATATAATTTAAATTATATAAAAATTTCGGCAAGAGAATGTCGCTGGCCAGGAAGGAGGAGTTTTTCCGGGCGCCGATTTGGCGGCTGGGTAGATGTACCTGAGTGCAGAGTTAACAGTAACCTTGTTTTTCGCTAAGAGGGCGTTCACCTTTTGGATTTTCCGAGGGTCACATACCCGAATCATCATCAAAAATCTCCCGCGCGTGACGGAGAACTCACGATGATTGGCACGTGAGAGAGTTTTATCCCTTGGAGGGAGAAGAGATACGAGGTGACCTAGGAAGACATTGACAAATGGAGGAAGACAATATAAACTATGGACTGATCAGTCGAGGAAGCAGCGAAGGAAGGTGTTAACAACGAGGGAAGAAGGAGGAAAAAGCTGAGTTTTCCTCAATTCCGGCAGCACGACTTCATGCTATTATCTACCGGCCATGTTCAACTAGAAGGAAGTTCCAGTTGCATCTGCATCGAGACGCACATGAATACGAAACAGGTTCGTCAACGAACGGAATATCTGCTACCCCTGAGAATTTTGAAACAGTCCCCCTTTAATTCTTTATATTTGTACTTTTTATCTTCTCGCAGGACCCATTCAAAATTATTGTGTTTTCTTTTGATAAATGTACATATAAAACATCAAAAACTTAAATTAATTAATTAATATCCTCCCCATCATTTACAATAATATTCTCCCAATCGATTGAAAATATTGCAGTTTAATAAATCACTTCTGCTTATCGACGGGGATATTGAATTTTATTTCATGAAGAGTGTTTATTTGTAACAACTATTTTACATGCAAATCTGAAGTAATGTATCCGACAGTGATATCAGAAACTGCACACAATGAATAATTTTGTTAATTTTTAAAATAAGAATCGAACTAAACTTTTGATTCGTTTTGTGAAAATGTCTAACCAGTATTTACTGTACAAGTTTTTTTTACTGGAACTTTTAGCCAAAGTTACCCCTAAAGTTTTGTGTTGAAATTAATATGATTTTATAAGGAATTGTACCAAAATTGTGAACTGTCTTGTTATTTTTCTCTTCTTAGACCTAATATTTAACTGTAGCTTAAAATCGTGAAACATTTTTTTATTCAGGGGTCGTTATTGAAATATTCATTAGTGATAACTACTAAATTTATCTTATCATGTACCGTCGTATCCCATCTCTGTAGTGTAATTTACGATTGACAGTCTTTGAAGTTTAACGGAATTGTCAATATAGGACACTGTCATTCAAGAAACAGATTGATATCAATATTAATTTTAATGTTAAGTTTCTGTTTCTAACTGTTGTTTCCTTAGCTTACGCTTCGAATATAGGTACAACAGCGCCAATGTTTTGTAAATACAACTTGTTTGAAATTAATAATTCGATCAGAAAACATTAATAAACAAGTTTGCTTTTATAATTGATAATCTCGCACTTACAGTTATCCGATGATGAAACCGCCTGGCCATAATACATTTGACAGTACTGTCAATGCTGTTGTAACAGGATATAGACCTATCTTGAAAGCTCACTCTGGTTCTGAATTGGTTAGACAAGTTTCAAGAGTCATTTAAATGCCAAGTTTAACTCATAACCGCGGGGCGACTCCGAACCGAAAGGAGCTATGCGCGCGGCCGACCAATGACGCCCTTCTGGAAAATTGGTACCTCGAAGTGCCTGGGGTCTCCGATCTATCTCCGGAGGCCACTGAGACCACCTGGTGATGGCTTTTTTCACCTCACACCCCAACGCACGTTGGAGTTGGACTCGTGGTTGTAGTGATTTCTTCTGTCTTTCCCAGGGAAGGACCCATTTCTGCTTAAGTTTTTGGAAACTAGATACTTCCTGTTGCTTCGTTTTGGAAGCTTTCAAAAAAGGCCTGGTGGGAACCAAAACAAAATCAAATCTCCAATTATAAGACGCATTTATGTTAAAATGCAATTTCTACTCGTTCGTAGTTGTAGAAGAAATATTAAGATTAGATTTTAACCTTTAAATGGTAGTTTTAGAAGAAATATTAAGATTAGATTTTAACCTTTAAATGGTAGTTTAACTATAAAGTCAAATAAATTATACACTATCTCGCGTAAAATTATGGCGTCCTTGAAGGCAAATATATTTTCAAGATTTCTGGTATGAAACGGTACAAGCATATTTCACAAAATCATAATAAGAAGAAAATTTTCCATTTTGCATTCAAACTATAGATAACTATAATTAGTAAGAATGTAGGTATATTAATCAAATCATATTTTATTTAAAATTAAGTATTACACAGCAAGGCCCGTTGTTTGGGAGAAAGAGCATATTATCTTAAATCAATTCACACAAATAATTACAGTCCTCGTAATAGTATGCATATAAATTATACTATTGGTTATTTACTTTTAAGAAATTTAAAGTAAAAAATTGTATTTTTAATATTGCTATTACGTATCGTTCTTTTTATTAAGGCTACA
Source organism: Eucriotettix oculatus (assembly GCA_034510155.1). Lineage (NCBI taxonomy): Eukaryota > Metazoa > Arthropoda > Insecta > Orthoptera > Tetrigidae > Eucriotettix > Eucriotettix oculatus. The sequence continues at coordinate 63,381,849 of CM067377.1, forward strand.
CCAGGGGTGGCCAACCGGAATAATGTTGCGGGCCAGTTAGGAAATTCATAATAGCCCCGTGGGTTGCTTATAAAATTATATATCCCTTGTCATGTGTTCGCCTGAGATTGTAGATCCTCAGAGAGCGTAAACAAGAATAGTAGGGATCCTTTGCAGCTTATCGATGTTGCAGAATCAGGCCTTGACTCTTCAATCTATGCTGGTTCAGAGCGTAGAAAGGAAATGAGATGTGAAGATTATCTCGAAGAGTTGGAAAGTTCGGTAGCGTGGTGGTAGGTACGCCTGAGTATGATCAGGTACTTTCGTTAGACCGTCGGTCATTTCTTAGGTGGATGGGCGCATTCCTGAAGACAAACGCAATACAGGTGAACAAACCTGACAATGTCACAGGAATGCTGACGATCAAATCGACATATCAGCGGTCCTACATACTAGGGTAATGACATCCACAACGCATCACTTACAGGTTGGCGCAGGCTCTCGTTTGCTTCCCTGTTAGATTTCTTCCTAACAGCCTTCCTTCCCCCACTTCTTACAGTGTGTAATATGGATTGTAATTATACACATCTAAAACTATATACATATATATTTATTTAAATATTCTCTTGAGAAATGCGTCCATCCATCGATGCAATGACCGACGATGTACCTTGATTTTATAGAACAGGAAATAAATGTCAAACTACCCTGTGACTAGGCTAGTTTATTTTCACTAAAGGCAAAGTAAACAGTATACTTTGATTGTAACGTTGGTAAACGGTTATCGAGTTTCCTAAGAACAATTTTACGATATTTTTGTTGAATGCTGTGGTTCGAGAAAAATTCGTAGCTTGTGGAGATCGTATAGAGTGGAAGGATGACGTTTTAAAAAAAAACTTCCTGATTATCTTCACCAGCAATTATTTTTTTAACTGTATAATAACAATGGAAGCGTCTTAATTGAAATTTGGTTCACCATCCCCGGTCTCCCCTACATCCATTTCTTAAAAACAACACATGATTTCCACTCATGCAAAATCCACCCCACCAAATCTCTTAAGATTGTTGCTTGCTTCTCAAGTCAAACTTTAAGCTATTCCAAAATGATATATTCTCCCACCATTGTTATTTTTTTGTGTGTGTTGCGACTACTTTCGGGTGGCATAGTTGTTTATGGTTCAAATATTTTTAATTAAGTTTTGTGTATATCGATACAGGTATTTCATTTTAAATAATTTTACGTAGAGTTTTTAACATGCGTTATAACGAGATGTGAGCAGCTGACTGCAACATTAACAAATAATTGAATTGTGTTTTACAAAGGTGAGTGGCGATCTTTTGCCAATAGATACCCGAGTGAGCTAAGTCAATTTCTTGTTCTCGTTACCAGGTTACAAATATGTTCTACCCATGTAAATTTAACGTAAAAGTTTACTCCAACATACTTCACTCTGTTGTCATTGGCTACGTTATAATTTATAGTCTGTATTCTTGACTTGAATAATGAATATTTATCAAGTACGTTTAATTTAAAAATTTGTTTTAAGCTTGTAAAGATGACACAAACTTCTGTTGCTGGGTATGATAATTCATTTACAAGCAGATTAATCAACTCTTAAATTTTTACATGTGTTACATGTTGTTGTTCTGGTATTCTGTCCTAAGATTCATCCGATACAACCCTCCATACTAACCTATCTTGCGCAAGCCTTAACATTACCAAATAGCTACCATCTTCCCTAATCTGTTTCGCGTATCTGTTCTTACCCCACACACTTCCCTCTAATGCTAATTTTACAAGACCCTCATGTCTCAAAACGTGGCCTATTACTCTATCCCTTCTCTTGGTCAACGTCCTTCATATTGTTAGCTCTTCCTCTATTTTGTAATTCTATCCACCCAACTAATTTTCAGCATTCTCCTATAGCACCACATTTCAAAGGCTTCTATTCGTATTTTTCCACAACATTTTTAGAAATTATTTCCTAATATTTATCCTTATATTACCCGTAAGTAAATTCCTTTTTTTTGCGAAAGCCTTTCGTGCCAGTTCTATCCTACTCTTTATGTCTACTATACTTCTACTATCCCTAGTTATTATGCTGCCCAAGTAGCAAAATACCTTAACTTCCGTTAAATATCCTTTCCTAATCCACTGTTTCCCATACTACACTCTATTACCTTGGTTGTATCTCTATTAACCATCATATTGTAGTATTTCTCCAGGACAACGTTCATGACACTTATTATGGTTTCCAAGTCTTCTTCTGACTCCTCTAATAACTACAATATCATCGGCAAACCGTAGAGTTTTTATTTTTTCTCTTTGCAGTATAATTCATTTACCATATTACGGTTTAAATTTTTTCATTCCCTGTTCTATATATAAGTTAAACAGTATGGGCGACAGACTGCATCCTTGTCTTACTCCTTTGTTGATTTCTGCGTTCTTTTCTTGATCTTCAATTCTAATTACTGCTGACTGCCTTCTGTAGAGGTTATGTTTAAGCTTTCTTTCTCGATATTTTATTCCTGTCCTCTTTAAAATCCTTAATATTGCTTTACATATATGTGGTAAATACGTGTTTAAAGTCTAGAATCGACTTTATTTGGAACTACATTTACGAATACGTTTATAGCTACATTTTAACGGGTAAATATATTAGGAATGTTTAATAATGGCATTTCTCTTACATAACACAATAAATATTTTTTTTATATTTTCCTTCCTCCATGGCTCTACAGCCCTTTGAGGGCCTGGGCCTACCGAGTCGACTGCGGACTGTCATCTTGCATGACATATTCCGAATTTGGAGTGACACGTGGTCAGCATATCGATCCTCCAACAGTCTTAATCCCGGTCTTCTTGACCATATTTTTTTATATTAGGTATAAAAAGTACGTCATTTAATATTATTCTCCTGGGTTTTATATTCCAGGAGATGGTCATGAGTCATAATTATCTACGTTACATATTTAATAATAATGATTATAAATTAATTGTGATTCGAAGACACCCAGGACTAATGTCACGTAAAAGTATTCTTCGATGTATGTTTTCGACACAGTTAAGCCAACCTTGCCGTGATTGCGGTCTGTTGACGCGTTGATGAATATTTAAAGTAGTATGATGGGAGATATAGTCCTGTTATTGCGCCACGTAACAACACTAGCAAATGCACAGACAGGTAGCAAGCACTCTACACGGATTGTTCCCGAAACATGAATAACACAAGCTCTGAAAGTAAATCTAGCTGGAACAGGGAAGCTTTAAATGTGATTTTTAAGGAAGTAAAAACTTTCTTTTGTACGTCCACAATCCACGGTCTCAGATTCATAGCTCAGCAGGAACGCCATTGGACAGAAAGGTAAGAAAAGCTGCGAATTTCAAAGTACGTAAAGTAAAGTATTGTATTGAGATACTTTGGCTAAACAAGGATTTGTAGTTTTCTGTGGGTTTTCACACTTTAATAATTTAACTCCGCCACATATTAAACCTTAAATGGTTTTACCTCTCTTCAACATGCGAACATGGTATTTATTGAGAATTTACTACAATAATTCATCGACAGCCGACCTCCTATGGTTGCCTCGCAACACAGAAGTCCAGGGTTCGAATCCTGACGTTGGCTTGGATATTTGTCTCGTCATTGCCAAGGAGACCGGGATTAAGACTGCTGGAGAATCGATACGCTGACCACGTATCACTTAAAATTTCCTCATGTCTCATGTCAGATGACAGGCCGCAGTCGCGTAAATGAACTGTAGAGCCAAGGTAGAAAAGAATGCATCAAAAATTGAAATTCTTGTTTACTACATCGTAATTTAAAATTTTAATTTTTAAATCATACTGTTACTTCTTATTTAGTCTAAACTATTTGTGTTTGTTATAATAGGTTATTCTGGCTTATCTGTTGCCTTCTATCGTGGTATGCTTCTGCAGAACTTATGGTTGCCTCTTGGAACAGCTTTCAAAACAATGCTGTCAGTTTTGTAATGGAAACGTCCTATATTGATTTCAATACAAACTTTCCGTCAGTTGTAGTCTGCGAAGTAGATAATGACGAAAGAATCGCCAAGGTAATGTCAAGGTAGGTAATAATATTCTATTGTCCAAAGTTTCTCTAATGTCACATTCATATTGAACAGAACCATACATGGACTCGGATTTGGCAAGTAAGGTATGAATGGATGAACGAATGGAAAATGCGATTGTGAGCAGTTTTTACGTCAGTAATATTCACTAGCTTCAAACATACTTGTGTAAATTGTAGATTATTTTAAATCGTCCTTCTGTTAAGCGACCCTGAGACCAAAATATTTGTGACTATTGTCCCGGAATGGAAGCAGCTAGCAGCTAACATGTAAGTTACAACCCCAGCCAATTGTTCGTATGCGCGGCCTTAGACGCCATACTCCATTGTTGGGCGTGTGACGTCGATTGATGACGTAAGCATACGCTGGAAGAACATCTGACCATGCAATGTTCACGTAATCTGGCGTTGCAAATGGGCGTCCATAACGGGAAATCGCACAAATGTTATTGGTTGTTGAGGTCAGGTAACATTTCTTTAGCAAGATGGCGTAAGCCAGGAGCGAACGTGAAGTCGTAGTCGTTGGCGCTAAGAGAAGGATGTGTTGTGGCTCGCTAATCTTCGCGGCCACGTTGATTATAAACGCATGGCGAAAAAGTCACGGTGCTAGACCGTAATAGAAGCGTGAATAGAAGAAATGATATTTGGTCAACGAAGGGACTTTTCTTGAATGCTTGATAAATGATTAGAAAAGTTTATAATAATGACCACCCACTGCCGTAGATTATTTATCTCATTGCTGTGATAATAAAATAGTGTTAACTGTTTAAACGTTTGTTATTTCCTTTCAAAAATACCTGGCGCCCTAACTTTTTCCTTTCCGAGTATTAAATTATTATCGACGTGTGTTGAATGGCTGGCAGAAACGAGTTTTCTCTACTATAGATTCTGAAAAATCAGTACTAGACAGCCATCTCTGGCATCAGGATCAATACTTTTGCGCATAGGCACAGAGTCTAATAATGTGTGTGTGTGTGGCAGTTTCGACCCTTTCATTTAGTCATTTTGTTTCATTGTAATGTCACTAATTTATATTCTGTTCTTAACAATATTTGACATACGTCTCAAAATTTTATTTATAGCCTGTTTCGCAATCATACATATGATTTAGAAGAGGTCTACAAGGAAATAACATATTTTCGAGGAGAAGCTCACTTCATTAAGAGAGCCTGTTTTAACGATAAATTGAACTGTCCTAAATCTGGGCTGTCTGATATTGCGAAAAAGGTGGGCGCACGATTTTCATGAACTATTAAAATATTACATTAACGAACCTCGCACTGTTTTGTCTAAATTTTGGACATAAGTATGCAATAAGTTACTAATAGTTTCCTACAGAATATAAACTCCAGTATGCAGTAATATATTTCCTGATTTCCAACGATGATTACATTTACGTTTAAGAATTAATTAAATCCAAACTTCAGTTTTTCTGATGAAACGAGTCACCATATAATAATAAATTTTATTGTCCTATTTTGTACCCTTGCAGTTCAGAACACCATGCTCCATGGCTCTTTTCAATTGTTCCTGGAACCAAGTGCGTTTTAACTGCTGTGACCATTTCTTGAATCTGGAAACCGAATTCGGTACTTGTTTTGCTATAAACAATATACACGCGCAGTAAGTACAAACTTCTCTGCTCCTCTGTATGTATTCACATTGTTGCCGAATTATTTTGTGTTCAAGACTTTTGCAGATCTGCCTTTCACAATTATATGCCGCTAGACATGAATTCCAATCTCAGCACCGGACCAGGAAGTCTGTTCCTAGCAAGTACTATTCAGAGCAAGGTAAAGAAATGAAATTTAGTACTTAGTCCTTATTATCCTTATGAAAGATCATATTAAATTTAAAGTGACAACATTTGAAAGATATATACATCTAGACATAAAATGATTTATATGTAGCTCATTATTATTTATAGAATAATTTCAGTTCTTCGTAAATACTGTTCTTTACGTAGTAATATTTCTGGATTTATCTATTTTTTCTATATTAAGATTTTAAATACGCCTGAATCATCCATTAATTTTTATAAGTACTGGTAGTTGGCACCCTTTTATCCGTTCGTGTAACTTTTTTTAAATTATAGACATAACACACTATCCAAATAATAATAAAGTATACACCATCGTTTATTTTCGTCTTCAAAATTATAAACTACATTCGTGACCTAGTTCCTAAAAACACTTTCTTCATTCAATAATTCAATGCTACCTATTGTTCAACACTTTTTATCCGTCCAGTGTGCTCAGTTAATCATAATGATTCCAACCTAATTTCATTGAGCTTGACTTTTCTTTCTTAGTTTTGGAAAGAACCATGGCTACCTTTTTGCTCGTGATATCAACAGGAATGATAGATTCAAATGTTATAGCGATGAAACAAGTGTAGAGAAGTAGGACCCCTTCCATAATTTTATTTACATGTCTTTAATTTTAAATGATCGAAATTCAGCGAGAATATTCTAACCCGGAGACAGGCAGGTAAAAGTTTGGAATTCCCCAGCGGCAAGGTGCCTGGTTGAAAACGTATCTGTCAGCAGGTTCAAAGGATAAGGCATGTTTTGCTGAAGGAACGTTCACCCTTTAAAATTTCCGAAGAACATTATTCTCTTCGTCAGCGTAAGAATTCCCGCGCTTGGCGGAGGACGAATAAAAAATGGCGAACACATATCACGAGGCGTACGCTTTCATTGGAGAAGGGGAAAATAAGAGTTTAGCTGGAAGGCGGGAAGACGAAAAATGAGCAGAGTTGATCAAGACGTTGAAAGGGCGAGGATGCAGAGAGGCAGTCAATGTTTCTCAGAGGTTGAAGAGAACACGTAGAAGGAGATAAGATAGAAATGAACAATTAATAAGTGAATGTTGATAGAGAGTTGAAAGGGAGGCGAACAGAGGTGAGCACTGTTGCTCTTGAGTAAGAAGGAAGAGCGAGCAACGAAGGCCAGAACTTCGGACTTGCTTGAAAGTTGAAAGGCAGTGGTAGTAATTGTGTGTTGGAGTGAAGAAGGAGGAAAACTGGATTTACCTCAATCGTCGGTCCAGAATCTTTTTCCGTCAACAGAGGGTAAATCCACAACCCGACCTGCAAGTGTATGAGTGGAAGAAGGAAAATTACTACGCAGAACTTCTGGAATTGCTGAGAAGATAAAACAGGTTCCTCATGAACGACGTGAACTCTCTGCTGCACGTTCTTATCCCAATAATTTACCCTGAGAAATCCTTTGAAATTTAATCAATCGCGTCCTTTAGTATATATATATATGGATATATGTCAATAGTGTTAAAGGAATTGTTTTTTATATTAATGAAATTATTATTTTTTTAAAAAAGGTCTCATAAATTGTTAAAATTAAAATTAAATTAGCCCCTCTATAATTTACACAAGGTAGTATTAAAATAAAATGTAAAGTAGACTCTTCTGTTACGCGCTGTCCAAGACTTAGTAGAGGCCCACTAATTAATTAATTTAAAAAAAACGTAAGACACACAGGTGATTCAAACTTTTCGCATAGATTTGGAATGGTTTGAATTGTCTTTTTTAAACTTTCAGACCATTCAAAGAAACAGTTTGAAAATTATAAACTATAAAAGTCGAGCTATATGAAAGAAAGACAAAAAACCCTGACTTTTTCCAGTTTTTTCGCTAAACTGCATGTATAAAATGTCTTTAAAACATTTTTATTTACATATCATAAAATGGCATTAAATTTAACGTAAAATAAGACCACAATAACGTAGGTCATTCCAAATGGACACAGTGAGGCTTCAAACTCAGGGCTCTACTAATTTGACGACGATAGCAGAACCCATTTCTTCTGATTTATCTACTGTATTTGTAAATTGTTCCTGATGGGTGTAGACAATTTCAGTATCCATCCTTTTTGCAAAGAGAAGTTTCTTTAAGAATGTTACCTTCTTTGCAGCTCCACTTTGCGTGTTAATTGTGCCAATTTTTTATATTCGGTAACGCGCTCGAACTAATGGCTAAAATCACATTGGATTGTGCCTTGAGATCTTTCCCATCCCAGTCTTAATACACTAATACACTAGCTTCTTCATTAGGTTTTACTTCGGGTCGAGTGTTTGTTCCGCTTACATATTCCCAATTATCATTCTTGATTAATATGGCACGCATATGGAGTTTCCATGAATCAAAAGTTTGCCTTGCCAGAGGATCAATCTTCGTATTAGACTTCATTTAGAATCACTGATTAGTAATAAAACAGAACAATAATACACTACAAGGAACAATAAACACATTCGATGTAAGAGAATGTTAATTCTCAGCTGTAACAATCAATGACTTATTTGTGGAACATTCTGGACAAATTCACGCACACCACAAATGAGAATTCTTCGGATTTCCTTCTAATTTTATTCAGATCACCACAAAATGAAATATATTTACCTGAATACGAGACTGTAATCCACGTGTGTTACGAATAACGAACCATGCAGTAAGTTCTCTTTTAATACTCAGTTGTAACTTTTATTTCCTGGATAATTCATACCAAAAAAGGCAATACTTCGGAAATTGTGGCTTCTTGATTCAATAGTTCAATTTATAGCTACTTTGTTTTAATTTCGGTCCCGGCTCATAGCCTATTGTAGTAGAGCAAGGAAATACGTGATGTTTACACTTCGACGATATATTCAAGACTCATTGTGAAATTATTTAAAGTAATGTAAATAAATGTATAAAGAACGAAGGAATTTAACATATTTTTTGGAACTGGAATAGTTAGTTTGGTACCGTCGCCTCGTCCCACTTCCCCTCCTTTCCCCGCTCGACTCATGCACACGATTACAATATCGCCAAAAAATATATGGAAAATATTTTTTGGGTGGAATCAGTTTTTTCGACCTAATACATGTGGGAGATTGTAGGTGGAGTGAGCTTTTCGAATTAATTCTAGGGATAGTTGTGTAACGTCAGTAGAGAGAGACAAACGATGGTTGTTAGCCTATTTTTTATTAATATTGTAATTATATTTGTTTCTCATATCACAAATTACAAACTTAAATTCTTTCGACAGGTGTACGTTATTTCCTCCTTCGACGTTCCATCAATGAACAGCCCAGAAAGGGCCCAGTTATTGCTGAAGCTGAATACGAGCATGCATCGTTGGTTCACAGTAAAAGAAGTAGAAAACGAAAGGGGAGTTAGAGATTTGACCATTTCACAGCGTGATTGTAGATTTCCGGATGACAACAATCTTTCGGTCTACCCGCAGTATTCTTACGGAGGTTGCGTTGCTGAGTGTAGGAAAAGAGAACAAATTCGTCTATGTAACTGCACGAGTCATCAAATGCCAAATACAAGTAAGTACATATAAATCTTAAACTCTCAATTACAATAAACGATTTTCTTCCCTCCAACCACTCCCCCTTCCTGGATGAAACAAGCAATACATCTTTGGCATATCTGAAATACTCCGCGTTGCTCGGGTTCACGTAAATAATAAATCAGAAATGTAATTAAAGGTAAGTTTATTGCTGTACTTGAGGTCACATACAATCTCTATTTTCAATCCTAGGTTAAGTAAAAAGGCAAAAAAATCGTAAAAATTTTTTATACAGAGGTATCATTTCAACCCTTTTCCCGTTAAAAAAGATAGTATGATCAAAATGTAGATAATCGAATTTCCAATCGATAATCTGCCATCAGAATTTTTCCTAAGTCCTTAGTTTTCGATCTACACGGACCCAACGTTGGAGGGGTTCCAAAATTGATTTCTTATTGTGTTGTAGCCCAGGTAGGAATTAAAATATATTGACCGTTAGTATCATCCTAGTTATTTCTTATGGAAAATTTCTACAGGTCGGGGTGTGCCCATCAAGGATTTAATGATCTTCATGTCAGTTAAATGACGTGTTTACCAAGAGATTAGTTTCGAATTAGTTTATTTTCCGAGGTAATATAAATCATTATCAGGGCAACGTTGAGTACTCAGCTTGTTTCAAGCAAATAAGTTTAAGAATTGTTTGATTATGAAATGATAATCTTCCTATATAACTGGTATAAACTCTTGCAGACATTAGTTTCCTGTCTTTGTCTGGTTACTGATTTATCGAAGTGAACGACAACTGTTTCCTGTTCGTCTTTTATCATTCTTTATCTATGAATTAAGGAAACTTGGCCAACTCATTCCAGAATCTATTTTCCTAAAATACACAGTAAATTTAAAATAGTATATATTTTATTATATATAGAGGGCGAAGAACTGAATTTATTTAATCAATCCCTGCAGATGCAGCTATTGCCTTTGTGTTTTAGGGGATCAAGAATTATGCGGCTTAAATGGAATAATCTGCATCAACGATCACTATGTGTACCTGTCTGTATTGCGGAGTGGCCTCAGTCGGAAATTCGCCATTCGTTGCGCCTGTGACACCAGCTGCGAAGATCAGATAATATTTGACAGTTACGCCTCACTCAACGTGTGAGTAATATAACAACAAGAAAACCTTCACAAAATCCTTTTACTTCCGCCAAAACAAAGTCCTAGAAAAAAATTAACTTCTCACTCCCATCATCCCTAAACCGAATCAAAATTCCCCATTCGTTATCACATACAGCTAAATACAAAAATTATTGGCAAAGAATTTTGATTGGTGAAAATAATTTAATCAAAATTGGGCGGTTGGGTTTAATTCAGATCATTTCCACGGCTTTCATCAGTCACATGAGGGTCCTCATCAGGGAGAATTTCTTTACAGTGAAAATTTGATTTATTGTAAGATTTAAAAAGGTGTTGGAATCACTTTACATACGAGTATGACATGTCTTACTGTGGACGTTTCGCTGGTTGATGCACGGCCATGGTGATGTGTGATGGCGATGGTGATGGTCGCAGCCGTGGCGTCGACGCAGCTCCAATTGGTTGACTAGATTTTCAAAGACCAAGACTGCTGGCATGTCTTATCCGTTTTTTCGTATCATTTTTAGTCCCTGTTCTTCTTGGCTTTTTAGATATTCCTTCCCGCAAGTACTCTCTTAAACCAATCGGATTTCTTAAAATAAAACTGCTCAGCAGAATTCCAACCAATCACTGACGCGCTTTTGTTTCATCCGCGACAATGACCGTCGTAAATTATGGGTTCGCTACTGGGCTCACCCCTGACTGCGGATCCTACAACAACAGACCCTCGCATCATTCAGGGCCTGACAGTTTTAAGATGCCCTGAATAAAGACCTTCGCTGCTGCTCAAGTTCAGAACACCCAATAACACGTTCACTTCATTACAATATACTATTTTAAAATGAAAGAATTATTATAAAAAACTAGAATAATATTAAATTTTACATTTATTTATAACAATTTACAGTAATTGGACGACTATTAATTTTCATTGTCAGATTTTTTATAAGGAACACTATATATATTTACAAAATTTATACAAATAAAATTTCTTACAACTAAATACATGATTTATAACTTAGGGTCGTCTAAACGGGCATTCCCATAAAGCTGAATCACTAACACAAATCCTACTCTGAATTGGCTGTACCAATCGGCAAAATGTTACAAATAGTGGTTTTTACCATGGCGTCTCAGCTTGCCTCGAATTTGTCGCTGGACCCACCTGGACTTCCGCGTTGAGAGATGAAGAGCATTTTGGAATTCCGGTCTGGATCATCCAGGACAATCTCCAATTTCTTATTGCTCCCTCTTAAAACTCAACCTTCAGCTACACTTACAGTTCCATCTTAACCTCCAATCATAATATCCTTAAATGTTCAATCTTAATCACCGCCTTCTTAATAATCTCAAACTCCACGTCCTCAATGTTCAACATTATCTACTTAATGTTCCGACATCCATTTATCTTGGGTTTTTCCCCAATTTCTTATTTCATATTCCGTCGGTGACGGGATTCCATCCTTTCCAATAAAAATTCTTGTGTGTCCTCTCTGGGAGAAGCCGTTTGCTCCTCTCCACCAACGTTTTCGAGGAAGAACACCATCTGACACCGCCCAATGTCACCAAATTTCATGGGTCTTGGGAAAACCCCCATTCGCGCTGTCTTGTCTGAGTTTTATTAGCCTTGTCTGTAACTTGTACCTTCCCTCACGCAGCTTACCTTTTATTCCGTACCACCAAATTTCGCAAACAGTTGTGTCTTTTCGTAACAGTGGGTAATTTATTATTCTCTTGAGTAAATAAATGCATATTTTAATTTCTTCTATTCAATTTGTTTGTTTTTGCACAAGACGCTTAGTCTGCTCATCCGTTAACGATGGCATTAATTGAAGAATGAAATACAAATACTGTATGTGATTATGTGAATAAACTCAAATGGCTTACATTTCAAACAGATGATAATTCAAAAGTGCTTAAAAATTTATTTGGTATTCATAAAGTTAAGCATACATTCAATAGTTCACAATTACATATCTAATGATTATAATTAAAGTATAACGGGGTACAGGGTAATTTACATTTTACAGGTTGTTTGATGAAACGATAGCTACTTTAGAACTTACCATGGATAGCATCCCAAGGGAACGCTTTAAGAGGAATGTAGTTAGAGGAAAACTCGACCTTGTAGGTACGTACTCTAGATGTAAATGTTTAGGAAGTTGTTTCGAACATTCTCACTTTTAATCAATGTATTTAGTGTCCATAGGAGGAGCCGCTGGTCTTTTTGTGGGAGCCAGCTTAATTAGCTTCGTTGAAATTATCTGCTACATACCTACCATTTTGTCATCACCTGGCAGGAACAGAAAAAATATGGTAAGTGAACCAGAAGAAACTAGCGGAATTAACAGTTATGACAACTCCTTCCACACTATATACCCATGAAGATAAAAGGGAATATGAAATTAACTTGTATGCATGTTATTGAAATTCTTATTTTCAACTTAGAGATTGTTTAACATTTTACCAATATAATATAACCATTACTGGTTAAATATGTATAACATTTGTACTTAATATGGTGTAATAAAATATAAGGTCATCATAAAAATTTTATTGTATAAATTACATTTCATTTTCCAGATAACAATAGTAGAGAGATCTTTAAACTAAACATAAAATAAGCTGCATTTTTATTGGGATGCTGTAAAATTAAATATTAAAATGAAACAGATACAAAACGATTCCTTATAATCAACAAAAATAAATACATTTTACGTTGTATGTACTGGTTTTGACTATATTCCAACTTACACTCTGTGAAATGAGAAGTTATTGAGGTTTGCTATTATGGGGAAATATTATCTAAATTGGGATGAATAGATTAATTTTTCGTTAGGCAATTAAGATTAAAATATTACATTTATTCTCATTTTTTAAGCAAATATGGTTTTAGAAATATAACATTTTACATTAATAAAATTTATAATATATTTAATTTCTTAAAGACTAGAATCTATTGAAATGTACATGCATATATACTTAAACGGTAATTTCGTTATTTTAACAATGAGAAGTGTGAGACGTCATTTACGTCAAGGTGTTCTCAATAAAAACAGATTTTAAAATGAAAATCCTACTTCAGAATTGTCAGTGCGGAGGAAATTGATTTGCATTATGGGTATTTTCATTGTTTGACGATGCCGTTTTCATTCCCTGTCGGGTATGAATTGCCTTCGGTGCCGAGTCATGCTCACTCTAGAGTGATTCCGAGAATTTGAGTCCCTGTCTACTCGCCTGGACATCCAGATCAAGACCAACCAAAAATGTATAAAAAATAATGTCATAATCCCACACTTGGGGCCTCTATCCACCTCAATACACGCCTTTTTAAAAAAGTATTCCACATTCTAGCGGCATTATTTACAACGGTGGCTGGGGTATGTTCCTCCCCTACCCCACTTATCCACGTAGTGAAACTAGGCGAGGCATTCAGTCCATTTATCCACCGATAAATTGGAATTTCAGGCCCTTTTTTACACAAGTTGTTGACGAATTCCAGCTCCCGGAACTTACCGTCAAGGCACCTAAATGTCTGAGTTTTATTACCCCGACAGTAAACTACTTTCAGTTTCGCTCAAGCTGATCTCTTTTCTTATTTTCACATGAAATTTTGTTTTATCACAACTGCAAAAGAAAACCGTTTACTAAAATATGGTCAGGTTAAAGTATATGATATACTTATCTGCACCTAAAATTTTTCCTTTATGTCAGATCTTACAGTGAATTAAGATTTTGGATTAATTTATGATAAACTGTTAATGTAAGTCTACTAGGATATTTTTAATTTGACAGATTACATAATTTTTTCTTAAATAATATTAATCCTACCGACAGAGATAACTTTTAAATGGTAACTGTAGGTGCGATAACAATACACATGATGTGCTGCTTGGGAGAATGGCAAAAAAATATTCTGAAAAAAGGTAAAGAATAGCGAGACTGACTCAGATGGTAAGTAATGTTGAATGATAAACGGAGTTTGTTAAAAGTAAAATGTCAAATATACAGTAGCGGCTGGTGCATATGTGCCCATGTGCTACAGCACATGAATTAATTTGGAGGAATTATTTTTTTTTGTAATTTTAAGAAACTCTAAAGTAATAGTATTTTCAGAGTGTGCATTTATACTTCGGTATCGAAGACTTTAAAAATGTCCGCCTTCCAGCGCGCTCCCTCCCGTATATGTCTTGGCTACATTCTTTATAGCTCGAGAATGCTGGAATGAGAAATGTTCATGCGCAATATTACCATTTCAACCCCCTTGCTCGTCTAAGATCCAGCAATAATATGAGCTACCAAACGCACAGCGCCGTCAGTACAAGCACGCTGAGTGCAGCCTCCTCAGGATACAGTTTTATTTATTTTTTGACGAATTAATAAAATATTGCTGTTTAAGCACTTTTTGTGGTTTATGTGGTTTAATCAAAGTTTATTAAAAATAAAAAACGTTGAGCAGGTGGCATTTCGAAGACTCACAAGTCTGAGAAAATTACCGTACGATCTTATATACAATATTCCCATAATATGTGACCTTTTTCTCAAATTAACTTTCTTTATTTAAATTATGTAATAAGTAAATATACTGTTGTGTTAGGAATTTGCGCAAATATGGTTTTATATTTTTACAATTTTAAAATTTCGTTTCTATTACACGTTGTGGAGACGAAATTACAAATGTAGCATATTACGGGTCGTGGAGTATTAACAACACTGTAGACGTTGTAGATTATTAATATATTTATCCTCCTAAAATTTGTCTTGGGGTGATGTAGCACATAACTTGAAATACTCAGGAACCGCCACTGCAAATATGTAAATTTTTTATACCAGAGAGAAAGGTTTGAACCATGATAAAGGAGAAACGTTTCTCATTACATATTAACTGGTAATATATTGTATATAACGCTGGGCAAGATGGCTGAACAAAGAGAGGTGAAATTTAAGGAAATTAAGAATGACGCGACGAAGGTAAGAATTGAAATCAGACGACGCGTCGACGAACAATGGCGTTATGTGGGTAAATAAACTCGTATTTTATTTATTACAAAAAGAAAACCCCTGTAGTGACTAATTTCGTTGCCTCCTTTCACAGCGCCGCAATTTTCCTATTTTTCTTATAATTCACGTATAGAGGATAAGGTAGGTTTTCGAGGCCAGAGATGTCAGAGCATGCCTACCGTTTACACCCAAAGGAGTGTCATTTCTGCTACCTCTTCAACAGTGGCGGGTGTCAGAGCAACACTGGCTGACGCTTACACGCTACTGAAAGAGACATTTATCTGTGTTAATCTTACAAATGCGCCCTAATTCACAGTGGTATCAGTAAGGAAAGAGGTGACATGCTGTCCGATCTATTCAAATTAACTGCGTCCAGAAGTGAAACAGAAATACGCAAAATTCAACCGAGACGTGTGTGTTATGGTATTCAGTCGTAAGATAGTCTGATGTAACCTTCCATATACTCCAATGTCTGAAAACATGGTCTATTAATCTAATCCTTCTCTTGGTCAAAGTCTTCCATATTGTTTGTCGTCTATTATTATACTCAGAAATTCCTGGTTAGTTACTTTATTCACCCATCTGATTTTCAGCATTCTCCTTATAGCACCACATTTCAAATGTTTCTATTCTTTTCCTTTCTCCAACTCCTACCGTACAGTTGATCTGGTGCTACTGTCGGAAACAGACGTGTCTAGGACCCGTGCATTTATTTTCGAGTGTAATCGACGTGCATCGTCGTAGTCTTCGCGAATGCATCGACTGACAATTATTAAGCGGATGCGATTTATGTTAACGTTGAATAAAGAAATTCAAATGGAGCTGCGGAGAATGCAGGAGGCTTAAGACATTAGTAAGAACTGCACAGATTACTAGAAATAAGCCAGGAAAACTTAAGAGAAAACTAGGAGGTTATCTCTCTGCCGAAGATATCGACGGAGAATGAAAAGTCTGCTGACAGCGTGCCTGATTAAACAGGTGGTTTCCAAGAGTGCCGCGAAGCCTAAAAACCAGAAGCGGGCGAAACCAAGATCAATCCAGAGGAGAACGTTGTGACGTCCATCTGCCAAACTAAAAGCGGAGCCGTTCTTCTGGAGTTTGAGAGTGGCACCACAAAGGACAGCAGCGCACGCCTCAGCGGAACTCTAAAAGGCAGCAGTTGGAAACACATTTTATTAATTATTTTGAATATAATTAGCCTGTTTTGCATCTATAACAGGCCTAATCTTCACAAACTTACAAAAATTGTGTTACAGAAAATTCTTGTATTATTATTTTCTGACAGTAATACTAACTAACTAAAAACTAGATATATGATTAGAGGGGTGAAGGTGGGTAGGAGGGTGAAAGGAAAATGCTGTTAGATTACAGCTGGATGAATATGGAAGAGAAGAAAGAGCGGGCACTTTAATATGGAGGGAGAGGCAAACATCCATCCTTCTTATACATTAAATGAGATTTACAAACTAAGATATTTCAATTACTTATTTATTTTTGTTCAGCTATTTTTATTTATTTATTTTTACATCAAATTTGGAAGCACTTGTCTGCAGGGTGTCTATAGAACAGACTGTGTATTATGCAGAACGCTCTCCTGCATAAGTTCTACCAGTAATACTGCACGGAGACGCAGGAGGACAGCCAGAGCCCTATTCTTGTCTCATGGGCTTCTCTTTGGAGGCAGGAGACAGCCTTTCAATGTTTAGCTTCCTCCTCCCTTCCTGCGTCTCTAACTCTCTAGCACAGGTTGTACTTATATCTCCGGAATTCTGGTTTTCCTCATTTTCCGGACTGTGTTGGCAACACAGGCAGCGTAGTTCCTAACACCCTCCCCCCGTATTGCCCTAGAAATTCGGTATCTCGACGGCTCAAGTTTCAGAGGCCATCAAGAAATACCTAGGCGTTGAAGCTGATGACGTCTGGTGATTGTGATGATTCCTATCAGCAGAGGGCAGCGTCTTGCCATTCTTGAAACAGAGGCCGCAAGCTATTAGACGCAGCCAAAATCAAAATTGGATAGGCAAACTGCCGAGTCCGTGCTACCGTTGTCTTAGATATGGACGTCAGGCGAGATCCTGCAAAGGTCTGGACAGGAGAAATCTCTGTTATCGATGTGGAACCGACGACTACAAAGTTGCCAATTCGAAGTGTATACTGTGCGTTGAGAGAGGCTTAGAAAAAAGCCACAGAGCGCATTTTTTGGAGCATACGCTCAATTGTCATAAAAATACTGCAGTGCAACACCGGTAGGAGCAGTTAAGCCTACGACCTTTTAGATACACTCAGCTACCAGAAGAGAGCTGAGATTGTCATAATCAGCGAGCAGTATCGACCGAAAGGGGGCACTGAATGAATGGTTCAAAGACAATCTGGGAACGGCAGCCCTTTGGATCTCAAACATAGCAGTTCTCGTCACTGAACGAAACTTAGAGGTCACACAATTTAAACTCAGCGAGGTGGTTCACAGGATTCGAAGATGAATACAGCACACGTTAACACTTGCTGACTCCAAAACCGAAATTGTGCTTTCACCGCCTAGCTGATAAATAACGGGAATGCTCCGTACCGTATACATAAGTATAGGAGGCGAATAGCGGCAGTTCAGAGAAGAGGAGTCTTAAGGATAGCCTGCTCCTATCGTACCGTATCGGAACTAGTTATCCTCGTGTTGTCAGCAGTTGCTCCGATTGATTTACTGACACAGGAGAGACAAGAACCCGGTTTGGATGTAACGTGTGGTTTTAGTGGGTGTGAGTCCCACGCTACCCAGAAGTGCGCACTCTTTGGGTATCCATTACGATTTCCACTGTCACCCTTAATAAAAAAAATAACCGCCAACGTTTCGCACCCATATAACGCCACCCTCCATACGAACATTTTTAATGATGATTCCCTAATATTCATACTTATATTAACCGTAAGTAAATTTTTTTTCGATATCCTTTCTTGTCTGTGCTAACCTACTCTTTATATCTACTATACTTCTACCTAGTTGCCCAAGTTGTAGAATTCCTTAACATCCTTCTAAATATCCCTTCCCAATCTAACGCCATTGGTATTCCACTATTTCCTATACTATACCCCATTAACTTGGTTTTCCCTCTATTAATCCTCATGTTGTACTCTTTCTCCAGAATCACATTCATGTCTCAAAAATATATATTGACTTTGCATGTATCACAGATTTTCATAATATTATGGTTATCTTTGCTATGTATATTCAAAGAGATGTTTATATATGTCTTTGTGTATATTATTATATTTGTTTATGACCATGCAGCTTTGTTATGATAGTCTTTGGAATTTTCTAGGTTATGTACCATATGACTGTATGTCACATAATTTGCTAATATATTGTGAGATTTGTGTGTTGTGACAACTTAAGTTATCAGACTTAAATGAATCGTCCATACTGATTATAAATATTCCATCCATAAACTATACATACAGTATTAAGCGATGTCTGCTCCAGTAACTAGTTTTAAAAAGAAAATAAAGCATAAAATCCCTTATATTCTTGGTTCTAAACCATCAATACAGAATTCACAATTACTTGTTTCAACGGGAGTGCCATCACTGGATTGTGTCCTAGGTATGTACAACTTGGTTTGAAACCTTTAATAAAAGTATTTCCATGAGCGCAAAATAACTCTTAAAACCGAAGTTTTGTGATAAAAACAAAAAGAAAAAAGTGACGAATGTGATTAGATTTTATATTTTTCTAATATGCTTTTATATATATTATTTAGAAATATTTTACCATGTACCAATTATATATAACTATATTGTAGATTAACTTGTATTGAAAGTTGTTTTTATCTTAGGGTATGTATACAATGTAATTTAAAAATGGTGAGTTCATTCAAATTTTTGTAAGTTTTATTGGCTTAGATTGATTAGTTATTTGATTGTCTCATAAGTTGTTTTATAATTAAAATTAAATAATTAGTTCACATATGATGAATACACATTTTGTTATCATAGGGGGTGGCTTACCAGTAGGAACTGTTCTGTTAATAGGTAAGTAGATAAATTTCTATTTTCCTTTTTTCATATTTATTTAACCAACAGTTTTATTCTTTATCAACAGAAGAGGATGTTTTTGGAACATTTTCAAAACTCTTAACAAAATATTTTATGGCAGAAGGTATACTGTGTGGTCATGAAGTTATTGTAGCCAGCCAGGACATCAACACAATAAAATTGGTTGGTATTATTAATGTATAGTAATATCACTTTATTTTAATTTATACTTAATTACAAGATACTGGGTGCATTGTTTTCAATTCTGATGGATCAGTAATTGCATTTAAAATATTATTTGTTTCTGTTTTGTTGTTGGTTAGATTTTAAAATCCTAAACCAGTAATTTACTTTCATAGCATTAAATAGTAAGCTTTAATTGTAAGCAATTCCTCTGCTAATTGTTGTTAATATTAATATAAATTTCCCGTGGATATATTTAATTTATAATTCATTCATTCTTCTACAACTTATTAGTTCATCTTTTTGTTTAAAAGTAAATGTTCTTAGCATTTCAAATATATATATTTTAGCTTCAATCTCTGTAATCTTATGTTCAGTCAATAAATATATAAATACTTTAACTTGGGACATAGCTTTGCCTGACTGAAGTATTCTTGTTTTTATTTATCCAAATGGAGTAATCTACAATAACAAAAAATGATTATAGGCTGACTTGTTAAATCATTCTTATAATAAATTATTCATTCATTTTATACAACTATAATGTAACTTTTTTTTAAATCCTTCAAAATTTTATGTTTGTGAAAATACTTAGATTACAGAATTACCTGCACCAACAAAAGCAAAAGAAGCTGATTGTAGGGGAAGTTCAGAATTTGGAAATGAAGACAGAATGACGATTGCATGGAGGTATCAAAATATGAAACCTGATGATCTTTTAAGTGAATCTCCTGTTTTTGGTCATAATTTTGACTTGTCATCTTTTATGGATGAAGGAATACTAAAAACTGCTAAAATTTCCCATTGGCCTTTTGAAAGAAGCTTTTCGATAGGTAAAAATAATGAAGTTAACTTTTTCTTCTTCAGAAGTGACTTATTCAAAACAATTAAAATTTAATTATTTTTATATTGTGATAGAACATAGAGGCTAGGACTAGGTTTAAATTTTCCTTATTTTTTTTTTAAATTGAGACCTATTTATGTTAGTTTGTGTAGGAAGAAGTACAAACCTGAAACTCTTAGAAAATGTGATCACAGATGGTGGGTAGGAATGACTCAGGCGTGGAGTATTAGAGGGAAATGAAATTAGCTGATTTTAAATAATAATGTTAGTGATAATAAATAGCTCTTGCTTGTAACTAATATGAGGTCATTTGCATTGATTTATGTGTTTACAATGGCTAAGGAAAGTGATGTTAAGACTAGGAGAATTAGTAGCCTCTGATGAGACTGTTGAGCTAAGGAGAAGGAATAAAAATGCAGGATGATTTTTAATTTATTAATGAATCTCTTCCTCTTGCAAGGGAAATTATACAACAGTTGATGATGGACCCTTGCAGTTCTCTACCATGTGAACGTGGTAGTGTGAGCTCTGCAGCGGGTATGGTGATTGTCATTTCAGGACATTATGATGGAGTTTACAATGGAATTGCTTGGCTGAATTATGATGATGGGTTTAAATGGTGAAAATATGTAACTATCATGAAAAATTAAGGACTGTTATGAAAAAGTAAATTGCTTCAACAAAATAATACAGAATTTAAAACCAGAGTAACAGAAATATATTACAAACATCTGGGAGGAAATAAGCATGTAGGAATAATGTTGCAATTTGCTAAGTGTTAACCTGAAACAGACATGCAGAATTGCCTAAGTTATCAATAGGTAGTTATAATATATTTCTGCAAACTAAACAAACAATCAACTTCTATGTCAATTAACACTAAACATTTCAAGAACTTAACGAAAGATCTGATTTAAGAAATAGGTTATAAAGGATTGAAGAAATTTGAATAATTCTGAAGTCTTAGTGAATAGGAAAGGTAGAAAGTAAAGAAATTGAAGTTGAGTAAACAAATACTGTAGTTGGAGGAATGACAACCATTGAAAATTAATGTTAGAAATGTGGGTTTGATAAATGTTGTTGTGGTATTCAGAAGACTGGTCTGATGCAACCCTCCATGCTAACCTACCTTGCACAAGCCTTTTCATTTTCTTATAACTAGCACAACCTGCATCCTCCCTAATCTACTTAGCATATTCCATCCTTTGCCTCCCTTGTCTGTTATTACTCCACACACTTTCCTCTAATGCTAATTTTACAATACCCTAGTGTCTTTAAATGTGGCCTATTAATCTGTCCCTTTTCTTAGACAATGTCCTCCATATTGTTCGCTTTTCGCCTATTCTGCTTAGAACTTCCTCGTTTGTGATTCTATCAACCCATCTGATTTTCAACATTCGCCTATAGTACCACATTTCAAAGGCTTCTATTCTTTTCCTTTCCCCAACTCCTATCGTCCACGTTTCACACCCATATAACACCACGCTCCATACGAACATTTTTAGCAACGATTTCCTAATATTCACACTTATATTACCCATAAGTAAATCCCTCTTTTTCATGAAAGCCTTCCTTTCCTGTACTATCCTACTCTTTATGTCTACTATACTTCTATCATCGCTAGTTATTACGCTTCCCAAATAGCAGAATTCCTTAACTTCCATCAAAATATTCCTTCCCAATCTAACACCCTTTGTTATTCCACTGTTTCCCATGCTACACTCCATTATCTTGGTTTTGCCTCTATTAATCCTCATATTGAACTCTTTCTCCAAGACTATGTTCATGCCATTTATAATGGTTTCCAAGCTTGATAAAAAGTGAGCAGAATTGTTGAATCAAAACTGCTGAAGATGTGAGGAATGAAAATGTTTGGGAAGCACAGCTGAGAGACAGATTCAGTTTATTCATGTTCTTGAAGTAAAAGACACTTAATAAAAATTTTGTCTTAGTAATATAGTTCAAATGTTTGGATCCATACTTGTAATTAGGGCTGCTGATTGGCTAATTGAATAGGATCATCTGGTAACACCACTCATATGCCAGAGACCTTTGATCCAAGAACTTGCCTCTCCAAATCAGGATAACTGATTTGTAGGTTGGTTATTAAAGATACTTGTTTGATTAAATCCAAGTATCTTGCTTTGTAACTATAATTCTTTGCCATTGTCTTAATTTTTGTTCCCACTAAAACCATTTTTCCTAATATAAATTATTTTACTCTAGCTCAATAAAAATTGTCACCAAATTAGTAGAACTGTCAAAGTCATTTATCTGTGACAAATAACTTTTATTATCTCTCTTAAATAGTGTCAGGACTTCCTGTGATAAATGATTAATAACGTATGCTGTTGAAATTCTGTTTATTCTTGCATGTGTTCTCACAAACAGCCGGACATCAGAATAACCCTTTAATTCATTGCAGACAAAGTGCTTCAATCCCTGTGCAGACTTACCTGAAACAGATCTTATTTCCTCACTCAAGCTCCAAATCTTCTTTAATCAGATGTAACAGTCTCTGTAGCAAACTGTCTGGAGTAGACTGAATTTTGTAGGTTGATATCTTTTAAAAGGAATTGGACCCATGTACCAAACTTTCATTCCATATCTTATCCTCTCAAAACAATCAATTGCAATAATTTGAATTTAAATTTTTACAGATGATTCACAAAATTTTGGATACGAGAGTTTGTTGCAACACATCAGAGAAAGGGTGAAAAGTGGAGAATATGCCACAAATGCAGATCCAGAAAAGAGAAATATTCTTAGAATAGCACTGGCAAATCTTGGTTCGCCTATGTGGAAATGTACTGAAACTATTTCAGATTTATGTAAATTTTTATACTCATTAAGAGCATTAGTACGAACAACATATTCAGTGTGTCTTTTAACAGTTCCTTGGTATTTGTTAAAGGTTGGTAACTTGCAACAATTCCTCCTCTGGTATTTATAATAATTCTTAATTCATATTATTACTGGTCAAATTATAAAATATGTGTGCATCTGTGAAATTTAATATTTAGTTTCCAAATAGGCAATAATAATGGTTGAATATATGTATATAACATGGGAATTTTTTTAGAATTTGAGTGGGGCAATTGAACGCTGTGAACACTTGGTTGATTTTGCTTTGCGTATGGATGTATGGGATGAAGAGCCAAGCCCAGTACTAAAAGAATATAATGGATTATTAAGGATTCGCAAATTGCCAGCTCTTAACACGCTGTCTTCTCATGTACCTGAAAGTTTGGATTTAGCCTTTCGTTTACGCCGAAAAAAATTTCTTATTCAGGTATGTTCTTGTCTTTGCCTGATTATAATTTAAATTTGTTGCCATTTGAAAATTATTTCATCAAATTTGATAGAAATTGCTTTCAAGTTCCATGTTTAAAAAAGAACAATAATCATAGGTATATGTTTCTGTTTGGAAACAGTGTTCAGAACAGGGCAGAATACAAACTATTTAATATGAATGGAAATAAAGAAAGTAGTAATTTGTGGCTTTATGTGTAAGTACATTTAAAGAAAAAACATCTGTGTTAATTGAAATATAAAAAATCAATGTTTTAATTGTTCTAAAATAATAATAATAATATGCAAAATAAACAATGGCACTATTGTGCAAGTTATGCTGACATTCTGTAAGAAGGGGGGAATATAAATTCCTCATTAGTATTGAATCCATAGTTTCTAGTCATACTTAGATAGGCAGTCAATTTCTGTTATAATTTACCTTCTCTTAAACTTAGAAAAGCGTTTTTAGAAGTAAAGATCACTAATTTTAATGTTAACAAACTTGACTTTATTTCGTTACAATACAAACTACACAACATGGCTGCCCACACTATTACCTACTTCAAATAAAAATATTATGCCAACTGCACAAATCTAATGCCTCCCCTCAAAAAAAAAATTCTATTACATTTCATCTTGCTTCTCAAATATTAGGTCAGAAAACTAAATTTAATATTAAAAACTACATTAAATTTATATAATAACTATGGAAAAAAATATTCGTAGTAAAACATCCTATTCAAATACAGCAATGGATCAAGCCAAACATTTAGTTTTTGCACCGGCAAAAGATTTTGTCAACAAGTCAGCTTGGTTCAAGTTTGACTCTACATGAACCAACTCAATTGCACTTTATTTCACCAACTTTCTGATGTAATGGAACTTGACATTAATATTTTTGGTTCTCTCAGAGTGATCTTCTTTGATAGCTATCGGGCAGGCAACCTATATTATCAACATATATTTTCAGCACCTGTTGTGGAGTGAAAATATTTAAAAAAATACACTTTATTCCTATTTCTGTCAGTTCTTGTCTTTAATTTGTCAACTTTTTCTGTCTTCTCCAGCAATCTTCATATAAATATCTACAGAATAAACATTTCAATTTTATGTGTTTTATTACTCATAGATTATGCTTTTTTCCAACTGAAATGAAACTATCTTAAATTATGATAGTAACTAATTTATTTAATATATTCTGATACTACATGGTTTGTTGAGAAAGTAAAACACAAGCTGTGGTTTTT
This sequence comes from Eucriotettix oculatus, assembly GCA_034510155.1. Classification (NCBI taxonomy): domain Eukaryota; kingdom Metazoa; phylum Arthropoda; class Insecta; order Orthoptera; family Tetrigidae; genus Eucriotettix; species Eucriotettix oculatus. The sequence goes on from CM067377.1 coordinate 63,406,944, forward strand.
CGTTTAGTGAGGGTTAGCAACAGTGAGTGATAGAGAGGGATCTCCTGACAGAGTGAGCATCGCAGCAACATTTTTTGTCCAGAGTGTGAAAGAGTTCCGTATGAAATCCTACCAATTGTAAGAGCCACATGTTGTTATCTGCTTCCTACTTGCGGAAGGAATAACATGTACTGAAATTTTTTCGGAACACAAAATGGTGTACAGTGAAGGTGTTTTGAAGAGAATGAGTGTGTTTAAGTGGTGCAGGGAGTCTAGTGGAGGAAGAAGAAATGTTCACAATTTCATACAAAGAAAATCATAGTCTCAGTGTTTTTGGATGAAAATGTGTCAATTTGGTCAATGCACAACTATATTGTAAGCCCCTATAGAAACTCAAAAAGAGCATTCAAAACAAAGTAGGGCATACTGATGAGAGGAGTGTACCTGTTGCATGACAATGGCTGTCCTCAAACAGCCTTAGCCTCAGCCAATGTCCTCTTAGACTAATTTTGTTGGCATGTTTTGAAACCCCCCCCGCACACACACACACTTTCCTTGCCTTGGTGCCTTCAGATTATCAACTATTTACCTCCTTGAAGGCACACATGAATGGAATTAAATATTCAACTGACTGGTTGTGAAGTGGCGGTATGAGCTAGCTGGAGAATTCTTCAAGGGAGGCAATAAGAAACCATTGTGTCACTGCTTACAAGATGAATTGAACAGGATGGCAATTATGTGGAAAATAGTCACAAGTGTGTCAACAATATCCTGAATTTTTTTCAATTATAACTTTTCCAAAAAATATATATAAAACAGGTACACTCACTTATGAACATTTCTCATACTACAGGTAAATAATTTTCTCTGAATGGGATTGTTTCCTATAGCAATAAGAGATGAAATACATAAAAATGTTAACATATAAATAAAACTATTTTGAATTATAGAAATAACATCTAAGAAATCTGTTATAACAACTTGTAAAAATACAAAAATACAGGTAAAAACACTCCAGCTTATTCACTTCACTTCCAGAAACTATTTAAGTTATTTTTAAACCCTTTTTGTTGCTGAAAGATTCTCTTCAAACCGAGCTGTAGGTAAATGTTCCAATCATTTATCATTTTGTACATTCCCTAGGTTTGTTTTTGTGGTCTGACTTTAATTTTAATTTTGTTGGTTCGCTTTTATAGCTTACACTGTGTGTCTTTTTACACCTTGATTTGTATGATTTAATTAGGCATTTCCCAACCTTTATTTTACCTTTTCCCATCTGAGTCTTTTGATGCCCTTATGTAGGATATACTTTTATTTTGCTCAAAACTGGAATTATCACCTAAATGAATCCTAATTACAACTAGACTTTTTGAAGAAAAAACTGGTAAGTAAAATTTCCAAATATATGAGGCAACTATAATTATAGTGCAAAATAATTTATAAGAAATATTTTTCTTTAATATTTTAAATAGTAACTATTATTTAAACATTTAATAATTTCAACATTAAATATGAGGTCACTTCTAAATTAATGAGACCCTTGTGATTGATGCTCACTGTAGAGAGATTGTATAAGTTAGCTTCAGTCTCATGTCTCCCCTTTTCATAAAACTAAGATTGCGATAGTGATGCACTTGCCATATCAATTGTCCAATACAGTATCCACTATTCTTTCATTAGGTATAGTAAACAATACTCCCCAAGTAAATTCATACTTGGACTGTGCCACTCAAGTTTTTAGATTCAATTTGACAGCTCAAGTAGTTCACCCAAGAACCAACTCAGAAGGGTGGTTCACTCAAGACTTAATGTCTCAGACAATTTGCTCCCAACTCTATGAATTGAACAATGAGCCATAACTCTATTCACTGACTTGTTTTAGATAACAGCTTTTTTATAATAATAAACTCTTTGAATCAATTCTCAATTCTTTTGCCCATCTCTAATTTTTTTATAATATTTGTATTATCTAGTTAATCTCTTATTCTTTATATCTTTGTAGATTTATTTATGATCTTGTACAAATCCTATTAATGTATGGTCTACTTCAGGGTTTAATAATGCAACTGTGCCTAATTTTACATACCCACGGACAACTTGCTATAAATTGAATTGTTCTTACTTCTTTTTTTATAGAAACTGCATTTACCACCTGAATTGCAAGAGACTACAGAACGTGAACAAGATGATTTAGGAATTTCTGCCAAGAAGATGCCATGTGGAATGGCATTAGACTTTTGAAAATACAATGTTATAATAGGATATTGTGATATATTTTATCATCAATTCATGAAATATCTATTTTTCAAAAACATATTAATATAAATATTGTCATATTCTTTTTGCGAAAAATCTGTCAGAATTACTGAAATATTTTTTCAAAGAGAACCCATAATCATTAACACATTATATGACCAAACATTATCCTATTGTACAAGTTGTTCAATAAAGTTAATTTTCTAATTGTTTCAATGTGGTTTACAGTGCCACTCATGTATCAATATTAATTTACCACAATGTTTCAGGTGGCTGCCACTGCCATCTTCTTTGGAAATTCAACCTGCGTATTTACACAGGTTTTTTACGGTCCAAAAGTAAACCATAAAATAGATGGATGCAGTAGACATTTTATTTAGATTATTGTTACAGGATTTGTGTACTGGGTTTAGTCTGTAACTGAGGTTAACTTATTTTGCTTCATTGGGTTAGAATTTGCACGTGTTGAGAATCAAAAAATAATAATGCAGTAACATGTTTACCTACAGAAATCAAAACTCTCATTCACACCCTTTGTTCTGCTGCTGCATTTCTTCCTCCTTTGCTCCCCTTCTTTGTTCTTGCTCTTCTTGTCAATTACAAGGATGTGTGATGATACTGTACTTGTTATGTGAGTTTATAAAATTAATTCAGGAATTTTAATTTAAAGGATTTTAATAAAATTTAACATGAGACTCGATAAACTAAGCAACATGGGTGTAGGCAGGGACATCCTTGACATGTTAGAGAGCCTTATTATGGATAGATGCATCATAGGGTTGATAGTGTTGTTTGGATGTATTCCAAGAAAGGCATAGCTCAGGAATCCTCCCGCAGCATTGTACTTTGTTTACTAGCAGCGAATGACCTAAGCTTCAACCCCCCCCCCCCCCCAGATATAAATTCTAGTGTATGCTGAGAACATTGTTCTACTTGCCAGAGGCCCAAATTTTAACCCTCTAGTTAGTAGAATGGATGTGGCAATCAATAAAGTCACTGACTGGGCCAAAGAAATCAATTTCTCTTTCAACCCTGACAAAGTTAAATCCATGATCTTCTGAAGAAAACGTAACCAAGTTAATTGCCCTCTATACATATACAATCCTAGGACTAATCTGGGATTCCAGATTATCCTTCATAGCTCATATAGACTACTTAGTCCTTGAAGCCAAAAAATGTCATGATTTTAAACTTGGGAGGCAAACAATAGAATTCTCTCACCTACAGAGCAACCATTCTGGCCAAACTCGACTATGGAGTCCACATTTATGTTTCTACTCATAAAAGACAGCTTAAAAAGCTTAATGTCATCCAAAATGAGGTCTATCATCATGTGGGGGCCTTTGATCAACCTCGATTGACAGGCTGATATTGAAGGAAATGATGGTCTCTCTAAGACTTAGAAGGAAACTCTCTACTTTCTCATGTGCAGTTATTGCCAGTATCCCATCCAACAAGTGATCACCCCCGACTATTTTACCATATCGGACCCTCTTTCTTTTTGTTTGCTCCTGAAAACTTTTCTCTTGAATGCAAAACTTGACACGTTCTCCTACATTTCTCCCTGGAAGCTATCATTTCTTCCTATTGATACATCCCTAACCAATCATGATTTTAAGGGCAAGTGTGAGTGCTTCTGAAATGAGAAGATTAAGTATCTTCTTGAGAAATGGAATCATCCCAGAGCGTTTTTCACTGGTGTTCAAAGTGTAATGATGGGGTAGGATGCTCGGTTATCTCTGCTGATTTTAATGATTCAATGGCAATTAACGAGTATGCTTCAGCCACAACGGCTGAAACATGTGATACTGATGACTTGACAATATGGCAATGATCACCCAGCCTGTTTCACGTTGATTTTGACTGGCTCTCTTACGGCGATCAACTCGCTATTCAATCAACGGTGTAGAAGTGGTTGCGTCAATGAAATCAGGAACACTATTTGAAAGATAATAAAAGAAAGAACCAATAAATCACCGTTTGGATGAAGAGTTCTCGGGATTCCAGTCAGGTGATGTCGTTTGTAATCCACAACGTTTCTATGGCTATCTTCGTCAGGAAAATCTACGTTCTCTATTAAATCACCGTCTGTTAGATCCCGGATCATATAGGCATCTTGGGAAACAAGCTTGCTGACAAAGCCGCTTGAACCGTTCGGCCTGTTCAAGGAAAGACTTAATAGTCGGGTGCATCAACCTCCTGACAGAAAGTTGGATTAATGATAGAAGAGGAGGAAAAAACGTAGGAATCCTCTATAAAGAAAGAGTCCTTCAAAGAGATAACCTGTCCACTTGACATCTCGAGAAGACTCGGATCTTTCCACTCCCGCCTTACTCATTCATTTCTCTTTTAGCCTATATGCTCAAAGCGTAATACCGCACTGACTGTGCCACACATACTGTTTGACTGCCCCTGCTATGACATCATCAGAAGGTCCTCGATTGCTAACCATTTCAGACGGGAACTTTGTACCTCTCCAGTGGCGGTTCACAGTCTTCTTAATTTCATTGTAGAAATTGGTGTTTTGGAAGAATCTAAGTAGTCTGTATGTGCTTTTGTGATCGTTTATTTTCGTTTCTAAATGTGTCTGTCTCTTCTCACCCTTTGGATTGTGTTATTCGCAATTTCTAAGTAATTTTTTGTTTCTTATTGTAGTCGCCAAGAATGTCCACTGTTGACGCGACTATAATTTCAATAAAATTCAGGCTCACAATTTGCTCACCTCCGAGCTGAGACCGATTGGTCGTGTAGCAAAGTTTTATATAATTATGCTCCGAGTTGAGTATGTTGCGAACGTCGGCAGAACTCCGCCATGCTGCTGTGGTCTTGAGGACGCATAACGGCCCGCTTCCGGAAAGGTCGGCTCAAATCCGAATCTCGTCCCACTGGTCTACCAGTTTGTTGCACAGCTCGGAGCGTCGACTCCTCTTGCAATGGACTCGCGGGTTATCCTTGCAGGAAATAAAAGTTTCGTCATAGCTTCTACTGGAAACCTGATATCAGTGTAAAAATGTAAATAATTTTTTCCTTCAAGAAATATAAACTTAATAAGTCTAGTAAACTCTTTAGTCGTGTCATCCATGTAGTGTATTGGAGAAAAATTAAAATGAATTCCTGAATTTTATAAAAGTCTTATGATGTTGGAACGTGAGAGCAAATGGGAACAAAGGGATGTAGTTGTTTATTCCTACAGGATTTCCGTAAGTTGGACTCGTACCAATACGGTACACTGCGATGAAATCGATATTCCACTAGACAACTCTTAGAAAAATTAGTGTCTAATTGATGGTATGCAAATTAGAATATAGGAGGCATTTTTTAAATAATTTTTCTGACAGTTAAATATATACAAGATTTAATTAGCCTCTTTGTCAGAAATTTATATTTAAAAACTGAAATGATACGACGTTTCGTCTCTCATCTGAGACTTCTTCAGGTAAAAAATAAGCTGTACATGCAACCTAACCATGTACAACTAAATTTTTACCTGGAGAAGTCTCAAATGAGAGACGAAACGTCGTAACATTTCGTATTTTAATTATAAATTACTGACAAAGAGGCTAATAAAATCATTTATAAGCATTTTTTATTTAAAATTTTATTGAATTTATTAAAAAGAAAGTTAAAATGTAGACAAAAATATATCGGATCGTAAAATTGAAATTGTTTTTTTAAAGTAAAAATTCTTTATACAGCTGATCATGGTACAATTTTTGGTCGTAATCTCCTTACGTAAATATTAAACAATATTAAAAAATAATTATTTATTAATGGTTTTGAACGCTATCGAAACTAATTTCAAACCAACGAGGATCTAATACGTAACTGTCGTAATTGTTTTCTTGTAATCTCTACTGAATAACTTGGCTCAAATATCTTTGCTGCTCGTAACTTCCCTGAAACTATACACAAATATTGACTCCCACACATATTTATTAATACTTAGAAAACTTAAAACGGCCTAAAATGTAGCCGACTGTCAGCATTCTCAGCGAAACCAATCACCATTCATTCTTTGGTTCCGTGATTTTCCATTCGTTACTTGCAGCTTCTGACTTTGCCTTACCTATTATAATACTCATGGTAGTCGCCTCTTTTGTTTGCTTTCTTACCGCCTGTCGAATGGCGTTGATCGAAGGCCCTTCGTCTTTTAAAACAATTCCAGTAGCCTTGACGGCAGTAATAATGAATGTCACGATCCCCTCGCATTGTCCACTGACCGTCATTCTGAAGGTCATTCAGCAAACAGCTAAGAAAATATATATTTTATCTGAAGACTCCCAAATTACAGCTCCCATCTGCCCATTCCATCCACAAAATTACTTCAAATACTGTTATCATTAAAATAAGTGACTGTGTTGCAGAATGACACATAGCCTATTGGCGCTGATTAAATTTAAATACCGACCGCTTTTGGCTGACAATTTATTCAATTTAAACTATAAACACGTTCATAAATAGCATCTATTATTGTTTGTTACAATAGTTACAGTTGTTAAAATTTTTAGTTATGGGATTACATTCTCAAATTACGTTTTAATGAATTAATGAAATTATATATATATTTGTCTGTGCGTCAGTATGTATGTCCCAGCTGTACACGTCCAAACTACTGGTCCGAATTTTCCCTGATTTGGTGCACGTGTTTATCATCATATGTAAAATTTAAAAATATACTGAAAAAAGTGAAAAACCATTTATGCAAAAACTTTAGTGTGCCATACGCTCATAGAAATCTCTGTAAAGTGAATGCGGGTTTTCTATATTCTTGATCTATAATACCATACAGTTTTAAATTATAAACGTTCCGCGTCGTAAATAACCTAACGTTGGCATAGATCTAACTCCCTAAGAAATAATAAACGTCTTTGAATCGTCGATACGATGTATACGGAAATTGGTTTTATTCTTCACGTCAGGTCAATTTAATATTTAGTAATTTCTCATTTGTAAAAGAAAATAAAATATTATGCATCTGACAGTGACATTCGTCACAGGTGAAATTATTAAATTTAATAAACTTAAATAATAAACCTGCATATATGTGAAAAAACTGAAAATGTCAACAAATATCGAATATTTTCCAATTTGTGTACGGTTTCTTCGGTAGTTTTCTTCCTCTAGCAAAATCCGTACTCAACTTATTCTTCACCGAGACCTATCAGTATATATCTTTATTTGCCAGGTGGGCCAACCCTCTCCTCCTCCCCTGTGCTACAACACAATACAAAAACTCTATTTTGGAACCGCTCAACGTTAAGCCCCTGTAGTTCGAAACTGAGAATTTTAGAATAATTCTGAGGACACACGATCGATTAGAAATTCAGGTCATATGACCTTTTCTTCTCAGACCACCGGCAATGGGTCAAAACTACTATTTTGACACCTTTTCGCCATTTACACAAGCTAAGATAGAAAATAGGTTGGATTTGACAACAGGAATAGGTTGTTGTGTACCCTAAAGTATTGTAATAAACTCATCTTTAATTACATTCCTGCTTTAATATTTAGTTTAATACTAAATTCATTTGTAGCATTTTATATTTGCTTCAAAATTGACTCTCGGGCGAAATTTTTGATCGTAAACGCTTTGAGAAGAAGAATCAGCTGACACCCAAAATAATATTTGCGTTTTAGGCTGGTAACTGTAAGTTATTTTACTGCAAATATCAGTGAAGCGTTGACAGTGACGCAATGGAGATAAGGGAGGTGTACGTGATTCATTTCCTGCAGAGGGAGAATGAAACACATGACGCAAAGATAAGGAAGGAAACAGAGGCACAACAAAACCGCCCACAGATTCATATTCTAGAAAACATGCAACGAAGCCCATGAAACTGAATTTAGAAGATCGTAATGAAAAATGAACAAATAAAAAGAATAATATTTATTAACTAGCAATGCCCGCGACCTCGTTCGCGCGGAACTTGGACAAATAGCTCTTTCTATTTTGCCAAAAAAACGGAACAACAAGTACAGAATATTGATCAATTTGAATTCATTCTATATGTAAAAATTACGGTATCATTTATTTATGACCGCTTCACGGCAAACCTAACTCGCAGTTGGTTTTGAACAGGTCCAGCTGTCACACGTTTCGGAACCAATTAGATACAAACTTCCAGACAGACAGAAACTTCAATTATAGCTATTGGAACAAATTATATTTATTTTATTTCATTAATAGATTTAGATTTATTGTTGTTTCCATTAATCCTCGATTGAGGAAATAGGATACGTCATACATTAAAAATTAAAAATGAACAAAATAAAGTACATAATTAAAGACAAATAAACTTAAAATAAATTAATAAAAGAAAATGTATATAGACAAAAGTCAATATAAACACAACACGGACACACACTGGGAAACACAAACAAGCACACACTGAGGAACACGGAATGGAGTTTTAACTACTTGGAGCTCTGCGACCAGGAAACTGTCCTTCCGTCGTAGCTCCAGGCAATACATGAAACAAACAAACAAAAGAGCAGAAAAAACTGAATAGAAATTTTAAGATATGTGATGTGCTATCTTAAAAGGCAGCTCATTCAACACTTGCAGCAGGAACCTTGATTTAAATACTAGAAGGACGATTAATAAAATCCTGTACCGAGTAAAACGCGCCATTTAAAAGAATAGTTTTACTCTGCTTCATGAAGCTTTTGTAGGTACTATTTTTAACCTCTGGCGGTTAATAAGAATCGCTAAATATTAAAATTTACCTGACGCGACAAATTTACGGGTATATCATATTGACGATCCAACTAAGTTTGTTATTTCTCAAGGAGTTAGCTCAATAGGTTAATTACGGCGCAAATCTTTCTGCAATAGTAGATGGAGTGAGATTGCTCGTCCTCCCTCTCTCTCACGCCGTTCCGAAATTACGCTTATAATTACACAGTATGTTCGATATGGTATAGGAATGCCTAATAGGACTCGCGGTTGATTTTTACAAACTTTCGCGTGGCAATTCAATGGATTTTTAAATATTTACTATATCTTCTGAACTCTGCAAGATATCAAAATGAAACACGAAAATTTAAGTTAAAATTCCTGTTTCAATCCCTGAAATTTTCTTTGAAATCCGTTAAGCCGTGTCGGAGCATAAATAGATTAAGACTATAGACAATCTGCAGAGACTATTTCGAGATTTGGATGCGCGTATTCAAATAAACATTTCGTGTAGAATGTTTTACATTAATATCTTCTGCAATATATCGAAATGAAACATGCATATTAGTATTACTACAATATCTATAGTGTTGATAATACTCTAAGATCCATAATATGATACATTTCTTCCGCATTACGTGTAATAGGAATGAATTTTTAAAACTGCAGAAATATAAAATAAATGGGTGTAAATTACTGACAAGAAAGTATTTTGTACTTCTTACATATTTTAAACTAGCTATACCCGGGACTTTATTTTGCCCTAAAAACGAAACAACAGGTACAGAATTTTAATAAAGTTGAATTTATTGAATTTGTAAAAAGTACGGTATCATTTATTTATGATCACTTCAGGGTAAACCTTATAACTCGCAGTTGGTTTTGAACTCGTCCCGTATTACACGTTTCGGAGCCAATTCGTTACAAACTTCCAGACAGAAACTTCAATTAAATATTTATTTTATTTGCCTTTAAAATGAGCAATTAATTATTATTAAAACGTACCAAACGCGACAAATAAAACCAATTTACGTATACATCGTTTAGACGATCCAAAGAAGCTTATCATTTCTCAGAGAGTTAGCTCTCTGCCAACAATAGGTTAGTTACGGCGTGAATCCTGCTGCGACAATTGATGGAGTGAGAAGACTTGTAAAGCGCAATTGGTTTTCACGACGCATTTCGCGCGGAAATTCAATGGATTTATAAATATTTCCTCTAATATCATCTGAACTCTACACGATATCGAAATGAAACACGAAAATTTAAGTTAAAATTCCTGATAAAAACCTCAAATTTTCATTTAAATCCGTTGAGTCGTTTCGGAGCCGATTCAAGACAAATATACAGTCGGTCAGATAGACAGACACTTCATTTTTATTTATTTATATAGGTACAGAACGTTAATTTTAGTAAGAAGTCACACAGTATTGCAATATTGTATGCAGGATCATGCGTTAATTTTGTCTCAGTCATGAATATCTTCGAAAGATCACCCGTTATGTTTTTCTTTTAAATATCCTTTGATTAATTCAAATAAACTATATTAAGTCCATAAACAGTAATATTTTTATTAATTCGTCAAAAACATTTAAAACTGTAGCCTGCAGAGGTCACCTGTGTCAGCACTCACGCTATGCCCAGTGCTGTGCTTTTTGTAGCTCATATAATTATTAGATCTTGGAAGAGCGGGGGAATAAAAAGGAAATGCTGCGTATTTCCCATACTTGACAGGATTATCGTGCTATAACGAATGTAGCTTATGTGTGTGTGGGACGCAGCGCGCTTGAATGCGGAAAGTTTATAGTATTCGAAATCGAAGCAGAAATTCACGGCCTTAAAATATTATTTGAAAGTTTCTTAGAATTACAAAACAAATAATTCCTCCTAAATAAATTTGTGTGCTGCAGCAGCACCACTGAACGTTTCCACTTACGGATCAACGCTATGTTCCAGATACACTTCCAGAAAACCTAATCTCATTTTCTAACTTGGTCAAAAAATCATATTTATTTCGCCTTAATGGTGTTCTTATACTATTAAAGTTGGTAGATTAAAAAAGTTATAGCGACACAAGTCGTTATAGAATCGTTCGTTACTTGCGTAAGAAGTAGACATATAATTTCGATAGTTATGTTTGGACTGTTTCTTAATCTCAATGATCCACAGTATTTGATAAGTTCGTTACCTTACTTTCTGGAATTTACACCGTATTTATTAATTATTATCTATTAAAATTTGTAAAATTGAAGAGTGATTTTTAAACCAATGGTGGTTATATTAAATTATTATCAACTTCAAGATAAGCCATGATAAATTTTGTATTATTTGATGAATAATTCTGAGATAATTGAGAGGCACTTCATCAGCAACGTTGCGGTCTTCCACAATTCTTTCCTGTCTAGATTATTTCGTCTATTTCAGCGACAGTAATAGATGAGAATTTAGTTCACATGCTTCATTCTAGAACTAATTAATTTGATTATCAGTTTACGCGTGGAGAAGTGCACCATTTGGTAATTCCGATTGAACGTTATTCTTATCTGTGCTGTTATGGCACTGTTATTGGAATCCACCCACCCAGTCGGATCAGAACGAGTGTTCGTAGGAAATTAAATATCGTTGCTAAAATTGTATCGCCGCTTGTAGAGACGGTGTATATATTTTCTTACCCACCCTTTCCATTCGTTAACGTATCTAAACGATATATAATATAAAATATTGTAAGTAGCTGTTAATTTTGTTTAAAACTAAATGTTATTGCGATTTGGCCCTAATCCAGAAGAAATAATTATCTTCTTAAGACTAATCGTAAAACCGTACGCTCACGGGAAGCACGATGTCACAGCAAGGTTTTACAATATCGTAACGTAAAAGAAATATGAGTAAAAAATTGTTCTATCATGCGTTTACCAGCAAGGTTTTACAATATCGTAACGTAAAAGAAATATGAGTAAAAAATTGTTCTATCATGCGTTTACCGTACCATGATTTGCTTCTCTCGGCCCACCCCACAGATGACCCTGGTTTTTAAAGAGTCTCGATGTAAATTTATTGTTATTAGTAAAGTTTTCTTTAATCCTTTGTACCATTTATAAAATCCCCTTCTATTTATTAAATTTAGAATTTTAAATTTCAACTTTTCTTTTCCATTTAAATCTTTATTTAATCGATCTCCTTATATTAAATTCACCCCTATCCTCATCTTATATATTTACAAATTGGCTTCCACCAACGTGGGGCACATTATATAATAATTAATAAATTAAAATCAACACCCCCCACTCATATCTTTACAACAGATATCCATACAGGTCAGCTTAAACCTTTGAGATTTACAATTGATCGTTGTTTTTGTCTTTTGCCTTGTAAAAAACATTATTACTTTTCTATTTGCTCAGTTCTTTCCAAAGATATCTATCAATATACGTTTACCCGTTTCTTATATAATTAGTATATTTCTATTTATATCCCTCCGACCAGTTTCACTTAACATTCCACTAACTGCTTAAAGAAGTAAGCGAAATTACCTCGAAATAAAAGCCATTCCATGCTAAGAGCAAAACTCAATTTAAAGCATGCTCAGTAATTTGGATGTGACTAAGATTCACTTTAGCAGAGGTAAGGAGAAAAATTAGTCACCTTATAAGGAATGATTTATAAGTAGCGTTTTCTTATTCACATTCGAAGAAATTCTGTGCAAGTTCCTCCGTTGTGAAAACGTAGCTACGAGATGAAAAATTACTTCCGTTGCTTTTCTTGCATTATATGCTTCTGACTCACCACAACTTGCCCGGGAATTATGTACGTCGACAATTTGCGAATGCGTTAATCTATACGGACATTGTGTGCAGAAGTGGCGGAAAGGTTACTGCAATGATTAATTTCCATACAGGAGATTGTGATCTCATGACGAATCTGATTAGTTCCTATAGCAGAAAGTTACCAAATACGTGTGTCGTAAGTTCATATATTGAAAGTTACACAATTTTTTAGCAAGATAAAAGAAGAGACACTATTTTAAAATTTTAATTGAGCGAGATGGCTGTATAATATGATAATGAAATGAGTAGTTCAATGAGCACTTAAAAATCTCAGTTAATAAATGAGAAATAATATCTTTCTATACTCTGCTGTCATATACCATCGCTCGGTAATTTCAATTTTACATGAAAAAATTGGACCTCATAAAAATATACGGAATATAGGTGCTACGTTTTGCCACCAGTGCATAATAACCGCAGACGTGTGGTTGATTCAGTGGTTAGTTTCACGCAATCCTGACGAGTTTCTATGTCGATACATGCGTTATGACGAAAGATGGATATTACACAGACATAACAATCGAACCATTTGGTTTCTGTATTCGAGCATGGTGAAATCGGTCGGTCTTTTATTTAGAAACTTGAAGATAAATGTATTACAATAAGTTTGTTTTTTAGCAGTACACTTTGTCAAATTTTCAGTCATATACTGTAACGCGTATTCGCTCCCTAGGGTTATTTTGTTGACGATTGCTGGGCCTGTCGCCAACGCATATGCTGAATTAATTTGTTGTTTTGTTATTCAGCCCCAAGACTGGTCTGATGCAACCCTCCATGCTAACTTATCTTTCGCAAATCTTTTCATTTCCGCATAACTACCACATCCCACATCCTACGTAAGCTGCTTAGCGATTCCATCCTGGGCTTACCCCACACACTTCCTTCTAATGCTAATTTTACAAGACCCTTCATATTGTTCGCTCTTCCTTTATTCTGTTTATTACTTCCTCGTTACAGATTCAATCCACCCATCATATTTTCAGCATTGTCCTATAGCACTACATTGCAAAGACTTCTATTCTTTTCCTTTCTGCAACTCGTACCGTCCACGTCCCGCACCCATATAACGCCACTTTCAATACGAATATTTTTAGCAATGATTTCTTAATATTCATACTTATATAATTCTTATTCGCAAGTAAATTCCTCTTTTTGGCGAAAGTCTTCCTTGCCTGTGCTATCCAACTATTTATGTCTACTATTACGCTGGCCAAGTAGCAAAATTCTTTATCCTGCTTCAAAATATCACTTTGCAAACTAACACCCTTTGATATACCAGAGTTCCATACTACATTCCATTACCTTGTTTTTCCCTCCATTAATCCTCATGATGAACTCCTTCTCCAAGACCACGTTCATGCCATTTATTATGTTTTCCAAGTCTTCTTCTGACTCCCCTAATACTACATCAGTATGATTCCTTTTCCATATTCGGTTTTAACATTCTTAATCGCCTGTTCTATGTATAAGTTAAACGAAATTAATTTCGTAATATATAAATACCATAATCGTCTATCACAATTTAAATTACGCGATCCGCGTAATCCAAACAGGGAACTGATGAGCATCATGCCAAGACTCGTGAGGACTTGACCTCAAGCATGACTTTGGTTTTGATTTAAATTCACAAAGGGTATCTATTAGCTCAGTCACAAGGCCTCTCAGTCTTTGAGTGTTGTTCTTAAATCCATGCTACGTTTCATACAAACTTAAGTCTAACCTATTCTAAGAAAGTAATTCGAATTAAATAATTGTTAATGATTTAATGCTAACTTTAAGACGTCCTTGGAATGGGCTGCCGGTGAAACGTCCATACAGTGCGTAAGCATCACGTTAGGATATTGACATGGTTAATACAGGACACAACATTGACCTGCTAAGATTTTGCCGGAGCGACAAAACAATGGCTCAGATGGTGAAGCTCCGATTAGCGAAAGTCCCGAGTTTTATCCTCGGGCCGGTCGAAGTTTTTCCATTCCGATTTTATTAATTTAGTTCAATATCCTTCATGGCCTAGCAACAATTGAAAATTTCTTTTGGCTTTGAATAAATTACAGTCACATGCTAAATTTCATTTAATAATTTTTTAAATTATTTTAATGAACTCAACTAACACTGATTCCATTGCAACCTGTTATATGATTCGCCGTTAAGTTTTGTTCACCAGTGTATTTTTACCAATTTATAGCATTTATTATTAAAGAAGGCTTAGTTAGAGGTGAAAAGTAAAAATATTGAATCCATGGTTTCGAATAGTAAAAATGCTCTCCGTGTTCATCAACGAAAGCTATGAACATTAAAACAGATATACATATTTATTAGACAACCGTGACTTTAGTCATTAAGGAAGACTTCATTCGAGATTGAAAGCGGAAGGAATGAATCCATTGTATGGAACAGTAAAACGCTCTTCGTGTTTATGAAAGAAGGAATTGACCAGAGCTATGAATATTAAATCAGTTGAGTTTGCATTAGCACACGCAAAACAGAACAATCAATCATAGTTTTGAATTATTCAGTGTGTTTTTTTTAATTTTGTGTAAATACTTTAAATTGAACCAAGTAATTATATTAATCATAAAAGTATTAATTTACCCTGCCACTTAATATTCAATTTAATTTCATTAATTTACATCCCAAACGCCACTACAACATGCCATTCGGTCAGTAATTCTTAATTTTTCACGGCTTACGAATGAAAAATAACAACAAGAAACTTATCGATAACTTCCACACGAGTGTCAGGAAATTTCTAAACCGGAATGCGGTTTTTGGTTGATAATATTGGATACCCATATATTTCCTCTTTACACAATTTTCCTTCGGTAAAATTTGCCTCAAGTTCAACTCTTAGATACAACCATAAAATTTAATTATAGCATCAGAACTGTTTATCGCTGGCAAGAGAAATGTTCTGTACTTGAAACTTCCTAATGGTGTAAAGATTTTCGGAACTGTTTCGTCAATAACACAGATTAGAAATAGCGGGAAGTTAGCTTGCACAACTTATAAAATACCGCCCTTTTATTATGGTTTAACTGTTAGCTTTTCGGTATAACATAAAAACTCGTATGGTTTTATCAGTGAGATTAAAGTTTATCAGTTATCAGATCAACATAATCGTTGCTTAATTCAAAAATATGATAAAATTTATATGTTCCCTAGTGTAGAAGGAAAATTGAAATTAAATTCGAACTACAGTGTATTCCTTAATACAAGTGATAAGTTATGTAGTAAAACGGTTGTTAATGTACAACATAGTTTCCTGACTTTAAAAATTTAGACTAAATAAAAAGACGGTCAAAAAGTCAGAATATAAATTTGCCACTATCTATTCATAAAAGCGACGTTTCGTCTCCATTTTGAGACTTCCTCAGGCGTAAAATTTAGCAATACATCATATTTACTCCTTGATTCCCTCAGCCGAAAAGAATATTGAATTTAGTGTCAAGCATGGGTCCGTCGCTGGAGACGGTCAATGAGCGACACTAAATTCTTCGCATTTTAATTCTTCACAAACTTTTCGGCTGAGCGAGTCAAGGTGTAAATATGATGTATTGCTAAATTTTACGCCTGAGGAAGTCTCAAAATGGAGACGAAACGTCGCTTTTATGAATAAATAGTGGTAAATTTATGTGCTGACGTTTTGGCCGTCTTTTTATTTATTGGTTATGAATGTAATTTGAGATTGCGTTCTTCGTTTTAGATATTAATTTATTCCTCATATCAAGTGATGAAATTTCAACGTATTGTTTGCGAATGACTTACTAGATTCACTTCTGTTTAGATGTAATAAATTTCTTTTATTAATTAATTCTTACAATGCATATGCTTATTTTTTGAACGATACCAAAAACATAATAACCAAGACACAAGTATCTCCACCTTCAGCATTCCCCAACGGCAGTTTTTCACTTCTACCTCTTCTTTCTTTCCCTCATACTTGACGTTATTCTCAATGTATCTGAAAAATAAAACCACATTACTCATATACTTTTTTGTAAAAAATAGTAATAATAAGCGTTTCATTATAAATGCAGTTCAAGAAATCTTGTGGTAAAGAGTTTTCCAATGCCACGTGAAAGAACGGTGACCACTAACTTTAATGTCTTTTGAATTGCAAACAGCCTTCCAGGGTTCTGAGAACTGAATTAATTTCTGTTTCGTTGTAGTCACTGGGTCGCAATTTGATCCTGTGTCTGACTCATCGACAACGTATTTAAACGTCAGAAAGGAAGAATCGACGCACACCCACGTTACAGTGCTGCAGGAAACGTACACGCATGACGGTATCAAGGGATGTGTTGCAAAGTGAAATAGAGCCGGGACTTTACCCCGCCGGCGCGATAAGGCTTTGCGCCAGTCACGTCATGAAGCTTCTTGTGGTGCTACTGCTGGCGCACGCGACGCTGGGCTCGCTCTCGCCGGAAAAGGCCTTGGGAGAGACATGGAGGCGCTGCCGGGAGCAGCCGTGCCTGGTCCCTCAGGAGCGCGTGCTGTCCGCTTACACGGAGCTGCTGCTACACCAGGAGATCAAGCCGCGTCACGTGCTCATCCCCAAGCGCGTCGTGCTCCACCGCTGCGAGAACTCGGGCTGCTGCCTGGACGTGACTCGACCCTGCTGCACCAGCGCCGCCGCCACCAACGTGTCCATACCTCTGGACCTGGTCGACAAGGTCAGGGACACGGTCGAGCGAGGGCGCGTTTTCGTCTTCGTCAACCACACTGCGTGCGAGTGTAGCAACCAGAGGTAATTGGACTGAAGATACGTGCGCCAGTAGCTATTAATTCAAGGTTTCTTTTGTGAGTATTCTACTAGTCTGGGGAGGAAATGCACTTTTTGGTATGACAGAAAATAGTGATACAGGAACATTTTGAACTGTAAAGGATGTAAGCCACCGTTTCAGATCTTGAAAGTGAGAGCCCTAAACGATTACCGAACCTACGCAGTTCAACTTATCACCGGTTCGTGGCATACCTCAGCTTCCTGTGTCCGAATTATTGCAGGAAAAGGGACTTTAAGGATCAGTTACAGAAATAAAAACCGGAACTGAAAGGAGGATCAGTATACGCGATGGAGGAAGGAACCAGGAAATTCCTGTGGAGATCGAAGTCATCATTTCAGACCGTTGGGAATTTTTGTAATCGGCAGGGTTGCTCTAAATGCATAAAAATTACAAATATCTTCTTGCACTGCTCACATAAAAGTCAGTTTCTCTTCCGTTCTTCAGTAAGTAATTCAAATATATTTTACAAACGGCCAGTTGGAGTGGACTGTTTAAGTTGAGCTGTCAACAAATCAACTACAATTTCCGGAAACTAACGGACTTTAAAATACGCCAGTTTGTTCATTTTTCTCCCCCTCTATTACATCATGTATTCAACTGCCCGCATTAGTTATCCCCAGTTCTCATACTATACAACATCGGACAGGAGCATTTTAGATCAGGGTGGCCAACTTTTTGCATACCAAGCGCCAATTTTCTGAGAGACGAGTTCATATGCGCCATATGACTCGGACACATTTTATAGAGTCATACGTTCATGGTTAGGGGTTTGTACATAGATATGAGGATAGAATGTGCTTCGCTAAAGGGGCGGAAAGGAATAACTTTGACGTAGTTAAATTAATTAATTTACGCCAGTTTAATGAAGTAACACGTAACAAAACTCAAGAATGACGTTCCTGTACGAGAGGGTGATAGCTTCTTGATACTCATTTGGTGAAGATAACTTTGAACTACAGTTGCTGGCACTGAGGGCGATATCGGCCAGAAGAACTCTTATTAAATTCTTCTATTTCAAACTTTCGGTCATTCATTGTATTCATTTATAATATTATTTATCATACATGTCTAACTGTAAAATGTTTTAAACAATGTAAAGAAACTTCTCGTTCGAAATATAAACAGGCTGAAGGGTGCAATGCGCCACTTTTAATCGTCCAAAGTATCACGTTTGGCGCATGCTCCACGGTGTGGCCACCTCTGTTTTAGATGTTTCTCAACACTAAATTTGCAATTGAAAATTACGCGGCCCATTAACGTAATTGAAAGGCAAGCATTCCGTTAAATATACACGTAGGTAATGTTTGTTTATCTATTAATAATGACATTATTATTTGAAGCATGGAGGTGGCTGGTTTTCCCAAGGTGTCAAAATCACAAGGGTCGGCCCTGCTTTGTGTGAGAGCAAGTAATGTTAAGTGAGACCTATTACCAGGTGTTTGAAACACTTTTCTTA
This sequence comes from Eucriotettix oculatus, assembly GCA_034510155.1. Lineage (NCBI taxonomy): Eukaryota > Metazoa > Arthropoda > Insecta > Orthoptera > Tetrigidae > Eucriotettix > Eucriotettix oculatus. The sequence continues at coordinate 63,425,922 of CM067377.1, forward strand.
AATGTATTCATCAAGATTTCGAATAAATTTAAAATCTACGTTGATTAATTGTGTTTTCCATAGCAATATCTTCTTAAATTCATATTTGAGGTACATTGGCATTTTGTAACAAATCGAATCGTCATATAATGTTATTTTTTTATTTTACGTATTATAATTTTGTACAACTTGAGAAAATTTTATTTTTCCTTCCAAAATGTGTTAAATGAGCTCAACATCATTTTATATAGCGGATAATCAGAATTGCGACTCGACGGACGTAAGGTCCGCAGACCACCAGTAGTCGACCATTCCTATAGAATACCGTCAAATAAGCTTCTATATAACAGCCAATTGGTACGTACACGAATTTCAATTTCAGGCAACACGTAGCAAGTCCGAATTAGAAATATTTACAACAACAAAAAAACAGAAAATTTGTGGCTGTAATTTTAAGAATAATGTCCTCGGAAAGGCCACCAAGTAAAAATAAATCGAGGCGTTGCCAACTTGATAGAAATATTGCACACGTCGTTTATTCGGCTGGGGAAGATAACTTCGCTGGCTTACTCAACGTTGATTTACTACGCAGCACTTCCTGAGCGTATCTCATGTACATTTCTTGCCAACTATCGTCCAAGTGTTCCTCCATATTAACGCTTTCGAAAAGCACACTCAGGCGAAACATAAATAAACTGAAAATAACGGAAAGACAAACTGTAGAGCTACTGTGCGGTAGAATGAACCGATTCAGCTATTATTGTAGTCTTAATTAATACTAATGTTATAATAGAATGTAATAATCCATACTTTAAGTACTGTACTAAATATTTATAAATTAGCAGATTTAGAAAACTTGTTTAATAAAATATCTTTTCTCACCAAATACACTCATTTTAATGAACGTAGACTTTCCCGGTGAATAATTCGGATGAAATCTTCACGGTTAACAAACTGGGACAGGTTTTTAAAAGAACACAATGAAGACGGCGGCAGGAAATGGCAGAAAGGTTGTGTTCTTTTAAAAACCTGACCCGGTATACTCATTTTGTCAGGTAGTCCATGAAATCTTAATGAGCGCCTTCTTTCCCAATATGGTTAAAATGCGTGATATTGGTTGATAAAATCTGCACTATTTCTCTGACAATCTTAAGATGTCAATTCGGTTTTGTATATACTTAATAAACATTTTACCATGTCGATATCAATCATTTTAAAGTTGCTTTGACGCACAAATTCTGTTGATTGGTAATTAAAAAAATAAAATATTAATATGTTGGCCTGTTCTGAAAATTTTATTTCAGAATTGATATTTTAATAAAACATTAAATTATATAAATATATTACAGAAATAACTGTAGTTCTGAAACATAAGATGTAATGATAAATAATTTTTGTATAAAATATATTATATTAATAATGTATTGTTTCAATCTAAGACATTAGATTTTAAAATATGAAAATTAAATTGCATTAACATAATTTATAAGCTTCTTCTCTTCTCAAATTCAAATGTAATTTTGAAAATTTCTGTTCTATAGTCAAATCAACATGTATTTTGACTTGTATTTGTAATATTTTCTAAAGGTTCGAAAGATCAAAATAAGTATGTTATTAAAATTAATAGTTACTTATTAGCAGTAACGTACATTAAACCTGGCAGCGGCACTTCCCCTTCATATGACTGCCGGAACGCTGCTAGCAATATTAAAAACATTAATTGTATTCATACGAACGGAATATAAAGACAGCGGCAACGTCTTTTTAATACACCCTATACTTATTATCTATTGCATTTTACAAATGAATATCTTGGCGGACAACATATCCCGAGCTGACAGAAATATATTTTCTAACGCCAATATTTTCAGAATTGTTTTTGCACTACAAAGTTGCGTTTACAAAGCCGCCGTTAAAATGAGGTCCTGTCTATCGCCACTACAAGGAGTTGTCCACTGCACATCGTGTTGTTACACGACTATCCAAGTCTCCCGGACAATAAATTGTTGTCCACCATTAAATTTCAAATTAGAATCAAATGAAATAACTGAAAATGACGAAACGTATACACAATCTTGAGTATCTGATACTTTATTATACAACGAATCAATTTGTGTATGTGAATGCCGGTATTTGGATGACTCATCTAGTTGCTTTCGCACTCTAGTGGTGTTCTCGCGGGCTCAGCTACAAAATAATCGACGATCGGTCAACCAATTTCACACTGATTGATTGTGTTGTGCAGCGTTGGCAGGAGAATGATAATAGGAAAGTTGGAGGTAAGTGAGTTGGGTTACTGTTAGTTCAGAACTTCCAGACACTTAAATCGCTGATGGGGGTTCAAGCTACAGAATAAAAAATAAGTATAGTTTTATTTCTTTAAGAAAGAGTATAAGTAAAGTTTACGAACCTACCAGCAAGTCGCTAAGTGCTGACTCAATAATGTCCCTTCATGATTTATACGCACACCTAGAGACAACCAACCTCCAGAGGTGGTCAACCAATTTCTTCGTCAGGCGATTGTTGCACGTGCATCTTGTTTGCGAAAGATTGCCCTAGCAATACGTCTTAAGTATTGTCTGAAAATGATATTACTTTATAATCCGTGTAACATTTCACAAAACCAGTGTTGATCCATGGCTAAACATACAGAAACAAATGATACAGTACGTGAAAACAAATTTTGTTTTGAGCCTGGTCGGGGCACGTTATTTTGGAAAACCTCCGACAACGACGTCGATGCAGAAAATTCTACAATTATGACACATGGAACAACTTGAAACTGATACTCGGAATTACATCTTTCAACGAAATGACGTCCCTCCACATTTCCACATATTTGTAAGCGATTCACCGTATGAGATGTTTGTATGTTTCTTGACAGTCCGTGTTCCAGTCGCTGCTTTAGTGTGCTACGGACTTGACACATTGCGATATTTTCAGTTCGATTAAATCATTTATAGCGTTTATGTCCCACCTCTTCCACAAGGCGTTGAAGATTTGAGACATCGAACTGCAAAATGTGCTCTTTCTGTCAATCCTGGTATGCTGGGCCGAATATAGGCCTACCGAATAGATTTGTGCCAAGTGTCTAAAAGTGGTAAATACTGTAAAAAAACATTGAGAATTTACCTTTCAATTTGGTCATTTTTAACGCATTTTCTTAAATGTTTCACATCGAATCCAAAATACAATTCTCGAATTTGCAGCAAGTAGAAGAGTTTTCAAAAGTAACAAGCAGGCACAACATTCTACAATTTGAGAGTTTGTCTTTCACGTACTGTTTTATTCGTTATGTTTAGCAAAGCTCACCTTTGTTCCAACGGTTCCCATCAAAATGTGTATTATAAATTTATCATATTCACTTTGTCGCGTTATCATTCTTCGTTGTGTTTAGTCATTTAAAGTTATAAAATTATGTTGAAAGCGCGTACATTAAACGATTAACTAGACATTTATTACTCACGCATAAGTAACTCTTTTAATATTCATTATTTCTTCTGGTTTCCTTCTCCCTTCAGCGCAAACCGACATGTCAAACAATATGTAAGCGTTGAGCGTCAAGGAAATATTTGACAGAAGCAAGCAACATGACATCATCGCTGATGGAGAGTCAGTATAAAAAAAATCACTAGTGTTAACAGAGTGAGTCATAGCGTGCTATGCAACTAAGCAAGAAAGAATGAACATGCTTATACAACGCCTTTTACAGGCTCTAGTAACGAAATAAAGCGCATAAATGCCGAGTACTAAAGTAATCGTCAACAAACTTATCGCACTTAAGGTGACGGAAACTCTACAATACCTTGGGAAAACAAAAAAATTCAGGATTTAAAGCGGAAGTGCTCTATCAGTTTCCTAACATCTTTCATAAGTAATGAAGGCTATTGTTCAGATTTATCTTCTATCAATATTATTCCTCATTTAGAATTTTTTTAACTTTCTAGGCAAAGGAAAGGTCAACAATAATATATAATAATTATTCCACACCATCGACACAAAATTTCATTTACAAAATGTTATTTACAACGTTACAAACTTAAAATTTACTAACCACAATCCTCTGACTTGTGTAACTGTAAATACTGTTAAATTAATAAAAGCCAGTATATTCAATCTCACTTATTTATTAGTTAATTATAAAACAGGAGCTTTCGAAATAAGTGTCACATTCGTCTAATAAAAAAGGAGACAATTAGATTAGCATAAAAACAATGAAAACTACAACCACTAGATGCATAATAATCAGAAAATGAAACTATTATATACAAGTATTTCGTTGCATATATAGAGCGTGATAGCACACGTCAGTTACAAAAGACATCAGGCGTATAAGTATAAAATCATATTCCATAAATCGTATAAAGAAGCACGAGCTTCAAGGATGTGGAACGAGTCAGAGATTTTACATAGGTTGCTTTATTAATATTAAAATATACTGTAACTATTCATTAATTTTTAACTTATAATAAGATTTTCTTAAGTTCTATACAGAAGACATACAATTTGTACCTTATATATAAAATTGATAAATATTTTTACATCCTATACTAAAAAATTAGTGTTCTAATAATGTTCTTTCATAATTATAAATATCTACCCTGTGATACATTCAGCTCCATAAATTCTTCAACAGAGTAGAAGGAGTGGCTTAGTAAGAAGTTAGTTCATACAAGATGTTTTTGGTGAGACCGGACATAATATTCTAACAGCCTTTTTTTGAAGTTGAAATATTTTATCTTTCCCTGATGCATTGCCCCAGAATATTATACCATATGTCATTATAGAGTGGAAATATACAAAATAAACTAATTAAACTCAACCACCATGAAACAAGTCCTATTAGCGTCGATACAGCGAAGTTTACAGTGATCGACGTCTAGCGAAATACTAATATAGTACGATATATATACAACCCAATAATAATACTCCTCTACCTCTCACCTATAAATTATATACAATAATTGAGACTGACAGCCCCTACACACCTCTAAAATCTAAGGCTATGTACACGAAAGGACTAAGATTATTACTAGAAAATATATACTTTATTTATAACAAAAAATGGTACAAACAGACCTCAGGTCTACCAATGTGTGGTTCCGTGAGTGTAAATATTTCGTGGATTATTTTCAATTTATTTCGAAAAATGTGTTAGATTACAGTACATTTAAACCTAAATTCTTTGTAAAATATATCGATGACTTATTGGTAGTTATTGATGAACAGTATAAATTTCCTCTTCTAGTTAAATTAAATGATTTTCATCATAAAATGAAATTCACAGTGGAATAACAACTAGATAATAAAATCAATTACCTAGAGATGACTATTTATATTGAAGGTAACAAATTTTTTACAACATGGTACACAAAACCTACAGCTATCGATTGTGTTTTGAATTTTTACTCCAATCACCGTAAACACATGATTCTGAATGTAGCAAATAATTTAATTTACGAAGTTATTTCTATTACCGATAAAAAATTATTAAGAGCTTAAAAATAAGATAGTTGACCTGTTAATAAATAGTTTTTATCCACTAAGACTCATTAACAAATTATGGCCATTAAATATGGTTAAATTTAATAATCGTTTACATAAAAATAAAACACATTATAAAGTAATTGAACCGACTGATAAATGAAACGCATTTACAAAAAAAAAATTGCTCGCGGCGAACGTTATAATTATTCGAGACTTGAATTCGCAAGAGACGAAATAAATGTAACCTATTCTTCTCAGAGGCGTTCTCGTTTCACGTGAAATCAAATCCAGAGTTCGGCTACTTCTGTGGAGCACGATTTTCATGCACTATTTCCTTCGCTGTTGCTTCGTTGTAATTCGTCATAACGCCGCGAAGTCTTCCTGGAATTCCTCGTTTGCTTTACTCGACTCGTGTGCCCGCTAAGGATTTTGCGACTATATATCAAATTTATATAAGTCACTCCAAATCAAGTTATTAGCAAATATAGTGAGAGACAACTAATATGTTATATATTTACATTCAGTACATAACATAAATCTCATATTATAATGCTTTCAGGTAAAAATAAAGTTTGGAAATGTTTGCAAATAGAGAACCATATATAAGCCATTACTAACCATTGCCGATAGATTGATAATATTGAGATAAATTTAAGTTTGTAGAGAAGCAAGGACTTTATATAACGAGTGAATAGAAATAATTACTAATTTACCGCAACGTCCTGAAATAAAAAAATCATTTTATTTTTAAGTTGCCGTCCATTTACAACTTCAGAATATTTCGATTCATTTAGTCTTAATCTTCTGCAAATTAAATTACGTAACATTGAGCGTCATTGCTTATATAAGAATGAAAGCTATTTGGGAAACAATAATTTTCTTTCATATACTGTGAACTAAATTGACAAATCCGGCTCGTACTGGTCCGACTTAAATGATTAAAACTGTAAGTAATATTTATTGGGTACTAATTAATTCTTAAGGAAAACTCCATGCAGTGTCACTGATTTGTGAATTGAAAGAATTTGTAGGGAGCAGAAAATCTATTTACGTAAGTAGCTTCATTAGCATTTACCCAAACAAAAAACTAGTTTCTGAATTAATGGTTGGTCTTAATATACGCGCTCTTGGAAAGGAATTGGATACTGTGCGCTTAAATTCGTCCAGAAGAAACTAGCCTGTAACTGAATTTCATTACTAAATTGAATTGAAATGAAGACGTTAACCGCACATTAATTGTTTTAAATTACCAGGAGAAATTATTGTAACAGACATCTGCAAATATATTTATGTACTTTCCTTTTTTGATTGACTAATCCTTATATTAAACAAATCAAAAGAAATAATTGAGGATTAACGACTGCGTCGCGTTATATAACGAAAGAAGTAAATAAATTCTTAAGCATATCATCTTAGTATAAAAGAAGTGAAGAGTACATTATGAAGAGAACTCAACTGCCATCCTCACAACTATCTAAAGGTCTAATATAACTGCGTGAATTTACAGACTGGAGAGCAATAATATATCTTATATAAGAATGAAAGTCATTTGGAAAGCAATAAATGAGTTAAATCAGCGTTTGTCATTTTTTAAATTTAAATATTAAAACGTTTCGACTCTCATTTGAGACTTCTTCAAATAAAAATTTAGCTGTACATGGAACCTCACTCCATGACTCCGTCGACCGAAATTTATTAAATTGAAGGAGTCTCAAATCAGCGACGAAACGTTGTAATATTTAATATACAATTTTTAAAAAACTGACAATGAGGCTGATTTACCTAATTTATTATATATTTAATTGTAAGATAAACTATTTAACTAGTTCGGAAACGTTTGAAAGAGTAAAGACGATAAATTATTCACAAAAGGCACGTTGAAACTACGGAGAAAATTTAAAGCACGATTTTTGTAAAATAAATAGATACTAGTGGAATACAATCATCGACTCTTTATAAATTTATACAAACTCTTCTCAAATTTAGAGAAATAAAAATGTATAGAATGTAGATTAGTGTGTTATAAAATTAAAAGATATTTTGTGGGGAGTTGAAAGATAAATAATAAAATGTTTCTACAATATTCCAGTTTATTTCTTGCTATGAAAAATTAGTATTGAATATTGAACTACACCCTGGACAACTCTCTTTCCTAAATTTTCTTGGTTGGTTCTGAATGTGAACACTTTTCATTAATAACTATCTGGTTGTCCGGAGATGCCCGGGAATTAATTTATATTAGCCCTCTACAGAGTTTACTTCGACAGTAACCTCTTTGTCAACAAGTGATTAACTATCAGTGAGAGCGTCACATTTATGAAAATTTACGTTTCCAGTCCTCCGTCTTTATAAGAGGTGAATTTCATCATAACCACAGCGATGACTCAGTATCTTAATTGAGCCAAGAAATCTATTGGTATCTTAAATTAAGCACATACATAGCAGGTCGTCGCCCCACAGTGGTCCCGCGAGCGACTCGTCCTTTCTTTTTATTTTGCACAAGTGTTTTCATATTCAATATTTAATAGCTAGCTAATATATTCAACTTACTCAAGACGTGATTTTTTACTATATTGCCAATGTATATTTTCAAAGTTAACTGTTTATACAAACAATTTCCTGACTACAAAGTGATGACAATATTCATGGCAGTTTGTTTATACGATAATAAAATCAAAATATGTGTTTTTCATGTTTCGACAATATTAATTTATGAGTAAAAGATGCCAAACCATAAATATTATGATATACTTCAACTTCACGATGTTTTGTGTATACGCATAAGATGTGGCATTTTAAAAGTTCAAAAGACTTATAAGCGTAAGCGCGGGCAACCTCTTATTAAGTTCTGCTCTTTTGAATCGATCAAAAGTTGACATTTGTGAATATGTTTCTGACATCTGTTGCGCCTCTATAATTGGTCAGTGAAAGTGATCTTGCTGTAATATACTATCATCGAATAGATTTTGTACATCTACAAAATTTGAGTTTGACAAAGAGACACAAGGGTCAATACGGAAAGACATACAAAAAGTGGAAAAGGAGATCACCCATTTAGAGACAGACGTATCATTACTTAAATAAAATATAACATCAAACTCCATTTATTCGGAAGGGCGTGAGACTAGTTTCCAAGATGCAAGTTTTCTAGGGAATGTCCTGTATCTCTTTTTGGTGAATTACCCGGTAGAATCCCGGGGGGCATTGCAATTAAAGGGGAGCTGCCTGTTTCACATCATTCTCATGTAGCCTGTTAACTAAAAAGAAATCAAAGAAAACTAGTCAACCCTTAGCTACCTTGCTCTACCTTCCACATCCTCTCTTTATGTTCCCTCTACATTATATTAAAGGGGAATTTTCTGTTTCGGGATCTCCCTCATGTAGCCTGTGACAACCCCCCACCCTCCCCCAAAGCATACATTTTCATTATATATGTATATATAGTGAATTAAAACCATAATCTATGTTGATTAAGTGGAAAACTTTTCGCTGTATAACTATCAAACTTATGCTCATCTATAAACTTACAATTATTATATTTACATGTCTTAATTAAATGTCCAAATTATACCTGTTTTATCTCACACTTAGTAGACGATAAACTCTTTCAATCCATTTTTATTGACTTCAAACTCAGAAGCCCATTGGAATATTAAACTGTTGTTTACTCAAATTTAAAACGTGCGGTTTCTTTACTGTGGTTTCTCCTGCTGATGATCCTCTTTACTGCATCCAGCTGTTGCCATTTGTCAGAAAGTACAGTTTCCGTTTTTCTATTTGCTGTCCCTGAAAGATGTACACAACAATTAATATTTATCTGATTTGACCTAAAATTGTTAAATTTATCATAATTATAATTCATGAAGTTAAAGCATTAGTATTATTTATATAGTTTTGTAATTCAACGAAGGCATGAAATTTCTTATCATTTTTAATACAAGCTTTACTGAAATTTACTTGAAATTTCCCGGCGTCGTCTCAGTGTTTCATTACCTCGATCTTATATTAAACCAGAATAAAATTAATTTAACACTAATCTCCACGCTGAAGCTGGAAAAAATTCAACGTACGACTAAGTCAGTGTCTGTATTTAGCTCGTCGCCTCCCATAAACTTGGATCAATTGCTCATCTCGGTCGATTTGGCATGGATTCATTTTATCCCTTCCAACCCCCGGACCAGACGTTCTCCTTTATAGCCATTCTAAAATATTTAAGAAAGATAGAACCAACAATTTGGTAAAAACATAGATAATATATAATATTAATTCATTCCTGGTTAAGAATTTAACAATTAAGTTGTTGTTGTGGTATTCAGTCTGATGCAACCCTCCATGCTAACCTCCCACATCCTCCCTAATTTCCTTAGTGTATTCCATCCCCGACCACCCTCTTCTGTTCTTACCCCACACACTTACCACTAATGCTAATTTTACAAGACCCTCTTCTCTTAGTCAATTTCCTCCATATTGTCGGCTCATAATAGGGGTATTATGTTTGGAACTTCCTCGTTAGTCATTCTATCCACCCATCGGATTTTTAGCACTCTCCTACAGCACATTTAAGTTATAAATAAAAAAATGAATAAAATAATGTCATATTACTGATTTATTGAATTCAACACGGTCAAGGCAGTTCATTAATAATTATAAAAACATTTTAAAAGTGTCCTGAAATAAAATTTTAATAAAAATAGGACACTAAAATAGAAATTTTGCTACAAATTCTTCCGACAATTAAGTATTATTAAAATTGTCATGCATGTTACCACCTCTGCTAACATTCATGGCATTTTAAGTTTGGCATGTGATTATAGATACATTTAAAATACACTAGCCACTTTCTTAAATCTGTTAAAGAGAAGGCTATAAGTGGTTTAAATGAACTAGTTCATAAAAATGATAATTGAGCAAAATATTTATTAGTGATGGTAACATGCATGACGCTGAATTCAAATACGCACCAAGATTTTGGGTTGAGTTGACCTTCACATGCAGGCAGAAAAACTGAAACTGAAGCCGACGGGTCACAGTTAATGTGCCTCCATGGGCGTCTCTATCCAGCTTTCCCGCATTTTCCAAAGGTACTTAAAGGGCCTCAGGTACTTGGTAACACGAATGACATCATCTTCCGCCCATTTTTAGCTCATATTTTTGTAAATGTTTGTTTATTTGAGTAAAACGATGTAATATTTATATAAAGACATCCCATATAGATCATTTAGACCGTCGCCGGGGTAATAAACGACTCAACAACTCGTAAGTTTTAATTTTTCTTCACTTCCTACCTAAAGGGACATTGGAATTTCCTAGAATTTTGCCACAATTATTTTTCATAACTTTTTATAAAATCTTCAAATTTCTGCTTGTTTACATTTTTATAGAGTCATTGTATAAGAGATTAGTATTATCGAAATATTTCTTTAACTTAATTGCTGTAAGAGGTAAAAGTAGTTCTAAAATCCAGGGACAAAAAAATAATCAAAATAGTTGAGGGCAGTTTTTTTATTTAACTTAAGATACCTTGAGTATATATGGCCTCTTAAATGATCTGACTTATTTATGTTTATTTTTGATTCTTCTAACGTGCAGTGATACATACGGCCAAGGCTAAAATGTGCCAATGAGTTGGTTAGTGACAATATTTAAGTTGATTATCATCTTTCATCTTCTCGGTCGATGGCTGGTGAAGGGGAAAATAATATGTAATATAATTAATGTCAAACGAATGGTTTTCGGAGACGAGACATTTATGATACCAGTTATTGTATGTGACTGTTCCTGTTGGTATGGGTCAGTGGAAGTAGGGTGAAAAGATTACTGATTCTAAAATTTATTAACCTATGGGCAATATCAAAAACTGAGTTGTTTGAATTGTTATCTTCATTTTTCGGAAAAAGTAGTAGAAATTATTTCTCAGGCTTACACGGAGAAGAATTCTCATCTCACAATACATTCCTTTATTCTCAATCACGATCAGGTCCATAGGATCACGAGATACCAAGACGACTAACTACCAGACTGTCAACCCACACGACATATTCTGGATTTAGGAGTGGCACGTAGTCATTATCTCTACCGTTCTCCAGTCTTAACCCCGATTTTCTTGACAATGGTATACCCACATATATGCATGCTCAAGCCGTGATTGGAACCTGACCACTACATCACAGCAGGCCAGTATTCACGGTGTATTAGCCAAAAGAAATATAGTTATGTGAGTTAATAAATACAAGTTACGTACGGTATACGCACTTTATATGATAATTTAGGATTTTATGAGGATAACGGACCCAGCGGTATTTACAACTTGAACGTACCTGCAGGATTTGCAGGTCTATGTACGATTCAGAAAATAACTTGGAATTAGATATGTATTAACATAAAGAATACAACTTATATTTTCGTTATAATTTCTTAACGAGCTTAGTACAGAAACGTTTGTTAAGTACGTATCACATATTTATAGGACACTAGCTGAGTATCCGGCGATGCCCGGAAATTCTTTTATATTAGCCCTTTACAGTATTTAATTAGACAGTAATCTCTTCTCGTCAAAACGTGCTCGAATTTTGAAATAAAAGGTTATACGTAACGGTAAATACAACTATACTTTCTTGATTTGTTTCGCGGCTTTTCTCGTAGTACTATAGCCCATTTTAAACAAGTCGTTCTCTTGCGTGAACATGTGGAAGGACGCTTGGTTGTCTCATAGCAACGCAATGTTATCCTGCTCCTCCTTGGTCACACGCACATCGCGGCTCCAGTTTTTGGGAACGTTGCTTGGCCCGCCCTTAACTTAAAGCACTGCGTTTAGTCCCTTAAACCTCACACAACTCACGGCATGTCATCAAAATTTTTATTTAAAACAAATTAAAGCTGTTTCGAGAATCGAGACAGCCTAGACTGTAGCATTCTGAATTCTAAAAGAATAAGCTTTCGAATTGTTCGTTCATATGGACGTTCACGTTACTTCAAATCACCTTAAAGTTTCAATACTCGATAAATTGTAATGAGTGGATGAAATTGCCAGCGAAATTGTTACGACACAGAAGCCAGGGCCACTATAGTTGGCGAGACGCAGAATGGAACCCCGTAATGAAGTTCAAAAGCCACCAGTCAAGCGGAACAAAACACAAATAGCTATAAAATTTTGCATTAGTCAGTAAGCTAGTTCAGCAGATCAGTTCCTCAGCCAGTCTGTCAGCCAAGTAGATCAGAGTTAATGAGCGTTTAGTGTGAAAGAGGCAAATCTTTGGTGTTGGTGTTATCCTGCCCCTGCTGTGTTGCTCGGTCCACAGAATATCTGGAAAACGAGCAGACATCCTGGACGCTGGTTCCGGACACAATAGCAGTCACTGGGGCAAACTTTTTCATCGTCTTCTCTATTTACAGCCAGATCTGGAGCTCGTTTAGGCTATATTAAAATTGTACGTTTTCTTAGATGACCTGTTACGTTCTCTGAGAAACTCTAATGTTCTTTGCTAAGCCGTAAAAATTATATTCTTAGCATCAAATGAGTTGGTCATTTCAAGCATTTAAATTGTATCGCGGTTTGCTGATTTTGTTGTAAATTTCATAATAAGATTTAGCGCGATAGTTGACATTTAATTAATTCTTACTACAAAGTTGGCGAGAATTGGGAACTGGACGTGACGTCAGTATGTCCATTGCATTTCGGCACGTACGGATATGACATGGAATTTCCATAATCACGCTCGCGTAGGACTCCAGAACCAAGAAAACAATGAAATATTTAAATACCATCTGGCTGGCTCAAGCAATGGGATTTAGTGGTCTACAGAAAATCTATTTAAAAGCTCGAATTTTCGATTCTTCTTCACACGGTGGTGATGTTGTGGGAATGAAGTTGAATGGGACGAAATGGAACCGTCGTTTGGTCTTGGACGTTGAAGAAGATCAACCTGCCGACGCCGAGGAAAGCGTCCTACAAAGAAGCTACGTTCCAAAAAGGTATGTTGTCAAGTTTCCCCTTCTTCGACACCTAGGGAGGGTATCGTTCACAGTTTTAACCGTCGATTATTAACATATCAGATTGCTTCGTCGTACCTCCAAAATTTGTAAAAAAAAATCCTATTTAAGTATTTAAATAATATAATAAATTTTCCATTTATCTCATTAATTGTCCTTCAACTTTATACCAAACACACCGCACCCTACAGAAGTTTAATCTTTAAAGCCGACTGTTTAGTCGAATCCATCCCATAATCAAATAATATTTAATACGTTTTCAGTTGCAACTGTCTATGGATACAATCCAGGACAAAGAACTTTAAGTTTGGGCCTTTAATGTTAAATTAAATTCTTATAAATTTCAATACCGTCCTGATGAAGTCCCAAAGGCGAGGACGAAACGTAGTAATAATTAAATAAAACTTCTATTTTGTTTCTTAATTAGTCGCTTTTTTAAAAATAGGTTTAATTAATTGTACGTTACAATGTATAGCTATTAAATACAATCATAATTTCTTAAAGATAAAATTGTGCTCTTGACTTGTCTCTAAAAGGTGGCTAAAATATATAAATTAGTAATAAAGTTAATAAATAATTTAGTTTTCCTTAATGAAAGATTAAAACTGAAGTAGCTAATAATAATATTTTATTGACACCTCCTCTGGTATATAGAAAATCTTTGCTAATTCTATAATTAATTTCCCCCAAATCTCACATTATTGGTTATTATCTGTATTACAGAACCCAAGTAGGAATTTGTGTTAATAGGTAATAACCAATCTTTTCTTTAATTATATATATATATATATATATATATAATATATATACAAAAGTTTTACAAAATCCCAATAAATTTTGTTGAAATTTAAAATGAAATCCTCTCCCTCGACATAATCGTCCCCTTGTGGGGCGTGGGACCCATGTTGGGAAATACAACCCTAGAGTCAATTCATCTTATGCCTGATTTTATCAATATTTCTATGGGGTCATTCCATTTCAAGCGGTCTGATTTCAGGAAAGTGCCCTGTTTGACCATCATGGATTTTGATGAAATTTAGTGTGAACATTCCTACATATCCCCAAAGTACATTGGTAAACTTTCACATTCTTAAATGTAATATGTTTTGAGACATTGTTGTTTGTTTGACTCTATGTAGGAACCTTTCACTCCATGACTGAAATTTCATCAACTTTGATATGTAAGATCTCTGGCAGTATATTATTATAAAGAACGAAACTTGACTACCTAGTACAACGTTTCTGTCATTTTAAACGTAAATATCAAAAATACTTTGATGAGTAATTTAGCTTAGATAAATTGAAGCTAAGTCTGCCAAAAAACTTGAAGTGAGAAAAAAATTAAAAGTTTGGCTTTCTATATCTCTGGAAGTAAAGGTACGAAAACTGTCAAACTTTGCAGTCTATAAACTAGCATCACAAGGTCTTTGAATGTAAAATTTCATTTATCTTCTGCTCTCGAGTGCTTAACAAGTTGAGTGTAAAGTTGACGATTTTTGCAAAACGCCAAAAATTAGATATATGTAGCCTACTTTTATGAAAAACTATCTTATAGAAACTAATTTGAATAAATTTTATTTGTAAGAGCATGTTTTATACTTATTAAAAAAGGAAATGATCTTTCATCGCAGGCGTATAAGGGCTTCAAATTTGTGACAAACTTGATAACTTTGTATTACGATGTTGTATTCTTCAATGTGCATTCAGGTAATTTTTTAAAAATTTTGTTTTAAATTACTAAAAAAGAAGGATTTATATTTCATAGGATCTCGGAAATATGACAAATTGTTAATTTTTCATTGCATGCTATACTTAATTTTGCCTTCGCCTTTTATTTCTGTTGGAGTTTAAGTTGTTTTGATTCACTTATCACTAGCTTTAGAAATGTACTTCAACACTAATGGCATAACCATATATCATTTTTAAAGCATATTACAGTATTCTGTAATATGAAATTGAAACTTCTTTGTCTCAAAATTATCAGGTATTTAATCCGTGAAATGGAATGCATTAAGTCAATTGGTATTATTTCTACTTTGCCAAATTGCATTGTTGGAGAAACGTTATCATCAACTTATGTTAGTTTCTATTCCAATAAAATTGGGCTGCGTAATGTGTAGTTTGTCAGCCAGTGAAAAAAATACTTCTCACTCGACGATCAGAGGTTGAGCTCACAGACTATGACTTTCATAACAAAATCTTTTTTGAAACTATATGAAATGAGTCAAAAGTCATCCCATTTAATAAAACAAAGCAGACAACTACTATGGACTGTTGAAAGTCAATCTAGTCATCCAGGTCTGTTGAGAAAAACAAATGTGAAACCAGGCCAAAATATTGGTTGCAAGTGTAAATCTGAATTCATTTCTATGGTCCAAGGCACATCAGAGTATTCATCACCAGAGAATTATATGGACATTTCGGACACTGTCAATCGGAGTTCGACTGAATTAGGGAGCTCCCATTAAAATTCAAAGTTTGAGCATTAGCCATAAAACTGACTACATTAAACAAAAAATTGAACGAGTGCAGAAAGTGGTGACGAAAAAAACAACAGCTGGTGGAGTAGCAGCTGAGAATATTGGAAAAACTGGCAATACCTGTGATTTTTTCAAGTCAATTCAATGTATATAGATTGCCACAGAAGTATCGTACTTTTGTCCTCAATTTTGAGGCCTTAAACGCCCGCGATGAATGTACGTGCCCACTTTATAATAAGGTTTAAAACATACTCCTATTAACAAAAATAATTTTTAAAAGATTATGTAAGATAGTTTCTCATAAAAGTAGGCTAAAACTGCCCTATTTTGGGCGTTTTTGCAAAAATCGTCAAATTTAGACTCAATTTGTGAAGTATTCGAGAGTAGCAGGTAAATGAAATTTTACAGTCAAAAACAATGTAATGTAAAGGTATCTAGTACAAAATTTCATACCTTTATCTCCAGAGATATAAGAAGCCAAACTTTTTTTTTCACTCCCTAATCTTTTCGGCCGACTTTGCTTCAAATTATGCATGCCAAATTTCTTCAGATATATTTTTTTGATCTTTGGGGTTCAAATAGCACAAAATTTTGTAAAAGACAGCCACTTTTCATGCCTTATAATAAAATATTGCCAGAGATATTACATCTCAAAATTGCTGAAATTTCCGAGTCGTATGGTAAAAGTTTACTGTACGAGGTTATAAAAATGACTATATTTCTGTAAGTACTGCAACAGAGAAAATAAAAGTTTACCAATGTTCATTGGTGACATTTCTTAACAATCACACAAAATTTCATTGAAATTGGAGGTGGTCGAGCGGGGATCCCCACACCACTTCACATGGAATGACCCTATGGACTCACCTTTTAAGGGGTCCCGTTAATATCTCGACTTAACTGGTTTGAATTCTTGTTCGGTTGTCGCCACAGGAATAGGGCTGGGTTCCAGCAACGCCCACAATACCGCACGATGTATTTTTTTAAAGCGAAATAATACTTGATTTATTGATGATTAGGCACTACATTATTGTTTTGCATTAAAATATAAAAGAAAACCTTAACTAAAATTTTTAAGTGGACTTGAGTGGAATCGTATTACTAACGTCAAATATCGTATCATTAGTCATGAGAATAGAATAATTACAGCACGTTTAAATTAATACTATTCGGGAACAATTCTGATGCTGTCTTCTTCATTGTTTGATGCTTGTAAATTATTTAGTCTGTCACTCTAAAAAATAATAGAAGTGAACCGGAGCTTTTTTGAGAGGCGTATGTTCCGGTGCGGTAGACGTTGGAAATACGGCAAGATATGTTCCTATTGGAACAATCAACCAGCTGAATCTTAAACTGGTAGGACCATTAAACTATAGCCCATTAGCTACCTTGATCTTACTTCCACATACCCACGTTTCAAATCCTTTTTTGTATACATGCGAGTTAACATCATATGGATTATCCTAATGTAGCCTGTAACATTAAAAAGAAATCTATTAATTGCACTGAAACATGTTTCTATCATAAAATAATTTATTAATTTTCTCAATACGTTTTATTTTATATTGTTTTATGAATTTTGGAATTATCATTTTTTAACGCGGAACGAAGAGAGGAAGCGTGGACTCACGTGTAGCTGGCGTTACACAGCTGCAGTCATTTAAAGCGAACGTGTCTCGTGTTATTCCAATGCCATTGGGAGTATACATGCAGTACAAAACAATTCTGATGAACTGGTGCGTCAGGCGGTCGGCCTGGGACAAACAGATTCCATTCTCATTCCTTATAATTGAGCCGGGTCACATCTTGGTGGCATGGAAGGAGCCGTGCAGAAAATTTAAAAATTTCGAGTCACGTGGTCAATAACACTCACTTAAGGACCGCAAGTTAAACTTAAAGATTCCGTTATGCGGACAATTACTCAGATCTGCTACTGCAGTCCGTGGATCATGGTTGTGAATGTTGCAGCCTAAATGGCCAATATATCTCTCCGTGTTCCTTCTTTTTCAAATATCTGTAGTTTAATATATTGAATGTGTCAGTCAGTTAATGCGCAGACATATTTTTCCCTTACTTCAGCTAATCAAACAACTATTATTGCTCTTTTCTAATCTTCCTATTTTACTCACTGCTACGTCTGTTTAACTATCAACAAATATCTCTAACATGGCTTGACTTAGATCCAACCCGAACCTACAAGTTTCGAAGATATCTTTTCTCAAAACTTGACAAAAATTGCTTCTGGCAAGGAAGTTTGGCAGCCGCTAATCCTCAGATTTTCTGTTGATATTACTCGCGAGATCCCTCTTTTACATCGGGGAAAGCATTGCAGTACCATCCCATGTATGTACATGATAAATTACGTGACTACTTATACTAAAACCATATCTTGAAACTTCAATCTTTTAAAATTTTCTGCTCTAACCGAGTGATAATTTTAAAACAAGTCGCTGACGAATGACGATATTATGCAGTGTTCATAACATGTGTGATTACGGCTCACCTCCTTAGTGGAGCTAAAACATTTAACCTTCACCTTGAAAGCCGCGTCCTCTACCTGTCTGCTTCCTCGTCGGGATTCCCAGAAGCAGCATCAGTAATCTCGCTGTTTCTGGAAAGCTGTTTATAGTTTCCCAGATGATATTCATTCTCCTTTCTTATTTCTTACTTGGTTTGGAACGTTCTGAGGAAATGATCGATTGTTCTGAATTGCAGACCGCCACTTCATAGGAATCCACCAGGACAACTGTTTGATAACCGAGGCAGGGCAATTAATAAGCATATATGGAACACGTTCAATATACGGAATTGAGCCTGTATTCTGTAAATCTCTAAAAGCTAGCGAATTGATTAGAGCGTAATAAGGAAAAATATGAGTTCTCATTCTGAGTATGAAGTGAATTGGTGAAAATGGAAGACGTATGAATAGATTCAATTACGGCGAGGAAATTAAACTAACTGTTCATTTCGAGGTCGTGAGTAAATGGTAAATTAGGATGATAATTATTGACGGTACTGACCATATCCGAAATAATTAATATGCAACCCAGCATCACTACAGTTAACGTAAAATACTGACCCTATGAAACGCAACAATTGCTATGAATCTTATTGTAATTAGGTTAACTTCTTTGCTTTTGGGTTCGTCGGCTGGTTTGTGAGATGTGTCAGTCTTGCTTGTCTTGCGATTTTGAAATGACACGACGAAACAAGTATGGTATTTATTTTATAACTTTAATATTTTCTGGTAATTTGCTACGTTTTTTTTATAAAATCACTAGCTGGGTGCCCGGCGATGCCCAGGAATTAATTTATAATTAGTCTCATAATTTACCTTTTCACGTTCCCTTCTTAATGTGATCTGAATTTCATCATAACCACTAGAAGCCATGACTCAGTAGCTCATTCCAGTCAAGAAATCAACTGATACCTTAAGTAAGCACACATACAGAATAATACACAAAACAGACAGTTATATTTATAAGCAGAAGATACTTGAACCATCTCTTCGTCTGATTAGCGTGAAATAATGTGTGAAGTTACATACATACATTACAGAAAATAAAATGAGGTGTGTGCGGCCCTGGTTTTTATATAACGTACCTCAATTATGTGTCCTGTAATATTTATTAACTAACTAGCTGGGGTTATTTATTTATATTATACCCGTACATTATTTAATTCCTAATCATCATATTATTCAACCGCATCGAAAACGTCACAATATTTTTCTCAAATATGCTCTCGAGAGATTCAAAAATGCTCCCGGTAAAATATAAGGGTTAAAAATATTTTCAGTACTCTAATAGAATATAAATGCTCCCTCATTTAAGGGATGAATTTTTACCTACATCGCATATTAAAAGTCATGCTGTAACACAGCGACTCGCATTACACCGGGTTCGACACCAAACTTGATAGTTTCCTGTTTTCATATGACTCATTTCTACCCTCACCCCTCACATGCCGAAAGGGGTTGAAATTAAACAAATATTTTCGAAGAAACGCTATAAATGTTTTGACCTCAAGATTTTTTTCGACTCACACATGAGCCTTCATTACATATAAAAGTTCCACCCCCTCCACCTAGGGGTGGTAGCCGTGTCTTATCTTCAGAGTATTTGGAATGTGTCGCGAGGAATATGGAAACAAAATTTTGTTTCCAACACCTCTTAGGGGATGATGTGTGCTTAAATTGCATTTTTTTATGTCAGAATTAAACTCGGTGGCACACATTACAGCTGTTTGAAGCCCAGTCTCGATTTTTTCTGGTTATTTTTTGGTGTAACCCCTCCACTTCCACCTCTATGAAAACTCCCCTATGATTATGTATGGAGTTGAAATTATACGCCAGCAGAATCGGAGGAGATACTAATTGATCCAAGACAGTATTTGTATGATAAAAATATTGGCCGTTTTTGATTATTTAAAATTTTCCACCCCCTCGACCCCGGCCCCTAGGGGTAATAGCTCAGTCTTACCCCGACTGGTGTATACCACGTGATAGTCTTTCAAAACATCAACCAAAAATCGATATGGCGCGGGCAATATGGAGGGGGAAATGGAAGGTCGTCCAGGCAGGGGAGATTGGCAATCCACATTCACAATGGAAATTCAAACGCGTAGAAGGAAAAGTAGCATTTTCGTACTTTATTTTTCTGAAATTTTCCAATTTTCTGAAAAATTTCTTAATTTTTGTACAAAGTTTTAAGTATTATTACAGGCTTGACAGACATATTCTCTTCGGTCTGATTAACTTGAAGTACCCCGACGTAGCCCGCCAAACATGAAATAGCGCTTAAATGTAACTAAACTTTTATTTGAGTTATGATACTTTGTAATTGTTTTTCGCGAACGTCATAGTCACCGCCGCACGCTCTCAGGCAGTTGACTTGGTTACATAAAAATCCGTCTCGAGCGTTCGAGTTGTAATACTACAAAAAAACATTAACTATTATCTAATTAAAAAGTTCATTATATAACTAAAATGTTAGTTAAAATTAAGGCTACGTGAGACTATAATCTATCCATTCGGAAGTTCTATACGAACGTCTTTAGACTTCGGTCTGAAAGGGGAAAGGATGAAAAAATTCACGGCAATCAGATGAATGCTATAGGAACGCCTATGTGGAAACCTTGTAACACCTTAAAGAAAAGTATAAACATAATAACTAATAATTTTGCAAGTATTTTTAACATATAAATATTATGGAATTTGTTAATTAAGATGTTAATTATTTCAAAAAATGTATACGAGAAGAGAAGACGTACTTAAAAGACTCTCGGCCATATAGTTGATAAAACTGAATTAATGGACCACGAGCTACCCTGGAATGCCTATTTAATTTGTAAATTCATTCTTAGTCAATGTTATTTATAATAAATTATTTTGATATGAGCAACGATTGTTAAATACATGTTACAGAGAAACATTTAGAGACGGATCCAGAAAATAGACAGAGCCGGATTTAGACTTGAAGCTACCTAAAATATTAATATGAATACAATTTCGTAGTATGTTGATAGTAAAGTAACAAATTTTTAACTTAAAATCATTTTTATTCATAAAAACGTAATAATGCAAACTCAGAAAAAGGAGACAAAAGTTATTTGAAAAGGCACCATTTACAAAGGATTATCTAATTCTAGGCGAAATGTGTTATAAGTTTTAAGGACTTGTGGGGGAGGAGATTTTGGCGGCTAATTAATTAATAAATAATAATAATAAATAAATATGCTAAATAATCTAAATTAAAACAAAAGTTTTTTCCAAGAAATTCCATATTTTATTAGAATAAAATAAAAACTTTTTAAGAAATGAAGTTCCTCAAGTAATTCTTATTTACTTCCTTCTTTTATTTACTGTTTCATAAATATAATTAAACTACGTCAAATGAATACATGCCCTATGTTCATCGGTATAAATAAGTAATTTCAAGGTACTTACAGGCGTATTGTTGGAACAATACAATCCTTACTTTTTATTTGGAATTATTTCTGCATGTCCATTTTTGCTGTCGAGACCCCCATCAAAGGTTGGGACCCTAAGCTCGTGCAGCTTATACTATACGTAAATCCCGTCCTGGGTATTTGGATTCAATTAGCATGAATATTGTACCGGAAGTAGTAACCGAAACGTCGTGATATAAATTCACTTTTACTCGGTTCGAAACCCGTGGAGCTTTCTTTCTCTACCTTAAATGGAGGAGAAAACTTCGCTCTTTATTATGTGGATTCAGTTGACTGGCATTTAAACTTTGGTATTTCTAGTACGTACAATCACCATCCTCAACAAGAAAAACGTAGGCTGTAATCAGTATTACGGTATTTAAATATGAGCGTGCTTATTATTACTACATCATTTATGCGTCTTATTATACAATGAACAAGAGGTCAAATTAAAGAAACTTAAAAGTCAGGCAGGTTTATGAAGAATATTTATTAGGCTCGGCTCATTCACGTCAGTTACGAAAAAAGCGCACATGAGGCAAAAATTATTTACGGAACAAGAAAAACTGCTGAATCGTACATCAAGGAACTTCGTGCAAGTTTCAAAGGTGATTATTAACCGTGAAGTAAATAAAAAAATTGACAAATACATGGGAACGTGACAGGAGATTCTGTATATGAATTTTAAATTAATTTATAAGTGATCCGTAAAATATTTATTTTATTTTATTCCATGCATTTATGTAAATGAAATATACATGCCGTAGAGTCGGGTAATTTAAGGCTATCCAAAATATAAAAATGTTTGTATTAGCTTAACCAACAGATAATAAAGTACCCAATTAAAAGACCAAATTAATTGATATAAAAATCTCCCACAACGTTTCGGTAATCGTTGATACTTGTGAATGTCGCCTGAGTGGTACCCATTATGAAAGCATCTAGGTTTGCAGAAACGTTGTGTGGTACTGGCAATTTGTTTGTTCTTTGGCTATTACATGATCTATTTGTTAATTTGAAGTTAAACTCGCATTTCATAGATATGACGTGTCTGAAACCGATCTCACCTAAATTTATGTCTCAGTGATATTTATCTAAAAAAATGGTCTTCTCGATTTAAATTTTTCGTTTTTCTATAACGCTATAAGCTGCTCTGTAATATAAAGATGCATTAACCATCAGACACAATAAAATCCGTATTTTAACCCATTGGAGACGGATATAGCTCACTTAAAATAACGATTTTTCTCCGATACGTTTAAACTACCCAAATTGTCAGCCTCTATCTTCAAAAGTTAAGATTCGGTTTGCACAGTTTACTTTTCCCTTACGGGGTATTTTATTAATAGATAAAACAAAATTTTGAAGTCAAGGATTGGCGGAAAGATACCGAGTAATCAGGCTCGCCGCTGACAAAACAGAAAATGTTACTCCTTCCCTTATCCTGTTTTCTCCAGACATGGCTTGTAGAAATGTGTTTTAGTGTGGTTCAGTTGCAGTATTTAAAAGAAAAGGAAACTTCTATGCAATTTTCTATTAGTATGTTTACAACGTAGAATTAAAAAAAATATTAATTTTAAACTTACCTACTTAAAAATGAATGAGTACATAGCAGAATAGTAATTGTACTACCTACCATTTAGCTGAAAGTAAGAAAATTTTAATTAGTATGTGGGTACATATTTTATGGATGATATTTTATACTTAGTTTTATTCTTATAAACTTAATACTATATTTTTATAAAAATATTGAACGCCTGGTTTTCCAGTAATTAATATTAAAAAAAGTGACAAAAGTGGGGTTAAACATCGGAGTTTGTAGCACAAAAAAATGAATAATTCTCAATTACTAGTTGGTTAAATTTTTTTGAATAATCAAATTAGAAGGTCAATTTTGATTAAAAAAAATTTATTTCCATTTTGGAAATTTAATTTTACTACCCTTGACATATACTAGTGGTTCAAAAAAGCAGATCTTTCGGATTCGTTTTTAATTGATCACAACAGATTGCGTTGTTAGGTAATAATAATAATGTAGGTACAAATTATGAAAATTAGTTCGATGACTAGATTGGTGTGTTTTATGCACCCCTGAGAGTGTCACAGCGTGCGGTGCACGCCCACTCCCAGCGGCCCTGCGATTAATTTTATTAATAGGACCAGGGAGTGAGAAAAAGTAGTAATCCAAATACAAGTAATTTTTGAATAAATTAAAGGGTAATTAGTAAAGCGACATAAAAAATAGAACCAGTCTTTACACAACGTGCAGTCTACAACGTATACAAATTTTGACATCGCAAATTATTCCTAACCTAAAGAACCGTGTACTTTATTTTTATTCGCACGTGTGTGACGGGCCTCCACTTTGAAATTGAAAGATTTTAATATTTCCTCCCATAACTAAGACATAAAATATTTTCTATCACTAGTCTAAGGAAGTGAAAATGCTTCAAATGAAGCTCAACAAATCATAGAGGAAATTTTAGAAGAAAGACAAGAATGGAAAAATGTCAACCGGACCAGGGTCTCGAACTCAGGATATCCCGATATCCAGCCGGGTGCTGGATTCGGATTAGCCCAGTTGGTAGAGCACCCGGCTGCATATCGAGAGATTCTGGGTTCGAGTCCCTGGTCCGGATGACATTTTTCCATTCTTGCTTTTCTTCTAAAATTTTCTATCACTTTATAAACGTGTAATCTTTTAAAAGGAGGATATTTGAATTTATTGTAATAAATAGGAAAGGGTAAATTATATAATAAGTCTGATAAAATTTTATAATAAATTTAATAACAAAAAGTAAATCGTATCATCCTGATCTGTCAAAAGAATATATATGATAGACTTACAGTCTAGTGAGTACTTTACCACCGACGTTCATGAACTTTTGGAGTCATTGCCGCAGAATCAGCGACATGAAGCCTCTGGAACAATGACCGACACGGCCTCCTTTGATACCAGGCTGTTCACGTCTCGTACTATAATTGCCGCTACCACTTCTTTCCCATAAACGACCTGCCTCAAATCTTGTCCATAACCAACTTTCTCATATATTTCCATCTGTCTCACCATTTTACACCCCAACAAGTTCCCAATATGGAGCAACACGTCTCTTTCAAGAAATGCGAAACCTCATGCCAAATGATATTCCCGCTTTCTGTAGGAATTATTCGTGCGTGCTAATAATGTGACACCGGAGATATTCCTCCCGAATTATTTACAATCCTAGCTTGTCAGTGGCAGCGTTTTAGTATCTTCACAAGACGCCGTTTGAATGGGATTTGTTCTGCCACGGAACTCGGCACCTTAAGTGCAATGACCCCACAAATTCTGGATCTCGGAAAATTTTGTTTCACAAAATTAGTTTTTTAAAATACAAGTCATACACTACAAACTATAAACTTTGAATTTAAGAAACCTTCTCAAAAGAATATATATATATATATATATATATATATATAACCAATTTAAAGTAATAAATTGGTCAGTCCTCGCCTCACTGTTTATTTTTGAAGCCAAGACCAGACATTTACTTAAGAGAGTGTATTAAAAGGAGTATTTTTTGCAGCCTTCTCTTTGATCCTCTCTAGGAAAAATAAAAAATCATATATATTAAATCCAAAGGTAAATATTGATTACAAGTTTATAAAACATACACGAATAAGAATTGTAAACTGAAATAGCAATAAATAATTATTATTTTTATTTAATTATAAAAAGATTAGGAACTTAAGAGACAAAATTAAGTGACTAAATAAATAACGCACAACTGTTCTGTGATCGTTGTTGGTTTGGTCAGGTGGTTAAAAATAGAAAAAGA
Source organism: Eucriotettix oculatus (assembly GCA_034510155.1). Taxonomy (NCBI): domain Eukaryota; kingdom Metazoa; phylum Arthropoda; class Insecta; order Orthoptera; family Tetrigidae; genus Eucriotettix; species Eucriotettix oculatus. The sequence continues at coordinate 63,451,624 of CM067377.1, forward strand.
CACCACAAAAACCAGTAATTGAACTCAAACCCTAGGTTGAAACGCTACATGCGGATGTTGACTATTCCTCTTATATATTGAAGAAAAATAAGTGTGAAATAGATGTGCGTTGAGAGCTTTGGCTCCACAGAGGACAGTTTCGAATCTTTCTGTAGCGACGAACAGACCCAGCCACAATGGATTAACTAGTCGACGACCCGACCAGTGGCGGGTAGTAAGTTTTTACCCCAAAAAAATTTTTACGAGGACAATTACATATTAATATTACTACAACAACTACAGAGCTGATAATACTCCACGACCCGCAATCTGTCACATTTATTATTTAGTCTGAATAACGTGTAATAGGAACGAAATATTAAAGCTGTACAAATATAAAATCAAATTGGAAATAGTTCCAAACACGAAGGTATTTTGAATAAAGAAAAATAATTTTACGAACAGGCCACTTATTACGGCAATATTATATGCAGAATCGTGAGGTAATTTTCAAAGAATTATGAAAGTCTTCATTGTAATTCTTTTAAATAACCTTTGATTATTTCAAATAAACCACACGTCTGTGAATAGTTATCTTTTTATTAATTCGTCAATATCATTTAAAACTGTAGCCTGATGAGCCGCCTCTGTCAGCACTCCTTGCCCGACGCTGTGTTCTTTGTATCTCATACAATACTTAGTTTGTGGACTCGCAAGGCGGTTAAACATTATACTGCGCATGCGCATTGTACACTTCAGACGGTAATGTTGAGCTACAATGCAGGATAGTACAAAGTGGTTTGGCGGGAGGGATCACGCCGGTAGGCGAGCAGTTTGAAATGTTAGAAATTAAACCAGAAATTCACACTAATAAAATATTATTATTATTATTATAAAGGTTCTTAAAATTACGAAACAAATAATTCTTCATAAATTAATTATGTGCTGTAGGTCGTGAGCACATATGCACCAGCCGCCACTGGACCCGACTATGGCTATTTCTAGACAACGTGAGAAACTCGAAAGGGTCAGACATTTAAAATAAAAATATTTCCCCGGCAAAGCCAAAACAACCCTCTCCCTTTAGACGAAATCTAAACTTGGCGGTTTATTGGAAGGGAGACGTCTGTATGACCCGAATGAGAGGTCGTGGAGAGGGCAACGAAAGTTCAGCTGGAGGGAGAGGACAGTCGTGAAGTAGCATTTGGAGAAATCAGATGTGGAATAGATTTTGGAGAGAGTTCACACATGGAGTTCTACGGAGATAGTTAATCATTCATTAACAGTATTTGGAGAGAGTAGGCTAAAATCATTTCTCAACGAGATCAGTTCGGAAGTGTAAATTTAACAACTAAACGCAGTTTTTCAAAGAGAATTCATCAACGATTCCGTACAAATGGATACCGTCGATGTTGCAGTCCTCGCAACTTTTCGCACGTTTTATCACATCCTGGAAAGCAGGAGGTTCTTTCAGTGCAAGCAGAACAAGTAGGCCAAAGAGGATACAAAGTATGTTTTTATGATCGCATTTAACTCTGCTGGGTATTGAGTAATTCAGTGTAAAATTTGTCTAGTAGAAACGTTCAAGATATGAAACATTTAAAATAAAAAATCTTGTATAAAATGAAACTCAATTAATAATATTTTATTCTTTGCATACTTTAAAACCATATTGAGATGTGGTAAAATTTTATGGGTCAATTCTTGTGAGGAAATAATTTTTATTCAACTAAAGCCTTAATTGGGCCTAACATCAAGTGTGTCTAAAATAGTTAGCAGGACGCTTTTCAAGCGATATGGCGATGATTCCAAAACAGGTGTGTGGCGACTGTGCTAATGCCGTGTTGCGAAAAATATTACTACATTAGACAGAATCAGCCCGGTAATAGGTTTCAAGGCATAATTAAAATTCCCTTGACTTATGTTCGTGATCCTTTGCGATACAAAAATATATATTATATATTTATTTCATAGTACACTAATATTCAGTTTAATTGTTTTAATCAGGGCTGTTAAATATGCCGTTAATGAATTAAAAACACGTGTTTTATTTATTATTGTATTTTTAAAATAATCTAACCTCAGTGGACTTAAATGTGTTCAATAGACCAATGTTTTGATTTGGGGCGCCGCGGAAAAATTTTGATATACCAAGGATGTCGGAACAAAAAAAAAAGGTTGGGAAGCAGTAAGATAAGGCAGTATTGCTCTTATATATGTAATAGTCATCTATTAACTACTGAACTTTAATATAATAAAAAGTAAAAACACCTATATAAAACAGTGATCACATAATACAAACAATTTTAATTTATCTAAAATTTATTTTAATACTTCTCACTTTTGTTGTAATTTTTCTTTCCAATGTGCTGAATTCATGCTAAATAATTTCTTTCATTATCATAGATTGAGTATTATTTATATCAGGGCAAAAGTTTCTCAGTTAAATATTTTCATCTGTATATTTTTTAAATCATCTGATCTACTATTTACTTATGGCTGCTAAATATATATTTTTTATTGATGTAGTTTGTGTTTCTAATTTTTACTATTGTTAATTGCGCTGTTTTAACAGAAGATTGTTAATGGAACTAATAAATCTAAAATTACAACGAGCAGCACTGTAATTTTCTTAACTACTTATTATTAATATTATTTCTAAATGAACGCAACTGCATGAAGTCGGCCTTAAACATTATTGGCAATTTTTACCGACGCGCTTAGTGACTATAGCAGGGGTGGCCATCCTTTTGCAAACCAAGCACAATTTTTTGAGTCTAGATGCGCCACATGACTTGATCATAACGTCATACGTTCATGGTTATGGGTTGGAGGATAGAATCTGCTTCGCTTAAGGGACGATAAAGAATAACTTTGGCGCAGTTAATTTAATTAATTTAAGCTATTTTAAGGAAACTCAAAAATGATGTTCCTGCACGAGAAAGTGGTAGCTTCATGATCCTCGTTGGTGAAGATAACTCGGGACTACAGTTGTTGGCACTGAGAGCGATTTCGTCTTGGAATTGTCTGTTCTCTCTGTTTGCTAGAACTGTTATTAAATTCTTATATTTCTCTCTTTTGGACATTCATTGTATTTATTTATAATACATGTCTAATTGTACAATGATTTCTAACAATGTAAAAAGACTTCTCGTCCGAAATACAAACAGACTCGAGGATGCATTGCACCACTTTTAATCGTCCAAAGCGCGACGTTTGGCGTATGCGCCATGGTTTGGCCACCTCTGGACTATAGTTTTGTCATTTAAGAGTCCATATGGGATGATTCAAAATGGAGAACAGTAATGCGGGAGAAAATGTGCAGCTAGTAGAAAATAAATAAATACCAGATAAAGTACAAATATTAATAATTTTCAAATGGTTTTATTGACGTTTCTGGTATAAAACAGAGTTTTTGTTTCAGAGTAATCGCTTGCTACTTATAGTGACATTATTAAATGCCAACAATCCAAGAGAATGTGCATATATACGAATCATGTGAACTTTGTAAAGGTATGATATGATTCACCAACATGTAGGTGGTCGTGTGTGTCATCAAGACTAAATCCTATCTCTTAATGAATACCTTCCAGAAAAAGTTGGTTCTTACACTAAAGGTAACGTCACAACTCTATAATTTGACATGCTCCTGCGTATGGGAAGAAGTTGAAGTGCTTTTTTTGTTGATGTAAGTGCGTCAGAAGAGCGGGAGTGGCTCAGAGAACCTGTTCACATACGTCAGCGTACTTTCTGAGAACGCTGCTACACTGGCGAATCCTTCCTGACGTGATCGGAGAAATGCTTTTCTTTTAGCAGGAACTGCGTCCTTGGGACTCCCATTCTTCTGAGAAAACCGTTCACCTTAGTGGCGGTATTATATTAATACCATTATTACGTCGTCCGCCATTCCCAAGAAATTAAAACAATTACGCTCCGACAAGAAACCCGTCTTAACAAATGTTCAAACGTCTTTCTGGCAAATATTGAAATTCATCACTTTTTACTTCAAGATAAAATGTAACGTGCCATTCGAGTCGAATCAACGAATAATTATAAAGCTTACTTTTTTAAGCCGCATCGCCATTCTCTTACGCAAAGTATGTTCCAGATCGTGTCAATGTATGACCAGTGATACTTTCTGAACACCTGTTAACAGATAAACTACAACAGGGAAGTTTTACGGCGTATTACTGGGATATCCCTGACCTTTTCGTGGCTTTAACGAAACCCAATCCGACATCGAGGAATGCAGGAAAATACTTTGGTTGACCCATTGGCAGTGAATGATTGCAGTGGTTCTCCCATCTGTTTGCCATCATTGGAAATAAAGTTGTAAATTACAAATTGTCTCAATTTTACGTGTACCGGTATTTTAGATAAATATTAACTTCGAGAAACCAACGGGATAAGTTAATGTTCAGAATACTGTTCTTCCAGGTTTTCCGTTGATTAAGAAGTTACTATCCATCATACCTCAGAAGAAACTGACAATACATTACAATTCACAATAAAGTTCTGTATTATTCTAACAGAGTACTACTATTAGGCAATGTAAAACTCAAACATCAACACTCCTACCACTAATGTGACTTTAAATAAAATACATTTAAAATAGCACCCCTATCATAATAATAAAGTGACGGCTCAAGAGTTTTTAAAATTATGTGCTAAATACTCCAAGAAACATTTTTTACGAGGATAATTATGTAAAATATTAATACTACAACAGTGACAGTGTTACCAATACTCTGCGCCATAAACGCTATATTTCTAGTCCCGGCTACATAACATGTATAGCGTTTAATTTTCAAAAGTGGAAATATTTAAAACCACGTTCACACAAAAGTATTTTTCCTTCGTACATATTTTGAATAAAGTTTATTCTAGGAACAAACCCCACGGAATGGCAGTTTGGTATAAAGTATTGTGCGTACATTTTCTCAGATTGATGAAAGTCCTCGATGTTTCTTTCTTTAAAATAAATTTTGATTGTGATAACACTTAACAAAATGTACCAATAGTATTTTTATTTTGAAAATAATATTTGTAATTTCTCAATGGTTCAAAGTATTCTGATTTATGTACCAATAGTATTTTTATTTTGAAAATAATATTTGTAATTTCTCAATGGTTCAATGTATTCTGATTTCGCTGCACGGTTGCGCCTGATGCAGCCGCCAGCCACTGTGACTGTACGTGCTGACTGATCCGCAGCACAAAAAAGAGGTGGTTTGTTGCGCTTTACGAGAATACTCTAAACTACATTTCTCATCCCAGCCACACATCGTGTGCTGCAGCACAGGAGCAGATGCCGCTCGAAAGGTAGTTTAAATCTTCCAAATCGAAGCTAAAATTCACAGGGCTAAAACAGGTTCTTAAAATTACTAAAATTATAAATCTACCTAAACTAATTTATGTGCTCATGGGCGCATATGCACCAGCTACCACCGGTAAGCCTAATATGCAATTGGAAATATAAAAAGTTTTTCGCATTTTAAAATTAGTAAATAGAAAATGAAATAACTAATAATCAGATAAAATTAGACCGTAAAATGAAACGACACAATGTTACTGTGCAGCTTTTGTTTCTTTCTTCAAGTGTTGATATTGTAAATAACTATTTGAACGGCATGCAGCAGAATCCAGGCGACACCTACCAACGGCTCAAGAATGCAATAAAGTTTGCAAACATGCTGTGTCGGTTTACTGATTTCTTCATTATGCATGTATGCATGCATATAATTTGCTAAGGTGACAGAAAAATAAATATTTATAAACAATTATTTTATAGATATTCTATAAATTCTCCTGAAATTTGTACCCACTTCGCTTCCTAAAGAAAAGAAGAAAACTGAAACATTCTGTGATTTTTATTTATTTCATAAGGAAAGGGATGAGGGGAATTCATACCCTGTTGAAAGCAAGCAAGAGGTGGGAATGCTAGGCGCCAAGTTGTCGCGTAGAAAACGTGTCTGCCTGCACGTCGAAGGGATTAGGGTTGTTTTCGAGCCAGGAACATTAACCCGAGAAAGCCCCAGCGGAAAAAATTCCTGCGTTTGGCGAAAGATGATGGCGGAGAACGTCACGTTGAATGGCATTTTCCCTTAGAGTGGGGAAAAGAAGAGTTTAACTGGGATTTGAGAAGACGGAAAATGAGCAGACGTTGAAAGGGCGAGGAAGGGGGGAGGCAGTCAGTGTAGCTCGGAAGTGGAAGGGAACAGGAAGCATAGAAAAGAAGAAATGAGCAATTAAATAATCAGTGTATCATCTTAGTAGAAAATAAGAGCAGTTATATTCTGAAAGAAGAAGGAGAGTAATTTTCTTAACTTATTGAAGATAGTACAAGTTCATCAGAAGTATTCTATATTAGCAAAATTATCTGCTAAGATATAACATTGTCATGGAGGAAAGCTGGTTTTCCTCAATCACCGGGCAGAAGCAGGTCCAGAGCCTTTTCCGTCGACCAAGGTCAAATCTACAACCCAACAAAGGAAGCCGGAGAGTGAGGGAGGAAAACTCTACTACGCGGAAGCTGGGGAATCGCCTAGAAGTGGAACAGGGTCCTCACGAAAGAACTTAAAATCTCTTTCACGTTGTTACCACAGTAATTAACCCTAAGATCCCCTTCATATTTAAATAGTAATTCTCCTTAATATGTATAATTGTAATAGTGCGCAGGACTCACTAAAGATATTTTTTTAATATGAATAAAATTATTACTTTTTGTTAAATAATTTTAAATAATTAGTCCCTTCCATTTTATCATTTATAATATAGACATATGGAACGACTACGTTATGCAAACAGAAATATTAATTCAAGACATAAACACACAGGAATTTTCAATAAGGGTGGTTCGATACTGAAATGGAATAGAACAAGCTGTGTGTGAGGTATTAACGAAATTATTTTTTACTTCAAAGGCGTACATGGGCCTTTCAAATAAAAAAAGACTTTTGTTAATACCTTACACACAGCTGTTTTATTCCATTTTAACGTCAAACCGCACTTATTGATAAACCCTAGTTAGATCAATATCTGGATCTAGGACAGTACATGTAAAAAAGTTGCTTATTATATATATTTAGTAAGTGGGAAATGATAATTAAGAAATTTAAAGTACTGATTTCATAAAAGTATCTCGTGGAAAGAAAAATTTGAAAAAAATGAGTCAGTGTTATTGACAAAAAATGTATGGGAACAATATAATGAATAATGTCGTTGGAAATGATGAAGCCACAAATATTTCAACTTACATTTTCAGAATGAAATTTATTCGCTTTAATATATTAACGGCGATACTGTTCTGTTGGTTTGTTACATTTTCACTGTAATCTTTATACCTTATAGCAATTTATAAAAATTACTCCTCATTCAGGCCTTGCGACAAATATAAACCAAATACTATGCCGTGGCTGTCTTGCTATAATACAAGGTTGAGTGACTAAATGAATAGGTCATACGCTCGAAATTATAGTAATATTTATAAATAAGACTACTTTTAAGTGCAGCATATTTTTTAATGTCAGCCAAAGTTTTACCAGTTAGTTTATTTAAATACATTATAGATATTGTTGGGTTTATTCTACTGGAAAACACGCACTATTTTTCAGTTACTGACTGTATGTTGGAAAAGTTTATCGCATTTGAACATAATCTTAAATTTCCGAAAATACTAAGCCTATATTATTGACATTGACTCGAACTAAGTAAAAATTTACTAAAATGATCACAACGAGTTTCATGAAAACGTAACGAACTCTGTTGTTCTTCATTAAAATTTTAGCGCTAATACATGTAAACTTGAGTTTGCTAAGTATACCAACAATTTTTCATTTGATTGTGACGTGAGGCAATTATAGCGTGTGGGTTGGACGGGCAACGACCGGTTTCGGTCGGGACTTGAAGGAAGCAATTGTTTGGCGATGCAATTTGTCCCTACGAATTGGGGAATTCCATATTTCAAATACGCGAAATCTTGGTTGAGAAACGACTTTGCTTCAAATTAGAATACATTATCCAATGCTTACATTAACACTCAGTCGAGAGTAAAAATTTTAACACTCTAATACACAAAATTATAGTACAAACAATAATATACTGGCTACAGTTAACGTGTTTATATCTACAGAAGTAAATAGCCCTACAATAGGCGACAGAAAATCCAATATAATATTGACATACTGTGCTCACATTTTATGATGTTGATATTCAATACATAATCGCTAACTATTTGTCACTTAGTGTACATGAATGTTGAACTACTCAATCTAACGAGTAAGGAAGTCTCTCTATATAATTAGGCAAGCAAGCAACATACGGGAAGAACCCATGGACTGTGTCAGATCTGAACATAAAAAACCGAACCTAACACTTCAGACATTAAGAAATCGTGATGTGTAATTCGAAAACGAAATATTTGAAAAAAAATATTTCGGAAAAATCTGTACCGGTAATCAATTATTTTCGTTCATCAACTTCAATCTCGTGAAATTAGCGAATTCATGAACTAGTTAAATTATATATATATTATATTTGAATTTCAGTTAGTTCTCACGAATCAGACGTTTGTCATCATCTGACAAAAGCTAAAAGGCTAGCAGAAACCTTATATGGTATTTATTTAAGCACTAACTGTCTGAATTTTGGCTACTTCTATTTGTAATTTGTACACTTTAAACACAGACGTTTTTATTATAAGAAATATATTTCTTTGTTACATCGGACCTGTGCGACAACTTCGTCTTCATGTATTAACGAAAGAAATTTGTGACATACTCATAAAACACAATTGAACTATTGTGTTCGGTTGAACTAGTTCAGTACAATGAACGAGATATAACAGAAAAGTTAATATTTTCACCACTGGTAAGATATAGTAAAAAGAAATGAAAGGACACATGTATGAGGGTAAGTCAATAAGTAATTATAAAATAATAAAAATACAAAATTATTTACCCGTCTGTGACCCTTGACCCCGGTTCCACTATACTCATTGCAGAAACCTACGTCATCAAGCTTGCTATAGACCACTGCTCTTCGACCCCCAAAATGTACCACAATCCTCTCAGACTCACTCTCCGCTTTAAAAACCACCGCCAATAAAGACTCCCAAGGGTTATTCTCCTCACTGAAGATCTATACAAGCTCCAAAAGAATATCGTATTGGTCTGGATCCCAGCACACCAGGGAATAAAAGGGAACCTCTCCGTCGACTAGCTAGGAAAAACCGCCACTCATATTCCCCCTCTCCTCTCCCTAATTACGTCAACACATTCTCGGATGTATGGAAACAAACACACGCTTTCTAAACTAGTCCATCTCTGGAAGCAAAATTGGTCTCTTCTAAAATCAAGCCCAACCCACAAATTAGTTAACAACTTCCTCACCATCGTCCTCCCCCAAAAGGTAACCAGAAGAAATCAAGTAGTCTTTTCAAGAGTAAGATCCGGTCACTCCAAATTAACACACACACAACACACACACATATATAGTCCTTCTCCATTTTGCGATCTGTGTAACACAATCATCACCGTGGAGCACCTTATCAACTCCTGCAGTAAACTTCTCGAAGATAGATGCCGGATCCTTGGAGAGGACAGCTCAGACCAGATCAACCACTCACCAGGCTACCAAAAAAAGAGTCATCAGGTTCTTGAAAACGATTAATTGTTATGATCTAATATAACATTCACCGACCTCCTGTGGTGTAGTGGCTAGCGTTGCTGCCTCACAACCCAAGGCTCCCGGGTTCGAATCCTGGCATGGGCTTGGATGTGATGTCATGGTCGCGGGGAGATCGGTATTAAGACTGATGGATAATCGATACGCTGACCACGTGCCACTCAAAATTCGCCCCGGTAGACCTATGCCCTAAATAAGTTGTAGCGTTGTTGGAAAAAAATATATATAACATGCTCAATTTTCACTTTTTGTAACCCTTAAATCAGTTCGGTCGCTAATGACCTCGTTGCTTATGCTACGTTAAATAAATCAACAAAAATATAAATTTATAGTTGATTAATTTAATTTTTCAGCTTTTTCTCGGCCTCAATGCACTTCACCAAACATCTAAGTTTCTGAAGTTGCCCAAATCCTTAAAGATAGATTTTTCCTTTTGTAAATAATTTTCTCGCCAGACCATAATTTTTCCGCGAATCTCTTTCAAGATTATGAAACTAAAAAATTGGTCAAAAGGAGACTTGGACAATTTTCGTAGGCAAAATTTCTCACGTAAAGCAACCGAGATTGATGTAGAATCCGACATTATTGAAGTCGCCGAATTTAATTCTGACATTCAGCATGCCGCTTAAGTCGTAGTTCACCCTAATAAGTGGGAATTTTTATTACACCTGCACGGTACAGAATATAATTTTGATCTTTTTACTTCCGGGATTGTGTTTTACTCCCACGGTACCATAATTATTTTGGTTTCTATTAAAATAACAAAGTATTTGCGTTTATCTTAAAGTACAGGTGCATCAAATATACTCAAATCAAATATATACAATAGATGTTTTTGAGTTAATGTGATTATTTTGGAACCAGTAGGTTTCGATTAAGACGCCGTGAGTCATCAATCCGGTTTTGACTAAATTAACATTCATTCAGCATAGGTAAGGTAGGATTCGTGAGATGAAAAATGTTCCAAAAAGTGAACGCTTTATTTCTGTGCTGAACAAGAGTTATTGTAGAGTTAATTACTTTACCAGACTAACAGAAAGAAATATCCGCGCAAAACCGACGCGACATCTGTGGTCCACATATTTTGTCTGACGTGACGGGGTCTTTCCTATTGTCGTCAGGTCAACAACATACACGCGTTAAAATTCAGAATATAACAGTGTCACAGAAATCTACATATTATTACCATATTATTGGTCAATATTTCTTGTCTTTTATGAATTAATGGTAAATGAAAATTCGCGTTTGTGAAAATGAGTGTGTTTTTGTTGGAGTTTGAACATCGGAGTCTAAGTAAACCTCAATCGTAGAAGAGGTGAATTAAGCAATGAATGTGTTTATGATATTACCATTGAAACATTGTGGTGTTAACCGCCGAAGCCGTAATTGTTATATAGGTCTTCTTTGGCATTTGGTGTAAGCGTATGTCAAATGAAGCAACAGTGTTAAAACTACAGTTCTCAGCAATTTATAACATTTCAGAGTTTTGTCTTTTATGAAACATTTACTTAATTCAGATAATAATTGTAATACCGCTTGATTGCAAAGTTATTTATCGTGCGGAGTGCTTTCAGGTCATCCGTTTTTCGCATTCATAACATATGACCTCTGTCGTCGTTGCTTCGTTGTATTATTCATAGTTTCCTATGTCTTAAATGTTTGCATTGTATTCCTCAAACGTAGAGCCAAGAAACCGTCCATTTAATAGAGTGGATCGGATCATCCTTGCAGGTTATTTTGGCCGCCGTTGATTACATAATTTACGCATGCTTGTCACGCAGTTGAGGCTCGCTTCGGGGAACATTTGGCACGGATTCAAGTGTTGCAGACTTGGTGTACGGCCAGTGCCGTTCTCAGAATCACAAGCTCAGAGATTGGTCAAGATTTCTCTTGCTCCTACTTCACGGCCCTAATCCCGTCCTGAGTCAGACTTCCGGTTAGAAATTAGCAATATGTCGAATAAATCTTTAAGAAATTGCTTGAAATAAAAATGTGTGACCGATAAGCCAATCAATTATTTTTTATAAAAATCAAATTCCTTGATAATGTAATAATCGTATATTAATTTCTCTCGTATATTAAAGTTAAGTCCTTGATAAATATAATTAGAGATACATCGAACTTGCCAACCGATATAGATATAGACGAATGTGAAACGTTAGGGCTCCAATTTCGTACTACTTTCTCGACCTATTCCATAATTTAGAACAATTAATTTTACGAAGTGCGAAATAGCCTTAAAAGTAGTACGACGTTGGTGGCATAATGCTACACATCCTTGAGTTGATGTTTATAGATATTTATTTCATCGGGGTAGTTGGACTTTGTATGAATGAAAAAATGGACTTGAAGGAAGAGGAAACTGAAAAACGAAAGTGAACAGAAATGTTAAAACAGTGAATACGTAGGAAGAGTAAATGAGAAGAGATACGACTTGACTAGAGTTCATAAAAGAAAGGATGACTGTTTCTTCGAACACAAGGAGAAGTTGTTCGAAACATTGTATTCATGCACGTAGCCTGTTAACCAAAAAAAAATTATACGAACGCGATAGAGAATGCCTGTGGTTGTTTTCTCTGGCAGGTATTTCTCCCAAGACTGGCTGCACAGCTAACTGACTGCGTTGGGAATGCCTCGCACTCTCTCTGGTTTCTTCAAGGTTCTTACATGACGAGGTGCCATCATCTATTTTAGGAGGTGTATGTACTAGGGTCGAAGACCTAGAGCATACGGTAAGAGTTGCTTGCTGATACCATTAGATCAAAAACTAGTGGGGACACGGAGAAGGGGATGCTGCGACACCACAGCTAATTTCCTGTTATTTGGATGGGTATGAGAATGGAATCCGACCTACGTGATGCAGGTTTTCTAGTTTTTTCCCTGCAGCTCTTTTAGGTGAAACGCCGTGAAAGATCCTTAAAACATAGTATGGGGGTCCTAGTCAACCCTTGGCTACCTTACTCTACCTTTCGCATTTCCCCTTTTCAATTCCCTTCCCATGCTTTTAAAAAGTAGTTGGCTGTTTCAGGATCACCTCATGTAGCCTGTTAACCAATAAAAAAACATACGAACGGGATATGGAGGCTGCTTAACACACCCTATACTATCTATTATATTTTACGGATGCGTTTCTTGACGTACAATATATCCTGAACTGGCAGCAATATATTTCATAGTCCCAATATTTTCAGAATTTCTTTTACATTACCAATTTGCGTTAGATTATGAATCTCTTCATAGAAAGCTCAGCATTTTTGTAATTGTAACGTGCGTAATTGGAAACCATCGAAATGAGAAAGAGTAGGATTTAACGAAATAGAGAAAGAGAATAAATCCACAAAGCAAACGAGGGCGGATAATTGTAAATGATACCTTGCACAAAAGCGGCCATTTCCGATTGTTACGGCCGAATCGACCAGAAAGGCCGTTCGCTGACAACTATTACGACCGTGGCCACACACGGGCGATCCGAAAGAAAAAAAACTCCACTTGCCCCAAGCGAGTTAATCTTCAGTCCAAAATAAGAGGTCACACACGACAGAGCCAACTCTCAGGTCGAACCATGACACGTTAAAACATTGTTTAGAAGTAAAACTACAGTTGCTACCACAGAACATAGAGTAAAGTAGAAGCGAAGGGAGACCTCTCCACACTCCAATACCCCCACAAAGGTCTCACAACGCTGATCTTTCTTAGTAGCTAAACACTTCGGCATTGCTGGGAATCGCTCAGTTTTTAATTAGACAAAAGTTTATCGGTTCCAATTCACGTTCTTCATTATTGTTTCCCTTCGTTTATTACAGTTTTTAACTTGTTGCGTGCGCATAAGTGAATCAATTGAAACATGTCATGCCGCGCCGCATTCGGATGCAGCACAAAGGAATGGGACAAAACAGTTATTACTCGCATAGCTCTTCACACTTAATTATTCATCAATGTAAAGACCTATTTATTTTGTGAAGGTGATTAATAAAACAATTGAAATACTCAATTCATATTAATATACTAAGTAAATTTCCTTCTCTGCGAAAGCGTTCCTTGTCTGTGCTATCCTACTCTATTATTGCTCTGCCCAGGTAGCAGAATTCCTTACCGTCCTTAACAAATCCCTTCCCAATCTAAAACCCTTTGTTATTCCACTGTTTCCCATAATACACTCCCTTACGTTGATTTTCCCTCTATTAATCCTCATGTTGTACTCATCCTCCAGGATCACGTTCATGCAGTTTATTATGTTTTCCAAGTATTCTTCTGACTCCCCTGATACTACAATATCATCTGCTAATATTAGGGTTTTTATTTCTTCTAATTTCTGTTGATTCTATTTTCATATTCATTTTTAACTTTCTTCATCGTCTGTTCTATAAGTAAGTTAATAGCATGCATCCTTGTCTTACTCCTTTCTTACCCTTCAATTCAAATTATTTCTGATTGCCATCTGTAGAAATTGTGGATAACTCTTCTTCGTCGATATATTATTCCTGTCGTGTGTTCGAGTTCATATTATCGAAGGCTTTATCTTAATCTGCAAATGACATGAACGTAGGCCTGTCTTTTATTATTCTATCTTCTAAAGTTAGACGCAGGGTCAATATTGCTTCTCTTCATAAAACCAAAGTGATCTTCTCGTAATAGCATTTTATTTCACGTTAGATTCCCCTATATACTATTTTGCATTTATGAGATACTCAACGTAAAATATTTTCGTATGTATGTCAGGTAAAGGAATGGAGTATGATATAAATGGTGTCACTCGCTTACATAGCCTTCAGCGGGGGCTGCCGCTTCTACTCTATTCTATATTCTGTGGTTGCTACCAAGTTAACAGGAGGATAAGGCCACGCGACACGAAGTACGTTGTGGTAACTGGGAGAGTAGACATGATGTCGCACATAGTGACGCGTGACTCCAGATTTTGGGTTAGTCGCGCGACTCAGAGTACATTGTTAGTTATGGATCTGTAATATGTGTTGCGCGTTTTACCTGAAACGACAATGCTCTCTGTTCGTCCAACGACGAAATACGCAACAGTCCAGCTCCATGATGTGGACTTTGAATTTATAATAACTATATTGCTCTGGCTTAAATTATTAAATAATATTTAAAATCAGAAGCCAAATTATTCTGAAAAAAAAATAAAATGAATAAGTATTTTACATAAAGTTTAATTGAATATATAAGATGTTTCTATCACTAAAAGTGGTTCTCATTGGGTATTTGCATGATATTATAGTGACAATTATGTTTAGGACAAAATGTGTACGAATCAGTGATTGTCATTAATAAATGTTGCCGTAACATTCGAATTCCAATAGGAAAATACAAGGAACCCTGACAGCATTGTCTATATTTGTTGCCGCTGTATATTTAACGAGGACAGAGATCATTTTGTAAAAAAATAATAATAATTCAATATTTGTACAATGCCAATCATTTCAAAACTTTGAACATAGCGGAGATTTCGATCTCTACTCAGATGATATTAATCGATTCTATAGATTAAAACCTATTCATACTCATACTTAGTTCCGTCATACGCCAGTTAAACATGTTAAATGTAGCTTTATAAAGTGAGACAACTAATGAACAAAAAGACGTTTACTCAGATTTTTAATCCAGAGAATCGATTAGTATCGTCTGACTAGAGAATGAAAGCTCTTTTAAGTTCTAAATTTAGAAATAAATCATTTTGACCGTTCAATGGTTACATTTCATTTTTTTACAAAATATATTATTTATTTTTAGCTTTAAAGTCTCATGATTTTTAGTGGAAAGAATATTATTGATAAATAAACATACTAACAGTATAATTTATACAATTCTATTTTGTCACGGTACTTTACCATCCAGCACCAAATAATAATGAATTCCACAAGGGAAATGAGGAAATTAGATTGCGTAAACTTGATCATTCCATGTCAAATCTCCAAAAAACTTATGGCTCTTACCCGACCCCCTCTAAATCTAATGAAACTGCAAAATACTAGAGATCACTGTACCTTTGTTCATAAGTTACTCACCCATCTTCAATGGTCAACGCGTAAACGCCACTGAAAGGGCCAACTTTGATCACTTGGCAAATCAGTTCTAGCAGCCGGACAAGTGTGTCATTTGGATAACCGATAAAACGTCTAGCCAGAATGATTAATATAATAGTGTAGCTGGCCGTTATATTTGTTCAAGCCAAAGTCACCACACAATCGCGGCAAATTTTGACGTCATTTTGAAACTCAGTAGCAAAATATCTGTATGCAACAATAATTTGTGCTATTTACGGAAGTCATTTTCGCGTGTCGAGGCTTGCTTTTAAGTCCGACTTTATTCAACAAATATTTATTTCACCCTTACAAATAAATAATCCTAAAATTAAACACGCCGCAAACATTCCACTAAACTATCGCGAGTATGCACAAGATATAAATGCACAGACATAAATTAAATTGTTTCTGCTCTACGTGTTTTAATCCCCCCACGTTTGGCGCCAAAATGTAATGATTGGTGGGGGAGTTATTATTTTAATGAATTAACTTGCTTTAGGATATAATATATTTATATATAAAAAACAATGATCTTAAATGGGGTCCTGCTCGCTATTACAAATACATAAATAAAGAAATTGTAGGGGACGATTTTAACATTTTCTGAGCTAATTATTGTTTAGGTAACCATGCGCAGCAGAGATTCCGTTCATTGGACGAACCTGTTTTATTTTCATGTGCGTCTCGGTGCAGATTAGCAAACGACTGGAACTTCCTTCTTCCCTCTTCCTTCGGGTTGAACCTGAAGCTGCCGGTAGATATTGGTATGAAGTCGCGCTGTCGGAATTGAGGAAAACTCAGATTTTTATTCCTTCTTCCCTCTATCTTTCCTCGTTGTTAACACCTTCTCACTCCTCGCCGTCAAGAACCACATTGCTACTCTAACTTCCTGGCCCGCTCAACGTTTTTCACCATACATCTATGCCTCTCGCTTCGTCGACTTTTTCCACCTTACTCGACTGTCAATGTCTCACACCATACTGAATATTTTCCCGGGCTTCACCTTCTCAGCTAAACATCCGTATATACCTTTTCCAAGAGATAACGCTATCTCAAGTGACGTTTTTTTGCCAATCCTCGTGAGTTCTCCGCCTGGCGCGGGAAATTTTTCATGACACAGGTAACTGTGTCTCTCGAAAATTCCGAAGATGAACGCTACTTCAGCCAAAACAAGCCTACCGTTATAAACACGCATGTAGGTATGTATCCAGACGCCAGCCCGACGCCGGGAAAAAACCTTTTTTCTGGTCAGCGACATGTTCTTGCTGAAATGGTTTCTAATTTAAAATTCCATAAATTGGGGAGGGCCCTACTGCGCTACAACACAATGAAATAACCTGTCACTTTTAATACCCGTCTTTTTCTGCCGTTTTTAACGACGAAACAGAATCCAAAGACATCTAATTTCTTCTAGTTCAATTTCTGAAATAAAGTATAATCTTATTAATTCTGGAAATCCAGGAGTCTGTCTTTGATTAGATAGTCAACAATGGCTCAAGATGCCCATGTGTACCCTGCTGCTGCCGCTGACTGTCACGCAACCATGTGCAGCAGGCCTAACTTAATGCTTCTGAAAATCCCACAACACATTATATGAGTATGTTTAACGAAATCTTAATTTATTGTTCTTGTATACGTTTTAATGTTTCGTACGTAAAGAAACGCTTTCATATATCTTCAACGCGAAATATATAAAGATAAGTTATACGTGACGCGTCATTAACTTTCTTCAAGCTTCAAAGTATTCAATTTGTAAATTGACAGGTTACAATATTAACGTATTTAAACGACTCATTAACGTTGACAGCAGTAATATAACTTTAACAGATAATGAATTTCTGGCTCATCTGCGATTCATAAAATTATTGGAATTATATAAATAGTTATTTTTATCTAATATCATTCAAAATAAATGAGTACAATAGTTTAATTTATGAAATAAAACCTTCTAAATTGTAAGCACAATATAAATTATCATTGAATAAATAATAACAAAACTAGATTTTACAAACGTAAAATTAATGACATGATGAAATGAAAACGTCTGAAACAGTAATTACAATTTCATAAAATATAAACTAAAAAAATGTCCAACTGTTCTCATTACACAAACATTGCAGCCGAAATAAGTTATACAAACGTACACTCGCTCTTAAAAACAGTATTAATGGACACAAAAATAAATAAATTGTAAATCAGAACAAATTTATTATAAAATTTTTCAACATTACTTGCAACACGACGTTTTGTTTCTAAGTCTTGAACCTCATATGGTGAATTTGAACAATAAGTATGCAAAATAATTGTACTATACATATTATATTGTAAATATTTATTTTGTGTTTTCAGTTTAATTCACACCACATCGTTGTTATTGGTAATTGTTTTATAATTATGTAATAGCAAAACAAGAAGTTATATATAAATTGCTCTCAGGTGTTGAAGATCTCTTCAACCCGCTCGGAAACACGAGAACAATATATACATGCTGTTCACTAGGAAAGACCTGGTACTTTAAGAAGTTATAGCCGGAGAGAAATAGCAAGATGTGTCCAAATACAACGCACAGTCGTCCTCTGCCTGGAATTGGAATTTTTTACATGTCGACTTCGTTTCAAGGCTACTGAAAGTGTGTAAATAACTGGAACGAAAATTTTATGAAATGCCGAACAATTGTATTTTGTACACCGTAATTGTGTGAATAATTCAATCTGCTAATGCGTGTCAGTTACGTTCACACTTGACGGTCTATGAATGGCCTTGCAGGTGTCATTTTCCGCACTGTAGTGGAACATGTTAAACTAAAAACGCATACCACAGCGAATCTGAGAAAATTTCGTCATGGGACAGCAACCGAAGCGACCTTCAGCTAAATTGCAGGTCGTTAACTGGAGCCGGTGAGGATTTTGTGCCTGTGTATTCCCCAGAGTTTTCTTTTGAGTCATAAATCATACAATTGTTTTTTACGTTGTTCTATATTGACTCGTCGTCGTCATTTCACAGTACATAAACCGCGTAAGACTCCCAATTAACAACGAAGACAACCGTGAAAACCACAGGGAATAAACAAGAAAGGCATTAAATAGACGAATAAACCAAAAGTTATGTTTGAGTGAAAGATAACAAAAGTAATAAAAACAATAGAAATTTGGGAAATTTGGGTCAAAGAGAGTTAAATTGTTGGACCCTGCAATAATTTATTTATAAGTGGAAACAGTTTATGAAGGGCGCAAAAATTATAATACTTAATGAGCAAGGTATTTGCTACTTTAACTAAATAAATGTTAAATTTAAATTGTTTATTCTATTTCAAAATTAATTATTTATAAACATAATTCAATATTAGGAAGCAAAATTAAAATTCAAGGTTACTTAAACATTGTACAGAATCATATTTGAATTATAATGCTATATCTCAGGAATCAGAGGTCATTGGTGAGCTTCAGAATCGAAACTCTTTAATGGTCATTTCAATAAAAATCCTCTGGCAAACAAATTCAAATCTGACCTTGGATAGGGGACAGAATTATATGCTAACTGTTTTGGACTCACGAAACCGCATACTCGGGTAGGTTGGATCTGGTGAGTCGTGACGTTTTTGTTGAGGCTGCGTCGTCGTAAGATATCTGGTGCAGTTGGATGGTGTTCACCTTTCCCTTGCAGACGATCTCCGACGAAGTACAAAATGAGGTTGGCGCATAGCAAACTTAATGTTACCGACTGCCTTAGGTCAACTCCTACACTCAAATCAAGAATATAAAACTTACTGCCCTGCTATCATACAAAAACTCGCTTCTATTTAATCTCTTTATCACCGCCGTTAATCCAGGGCTTCCTGTCTCATACTTTTTGAATGAGAAACAGATTCCACTGTCAAATGAACCTTATTGGTACTTAATTCTAGCATGTCTTGACCTCTTTCCTTCATTTCAAGACATTGATACATCTTCTCTCATCTAGTTTGAAAATTCCATTAACCTCATAAAACTAGTTCCTGTTTCCATTTTCCATTGACTTACTAAAAAGAGTATCTATGTCGCCTTAATTCACACGTATCCAATTTTTACATCCTCCATCTTTTAAGCAATAAGAGGCTTAAAAATCAGTGTTCTTTTTTTTGTAAATAAAATTAATATTTTCGGCATATTTATAAACCATATCTTTAAAGTAAGAATAATTTACGCTAGAGAATATCATTATCTGTTAGATATAAAATGGGTCTTTCATAATCAGACTAAATCCTACAAACCAAAAAGACGTGTATTGTTTGTTGAATTAATTAATATGTTCTCATTGTTTCTGTCAAATAATATACATTTAGAGGTCTAAATTACTTGAAAGTATTGACGGTGGGTATTGGGTTTCAAATATAAAAAAAACCTTTTACGTTACTAATTTCAGGCAAATTTTGGTCTAATAAATATAATTGATTGGTTTCAGTGTCACAATCTTCTTCAGTCTTTCCCAGGGGGGACAGGACCCCTTTCCGCCCGAGTTTTTGTAACCTGGATATTCCCCTTTGCCTACTTGGAGGATTCGAAAAAAGGCTAGGTAGGAACCTAATAAAATCAATGCATTTATGTGTGAATCTATGATCCGCATACTCATCTAAGCGTGTGGTGAACTTTAGGCCAATTTTTGCAGACTTTTTTCTAGCGATCCGAAAACAAACACTATTGGGATAAGACACAACTACCACTCTAAGAGCGAGATAGAGTGGGCGGAAATTTTAACAAACATAAAACTTACCATATTTGCGTCCAATAAATTTTTTTTAGGATCAGTGAGGTTGTTTATGCAGACTTTCAACGCCATCAGCATAGATGTGGCGTTACATAAAAAAAAACAAGGAAACGATCGGGGTTATGGAAGTCGCCGAGTTCAACTCTAACATTCAACATGCAACTTAAGTCATTCAGCATCTAGGAATGGGTGTGAAGCAATGTTCAGCTTACAATTGGATAAATTTCTTCCAAACCTTGTACATATGTTACTTACGATCCAGGATTGGACGGATAATACTAGTCTTAAATATCTCATAGTATTTGGATAATTTTGACTATTAAGGTACCGGGAGTAAATATGTCTATCTTAAGGTAACAGTACTATTTTATAACTTCTTAACATAACAAAAGGATTTTTTCCTCTATTGCGGTACCGAGAGTATTTGAGACTTTTTTACTATCGGAAGTACTATTTACTATCTTAAAATACCGGCAGTATTGTCTATTTTTTACAGTAACGATAGTAATTTTGATTCTCTCAAGGTCTTATGAGTATATTTCACTCTCTTGGGGAACATTTGTACCAATTTAATCAACCGGGGAATTAAAAGTGTTAGGTTTCAGACAAAATTTAAGTTGCTGTGCTTAATTGGGTCATCACACTAGTTAGGTTTAAATTAACATTCCGTCAGCTTAGATAGGGTGGAGGGCGTAAGAGTTCTAAAATATGACGACCTAATCCGGTTTAATCACGCACGGCCAATGGATAACTGTCGAGTTAAATACCATCAAGTTAGTCTAAAATAAATATAGAAGTGTTGGTTTAGATACGGATTGATTCGACTTACATTTAAACCCTCATATACCCAAAGTGTAACAAATGTAATATTTCTATGCGCCAGCACAAAATGTGATTAAATATATCCGCTTTAGTATTCATTTTTTGTAATTAAGTAGGTGGTAATATCCCATTAGGTTATTGTAATTAGCGAAACTTACTTACGGAATTGATACTGTTACAATAAATATGCCGGTCTGACTGCAGTCATAAACAGATGCTACTTCCGTGTGTCTTGCACTCCCTCAACAGAAATCACTCCCACGCACGCAACGTAGTATCAGAAGTTAGCTTCCTTCATAGGGGCATTACATAATAGAATGCGGTATCATTTAATAACAAAAGTAGTAACGCTTTTTGGTTTTATTGTATTTATTACCAACAATTGAACTGGAAAATTTAAACCTTAATAAAAAAAGAATATTACAGTATTTTAGTTATCAATTAGTAATACTTAAAATATAAGGTGATGGAGGCAATAGCAACTGATGTTGACACGTGCGATGGCTACAATGCAGAAAACGTGAAACTTCAAAATAAATTATACTAAGTTAGTTTTGTTTTTAAAACGACCCCTTTGAAAGGGGCTATATGAACTGTTCATGGTTGGACGTATATATGTGAATAAAGTAGATCTACGATCAAGAAATGAGACCAAATGGGTGTGACCAATAAATCTAAATCAGCCCTTGCACTCAGGAAGATTACAGACCTTGAATTAGTAGAAATTCAATGTTGACATATTCAATACATTCATCTGTAATAAATTATAGAGGTGAGGGCGCCTTTATTATAATTTGAGTTATTATATTTAATTATCGAGAAAATTATATTTTTGTAGGAGAAACGAATAATAATGACAGAAATCAACTTAAAATCAAGTAAACATTTACTCAAGCTCCAAAAAAGTCTTTATTGAAACATAATTATAATACCAGATAAATTGTAAACAGTTATTCTAACAAGAATATAATTTTAACATTGAAACTCGTAAACCCCATAAGAAATCAAAATAAATTCACATGTAAACGGTTGAGCGTTAATAATTTACATTGCTGAATTTCATAAAAATCAGGTCACTTGTAGGGTGATCCAAAAGAAGCAAAGTTTCTATGGCAAAAATAGGTCTGGCAATGTGAACTTATTACATTTTATATCAACGATACCGAATGAAGACTGCAGCTGTTTTCTCTTGTGTCGGCGGTACGGTCTGCTGCGGATTGACAAATTCAGAGATATCGGCTAAGACAAATCTCGTTGACTGCATCGGATGATCTGGTTGCACGGATGACGTCTTGGGCCAAAATAGTGAAAACTAAATCTACATCTATTGAGATCTCAAGAGCTCCAACCAGCTCTCCCAGCGGCTCGGAATTGAATGACTTTTCTACATCAAACTTCTTTCCATTTTTCCTCGTATGGCACCGAATTTTCCTCCTCCCTTTTCCAGCTGCAAATTCAAATTAGTTGGAAAATAGAAAAAACTTTTAGCTACCTGATTTAAATAAGTATCATCGCATGTTTTTACGTTTCGTTACGCAGTATCCATTTCCAATTATCTACGGAGAGCTTCCGACTTGACGGGAGCAAATGTTTCTGGGATTAGTAACGGATGTCAGTTGTTTAAGAGACTGACACGCATTGTCATTAAAGCTATCTTACATACTTCCGAAGAAAGGTCCGAGGAAGTGCAAAAAAACTTCGCAGGTCTTCAGGCTTTTTCTCGCGAACTTTTAATAAATTACACATTCATTAAAACGAATTCAAGTTTGAGAGACTCAGGATCAGAATTGAACACTATTGTAAACAGTTATTAGTATACATTCGGGTTAAGAGACAGAAGTAGATATAGAGAGAGGGAGACTGCAATTCCTTGACGCCGAAATTGATGCTTTCTTCGAATTAGTAGAGGTCTCAACACACTACAGTCCTCTGCCACTTTTTTGCTGATAGTTGTGGACACAGGTCATGTCTGTAGTATGAACTCACTTTAACACGAATCGCTTATGCAGTCGCTTCAAATTAGAATATTCATGAATATCTATTTACAAAACGAATTGGAGCGTTTATTCTCCTTCTGAGTGTTATATTTTGAAATTAGAATCTCTAATTCACGTTTCTGGAATGAATCCATGAATTGAACGTCTGAGTAAGTTCACTGGTTAGTTTCGTAAGCATTCACATAGATAGATATCTCGGTCACGTCTCTCTTCGCCTTCCTCGTTTAGGTCAATCCCGATCCAGTATGATATATTCGAACGCCACTTTTACATACAATTTTTTCTAGAATACCTTTAATATTTACTAGCACTGTCCTTAGTACCTCGACGGAAATGGAGGCACATATTCCGTTTGGTTGAAGGGAAACGTGGAATTATTTGTACTTGCTAGTCAAAGTAATCTGAGTATACCCAGAGGATCCAAACTCGTGATGAAATAAATAGTTACATAACCACAAAAATAAACTCGAATGAGGTGAATCAATCAGCGGTTGTCTTTCGCTATTTTCGGAACTTAGATTAAGCAATCGGACTTGAAAGAGAGTGTCAGGAAAGAATAGAGCTATCCTGAATACCTGATTAATAATAGCGCGATGACTAGCAAATACATGATTTCTTAAGAGCAGAAGTCGAGCACAGTTGGTTCATGTAAATACAAAGCTACGATGCAATATAAAATTATATTTATAATCTTAAAACGTCTGTAGGTATTTTAGTATCTAACGTTTAATAGGTCAACCTATAAATAAAAAAAGAAAAACAAAGCTTACCGAGGTTACAACGTTTATTGCATTATGTAGTGAAAACTGGCATTACTCGTGAATAAGTAGGCCTTCTTTTATATATATTTTTTTAGGTAATTGTTTGATGGAACAAGTTATTAGTTTGATATTTAAGTGCAATTATGATCTATATTTTCATTTGTTTGTGGCACGTGTGTCAGACGCACAAGATTGAGAATATAAATAATACGAATTCATTTTATTATAGATAGTTATTGTAGTGCTGTGATGACAAGAAAATCCCAAACAGGTTATTGATATAAACTAATTTTCATAAAGGTGAAAAATGAAAGTAGAACTCGTCGTGCTACGGGCCAAAGAAATCACTGCGCAAATGACTTCAACCAAATAAAACCGATTGATGACGTGACATCTAAGGCGTCACTTCACTGGGTGTTGTAAACAAAAAAGGAATAAAATAACGTAAATAGATAAACTATGAACACAATTCAAAAACATTTGCAGATAAATATGCGCCAAACACGATAATGTTGAAACAATTATTTTAAAACTAATTCTTTTGTGACAGTAAATTGTAGGGAAGCCTGAGCTGCAGTTTCGGAGTCGACTCGTATTGGCAGTGCTTTAATTGAAAGCAATTCTTCTGTCTCCGAATTAAAATCATTGTAATTTTGAGTAATTTGCGCAATGTTTATTCTTCACTGATGTCCTAAAAATTGGGTAGTGAAGAATGTGATTTGTATTGACTTGGATTATCTCAAATGATAAAGTTCCGGGAACAAGTCCCGGCCTGGTCGAGATTTCGCCATTTTGAGCATTAAATACAATTTTTAAACCATTTATTTTTGTAAGAATTAATTGGAAATCCATCAACTCCATGTTCAAAAACATTTTTTGTGAAATACCTTAAAATGAATTTGATCCTTTCCCATCCTGTCACCCCAAAACGAAACGTTACAAATATCCGTACATCAATATAAGACTCGTGTCTGTAAAAGCGATGAAAACTAATGAAAGCAGCTACCAAAATTGTTCTAATACACATTTTTAAAATAAATATTTTAATTTAATTTGATTGATTGTGCTTGTTATGTATTAGTCTAAGAAATGCTACGCAGTATAGATAATCCACATACGGATACACACAAGGAAGTGTAATACACGGAAGACAACAAGGAACAATATTTACTAGATTTGCGTAGCAGTGTTTCCAGATTAACCCAAATATGAGAGGAATATTAATAACGGAAGGAGAAGCGTCAACTGTTGAGTTTCCACGAGGATGTAGAACTTTTTTTGATTTTACCTCTTCTAAAAGAACTATCAGATAAACAATTGCCACGTAACAGAAAATGTTGGAAAATGTTTCAATAGATTTTAATACATTATTTATTAATATAATAATAAATATACATTTATTTCTCGAAAAATATCGTTATAAGAATGAGTGTTTCAAATGCTAAATTATACTACACGCTTCTTAGTATCCATTAATATTAATGAACAGAAGAGGGAGGCAAAGGATGGAATACGCTAATCAGATTAGAGAGGATGTTGGGTGTGCTAGTTAAAGGCAATGAAAAGGTTTGCGCAAGATAGGTTAGCTTGGAGGGTTGCATCAAACCAGTCTTAGGAGTGAATATCACAACATACACGCAGATTACGTAATGTATCCTGTAATAAGTTCTGTATATCAGTAGGGTACTGTGGATACAAATAGTGTTGCGGGAAACAGTAAAAGTAATTGATCCCGAAAAGTTCGGGGACGGAAATATCATCCGTTTTTGCATTTTTAAAATTTCAACCCCCTCCACCCCCGCCGTTATGGGAGGAAGCCTTATTTTATCCCGACAGTGCTGATTTCTGAGTCACAAAAAAGGTATGTGCAAAATTGCTTGAAAGTGCTTTGTGTGTTTAGATTTGTATGCGGAGCATACATCACACACACATACAAACAAACACGCTTACGAAATTTGAGCTTTTTTTAACACAATGAATTACATTGATGAGAATAAGTTAGTTGGTCTATCTATTTGGTCTGTTTAGCTTGTAAATTTAATGAACATTTTATTTTGGTAACAATATATTTTAAGTACTTAAAAATAATACAAAAATGTTTATCTATCGCGTTGTGCACACTCGCTGCGCCGTATAAAAACGATGCGTTCGTGCTGCTCAAAAAACAATTCTATTTTGTTTAAGATAAGATTAATAACAAAACTCTGACGCTATTGCCCTTGAAAATGATTAAGGTAACGTATAACGAAAACAGAGCGTATAGAACAACGAAACTATGCTCAGCAGCAATGTACAATTGGTATGAAACATATCAAAGACATAATCGCGTATAGGAAACCTGGCATGAAAATGGACGAAATGTTATAGAAACTATTAATTTTTAAATTATCAGAAGAGCTTTGATAGCTTAACTAATTCTTGAAACACCAGGATAGGTTTTCATAGGGCTCTCTCTATTTTCAGGTCTACTACAAACACGGGACGTTCCGTTTTTTTATATGCCACAATCATCTGTATAACACAATCATATAATCGGTTACACATACAACTTTTATTATATACATTTTGTTTAACATATGTCACACACACCTGCATTAAGTTTTATACAATCATATTGTGCATGTCAATTAGAAAAGCACTTGTTAATTGTCTTCATCATATTCGTCGTCAACAATTTTCTAAATTAGACTTGAAACTGTTCATTATAATAAATGTCTGCGTGCTCCAATGTGTGCGAAACACGCTGTAAAATCGTGTTTCTTTTTTCTGCGAGGAATGAATTTTTTGTTTTTATACTTATATTAGTATTAGATATATTAGTATATTTTACGTTATTTTTATTTTGAGCATTTTCTCAGTCTCAGTCGAGTAAAGATATTCAATAAAATTACCCGATTAGTCAAACATTATTGTTTTGAAAACGATAATTTATTTTTACACATCCTCTCTCAAAATGTTTATTATCCTTGTCGCTGGATGTTTATTTGCGCAAGAAGTGTAACGTAGAGCAGGTTTTCCCCAGCTTTGAAATGGGAAGGTGCAGGTCTCGGTCGGACATCCTCGTCTGCCAGCTCACGTTATCCCACGCACGTCGTCCCATGTACGCAGAAAGTAAATGTGCTATAGAAATTCGCACCTGCGAGTCATCTACTGTGCCACAAGCATTTGATGTTACAAGTGATGACCAGTATATATCGAATCTAAAAATTTATGTACGCCAGTGGTTTGATGGTAATCATTAGTAACTAATTATTAGTCTATGGAGAATACACAAGAAGAGTGTGGACTCTATGCCATTCAATACACTTTAATTATGATAATATCGGTAACGTGTTCTGACCAAAATTTGACCCGGTTCATAAATCGATAATAATTTATTACAATTATTTTGCTTATTGCGTTAATTATTCTAATACAGCTTTTTCACTGCTTTACAGTTCTCGTCGTTCTCATGACTGGACGAACACATAAAAGTAATGGGAATGGATCGAGGACACGAAAGGTCTTACTCAATTAAGGCCTCCTTCATCTTGGAGCTCAAAGGAGATATTTATCTTTCCAAAATTACCATATTAATATTTTATAAAATACTGTGTAAAGTTTCACTACTAATCGTAGTTTATTTGTAGATACCGGTGATGAAATTTCTTGCATTTTAAATTTAAATAATATCACATATCTTGGAAAATGTGCAAATTATTAGAATCACCAACTGAGACCTTTTCTTCGCAAATATTTCTCCACAGAGGGAGGATGGAGCTTATCCTTCGGTTATTTCCTCGTTCTATTTCTTGTTTTATCGCTCTCACACGCCGAGGAACCTGCATCTCTTCTGGGAGGTGTATGAAATGGGCCTTGCGCATACGGTAAGAGTTGTCCGATGCTCCCATTGGATAAGTCGGTTAAATGCCTCTTAAAACTGGCGGACACACGGAGAAGGGAATGCTGCGTCCCGACAGCAAACTCTATTCCTGATGCAGGTTTTCTAGGCCTATCCATCTGTTTTAGGTGAATCACCGGGAAGGATCCTTGAGCAATAGCCTGGGGATCTCACCAATCCTTCGCTACTTGCTCTATCTTCCACATTCCTCCTTTTCAAATCCCTTCCTATGGTTTGCATGTAACCCCCCAAACAAAATTATTAGATAGTTTTCTTCTCAAATTAGACTGATACATAATTTTGGTGGTTTTGATCACTTAAATTGTTGAGTTTCAACAACAAAAAATGGTATTCAACAGAAACTTAAGTAGTATTCTAAGTTTACCAAAATATTTACATTACATACAGACTTATAGTAGAGTTAGTAAATAAGCATAAAATAGCTATTTACAATAGTAATGATAAAAAGTAAAAAATTCAAATATTAAAATTACTAAAAAACGGCCAACAAGTGAGCATATAATTTTATTGTTATTTAATTAATGTAAATGCTACGTTTCGTCTCCCTTTTGAGACTTCATCAGGCATAATGTTTGTAGCATACCTGATGAAGTCTCGAAAGGAAAACGTCGCATTTGTATTAATTAAATAGCAATAAAATTCTATGCTGACTTATTGGCCGTCTTTTTATTTATTGTAAACTTATGGCCAGAAACTTATGTTTGAAAATTCAAATATTGCCAATAATGAAAATGAAATTGATAGATGAAGTAAAGAAATTAAGCATACATATAAAAACCATATGCTATAACATATATAGATAAACTGACACTCAAATAAGATACAAAATAACCATTTTAAAATAATGCGATCAATGAATCTATATAGCGTTTAACATCTGATAGCATGTTTAACTCCATATCCGTTTTAAATAAGACTTTTCACGTGGAAGGAGTCTTAGTTGCCACATAGTAAGCGCCCTCGGACTTCTTATTTACAAGAAAGTATAGACTACAATGTTCGACCTTCAATTGTATCCTTAAGCTGTGGCTAGTGTCAATTCGATTGCACGATTCGGAAACAATGGGCGAAAAGTACATTATGATCTTGCTTTTGCACCTTCTTGGAATTGTAGGCTGGTGCACATGAGCTAAACAGCACATGAATTAATTTGGGAAAAATTATTTGTTTCGTAATTTAAATTAAATTTACAATAATACTTTAAGAGTGCCTGCCAGCTTGCTCCCTTCAGCTAGAACAGCATACACTTTATGCTATCCTGCACTGAAGCTCAAGATACCTGTCTGGAATGATTAATGCGCATGCCTAGGTTTTCCGTGCAGCCCCCTGCCTGTCCAATAACTAACAAAGACCACACCGCCTGGTGGCTGTACGCGCTGACACTGATGTAGCCTTAATTGACAAATAAAAAAATATATCTGTTTATGGATTTGCTGTAGTTTACTTGAATTAATCAAAGGTTAAAAACATTTAAGTGGGCGGTACTTCGAAGAGTTTCATAACTCTGAGACAATTAGCACATAATCCTGCATACAATGTTCTCATAATATGTGGCTTAAGCCTTTAAGCTTTGTTTATTTAAAATACGTACGAAGTAAAAATACTTCCGTGTTAAGAATTTGTGTTAATTTAATTTTATATTCTTACGCTTTTGAAAATTCGTCGTGGAGTGTTTTAAAGTTACTGTTGTGATATGATTAATATCTTATGCAAATATCCTTCTAAAAATGGTTCCTTAGGGTAATGTAGCAGATAACTTTAAGAACTCACGAGCCGCCACTGCTTTTCAGATATGAAAACTGATTAGCTTCAAATATTAGGTTTCCTGCGGAGAGGCCCGCAATTTGAAGAGGTTTATTACAACTGATGAGGCGCAGATATTTTCGTACTATCCGAAAACCAGAAGGCAATCAATGAATTTTAAAAAAGTTCCTTCCCCAATTAAAGAAAAATATTACGCGTGAGACGTTCGTTGTTCAATGGAATTTTAGTTGAAGAAAAGAAGAAATGATTTCAATCAAAGCTATGACATAGGGGCTATGAAACGAAATCAACAGATTAGGATATAAAAATCTCGCGGTGAACTATCCTAAAATTAGTACCAGAATAATATTGTGAGATCAGGTCTATACTCGTACAACGGATAGAGAAAGCTCGCAACTGAGGGGAAGTCGACAAGATAGCCCATTGGTAAGAGCACCACGTATCAAGCAGAGGTCGTGGGTTAGATTCCCCGTCCAATCTGGTTTTTTAACTCTTAATCCGGAAATTATTATAGTTTCGTTCGGTATCTTTTTGAAAATTTGGGCGAAAAAGTGTCAAACAGTTAACGACCAATTTTACAAATACGTTTTGGATGTAGCGTGAGCCTGCTACAAAAAAGCACACTTCATTGTGGGACAATGGGTGAAACTTGCATCAGGACCATGTGCCTGCCCACACGAGACGTCATCCGTTAACTATTTTTGTAGCTGAAAGTCGTTCCCATTCCTCGTATAGTAACTGGGCGATTTCGTACTTTCACCAAAATCAAATGGGCACTTAAAGAGCCTTTTTTTAGCGCAGGAAGACGCGCAGATTCTTCGCTGAGATAAATTCGGAGCTATTACAGTCACTTTTCACATGTTAATGCAAGCCAAAATGGACTACGGTTGTCATATATATTAATCGGCAAGCAAGTGTACGCTAAAGAAGCTCAATGTTATTCAAAACAACGCAGTGAGAATAATAACGGGATGTCTGAGGTCCACCCCGATAAATAGACTTCTATTGGAAACTAAACTGCCTTGTAATGCATGAAATATGCGAGTTGAAACTTTAAGTATATGTATTTGTTTTTCCTGGGTGTGTGTGTGGGGGGGGGGACAAAAGATTGACCCTTTTTACAAGAGAAAGTCCATTCACGAAAACAGAAATCACCGTGAATAATTAGGGGGCCTGCTTTTGGCGAAAACGAATATTCCGTGAAGAATTTGGAATCTCACGGAGAAACGCAAAACACATGCTGTACTTAGGCCCAACAGTTGAAATTTTTCCTATTGGCTGCAATTGTCAAAGAACAAGCCAATAGAAGCATTTAAGGATAATAGCTGATTGGTGGTTTGATTTATGTAGCTTTCCACCGATGTTACGAGGGAAGGGATTTTTGGAGAAGAATTCAGAAAGTGTTGGGAGACGAGAGAGAGAAGGTGTTGGGAGACGGAGAGAAGCTGTGGTAGACAGAATATCTTGGGAGACGGAAGATAGTTGATGTAGAGAGACGATGTTGAGATTCTAAGGAGAGAGCAGATGAACAGAAGGTGTTTGAGAGACGGGAGAGAAGTTGTTGGGAGACGGAAGATATTTGATATAGAGAGGCCGACTAATGCTGACCTAAAACTAAACTATTAGCCACCGGAAGGAGATAAGGGAGTCTACGCCAGACTTGTCCACGAGATTCAGCCCGGACGGTGATGAACAGAAGTCATCCCCTGATGCAGCAACCAGCCATCACCATCATCGACGCAGATGCAGATACTTTGCGGGTATCGTTTTTTAATTAGAGTTCACATTTTCCAGGCCAATTACCATCAGAAATCCAAATGACTTCTTAATTCACCCCACTGAAAACCATGATTTAAAAGCTTCATGCAAATTAATAATGTTATCTTTGAAAATTTGTAAATATCATTTATGCTGTTGGTAAAACATTTATTAATATTAAAGTCAGAACTTTAAACCTAAATTAGCGTTTTCTTTTGAATAATAAATCCCCATCAATACAATATCACAGTAATATTATTATTATTATTATTAAATATCATTAATTAAATTCACCCCACCCAATAATTTACTTTACAGCCTGCACTCGAGCAAGTAAGAGAAATATCTGTTACAAGATATGCCATCAAGGCTAGGGTGTCGTTGCACGAAGAGCTAAGAAACATTGCTAAACTTCCAAAATGTATGTTGCACATACCCTCTTTTCGTCCAGCGCCGTTCTACTCGAAACTTAGGGATCTAGTAGAAAATAACAAAATAACCTTACCCATACTTCGTATTCTCTGGCATAAACATGGAAAACAGAGCAGCTACCAAGTAATGAGGGAAAGTAAAGAAATAACCTAAAATTATCAGCAACAATAAACAGACACCCTGAACAAAGTAGCGTATTTTTTAAAAGAAATAGTGATGAGATTATAAATATTAAAAAATTATCCCGGAAACAGAATGTGATCAAAAAAATTCGAGCATTGCACACGAAACTAACTCACTCCTACCTTTTCCCAGGAGGAGAAAAATCGATATGCAGAACGTGTAACGTAAACCTGACGATTCCACATATATTAATTGAATGTAAAATTCACAAAACCAGCAGGGAGAAGATTCTGGAACATTTCAATTCTATTAATTTAGCAACAAACAAAGACATCATCCTAAAAGTCCCGAAACTGACTGGTGATGTAGGAAGGCATTTTCATTGAAATTTAAAGTAGTAAATTTTGTGTTTCAGACATTCTGAGGAGATCAGTTTTCTACATTTAAATATGTATGTATTATTTTTGTCTTAATCGTAATTTTAAATGTAATACAACAAGAAGTCAAAAGTTTTTAAGAACTAATAAAAAGTACGATGTAAATAATGTATTGTTGGCTCGCTAATAACCCTTGGGTCGATGTGAAATATAATTTAAATATATATATATATACCATTGGAATATAATATTTTTATTACGCCACGTGTTAAATTAAGATAGGTTAAAGAGATTTTAAATGGGAGAATATCACGAAATGATTTCAAATTTCTAAACAGGCAGACTACACGTAGATGAATACTGAAGTTCAACGAAAACCTCATGTGCTATTCGGATGATCCCTAAAACCAATGTTTGTAGTGTCACTTCAATATTTGAAATAGCAACGAGACGTGAAAATCACTGTTCTGAGCAATGCTTGGTTGACTTGTCACGTTGTCACGTAGTTGTGCCACAGTGTGTGCCATAATTTACGACACCGAGACTATTTCCAGTCATTTAAGACAGAGATTACATATGCTCAGTTGCTCCGTATTATGCGTAATGAATGATAAAATTGAATCTTTAACTTTCTTGTTTAAATTATTAACTTTTTATAGTATCATTAGTAATTATTAATTTTAGATATTTTACGATACTATTTTGAGAAATGACGCATTCGAGCTTCTCATTCATGACATTTAATTACACACTCAGGAGTAGAGATTCTCGCAACCTTCAATTTGATGCGTTTCTCCATTAACTCACGGAAGTGACGCTTTGATAATTGAACCTTTCGGATTCATAATTCTTGCTTCCCTCTGTACTCACACTGTAATTATGATAATTATCACGTTGAGGCATTTTTAGTCATAAACGTCTTACTCTTCCACGCTAGTTCCATTGGCCATTTATAATTTGGGAAGTAGTTTGAACCTGTAAAAAAGAAGAAACTAATTGTTTGGAAATACTTAATGAATTACATTTGAATTAATTAAAAATATATTTTTATATTATGTAACATTTTAATTTAGAATTTTATTAGTCTTGACTAATGGAATCTCATCATGAATATTATTTTTTTTCTGAACTTCAAACGAAAATGTTTTAAAAGTTTGAATTGACTTAGACCAGCTTCAAAATGAAGTGAATGTCCAATCAAAAATACGATTTTTATTAGAAAAAATAATTTTAATGAAATAATTAATGAACATTTATGGGTTAAAATTTATAAAGTAATACATTTTTATAATTTTACGCTTTAACCATTATGAGTTTTTAAGATGCTTAAAATGTTCTAGAAAAACTGGTGGGACGTATGTTAGTACACACATTATATCTTTATGTTTTTCTCCCGTTACTAATTAGTCTAGTGTTGGTGTATAATGGATGTAATTTAATATTTCCGCATATTTTTGGTCTTCCTCTTATAGGCGAAAGATCCAAAACGTGAAATTACGAATCATCGATTGAATTTGCAACCGAGAGACAGATTCGTCCGCGGTATTTTTTACTCTTCTTGTTGATTCTTATAATGGTTTCGTTGAAACAAAATCCGGCTACGACATTCGTTTTACCGAAAATTTATTTCTTCTCCTATGATTTTCTCTCAATTTAAAACAATTCTCAGGGTTGCAAAAGTAATTTGCTTTTTCTATTTTCATTTCTATCAACCCAAAATCAAGGTCATTCGGTAGAAAGGAACGACCGGACACAAAACATTTGTGGTCAATCGTTTCAATATTATCACTTGACGACTGAAAAATTTTTCATCCATGTCAATGCTACTTTAATGTTACGGGCTTTGCCCTGAACAAGCATCACTGCAAGCTATTACGTGCTTTTGAGTAGTTATCTCCTCCATATGCAGTAAAAATTATGTTTATATAATTTCTTTATAAATTTTTTACTTAGACTACTTTCATAATTAACAGTAAATGAATTTCATAAAATGTTAAAAAATTTCTACTACTATCTAATGGTCTATTTTATACAACATTATAATGACCGTTTAAATGTTGATATAATGGATAAGAAGAAATTCTTTGTCGGTCACGGTTTTGAGTAGCTATTTTATTTCAAAAGTGGTAGCTTTAGGCAGCTTACTCTGCCATATTCATCCTTGTACTTAAAAACCAGTTTCAAGCAGACGACGTGTTAAGTAACACAAAAATTTTAAAAGTTTACAGCGTTCTTTGTACGGATAGCAGTGTTAAAATTGAATCGTTTGTAAGTACAAGAAAATATGGCAGTAAAAGCTGCCGAAAGCTACTTTCGAAATAAAATAGCTTCTTAATACCGTGACCGACAAAGAGTTTCTTTTTATCCATTATATTAAAAATACTGTAAAAATTACATTGAATTAATTTAGTGTCAAGTAATTGATAATCTCTTTTTTTAAATTTTGACTTCGATCACTTTTGTAATTATGGGCTCATATAACGGTATGTCCACTTTTAATGGTGTCTTTTAACAGTTTAATTTATAAGTCATACATAAAATAGAAATTAAACTAACAATTTTTTTTCTTAAAAATGTTCAAAATGTTAACCCTTAGTTATACAGCACACATCTAACGTACAATCCTATTCTTGCTACACATCAGTTACAGGAAAATCACGATATTTTATAAAGTCCCAAAGAAAAGTAAAGCGCATGGCGTGATGTGAGGAACGGAAAAGAGCAATTATGATGTCTCATGACTTGTGAATGTTATTTCTAAGAATTAATAGTAAACTACATTATTTAAGAGGGCGCATAAATTAATGAAAAGTAGTAAATGATTCTGAAATACATTCCCATTCTATTAAATATATTGGCAAAAAAACTACTTACTAAACTTAAAAATATGTACACGATTACAACTTGCTCCAGCTAGTGGCATGGACTGATATCAGATTGACCGCGGGCGTTGGAAAATTACACCAAAAATGCACATTTTAAGAAAACAAGATCAATTTCATGATGTTAAATTTAAACTTTAATTAAAGACCAATAAAACGGTTAATTCATTACTCCTGAATAAAAAACTATTACAAGTAACCCGAAAATACTACGTCACGTGAGAAGATTGAGTATTTGAGATGGTTGTCCTCTTACTGTGTGAAGTTTCTGCTGAGTCTGTGATGATCGGAAGTTGCGCAGGTGATTGAAACGAGGACTCTTGTCTGCTGATGTGATCTCCATTCTGACTCAGATCCCACACAATCTGGTAGTTAACAACTATTCGCAAACTCCACCTGGCTATCCGCCGTTGCAACTTACTATTGCACTGGGCGAACGTCTTTGAGTGAACTCACTTTCCCTCTCTGACTTCTACTGACACTCACTGTTCTGTGCCAAACTGCACAGAGAACTTCCCTGTAGCTTGTCTTTGCCTCTTTCCTCTCTTTCCCTTTCCACCAATACACGATTTCTTCGTTTAATCTGGGTCACCAATCATCTTCAATCTTCCCGTGAATATAAGAATCCACCACAATTCCGTTCCAGAAAAATCACTAGCAGGGGTGAGGTTATTTATGTGGGAACACGCTCCACCAGGTCTACGAAACGTTTGGCACCTTGTAACCCCTAAAAGGCGTTTGATTAAGTTAAGTGATAGCAAGAAGAATAAATAATAAAGTTTTACAATATTAAAATTACATTTAACACAAGTAACAACAAATGAAATGAAATAA
This sequence comes from Eucriotettix oculatus, assembly GCA_034510155.1. Taxonomy (NCBI): domain Eukaryota; kingdom Metazoa; phylum Arthropoda; class Insecta; order Orthoptera; family Tetrigidae; genus Eucriotettix; species Eucriotettix oculatus. The sequence continues at coordinate 63,487,719 of CM067377.1, forward strand.
AAATTAATCTCCCTGCTCTTTTAAAATATACATTTCGGAAAATGAATTTACTTTATAAATTAAAACTGAAATTAAATTGATTCTTTCTCCCAGGGAATGGTGGGCTTAAATACCTTGGTCTTTATGTTCTGAACAATGGTAGCAATTACTACTATAGCTTTCAGTATTCGGCCTCGAGGGATTTATTGTACGTTACCGACACCGGAACTTGTAGGCACATTTGGCTGGAACCTTTGGAACCATTGAATTGACAGCTTATGGAATTATCTGCTATCGCTGGCCTTTGAAGTCTGCTGCTGAATGCATCGTCCCTCGATCCCTTGATTTTTCCGTCCGATCAAAAGCCAGTCTCCAACTCTCGTTCAACGACCACTCAACAACTACATCACTACCCCACTAACTATTACTCTCATCCCTCCACCTCCACGACAACTCAGCAGCTAATCTCTCCTCAATCTTTCATTAACCACGAAACCTGTGATTTCCCCTTACCGATACAAATTTTGGGCAATAGGAAACATTTTTACATATTTTAGTTCGCGAATCCGGGGGTTCACACATCTACCCGAAAACGACACGCACTAGAAGTTACTGAATCTTCTGTAGGAACGTCTGATTGTGACACAAATATTTATGACATTTGCTGGGCAGCGGCATCTTAATCCCTCAAAGTGTTACTTCCATAGATGTTCTGATGATGGAGGCCAGGTCTTCTGGCCGTTTTCCTGAAGGGGAAAAACAAACCCTCGAGTTCCGCCGCTTGTAAAATTTAGTTTAATAAAATTTTATTTAACTAAAAATAGCTCCTTTAATAATTTAGAAGACTGTGTTTACTACAACCAATTGTGTATGTTAACTCCAAACCTGGAGTCAGGTCAAAAACCAAATGGCCAAGTTTCCTACTCTCCAGCGGAAATAATAGTAATATACTAAATTGAGGTGAAAAATGTTCTTAAAATATATACACTTATGCTACATAAGATTCTTTAATCTACTTAATATCTAAACACATGATACATGTTATTTACTACACAACTCTTCAGTCAGTGACTTCTTAGGAGTACGAAGGTAAGATGCTCTGATATGGCCAACAGACTCATTTGGTCGTCTCCTTTTACACATACATCCGGTCGTTTCGAATTTTTTAAACCTCCAGCGGATGCTTTTGTCACTTGGCGTATCACAATTAAAGGTTAAGCGAAAGGCACGTTGAACTGAAATCAAAGAATAGAAAACGCTTTGCACTTTGGAGTCTCTATTTTAATATATGATACTGCAAACGGGAAAATAAGAAAACAATATTTAGTAATGTGTTCGTCTAAAACATTTTGTGATACTATTTAATTGATATCTACAAAGAACATTTACAGTTGATACAATTAACATTTATATCTGGGGAATGTTTTCATGGACCCCGTTGTATGAACGATTTTTCTGATGGACGCCAAATTCTGGGGGATAAAGACTAATCTATTTCTCCGAGTTTTTTCTCCAACAGATTCAAAGCATACGCAGGACATTAAATAGATTTAAACACCCAGCGATTTGTAATTGCTCCAAATTATTTGATTAAAATAATCACATTTTGACCAGCAACTTTTCTGAACTCAATTTAGTTGGAAAATGATGTCTTCAATAATTCAGCAATTTTAATTCACACATTGTTGAATTCTTACTTGAAAATATGTTTATTGAAATTGTTACAATTTCATGTTCGATAATTTACTTCTTCCAAAGCACGTGGTTTAACACTGGAATCTTTGTACTTCATTTAAACCCATGTACGCGTTGCCCACGGTATACCTACACGACGTTAAATTAGGCGTTGGAGGATCATCTTTCGAAGCACTGCCAAAGAGGCCTGTGATTTTCGGGGTTTTCCCCGTTCTTCTAGAACCTGCAACGCTAAACAGACCATAGCATCTTCTTGGTACCAAAAAAATTCGCTTTTTGCGCGTGGAACACTTTGATTATAAATTCTGCACGCCTTCGTTGCAACCAAGAAACAAACACTGTGGTGGTAAGACACGACTGCTACTACTAGACACAGTGGGACAGGTGTTAAAATTATAAAAAATAAAAACAGCTGAAAAAGATTTAATGTGATTAATGAAATTTACTGTGTTCCTTACCATGTTTTATAATAATTTCAACCTGATTCAGTATGGGATATGAGTATCAATTGAGATGCCGGGGGCTATATTCCGGAGTTCGTCTGTAAACCGAATACTCGCGGGCAGTGTGGATGGAGTTATGCAAACACATATGAAACTTCTCTACCCATGCTTTTGCACGAGTTTTATATTGGCACTGCCAGATTCGCAGCTTTCGCGTGGACATTAGTAACCTCCAGTGTTCGGTTTACAGAAGAACTCCCTGGATGTTGAAACTAATAACAATTATAGCGTCCTACTGATTTCTGCACTCTTTGGCTTGCATTTAACTTCAACTGCAATGCTGGAAATATTTGTGTTATTAAAATATTTCCACTTCACCAATTTTATTAATACCAGACTTATTATTTTTTAATTAATCTCTGTCATAAGAAGTTAATCGTTTTAAAATTGTTTTATACTCTGTGGGTTGGCTGCTAGGACGTTTGTTCTTTCGGGCGAGGGCGTATCTAATTTAACTTTTAAGTTAGACTTTGTCTAAATATTTGTATTCTGTATAGTCTGACGTGCCTAAAAGAAGTAGTTAGAGCTGGTTAGACTCTTGAAAAATTTTAAGATAGTTCTTAAGGTCTGGATTGCGGTCCCTTTTTGGGCTTTGGATATGGGTTTGTACTAATTTTTTATTAATTTAAATGGAGATTGCCATTAATTAAGTGGAAACATTTTAGATATTGCCTAAGTAGGGAATTTCTTTAAATGTTAATTTTTTGCAAACCTCTTAGAATTTGTTGCTTCTATTTCCATTGTGGCCTTGGATTTTTTCCATCTGGGATGCTTGATGGAGGTCAGACTTCACACCCGTAAGAAGGTCTGGTCGGACGATGGTATGGTAGAATTTAATTTTGATTTTTGTTTCGTGTTGCCTCATGTGAGGCTTGAAGGTTAGCTTCTGGTCCAGCGCGAGGCCCAGATATTTCACTTTTTTTTTGACACGGCACAATCTCGTGGTTTAATTCTAGGACCGTGTCGGGCAAACGGCGGCTGTTTGTGAACTATTTTAGTATATTAGTCCGCTGTTCCTTCTGTCTAATCTTGCACGAATAATCCCTTTTAAATAAGTAATTTGGAGGAAAAAGAAAACTGCGAAGTCGCTGTGCTCTATTCTGACATTCATCATGCAATCTAAGTTGTACTTCAGCCCCATATTGGAGAGCCGGTCTAATGTAAATAAATACCAGTGGAGGCTGGCGCATACATGCTCACGAGCGAAAGCACATTAATTAATTTACGAAGATTTATTTGTTTCGTAATTTCAAGAACCTTTATAATAATAGTATTTTATGAGTGAGAATTTTTTGCTCCATTTCAAAGACTTTAAACTTCCCGCCTGCAGGCGTGATTCCTCCCGCCAAAGTAATATATTCTAGGTACTATCCTGCATAGTAGCTCAAGATTACTGTCTGAAATGAGATATTCGCAGAATAATGTTTAAGCTCCGCTGCCCACCCACAAACTAATAATTATATGAGTTACAAAGAGCACAGCGCCGGGCAGAGCGTGCGTGCTCATCAGTCTACAGTTTTAAATGTTTTTGACAAATAAAAATATTACTATTTATAGACTTGTTGTGGCCTATTTGAACTGGTCAAAGGCTATTTAAAAAACGTTTAAGAAGCGGCAATAACACTGAAAAACTTACCTCACGATCCTGCATACAATATTGCCGTAATAGGTGGCTTCTTCCTAAAATTCACTTTCTTTACATCAAATATGTACGAAGACAAAATACTTTCATGTTAGGAATTTGTGTCAATTTGATTTCATATTTGTACAGTATTAATAACTCGTCCGTATTATACGTTTTTTTAGACTAAATAGGAAATGTTACATATTACGGGTCGTGGAGTGTTATCAAGACTACGTAATATAGTATTATTAATATCTTATGTACTTGTAAATTGTTTCTTGAAGTGATGTAGCACGTAACTTTAAAAACTCACGAGACGCCACCAGGACAAATACGGACACCCAGCTAGTTAATAATAAATAAAAAGGATAATGAAAACTCATTACTGTAAACTTTCAACGTGACGTGAGAAAATTACATGCAATTAGTAAAAGGAAGACTGCTTGTCGAGTGAGATTTGCAAAAATATTTGTCTTGGTTTTGTTAACCGCAGCTACCAGATATCAACGCACTACCAAGAGCCGGCGACTTGCTTATTATCTTTAAAGGAGGGACAACGAGAAAATCAACATTCGGGCCTTGTGGAGAGAATATAAGACACTTCTGCCGTCCCCCTTCGTTCCAATCAAGGACGCCACTAGTCATTCGTTTCGTATACTAGTGATGCCACAGACACCACAAACGATGAAAACAGGACAGTCTTCGTTACTGCCACCTGTAAGAGTAGTATCAAGTGAAACTTCTTCATCATTAAAGTGGATGTGTACCTCCCATTACCGGAATGTTAAGTGAACATCGAATTATAGGAATATCGTAAGACCTATTTTAAAATTAAGTTTCCTTCAATACATTAACATGGAGCACTAAAAAGTCGTGGGTAACATGGTGGCGCATTCCGGTATTTATGATAGGCGCGTGTGGCTCATTAGCGAGATCATTTTCCTTGTTGCGTGCGCAGGCAGGAAGCAGCGCTAAAAGAAGTGACGTCACTAGCCACTACTCTCCTCCCTTCCCCCCCCCCTCCCTCACCGCTTAAGAACGTTCTGCGGACCTCGGCCTTGGTACCAGTCCGGTACCCGGTGCAGCTTCTCACAGCTTCAACTTACTTTCAGTTTCATTCCGACAGACTCGAACTTACCCACTTCATTTTATGAAAACGGCCGTTCTAAATGCCAATAATAAGGGGGATTAAAGTTAAGTGTTTGGAGTGAAATTACTGTAACAGAACTGCAGTAAAAACAGATTTAAATCTTCAGAACCGTGTTCCGTGAAACTTATTTATATGTTGAATACACGATTTTGGCTTTAACGCACCATTGTTATAATAATCGCGTTTTTGTTGTGGTATTTAGTCCTAAAACTTGTCTAATGTAACCCTTCATACTATAATTCTGAGCAAGCCTTTTCATATCAGCGTAACTACCACACCCTCCCTAATCGGCTTAGTGTATTTCATTTTTAGCGTCCATTTTCAGATATTACCCCACACACTTCCAACTAATGCTAATTTTGAAAGACCCTCATGTCTCATAACGTGGCATATTAATCTATCCCTTCTCTTGGTCCAAGTCCTTCCTATTGTTCTCTCTTCTATTATTCTGCTTAGAACTTCCTGGTCAGTTACTCTATCCACCAGTCTGATTTTCAGCATTCATTTCGAAAGCTTCTATTCTTTTCATTTCTGCAACTCCTATCGTCCACGTTTCTCATAGCATATAACACCAGACATACAAACATAGTAATGTTTACCTAACATTTATCTTATATTATCCGTAAGTACATTTTTTTTTCGACTACCTTCCTTGCCTCTTTATGTCTACTATACCATCCCTAGTAATTATGTTGCCCAAATAGGAAATTCCGTAACTTCCTTCAGAATATCGCTTCCCAATCGAACCCCCTTTGTTATTCCACTATTTCCCATATTACACTTTATCACCTTGTTTTTCCGTCTATTCATCCTCATGTTGTACACTTCCTCCAGGATCACGTTCATACCATTATAAAATTATGGTTTCCAAGTCTTCTGATGATTTTCCTAATACCAGAATATGTTCTGCAAACCTTAGGGTTTTTATTTCTTTTCCTTGCATTTTGATTCCCTTTTCATATTCATTTATAACTTCATCAGTTACATCAAGACTATTACTGAAGAGGTCTGCGACGTACAGAGGAAACGTTTTACTTCCTCTACGCAAATTATATTAAAATTTGTTTGTCTATTTTGACTATTTTATATAATTTTCACTAATCACTTTTTGCCACTCAAAGAAAAAAAATCATCGTTCAATAAGAGAAGTATTGAGTATGCTACTTTCAGTTCAGCGACATTATTTGTTACTTAAAGTAATTTATGTCGTATTCCATTTCAATCGAGGACTAATGGAAATAACGGTGAATCTAAATCAAAGGTAAATAATGAAACAAGACTGGAATAAAACTATTTAGGAAGGCGATATTGACCATAAAGAGAAGATTTAAAAATTACTTGTCCGAGGTAAGAAGAAAATTCCACGTAATTTCTTCGGCTCATTTATGGAACAGAGTTATTTTATAAATTTGTAAAATACATATGCATTTCTGTTATGATCTGCAACTTGAAGCAGTGGAATATTTTTCTGCGTGATTGCATTATCTGTTGTTGTTGTGGGATTTGGTCTGTAGACTGGTTTGACGGAGTTCTCCGTGGTAATCTATCCTACGATGATTTTTTCAGCTCTGCATGACAGTTGCAGCCCGATATGCGTAACATTCTTACTTTGGTCTTCCTCTGCTATTCTTATCTCACACAATTAGGGCTATTACTAGTTTGACTGCTCATTCGTGTCTTAAAATGTGACCTATTATCCTATCTCTTCTTTTAATAAGTTATAGTGTCTCATATTCACCAATTCTAATCAAGATTTCCTGGTTTGTGACTCCATTCCTTCATCTGATTGTCAGCAATCTACTGTAACACCACATTTCAAAGGCTTCTGTTCTTTTCTATTCTGCATTGCCGATTGTTCAAGTTTCCCTCCCATAAAAGGTCCCGCCCACACACACTTGAAAAATCTTGAAATCTTAAAAATGAAATCTTAGAACGAAAAAAAAAGATAGACACTAAGAATTTTCTATGACTTATCCAAAACTTTTGATTATGTAGACCAGTGATGGGCAAACGTTTTAAAGAGGGGGCCATATGAAAGGACAAAACTTTAGGCGGGTCAATATAACTTAGAGTTGAAGCGTCGTAAAATGTTATATTCTTTGTAAAATGCTACAGTTTCGTTGCAGATGAGGCGTAGTGATGTAGCTTACCTTTCTGTATGTTGGGACTTAAGAAATATTTAAGGTTTTACGCTAACAAATATCTACTTATTATAAAAACACAATAATTAATTTACTCAAAGTTGAAAAAAATTATTTCCTGGCTAGCTAAATATGCAAAAGTTCTCTACACTCAAGGTTTACCATGGGGTTAATAGTCTACCAGCCAATTCTGCTCAATTGATCATCACAGAACACTGGCTACTGCGTGGCTGCTACAGCACCAGACGTCCTCTTTCTTCATCATCAACCGCAGAATGTCTGATCACCCAACCTCTCCTTGGATCAGTGATCGTCAAAAGGTTCCGTTTGGTTCCTACCTACCTCGCGCTTTTATGGGAGAACCACTCAGCAAAGCTTTATCCTTCTACATCACGTTAGTGTAGGTTAAACAGGGACTGTTTTCCAAGAGTATTACACCATGAAGCGTACCTGAGACGTGGCGTATTTTATTGTCTATGGTTTATTTTTAAACCGTGAAATCGTATGAGCCAGGCACACGTGTCTAGCTGCTGCACATTCCTATCTCCAAAATTTGTTAATCTCACCATTATTACATGCAACCATAAGTCACACTACAATGGTTTTTCTCTAAAAACAATGAAAACATACTTCCAACTCCATTCATCTTTGAAAACACGGCACTCAGAATCAAATTAACGTTTCTTAGATAACATTTTAAGACTAAATTGATTTTTTACTCTATGCAGAGTAAAACTAGGAAACCAACAACGGTAAGTCAGGTCTGAAACAAGAGACGCTTTTCCATATAAGGTTAAGTCAGTGATACAATACGAAAGAGAGGGAAAAATGGGAAAAAATTTAATTTTATTACAGCCTGCATTCTTTTTTATTCGTCAGATTAAGAATAATGTCTCCTGGGCCGGATAGAACATTTCAGGCGGCCGCAGCTTGGCCGGGGGTCGTATTTTGCCCATCACTGATGTAGACCATAATATCCTATTAAACAAAATGAAGTATTTAGAAATAACTTTAATTTCCCATACTCGGCTCTCCTCTTACCTGGCCAGCAAGAAACAAAACGTTTCTTTAAAGGACACATTTTATGGACAAATATTTCATTCAAAATGGGGAGAAATAAAGACTGAGGATCCTAAGAGTTCCATTTTGGGTTCGTTACTATTCATAATCTATATAAATGACTTACCTAAAGCCATAAATTCTTCCTCTAAAACTATACTCTTTGCAGACGATGACATTTTCGTGCCAAGTAAGCAATATAGTCTAGAAAATGCTGCGCAGGTGCTTCACTCGTTTTCAGTTGTCAGTCAATTGTGATAAGACTCATTTCGTGCATTTTCAGTCAGACAATGCAACATTGAACTCTTTAACATTAACAACAAAATAATTGTGAAATAAGTGAAGTTTAATTTATAAAATTTTTAGGTATATCAGTAGGCAATAATTAAATTGGAAAGATTACATTAATATTCTCATAAGAAAACTAGACTCGGCAACCTTTGCTGCGAGAATTATGTCAAGTTATAGTGACCCAAACATAATAAAATTAGCTTATTCTGCATACTTTCACTCTGAAATGACATATGGTATAATATTACGCATCAGGGAATGACAATTTTTTAACAAAAAAAGTTGTCAGTATATTGTCAGGTTCCACCAAATATTGCAAGAAAATGGGAATACTTACTCTAACTTGCATGTATATACAATCACTGATGTTATTTGTGATTAATGACAGTCATCTATTCATAACAAACCCAAATGTGCATAGCTTTGATACCCGAAATAAAAATAATTTACCCAAGGAAGGGAAGTCTCATTATAATACAAAAGGGTGTTCATTATAAAGATATTAACATTAAACAGTAAAAAATAGATACAAATAAGTTCAAATCATGAAATAATTAAATTTTTACTTAGCCACTCCTTCTACTCTGTTAAATAATTCGTAGAGTTGAGTGTACCGTTGAGGCACTAAGTTATTAGTAATATTTATCAGTATTATATATCACGTACAAATTATATATCTTGTCTTCTCTGTAGTACTTTAGCATTTCTTATTGTCAGTTAAACATAATCATATGAATGTAAATAGTAACATAAGTTAATAGTAATTAAGTAATGATAACAATTTATGTAGAATATATGATTCTTTCCACAACCATGAAGTTCTACTTCAAAGAAGAAGATGGTATCAATGGAATATGATTTAATACTAATACATTTTAGAAATGATCTCCTAGTCTCTAAACTTATAATTACTTTTTTTGCTAAAGTTTTCTTTGTTAGTTCTATCCGACTTTTTATATCTACTTTGCCCTTACCATTTCTGATTATTCTACTGTCCACACTGCAAAATACATTTCCTTCCGTCATAGTATCATTTTCTAATCTGATATCTTTTCTATCACCACTCTTCTTTTGACTCTTCTCCTGTCTTCTAGAAACAAATGTAGCTTCACGTGTCCCAACAGTCTTCCGAAAGCCAAACTGATCTTCCCGTAACTCACATTGTACCTTACGTTCCATTCTATAAATAATTCTTGTATTTTGCAGACATCGAGTTACTAAACTGAATTTATAATATTAACATCTATCAGCACCTAGATATCTTGTTTGGTATTAGTTTTTTTTGTTAACAGGCTACATGAGGGTGATCCTGAAACAGGCAACTCCCCTTTAATAGCATAGGAAGGGAATTGAAAAGGGGGGATGCGGAAGGTAGAGCAAGGTAGCCAAGGGTTGACTAAGGCCCCCGGGCTATACTTTAAGGATCTTACCCGGTGTTTCACCTAAAGAGATGCAGGGAAAACACTAGAAAACCTGCATCAGGTAGGTCGGGCATTGGGTACTATTCTCACGCCCTTCCGAATGACGGGAGGCGAATTTGCTATGGGGTCGCAGTATTTCCTTTTCCGTGTCTCCAACAGTTTTAGGAGGCAGTTAGCCGACTGATCCAATGGGATCAGCGGACAGCTCTTCCCTTATTCCCAAGGTCTTCGACCCCAGTACATAAACCTCCCAAAATAGGTGAAGGTGACTCGGAATGTTAGAACTGTGAAAAAACCCAGAAAGAGCCGATCATTGGAAATGTCCTCCTAACTTTCTGATGAAGGGGGCGGTGCATCCGAAAATTCAAGTACTCTAAACCTCACAAGGTAAGTCACTTACTTTCTATCTCTCTGTCCTTTCCCTATTAATTATAAATATATATATATATATATATATATATATATATATATATCTTACTAGTTTCTGTCTTGCTGAATTAAATCTGTGGGCCACGATTTCCAAGTCTTCTCTGTGTTTCAGGAAGGTGGATTATTTCGGCTATTAGCCTATTTTGGTGTCCTTCCATTCGCTCAAGGTAGTGTGTTGTTAGTGCTTTGATTTCCTCGGTGATGAATGGAAATTAAGGAAGATGAAAATTTAGACATGCATCTCGCACAAGGGAAGATACCCAAATGATAGTTAAACACAATAGCTAATAAGATTATTGTTAATAACAATGGAAAGCTTAACAATAATTGAAACAGTATTTCTACTATACTAGAATCGTGATTTGTTTTACATTAATAGCCTAATTGTTGATCTGAGGTATAGCATCTCAATAATCAGTCTAGAATAAACATTACATTCAACATCTAATTTTTTTTTCATTTTGCGAAACAACCTTATGGTTATTTAAATATATATGCTCAGACAAGTCCCAATAATTTTGTACATTATACTATAAATAATTTTATGTTCATAAATAAGGGCTTCATATGAGCGTTTGGTTTGACCAATTGGTCATATTTGTTATATTGGTAACAGGAATTACAATCTAAACAATTAAAATGGTATACAATATTATCTTTGACGAAATTCTTAATTCATCTTTAACATTTTAAATTAAGTTTAAAGTATTGTAAGATTTTAAGATAACCCGGGTACCATAACTTTTAAACAAGTCTGCATTATTTTTTATTTCAAAAAAAGGGGAGAACAATATCTATAAATTTGTTACTTGGTGATTTAACAGGTGAATTATTAATATCATATTTAATCTTAGTATATAATTTCCTAACAATTACGTGGATAAAGTTTGAAGTTTTACATCTGGATCACAAGTGCGTGGCTGCGATAATTGTCTTACTGGGTTTCAGTATCCCGTTTGGTTAAGGTGTACTAAAAATTTAAATGATATGTAAGAAAGAACAAATATTATATTTCAGCGTACTCAAGGTGTGCATGATATTATGTCGTGTAGGTCAGAACGATGATGTAATCGAAAAATTTTCGATAAAATATATAATTGTAAAACGAAATTGTGTCAAAAAAGTCTATGTAAAGAGACATTACAATATTTCCAAAAGCCCCAAAAATTTACAAAAATAAAATAAAAGTTTTTGAAAATCAACAAATGGTTTTCATTTTATAAAACTTTTGTGATGAAACGCAGCCAAATGAAAACATAATCAGCCAAGAGTAAATTTAAATTTATTGAAGAAAAGTAATAAAATAGATTGCAGCTTTTCCTCAATAAATAAAGTAACATTTAATTAGCAAAATGTAAGGAATGCGCTTAAAAATTTGACGTAACGGACTGTGGGGGGTTATTGAATGCGAAAATGTTAACATATTTAAATTAATTGTAATATTGTTGTTTGATCGGAACAGAAAATGAGAACGATTGATTAATATTTTCTGACAGTTCTATTTAACAGAATCAACCCAATGACAAATGTCGAGGCTAATTAAATAACAATAGATATGAGAAAAGAAAGAAATGAATAATTTAATGTCACGTTTTAAATCAATAGTCAAAATCAGCATTAATTAATTAATTTTTGGATTTTGAATTGTTCGCAATATTTCATAATTATATTCAATTATTTGCTTGGTATCTAAAGATATTTTTGCAGACAAGTTTTTTTCTTACGGCTACCAAAGATGTGGAAATGTTTTCTCGCATGTCATCCTTGGTATCAGAATCAATCATTAACAATACTAGCGGGTAATAATTAGTAGTGTTATGTCTGCCATGAGTTGCCTCGTAAGTCACATTTCGTTCCCCGAAAATATGGAAAGAAGATATTCCGGAGTCAGCTGCCACAAAATCATGGATGCTTACAAAACATTCGAGGAAGAACTGTGGGGTCTTTACGGCGTCAAGCCTCCAGTGTCAAAAATGAAGATAGCGGACGTGACCCAAAGTGCCTTGAAAGCCATAAAACTGTACAAGCATGTTGTGCAAAGTGTCGAACGGTTTATTAGGAAATGCAAGCCGCAATACAAACTTCCGGGATTATACGTGATGGATTCCATTTTAAGAAATTCGAGAAAATTATACGGCCCCGCGAAAGATGTGTTTGCCCCTCGTTTCGCAGTGCGTTTGCGAATTACGTTCATGCACCTGTTTCTTTGCCCCCAGGAAGATAAGCCCAAAATGGTGAAGGTGCTCAATTTGTGGACGAAGAAGTGCATTTTCCCTCCTAGCATCATCGAACCTTTATTCGAATTTGGGAACCAGTGTGTGCCAAGTAAGACAGAATTGCAGATCATTGCAGGGGAGAGTTATAAGACTATTTTCCAACGGCCAAATTGTTTACTCCTTGCTCTAAATAACCTCGCTTCAAACAAGAAAAATGTGTAATATCAATCAGTTTCATTATTCATAATAAAGTTACAAACAAAAAGTTTAAAACCAATATGTATTTTTATTTAAAGTTATGAACCATTCTGGGTTTAGCAAGTGACGGATCGTTTTCTCATAAATATGTGACTTATTTTAGCAGGTAGCATTCTTTTCCAGTTATTAGAATATTTTACCCAATAATTGCTGTTTTTCTGCCAACTTTAGCATCATTTAAATATTCGGATTTTAATAAAAACAATCAACAAAAATAATTGAACTTTAATCTATATATTTTAATAATTATAGTATCCAGTAATTAAACGAAACAATTTTTAATTCTTATAAATTTGAACTAATTTTACTTCGCGTGTCACGAACGTACGAAGCTGTATCTCGTTTTCATACATTTATAAGTTCTGTGACGTCATCATAGTGCGAAACAAATGTATTTGTACTCTTATGATCATACCAATGTTTTTACGACTACAATTAATTATTTAGCATTTATCACATTATATGCATATTTGCAGTCATAACCATTAATGGATGTTGGTCAACAGATGATTAAATTTATGCAAACTATCTCATCAATGCGCCAAGTATTACTTAATTTTACAAAGGAATGTATGTAGGATTAGTTTTGAAAATTTCATGGAGATACAAAATATTATAACATAAATTAACCGTTTCTTTTAATTCTCAACGAAACCAAACGATCGTTTGTTCTTACGAAATCTAACAATGTCACTGGCCCTTCGAAGATTTTACTGATTATTGTAACTTCTTTAATTGTTATGAGCATAGTGAGATATTCAGTAAGCAGAACTGCAGTTCCTGGAGAAAAGGTCCTAATGGTGCGTAATGGATTTTTGGGGAAAAAATAGAAAGAGGTTACGTTCACAATGTTAATAATGCTCAGTTAATTTCAAATATTCAAATTTTGTAGGTTGATTTGCAAATCTATCTACTACAATGAAGTAGTTTTTATTAAATATTTTTCACATACTGTACTTCATCTTCGAGACATTGGAGGTACTGAGTGCTTTGGAGACAAAGTCTGACACAAAGATATACGGTATGATTGGATTCAGATGGGGAAAAAGAATCCAAATGCTCTTCTTGTAATAACGTATTTTGTTTCAGTTAATTTTACAAAAGTATTAATAATATTTTTAATACAATTGGGAACTTGATCTCACATGTATTAATAAATAAGATCAACAAACGATGGGAAAAAGTCAGGGTTTATTAAAATTTGCATTTGAGCAAAACGTTTCATCCCTTGATTATAATTTAAAAAACTAAACATTTTAACGGAAAAAACTGTCATCTTTCAACAACTTCCAGAGCTACAAGTTGACTTTTAGACATTATACAGTAATGGTATATTTCAATAATTTTTGTTTGAATTAAAATAGATTCAAAGTATTTCATAATAAATGCACATATTTTCATAAAAGTGGATGAAGTGCACGAAGATACAATCGCAAGCATTCATAAATTTTTTATTTGAACTTTCGGCAATCACCTACTGGCCCCTTTTCAATTCCCTTCCTATGCTATTAAAGCGTAGTTTCCTGTTACAGGGTCACCGTCATTTAGCCTGTTTTTTTGGTTAACAGGCTACATGAGGGTGATCCTTAAACCGGCAACTCTCCTTTAATAGCATAGGAAGGGATTGAAAAGGGGGGGATGTGGAAGTTATATATGTGTGTGTGTGTTAACGTATTTAAATTAATTCCATAAAAATTGTCATAATGGCACAACAGAGTGCCAGTAATCTCAAAATAAAAATAATTATGAATGTTTGTGAAAGTGTTTGGTATTAATGATTCAATAAAGCGTCCAAATATCATTTTGCTGACATTAAGTTTAATTATAAAAAAAGTATGTCCAAATAAGTCAGAAAATAAACTGAATTAGGATTTAATTAGTGTAACCTCAACGTTTCATCCAACTTTGCGAATTTCTTCAGGTATTTTTGATTCCGGCGGGGGACAGCCTTGACACCAAATTACTCACAATGTTCATCTATTTTAAAAATACCACAAATTTGGGCGAAACGTTGTATTTATATTAATTAAATCTTCTTCTTTGGCTCTACAACCCATGTACAACACATATTTCTCACATTTTATTTTTAATATGTAAATTAAATGAGGGTATTTTCATTATTTAAAATAATTAACATAATTTACTTGCTTGAAAAAATTAATTATTGTTATTAACAATTACTTTATTGGATCCTGCACTATCTATCAATATTTTAAAATGTAAAAATTTAATTATCAACGGCCTAGATCAGGATTTTTTACTGTGGGACACAATGAGTAGCAGGGGTTTTCAGTCTTTCCTGCCGACCCTGTTTGATCTTCCTTCTCTGGATGCAGCTACTTGGCGACTCTGGAACTTCCTCTGTTGGATTACCTTTCCTCTACTCTTTGTCTTCCTCCTTCCTCTAGGTTGAGGTGTGAACTTGATCTCTGTTGGCGGAAAAGTCGATTGATCTGGTACTGCCTGGCAGTTGAGGAAAATTAATTTTCCTCCTTTACAATGTTTGTATTTTAGCCGATAGTTTTGTTAATATGGTAGACTTCAAATGAACTTGCACTTTCTTAGATAAGTTATGGAAGTGACTCTCCTTCTTTCAGAATATGACTATAACTGCCCTATATCTACTTTCTCCTGTTTCAACAGCCAAGACACACCAAATATTTAATAGTTAATTTCTTCTTCTGACTTACTTACTTTTCCTTTCAACTCCTAAGACACTCATCCTTCTCCCACCCCCCGTGTAAACACAGCATGCAGAATCTCACGAACTGTACATGCGCAGTAGAGGAAGTAGGAGAGTATTGTCGTTTGTGGAGGTGCTATTCCTCCAAGTTACTGGCGAAACGCTACTATAATCATTAACAACATTAATTGCCTTCATACGAACGGAATATGGAGACTGCAATTACATATTTTAACACTCGCTGTACTTATTATCTATTACATTTAAAGGATACGTTTCTTGACATGCCCTGAACTGACAGCAATATATTTCCTAACGGCAATATTTTCAGAATTGCTTTTACACTACCCACTTGTCTAAAAAAACAACGGAGTAAAAGGGAGTTGATGTTTACCCCCATTACGATATGGCGGAGTTGCGTCTTGACACATGCCTAGCTTATTCTCCTGAACTGTAAACGACGAGCTAAATCTCCAGAATAATACGTACTTGGATTCATTGTTCGGATTCGAATAATAGTGGTAAGTAATGTATGGCAATGTGAATTTCTTTGTTATCTCGACCGTAAGTTCTCCCTTTTTACGTCACACTACCAATTTTTGTAATAATTAGATTTGTATGTTTTTATTACCGTAAATGAACTTAATTTAATAAACAAGACTCGAAATACGCTGGTGTCATTCTGTCGTCCGTGTTTAGTATGTCTTGGAGGAGATGGTCGTGTTTATTCCCATCTGTGAACGATTCACGAATCCACCACCGTTTTGTTTTTATCAGTCCTTTTTTTACAGTCCAAAAATGGTAATTACGTCTATTTTTTATATGTTTGAGGGGACGTACCATTGCCATGAAGATCCTCTTTTAATTTTAAGGAGGAATCGGTAGTCTTCTTTTTAAATAAGAAGTAAGAATGTGGTGAGGGAATTTCTGGAGATGGAAGCCGTGCAAAACCCCTGTCACACACTCAATGTCGCTGAGAGTCTCGGACGCAGTGTTCAATACAACTGCGTATGTTTCCAGAATACCTTTGAACCCTAATACGCACTGTATGATATGTTGTATGTAAAGTAATCTCTTCCGTAAAAGTAAGTACATGGTTTTGTAAAACGACCTGTGCACTTTCTGATGAGTATGATGAATATTTTTTTAAAATTTAGTAGCTACTGCAACCGCCGTTACGCATATGGGGGGAACACTTCCATTCCTCCTTCCTTCCCTCTCCGATCGGGTGATTGCATTATCAAATAAAAAAGTAACTTAAAGTGGTCCGATTTGTGAGTCACTCCATTCACGCAGTATGATTCATTTCCGCTTAGCCGTCAGTCTTTGCTGCTCTTTTCCTCTGCCTCGGACCCGGCACAAGAAAACTGCGGTGAATCATTTACAATTATTAATTTACAGATCGTCTTATATGCTGTTTATCTTTCATACCTAATGTTGAGTTATACATTTTGCACATCTTGGGAATTGTTCTTCTCCATCGGTTACTGTCCTCCTTTCGGTTAAACTAGCACCCGTCAATAATTTAATTTAATTCCAATGCGAACTTGGTCCAACAAGCTTCGATTTTCTGCTGTATAGTGACGGCTCATGACTGCTAAAGCATCCCAAGCAATATTAACAAGTTTACGAGAATAACTGTTTGGAATAGTAATACTTCAACGACGATGGTGTTATTAAAACTCTGCGGTAAACTAATATGTTCCATTTTAGCTTATTCTATGTTAGAGCTCGTAATGTCTGACACAGGCTGGGCGTTTATCCTACACCGTGCCAATTCCTGGCTTCGGCAGTGAGGACGCCGAAGTAGTTATCGAAATACAATTCAGTGAGCTGTAATTGGTGGCGATCGTAGTCACTTAGGATTGTGCAGTGATGAGATGCAATTTTGGATCTTTCTGACCATAGAGGAAAAAGTCCATTACAATTTCCTTTCATTGTAGATTCAGCGTCAGACAATTTTTCTAAACGTATTTTACTTTCCCTGCGAATATTATTTAAAAGATAATTATATTGTATCAGTTCGGGCGGTGCCGATGTTTCATGTCTCGGCTATGCTCCGACGTAGATTACTGGTTTACGTATTATTTTACCAAGGAATACTACCAAAAGCGTTTTATTTTAAAACAACTGTCTATTTATTGGAGTATTAAGATTAACAGAATACTTCAGGGCGTGGTCATCCGCTCTCCGCCGCTCCTCACCTTGAACTATCAAAGCTACAAATCGCTAATCCGTGGTGACCCCACAACATTCATTCGGCTAGCGTGTTCGAGGCCAGACGTATACACTTACGGTCGCGACTTCTGGCGAACCCCTTACGTCTTTACTCTATCAGGGTACGTTTACGGCAATATTTAAGGGGACTTGCACTGTCCCATGCTCCTAGCGCGGCCTCAACAATTGCTGGCTTCTTCTGTCGGCAAGTCTCAAACTAAGACGACAGCAACTAGGGACAGCTACTAGGGACGGAGCAGTAATTTCACGTTACTGCTCCGTCCCTAGATAGCAGGCATATATATACACGGTGAGGCATTCAAAGTGTCGCGGCCATTTTGTTCCGAAACGATGGGGAAAATCTAAATTTTTTTCATACAAAATTTGCAGTATTCATAAGGGGACATAAGATAGGGACATTTACTAGTCCTTAAAATGCCATTCTCAATGTTATTTCAAAGTCAAATTACTTTATTTAAATGGGATGGTGTATTTTATTTTCTACGGGAATGGAAAGAGCATATATATCTTTGCCCCTTGTATGCCCTTTAAAAGGACAAATTCCAAAAATTCTTCACTTACGGTAAAGTTATTGAACACATCTTTATAGTAATGCATAACTGAGAAGTGTCCAACACATAGGTTGACTCTTATACTTGCAGCAAAAAGAATACCTTACTTGAATATCATTATTGTCAATTTCAATTCTTCGAGTTTCTGCTCTCTCAAATAGTTGGGCGGCATTTCTTCCTGTTATAATTTGATTTAATTTTACTGTCGTCAAAAAGTGATTCCTTAATGACATCAAATTTTACTAATGGTTTCACTTTCAATAAATGTGTAATTTTTATAGCAGTAATAGTTTTTCTTAGACTGGGAAATTGGTTTGATAGACAGGCTCTGCTGTTTAGAGAAGTTGAAATTTAATTTAGAAAATTTTCTTTTAAATTTCAGAATTTATTTTGTGAAAAATTTGAATGAGCAGTGTTAAAAGTGTCTCTTTAGGTTCCATTTTAGCAATCGCTTCCCTGAAATTGTACAATAAGCATAATTGTTGTTCCCACTCAGCATTAAAATGTTTCTTTGTTTCTCATTATTGTGTCCCATGGGGGCTAAAATAAAATATTTGCAAAAATCATAAAGAGCCATATAATTTTTTATTCTGAGCGTGACTTGCGGATATACCGCAAATTTTCGTCTACAGAAACTGTAGGATGTGTTAAAGTAATCCGTCGAATTGTTAAGTCACCATACTTCTGTAACGTTCGCTCAGTATCCGTCCGGTTTATTTTTCTTGTTTCTTGTATCACTATGATATTTTTGCTTCGGTTTTTCTTGTTGATTTTCTCTCTACTGAGTCTTAAAGTCTATTTTCTTAGTTTTTATTCGGACAATAGAACGCCCGATGGATTGAAAAATATAAATTTTTTGGTATTTATAAATATTCAATTTATGACTCAAGCCTTACTTATCGGAAAGGGAACATATTCAAACTGAAAGGTTCACTATTACTATTAATTTAAATAAACGATCTATCAAAGTTAATGGTTTCTGCGAGTAATGCTGTTAATTTTGCATATTACACAAGGGTATTAATTAAAAACATCATATGCAATTTAGAATAAATTTCCAATCATATTAAATTGTGTTATAAACTTGTTTGAGGCAAAAGGACTAAACTGCGACTAATTACACATAAAGCGCTTTCTATCTTTAATTAATCTTTGCATCCGTCATCTATAGTGCAACATGTAATTGAAAACGTAGAAAGTATTAGTACTTTTGTGACATTTCGTATTCAATAATTTAAATTGTCATCGTACAATTAAAATTAACAAAATAATCAATGCAGTCAGAATGCATGATATGCTGATATAAAAACAGAAAAACAAGTATATACAGTTATTTCGTGCAGTAGTCTTTAACGAGCTTATTTGTGGGGGAACTGTACAGGTTAAAAAACAGCCCTTTTTGGTGCATAAGAACTTGTCATCAGAATAATTACTATAAGTCACGGAGATTACTTAGAGGGCTGCTCAAAAAAGATTAGTTTATCATATTTTTGACTGCGTTATTTATTCCAGCATAGAAGAAATGATTTCAAAAAATCAGTCAAAGAGGCTGTGTAAGTAGTTAAGTGACCAGGAGATGTTTCCATCCCGAACATTGTATTTATTTGTTTCGTTTGTTATAAATAATTACAGTTCGTGAGATTCTACATGGCATGTTTATATGCACAGTGGGGAAAGGAGAAGAGGATAGGGTGTAATTGTTTTTTCGAGAGGAACTTCCCCTTCAAGCGGCCTGGCGAAATGCTACATTGTTGAAAGCATTAATTGCATTCACACGAACGGGATATGGGGACTAGGACAACGTCTATTTAACACACCCTATAATTATTATCCATTACATTTTACGGTAGAGTTTCTTGACAACACCATATCCTGAACTGACAGCAATATATTTCCTAACACCAATATTTTTAGTATTGCTTTTACACTACCAAGTTACGTTAACAAATGCGGAGTAAAAGTGAGCTCCTGTTTACTCCCACTACTAATGGACGGAGTGTTGTCACACAACTAGTTAAATCTCCCGAACTGTATAAAAGTTTTTGAACATTCACTCAATGCTGATTGGCATATAAGTAGGTCATTATAAATTACAAATTAATTTTATATTATTTATACTTCCGGTGAATCGACCTACTACGATGTAGTGGTCAGAGTCATTCCTTCACATCGTAAAGGTTCGGGGGTTGAATCCCTGCGAATGCTTTGATGATTGCGTGTATCTAATTCATTTTTCACATAATCACCAAACCCAGATCTCCCGCTGCCACGTTCGCTGAACTGTAATAGGCCCGCCGCTGACATCATTAACCGGCGGAAGGCAACAGAAAACAACCATTGGTAATAATTTCCTGTGAATAGGAAAAGATTCTCCATAGAGAAATTTAGTCACTTGCATCTCCCGTTCGGTAGAGCACTTAAGATAACAGCTTCCCGTTTATATTCAATAATTAGGAAATGATATAGTTAAACTAAATGGTGTAACTGGTAATCACGATTTTCTATCGCAAATAAAACATGTAGTTTTACTGGCCTTAAAAGATATAATATGAATGAAATTCACTGCTCTTATCACTCGCTTCAACGAATTTTGATATTACATAAGACCCTTACGTGTTTTTTTCACATTACACATCATTGAAGCCTCACTTCTACCAACGTTTTACAAAGACGACTGATTATTATAATCTAAGAAAATCTATACAAACATTCAGAAAAACTTGCTCGGTTGATGTTCTAATTCAAGGCTACGGCCACTTACTTATCGTTTTTCTGAAAAACAAACACCAGGAAAATCGAGGTTCTTACTGTGAGGGAATCAACATACTGGTCGCGGCCCTCATCTGAATCCAGATTGACCCATGTAAGCCGATTGTCTGGTAGCACAATGTTGTATGTGTCGGGCCTAAACGTTAATTACTTTGGTAAATATTTACTTCAATAGTATGTTCTATTTTATCGCAGTACTAGGGCATTTCCTACGTGTCTGGAAGTGTTCGTTTTTTCTATACTGCCAATTCACAATATCTTCATTTGGAACTAGGAAAAGCTGTACAAGGTATGAGTGACAATAAAAGTCAGCCGACCTCTAGTAGTGTAATGGCTACCGTCGGTGCCTCACAACACAGAGGTCCCGGCTTCGAATCCTGGCATAGGCTTGGATGTTTGTGTCGTCGTGGTCACGGAGTCTGGGATTAAGACTGCCACAGAATCGATACGCTTACCACGTATCACACTAATTCGGAATGTGTCACGTAAGATGACAGTCCGCGGTCCACCCGGTAGGCCATGGCCCTCAATGGACGACAGAGTGAAGGAAAAAGACGAAGAAAATGATTGCACCTAAGTCTATAGACATTTTCACTACTGTCCTACTAATTGTTGATTCGTGTGATTGCTTATCTCGTGTGATGCCTCTTGCTTCGCTCGGTGATGACGTCTACCATAGTTCAGATTTCCAGGCCTTTGTATAGATTTTTGTTTAATACGAACCACGGCGCGTTGCATAAGTATCTTCATGGTGCTGTTTCAAATATTCTCAGGATTTCCAGGTTGGACTTACTCCTTGTGTCCCATTGTATGTCACACGTTGACTTGTTTATAGTTTTGAACCGTAAATTTTGTTGTATAAGGAAAGCTTGGATCTTTTATTAAACGGCCATTATAATTTTATTACTTTGAGATCTTTTTAGATATGGAGTTTCAAGGTTGGATGACTGTCTAAGTGTAAGCCCAGATATGAGTTACAGTTAAAGCGATGGCTTTCCCGGTTAATTTGTTTCAACTAAAATTCTTGGGTTGTTTCAGGGAGTTCTCTCCAGTCTATTTTCATAGCTCTTTTCGAAGTGAAAAAGTAATATGCTGACACTTTGTCGCGTTTAGAGTCAGTCGCCATTGTTTCGTGGACGTATTAGTGGTACTAAAAAGTAAGACCGGGAAAATCCCAAATATAATCGTCTCTAATGGCGGCACGTAAACTATTTTGGAGTGACAACGTATCAGTGGACATTACGAAAAGTACCTTGCTTAAAGCTAGGCCACTTTTGAGTAAGTGATACAACTACATTCAATTTATTGTATAACTCAAGATCTGAAAACTCAACCCATGTCGTTGTTGCTTTGACGACCGCCAATTGACACATGAACACGCTATTAATTCAAGTCGGAAACCGTAAAACATAACTCGGCGACTGATTTGGGGCATTCTGTTGAATTAAAAGTTGGGATAGAAGTGACCGTGAAATTTGAAAATTTCAAATAAATAGTTTTATTTACTAAACATTAATTACTTGTGGATCAAATTATACAGTTGGACAACTACTAGGATAAACACAAATAATAAAGAATAATTACGAATCTTTTCGTGATCGAATCAAAACACAGTGAAAGCAATCTCAACAAGATGTACATTAGAAAATAACTGATTACTAAGACATAAATCGAATGTCACATAAAAGAAATAAAATAGAACGAAGGTTGCATGAATAGGAACGGTACGGAAGACAAAATGGAACGAATCTGTTATTTCGCAGGAAATTATCTCATTGAAGCCTGGGGTATTTAAAATTAAATAAAATGAAAATAGTACATAACAATTACAGCAATAATGATTTCCATGTCATCTGCATAGCGACAAATGGCACAACGTGAACGAATAACGTTTGAAATGTCTGCGCCGGTGTCGTCCACTTTGATCGAAGTTACACCGACACGTGAAACGCGCTCGATTTCTTAAATTGGACATTTACGTGTCAGCCACTCAGTTCAACCTGTCTCTTATTCATAATTGTTGGTCATATCTGCAAACTAACACTTAATTTTTTTATCATAATTTATTTAGCAATCAAAATACAATTCTATAAGCTAAACTGCTGACTACTGCTAATAATGACATTAACCGGGAGATATCCAATGATATCACTTGTATAATTGAAATAAACAATGACTAGTTTAGTTTAAAATAGTTCACTAGGCCACATATTTTTTAGTATTTTATTTAGAACTGGTTCAAGGAGTATGTCTAGAAGTGGGTTCGGATGATTGTCAAAGGCTGCGTGATGTGTGATGACTTCTTGTACCGTTGGAAGTTTTAAATCTATATGTGATGTTTTATTCGTTATGTACCATGGGGGCGTTTACAATAATTGATATGTTTGATTTTGTTGCCCATTCTCATAGCTGAATCCCATTGGTTTGATTACAGCTTTATATATCAGGATTTTATTGTCCATAGATAACCGTTATTTTCTTCCTATCAGCCACAGTAGGTCTCTTGTCTTCATCTCACCTTGTTTTCTGTCTTTAACTATGTGATTTTTCCAAGTCAACTTAGAATCTAAGTATAGTCTTAAATATTTTACTGATTTTGTTTGTGGAATGTGTACATTATTTATTGTGACTGCGGGCAAGTTTCTTTCCGGAGACTGAATGTGATATGTGCAGATTTATTTTTGTTCACTGTTATTTCTCATTTTTCTAGCCATTGTTGTAGATTGGTTCGATCCGTTTATGTAATATTTGAGGCTGTTTGAGGGCCCCCGTGGCAGGAGAGAATGGCTGTATCATCGACGAATATTCCTATTGTTGTATCTTGAGCCAGTGGTATATCTGACGAGT
The DNA here is from genome assembly GCA_034510155.1 of Eucriotettix oculatus. Classification (NCBI taxonomy): domain Eukaryota; kingdom Metazoa; phylum Arthropoda; class Insecta; order Orthoptera; family Tetrigidae; genus Eucriotettix; species Eucriotettix oculatus. The sequence continues at coordinate 63,511,573 of CM067377.1, forward strand.
ACAAAACATACAGGAGAGCTCCAAGGACAGTGCCTCGTGGTACTTCAGATTTGATCAGAAAGAAATCAGATTTTTCTCCGTTTCCTGTAGTTTTGAATTTTCTGTCGTTCAAATATGATTTTAGGAGGTTCAAAGTATGCAGGTGGAAAGTCACTCTTGATTTTATAAATTAATCGTTGGTGGCAGACTTTATCAAAAGCCTGGCTGATGTCAAGTAATACTCCACAACAATATTGTTCAAAAGCTTTACTTATGCTTTGGATAATCTGCCGAAACACAAACTGATGCGATGGTATCCAGGTTTCAGAAGGCAGGTGTTTTCGTAATCTACGAAGCACCAGCCTTTCGAGTATTTTTGAAATTTTTGGCAGTAAACTTTTAGGTCAGTAAGAGGAGACATCTGTTGGATCTTTTCCTGCTTTACTCATACTTTGTGCCGTTTTTATACATTTTCGCCAGTATCCTAATCTTAGAATTCCATTGTATATGTAGGTTAACATTACTATTCCTGTTTTAGATAATTCCTTCAAGATCAATTCGAGGGGCCCTCATTGGGCTTAGAAGTTTAATTTCTTCGGCGATTTATTTTGGAATCAATGCTTTGATAGGCTCATGTACTGTAGGTGGATTAGAGGTACTTTATTCAATTTCTTGATCAGGTCCATTGTCTATCGTTTAAAACACTGAAGTCAAGTGTTCTGAAAATAGGTTAGCTTTCTCAGCGTCTTTTTTTTTGCCGATGGTTCAGTGATATTTCTTTTTATTGGTGGAGCATAAGTTTTAAGTTTCCTGTAATTCATAAATTGATTTCATAATTGAGTTATCAGTTCTGCTTAGTGACACTTAAATGATATAAATAAGGCAGAGTACGCTCAACCATGAATAATTAATCTGAACGTGAGTGTATTAGTTTAATTTTTCCTTTCTATAAAAATCACGGTTTCCTTACATAAGTTTTCTTGAATTTTAACTGAATAAATATTGTAGCTAAACAAGTCTTTAAAAATATAATTTAATTAATCACAGCATCGGATGGTTGAATACTTAAATTATAATATTTTAAGTCTGTTTTCGGGTATTTATTTATTAAATTTAAACTAAAACTTAAAGGATTACCGATTCAATTTAAATTTCAGATTCAAAGGAACCTGTGTACTTTTTCCTAATACAGTACTTTATTAGTAACACTTAATATGCTGTGGAAATAAAATATTAATTTCGCTCCTATTTTGATCGACTGTAATAATCAGTACAGAAATGAAAATTAAGAATGCGTATTCAAGTAAAATAGAAATAATTCCCTATGGAGGCAACATGCTGGCTACAGCGTTTATTTATTTTGGCGGCGTAATCCTACAAATAAGACTATCATTGACGTAGGCACTACGAGCTGTCATTTTTATGTTTGGGTTCAAGATTGACCAGTGTTTGAAAAGACTGTCAGACTAACTTTAGCCTTACAGAACATCTGCAGAATAAACCGTGTACCCAACAGCATTTACTCGAGAAATCTTTTACCTTTTTCTGAAACCACAGGGGAAGAATGACGAGGCTATGAAAACAAATGCTTCATAAAATTACATGGCATGAATATTTATTAGTGACCAATGAATGAGCTATAAGATTCATAATAATGCTGCCATATCTGTCTCGAGTACTTTTTGGTATTATTATGCTTTTTCAAAGAAACATAATGCCCTGATATAACTGAAGAATAACTTTAAAACCATCTCTTCGTAGTTGTTTTCATTTCGTCAGTACGAATGTTATTGAAGATTCTGTCAACTAAATCCTTATGTTCCGCTCGTCTGAAAGCTTTTAGGGAAATTATATTCCTTATAATGACAAACATGTTAAACAAATGAGGCCATATACGAATCCTATTCGTCAATTTTGGGCTGTAGGTTGTTTGCAATTATGATGATTATGTCCTGAAAATCAACCATCTTGAGTACGTTTCATTCATGGATTTAATGGAGCAGTGAAATTACTAAGTCCTTTTTCTGTTTATAGCTAAAATGTATTTCTTATCCTCTCTCCGTAGAATTTTACTACTTAAACAGCCATACTTGTTCCATAGAAACTTTATTTTTTCACGCTATTTTTAGTAAAATCTCTTTCCGATATTTCTGAGTTAACACTTTTTTTCACTCTCTTTCCATGTTATAATTGATCCTCAAACTTAACCTTACGTCTCTATAATAACAATCATCTCATAAAATTCGGAAATGACAGACTTCCGAGTCAAATATACTTCACTTTCAGTAACATATATTTTATAATTCGTCTTTGGTTTCCAACAGTGGAGACCAATCCAAAATGAAGGATTTTTACAACAATAGGTTGATAACTATCTCTTAGATTGTCTCGAAAACTTTTCAGTTGTCCAGATCTTCCCATGTGAGCCCTAATAATGTTTGTGCACCATTTTTCCTGCAGTGGGCTAACATATAAATTTCTCGGTGGGTTTTAACCTCCGTTTTTATTTGTTGTCTGATTTGAAGTGATAATCTCCAGTTTGAATTTATTTTCAAAAACAAAAACGAATTACGGATTTTCTTTGTTCTCCTGTGGTGCAACCGGGCAGTGTCTGAGCCATCTTTACTTGGCAACAGCACAGAGCGGACTGAAGTGATAACGCCGTATCTTCGCACAAGCGAAGATAAACAGCTTAAAAACGCATGCAGCAGCCGCTCAGGCGATTAGAGCAAAACTACTTTTATCAGTACCTTCGGTTTAGAGTACCTTCTTTGTATATGATGTGACAAAGCCGATACAGTAGTTTAAAATACAGCCTTACTAATATATATTTTTAAGAATTGCTATAATAAATTAAAAAGTATAAATTTGTAATTATACAATCACTATTCTCATCATAGGCATCACATGATGTTTCTACACAAACGTTTTTCATATTTTTTCTTGTCACTAACTGAACGACTAGATTAAATGAGGTTATTAAATTTTGATAGATATTGGTTATCAAACAAAGTCTGCAATTATATAGAGTTGTCTTTTTTGTTCAGGATTATAAAATATCTTAAATAAATTTAAAGGGCGACGAAAGAGATGCTGAAATTAACTTACTGAAAAGTGTAGACCTTGATGCTTAAATATTTACCCCTTCATCAAAACGATGTATAAAGTCCATCTTAAAATTTCAACACACATTATGTGAAGAATGATTTGTTATAAAACTACGAATATATGTTTTACGTGAACATAAAATACAAATTAGTAACAAATACACAACTGATTCCTGTGAATCTAGCAAGCTTCTGAAAGTGAGATCATGAACAACAAAGTGCAACACCTAAATCTTCTAGTCTCCGTCGATTCTTCATCGACTTATTAATATCACATAGCCACTGCTAATATAAATGTATTTATTGTAATTACAACATTTAATGTAGCTTTCGACTTTTTGTCATATTCATCAAGCTGAAACATCATACAATAGTAGTTGGCTTATATACACATATATTCATATATATGTATATATGTATATATATATATACATTTATGAATAAATGAAAATATATGTGTATATAAGTCAACTACTATTGTATGATGTATGATATATTTTCATTTATTCATAAATGTATATATATATATATACATATATATGAATATATGTGTATATAAGCCAACTACTATTGTATGATGTTTCAGCTTGATGAATATAACAAAAAGTCAAAAGCTACATTAAAAGTTGTAAATACAATAAATACATTTATGAGACTGTTATGGTTTTTCGTCTGAAACTACTTATCACGCATTTTAAGTTTTATGAAACTAATTTTCTATTACATTAAATATTCGTTTTCAATCTACTGATTGAAGATCTCGCAAGTTAACCAATCAAACTAATACAAAAGATCTGAAAAATTTATGACAAATTAATACGATCTCATACTTTCCGAATATAATTATCACCCGACGACGCCCAAATTTGGGACTAAACGTAGTGTTTTTCTATTTTACATTCGTGTTGAATATATCTGCTATTAAACATAAAAAACAAATAAAATTATTTCATGCATTTAAAAACACGTAAAATCAGAAATATTAATTTAAATATTTACTTACATTTACCTTCTGTCTTCTTCAGGTATGAATTGAATATTTCGCAAGACGATTTATAAAACAGAGGAATATTTTCTCAGTTTATAATTGATTATTTATTTGTAATATTTGTGTCCCAGTTTCTGTTTAGCGGCAAGAATTCGGAAGTGTAGTTCTTCCTAGACGCTTCTTTTAAATCGTGTACCGTCTGTTACGTCACTATCAAATCCTCGCCTGTGTACGAAAGGTCAATTGCTGTGATCATGATTGTGCCACAAATAATAAAACCAGTTCAGCTGGGTTAAAGATCTGACCCGTGACTGATTTCTTTTGACCCACTGTCGTCTCGTCGCCACTTCATCGTTTTGTGAAATTAGAAGTAGAATGCACGTATTTCTATTTGTCTGCTCTGACAGGCTTTACACAAGTAATAGAGCAAACAGGACGAGCAATAAAGGAATCGCAATAAGGTCAAATGCCAATTTGTGTTCGATTTGAGAATCGATATTTATAGCATAGCTTCCTAATTCACAATGAGAAATAGTAATGAATATTTTAAGAAAACGATACTAATTAGTCTTTAGTTTTACGATCAGATTAATAAGTCGGTTTTAAAAAATCATTTTCGTTTCAGTTTCTCATAAAACATGACGCAAACGTGAAATATGACAGACTTTCAATTCTGTCTCATTCACCTTCACTATTGTTGCCTCATCTCTTCGGGTCCAGTAATTAATACTTACTTAGTTCAAAAGTTACTGATAATATAAAAGCTCAATGTTGGACATATATTAATTAGATAAAGGCATAGACAAAATATACTGATTCACAACACATACCATTCGCTAGGAGACAAATTAAAAAGCTTGTGTCATATTTGTTGATTTTACGATTTCCAATCACTTGACGAAGCAACTACGATAATTGAATATTTGACTTTATTTCTTATTGTTGTTGTGGTATTCAGTCCTAAGACTGGTCTGATGCAACCCTTGCGCAAGCATTTTCATTTCCTCATAACTAGCACATTCCATATATCTCCATAATTTGCTTAGCGTATTCCATCATTGGCCTCCCTCTTCTGCTCTTACCCCTCAAACTTCCCTCTAATGCTTATTTTATAAGAACCTCATGTCTTAAATCGTGGCCTATTAATTTATCCCTTCTCTTAGTTAAAGTCCTCCATATTGTTCGCTTTTCCCCTATTTTGTTTACAACTTCCTCGTTTGTGATTTTATCTTCCTATCCGATTTTCAGCATTCGTTTATAGCGCCACATTTCAAAGGCTTCTTTTCCTTTCCTTTCCCCAACTTCTATCGTCCACGTTTCGCACCCATATAATGGAACGCTGCAGACAAACATTTTTAGCAACGAATTCCTAATATTCACACTTATATTACCCGTAAGTAAATCCTCTTTTTCGCGAAAGCCTTTCTTGTCTGTGATATCCTACTCTTTATGTCTACTACACTTCAACCATCCCCTGTTATTACGCTTCCCAAGTAACAGTATTCCTTAAATTCCGTCAAAATATCCCTTTTTATTCCACTTTTTCCCATACTACACTCCATTACCTTGGTTTTGCCTCTATTAATCCTCATATTGAACTCTTTCTCCACGACTACGTTCATGCCATTTATTATGGTTTCCAAGTCTTCTTCTGACTCCCCCAATACTACAATATCGTCGGCAAAGCGTAAGGTTTTTATTGTCTCTCCTTGCAGTATGATTCATTTTCCATATTCCGTTTTAACTTTCTTCATAGCTTGTTCTACATATATAAGTTAAACAACATAGGCGATAGACTGCATCCTTGTCTTTACTCCTTTCCTGATTTCTACTTTCTTTTCTTGATCTTCAATTATAATTACAGCTGACTGCATTCTCTAGAGTTTATGTATAAGCCTTCTTTCTCGATATTTTATTCCTGTGCTCTTTATAATCCTTAATAGTGTGTTCCAGTTCATATTATCAAACGCTTTTTCTATTTCTACAAATACCATGAACGTAGGTCGGGTTTTACTTATCCTGTCTTCTAAAATTAGTCACAAAGTCAATATTGCTTCCTGTTTCCTGATCAGCCATGATATTGCGTCTTCGCCCGATGATGATCTTATCAACTCCAACAGTTTTTCTATTTCCTTTCTTGAGTTTCTTCATTTTCAGACTGCATTTCAGTCAGATTATGGTCAGAGTTTATATCTGCTCCTGGGTACATCTTGCAGTTTAGTACCTGATTCCTATACCTCTGTCCAACCATTATATAATCTAATTGGTACCTGCCTGTGTCCCCCGGCTTCTTATGTGTATATATAGTCTTCTCTCATGATTCCTAAACAGGTATTCGTCACGACTAAACTGTGCTCAATGCAAAATTCTACTAGCCTATCTCCCCTTTTATTCCTTTCCCCAAGTCCATAGTCCCAACTACATAACTTTCTCTTCCTTTTCCTATTACTAGGTTTCAGTCACCCATTACCATCAAATTCTCATTTCCCTTGACATAATTATTTCTTCAATTTCTTCTTCCCATGCGGCATTTATGGGCATATAAACATGGATAATTGTCGTCTGCTGCGGTTTTGTTTTTAACGTTATCGTAATTAACCTTTCATCATATTGTTTGTAAAAACTTATGCGTTACCCCAGCCTTCAATTCATTACGAGGCCTACCCCCGCATTTCCTCTATTCGCTTTTGTGCTAATCACCCTATATTGATCCGACGAAAAATCGTGCTCCTCCTGCCATCTAACTTCACTCATTCCTACTGCATCTTACTTTAACCTTTCCATTTCCCTTTTTAGATTTTCTAACATACTAGCAAAGTTTAAATTTCTGATATTACACGCTCCGATTCGTAGAAAGTTACTCTTTGCCTTTCTGATGACATCCCCCCGAGTAGACCTCGCCCAGATATACGAATGGAGGACTATTTTACATCCGGAATATTTTACCCGAGAGGCTGACATCATATTTTTATGCACTGAGCGTTGCATGTACGCGGGAAATTAAAGACACGGCTGTAGTTTCCCCTTGCTTTCAGCCGTGCAACAGTAACACAACCATTAAAGCTGTTCCAGCCATGCTTGTATTTGTCCAACGTTGAGCCATTCCCGGATCACTACCCTCGTGCCTCAAGTTGGTAATAGTGAGATCTGTTGCCCCTCTCCATGCTAGTTATTGTCCTCCCCGAAATATAGGTACTACTCATGTTTGAGTCGTGGTCCCCACTGAGCAACCTGGGGAGACGGCCGATGGAGGACATTTATTATAATATATATACTAACATACGCACATATTCATAAACACTTATCTACTCATATACACCAACATCCTTCTCACAACAATCCTAACTGATGGTAAACACCGATCGTCCCGACGCACAAATCTTTCCTCGTTAACTTCACTCCAATTTTTTTTAGTCTTACGACCTAACCAAATTTATTTATTATATTATAACTTTTTAATATTATTCAAATTATTCTTGAATATCAAAAATTGTTACTTTTCGAGCATTCGATATATCGATATCGTCTATGTTAGACATCGAATTCCTTAAATTTACTTTTGAACTCAATAAGTTAACTGTTGTATATTGTTTGCCAAATGCATGTCCCATTACTGCCTCTAACATCTAATAAAGTTGCTACTTGTTCTAATATAACATACTATTATCCCCAATGCTTGCCTAACACAGGTCTTATTGTCGTAACAATACTCCTTTGTGTTCGCCGCCCTATAATCTTTATTTATTACGGCCTATAAAAGTTAAGAGTTAATTTATTGAAATCCACAATTAGAATTGGTATTATACTTAAATTTCCAATCATTACAGTCAATCACGTCCGTTATGAATACGGGTGGCTCGTAATAGAAAGGAATTTAAAATTGCTTTTAATGATCATTGCTAATTAAGTTATTTACATGTACAACAAAACTGAAAATAAATTTGTCCTATAAATACCTATGGTTCCGAAGATCTCTAATAATTTCACTTATCACGCAAAGAAAATGAATGCATTTCAAAACTTTATAGTTGTTGACAAGGTTCGTTAGTAACAAAATCCTAATTTGGTTTTCAGCTGCATTTGTTGCAGATAAACAGCCATAGTCCGTTAGCATTTGCATATATCCATACTAAAAAGCACACATGCACAAGAAAAGCAAGAAATTTACTTACATTTTCGGAGAAACCAAGCACTAGCACCCAACCCCGCAACTCGTCCGGACGCCATCTTTTTACGTTCGTTATTGCGTTTGAGGTGTGAACTACTTCTCACTGGTAACGGAGACTAATACCAAGACTTTCGTCTAACTTGTTAAGGTGTCGGATATTAATCTCCAGTAATTTCTTAATAACCATCATAAAATAGTTTCTATAACATCTTAATAATTAGGTACTTTTTCTTGAAAGCCGAATTTTTCACAGCGTATTTTTAACCTTTAATATATGAGGAAACAGAATAAGCGATTTTTTAAATTATTAATTTATTTATTAAGATCGATTTTATAGAAAAGTATTTTATACATATCTAATAATTCAAATCATTAATTTTTCTTAATTACAGAAATTTCAGCTGTGTGTCTAATAACAGTGTCCGAGAAAAAGGCCTTCCGACTCTCCTTAAATAATTCTTAATTTTCAACTAAACAAAATCTGTTGGTTCTCTGAAAAAGTGAATTAAGACTATTTGCAAGTTATTTTATTGGAATTTTCCTGTTAACTTATTACATAGAAAAATTATTTAAATTAATCAGTTGTATTCCGTTACGAAATTAAAGCTACCTTTTGTTTGAGACATACGGAAATGATTATTTGTTAAATCTACATTTTCAACTGTTACTAAAATTAAAAATTACTACATTGCATTGTATCCGAAAAATATATTTATTGCATATAACAATGTATTACAGCTACTAACAACAATATTCTTAAGAAACGAAAATTTTTCCTTAGAAACACTTCGATAAATAACTCATGTTTCCGACTGGGTAAGTACTAATTATAATCTCAGGAAACTTCGTTTCGATAGCAATAAAAGCCTCCAAGTGAAGTTCTGTCTGTGATATTTGGATATATGCTAATTGATGGCATTCTATTTATATTATTATGTATTATATATATTATATTATTATTTATATTTATTTCGATTTATATCCGGTGGATTAAGAATTTTCGATCGTTTGAGGTGTTAGAACTTGGTTTTCAGAGTAGTTGGAAGTACTTGGAAGAAAGAAGCATCTCAACAGCTTCTGAGGAACTGGAACTGGTTACCGTCGTGTGGCTCCTCTGTATCAAACTCCTTCAGCGAAAGACTGTAGAAGAATTTATTTACGTGCGTTATTGCCTTCGAGGCGTCGGAGGTGGGAACTTCTCACTGGTAACGGAGACTAATACCAAGACGGTCATCTAACTTGTTAAGGTGTCGGACATTATTCTCCAGTAATCCGATGATGAAATCGTCTGGCCATAATTTTGGTTAATTCTCAGTTTAAAAAAGGGCAGGTTTCAAAATCTTAATGCTACAGCCAAGCGTATTATTCATGACTGAAACTTAAATTATGAAAATAATGTGAGGCGAAACTAATATAAAATATTTCCAAGAAAATATTTTTCTCTCCATTCGGTAAGCTTGTGGGATAAGCTACTTGATCTCTCATAGCCTCAATTCTTTTCTCTGTAGCACTCGCTACCCAATTTGAGCAGACAGTTGCTGGCATGACAACTTCCTCCCGGAGTTGGAAAAGCGGAGCAACATTTTCCAGTCACCAACTCCCGTATTGATCTGCAATTTCCGAATGGCCTTCGGACAACACAACCTTTTGCTGCCCCCTGGGATCCATCTTGATGGGCTCGACGAGAGCTCTGTGTGAACAAGGTCGTCCTCAGTGATCCTGATTCTTGGAAAGAGTTGAAGGTCGCGTGCAGCTGGATTGTTGATTGGAGTTAAGTCGAAGTGACTTTTTTTTAAGTAACAGGGTACATTCGGGTTATCCGCTTTGCTGGTTCTCCAGTTTAATAGCACAAGAAGAAAGGAATGGAAACGGGGGTTTGCAGAAAGTAGCCAAGGAGTGACTAGGGTCCCTGGGTTTTAGTTTAAGTACTCAACCTGGCATTCGGCTAAAAGTTATGCAGGGAAAACTTGAAATAAAACAGCCTGGGGAAGGTCGAGCTCTTGGTACTTGTCCGACTCATTTCCGATTACAGGAGAGAGTTTGTAGAGGGAACACAACATAAACGACTCCATGCCCGAAGCCTGTGATTCTAGAAAATACCCCCAGATGAGGTGTCACAGCTTATGGGAATCTGAATTTAACTAACAACAGGAAAAATCCTGAAGAGAAAATAATCCTTTCCGATCTTCTTTCTCCCTTATTATTTAATTTTGATCGACAGTGGCGGTCAACTTGAAGCGCATTTGAGGTTGTTCTAGCAAAAGTCGGACTCGAGAGTTTGTCAGGTTCGAGAATTCTGTAGATCTGGCTCGTGTCCCATGTCGAAATTTGTTCACACTGGTCCTCGGAGCGTAAAACATGAGGGTATGCACACCGCAACTGTCAGTAAAAATTCGAGGAATCGATTTGACCCTGAAATCATTTCTTGCGCCGTCGAATAAAATACGTGCTACAAGTAAGGGTTTGTTGTTATACGTTGTATACTGACCGTTAATATAAGTTTGAATATTAGGATATCATTACTAAAATGTTCGTATAGGGCGTGGCTTTATATGGATGCGAAACTTGGGCGGTAGGAGTTGCAGAAATCAAAAGAAGAGGATATTTTAAAATATGGTGCTATAGAAGAATATTGAAAATCGTGGATAGGGTAACTAACCAGGAAGTCTCTAAGCAGAATAAGGAAAGAGAGAACAACATGTCGGACTTCGACTAAGAGAAGGGATAGATTAATAGGCCACGTTTTGATTCATGAGGGTCTTGTAAAGTTATCATTAGAGGAAAAGCGTGTGGGGTAACAACAGGAGACGGGGTGAAGGATGGAATACGCGAAGCAGATTAGGGAGAATTTGGTAGTTATGTATAAATGAAGGGTTGCATCATACCAATCTACGGTAAAATAATACAACAACAAAAAATTGACCTATCACTAGTGGAAACGTTGGTTGATATCTCTGCTCGTATTAGCTGAATGCCATAGCACGTCCCATTTGAAAGCCATTATAGATCAGAGATAATACATATAGGGTCGCAATGCCAGTGATTGCCTACAGGCGGCAGAGTGGCTGTTATCTTCACTCTTCTCAAACCTACTCCCTCATAACTCCATAAGAGGCAATGTAAAATCGGTGCCATTTGAGATTAAGGAAAGTAACTTGTTTTAAAATCAATATTGAGGATTGGATACAAAGGAATATCAACATATTTCTCAAAACAAGGTTAAAAATATGTTAATTTTTTATTACCATTTGTTGGAGGAGTATATACATTGTTTTTGTTTTGTCTCGTATCTAAATTATGAATTCTGCACCGAATAGAGTTTAAAAATGAAACTCTATCTCATTAAATTAATTGAATGTCATCTTTTCTAATCACGATAAAACACTCATTTTGTTAGGAAGCTAATTATTGACACTCAAATTACCAAAATATAAGTAACATTTCAAACAATTATTAAAATTTCAGACTCTTAATAACATTAACAATAATAAAACTTCCAATTAGGAATTTTTTATGAAAAAAGATGCTTAATGTATAAAAATTTAAACTAGACTGTTTACAAGGGCGATTCAACTAAATAAAAACTTTAATTGCATTCGGTCCTTAACTTATTTAATTTAATTTTAGAAATATTTTTGTCCTATAAGAAACACAGAGTATGACATTCATTTGTAAAGAAAAATTATAACTTATATTATACGAATCCGATAACGAATGTTTAATAAATAATCGTTTTTACGATTTTTATCAGTTAGTAACGCACTGTAATGTAAATTTAGGGCTGATTTGGCTTACTGCAGGAATAATGACAGATGCATTTTAAAATTCTTCATATTTTAAGGTAAACGGCAGTCTCAGTGTACAAAATAAACTGCTCTCTCTCTCTCTCTCTCTCTCTCTCTCTATATATATATATATATATATATATATTTCACCCTCATGTAGCCTGTTAACCGCCCCCCCAAAAAAAATAGTTTTATCACACTTCATTCAGGAAAAATGTATGTCCAGTGCATGCAGGAAGCGTAGGTGCCAATAAGGAAGGAAGGTGAATTTATTTATTATGACTCTAACCTTGGACTTTCCGCAGTAATTGGGGGAAAACCTGACCAAATCATGAAACTGGATAGGACGAAAGCTTGACAACATTACGAGCATATGGGTTACACATGAAGTCAAAGTTTATATATGTATACAGGGTATAGCAAGACCTCACCGACAAACTGATACTTATGATAAGCTATGCTGAGAGGAACATTAATTGTTTTGGAACATATACTCCCAAACACGTCATTTATGAGTTATTCGCAATCATCAAGGTGCGAGAACCACGCATCGCAACCAACCCTAGGTTTACTTCTTCAATGTTGTAGGTTTGTGGTTGTGATCCGTTAACCAAGAGAGAAAAATAATTATCTGAACATGTATCTATACAATAAATAAAATTGAAGTGTCTGTGTGTTTGTCTCGAATAGACTCCGAAACGGCTCAACGGATTTCAATAAGAAGTTGAGGGTTTAAAAACAGGGGATTTAACTTAAATATTCATTTCAATATGAAACCAAATTAAGATCAAAAATACTTACGCGTGAATCAATGAAAAGAGGAAATATCATGTCAAAGGAAGTCGAAATACTTAAGGGAATCTCAAGCAAGAGCGCATTGCTAATTTAGAATAAATATCTTACTGCAAATGATATATTGAGACATAAGAGAGAAACAATCTGAAAGTTTAAAGCCGAGAATACGCGAGATTTTTCTAATTTTCGTGTACGTTTCATTTCTATATCTTACAGAGCTCAGAAAATAGTAATGTAAATATTTATAAATCTATTGAATTGCCGCGCGAAAGCCGGCGCAAAAACGAACTGCGAGATGTAAGTCCTATTAAGCGTTCCTATACCATTCATTCCACTTACTGTGCTATTATAAGCTTAAATTTGGTAGCATAGGAGAGGGGGATGGTAGAAGGCGATTTTTTTCATTCCATCTATTGTTGCAATAGGATTCGCCCCACAATAAATCTATTGCTGGCAGAGAGCTAACTCTCTAAGTAATAATAAACTTCTTTGGATCGTCCATACGTAGATTGTTTTTTTTGTCGCATCAGGTAAATTTTAATATTTAGTAACTGCTCATTTGTTTTTCATTTTGGGTTAAAAGGCTACATCAGGGTGATCCTGAAACAGGCAACTCCCCTTAAATAGTATAGGGAGGGAATTGATTGGTACCGAAACGTATGATAGCGGGATCTTTTCAAAACCAACTGCGAGTTATAAGGTTTGCGCTGAAGCGATTATAATAAATGATACCGTACTTTTTATATATTCAATGAATTCGACTTTATCAAAAAATTTTACTGTTGCTTTGTTTTCAGGGAAAAATTAAAAAAAACTATTTTCAATAAGATGCTATTTATTTAGAATTTATTGTATTCATTTCAGGTCCTATACTTTCGCATAACTCATAAATGACGTATAAGTTCATTCACAAAAAATGATCTTCTCTGCCTCACATATTATTTCTATTAGTTTGTCCATGAGGTCTTGTTAAACCTCATATATATATATATACACGTAAGTGTACATACAATTACTTTAAATGTGAATGCACAGCCCTCAAAAAGCCAAAGTAAAAATTCGGGTATGTGGAATTTGCAAGAGCCCAGTCCTAAATCTAGTGATTCGGATTGGAGAAAAGTATATGAAAAAGTTCCGAGAATTTTTCATTAAAGTGAAACCCGCGAAATATTATTGCTATACAATTCAATTTTTCGTAAAGACAGTGGCTGAAGCTTTGGGGTACATCGGGAAAGCAACATTGAACGGTATGAACACAGGTACAGAATAAACATTACTGAGAATTCTCAGGGATATTTTTACTGAAAACTGTGAATGTTTTATTGTAATCTCATTATATCGCAGTAAACTGCGCAATATATATTTCTTGTGCTATTAACATGCATTAAACGTTTCAAGATAATAAATGGCTTAATTGGTCTGACTCATGTCACGGAGAATGTCTACGTGGGAAGCCAAATAAGAATGTCGACCGTGGCAAAAAATTATTGTAAACAGCTTTCAGATTGTTGTTCGATTGGACATTAAGTTAGTACCAGCAGTCAGGCGTTGACAGTTTTCGGTTTGGAACGCTTCCAAATATATATGCTTGTGCATATCACAGCCTTGACACGAGTTCATTCAGTAGGCGTTCCAAGGAGCGGTTGTGAGAATAAAACAAGGGAAGATAAAGGCAAGATAGAAATGTCCTTTGGTTCTGCGAAGCGCAGCCTTCTGCGAACCGTTCTGGTGACATCATCACTATGCCCTTGTGGCCCAGAGTTTAAATTTATGTCCCATTGCCAAGGTAATGTCGAGGGTACTTTGTATATTTCCTTTTTATAATTGTTGTAAATAGTAATGTCCGAATATTTTTTTAAGTTTTCATTTATTTAAATTTTTTAACCAATGTTTATTGACAAAGTGATAGGCATGTGAAAAATTATATTGCCTGAACTTTGGGATGTGATATATATTTAAAACAGAGTTTATTACATATTTGGCGCCCAACGTGAGGCACATTTGTTATCTCATACATTGTGAATCGACACTACACTACACAATAACCCACCACTAACGAAAAGGATCTCTCTGGAGGGTTTTGTTATGCTACAATACACTCATAATAGTGACTTAGATGAATGATCAGATCAATTCATGCGCAACAAAAAATACCAATAATGTCCGCACGGAACTTCCCCGTCATCGCCAAACTCAAACTGCTTAAGCTCCACTTCAGGACAACAATTTTACACACTACTTGTATAATTAATTTATTTCCTCTCAAATCACTTCAGACATACGAAGTCAAAATCAATAACGTTTCCGATCAATACCTAGCAGCTCACGCTCACAAATCAAAATACGTTCAGTCAACATTTCAATTAAACATGATTTAAATATAAATAATTATCCCGTTAATTAACGTTAAAAGCAGTTCATTATAGCGATTTAAAATAGACAACTGGGAGCAGTTAAAACTTCAGAGAGAAACCCCCGTATTCGTTCCTTCAATTGTGAAAAAACTCACTTCATGCAGTTTCAGACAAAGAATGCCAATTTGAACTCAATAAAACTAGCAACAAATAATTGTGAAATAACTAAAGTTGAATGTACAAAATTTTTAGGTATATCCATGGACAATAAATTAAACTGGAAGGATCATATTAATATTCTCATACGAAAACTAGGCTCGGCAACCTTTGCTCTTAGAATTATGTCAAGTTGTAGTGATCCTAACATAAGAAAATTAGTTTATTTTGCATATTTCCACTCTATAATGACATATGGTATAATATTCTGGGGCAATGCATCAGGGAAAGATAAAATATTTCAACTTCAAAAAAAGGCTGTCAGAATATTATGTCAGGTCTCACCGAAAACATCTTGTAGGGGACTTTTCAAGAAAACTGGAATACTGACACTCACTTGCCAGCATATTCAATCACTCATGTTATTTGTTATTCATAACAGTAACCTCTTCACACTAAACTCAGATATACATGACTTTGATACCAGAAGTAAAAACAATTTACACAAGGAAGGGAAGTCTCTAACCATAATACAAAAGAGTGTACATTACAATGATATTAGCATATTTAATAAACTTCCCACCTCCATTAAACAATTAAAAATAAATCCAAACAAGTTCAAATATGAACTAACTAACTTCTTACTGAGCCACTCCTTCTACACTGTTGAAGAATTTGTGGAGCTGAATGTATCATAGGGTAGATATTTATAATTATGAAAGAACATTATTAGAACACTAATTTTTTAGTATAGGATGTAAAAATATTTATCAATTTTATATATAAGGTACAAGTTGTATGTCTTCTGTATAGAACTTAAGAAAATCTTATTATAAGTTAAAAATCAATGAATAGTTACAGTATATTTTAATATTAATAAAGCAACCTATGCAAAATCTCTGACTCGCTCCACATCCTTGAAGCTTGTGCTTCTCTATAGGATTTATGGAATATGATTTTATACTTATACTTACTTAGTAGGTATATGTACCGGGGTCAAAGACCTTGGGCATATGGCAAGAGCTGTCCGCTGATCCCATTGGATCAGTCGGCCAACTGCCTCCTGAAACTGGTGGAGACACGGAGAAGAGAATGCTGCGTCCCCACAGCAGACTCGTCTCCCGTCATTCGGAAGGGCGTGAGAATAGTACCCAATGCCCGACCTACCTGATGCAGGTTTTCTAGTGTTTTCCCTGCATCTCTTTAGGTGAAACGCCGGGTAGGATCCTTAAAGTATAGCCCGGGGGCCTTAGTCAACCCTTGGCTACCTTGCTCTACCTTCCGCATCCCCCCTTTTCAATTCCATTCCTATGCTATTAAAGAGGAGTTGCCTGTTTCAGGATCACCCTCATGTAGCCTGTTAACCAAAAAAAAAACTTAGTGGATGCCACTCTGTTTCTTTTTTCAAGGTTCTCACATGACGAGGCACCTTCATGTAATATGGGAGGTGCATGTACTGCTGTCGAAGACCTTGTGCATTCGTTAAGATTAGTCCTCTGATCTCATTGGATCAATCGACCACCTGCCTCCTAAGCCTTCTGGAGACACGGAGAAGATAAAACTCCCACAGCACAGCAAACTCACCTCCTGTCTTTCTGTTGAATATGGAAGATTTAAGTCAAAATTCTTATTCTTACTCGCACACTAGTTCTCAGTGACCGTAAGTTTTATATAATCAGGTCCTCTTGCGTAAAAACCAGCTTCAAAATACTACAATGCCATTAATAAATATTATTTATTTAGTTAAATTTTAAAATAAAATATAAAATAAAAACTTACTAAAAAGTGCGGCGAAAAAATGTACAGAATATAACTAATATAACATAAAGAACGGCGACATAAATAATTATTTCAGACGAACGATAACTACAAAACAGATTAAAAATCATTGTGACCAAAATATTAAATTTAGTTTCTTAACCTATATAGTACCAGAGATTAATGGGGCTGATAGAAGCGAACAGCACACGACAATTAGTTTATTATCTAATGCACGCAAAATATTGACGAATATAGTATATAGGAGGATGGAACGTCAAATAGAATGCCAGTTAGAAGGAGATCAATTTGGTTTTAGGAAGAGAGGCAATATTGATTTTGCGCCTAATATACGAAGACAGGGTAAGAAAACACCGGTCTACGTTGATGGCATTTGTATAGGTAGAAAAAGCGTTTGATAATGTAAACTGGAACAAACTATTTAGGATTTTGAAGAGCACATGAATAAAATATCGAGGTAGAACGCTAATACATAACCTCTTCAGAAGCCAGTCAGCAAAAATTGGAATTGAAGATCAAGAAAAGAAAGCACAAATAACAGAAGAGGGAGGCCAAGGATAGAATGCGCTAAGTACATTAATGAGGATGTGGTAGTTATGCTGAAACGTAAAATGCTTACATTAGTTAGGTTAGCATTGACTTTTGCATCAGACTATTCTTAGGACTGAATACCACAACTTACAACCTATATAGATAAAATTATGCTGAACATAATAAAAATTTTCAAAATGAAATGAAATTTGGATTAAAACCAGATAATATAAAAGATATACAACGAAACATAAGACAAATTTCCATTAAATAATCAAACAGTTGTAATTTAGGGGAGAGATTGTAAAAACTGTGAGTACAATTATATTCGCTACTAAATGAGGTGGATTACTAAACTAAATAAAAAAGTAATGCTGCACTGTCATTACAACTTTTAGAGTCAAAACTTGAAAGATACTATGATTCGTGTCAAAATTCAACATAAACGATCATATAACTTGAAAAGAAAATACTGTAAGTTATATACATTTTCATGAACAAATATGGTATGAATTCCAGGAAGAAGTTAAATTTCTAAACATTTGTACCATTAAAATTAAGTAATTTCTAGCCATCACTTTCAAATCTCGATGACTTGTTTCATTCCTTGCGAGTAGAGGAACAACTAACTAGATCATTTATATTTTTACAAATTGACGCAGTTCGAATGTGAAATTGAATTTTCTGGAAGTGTATCCGGATCGTAGGGACGAGGTCGACTTTTTTTTATAGGAATTCCGTATATTTTCGGGGAGCTGCGATAAAATATAAGCTCCACGTAAGATCCGTCTAGAAAATTTGTATGAGAGGAATGGAACGTATGTGAACTATGTATAGTAATTTTGGTTTTGGTTTTATAACAAAAAGTGAATTGTATTGTCCTATTGACAAAACAATTAGGAACTTTGACACTGAAAATGTTTTTATAGAATTTATTTCTCTATATAGATGATTGTGGCACAATTTAATAATATTAATTAAATTTTAAATTTTGGGACTTATTTAAAACAAGCGGGTATAATTACATAAATATCAAATTCAAGTTATAGAAAATTAATAATCCTTGAAGAGTGACTGTTGCCTGATGTGGTTCAAAATACGTTGTTTATTCTGTGATGAAGCCAAACACTATTGCCTTGTAATAAATTGTCTGATTGCTTATCGATTATAATAAATATTCCTATTTCTGTTTCTGCAATTAATAAACGATTTTCATTTTTACATCGATTCGTAGGACCTGAGGAAGAAACCGTACTATATTTGAATTATATCCCTCAAATCGTAATTTATATGTACTGAGCGAATGAAAATCCCATAGAAGATAACTTTTGTTCGGCTCATCTAGTAGCAGAAAATAAGTGCAATTAGTTGCAATTTGCATGTAAAATTTAGTATTTAAGCTTGTGGGTTGGCCTGTATTTGAAAGTTGCATAATTTTCTACACAACTATAATTTATCTAACGAAACAGTACAGATTGTCTAAGAAATCTAACGATATTTTAAATATTTCGTATTACCATTTGACGTGTCATATTATTACGTAGTAACTTTAATTTTGTCCTATTGGCCATATAGACTTTTAAATAAAATAAATGGAAATGAAGGTAAACAATATATATATAGAGTAAATATTATGAAAATATTTACTGAGTAGTTTCGAAACACAGACTCCTTGCCATCCTTAATTTCTAATGCTTGTGTATAACATTTTTGAAGCTTATCTTGGAAAATATCAGTTCTGCATAGATGTTATTTAACCGATTGCGGATCAGGTAATGTTTTTCACATAAAAGATGTTCAAAGGTAGTTGCATAATTCTCTATGATTGACAGGACAAGTTTTCTAATCCCGAGAAGTTTTTTTTTCAGTCCATCCAGCCTACATTATCAAATTTCCTAATAACTAAAATCAGTTTTAAGAAATAATTAGCGCACGCTTGATAAAAAAAGAAGCAGCCAATTAATATTTTTAAACAGGTGTTAATTTTTAAGGAAAACTGAAAACAGCTTAGTGGCCTTGCTGGACAAACGTCATGGTTGGAATTATCGGTTTTCCAGAAGCAGCAAACGTAGTGATTTTAAGTGTTTTCAGAATGACATGCAGAACTTGTAACACTAATTTACTAGCACGGACATATAGCCTGCAAGAAACGTTTACTGTGAAAGACAAAATAGTGTTGATTTTAAGTTTGCAAATTTGTTACTGGTAATAAAAAATTATAAATTTCTCTTCTAATCACATAATTAATGTGGTATGATAAATTACTCGCTCATTTTAGATAATCCTCATGTAGCCAGTTATCACCCGCAAAAAAAATCGGTCAAATGTCATTATTTTAATATGCTTGTATGGTTTTACTTACAACTTTTTGAGTTGCAACCTTACAAACCTAATAAATAAATGGAACCTATATACTTGGATAAATTTATGTTCGCCACGTGGTAGTACTACTGCGAATATAAGAAAAACAAATTAGAACCAAATTACAATTTAAAAATTCTACTTTTATTCAAAGAAATAAATTGAAAGAAAATATATGCAAAATAAAGTGATCTACATTTAAAAAATATTGCCGATTGCTCCAACATTAGCGGTGTCCTGGTCACGGAAACGAGAAGGTTCGTCAATTAGGGTGGGATATGTTAGAAGAACGACGACAAAATTTACGTCTCAGGGCTCTTTTTAAAGCGTACGCAGGCCAACAATCCTGGGAAGATATTGCATCAAAGTTTTTAGAAGTAAATTATTTCAGTAGAGGGGATCATCATTGTAAAATTGGGCAGTGTAGCTTTAAAACTGACGTTGGGAAATTTTCATTTTTAAATCGGACTGTAAAAGATTGGAACAATTACCTGCAGAAGTTTTCGAAACATTCCCTGCCAATAGCAACGTGTTTCAGGGAAGAATTAGGAAGTGTTGTGAAGTGCAAGTGTAGTGAAGTGTAGTATGGTGCGACGAAACAATATATGAATAATGGGTACTTTATATCTTTTTTTTGTTAGGATTTCTTTTAATTTATAATATATTAGTGTAATTATTATTTGTAACATATTTTATTTTTAAGTTTATTTTTTTGTAACTGCCACCGAGTGCTACTCAATTGCAGTATTAATAAATTCATTCATTCATTCATTACATTATAACCCCAGGTTATCGTGTTTTGGTATGGAAACTCGAAAGGAAATTAGGTGTAAAAATATGAATAAATTTAGCGTCGCAAAACCTCCAGGAAAGAAACTTCCGACGGCTCACATGAACAGGATTTCTGCCATAGGACTGGAAGCAAAGTCGGGTTCATATGGCGGCGTGTTCTCCCATCTGCTCCTCTCGCCGTCTCTTACGATTCTCACTCCGTCAATTATGACCAAAAATTGTTTCTCGCTCAGTCACCCCCTCTGGACTCCTGTCCTCCCCACTCCCTTTTTCACACAGTTCACCTAATTGATGGAAAATGGTCTTAGAACCACTATTAAAATCTGCTACCAATTCCCTGATTAGTTGTTGGAAATTTTATCCCTTATTTTATCTTAGCAGGAAGCTTATTCAAGGAATTACTTACCTGTGCCTTACGACGCTTTAAACGGACATATATTTAAACGCGGTAATATACATTAAATTTATATGAAAATAATAAAAAATAACAATTGAATCAACCGAGAAAAGCGCGCTATATTTTCCCGTGTATGTAAAATGTAGGCATATATCTTCTTAAGTAAAATCAAAATTTTCCGCAAATAATGTGAAAGAGCAGAATGGCGTTTTTGAGGTACACGTTATTACAAAGACATAAATTTTTAACTCCGAACCGGTAGGTTATAAATGCATTTTCGTTTTGAAATAGACTTGCGTAGGTGAACATATTCCGCCTACTCACCGTTGACGTTAACTGTTAATGATTAGCTTGTTATTGAAGCTATCCGTAATAGTCCTCGTTACTACGAGTGCGGCAGAAGGTATTGAAAAGTCAAAGGTCACCTTTAATCTTACATAAAATGAATTTTTATGCGACTCAGCCTTAGGGTAAACACTTTAATGAATGAAGCTATGCATACAGGTACTCAGATATGTGTTTACAGAATTACATTATTCGCTCCCAATGCCACTGTGTTGTGACTTTTACACCGTTAGGTGTAAATGATAAAATGTACAAAATACCTAGTAAATTAATCCCCGTCAACAGAAGACCACAAGTACTAAAAAATAGCTTTTCTATCCAAATATTCAAAAATAATTCTATAAATGTAATAAAAGTTCTATAAAATTTTGATTATAAATGTCAGTAATTAGCAGTTATCAAGTAATATTTAACAAACAACTTCCTAGTTTATATAATGTAAAGAAATTATGAATAAAATGGCCAACGTAGTAAATTCATGTGATCCCATTTAGTACCTTTCGGTAAAAAATTATATTGTGAAAAGGATATACATGAAATTGTTCTTCTTCTAATTGTCCTCTTGAGGGCCTAGGCCTACCGAGGCGGCTGCGGACTGTCATGTGGCGTGACACATTCCGAATTTGGGGTGATACGTGGTCAGCAGTCTTAATCCAAGCCCATGCCAGGATTCGAACCCGGGACCCCTGAGCTGTGAGGCAGGAACGCTAGCCACTACACCACAGGAGGTCGGCACGAAATTGTTCTAGCATGTAAATATCTTATCAATAATGTATGAATAAAGATTCTGTAATGACCAATTGTTAACATGTTGTTATATATATGCAAATATTTCACAGATGAAATTGCAGAAATTGCCGAAAGCCCTTGCACTGTGATAACAATTTAAAATAAAATCTACATTGAGACAACAATTTGGCTTGATTTGGCAATTTTTTAGCAGTTATCTCTAGACTAGGCTACGGTGGCTCAGGCACTTGCGGCGTTAGTGGTTAGCGTCGCTGGCTTGCATCACGGACGCTTAGTGGGGAAAGGATATTCACCATAGGGAAAGGAAACAGAGGTTAAGACTGAGGATTGATAACCCGACCACGTATCACTCCATAATTCGGAATGTGTCATAGAAGATAGTGCTCACTGGAGTACAGAGACAGGAAAATAATAATAAAGAATTGGTATGGCTGTCTAACAACTATTGACAATCATACTCGTAGATTCGTCAGGAATGGAGAAAATACAATGACTGGATGATATATGTAGGGAACCAATGGAACTTTTTTGCCTAATTGTTCGACTGTGGCTTCGAACCGGGTGAAAACACAGTAGTTCCACGACGTTTCGGCAGCTGTCGTTGCTACCATCTTCTTCACAAGAACGTCGTGGAACTACTGTTTTCACCCGGTTCGAAGCCCGAGAAAACTTTGTATATATGAGCATTGTTTATTCATTGAAAAGTTTGCCATAACTGATAACTGAAAAATGTGTAATTCTCGCTGGCAGTGACAACTTCATTAAGGTAGTTCCAGAATAACATTTCAATTGTGGTAGCAACAACTATAGCAATGCTAAATTTAGTTACTTTGAAGAAAATTATTTTATTACAACATAGTTTTATGACTAAATTTTCAATAAATAAAAAGACGGCCAATATGTCGGCATATATATTTATTACTATTTAATCAAATACGACGTTTACCGGAGCGGTATATATAGTATTATTTGTGTCGTCCCCCTAGCTGTGTGCAGTCGTTGATTTTGAATTACGTAGATTGATTGTGCACCAGGTAATTTTACCAATGAAAACAAACAAAAGTTTTTTATTTCAGCAACAAGAGACCATTTATAAGACACAGAGCGTGGACATTAATACTCGTGTCATCGTCGGCTTAATTAGAAACATAATCAAACACAAATACGTGTTGGCGTCTCACTATATTGATTCCGTATCGTATTCGAGACCCTTCACTTATATTATCGACCGCGATTTCTCGCTGATCTGAGTACCAACTTTAAGCTATCCACGAATACTCAGATTTCCGCGTGCTTACTTCGTTCCACGTCTTCAACAATTGTCGGCTTCTTCTGTCGGCGAATCAAACAAAACAAGAACAATCCAGTCTCGCGGTTTGAATGCCATAAGAAAGGGTGCCGTAACTACATTAAAAATCGCCGATTCTGACATAAAGTTAATAAGATTATTTTTACAAAAAAATACATTAACACGTTCAGCTAACCTTCCCATTTCGTGTGTGATAAATAATGTCGGACATATACTTCCTCTACTTCGCTGGCATCCAAGAACTCTGTGAATTAAATTCACTATGATTACACGACAAGTTTCATCTTGCACCTCGCTGACAACTCGTCGAATTTCCTCCTTCAAGTCATGGCTGTTTCGGCGTTTATTGGCGTACACCAATGACTTAAGATGACCCCAAATAGAAAAGTCACATGGAGTTAAGTCACATGGCCTTGGTGGCCATTGATCATCACCACTGCGTGAAATGAGGCGATCCGGGAACTTGTTCATGGATCAACTGTATTGTCAACAATCGGCATGTTCCTCGAAACAAAAACATAACAAAACAATGTTACTAACCAACAATCAAAAATTTATCATCCATTTCAAAACCGACGATCTTTTAGAAACTCTCTCTCTCTCTCTCTCTCTCTCGATCCCCTTCTCTCAATATCACTCTAATCGTACACGGCATGCCCAGACATTTTCTCAATAAAAATTGTGATCTCTAATTTACATGTATGTAAAGAAAACCTCGTTTCTTTCGACCACTCAGCTCTACGTCATTGATGAATTATTCCTCGTAAAAGGAATAGTTTGGGTGCCACTTATTTTTAACAGAAATAATAACAAAAGTTCCAACAAAATAATTTAATTGAAATGAGAGACACTAAAAGATCAATTATCCAGGGCGTGGTCATCACAATCTCTAGATCCACTCGTTCAACTATCACTCAAATACTGGTAAATTTGTCATAATTCTGACCTAGCGCCACTTTTTCCGTGGTATGATTTATAGCCGTTAATAAAAACGTCCGTCTCGAAATTCGACCCACACCCTATTGAAGTGCACGCTGACTCCTGGTTTGCTCCATCTTACACAAGTCCCGTCACTTGACCTCAACAACCAATCACGTACATGCGACCTCCCGCTCTGGGTCAGCCATTTGCAACGCCAGGTCACGTGTACACGGCATGACCAGACGTTTGCTCGATAAGAATTGCAATCTCTCTCGCAGTTGGTTTGAAAAAACTTAAAATATCACGTGGCCGTAACATGCACAGCTTTTTCTGGTTAGCTTTTGCATCATAATTTGCAGATTGTGGTGTGGTGGTATCCTAGACTGCTGTCTAGATTTGTGACTCTGTTTATCTGATGCAAAAAGAACAACTCGTCAGGCAGTCATCAGATGAAACAAAATATAGCATTTAAGAAGTTATAAATATTGGGAGTGGGGGAATTGAATAATGAGTGAACATTTAAAAAGTGAGTCCTAACACGAAATAGGGCAGATTTTGTTCAGTAGTTGAAAGTTGCTGTCAGTTTTGGTTATTTTATTAAACTCTGTTATTAAAGTCAACTCGTGAGTTGCTTTGATGGTTACGCTGGAAGCTGAGAGTTGTAACAAGAAGCAAGCTAACAATCGGCGCAAGTTCTGTATATTGCCGTTTTTCCTAATAACATGGCACTTCCTTGCAGACAAGCTGATTACAGGGTCGAAATGTACTAAAATGTTTAGATTATAAATTGGAACTTATATATAACTTATATGCATATTTTTTAATAAATAAAACTTCTTAAGAATTAAAAACCTAAAACATTTTATTACAAAAGAGCTTGCATTGTTTCGTAAATCAATTTGTTTCCCCACTAAATGATAAAATAAAATTTATTACAAATTGGTGCACAGCTGCATTACCAAATGATAAGCAACTAACGACAAGATATTATATATTTATTACATTGGATGAAATTTAGTTCGCACATTGGTAAATTGAGTATTTTAATATTTATCATTCAAAATAAATTATTTGCCATTATGTAATTTTGCACCAAAGTTCGCTTGTAACTCGTTTTAAGTTTTAATGATTGGAGTATTGGACCGTATTTAGTTTATTAAGTATTTTAATGGGCAGCAAAATCGCTGTTAATCGTGGATAGCAGATTTTAGATTTATATTTACCACGATCTCGATATGCGGTATTCACGTACGTTAATGGTTAGATTAATATTCTTCAGTTAGTTTGTCGTGGCAATGGGCTGAGACATTCGATATTTACATTTTATCTATGGGTTAAGGTCATGATGCATCAGGAAATTTTTTTTTTACAAAAATTGTCTCCAGTAACATATAACTCCATTAAAGAACACCAACTGACCTTTCTTAAGTTCTACTGAATCGAAATTTTCCTAATTATTTAGATCCCTTAAAATCAGTCCTCTACACTTACGAAAGAAATTTGAATTTTTGGTTCACTGCAAACAAATTTTTTCTCAGTCTAGAGAAAACCAAAATCGTTAAATTCACAGCAAACAAAAACAGTTTATCTCCTAATGTGGAAAACATTTCAAGCATTCGCATTTTCTTGGTCTGCTGATTAACAACGGAATCACCAACTATCGGGAAAACTCAGCAAAATTTGCTTTACGTTACGAGTGATAGTTCAGGAAACCGACACAGCTACGTCAAAAATGATGTACCATGCATATTTTCTTACGGCATAGCAAACTGGGATAATTCGCATCACGCGCTTCAAATCCTCAATCTACAAAATCGGGCCGTACGAATAGTATCCGGTGCGGAGTGAAATACCAGTTTCAAGCCTTTGTTTCGTAAACTTGGAATTATAACCTTATACGTATATTCTAGAAATTTTAAAATTTATATGGGGCAACATCAATCTACATCCTCTAAACGGTTCCACTAAATTCAGAATTCATAGCCCCTCTTACCATCATCTCAAAACGCCTCCTATACCTCTTCATAATACAACCCACCTGGTCCTATGCCTCGTCCATATGGGGAACAACAGCCAAAATTCAAACAAAACAAAACATAATTCTATGCACTATTACAAACTCTCCCCGGTACCTTAAAAATTCCCTCATCCACCATAACAAAAAACTTCCCAAAGTAAACTCCGTAATGACCAAATCCATAAACTCCTTAATTAATAGCTCCCTCAACCACCCAAACCTCACGATCAAGCAATTCCATGACAATCCTCCTCCACCTTCACGCTTCCGTCGCCTCAAATAAAACTACCAATCGACCTCATCCTTCCCCTGAACAATTAGGCTCATCCTAACCATCAAACCCGCAGACCGCATCCTCCAATAACCAACTCAACCCTAACCCACCCACGTTGTATGTCTCTCAGATACACAAAAAAAAACCTAACGCATCTGCTAAGGTAGGTTAATCAATGAATTAACCTACTTTCATGTCTACATGTTAATTATATACACTTTTATAATCTTGTAAACACATTATTTTAATCTTGTATACACTGAAAGAATTATTGCACCAACTAAAAATCTTATGATAAAACTTTTTATACGAAATAAAAATATATGGTTCATGTCATTTATACCACACAAGAAATCGCCCTCAACTCCGTGTTTAAAAACATGGTCTAAACCTTTTTGAAACAAACATTCATTATTGCCTTATAAATCTGTACAATATTCTTCCGAAGAAAATAAAAAATTTCAAAATTTATTTATGAAGAGTTGTCTGTGTTAATGAATGGAGTGTATTATTCACTTAAAGAGTTCGTAAATAGGAAGGACTAAAACGTTTTTTGGAATCCTATCAAATTATCCTATTATTTTACAACTGTACTCCACTACAAAAATTCAACTGCCGACTTTTTTTCTTTTTCATGTTTGACAAGAATCTACGTAAGATTTGCGGCTGCCTCCTTCTTTGTCGACTGAATATTGAACAATTAATATTCTTATCTTTTCTCTTTTTTTAAACACTTAAGGGACACGGGGACTGAAATTTTAAATTCCCGTAAATTAATTTCTACTGAGCTAAACATTTAACTGTGTGTTAACAGCACACATTTGTAGCAATATACAAAATTTTGTTTTTGTAAACATGTTTTTTGTAGATATATTTTGAAAACTATTTTCAAAATTTGGCAGTTTTGAAAACGTTACATTAATATGTCGGGATGACTATTGTTATCAATTGTCAGCATTTTTTTAATTTGAATAAAACTGCTTATTTGGTTACTTAAAAATTGACACTTTTCAGCACTTTGAAAATTGTTTTCACCTAAACTACTGGAAGAATTAGAAAACTAATACTTGTTTTAGAAGGTTTTACAATATAGATTATGTAATTATTGACGACAATATCTTAATATTTGTGTTCATAGAAGGTTTTTGGTATCATCAATCAAGTTGAGAATAACATTTTTTTAAAAGTAATAATCAAATATATTAATTAAAATTGTCCTGAAGCATATACACCTTACTCTATTTGTTAGGCAGCTCCTTTTTTCATTTGACTGAATTTATAGGCATATTAATATAAAAAATTAGGAAATCGATTTTTTTTCTGATTTTGGCCGAAATTTCAGTCCTTGTGTCCCTTAATTGTACAATTTTGTTTATTTCTTGTAATATTATATTTAACGTATCCTATTTCCTCGACCGAGGACTAAAGGATTGATAAATCTATATGTTGGTCCAGAAAATGACGAATTTATACTGCAAAAGTGTTAAATTACTGTAATTTAAAAATAATGGTGGGTGGAATTATGGGAAAGCGTATTTTCTGAGTTATATCGATAAATAATAAGTTCAATATATACCATTTATTTCACTTTTTGTATTATATTACTGATTCTTTTATGGTTTCATATGTTTATAGTAATTTTGCGTATATACTTATATTTTTAATAAATCATATTTCCACAGCAAAGGACTAATATAATATATAAATGAAATAAACTTTGGTTATACTTGCTAATCATGAATTCGGCTCTTTCAGCCTCAACTTCAGGCAATTTCAAGAAAACGTTGCGTTGGTGGGATTCCGACCATCATCAGTTGACTAACCAGTGCAGCTAGAGGTGCGCGGTCTAAACAGAAACCAAAACAAATCACCGCAAGGTCGTGTGGAATGTGTTATCGAAGAAACATGTCATAATGACTTGGAAAACTTGTTATGCGCCGCTCTGGAGCTCTGAACACAGCGCCTCTAAAGGTTCACAATTATTCAAAGAATTCAACAGGCAATTCGGTCGATAATTTGTAATATGTACGATCGTTCTGCATCGTGACGAATGCCGAGGAATGTGGGCAGACTTTGAGGTCAGAGAAATCCCAACGACAATAGCCTGATGCAGTGGACGACCTCGCCGCATTGACGTCAACAGATTGCTTTCACCTTACATGATTTTTAAGTACTCGCGCTTTCACGCCTAGACATTTTTAGCGCCACAGGTATAAACTTTAATTTATAAAAAATTGTGTTGATTTCCCTGTTATGTTGTATATTAACCTGTCAAATTCAAATCAGACACGATAATTATATTATTTATTCATAAGAACTGAAATTTATATAATGCCAGAGACATTGCTCGTGCTTCATTCAAAGCGTCTTCAATATTATGTATAATCAGTAATTTAAATAAATTATGTAATGTACGGTAGTCTCGGAATGCTTATCAATGTTTTTTGATAAGCTTTAAAGGAGCAATGAAATATTTAAGTAGCGAAAGCATGCCATCAGAATACTTCCTAGTACGAATTCTAGATCGAGTTGCAAACCTTACTTCAAAAGTTTGCAATTACTTCCTTTGCCAAGCGTATATATTTATTAAATCTTAAAGTTTGTAAAGCGGAACATTAATATTTTCAAACGAATGGCGAATTTTATGAATACGCGACCAGAAATCGTTCAGCTCTAAGGTCGGACAAGCATCGCCTTGCTCTACACCAGAAAAGTATTCACAATCCCGGGATAATTTTATACAACAGCCTTCCTCCATGGGCTAAAAATAATAACAACAAAAGTTTCGTGAAGCAGAGTAAAACTATTCTATTAAATGGCGCGTTTTACCCGGTACAGGATTTTATTAATCGTCCCTCTAATATTTAAAATCAAGGTTGCAGCAAAAGTGTTGAATGAGCTGCCTTGTAAAATAATACACAACTTATCTTTAAACTTTCTGTACAGTTTTTTGCTCTTTTTTTTGGTTTTTTATATATAGCTACTACGGAAGCACAGTTTCCTGGTCGCGCAGCTCCAAGTAGTCAAAACTCCATTGTTTGTGTTTCTCAGTGTGTGATTGTCATCTCTTGTGTGCGTGCCGTGTTTTTACTGACTCTAGACTATATACCTTTTCTTTTATTAATTTATTTTAAGATTATTTGTAATTAATTATGTACCTTATTTTGTTCATTATTTGTAATGTATGACGTATCCTATTTCCTCAATCGAGGACTAATGGAAACTACAATAAATCTAAATCTAAAAACCCGATGATGATAGTGTCTTAATTTAGGTCCCAGGACAGATAAATCCGAATACTAATAACGGTATTTTTTGTGACAGGCTACGTGAGGGCAATTTACATAATTGCATCTCTCTTTAAAAAAACATAAGGAGTGAATTTCGAAAGGGAAGATGTGGAAGTGAACAAGAAATCCAAGGATTAACTATATTTTGGGGGAAGGGGGTAACAGGCTATATGAGGGTGATCCTGAAACAGGCTACTCCCCTTTAATAGCATAGGAATGGAATTAAACGGGTAATGTGGAAAATAGAGCAAGTTAGCCAAGGGTTGACTAGTGCCCCCGGGTTATATTTTAAGGACACTACCCGGTGTTTTACCTAAATAAATGCAGGGAAAACCATGGAAAACCTGCATCATGTACGTCGGGCTATTGGGTTCTATTCTCACGTCCTTCCGAACGACGGTAGACGAGTTTGCTGTCGGGTCGCAGCATTCCCTTCTCCGTGTCTCCAGTTTTAGGATGTAGTTGGCCAAATGATCTAATGGGATCAGCGGACAGCTCTTATCGTATGCCCAAGGTCTTCGACCCCAGCACATACACGTCCAAAAATATGTGAAGGTGTCACGCCATGTGAGAACTTTTTTAAAAAAAGAGAGAGAATATGAGACATTCCCAACGGAGTCAATCTGGGGAGAAATGCCTGCGAGAGAAAACTCCCACAGGCATTGCAGCATCCTGTTGTTGTTTACTTCCAACAAAAATTTAAGGTTCTCTATGACTTTTGGATTATACCTGTTATTTACCTGAAGGAGATGCAGAAAACCTTCATGGGATGGAACAGCTAATTACATTTGAAAGAGTAGAATGCTAACATAATAATATTTCAGTAAGTACGGGTCATTTTTGAAATGGAATAAAAAAAATTGTGTATGAGGTATTAACGAAATTCTTTTTATTTGAAAGGCATACTTATGCCTTCTCAAATAAAATTTAAAAAAATGTGTTAATACCTCACGCACAGTTTGTTTTGTTCCATTTCAACATCAACACGCCCTTATTGAAAAACCCCATCCATATAACCATACGCCAGGAGAATATTAATGGGCATTTTACAAAATAAATAAGCTGACAGAGCCGGAAGAAAGTGATTTCAGACTAAATGATATTTGTTTGACTGTTAAGATGACAGTAAAACAATAATTAGCCAATTATACAGAAAAATAAGATCAAATAATAAGTTGACGTAAGGAAACCACGGTAGTTTAGCTTTTTATCTGAAGCAGTAAAAGTTCAATTGTTTTACCTTTAACTGAAAATTTAAATAAACGTAAAACATCTCACATTTTTATTTCAAAGTGCCTTGCATTTTCATTTAAATTAAGAAACTTATCTGTAATAATTACTCAACAAATACACATCAAATAGCAGCAAGACAGATTTTTATCAATATTATTCAACGCGCTTTAATAAGCCAATAAGTCTAACATTAAAATTATTTGCAGTAGCTTTCGACTTTCGCCACCGTCATCTGCAACTGTATATTATCGTTATATTCTAAAACTTGACATACATCATTATAATACAATTTCACACAACAATTTATGTCGCAAACTGCGACGTGTACTCGATGAGTAAAGAATTGAAAAAGCAAGCCATACATACTGCCACACTTATGTAGTCAGTTACTAAACGAAAACAAAAAAAGAATGTAAAGAATTTATGAGATTTTGCGTATTAACAGGTTTTGTTCACATGTATAAATTTCGACATCAAAAAAATCTGGAGTAGATAAGACTTGAATTTTACTTCCAAAAAAACTTCAATCTGTTCTGGAGAAATATACGTACTATTGAGGTTTTAAAATTATTTATATCTGATGAATGTAGACTCATAAACCATATTTAGACGAAAATAAACTTATGATTTTTTTGTCTATTATTTTGCTAGAATAGACCCGAAATTAAATCTTCCAAAGGTGTGTCTTAAAAGCCTCATAAAATCATTCCAATTGTTGAAAAGATTCTTGGGTTTGCCACCGGGTGGAGTTGTAAATACACGACGTTTCGTCGACAATCACCGTCGACATCTTGCAGGTGGAATGACTAATCCGGTCGATGTTCTGCCTTTTTATAGTTCACCGGGAAAACTTGCGGAAGTTAAATCATTTCAATTCTTTGTCATTAATTCATGTACTCTACATCAACGGTTAGTGAACGGAGACTTTCCCGCTATAGTTGCCAAAAGATGACTACAGAGCTCGTGGTCGTCGAAACGTCATTGTTTAATCGTACTAGAGTGGAAACCCGAGTATATCAAAGACTCTTGTGTTAACTCTATCAGATGGTGTGACCATTACAAAATTATAGCGTCGGTGGCGTTCTTACAGGTGACGGGAAATGGTGCTGATGGTGAACTTACATAAGAGTAAAAAGTGGCTCAGACCACCGACAAAAGCAACACTGATTACAGATATTTTGTACGTCGGGTGGAACCAATCTGACATTCTTAACCTTTAATTGCAATGAATAAATGAAACGAAAACATTTGTTGCGTATAGTGAACACTTACGACGAAACACCTGCTAAACATGTTTTGCTACTCCATGATAATGCACGCCCACATATCCACAGACCCGGTTTCACCAGACGTCCAAATCATCACCGTTTTCTAACTGCATTTAGAGACTAATGTTTCACGATCTTAAAAACTGGATAACAGATTTCTTCAACAGTTCTACAGGAGACGAACAGAACTTCTTACCAGAATGTTGGCAGGCGGTAATTGTTAATAGACGGTGATTACATCAACGAGTGAGTTTATCAGTATTGTAATGTAATGTATTACACTGTATTTGAGACGAATAGAACGACACGGAGTTATGTGCCTGATCCCAATATAAGCTTACTTGTGTGGGGTAAGAACAAGAGGGAAGACAAGGATGGAAAACGCTAAGCAGATTATGGAGGATATGGGTTGTGCTAGTTATAAGGAAATGTAAAGGCTTGCGCAAGATAGGTTACCCCATGGGGGATTGCATCAGACCAGCTTAGGACGGAATACCAAAACAACAACAATAACGGAATGTTTTTCCGTGTAAAGTCTGATTGAAATTTGTACGCTATAACTTGATTTTGGTTCTTAAGACTCTTTTGTTTGAACAATGCAAATAAAATCACTGTCGGAACCAGGATCCAGTGTGTTTTTGAATTGTAGTTGCGGTATTCAGTCCTAACTGGTCTGACGCAACCCTCCACGCTAACCTATTTTGCGCAAGCCTTTTCAATCCCGCTTAAGTACATCTCATCCCCCAATCTGGTTAGCGTATTCCATCCATGTCCTTCCTCTTACCCCACAGACTTCCCTATAATGCTAATATTACAATATCCTCATGTCTTAAAACATGACCTTCTCTTAGTCTATGCCATCTATATTGTTCGCTTTTCCTTTATTCTCTTAATATTCTCCTCGTTAGTGATTCTATCCATCCATATTATTTTCAGCATTCTCGTATAGCATCACATTTCAAAGGCTTTTATTCTTGTCTTTTCTGCAACTCCAACCGTCTACGTTTTGCACCCATATAAAAAACATTTTTAGCAAAGATTTCTTAATATTCACACTTATAATGCCCGTAAGTAAATTCGTCTTTTTTTAGGAAAACCTTCCTACTATACTTCTACTATCCCTAGTTATTATGCTTCTCAAGTTGCAGAATTCCTTAACTTCCTTCAAAATATCCCTTCCCAATCTAACACCAATTGTTATTTCACTGTTTCCCACACTACACTTGGTTTTCCCTCTACTAATCCTCATATTGAACTCTTCCTAAAGGGCAACGTTAATGCAATTTATTTTGATTTCCAAGTCTTCTGACTTCCTAATACTACAATATAACCGGCAAAGCGTAGGGTCTTTATTTATAATATTATAATTATTATTACTTAGCTGCTATTGGGCATGTCAGGTGGCTGCTATATACAAAGAAAACACAAATACAATTACGAAAAGAAAATACAAATCTCACTAAGGAAGAATTTTGAAGTGTAGGTTTTGATCTGAAAAAGAAAAGAGACGTCAGCTGTCACACAGAAATTACTTCACTGCACTTCACTATAAGCACTTCACTGATTCTATAATATAAAAAAACTGCTCACTTTAGTTTTCTTAGCCTATTCCTAAACTGATTTACGCTACCCGGTTGCAGAATTTCTGTAGGTAAGGAATTCCAATCGCGTATAGATCTATTAATAAATGAAAATTTTCCTACGTCAGTCTGTTGCACTTTTTGTTTAATTTTAAACGTATGATCATTTTTAGAAATATAATTTGGCGCCGTAAGATAGTTTTCATTTCTTTCAAGGCCGGTTCTCCCTTATAAGCTTTATATATTGCGCACAACCATCATGTTTCGTTCTATTACTGAGAGCTTCTAAATTATTGTGAGGATTGTTCGCGAATCGACCCCCAAACATCATTTCAGTCCGTTTTTGTATTTTTACCAACACTAGAGTGTGTTCATTTCGATATGGACCCATATTCTAAAATTGGCCTGACCAGCGTTTTTCTCGTGCTGTTCCTCAAAGCCCCGTTTACAAAGTGAAGCAGCAGCAGCGCCCTCCACCCTTGACCTACCAGGGACCTCGCTCACCTCATTACCCCAATTTAAATATTTACTAATCTTCTCCTTGCAGTATGATTTCTTTTCCATATTCCGTTTTAACTCTCTTCAATTATACTTTTGCAATAATGGATGTAATTTGGCAAGGATTAATATATAATCTATGGAGGGAGGAGGTTAGAATTAATTGCTGATAGTACATCTCAGAATCTGAACGAACTACTGCTCTTATGAGATTAGGCGTAGAGGACCAACCGACACATACCATCTTAACATTTTACATTCCGGATTGACGAATGAGACGTACCGATTTGCTCTAAGTTTCAATCCTGGTTTTCTTGACCATGGTAACTCAAAAATGCAAGCCACTGTCGGTACTCGAACCTGGGGCTTTTGTAATGAAAGACAATGACGTTGACCTCCAAACCACAGCAGGTCGCCTTAGTACTTAATTCAAATTTATCAAGAGAAGGCTACATTCTACCATTGAGACGTATCATTACCCTGAAAAATTGCTGTTCCCAGTTCAATGCTCTTTGTGGGTTGGAATGGTCGAGGACACGTACTCCATTTGCTAGAACGATAGGGTAACAATTGTGACATTAGCCTATCCAGGTAACACTTTAAATTTATATCAGTGGCATCAACTTTTGCGTAACTCGGTAATTTAGTATGACTGGCCATTACGTAACATCCGGTGTTACGCGCCCTCACCAGGGCCTGTATCGTAACCAAAACCCCACCGACTCTAATTCACTGGCAGAATAAAAGACACGATACCCTCGAATATTGGGCATTTCGTTCGTAATATTGTGAAACTATTTTTTGCAGCCGACGATCGGCCGCAATATTGCCACAAAAGTACTTGACAGCGAAGTTGCATTAGACTGTTGCATAAATTTACAAGCAATTACTGGACTTTGTTTCGTCTCCCTTTTCTGTTCCGAATGGCTGGGTCGTTGATACCGTTCAAAAGAAGTTAAACGTTTTGTGTGAAACTTTTTATCTGTAGACGCGTTATCGATTATAATACTTAAGATAAATTAATGAGATATTCTGAGAGGCTCTTTACTAGTTACCGTTACCTGAGCTAAAAATATTTTGACAGTGTATTTACTCTCAAATTCATATCATCGACTCATTATAGACCTTCCACTTTATTATATTATTTAAAATTATTGTATACAATATTGAATGATTAAAAATAAAAATTTGTATCGTATTTCATTTCATATTTACTTTTCATAAATCGTTCACCAACTTCACAGAATTATAAGTCATTTTCCTTTCATGAAGTGAGTTACACTGTTTTCCTAAATGCTACTTAGGGTTCTTGTTCATTTTATCTCCAAATATTTACTCTTTCTTCATGAAATTTAATATTTTATAGTTTTCTTATAGTTTTTCAGTTCACGAGAATTTTAAGCACCCACGAATGAAGACGTTTTCTTATATAACGACAGTTACATTAGTTTATAATTGTGTGGTGAAATATTTTTTACCAACTGTAGCTAAAAGTATTGACTTATAAAATAAAAAATGATCATATATATATTTATATATCAAAATTAAATTATACCCATTTTATATCCTTGCCGTTGACTTTGAAAATAATTGGAAAGATGGTTTTTCGAATAGGTGAAAACGTAGTCTTGGTAACTTATGAAACATGAGTAATTGGTTTATTCAATGGGGAATTTAAATTTATGTCCTTCCGTATATTTATGCCGGCACCATCTCAGTGTTTTGCGCTGTGTCGCCGTTTGCTTCCTCTTTCTGACATGACTTATGGCGGTGATATCGACTAATGGAACCGCTCCTCACAGCAGGGTTGCGGATAATTAAGTTACCAGTGTTTCGTTCTTCCCCGCTTCTTGCATGAAATAAGGAAAAGAATTAAAATTTGGTAATAAATAAGCCTCTTGACATCGATGATACAATTTCGTAAACAAAGGCGGTAAGTTTTATAAAGTAATGGAATCTAAACCTGCATTTATATATCTTTTCATTTCAGGTTCGAATCCCGAGCACCAAGGAAGTTTCTCAAGTTAACAGGTTTAAACTTGGACTTTGTTGGCAATGATGTGGAATATGATAATTACTTTTTAGTGCTAATAGCATATTTCTGTTGACATTCCATTCAAATCAATCTTGCCAATCCAATATAAGTCACGGATTTTCCCATTTACTTACTAAAGAGCTCTGATTTCCTTGTAAAAATAGATAGTAGAATGTTTTTTTATTCTCAGTTAATATATATTAGCCTTGCAGTTGGATGATATTTGTAAAAATAAAATAGTAGAATGGATTTTATTTATTGTTTAATATATTATCTTATATACTCCACAGTTGGGCGACAATTGTGATGTTTAGCGTTTAAACTTATTGGTTAAAAGAGACAAATTTATAGAGTTCGAAAGAGAAAAGATTTAACTTATGATTTTAAATTTAATAACTATAAAAATTAAGAATCGATATGAATACAAGATAAATGAATAAAATGGTTTTCAATGAGAACGGTCAAATTAATTGTTTTATATTGAAACTCTTTAACAAGAGGTCTTCTGTAGAGTGAACCAAAATATGCAGGTCTATGGCAAATAGGTCTGGCAATGTGAACTCATTAAATTCAATATCAACGATACCGTAGTAGACTGCAGACGCATTCTCTCGTTGCGTTTTGCTCCAGTCCACTTCGGGTTGACCATTTGTAGGAGACTGAAGTCGATTCTCGATGACTGCGCTGATGATCTAGCTGCCTTGGGCCAAAATAGTGGAAACTTCTACCAAAGCTCTACAAGTCCTGAGGTTACAAGGGCTGTACACAGCTCTCGCCAGCGGTCCGCAATTTAATTATCTCACTGCCTCAAAACTTCTCTCCATGTCATCTCGTCAGAATTTTCTCTTAATACCTTTTCTAATAGTTTTTTGGTTTCGGTTATAAATAAGTGCCATTGCACATTAGTTACGTGCAGGGGCTGTTTATAATCATCCACGTCTAGCTTCCGACTTGACGGAAGCAAATCCTTTTTGAATTAGGGACGGATGCCACGCAATGTATGTGAAAGATCCTTTATGCTATTGTTCGAAGAATGTCGGTCTCAGTTGTCGCAGGCCTTCAGATGTTTTTGTCGCGTACTTTTAATGTATTACTTCCTATCCAAATAGGATATACCTGCTCCAATGGGAGGAACGGACTACTCTTACTTTATGCCCACTGTCTTCCACTCCGGAGCATACATCGCGAAACTACAGAGAAAGAGAGAGAGAATCACGTAAGTAGCCTCCTCCGTCTCTTTTATAAGACTCCACCTGTGAGATCTACTTTCTGAGACTCCATCACTCACATACACATCATAGGTACAGTTAAAGATTGCAGATTTTCTCGCAATAATGTTTGAATAAACAATTCTCGGGCTTCTAACCGAGTAGTATTTACGTCGAGCTACGTTAACGTTGACTTTATGTGTTATCATAATCTTCTGGTGAAGTATCGTTGCTGAATCCTATTAACGAAATGTCATAAATATGCCCACTAAGGAACTATAGATAAGACATGCGCTAATATTCTGTCATCTACGTAAATTAAATAACAGTTTATTCAGTACATAAACTCGAATAAAATAATTACAGCATATCTTAACGTTTCTTTCATTAGAGAATCATAGGCGTAAGAATATTTACAGCAATATCGAACTGCCATCTGCGATCTTGAAGCAAAATTATGGGCTTTAAATTTTTGAATAGGCTTTTGTTCGCATTACAACGGAGTTTCCAGAAGCATGAAATAATTTTGACGTCTTCTTAAATTGTCATCGACATCAGAAAAAAGCCAGTTTATCCAATTTGATGTTCCTTATTCGAGTAATTTTATCAGTAAGTAAATTAAATCTTTGTTGTCAAGAGTAGACGATTAGATAATCTTAAAGATAGAGCGAAGAAGTAAAGAACGTATTAAGTCAATAACTTGATTCGTGAGTAATGACGTATATGTAACGCGATAAAGAGCAAATATAGGTCTATAATTCAGACATCACAAGAATCTTTGTGCCGAAAGCTAACTTAAACGCTTTGAACCTTGCTGAATGTTTTCATCTACGAATGAAGAAAACTGGTTGAAAATAATCAGCATAGAAATTCAAATGGATGATGTAGCGCAAGCTTGTTCGTTTATGTAATTGATCTCTTTGCCTACATATCCATATAGAACATTCTTTTAAGTAAGAATTTTACCGTTAGATAATGGACAAGTAATTGAAACGTTTCAAGATCAGATTGGTTGGATGCTATTATATACCTAAGTTACCTGTGGAAAATTTGGTAAGGAAATGAGTTGAAGTTAGTTTGATCTAATCAGTTTTTTTTGCGTATATATTTTATTATTTTACAACACCGAATAAATTCTTTATTCGTAAAGTCGGAAGATTAATAAATAAAAGTATAAGCAAAATCATTAAAATTATTGACTTAAGGCCTTTTTTTAATGTTATTACACGCCTGCGTTTAAAGTCTATAAATTACAAAAAACAAGTAGCCAAAATAGACAAATTTTGTAATGCTTATTATATTACGAAAGCTCAGACAGGGATATAAGAAAGGCAATTACCCCATTATATTGAGTTTTTTAAATTACTTTTATATATGTGTATATATACCGTATTAATCTTTAGAGGAGGGCTCGGCTACTTACCAAGCTTACCTGGAGACCTGAAAAATGTGACACGTGTAAATCAGGAGCAACTGCAAGTGCACAACCCTTGCGACAATAAGCAGGAAGGGAAGGGACATGGTCTGCACCATTGCTGAGTATTCGGCATTTATCTGGAGGATTCTCTTCATCGCATGGCTGGTTGTGGACGTACGAGACGACGATTAGCTGTTTCCGATGACCGCAGCTGACGGGGACCAATAGATGCACCGATATTCAGAGCCAGCTGGTTGACAACAAATCGGTGACGTACAAATTCACGTTTCTCGTCCCTGGCTATTTTGAGTGTTAATTTAAAGAATTCGATGCCAAGTTTTTTTTATTCCCACAAGACCCCAAGATAAAATTTTTGCGCTCTGTTGAGCTTAGCAAAAAGCCGGTAAAAATGAAATGGGTTAATTATTTAATTTATTGTATTACTTTTTATTTAATTTGTTTATTAACCAAGAAGGGTTAAACTTTTAATTGAGCAATTGATTTTAATTTCTTATTACAATTTCAATCCTTTTTATTAATATTAATGTTTTACCAACCACCACCATAAGAAAACAGTAAAATAACCAGCAATGATGTACTAGCCTCTCATTACACATTACTCGTGTTATATAGTCAAATAAAACTGGGACATTTACAGTTAAATACAAAATAGTGCAGTTGAACTGCGATATTATTTCCTATTGTGACGCTTATCTTGCAGCAAAGAATATTAGGAATTGATTAAATAAATATAATTATTAAAATTAAATTTTTGTATATACTATTAAAATGAAATTATTTACAAATAAATAAAATAGAAAAACAGAGTAAAATTCAAATTAAATATTTAATACATAACACATTTGACGAGGTTAAATGAAAATTGGCCTAGCTTGGTAAAGCGAGAATAATCTCTTTGCAGCTTCTAAAATGGCTACTCTGGGGGAACGCGGGCGGAATTTAAATACATTAATTACGTCTTTAAATGTTCAGACATTTTGTTTCTTTCATCTTTTGTGCGTACTTATATATAAGATTTTATTTTCATACATTTATATGAGGATTTCAGAGAAATTGTAACTATCACTTAGTTTCGTAGATGTGCAAAGAGATAAAATTTGTTTTTTCACCCAAAAAAATTTTTCAGTTTTTTTTTCATTTTTCCTATAACCCAAGACCATTCCTGAATTAAAAAAAATTAAAAAGTGTGGGGTGAAGCGTTAAATTGCTAAATAGAAAAGTAAAATTGAATAGACGCGCTTCAAAACAAAAATGCTTTTCTAAAATCTAAGCCAGATAAAATGCCTTTATCAGTTGTTGACCTCGGAATTGATTTGGTGATGTCTTTC
Source organism: Eucriotettix oculatus (assembly GCA_034510155.1). NCBI lineage: Eukaryota > Metazoa > Arthropoda > Insecta > Orthoptera > Tetrigidae > Eucriotettix > Eucriotettix oculatus. The sequence goes on from CM067377.1 coordinate 63,552,259, forward strand.
GTGCAAATCGGACGCCGGCTGGTTCACTGCGGTGGCAAGTTTTCTTGCGCCGAAATAAATTGTCAAATTCTTCTTCGTCCCAACAAAACTTATGATCCCAAACGTTGATAGGTAATTGTTTGTATACGTTGCAAAAATAAGTAATTGAACGATGAAGCGCAAGGGAACGCACCTACAACAAACATAATAAATTGTGAGAAGCAAGGGGACTCACTCAAAACAAGTACGCCAAATAGAACAGAAAACTACTACGTCCACGTCGTTGTTCCTGGGCAACGCCAATCATTATTACCCGTCAGTAAACGAATAAATGAACGTCTCCGTATTCTTTAGATGGCAGCGCAATCTGTGAAATAATACCCATGAATAATGAATTAAAATCAATGGCATTTGACACGAAATATAAAAAAAATTGGGGGGGGGTCTAGTTACGTATCATTATTTGTCCACCTTCGAGAAGAACAATTTTCATTCACATATTTTTTGATCAGATGTATGGTTCTCGAGATATTTCAATGTATTCATTTAATCTTTTTTTTTGGTTAATAGGCTACATGAGGGTGATCCTGAAACAGGCAGCTCCCCTTTAATAGCATAGGAAGGGAATTGAAAAGGGGGGATGCGGAAGGTAGAGCAAGGTAGCCAAGGGTTAACTAGGGCCCCCGGGCTATGGTTTAAGGATCCTATCCGGTGTTTCACCTAAAGAGATGCAGGGAAAACCCTAGAAAACCTGCATCAGGTAGGTCGGGCATTGGGTACTATTCTCACGCCCTTCCGAATGACGGGAGACGAGTTTGCTGTAGGGACGCAGCATTCCCTTCTCCGTGTCTCCACCAGTTTCAGGAGGCAGTTGGCCGACTGATCCAATGGGATTAGCGGACAACTCTTGCCATATGCCCAAGGTCTTTGACCCCAGTACATATACCTCCTAAAATAGGTGAAGGTGTCTCGGCATATGAGAACTTTGATAAAAAGTACCCAGAGAGTGCGAGGCATTCCCGACATGATCAGGTAAGCCCCACAGTCACTCTGGGCTGAAGCGCCTGCGAGAAAACTCCCGCAGCGCCCTATTCTTCATTTAATCTTAGCACCCTGTGTATATTTCACCAATATCGTTTTTTCAAGGCAAAGTTTATAGTACGCGTGAGACTATCGTGCGTTCGTATACATGCAACGGGAGACTGATTTAAAAGTCTGTTTAGTCTGCGAGAGGTAAATGTTTGGTGTTCGGAAATTTGGTAAGGTGAAATGAGTTTGAGAATGAAAGAGAATCGCTACTCTGACCGCGTGCCACTGCCAGCTCTGGTGAAAGTGTCATGGATGATGACAGTCTGCTAGTAGCCCTGGTATTTCCAGGCTCTATACATACGCAGTGGAACCAAGGAGAAGTCAACTATTTATCATAAATTCATGAATGACATTCAATTTGGGAGTATACAAAAACAAGTTAACACTGGGCTTATCAAATTAATCGTTGGAAGGAAGTAAATACGTTGTTGTTGCTGTGGTATTCAGTCCTAAGACTGCTGCAACCATCTATGCTACCATATCCTGCGAAAGCCTGTTCATTATCTCATAACTAGCAAGACCAACATACTCCCTAATATGCTTAGTGTATTCCATCCTTCGCCTCTCTCTTCTGTTTTTACCCCAAACACTTCCCTGTAATGCTAATTTTACAAGACACTCGTACCTTAAAAAAGGCCTATTAATCTCTCTCATCCCTTTGTCAACGTCCTCCATATTGTTCGCTTTTCCCTTAATCAGTTTAGAACTTCTTCGTTACTTACTCCATAGCACTCTATAGCACCACATTTCAAAGGCTTCTATTCATTTCAATTTCCGGAGTTCTTATCGTCCATATAACGCTACGCTCCATGCGCAAATTTTTTAGCAACGATTTCCTAATATTTACACTTATATTACCCGCAAGTAAATTCCTCTTTTTCGCGAAAACCTTCATTGCCTGTGCTATCTTACTCTTTATGTCTACTATACTTCTTTTTTTTTCAATGGCTCTACAGCCCATTGAGGGCCTGGGCCTACCGAGTCGACTGCGGACTGTCATCGTGCATGACACATTCCGAATTTGGAGTGACACGTGGTCAGCGACTATACTTCTACCATCCCTAGTTATTACGCTTCCCAAGTACCAGAATTCCTTAACGTCCGTCAAAATATCCCTTCCCAAACTAACACCCTTTATTATTCCACTGTTTCCCAAATTACACTCCATTACCTTGCTTTTCCCTCTATTAATAATCATATTGAACTCTTTCTCCATGACTCCGTTCATGCCATTTATTATGGTTTCCCAGTATTCTTCAGACTCCCCTAATACTACAATATCGTCTGAAAAGCGTAAGGTGTTTATTTCTTCTTCTATCAGTATGATTACTTGTCCACATCCGTTTTATCTGTCTTCATCGCCTGTTCTATAAATAAGTTAAACATCATGCGTGACAGACTGCATCCTTCCTTGATTTCTGCTTTCTTTTCTTGATCTTCTATTCTAATTACTGCTGCCTGTCTTTTGTAGAGGTTATGTAAAAGCTTCCTTTCTCGATATTTTATTCCAATGCTCTTTTGCCAAATATCCCAAATACGTATGATAATAATAATATAATATATTTTAGTTGATCAGTTTCACGATAAACCGTATTCTTCCATAATATATTAGTTCCTATTAAAACAATACTGCTTCAGAAATATGAATTTGCATGCACGTTGTAAAAAAAACATCAGTTTATCATCTCAATATTAACACGTACGCTTTCCACTATATTAAATGCCGACTGACACTCTCCTTGTCGGGCGTTGTATGAAATTTGATCTCGGTCATGCAACCGTGACATTAAGAAAATGAAGATAATGTTTATCGACAAGCATCAGTTTACCGTCGGAGAGGATTATGGTGAAGGCCTTGGAAAATATTGGGTCTATCTCAATAAAACAAATGCAGTGGTGATACTCGCAAATGGATCACATCAAATACAATTACACAAAGCACGTAAAAAGGGACTGAGACTAAGAGAAGCTTAACACGAAACGCAGTGACATTAAAAACAAATCTTTTAGTTTTGTCATTAGAAATAACATTTAAGTGCAATTCTCTGCTTGTTAGACCGAATGACTGACCCATTTCTGATGCATAGCGTTGTACCGTGGTGATGAGCTGAATGTCGCAGATTGTTTTATAATAGAAAACCTGAGATTCCACATAACCCCACTAAATTCGAAAGGGATGAGATCGCGCGACCCGGGCAACCATTCTGAATATACTTTTTGCAACGATACTATGTGACTTTAGACACTGACCTGCCTCAAAGGAGATTATTGACGGCATCTTTTGCCAGTTATGGACGAAACGTCAATTACGTAGAATACGTATTTTGATAATAATGATTTATTTCCTCTTATTGTTCCGGGAACATAATATGGTTCTGCGGTAGTGATCGAGAATAAGCTAACGTTTTAGCAGTGAGACAGTCTCCAATTAGGTGGAACAAACTTCATGAGCTTTTCCGGATTGACCTGAAGAGGAAGAATTGGCCGATAAATGAGGCAAATATTATTAATTTTCGTACGATAATTCCTTGGACACGGAGAACAAAGGTGGGGACACGGAGCAGATAACACCAACATTCAAGCAGACAACAAATACAGAATCGGTATATGAAAATTAATCCCACAACTGCAGCCACACATGCACAGGGCCTGAAGTTTTTGGCTGCTCCTTGCAGAAAATATATCCATCATTTGTTAAATATATATATCGTAGTATAATCAAGGTTAATTTTTTAATGTTTCATTTTCAAAATAATTGAATTTTAAATTTTCGATTAACTAGATCTGACCGCGACTGCGTTCTCGCGGAAATAATTCTGTTTATTTTCCTAAAAACCAAACAACAGCTACAGAAAATTGATAAAATTGAATTAATTGAACATATAAAAGTACGGTATAATTTATTTATGATCGATCGCTTCAGGGCTTCGGAACCAATCACCCTCATGAGAATAGTGCCTGTGGGAGTTTTATCGCAGGCGCTTCACCCCAGAGTCATTGCGGGATTCACCTGATTATATCGGAATGCCTCGTACTGTCCCTACTTTTTTAAAAATCAAAGTTCTCACATACCGAGACACCTTCACCTATTTAGGGAGGTATATGTACTGGGGTCGAAGACCTTGGGCATATGGAAAGAGTTGTCCGTTGATCCCATAGGATCAGTCGGTCAACTGCCTCCTAAAACTGGTGGAGTCATGGAGAAGAGAGTGCTGCACCCCACAGCAAAATCATCTCCCACCATTCGGTAGGGTGTGAAGATAGTACCCAATGCCGACCTACTTGATGCAGGTTTTCTAGGACTTTCCCAGCATCTCTTTAGGTGAAACATCGGGTAGGATCCTCAAACTACATCCCGGGGTCCCTAGTTAAAGCTTGGCTACCTTGCTCTACCTTCCGTATCCCCCCTTTCAATTCCCTTCCTATGATATTAAAGGGGAGTTGCCTGTTTCAGAATCACCCTCATGTAGCCTGTTAACCCAAAAAAATCACCGTCATGTAGCCTGTTGGTCGAAAAAAAGTCCTTCCAATGCTATTAAACGGCAGCTGCTGTTTCAGGTTTTTCTCATGTAGCCTGTTATCCAAAAAATAAAAATGAGCATTTACTAAACATTAAAATTTACCTTTCGCGACAAATAAAACTAATTTACATATACATCGCATCTACGATCCAAAGAAGTTTATTATTTCTCACTGATGATAGGTTAATTACGGCGCGAATCCTACTGCAACCATAGTGCTGCAAAAAATTACGCTTATAATATAGTACGCTTACAGTAAGTGGGATGAATGGTCACAGTTCATTTTCACGCCAGCTAATTCAATGGATTTTTAAATATTTACATTAATATCTGCTGAACTCTGCAAGATATCAAAATGAAATATACACGAAACCTTCAGTTAAAATTTTAGTTTCAATCCCTCAAATTTTTATTGAAATCCGTTGAGCCGTTTAGGAAGCTATTCGAGACAAACATACAAACAGACACTATAGTTTTATTTATTGGTATAGAGTATTAGTGTTAATAGCATATGTAGTGTTAAAAAGAGCTTAAATAATATTATGTTATTTTGTAAATGTTTAATTTATAATGTAAATAATTCGTTTATCTTTAAGTGATTAATTTTGATACAACTACCCGCTTGTGATAAATATGCTTAGTAACGCAGTTTAAATTTACAAAAAATTCTCAGTGTGTGTGAATTATTAATTCATAATGTAGGCGTATATATATATATATATATGCCAGTTTTTTTTCTTCCTTAGTTTCAGCAGCCACGAATTCATCAGAATCGTCCAATTTTCTGTTTTCTTGCCTTTAGAATATGCTCGCCTAAATGAATACTCTTTCAAATATAACTTTCTTATCCCATGAAATTATCAAACTTTTAACTCGTTATTTACACAGCAATCAATATTATAGATAACAGCTTTACAGAAAAAATTAAATTTCCATATTTAGGTTAAGATAAAGTACGTTATTCATGTGTTACTTTTTATATAACTGTTTACAGTCGCACTGACAACGAGGTCATTATCAACTATTGAATTTCCCTTTTCTGTGTCGTGTACACTCAGCGAGGAAACACCAAGGCTCTTAAAGGAATCGAACCCGTGACCTCCGTAATGCGAGTCTGTGACACTAGCCTCTAGACCACAGAGGCATTACTTACTTGTACTCATGTTTACTTCACCAACTTTCATGTCAGTTGCTTTAGTCTACTCGATCTTTCCTTCTTTTTTTCTCTATTTTGTCGGATTCACCCAGTAAGAGGCCACTCAATTGTCCTGCTTCACAATTCAGATATTCGAGCTTCCGGTACGTCTCGTTGGCCGACCTGCTGTGGTGTATCGGTCAGTGTCACCGCGGTCCCGGGCTCGAATTCCGACATGAATATGTTGTGTTTGTCATGGTAACGAGAAACAGGGGATAGGACTTAAGGAGAATAGATACGCTGCCCATGTACCTCTCTAAATTCATACGAAATTGTCGCAGTAAGCCAAGTTCCTAAATGGGTTACGACGTCAAGGAGAAGGAATGAAAAAGTCAATTTTGTTTAGGCTTCCTTGTAAGAGGTTCCGTTTTGCTGATGTTGGCTGCATGTTTGCTGAGATTGTGGGATTTGGGGGGGGGGGGGATCCTTAGTGAAATGTGTAGTCGTGGAGAGGCTGGTACTGGAGATAACAATTTGGCTTACATAAGAAATGATTTCTGTGTCGTAGAAGTTAGATGACTGTAGTTTCTTGATTTAATTTTATTTGGATTTGCAGTGCTGCTGAAATGATTATGGCCAAAGGTACTGAAAGTTCATGACTGACAATAACGAGTTATTTTATTGCCGTATGTTTGCTTTTCCCTTATTCTGTTTAGAACTTCCTCGTTAGTCTATCTATCCACCCATCTAATTTTCAGCATTCTCCTATAGCACAACATTTCAAAGGCTTCTATTCTTTTCCTTTCCTCAACTCCTACCGTACACGTTTCGCACCCATATAACGCCACGCTCCATGCCAACATTTTTAGCAACGCCTTCCTAATATTCACACTTATATTTCCCGTCAGTAGATTCCTTTTTTTTCGCGAAAGTCTTCCTTGGCTGTGCTGTCCTACTCTTTATGTCTACTATACTTCTACCATCCCTAGTTATTACGCTTTCGAAGTAGCAGAATTCCTTACATGTCTTCAAAATATCCCTTCCCAATCTAACACCATTTGTTATTCCACTGTTTCCCTTACAACACTCCATTATCTATTAATCATCATATTGAACTCTTTCTCCAGGACCACGTTCATACCATTTATTATGACTTTCCAGGCTCCTTCTGACTCCCCTAATACTACAACATCATCGACAAAACGTGGGGTTTTTAATTCTTCTCCTTGCAGTATGATTCCTTTTCCACATCCCTTTTAACTTTCTCCATCGCCTGTTTTATATGTAAGCTAAACATCATGCGCGACAGACTGCATCCTTGACTTACTCCTTCCTTGATTTCTGCTTTCTTTTCTTGATCTTCAATTCTTTGCTGACTGGCTTCTGCAGAGAATTGTATAAGCCTTCATTCTCGATATTATATTCCAGTGCTCATCAAAATCCTTAATAGAGTGTTCAAGTTCACATTAACAAACGCGTTTTCTGAATCTACAAATGCCATGAATGCAGGCCTGTTTTTTATCCTGTCTTCTAAAATTAGTCGCAAAGTGATTATTGCTTCGCTTGCCCCTACATTCTCCTAAAACCAAATTGATCGTCTCCTAACTCGCATTCTATTTGACGTTCCATTCTTCTATATACTATTTTTGAATGCATGCGATACTAAAATAATTGTCCTGTACTGTTCGCATGTATCAGCTACAGTCCTCTTCGGTTTGGGTATAATTATTTTTTTACTAAAATCATCTGGTATTGTTTCTGTTTTGAAGATTCCGCAAACTATTCTGAACTGCTACGATATTGCTTCTTCGTCCGATGATCTTTATCAACTTCGCTGGAATGTTATCAGTTTTAAGTTAATATATTTAATTGTAATTAATAATATAATTGTAAGTGTAACATTAAGTTTATAATTAGCTAAGTATTACGTCATTGTCGTTTTGTCCCACAAAGATCTGATCAATAAATTATTTGTAAAAATTGTGCCTTGTGCTATATAAACCAGATTAAATACCTTTGATTAATTGAAGAAAAGCAAATTATACGTACTGTTTTCAAACATAATTTTCAGTTTTACATTTTTTTCGTAAAAAGTAAATTTAATTCATACTTAATTTTTCCAATGACCATTCACAGCCATATCTACACATCAAGGTATAAATTCGGGATACATTGCATAACACATTACTAATATTATGATATGATGGAGTGTGAAGCATTATTGTTTCATGAAACACGTTTCGTCAGTATGCATGTCCAGATGAAACATTTTCCATGACACGAGTTTCTCAGTGTGCACCGCGCCTTATATAGGACACCATGTAATGAGTTATAATACGACAAATTGGTCTGAAAATATGAACTTCAGAAATATAATGCCAACCATACCGACAGAAGACTGCAGCTTTTTATCTGGTGGCAGTTTGCTTCTGATTGACGTAGTCAGAAGTGCCAATTAGACGATTCGTTTCTCGTTGACTGCATTGAGGCGATATGTCTGCGTGGATGACACCTTTAGCCAAAATAGTGGAAACTTCTACCAAAATTCTATATCTCCACAGAACTCAAGAGCTCAGCTCCGCTCTCGCGAGTAAACCACAATTATATGAATCTTTCTGCACCAAACTCTTGTCCAATTCACCTCGTATGGCCCCAAATTTTCCTCCTCCATTTTCCAATAGCCAATCAGCTTCACCTTCAGACAGCATCCATTGGCTGGTATTTTCACAATTGAAACCAAAAGGAAACATTTTAGTCACTGAATATGAACGAGGGTCTTCATAAATGTTATATTAGGTGTTTACAATTATCTACTCATAACTTCTGACTTGACTGAAGCAAATTTTACTTGAAATAGGAACGGAAGCCATTTATTTAATATATTGAAACACTTTGTCAGTAAAATCCCTCTTCCATAATGTGTGAAGAAATGGTCGGTCTGATTGTCCAAGGAGGTTGTAGCGCTGACCGTCATAAAAGATACTACATACACAAAAAATAACTTCGCAGGCCTTCAGTCTTTTACTTGCGCATTTTTAATGTATTACTGCGTCGATCGGTGGATCATCTCGCCGGATCCAACGTCTATGAAGCTAGCCCCGAAGCTTCCGCTCGTTCCTCTGATATCATGCGATCCGTAAATAAAACCTTCTTTATTCTCGCTTTCTCAATGTCGGAAGAGTATTTTTGAGTTGTTGTGATACTGCCCCACAATAGGAACATGAGTTTTGTTTGTATGTTAAATTCAGTAATATAATTTTGTTGTTTAAATATAAATCATAATTAAATTATTTTCATGTATTTATTTATATATAAAATTAGAGTATTTCCAAAACAAATAAATAGGAAAATATAACAATGTTTTAAGTTAAACCAGCGTTTTCTTGATGTCAATGTCGTTCTTATGTATACAAATAAATAAAATTGAAGTGTCTGTCTGTTCGTACGTTTGTTTAGAATAGGCTCCGAAACGGCTGAACGGATTATGATGAAAATGTGAGGGTTTAAAAACAGGCGAATTAACTTAAACATTCGTGCATATTTAATTTCGATGTATTGCAGACGATATTAATATAATATGAATACAAATAAAAATATTAATTCTAAAGGAAGATTGCCGCGCGAAAGCCGATGAGTAAACTAACTGCGATTTATAAGTCCTATTACGCGTTCCTATATCACTCATCCCACTTATTCTCTATTGTTGCAGCAGGCTGAGAAAAACTGAACTTATTTGGCTCGTCGATACGACGTATACTTAAATTTAAAAATTTAGTAACTGCTAAACTATAGAGTTTTGTGCCGAAACACGTGTAATGAGAGTCGCTGAGTTACATTATGACGTTTAATATGCGATTTAAGTACAAATTTAACCATTAAGTGGAGGACAATTTTTATTCTGTTAGAGTACTGAAAATATATTGATTCCTGCTTTTGTACCGGAGGTATTTTGGACTCTCTTGAGTTACTGGGAGTATATTTGAGGTTCATATTGTGACGTTTTCGATATCGGTTTAGTTATATGTTGTTCAAGAATTAAATAATGTACGGGGATAATATAAATAAATACCTGCTAATGTGACATAATTCAGTTTTGGTCATGAGAAAATCATGCTGCTATCAAAAAGGAAAACACAATTATTTTAATTGTTGCACCAACTGCAAGGTTATTAGTGACTGTGCACTATTAGGGGAACTTATATCCATGGGGTATCATGGTGTGGTTTCTCGAACAACACAAACGTCCAAGTCCATGCCAGGATTCGATCTCGGGACCTCCGTGGTGCGAGGCAGTGACCACGAATCTAGTTACGTAATAAAAGCCCGATTTTGTTCTCTGTAGAGTGTGGAGTCTGATTTACTGCTTCTTTTAACTTTCTAAATAAATAGGCTGTTGAAGGAGATCTGCATTTTGAGGTAGTTGTTCTAATAGCTGTCCTTAAAGGTGTTGTAGAACCACTTAACTGAATCTCACATGTTTGAAGGAAAATCATGTTACACGTGCGACGTTAGGCAGGTCAAGGGCCTAGTTATAAGCTTCGGCTTATGACAGATTGTAGTTAACCTCCTATTGGTCGTAACACGTGCACGTGCCTAGACTTCAACGGCAATGGCATTATACTGCTAATTCTCACCTTCAGTTTACTTTAAAGATTAGCCAGTCCTTGTTTATCAGACAACTGAGAAGCTCTCAAACAGAAGAAGCAAAATCTGCACGTTTGAAAAAAGTTGCCATGAAGTACAAATTCACATATCTCCTCGGTAATCATTACACAAAAAGAAAATTTTCTGTAATATACTCGTCGTTTATTTCTCATAGCTGTTAATTTAATGATGTATAAGAATCCAATCAGTGGCATTATAATAACAAAAAGACTCAAGTAAATTAATTACTTTAAAAATGTCATGTATAGAAAAGAACAAAGTCATAGTATAAAATCGAATTCGCTTAAATAAAAAGTTAATAGAGAGAATAATTTTTTCTTAAAATGTGGATTTTATTCTTTGAAACATTTAACTAATGAAACGAAATTTCATGTAAATATTGAACGATGATTAATAAAACGATAAAAATCGCAAGGCCCTGGGTTCGATTCCCTGGTCCGGTTGACATTTTTGCATTCTTGTCTTTCTTCTAAAAAATTAACTATTGCTTGATTGGGCTGAAATTGAGCATTCCCACTAACTTAGCTTATATATACTTTTGTACATACCTTTCTGGACCAGCTCCCGTATCTAAATAAAATATTTCAGTGTAGCTACATCCAACGTACCGTTTCTGAACAATAATTTCCATAAGTAATAAATTTGGATTAACAATCAGAATTTCAATAACTGCAGAACATAACTTCGGTTATCAATGGACAACAACGGTCAAATTTGGGAAAGGCCACTTCTGATTGGTATCCGCGTCGAATTAACTACTTCTAATATAGTTCAGTCAAAAATACCAAATCGCTTGTAGTTCGACAAGACACTGGCCGTCATAGCGTCCGACTGGCCTAGGTCGCGATTCCAGTTTTGCTGCATTCTCTCTACTAATTTCCGCCAACTTTTTATAATCTATCGCGGCTGCAAACATTATCCAACACATTTGCTGCAAAGTTTTTTTTCCAAACATTAACCTCACCACTGGCCAGAAGGGCAGTTGGACGCCACTGTTGAGCGTATCAAAATAAACAACTCACCAGCAAAGTTTCGAACATAATTAATTACGAATTTATTATGCCTTCATGGTAACAATGTAAACTGTTAATATTGAGCACATTTCATTAATTTGAACACAACTAATAAATTTCCTCCTTGCTAATGTATCTTGTTTTAATTAATTTTATTGTTTTTAAATAAAGGATTGAGGCCATGTGCGTGCAGAAATCCTAAGTTACGTAGCGGTATGTTCGTCTCTGGCCAATTCCAAAGCCACGGTAAACAGAAGTGGATACCCTAAGGCGATATTATTGGCTACAGGGATTCCGTCAGGCGTTTTTGGAACAACTGTCTAAGCTGGTCAAAGAAGGAGTGAAAATATGCCTTAGTTTATGCCAAAAATAACCAATATGGGTAGATAAGATATGACGTCCGACAGAACGATTTCTGCGGAAGGACGCTTGTGGAGTAGCAATTTTTGAAACTGCCCCTGGGGGTGGCAAAGGCGAAGTATGATATAAAGTCGATACATTATATCAATTCCTCTCTTAAATGTTTTTATTTAAATTCTCGCAGTAGATTGAACCAGTTGATTTGCAGTGGCGTCCAACAAATAATTAGGTGTAAGTCACAAATTGCTTTTATTTTAATTTCATCCTTAAACGGTTCAATATTGAAGGGTTGAAAGAACCTAAGTAACTTCTACTTCTTCGTTGGCTCCGCAGTCCGTTCAGGGCCTTTACCTACCGGCTCGACTGCGGACTGTAATCTTGCATGACACATTCGGAATCTGGAGTCATAAATGGTCAGTGTATCGATTCTCCAGCAGTCTATCTCGGTCTCCGTGTCCATAGTTACTTCTACTGACGCTATATAAATTAACTTATTTAAAATAAAAAAATATCTATATGTTCCTGCTTGAGTTTTGAGTGAATGAATTTCTACTTTCTTAGGCTATCATTTCTTTAGTTAAAACGCCAACCTACAGATAAGTGACGTAATACGTCTAACCCATTTATATCAATATTCAATTAGGCTAGTAGAATTTTGCATTGGCCACAGATTTGTCGTGACGAATACCTATAAGAAGCCAAGGGACACGGGCAGGTACAAATTAGATTATACAATGGTTAAACAGAGATATAGGAATCAGGTGCTCAACTGGAAGACGTACCCAGGAGTAGATATAAACTGCGATCATAATCTGCTGGTTATGAAATGCAGGCTGAAAATGAAGAAACTAAGGAAAGGAATTAGAACAAAAAGGTGGGAATTAGTAAAACTGCAACAACAGGGGGTGCTTCAGAGTTTCAAAGAAGATATCGAGAGTAGATTAATAGAGAAAAATGCGCACTCTTGAAGGAAGGAATAACTAGAGCAGCAGACGAAAATATGGAAGAATAGCTCACACAAATAGGAAAGCATGGGTAACACAAAAAATAATAAAATAATAATAAAACATGAAAACGTGAGAGATGAAAATGATAAACATAGGAAGAGCAAAGCAGCCAACGAGGCTTGGCTACAAGAGAAATTCCAAAGCGGTTGAAGATTTCATGGTGAAAAGGAAAATAGACGCAGCTTATAGGAATATCAAAGAAAATTCGGGTAGAGGAAAAATATTAGCAATAACATCAGGACAGCAGATGGGAAGCCAATCCGAGATAAAGAAGAAATAGCAGAAAAATGGAAGGAATATATAGAAGAGTGGTATCACGGTGGAAATCTAGATCAGTCAGTAATAGAAGAAGACGAGATGGATGATAAAGAGTTGGGAGACAAAAATTTAAGGTCAGAGCTGACAGACCCGTGTAATTGTAAGGCGCCCGGAGTTGATAAGATCATCGGGCAAAGACGCAATATCATGGCTGATCAGGAAACAGGAAGAATACCAGAAGATTTTAGTAAAAACATAATTATACACATACTAAAAACGACTGGGGCTGATAGATGCGAACAGCACAGGATAATTAGTTAAGTATATCATGCATACAAAAAATTAACAAAAAAAGTATATAGGAGGATGGAAAGACAATTAGAATGCGAGTTAGGAGAAGATCAATTTGGTTTTAGAAAAAATGTAGGTACAAGAGAAGCAATATTGACTGAATGACTAATTTTAGAAGACAGGATAAGTAAAATACGACTAAGTTCATGGCATTTGTAGATTTAGAAAAAGCGTATGATAATGTGAACTGAAACACATTTTTAAGGATTATAAAGAGCACAGGAATAAAATATCGAGAAAGAAGGCTTATACATAACCTCTAAAGAATGCAGTCAGCTGTAATTATAATTGAAGATCAAGAAAAGAAAGTAGAAATCAAGAAAGGAGTAAAGACAAGGATGCAGTCTGTCGCCTATGCTGTTTAACTTATATATAGAACAAGCGATGAAGAAAGTTAAAACGGAATATGGAAAAGGAATCATACTAAAAGGAGAAGAATTAAAAACCCTACGTTTTGCCGTTGATATTGTAGTAGTAGGGGAGTCAGAAGAAGACTGGGAATTCATAATAAATGGCATGAACGTAGTCCTGGAGAAAGAGTTCAATATGACGATTAATAGAGGGAAAACGAAGGTAATGGAGTGTAGCAAGGGAAATAGTATTATAACGAAGGGTGTTAGATTCGGAAGGGATATTTATACGGAAGTTAAGGAATTCTGCTACTTGGAAGGCATAATAACTATGGCTGCTAGGAATATAATAAACATAAAGAGTAGGATAGAACAGGCAAGGAAGGCTTTCGCTAAAAAGAGGAATTTCCTTACGGGTAATATAAGACTGAATATTAGGAAATCTTTGCCGAAAATGTTAAAATGGAGTGTGGCGTCGTTGGGTGCGAAACGTGGACGGTAGGAGTTGCAGAAAGGAAAAGAATAGAAGCCTTTCAAATGTGTTGATATAGGAGAATGCAGAAAGTATTATGAGTGGATAGAGGAACTAACCAGCATTTTCTATTCAGAATAATAGAAGGGAGAACAATATAGAAGACGTTGACCAAGATAAGGGATATATTAATAGGCCACGATTTAAGACAAGAGGGTCTTCTAAAATAAACATTAGATGTAAATGTGTGGGGTAAGAACAGAAGAGGGAGGTCAAGGATGGAATGCGCTAAGCATATTATGGATGTCGGATGTGCTAGTTATGTGGAAATGTTAAGGCTTACGCTAGATAGTTTAGCATGGAGGGTCTTAGGACTGAAAACCGCAACTATATCAATATTAAATTCATTCCAGAAGTATGCTTTTAATTTCAATTGTTCTTCACTAATAAAACAAGAAAATATATAATACAATACTAAAATAAGTAAATGAAAAGACGGCAAATGATTTGATTAACATTCAATTATTACTAATAGAACGTTTCAGTCAACTTTGTGGATTTTATAAGGTAACTCTTCTTCGTCTTCCTGTAGCATTCTAGCCCGCATTCAGGCCTTTGCCTTCCATTCTTTTCTCTCGGCACACACACTTCTTCATGTCCGTGCTCTGAGTAAAGATATTGCGTCCTTCCCCACCATCTCCTCCCACCTTGCCCGTGGCCTTCCTCTTCGTCGCCCTCCTTTGAATTTACCGTTTAACAATTTTTTAGGAACTCGGTCATTTTCCATGCGAATGACGTGGCCCACCCTTTCCAGTCTTTTAAACCTGATCCATAGGGAGGCTGCTGAGTCATTGTACAGATCATACACTTCTTGGTTGTATCTTTGTCTCCGACTCTCCTCGTCCTTCACTGGACCCAGTATCCTCCTAAGAACGCTTCTTTCTAATAGATCCATGTCTCACAGGACTTATGAGTGTCTTATAGAATGTGAGTTTGGTTTTCCTGTGGATATCACGGCCTTTCAGGAAGGGTATGAGAGAGAAGTACTCTGTATTAGTAGATATAATTCTACTCTCAATTTCATCATTCTCCTCATTGTTCTCCGTTATGATTGCACTCTTCCGAATTTATATTCTGCTACCTCCACACATTTTTCTATTCTTTGTCTGGATTAGTACTTTGGTTTTTCCCTCATTTATTTGGAGGCCAACATATTCACCTTGCTTGTCTATCTCTATCGTTCCTACCACTTGGACATTGGTATGTCTTATTCGAGTAGCAGATTAGACATTAGGGGGGCCAATCCATCACCCTGCTTTAGTCCTTGCGTTACATCTATCGGTCCACTCAGTTCATTTTGTATCTTCACATAAGCTGTGTTATTGTTCATTGTGACAATGACAAGCCTTATGAGTTTTTCCGGTATGCCCAGGTACCCCAGAATCTCCATAATTTTGTTCCGAAATACGGAGTCACAAGCTTGTTTATAGTCCTCGTATATTTGGTTCACACTTATACCAAACTCACGACATTTTTCCATGATTTGTCTTATGCTGAAGAGTTGGTCAACGATGGATCGTACCTTTCTAAACCCTTTCTTATATATTGGGCAGATATCGCTTTTCTTCCGGTCCTACGGCATATTTTCCTTGTCCCAGATCTCAAGTATTAGTTGATGCAGTAATTTCTCGTCTTTTTGTCTCATTCGTACTTGAGGAGCTCCACTGACAGATTGTCGTACCCAGGGGCTTTCCTATTTCTGAGGTCCTTGTTGGGGGTTGTACAGCTGTTTCCATTTCTTCGTCCACATTGTCCCCCTTTTCCAGGTATTCGTTTATGTTTGGGTTATCCTCGATTTTATTGAGGAGAGCACTAAAATATTCTGCCCATCTCATTTTGACCTGCTGCTTTCCTCCGACTAACTTGCCGTTCTTATCTTTAATTAAGTTCGTGCGTGCCTTGAATCCCCCTCTCAGTGTATTTATTTCTTTATAGGCCTCTGCTGGTTTTGCCTCTTTTAAATTATTTTACAAATACATCATGCGATATCTTATCCATTGTCTCTTTTTCGTTCTGTATGTTTTACTACCCTTCCTACTTGCTTGGTCTAGGGTGATTTTCTTAGCTCTCGTAGGTCTTTCCACGAACTTCACGTGGGTGATTTTCCTTTCTTCAATTACAGTCCTGCATTCTTCATCAAACCATTCGTTTTCTTTTCCATATCCATGCTTCCTATAGCAATATCTGCCGCAGCTTTAGTTCTATCCTTAATTTGCCTCCATAGTCCTTCTATCTCCCTATTACCTTCCCCCTCCTCATTCTCTTTCCATTCGGATATTGCTGTGGTAAGGGCTTGTTGATATATTTTCTGTAACTCTACATCCTTAAGTTTGGTGAGGTTGAATTTGAGACTTTGCGTGGTGTTACCCTTGCATGCCGTGGTTATTCGGCATCTGTATTTTACTCCCACCAAATAGTGGTCCGATCCACAATCGGCACCTCTCATAGTGCGGACATCTAAAATGTTCGTTACACGTCTCTTATCTATCAGCACATAATCAAATTGACTGAATGATATTCCATCAGGTGTGTGCCAGGTGGGGGAAGCATGTCGAGGTAACAATCATGTTGTGTATTAGCTTTCTTATCATTTGTTTCTTCATGAAGGCTGTGTCTCCCAATTGTTCCAATATATACCGATTATTTCCCCACATGTGCGTTGAGATCCCCTAGGATGATTTTTACATCATATGATGGTGTGGATTCTATCATTTGCGTCAGCTCTTGATAGAAGGATGTCTTTATTTCTTCTTCGCTGTCCTCTGAAGGGGCATGTACATTTATGAATGTGATATTATTAAACTGGGTGGCAAATCTCAGAGAGCATAGTCTATTATTCACTGGCTCATACTCTATTATGTTTGCTCTGAGGCTATGAATGCTGCCGCTCCTTCCTTCGCACTTGGATGCTTCCCGCTGCTAAGGATCGTATAATCCTAAGTATCCCAGATACTTTGATCGTTCCATCTCGTTTCTTGAATCGCCACTATTTTTATGTAATTTTCTTTAATTCGTTTAAGTAGTACACATAGGGTTCCATCTTTCCGCAGTGAGCTCACGTTCCAAGTTCCAACATTCATGTCCATGTTCATTTGCGTATTCGTCGTATTTCAGTATTCTGCCTATTCCGAGGCTCATATTGAGGATTCGCAACTGGTTTCTTTTTCCGGGGCCAGGTAGTCGGCCTTGCGCCCAACCTCCATCCTGGTGGACCAGGATTTGTGTAGGGTTTACTCCCTTCACTACGCCTTCCAGAGCCTCCTCTGCCCTTGGTTTTCTGTCGGGGTTTTCCTTCCCTTAGCCTTTGAGATATTCCCTACCCGAAAGGCAGCGGTGACAACGCTTTTTGGGTGGCGTTTATCGTGGTTCACTTCATCATGGTTTTTATTGAGTGTAGTCCTGCCACGGGCTATCCTCCCACGCCCTCAGATCCTGCCACCTCGGTCTGGGACTGTTTATTTGGGATGATCCTTATTCGCAGCTAACCCTCATATCTGAGGGCCGTTCACTATCCGCCACCTGTGACCCGCCCAGCAGCTGAGAGTCGCTCTAGGTGTCAAAAAATATAAAATCAAAATTATTTTGAATATATAAAAATTACTTAAGATATTAAGTGTAATATTCAATTAAATGTAAAATAAATGACTGGCATTATTCAATAGATGAAGTATTTACATTAGAGAACTTTGGTGTCTCGGACAATCGCCCGCGAAATGATGTGGTAACAATGACTGATTTACGTCGTTTAATTCTAAAATTGGAAAGATTGAACTATTGTAACAAAAAAGTATGCTGTATAGTTATCTGAAGAAGTCCACAAAGTTGGTTGAAACGTTATATTTGTATTAATTGTATAGTTATTAAATTATTAGCTGACTTAATTTATTTTTTAGTTTAAGTCAGGAAATGATGTTTGAATAATACAATACTCTTGATTGTTCTCAGGTTTTACATGCGATGATACTTAAGCATAGGCGGACATATCTGTGTGGCGTTTAGCGACGTCAGGATTTCATTGAAATCTTCAAGAATTTTTTGCATCCAAATTGTTTATTTTACACTATACTTTATATTGGAAAATATGAGAAAAATACTTGCAGAATCTATATGTAAACTTATTTGTGCGTCGAAAAATTTAGGAGTGTGTTTCTAATAGAGACTACATCAACATATTTCTTTCTGATTGCTTAACTATTCCCGTTGCTTTCATCAGTCTCAAATAACAAAAAATACTGTCCATCATTCTAGACGGCAATTGACTTATGATTTAGCTGCATTACGTACAGAATACCTTAATAACTTCATATGTGACATTAGAATAATTACTGAGTATTTTTCAATTAATCCGGTTGCGTAATTTAAGTGAATAAAGTTACCACTAATCATAAATCTTGTTCTATCACCTTATTCTACTACGGAAGAATAATTATTGATAACATCTGTCTTGATTGCCGTAACAAGAGGGTTGAATTGAAATGATGTCTGATACCTGACATAACTAACATGTAAATACGCTGATGCATCGTGAAACTGGTTATTTAAATTAAATCCGCTTGTACGCCAATCTGGTCGGAATGAAAATAATTCTGGCTGATTAATGTCGTGACGAAGTCATTATTTTATTTCATGAATTATTTCGTGCCCTATGCAGATTACTTCTACTTTCTTAGATTGTGAAAACAAGAGAAACATTAAAAATGTTGATAAACAGTTCCAGAAATTCACTAATAGCACTTAGTAGTAGAAATTTGATAGAATAAAATAACCTCGGAAGGCAAACCATGCTCTTCCACGCATCTCACACGAATCTTAAACTTACATCTTTCCTTCGAGAACAATTTATGGTTAATAATTTTTTTATTTCAAGTGTCTTTACTTATAATCAAACCAATTACTAAATTTTATGTAATCTTACGGTATACCCGGAGAATAATGATAATAAATGAATTACTTAAAATATCATGCAAAAAAACACAAAAAGAAATACCATACTTGTTTTTACGGTTAAGATAGTTTACAAAGTATGCTTATAAATAGTCAGCGCAACTTTAAGGTTTCAGTAACTTCAGATTCATAATCAATAAAAAACAAAATACGTATGATAATTACAAACAAGTATTGTATTAGGAATCCAATGAATTAAAAATCTGTAAATTGGTTCTGTCAGCATTTTATCAAGATTACTTTCGATCTGAATGTTTCTAAAAAAAAACTTTTCTGCCCCCAAACAAACACAAAAAAAACCAGAGGAATCCGCACCGTAGTCCTGAATGACTCCTACATCCCTGAGGGCGATCAATACTTTCATTTCTCGAAACGTTGTATTGAAACCGCCTTTCTTATTTTGTCCATTTGTCCATAACATTACCGACATTCCTCACAGGCTATGGAAAGCCATTACTAATTGCCTCCGTTTAATTAGTAACATACGAAAATTAGTTAGTTTAAATGATCTATAACAACCTCTTTGACAGTTTTTTATTTTATTTACAATAATAAATATACTACGTTTCGGTTTCCCTTCTTCAGGTATACTAAAATGAAAATTACAATAGATTACATTAGGTAATATGTTACCATTTTTTTAACTTACAACATATAGATGTTCATGGACCTCACTCCATGACTCCTTCGACCGAAATACAGGAAGGTACCGCAAATCCGGGTTTTATTTCACATATTTTCACTCTTTAATGACAATGTGGTTGATTATTTTGGGGCAATGCATCGGTGAAAGACAAAGTCAGAGAAAGGTTGTCAGAATATTATGGCAAGTTTCACTATAAACAACTTGCATTGTACTCTTCAAGAAAATGGGAATACTTTTACTTGTCAACATATTCAATTACTGACGTTATTTGTGATTGATTACAGTTTCATATTCACAAAAAACACAGATGTGCATAGCTTTGACACCAGAAATAAAAATAATTTACACAAGGAAGGGAAGTAAATCTATAACTATAATATAAAAGCTTCCAGTTTCCCTTAAACAATTTAAAATAAATACAAGCAAGTTAAAACATTAAATTCTACTCCGTCTACTCTGTTGAATAATTTTTGGAGTTTATGTTAAGGACTATACTAAGAAACACTAGACATAGCTCCTTAAAAAAATTACTTGAAATCGAACAAACTGTAAAGGTCATCAAATTATCCTACTGTTTTACAACTATACTCTGCTAGAATTTAACTGCCGACTTATTTTCTTTTTCATGTTAGACGGGAACCTACGCACCATCTTCTGTTGCCTCCTCCGTCGACTGAAAATTGAAGATTGAATTTTATCTTTCCTCTGTTTGTTCTTAAATTATTAATTGTAAAATTTAGTGTATTTCTTGTGATATTATATTTAACGTATCCTATTTCCTCAACCAATTACTAATGGATTGAATAATAAATCTAAATTAACGTGTCTTCAATTAGGGTGACTTATTTCTATGTTGGGGCATCTCTGTATGAGAACTCCAGCCACACAGCGTCCGGGTCCTGGCCTGAATTCGAACCCGGAACTTCTGCATAAGACACTACATTCTTAGTATAACATATAAACAATATTTGTCGATTTTATTTAACAGTTGCAAATTGTATGTCTTGTCTCCTGTGTATACCTTAAGCATGTGTTGTTGTTAGTTAAAAATAATCATATGAATGTAACTAATAATTAAGCAATCATAACAACGTATGTACAATCTCTGACTTGATACACATCCCTGAGGTTCTGCTTCTCTATGACATCTATGCTATATGATTTAATACTAATACTAAAAGAATATATGGAATAGACTATACTCACTCCTAAACATTTCATGAATTGTTAAAGTACTGCATGAAACAATATTTGTTGGGTTAGGTCGGGCATTTACTTATAAAATTGAATAAATTTCACCCTCATGCAGCCTCTTACCCCCGCCTGTCGGAGTTTTCTCTCGCAGAAATTTTTCCGCAGAGTGACACCTTTGTCGGGAATGCCTCGTACTCTCACTGTTTTTTTATCAAAGTTCTCACTTTCACCTACTTTAAGAGGTATATGTATTGGAGTCGAAGACCTTGGGCATAAGGCAAGAGTTTTCCGCTGATGTCATTGGATCCGTCGGCCAACTGCTTCCTAAAACTGGTGGAAACACGGAGAAGGGAATGCTGCTACCTCACAGCAAACTTGTCTCCCGTCATTCTGAGGGCTATCAGAATAGTACCCAATGCCCGACCTACCTGATGCAGGGTTTCTAGGGTTTTCCTTGCATCTCTTTAGGTGAACACCGGGAAGGATCCTTAAACTATAGCCCTGGGGTCCTAGTCAACCCTTGGATACCTTGCTCTACTTTCCACAGTCCCCCTATGCCATTAAAGTGGAGGGATGAGGAAGGAAAATTTAGAGAAACCATCAGATAAGTCGGGATCTCTGTGTTTGGTCAATGACTGAAGTTTGGAGTTTGCTTTGGTGAGCCGAATTTGGAGGCAGAAAGTTTTCTATTCCAATGAGAGCATAAAACTTCTACTACCGTAAGACCAACGACAAAGCACTCGACTAGGAATATACACCCTTCAAACCCGGCCTAACTGTCACAGGTGTTGGTAGTTTATATTCCCTGGTTTAATATAACAGATGTACCAACTGTTTTAGTGAATATTATCTTCTCCCTTAACTTATTCTTTTCTCCC
Organism: Eucriotettix oculatus; assembly: GCA_034510155.1. Lineage (NCBI taxonomy): Eukaryota > Metazoa > Arthropoda > Insecta > Orthoptera > Tetrigidae > Eucriotettix > Eucriotettix oculatus. The sequence goes on from CM067377.1 coordinate 63,574,181, forward strand.
TGTTTCTGCCTTTGTCCAGTTAATGTAAGGAATTTTACCAACTAAAGTCACACCATAGTGTCTACACATTTTTCATATCTATGTCGTTGTTTGTTCCCAGAGATTTACTACTGAGCCACGCTGCAAAAGGGGAAGCAAAAACATTCAAAATCTAGTTTTTCATCAAGACTGTAAGTTATAATTTTGCTTTCCTTTCTCACGTTGAAGATAAACAGATGGACGTATGCTGTTCTTATGTCGTCAGTTTGTTTGTAAATACTTCTTAACATTCCCGTTTTCTAAGCCTAAGCTGGCGGAATTTCACCGAGTATCCGAGAGTAATTTTATTTATCAGTTTCTTCTATTTACATTGAAATCACAGGTGGGTGAGAACGGTATGTCTAAAACTAAGCATCCAATCAGTTTCCGAGAACGAAGATTATCGAATGGTATTGACGGTATTTTTAACTAACAGATAAACTTAAATCTTTTCCCGAATAGCGTTTGATTTCTAGCAATAGTTTTCCGTGTTAGATAACTGTAATGTTCACTTTATCTCGACAATCATTTGTATGCACGTATGGTGCCACTTAAATGTTTCTGTATCGTTGTGACGAATATCAACACTCCAATCTGAGTTTCCATTACGTAGATTCTCGTGACCTGCCGGCGAGTACTTTAATAAAGTCACTGATTGCTCTAATCATTATTAAAATATACGTTCAGTCCCAGAATTATGCATTATATATAGCAGAATAATAGAAATTCAATCACGAAAACACACGTAGTTATACACTGTTTACGTTCTACTTCATTCACCCAGTATTATTCCAGGCAAATAAATATATCTTCTAAATAAATAAATTAGGCATTACAGTAAGACGAACTCGATATTTAGTGTACGTCTCAAATACAATTTTAAAAAGTTAAGAATTTTCGTCAAACCATTGAGGCCTTATTAGATACTCTGGTAATAAGAAAGGAGACCAAAATTAATATAAATTTATGCAAATGGGAAATATGCATCTAGATGTACTTGAAGTCAAATTTGGTTTCAAAGAAAAGTAAAAAAATTCAATTCACAAGTTCGAAAACAAAGATATTTATCATTAATCTATCTATCAGTATATTGAGTATTTTTGTTATGGTATTCAGTAAAGACTAGTGTGTTGAAAACCTCCATTCTACCCTATCTTGCGTAAGCCTTTTCATTACTTCATAACTACTACATACTCCCTAAAGTGCTAAGCGTATTACATCGTTGGTCTCCCTCTTCTGTTCCTACCCCACACGCTTCCCTCTAATGCTAATTTTACTAGACCCTCGTGTCTCAAAACGGTCTCTTGGTCAACGTCCACCATATTGTTCGCTCTTCCCCTATTCTGTTTAGAACATCCTCGTTAGTGATTCTATCCAACCATCCGATTTTCAGCATTCTCCTAGAACACCATATTTCAAAGGCTTCGATACTTTTCCTTTCTGCAACTCCTACACACCCATATAACGCCACGTTCCATACGAACATTTTTAGCAACGACTTCCGTATATTCACACTTATATTATCCGTAAGCAAATTCCTCATTTTTGTGTAAGCCTTCCTTGCCTGTGCTATCCTACTAATCAGCTACCATCCCTAGTTATTATGCTTCTCAAGTTGCAAAATTCCTTAACTTCCTTCAAAATATCCCTTCCCAATCTAACTCCATTTGTTATTCCACTGTTTCCCACACTACACTGCATTACCTTGGTTTTCCATCTATTAATACTTATGTTGTACTCTTCCTCCAGGAACACGTTCATGCCATTTATTATGGCTTCCAAGTCTGCTTCCGACTCCCCTGATATTACAATATCATCGGCAAATCATAGGGTTTGATATTGTAATATGATTGCAGTATGATTCCTTTTCCATATTCCGTTTTAACTTTCGTCATCACACTGAATCCTTGTCTTACTACTTTCCTGATTTCTGCATTCTTTTCTTGATCTTGAAGTCTAATTCCTACTGAATGACTTCTGTAGAGGTTACGTTAAGCCTTCTTTCTAGATATTATATTCTTTTCCTCTTGAAAATCCATAATTCTGTGTTCCAGTTCACATTATCAAAGGTTCTTTTCTAAACCTATAAATGCCATGAACGTAGGCCTCTTTTTTTTTCTTATCCTACCTTGTAAAATTAGATGCAAAGTCAATATTGCTTCTCTTGTACCTACATTCTTCCTAAAACCAAACTGATCTTCTCCTAACTCGCATTTTATTTGTCGTTCGATCCTCCTATATACTATTTTCGTTAATATTTTGCACGGAAGAGATACTAAACTATTTGTCCTGCTGTTCGCATTTATCAGCCCCAGTTTCCTTCGGTTTGTTTATAATTTTTTATTTCTAAAATCTTCTGGTATTCTTCCTGTTTCGTAGATTTCTGAACAGCCTTATATTGTTTCTTCGCCCGATGATCGTATCAATTCCGCTGGAATGTTATCAATTCTTGGAGGTTTACAGTTGGTCAGATCTGTCAGCTCCTTATCAAACACTGACCTTAAATTTTTGTCCCCCAACTCCTCATCATCCAGCTCCTCTTATATTTCTATTACTGACTGATCTAGATTTCCACCGTGATACAATTCTTGTAGATATTCCTTACATCTTTCTGCTTTTTCTTCTTTATCCTTAATTGTCTTCCCATCTCCTCTCCTGATGTTCTTGCAAATATTTTTTCTCTCTCTCCGAATGTTTCTTTGATTTTCCTATAAGCTGCGTCTATTTTCCCTTTCACCATGAAATATTCAAACGTTTGCATTTCTCTTGGCGCAAGCCCCTTTTGCTATGGCTGCTTTTCTCTTCCTATATATCTCATTCTTTATAGCGCGATATTTATCTTATTATTTGCAATGTAAAAATTATCAAAGAATTGGAAAGTTGAGTGGGGCTGCTTGTCGGCGCAGAGAAAGGGTCTGGAAACCTCTGGTATGCCGTCACATCACGTACAAATCTGACCTGCGTTATTTTCGCAAATAGCCAGCGTGGGGAGAAAGATCAACGGAAACAAACAATATTTTAATACCACGTGGCTGCCGTGCCAATGGGGTTTGTGGATAAAGAAAGATCAATTGGAAAAGATCGATTTCGAGGTTTTCGCCACAACAGTAAGACTAGGTAGAGGATCATTTGGCTCTGAGCATTTGCAGAAAACGGACAGGAACCGATGCTTGGTCCTGGACGCATAGTCAGATGGAGGAAGACTTGTGCTGAAGAAGACGGCACCATATAGAGAAGCTGTAATGAGGAACGCTGTCAATTTTCCAATTCATGTCGTTTAGGAGGGTATCGCCCACGGTATTTAACCTGAGATAAATAGATCTGATTGCTTCGCCGAACCTTAAATGCCGCCACGGCACTGCTAACATGTTTTCCATCCTTCTTGTAGTTTAGGACTTTGGACCACACTGGCTGGCAAAGTTATTTTTGAAAGGTTTTGATTTTGTTTCCTTTTTTTATTAAATGTTATCTATTTTCTCTTCAGTTAAAATATTAAAACGTTCTTCTTTGTGAATTACAGTTTGCTATACCTTCCGCATCCCCCTTTTCAATTCCCTCCCTATGCTATTAAAGGGGAGTTGCCAGCTTCAGGATCACCCCATGTAGCTTGTTAACCCAAAAAATAAAGCACCTTATTAAACGTAAGTCGACATCAGATTGTTCGCGAAAGACAACCAGACCAACCACGAACCAATCACAAAGAAGGTTGAGTCCAACCGAGAAATACAAAGACCTCAAGGCGAACATTAAATTCCTTCGCTCGAGAAATTTTAAAGTTTAGAGTATAAATCTTGGTTCACTGCATAATACGAATGTGAAAAAAAACCAAACCCGTAAAATCTTCTATGAGAAAAAAATTAATTATACGCAATCTCATTAATTTTTTGAATTATCACATTAAATTATTTGGTAAGATTTGACAGATCATCATACAAATTATAATAATTAAAAAAATTAACGTATGTAACTTTTATCGAATACACAAAATTAAAAATCACAGACAAACTAACATTCTCACAAATTTTCACTTGAAATTATTTCGTCAAACTTTGCACTATCACACAGAAGATTCCCAAGAATTTTATTTTGAAATTCTTTAGTGAAACATTGAAATAGCAACAAATCTATTTAAATATAGCGATTAAAAATTCTTACGTTTTGATTTTTCCAAAACTTAGTATTGCAGGATATAATTGGACAAATGTCCAGTATGAAGGTCTGTCATCTGTCATAGTTACGAAGTATTTGTCGTGATAAAAGACGGTTCTAAAAAAGAAATATAAATTCTTACGAATTTAAAAAAATCTTTCATATTGTTTTCTGTCATTCTTCCGTGTGCTCCTAGATATATTGAACAAATATGAGAGTAGAAAACGTAAACAAATAGTCACGCCATATTTCGCGCATCCTTTTTATTACATAGATTTGTTTAATCTTAAAGTAAAATAAATGAAAATGTACTTTCGGGACGCACACTGCAACCAATTTTTTAGGATTCATTGACAATTTCAGCCACTTTCAATGCGTTTTACGGTATACCGTAAGAACCTTGTAATACCTTGTAATAAACATGTTATATATATATATATCACTAGAACGGAATACATTTAAATAAATTATAATATTTAGACAATTCTTTGAGTAATGAAATTGATTATTAGTTCAAATTTATAGTTTTTATGCAAAAACAATAATAAAACATAATAAAATTGCTGAAATTGTGCTCCCGGATATAGGTAACAAAAGTATTAGTTATATTCGTTTATTGGTACTTTTCAGTTTCTCTATCAGTTGTACATTTCAGCCGGATGTTTGTTATTTTTATCGTCTGAACCATTTGCAATACTTGTGATGAGTGATTGTTCAATGTCAGATTAGAAACGTTTTGCTAACGAGCAAACATTTTACTGTACGTTAAAATCCATTACTATGAACTTTGCATTAAGTAAAAAATAAGTGTAAAATGTATATTTGTTAATCATTAGAAGGAGTGCTCTCTTAAATATTTATTACTATCTGGGTGCCCGGTGATGACCGGGCATTCAGGTAAAACCCGCTTCAGTATTTAATTCGACAGTAATCTCTTTGTCAACTCGTCATTAAACATCAGCATTAGCGTCACATTTTATTAAATTTCTCTTTCCACGTTGCCTACCTTATGACGTCATAGCTACCGTCAGTATCTTAATGAGCTCAAGAACTCTACTGATACTTTAAAAATAAGCATAGACTTACAGATAATTCCACAGAAACAGTCAATTATATTTATAAGAAAAATATACTTAAATAATCGGTCTGATTAGCGTGAAATAATGAGTGCGGACACATATTTACATCTTGAAAAAATAAAATTTTATGTGAGCGGCCTTGTTCTTTGTATAACGTACGTAAATTTAAGGTTTGTATCACGTTTGACAGATATATTCACTTCGTTTGATTAGCATGAAATACGTAGCCTGTCAAACGTGAAAGAATGCTTAAATAAAACGAACATTTTATTTAAGTTATAATACCTTATAATTGTTTTCCGCGTACGTCGTCATCGTCGCACGCACGCGCAGAGCGCTGAAACATCTCGCTTGGCAGTTTCGTAAGGGCATAATGTTTGAAGTTCTATATGTTTTTACAGTAGGACCTTTGAATGGTCTAGGAAATCATATGGGACAATTCAAGTCTTAGAGCAGAAATTGACTTGGGACACATAGTCTGAAAAGGTGGAAGGATGTTCAAAATAACGACAGAACCGTTCTCTGCGCAGAGCAGTACAATACACCAAAATTTCATTACCATCGGGATGAATGGTATTGGAAATAAGAGGGGACAAACATGAAGTCAGAGAGAAAATTATGAACATCGGACCAATTTTGACCTAACAGCGATCAATAAGCTTTTCGTGGGGAGCAATTAACTTTTCAAATTACAATCTGACGTTAGAATGAGTTTATGAATACAATGGTACTCATAATAACGGTATTCTAAAGAAAATAATATTTAGGTTTGATAATTAAATCATTAAGCGAAACGAAGTTAACATTTGGGACACAGTTAAATACGTCGATAGTCTCCGAGCAATGTATCTAAGTTCATAAACGAATTTATGAGTTCAATTTAATTTTAGGCTCGCTTTACAATTCATGCAGAGTTTGTTTTATTTACATACGAAATCTATTAATTTTTTCTGATATTCGCTTTGCTTTTTATCTATCTGCGCATATAAAGTCACGTGTAAGCTAGTTACCAATCATACCTGTATCGTATTGGTTATATGAATGGCTATTCGAGGCCAATTGTATAACGAATGGTTTCTGCATGCTTAATGATAATTATTTGTGAACACAGGATAAATGCTTTCGTTAAAGCACTTAATTGTCTCATTTAATTGTTGAACATAATTTATGTTTCAATTTCTAATGCTGTTAAACAGGTTTACACATAGTTTACTTATTGGCAATGTGTGTCCTACGGTTCGAGGCCGATTGTATAATAAATGGTTTCTGCGCGCATTAGCTGTGAAATAAACGTGACTAGCAAGAGCTTAATGATGATTATATGCAAACACAGGAAAATTGGTACAGTATGTTCATTAAATTACGGAACACATTTTATGTCTTAATTCTGATTTAATTAGCTAGATTTATTCGCTTGTTACTTTTCTATGCTTTACTTATTATTCAATTATGTATTTATTTTCCAATATTTGTACTAAACTATCCACGAGGTGTAAATAACTTTTAGAAACAGATTTTTCCTGAAATTACGAATACAAATTTGCCTTATGAGCGAACGCCGTTAAATCTGTTCTTAAAATAAAACAGTTATAAAATATTACACACACCACATATTTGGTAATTTATATATTTTTTCACGCCCTCTATCGTTGAAATCGCACAAATGAATGCTAAAAATAAAATGTTTTCGTTATGAGGTTAGATGGAACTCCGCCGAATGAACATGTGTATAAATCGCAATGCAAACAGTGCATCCTTCACATTTGCACACTTCATTTGTTCATTGTCTAATTAATATAAATATGCACTATGCACGAAATACGCAAAATACATCAGATCTTAGGAATCCGAAGACGAAATGGCAAAACAATGCCAAGCTACGACGCAATGAACTTGCACATGGATTGATGCGTAAGTCAAGTATCACAGATTATTCAATCGGTCAGGCTGAAAATTTGGGATTACATGTTTTCTTATGTGAGAAATCCAAAAAAATATATAAAAATTTATTTGGAAAATAAAAATATATATTTTCTGTATCCCGACAACCAAGTCCAACTTTCCCTATCCCTATATATATATATATATATATATATATATATATATAATAGCCCTGAGGGACAATATTTGTGGAACTCTTGGAACAAAAAACTATGGTACAAAGAGTACACTTGGGTTCAAAGTAGCTATTTCTATAAATTATTTACTTTTATAAATTAATCTATTTTATGAACTGATACTTAATATCTTATCAAAATAATCAAGTATAAACTTTTGCTTCCATTAAACCTATCAGTGTTAATTCAATAGATTCTTAACCTATTTTATAAAGTGAAACTTCACATTTCAAACATATAATGGAAGGATGATGATAATAAATACGAAATATTTTCTTAAATCCTTAAATTTTCCCACATTTCAAATAACCAGGGCAGATTTCCAACTACTTTTTCTACGACAGACTTAAAAAACCAAAGATAAAATTTTTTAATCATTATAATTTAATAGAAATTTTGCCAATATCACGAGGGAGAATTTTCGATAAACTTTGTTAAGTATGCATTTACAAATTTTATTTCTTTTTTATTGTATGCTTTTGCCAACGGAAAAAATTGCAGTTGTTTTAAACAAAATTTTGGGGTTAGAGTTGAGTGTCCATCATGTAAATGGCTAGAGATTGTAGGGAAGTGAGTGGCGAAGTCACAGCGAGATTTCTTCGAAATGAGTAGGAATTGAAAAAAAATTACGGGCACTGAAATCATGATGAGTACCTACAAATGGTAAATAAGAATAGATTCACATTGTTACATTACATATATCTCCCCCTGTTAATAAGACTTTCTAAAATCGTTCTGAGAACCAGCAGATAGTGAGGCCTGACAAAGCTTAAATCACATTTTACATTACTGTGAAATAAAGAATTGTACCGGGCTACTACAAAATAGTACCCGGTCATGGCCAGGTACCCAGATAATTACTAAGAGCCATCCTGGTGACCCCATAAATACAAAATACATCATCAAAATCGATCGAGCCGTTTAGCAGGAGAAGAATTACGAACACACACACACACCGAAGTTTTATATATAAAGATTAATTAATGCTGGCCGTTTATTTATCCAAACAGTTGTATTTCAGAATCGTCCACAGCAATTTATTTCAGCAAATTTTGTACAAGTGGATTAGAGACACTTTTAATTATGATTCTAATTGTTTTCATTTTCGGACTGTAATGGATAATTAAACCATTCAAAATCCTAGTAACTTTGAAAGAAAGGTATTGAAATAACAGTTCAAAAATACTTTTTGGTTTACTCTCCCACAGATTGAAAGGAAACGCAACTTACGTTACTCCTTATATTTTTTGTTTTCAGAGATTTTTTAACATATATATTTTATCAGCCAACCTTTACAAAATTCTCTGAAATACCTATTCCACTCCTACAACATCCAGCTCATAACTAAATCATCCAATAATTAACTTAACATTAAACACAACATTAATATTCTGAATGTAAAAACGAATACGGATTTGCTCAGCAGTATATATAATATCTTAATTCATGAAATGTATAGTATCAAATGGATATTTACTTTTTTTTAAAAAAATTGTCTTTTGGTTCTGTAATTACTGTATTGGGCTCTACTGTAAAATCTATGGAATGTTATAATTTTTGTGCAATGTTATTCAGTTCAGCCTGAAGAGGGTCTGGATCAGGACCGAAATATGTAGTTGCTTTTAAATTATAGTTTGTTATGTTTCACTAATTTTTTGTTTGTTTTTGGCCTTATTTAAACTTATATTATTCCCAAATAAGGTTTCATACATGTATAAAATTCTAAAAGCGCGGATATTTTATAAAATTAACATTGATTTAAGATTTTAAATGACACTCAATAACTGGCACCGCAATCAATATATATCACTGTTGCTTATTTAACAATGTGGTATTATAGACCCGCAAATGCCTACAGAACTTCCGGTCAATTGTTGAAGTGACTCGCAAATATATCGTTCAGTTCAGGAGAAGTAGCTAGTCGTGTGTCAAGACGATGCGCAGTGGACAACTCCGCCCATATTGCAGTATAACATGACCTCATTTGAACTGCAACTTCATAGTGTAAAAACAAAACTTTAAAAAAAATTGCCTAAAGGATATATTGCTGTCAGTCCAGGATATGTTGTACGTCAAGAAACTCATCCTTAAAATGTAACAGATAATGAGTTTAGCATGTGTCAAAAATGTCGTCGCTGTCTCCGTATCCGGTTCGTATGAAAACAATTAATCTTCTCAACAATGATAGTAGCGTTTCGCCAGGCCACTTGGAGGGGTAGTACCTCCTCAAACAACAATACTGCCCTTCTCCTCCTCCTTTTCCTACTGCGCATGTAAACACGCCATAATAAACGTTTAGATACTATTTGAAAGCGAGGTTATCAGCGTATCTGATTGAGAATGAAATAGTAAACTGGTGTATTAAAGACCATTACCGGATTCAACAGAATTATCGGTGTTTTATTTTCTTAAGTCAAATTTATCTATGATAAAAAGATATTAAGCATAAAATTTAAGCATCACGTCCATCATGTTAAGATGTTACATAAATAGATCACAATGTGTACAGATGTGGTGTTTGAAGATCTATTTTTTTTTCAATAATGGCATCTACTTGTCTATAATTTAATAGTTCTATCAGTATACTGTTTATAGACAAGACAACTCCAATAATTTAGGTAAAATTAGTAGTTTCAAAAGAAGCGTCACTTTAAAGTGAATGTAAATAATATTTAAATGAGACCAAAAACGGACAAAGAATTAGTAAAACACAACCAACTATAGTTTAAAAAAAACGTTTCGGTCCTGGTCTGGATACTCTTCAGGTTGACCTAAATAACAATTCACAAAATAATTACATGTATGTATCAAATTAATACTGATTATCTTTGCTTCTTACATTTTTATGATCTTTGGTTCGTTAATTATTGTATTCTTTGGCTCTACTTTAATATCTTTGTAATGTAATAATTTTGTGTTAATTTAAACTTACATACGTTAATAACTATTATATTATATGAATTTAAATAGTTATAGAGAAACGAAATGAGACAGGGAAAGGCTGTACTGTACATAGAGTAAAATAAAACAATAGTCCAAGGCAGTATTTCATATTTTGTCTGTTCTTGAAAGTCAATCAAAACAAATACAGGGGCTATTATCGTATAGCGGAACTGGTGCTGATAAACCAAATAATAACAGTACAGATCTTGGTGCTTTACTATTGGCCATGAAGCGAATTTTACTTACTTTTTTTTTGATAATCTGAATTACCTCATCAGGCGTACTACAAACCTAAGATTAAATATGGTTTCCATGTTACAATTATATATATATCAACATGGTTATAAAGTTAAAAATTAGCAATTCATATCCTTCACTCCCTCTTCCGCAAATATTATTAAATACATTGAAGAATTTACCTCCCGGGACGGTTACGGCCGAAATGATGTGGTAACAATGAGTACTTTCGGCAGTTAAATTTTAACAATGGGAAAATAATTTTAAAAAAGGTTCGACTATTATACATACATTATATTTACATTGACTGTATAAGGGTTGTACATGATATACAAGATTTCACTAATCAGTCTCGAAAAGTAATTATTTTCTTCATCTGAAATTTCCACATTTTTCCAATCGAAAATATGATTATGTACGGATACAACTGTGTACTTTGAATGTCTAATTTGATATTATTACGTTCTTTAATGTGAGTTTTTAAAGCTCTTTTAGTTTGTCCGATATACATTGTTTAGCAAAATAATTAATTTTGTAGATGACATTATGTCTTTCCAAAATGTTAAATTTGTCTAATATTTTTAATAAAATTTAAATTATTTATTGGTTTTAAAAATAACATATACCGTAGTTATGAAACAATTCAATAAGTTTATGTTGTATGTTAGCTATATAAGGTAAAATTATTAAATTCATTCTTCTGCTATTAATCTTTTTAACAGATGAATTATAGTCGGAATACCTAATTTTATTCAATCTAATTTTGACATGTTTCATGATGAAATTAATTGGGTAAGAATTTAATAAAAGACGTTATTTAAATTCTGACAGTGGTATTTGACAACTTTATCAACCATGGCTTTCTTTTGGGCAATGGGTTGATTGGACATATAATTAAGAAATTTTCCAGAATATGTTGAATTTATTATACCAATTGGTAATATATTTTTATTTTTTGTAAGCTTATAGTCAGGAACTATGTTTTTTAAATACTTGAACGCGTCAGAATGTAAAAATTAGCTTTTCTTATTTTTATTGACTATGAAATTAACCATACCACACATTTTTCTATGAATCTTATGTGTGTTTCACTTAAATAGTTTAATTTTACTCGTTAAATGTAGCATTTATATTAAATTATGTTGTACGTTAATGAAATGCAAACATGCAGTTTCAAAGCGTTAAAACTGTTTCTATATTATAGACACATAAGAATAATAAAAATAAATATGCATCTTCATACCCGTTATTACAGAGTAAGTAACGTTTCAGTTAAATAATTCGTCAAAAACAAGCCATGAAATAAATATTCGTTTTTGCTTACATATTGTTCGGGTTTATTACGAAAATTTTAGTTTAATAGAAAGTTGTTCTTTGAAATTAGTAGTATAAGCATAAAAAATCACTTGCCATGGGAGGTCCAATGCTGTAGCTCGTTGTTAGGATTCTATGGTACTGAGTGGAGTTTGGCTGTTCTTTTCCTGCATTGCGCAGTGCACTCATGCTAAATTCCGACCTTTTCCTGTAGAGAGTCGACTTCTCTGTCCACCTCTGTTCTCACATCTGGTCGCAGCTTATGGAAGATCGGCGGAACAATGGTTTCCTCCACGACACCTTCAAAGGTAAATACCATTTTAAAGCTCCAGAGATACGTTACAGTCGCATTTAAATAAACACCCGTTCGTGTCCTACTACAAAAAAAGGTATTTAAGCGTAACAACTGCAACTTAGGTATTTATCTTCAGCACATTATGCAGTATTGAAAATCAACTTTTAAAATATAACGTCAGTAGGCTCATTCTGAAGAAATAAGTTATTTTAATAATGGAATTAGAAATAAATACCTATCGTCTGGGCATGTTCACTCAGAATTCCTGGTTAATGTTTTCAGTACAGTTTAATGAAATGAGACGGTTTCCAAAAGTATGGTATTTCACTATCGTCTAAAAGGAAATACAATTTGAAAATTCGTAAAAATAATATTGGCCTTCACACTACATTTCCGCGGGGCAATAATTTTGATAAAATGTGGATTATATTACAAGTTTTCCAATATTAAATTCTAAATTTCAAACTTTTGCCCAAGTAATGTCAATAATATCTTAGTTATGTATACCCTAAAATATCGTCGCACTGCAACGAAACTTCATTGAGTTCCTGCTTTAATCGTTTCTCTCTGATGAGGTATTGATGTCTTTGTTGTTGAACGGAAACAAAGGTTTTCATTACTAAAATGAAGTTTTATTTAGGGTTGATATTAACACATTAAATAAATAAAAATAGTTTAATTTATCCGACTAAATTGAATTTTAAATGAATAAAGAAGCCAAACGGTTATAAATGTATTAAAAATAATTCTTGACCTTTTTACGGACAACTTTGTTTATCAAATTTAAAGATGAACGACGTTTCGGTGTATATTAACACCTTATTCAGGTTTTTCTTCCTGTAGAAGCCATATTTAGATACAGTTAGATTCTCTCTTTAATTCAACTTAATTGTATGTGAATCTAACTGTATGTAAATATGTCTTCTACAGGAAGAAAAACCTGAATAAGGTGTGAATATACATCGAAACGTCGTTTAACTTTAAATTGGATAAATAAATATGTCTGATCAAGAATTATCTTTATAAATTTACAACAGAGGTTTAATTATAACTGTTAGAAATGTATTATAAGAAATTAAATATATTCGTCAAATAAAAATTACAACGACATATCGGTCCGATAAGGAACCTATTCAGATATAATATAAAAATTTATCAGGTGTAAAAAAATTTATTATATATATTTATGCGTAATTAAAATTTTGAGGGGAAAATTTATAAAAGAGCTTGCTTTTTAGACGAAATCGTTTAATCACCATAGTAAAATAAATTCAGTAATCTGTGAATGCACATTTATACATTTCTATACCAAATTATATATATGTATTAATATTTCAACAAATAAATTATATTCAAACTTGTACAATTTTTATATTTAAACCTGAAGAGGTTGATTAAAGGAACTGTACTATGTACCAATTTATATTTACTGATTTAATTATTCATTTTATTTAAATATATTTTTGACAAATTTGATTGTTTCATTAATTTATAAATAAATATAATAGCCAAACAGTCAGAAAAACTTGTTAATCAACGATGCAATTAAATCACAAGGCTGCGTCTCAAATTTTGGATTTCATCGGGAGACCTAAAAAAAGAGAGGCTTTAATTAATTTTTTCAAATGTATTGATCATTCTGAGACGAAAATTTGACGAATAGCTTGGAAGGGAATTGATAATGGGGGATGTGGAAGGTAGAGCAAGGCAGACAAGGGTTGACTAGGGCCACGGTTCTTACTTAAATTGTATAAAACAAATTGAAACTTACAGTTTGAATGTATAAACGTGTATTCAAGGTCTGCTAGCTTAAATTAAAGGTCTTTGAATTTTTTTTTATATGTTAGTATCAGCTAAGGTCTCATATTTTCATTGCTCACATGATGAAGTCCCAAAATAGGGATATATTGTTTTAATTAATAAAAATTTCTATTTGGCCATTATATTAATAAATTTTTAGACATATTTAAATGTTTGCAAAATAAGATAGTAATTGTAATACCGCAAATTTAATAACTTTTACTGTATCTCTGAGTTGACATAGAATCTGTACTATCTACAAAGTTATACATAAACAGCTTTTTGATTACATCGCTGGCGCGAAAGGAAAAACTGAACCGCTGATAACCTATACAGCGAACAACATCAACTATGTTCTAATATTTAACATTCAAACGTTGAGGTGTATAGAAGACAATACTTGTGGAAAGAGACATTTTAAAGTCATTTAAATAAAATCATCAACACGTATGAAAAATACTCGAGCTTCAGTCTTGACCTTAAAAATAATAATTTTTGATTAATACATTCTAGTGACTGATAATTCGGAATAAGTAATAATTGGTATTTTACCAGAAATCACGTTATTACAATTCCAGTTTAGAACATAATTTATACTTAGTTGAAACATTAATATAATTCATATAAGGATTACCTACAAACTCAGCAGTCATTCGACTAATCGTTGACCAGATTGCGGTATTTAATGATGGTTGCCTGGACATAATGTTTGGGCTTTCCCAGAGTCCCGCTAATGGTTCAGGAGACGTTAAAATATTTTTTAAACATATCCAACTTATTTTCTGCATTTAATATTAGAATACACTTATTGTTTCGAATGTTCATAATCCGAATAAGTCGAATAGTTCAAAACAGAAATTGTTGTTGTTGAGGTATTCAGTCCTTAGACTGGTCTGATGCAAGCCTCCATGCTAACATATCCTCCGCAAGCCTTTTCATTTCTACACAGCTGCCATATCTCTCATGCTCCCTAATCTGTTTAGCGTAGCGTATTCCATCCTCGCCTCCCTCTTATTACCCCATAAATTTCCCTCCAATTCTAATTTTAAAAGACCCTCATGTCTCCAAACGTGGCCTATTAATCTATCCCTTATCTTGGTCAAAGTCCTCCAAAATGTTATATCTTCCTCTATTCTGCTTAGAACTTCGTAGTTAGTAACCCTAAACACACATCTGATTTTCAGCGTTCTTCTATACAATCACATTTCGAAAGCTTCTATTATTTTCCTTTCTACA
The DNA here is from genome assembly GCA_034510155.1 of Eucriotettix oculatus. NCBI lineage: Eukaryota > Metazoa > Arthropoda > Insecta > Orthoptera > Tetrigidae > Eucriotettix > Eucriotettix oculatus. The sequence goes on from CM067377.1 coordinate 63,589,369, forward strand.
ACCCCTACCGCGCAAGTTTCGCAACCACATAAGCTAAATTCCATACGAACGTTTTTAGTAATGATAATAGAAATTAGTATTACATAAATAAGAAAATAAACTAATAGAAGTAACAAAAAGACGCGCAAATAAGAAATAGAATAAAGGAAAGAAATTTAAAATGGTTGGATAATTTTAGTAAAAATATATTTATTATTCAAATAATATAAAATTTACATGAGTGATTATGAAGTTATAAAATACTCTTAGGTTTTTAATCAGTTTCATTTTTACAAGTAATTAATAAATAATATTTGTTTAGATTTTTTCCCCTAAGGATAATAATGTGCAATATACTTCTATATAAAGAAGTCAATTTTTTTAAACATTTCCAAAACGAACTTACAATATTTCCTTGTAAACATTCTGTATTTTACATCAATAGTGTAAAGAATTGACTTTTTAAATATCAGTACAATTCGAGACTACAATTGATGTCTAGAATGTAATTTAACTTCAATGTCACATTGATTCATAATTTTGGCAGAGTTTTTTGAAACTTCAGCGCTCCCTTTCCTGGAATTCATAACGTTTAGTTTTAGTCCTATTTCTTCTTTTCCTCGACGAATGGACTGGTTTTGATGCTTTTTTTTACTATTATGGTGTCACCTGCATGGTTTTTAGCTAAAGTTGTACGCGGTTGGTGACGCTGTTGTCGAGATCCATATTTATTTTATTTAATTTTATGACCAATTTTTTCAAATAATTTTTAGGTTTCTCACATAAAAAAGCCTTGGAACCCAAATTTTCTGCCAGACAGTTTGAATAATCTGTGGTGTTTGTTTTACGCATCAATACATGCATTGCGTCGTAACTTGTCATTGTTTGGACATTCCCATTTCGAATTTCTGAGTTCTGATATATTCCGTGTATTGTAATTACGTGAGTACTGTGTGTATTATTTATCAATTAAGTGTTTTTGAAATAATATGAAATAATGTAATTTGAAATAATATTTTGTGCAAATGTGAAAGGTTCATTGTTTGAATTACTATTTATACATATATTCAGTCACAGGCATTTCCTTGAACCTTCTAAATAAAACACTTTGTTTTCATCATTTATTTTTGCGATTTCTATATTGAGCATGAAAAGATTATATTTAAAAAATGTGACTATATGGGATAATCTGGTGTTGGCAAATTGATTACTGTCGAATTAAAACCTACAGGGGAAATTTAAATGAATTATTGGGCTAATTTCTTTCTCTTTAAACTGCTTTGTTGTTTGTATAATATTGTACCATGGTAAAAGCCTATCGCATGTTTCTTTTATCAATGGTATAAAGGTAAAGCAATATGAATTTTAGATTTATTTTAGCCATGTTTTTATGGCTGTATATACTAGTACTCACATTGGTACCGGGTTGCCCAATTTTTTAAATAATCATTGCAATCTATTTTATAAATTACAGTTGTTTGTTCATTAATTGGTATTTTATTCTCTAGCTTTCTTAAACAATTTTTATTTTATCATCTGGTTTTAACCCACATTTCATTTAATTCCATAATTAATTTTATAATGTGAGATTTATTCAGTTATTACAGTTTTCTTCCCTTTCATTTTGAAGAGAACATAACTCTTCAACATCGGTTTACAATTATATAAAATTAATAATAATAAATTTCTACGTGTGATGCATTAAAATATAAGTATTTTTTATTTTCTTTATTTAGATTACTAGAAACATTAAAAACTGTTGTTTCGGTTAAGGATAAGTTAAGAGCCATGGGTAAACCATATGCAGGGCTTTTAAAAAGCTTTTAACAAAATGTGATTGGCTTGCGTAACTTACTGCTTAGACTAAGAATCTCATAAAGAATAATTGCGAAAAATTTATCATCGGTAATGTAACAAGCTTATTTGAATCCCAAATATTCAAGTGCGTTTTATTATACAACTAGTTTTGTGCAATCATCGCCTGAAGTCAACCGGTATAGGTGGGAGGGAAGGGCGCTAGTTCTTAATACCAGAATTTTGAGGACGACGGCCGCCTTTCCTAAATAATTTTTATATTTGTTTTCAAAATTCTTGAAGGTTCTTCAGAATTATGAATACTGTATCGACGTGGGAACATCTCTGATTGTCTTTGTGCCAATAATTTAATAACTTATCTTTGCTTCGCTCTTCAGACATTTTAATTGTTTACGGGGAAATATTATTTCTTTCTTTTGAATGACCAATTCTATTTTTAAATTTCTTTTACTTGGTTGAAGTTTTTTGTTTCCTTATATTTTGGTTGAAGCAATATTAATATTATTTTTGTGTGTTGTTCCTGATTGTGCAAATATTGTCACAAGGTTAATTTTATGGCTCTAACAAGTTCTTTTTTGCTGACCTCCTGTGCTCTAGTGGCTGCCTCGCACCACAGAAATCCCGGGTTCGAATCCTGACATGTGTTGTTTGAGAAACCATACTGATTCACCTACATGGATATGTTTCCCTATTCGTGCACAGTGGCTAATGACCCTGCAGTTGATGTGACTATAAACAACAACAAAACAATTTTATCAACTAGATGTTGCAGTATTGCTAAAATACTGTGCATATTAACTTGTTTAATCACCATGGTCATCTAAAGTGATTAATCTCAAGGAAACTCTTTATTTTTTTTAGATAAGTTAAATTCATCTTATTGAAATGACCACTTAAGTTAATCTTTACGCTTTGCCGACGATATTGTAGTATTAGGGGAGTCAGAAGAAGACTTGGAAACCATAATAAATGGCATGAACGAAGACCTGAAGAAAGAGTTCAATAAGAGGATTAATAGAGGGAAAACCAAGGTAATGGAGTGTAGTATGAGAAACAGTGGAAAAACAAAGGGTGTTAGATTGGGAAGGGATATTTGACGGAAGTTAAGGAATTCTGCTACTTGGGAAGCGTAATAACTAGGGATTGTAGAAGTATAGTAGAGTAGGATAGCACAGGCAAGAAAAGCTTTCGCGAAAAAGAGGAATTTAATTACGGGTAATATAAATGTAAATATTAGTAAATCGTTGCTAAAAATATTTGTATGGAACGCGGTGTTATATGGGTGTGAGACGTGGAGGATAGGAGTTGGGGAAAGGAAAAGAATACAAGCCTTTGAAATGTGGTGCTATAGGTGAATGGTGAAAATCAGATGGGTGGATAGAATCCCAAACGAGGAAGTTCTAAACAGAATAGGGGAAAAGCGAACAATTTGGAGGACGTTGACTGTGAGAAGGGATATATTAAAAGCCCACGAAGGATATATTAAAAGCCCACGAAGGTCTTGTAAAAGTAGCATTAGAGAGCAGAAGAGGGCGGCAAAGCATGGAATACGCTAAGCAGATTAGGGAGTACGTGGGTTTTACTAGTTATAAGGAAATGAAATGGCTTGCGCAGACAGGTTAAGATGGAGTTTGCATCAAACCAGTCTTAGGACTGAATACCACAACATATGATTGAGCTGTTAAGCATTTCTCTGCTACATGATTTACCCAGTCGGGAAGAGAATATAAACTTGATAAAGCAAAAAAGGAACAGTATCTTTAATAGTATTTGTTAAAACAGCTTCAATTCTTCCTCAAGTCAGCATAAAGTAATATACAAGGATCATCATTTGTTTAAAATCATCGGGGATCTTACGCCTTTAAGGAGATATTCATCCCATCACTTTTCCTTAACTGATATCTGACTCTAGGATCACGTCAGTTGACGAAAAGTGATGATGGGATGAATATGTCTGTAATGACGTAAGCTCCTAAGATTTTAAACAAATAATGATCACTGTATATTACTTTCTGATCATCTGAGGACGAATTAAAGCTGTTTTGACAAATAATATAAAATTGATTTCTACATTACAGCTAATTGGTTACTGGTATTATTATTCAGGGTTACCGTCAGACCTATCCGATCGAATACTATTTTAACCATTTTATATTTATTAATAACAATTATTGTAATTTTTCGTAAAACTTATCCGACATAATTATTGTGAAAAACAGTATCCAATAGAAATTATTACTTTGAATCTTTCTGTATGTTATAGCGTAGTTCCTAATTTTTGGCGAGTGTTGTTCCTATACAATGTGAGATAAGTGACCCTTAAAACGGAGAAACATCATTCATTGTTCGTTAGTTCTGAAATGAAACTAATTTTCAACACGATTCTGGGAAATTGTATGGCAACAACGCATTTGATGCCAATTTATGACAAATACTACATTCGGTCTGGAAGAATGCATTTTCTCTCAAGACAGCAGTTAGAGTTATTTAAGGAAAACTATATTAACCTGTAGGAAATAGCGTACTCGTATTCTGAGATGATAGCATTATCTAATACTAGTTTACGCTCCGACGCAGTTAGTCACACTACTTATTCCGTATTTCAAGTAAATTCCCTGAAAATATTCAGGTAGGTAGCCTTAAAAGTTTTAATAATAGGTAGTCCTTGATGTGATAGGCCAAATTGGAACTTTTCGAAAGGTTTAATTATTTTAGGCTTTGATGTTAAATACTGCTTTGTGTGAAATAAACGATACCAATATACACAACAAGTAAATCCAACTCTTAAAAGAAATTTAAGTAATTGAGAGCATAGCAGAGATGTAGGTCATTTCCGTTTCGTTAATAAGAGTTTGGTATGTCCGAAAAGTTAGCACACGTCAGTGGCTTTGACTTCAAATGCTAATGACGTTAAATTCTACATTTACACTAAGGATAAAAACAAAGTTAATTTTTCAATTTTCACTGCTGGTATTTTTATATTTTGTAAATTTAAAACGTACCATAGCATAAAACAAACAACAACACTGGCACATGGATCACTAAGACGGTAGAAATAGGTAAAATAAAAACTATACACAAGTATAAGTATGGTACACGTTTTGAGACATGTGGGTTTTGTGAAATTAGCATTAGAGGGAAGTGTGTTGGGTAAGAACAGAAGAGGAACAGATTAGGGAGGGTGTGAGATGTGGTAGTTATGTAAAATGAAAAGGCTTGCGCAGGATAGGTTAGTATTGAGGGTTGCATCAGACCAGTTTTAGGACTGAATACCACAACAACAAATATGGTAATAGACATTGCAGTAGGAAACAGCATTGAAATAGTAAATCTAATAAATAAAATAGATAGTGTACGTGAATGTACATTTCGTTCTCAAATTTGGCATGTGGTGCGATTTAGATCAAACTTTAAATACACGTTCACTGAGAACCGTAAAAAGCCCTTGTGGAAGTGGGAGTGAAATTTTTAAAACATACACAAACGATCGGTATTTGCGTCAATAATTGTTTCCTGGCTCAATGAAATTAATTATTTTTCTGGCGATGTTGGTTGTGAATAATTTCAACACCATTTGGCATTCGAGACGAATACTCTTAATCTTGAGGGATAAAGTGTTTTAACATAAAAGTAACACGAAAAGAACCATAAGATTGGTGTCGAATTCGCTGTTACGGAAATCTCTGAATTCATTTCTGACATTCAACACACATGTGAAAGGGGTGGAAGGGGGCAAAGCAAAGTGTAGCAAAAACTCTGAACGCGTGGGGCAATTTCGATCTAATTCTGTAAATTTGATCCTTGCGACCCGGAAAGATAACACTGTGGGGGTAGGTCACGACTATCACTCCTAGGGATAGAGGTGGATGGGGTGGAGATATTAAAAATTCCATAGCTTTCAAATAAAAATCTGAGAGATTAATGTGTTTTCCCTGATGGCATCCGTGTATAATTTCAAATTGTTTCATCATGATAGAGGAACATTATAAGGGCTTGTAGAGAGGGTGCGTTTCATAAAGATAAAGGAAAAACAACAAAGATTAGGGTCTATTCCGGTGTTCTTGAGATCGCTGAGTTTAATTCTGACATTCAATGTGTAAATTAAGATGCACTTCATCCCCAATTTTGAGAGTGGTGGTGAAATAGGAGAGGGGATGCAGCAACAGGAAACATACTTAGAATAGATTCTATTCCGGATTTTTGGAAGCCGCAGAGTTTAATTCTGGCGTTCACGTTGGTACTTGAGATATTCTTCAGCGCAAGAGTTGTGGGGGGGAGAAAATCAATAACATGAAATCAAATGCGACTAGTATCTAACTCTGGCTTGTGGATTCACCGAGTTTAATTATATAAAAGTAAACTGATTGAGAATTGTGTCTGTTCCTGGGTTAAGGAATCGCTGAGTTTATTATGACATTCACGTGGCATTTCCATCCGTAGAGGTAGGGGTAGGGGACGAATGGAATAAAAGTTCATTTCTTAATTAAAATACAAAAAAAACTGAGATTGGTTTGACAATATGGTTTAAAAAGGGCAATTTTTGTCAAACTTTCTGTTCCTTACGATCCAGGTCGAACACTGGATAAAACAACCCTGTCACCTATAGTGATGATGGTCGCGAATATCTATTTTTTACCCTAGAATAAAGGGTTATTTTTACTCTGTTATGATACAGGAAGTAACTTTGCCTCTCTTAAGGAATTATGGAATATTTTTATTTGTCTTAAGGTACCACTAGTTATTTTTATTTATTTTAAAGTACCTTGATTATTTTTTGACTACCAGGGCTATTTTTTTACACTATCAGGATACTGGGAGTATAATTTTCAAGGACCCGAGGAATTAATTTGACTCTCTTAGGGTGTCCGAAATTTATTTCCTCTTTAACGTACCAGAAAATTTAATGAACCGGTTTGTAGACTGTTTTAAGTTACTGAATTAATTAAGTTAAGAGTAGATTTCTTGGTTGAATTAAGGTTCTGTGATTCATGATGAAATTAACATTCCATCAGCTTTTATAGGCTATGGGGCGTAAAAGGATAAAGGCTAATATACGTGACGCCCTCGATACCAGTTTAATAACGTGTCGCCTTATATACTGAATTGGGCAAATATAAATGAAAACACCTGGCAACTATGAAAACACACGTATGTAATGGAAGATCTTCGGCGTTTTAACGGCGATTCTCAACAATATCCTTCTTGTGAATCTTTTGAAAGAAACGAATTAATGTCCGTCAGCAAAGTTTCCTTAATTACTTGAACAAGTTTGGACACTATGTAAACTACATGAAGCGCCGCCATTGCGTCCACTTTAATTTTACTGACACATCTCCATTTTGCAACCATCTCATATTTAAATTACTGATTTGTTGAATTGGGAGACCACAGAACAATTAAATTTTATACTCCCGTTGTCCTGTCAGTATCATTTAGGATGAAGTGTCAGATAGCTGCACTTGGACAAATCGTCAAGAAGAGCCGGAACTTATTTGAAGAGGCGGTGACCTTGAGTCCGCTGTTAGCGATATGCTAAATACTGATCAGCAAGTAATGCGCAGAAGGTGACCGAGAAGAAAACACCATTTAAAAACACTCAACGCTTAAAATATTGTCAAATTTGTGTGAGATAAACTGTTACAATGCTAAATACTTTATATTAGAATTTGTTGTTTCTAGTTAATTAAATAATTTGACTTCATTTGACTTTTATGGGTAAATATTTCGCTACCATGATGGAAACACCACGAGGGAGACTGTGTCAGTTCGTTTGGGAAACAAAGGAATTAAGTAATATCGTGAAAGAAAAATTGAGTTTCTGCAGCTCAGGGCGCATGTCTCAGTGGCTGATGGGTAACGTTCAAAGAAATTAAAAATGGAACCAAATTGTAAGGAGATGTAGAAAATGGGAAAGAATGACGAAACAGTTGATGTTAATCCGCAGAACTTAGCAACCAAATGCATAAAGTGAAAATAAGCACTACGCTACGTTAGTTAATCAACAATGCCAACAGTCCAATTAGCACGACGTATCAATACGTTTCATCCCTAATTTGGAGCTCAATCAAATGAACCATAAAAAGATGAGAACTTAATTATAACTATAATCTAAAATCTTTTCAAAGATCATTAATATTCAAATGACCATGTTTCTTACAATTTATTCAAAAGTTTTTATGATATTAAATTATTTTTGTCTTTTGGAAATACTAGAAACGAATAAAATAAAATTGTGAGCTTCAATTTGTATACATATTATCTGTACTGTAAATAAACAATTGTTTTCAACCCATTCTAAAATATCCTTCACCTATCTTTGAGGAAATTTTAGATTATATTATTGGTTAAGGTCTCATATTTTTATTTAGAGTAACTAACCAGGAAGAACTAAGCTGAATAAGAGAACAATACGGAGAACTTTGACCGAGAGAAGGAATAGATTAATGGGCCACGTTTGGAGACGTGAGGGTCTTGTAAAATTAGCATTATTGAATCTGATGGGAAAGAACAGAAGGGGGAGGGAAGGATGGAATAGCTAAGTAGATTAGGGAGGATGTGGTAGTTATGTAAAGGCTTGGGCAGAATAGGTTATTATGGAGGGTTGCGTCAAACTAGGCTGACAATTAAAACAAAAAAAATTATTTTTACTTGATGACGGTAAATAAAGGACGAAAGTTAGTAATATATTGTTGTAGTTGAATTACGTACATTGTGAATTAATAAACCTTTTATGGTTAATTGGCCATTATATTTACATGGATCTGATTCTATAGGTTCATTACCAGGCTAAAAGGCGAAAAATACAGATCGGCTGGCAGTTCAGGAAATGTATTCAAGGTTGAATCATCCGCAAATATTTACAGTTTCACTTAGTAACTCAGAAGTACCATGGCAGGAATGGAATATTTATCCTAATAGTTCAAAGAAGACAAAATTGTTCGCGTAGTAACACATGAGCGACTTATTGTAGATTACGAATAATTGAGATGCTTCATAAATGGGTCATATACATGTCTAAAAATATTTTCAAAGCGTGGTAAATATTTGTGCGGGGTCGATAAAATACAGGTCAGAGAATATCAGTGATTCTCATTCTCGAAATTAAGAGAATCATGAAGTATATATGGCATAAGTTTCAACCTCAGATAACCTCAAAGCTATTTCCTGTTTCAAAGAACAAACGTACAGTAATATTTCTATAAAGCGAACAAAAGCGAAGGTCGAACAGTTTAAGTCAGTTTTTGGAACTATTACCATTTAATCTTGAGGTGGCGGATGGCAGTTTCCTACCTCTAAGAACCTTTGAACTGGTCTGTAAAGCAACAGTGTCATGTTTTATCAAAGTCGTACATAACGATTTTTATTGTGAAAATCTAATAAGCACGGCAGACATGAATTCAAATGACGTCGATTTCAGTTCCCTGAATGCGTGACGAAGCTAGTAATTTAATTATATAAGCTTAACAAATAATTCAACCTCAAGCTATTGCAAAAAGTATTTGACAATTAATTACGCTATTTTTTGTATCTTCAGTGAGTACTTAATATCTGCACTTAATTAACAGGCAAAATCATTTCTTGTAATCCATTTATATAAGACAAATTTATGCGCTTCCGTTGCTTCTGATTGTAAGTTTTGTGGTTTATTGTTCAATAGTTAAAGTAAATAGAAATGCAGTTATTTGCGTTCCATTTTTCTGTTTAAGATTCAAATCGTTAACAGATTGGTTTCAGTTTACTTTAACACTAGTCGCGTACATTTTCAAACCTGCGGCTAACACAAGGATTATGCCAAGAAATATCTGACACGTATAGTACACGCAAATCTACAGGAAGCTACACTTTTTCGCACTGCGTTTAGAACACGATCAAAAATGTCTGGTGTGGTGCGTACTGTCTGACATGCTGTCGGGTCTAAGAAGTATTTACGCCAATATCAACTTTATTCGTAGTATCTTTCCTCATGTAACATTGCAACCAAAGTCTCGCATTTTTATACATGTAACAAGCCCTATTGTCATGTACTAATATTCATAAACGTTCGGATAACAGAGTAATTATGCATTTCTGGACACTTTTTTACTCTCTCATTCGTGAACGTTTGCCTATATATATGTATATCAAATTACTCTGTCGTGTAAGAGTGAAAACCCATTTTACAACACCTCGAATGGCATCCTTGAATAAACGTTTTGCTGTTTTATGCTGGAAGGTTAATGAAAAATAGCCGTAGATTTAAATAAGTAAGTGGATTAAAAATTTTGTTTTCCTTGACGGTCTATTAAATAATTTAGCAATTTATGTAACGAATTATCTTGGAGAACAGATGAAGATTCCTCGAGAAGAAATGTATTGTAGAAAATTATAATTAGTATAATTTATAGTTCTGCTGTGAATAATAAGTAACTACTCAGTTTCTATTCACTTCTTGATGGATGTTCAACTAAATCGGTGTGCGATGACTAAAGAATATGCCATATAACGTCTTGCGTAATTTCCTAAGTGAAGAGAAACCGTTAAATATTGCAAACATGACGTTGTGAATCAGGAATGAATGCTTATGGGAAGATTTTAGCAGTAAATGGCGAATGAAAACAAAGAATGGAAGTTAAGCAACGTAAATACTTAAAAATATTTTTTTCTTACGTAAGTATGGAGAACGATAAAGTCGAACATTCAGATGTAAAAGAAAGAATTTGTTGCGTGGCTCAATTAACCTCCCAGTTCAACTGGATATTGTAAAATAAATATGTATATTTCAAATTAAGTTATAAATAATACCAAAACAGTCAATGAAAATTAATAATTAATTTTAAGTTGACAGCATGTTTCTGTCCGGATATGGTTGACACTGTAGATATTACAAAGTGTAATTGTATAAAATAACACTTATATTTTTTGATTTATCATTAAGTTCGCCATTTCCTCTGCTCTTTGGAAAAGGAACCCGTTTTCAACTGAAGAAAAGATATGAGAAAATCTTGCTAATAATGGGATAGGGAAACAACTATCATCGCGGAATGTAATTTATTGAAAACTTGCTGCCAGAACCTGTTCCTTAAAAAAACTGGAAGATTACTATAAAAATTATACAATCTTGCCATTAACTTGTATAGATACGAGATAAACAGATAATTATGCAATCATATAGCAATTTGTATGAGTTAACTGATATGATCGTTAATAATCGTAATAGTGTATACGCCGAACGTGTTGGAAATTCTCACCTCTTTAAAGAAGAGTAAGTTGTGATAAATTTGTTGTTATCGTTAATTCTAAATTGTTTTTTGCGGAATGTGTTTGAAAATGTAAATTTTGTTTAGTACAGAATATTCATTTCACAAATATAATGCTACAAAAGAATTGAAAAAAATACTGTGTTTTTGTATGTAATTTATATCTGTTATTAAATTAACGTACTTTTGAGTCATATCTACGTTTAGCAGTGGCGGCTGGTGCATATGTGCTCATGTGATACAACACGTGAATTAATTTAGGAGGAATTATTTTTTTTGTAAATTTAAGAAACTAAAATAATAGTATTTTAAGAGTGTGAATCTCTGCTTCGGTTTCGAATACTATAAACTGTCCACCTTCCAGCACTACATTTTAGTACGAGAAATGCGCATGCGCAGCATTACTGTTTCATTCCTCAGCTCGTCTAAGATCCAGCAATAATATGAGCTGCCAAGCGCGAAGCGCCGTCGCTGGCACAGCTGTAGGCAGCTTCATCGGCATACAGTTTTAAATGTTTTTGACAAATCAATAAAAATATTAATGTTTATGCACTTGAGGTTTATTTGGTTTAGTCAAAGTTTTTTAAAAATAAAAAAACGTTTAACAGGTAGCATTTCGAAGACTTTCATAATTATGAGAAATTTATCGTGCGAGCCTGCATACAATATTCCTATAACATGTTTTTTCCTCTAAAATTAACTTTCTTTACTTAAAATATGTAATGAGTAAAAATGCTGTCGTATTAGGAATTTGTTCCAATATAGTTTTATATTTTTACAATTTTAAATTTTGGTTTCTATTACACGTGATGGAGACGAAATTACAAATGTGGCTTATTACGGGTGGTGGATTATTAACAACTCTGTAGATGTAGTATTATTAATATCTTTATCCTCCTAAAAATTTTTCATGGGATGATGTAGCACATAACTTTAAATACTCACTAGCCTCCATTGCTTTTAGGCGCACTAACGATATTTAAATAAAAAAGTGACTAAATTGATTTTTATAACACTTAAATTAAGTCTCAAGTATTTTGTTGAGAATAAAATTACGATAGTCAATATTAGAAAAGATATCACGTTACATTACAGAAAAATAAGGAAACTCTTCAGGGTCACATTGTGGGCTTCGGCCACTGGCAAAGCGTAGAAATGACAGACAACAAAAACAAAACAGTAGCTGGTCAAAGTCCTGTGTCTGCAATTTAGACTGCCGAACAACCGAAGCCTCTAATAAGATAACTTTTAAATACGATATCCAAACATCAATTAAATTTCAATATCCAATATAGTTACTCAACAACTCAACCAGATATAATTCAAACTGCATCCAAAAGAAAATTTACACTACTCATTCGGTCTATTTATGTTTCATGCTTGCAACCTGAACGACAGGTACATTAAGTAACATATTTATTCGCGTCTCTCCAAACGAATTAAGTTCATTAAAGTATTGGTCGCGAGAAATAGCATGGCGTGGGAGCTGCTCAATGAGGGAAGAGCCGTAGTTGAAGAGAAACTACGACAATTTTAAAATAATTCATTATATTCTTACTAACTAAACAGTAAGTAGCAAAGTCCTTATACATATCTTCTCTATAGTCTTACGAATGAGTGTTTAACGTACAACATATTCTACACTAAACGCAATGTTTTACAGTACCAAATTGCCGTTACAAAGATTCGTGTTAAAGTCTACCCCCTACATCCTCAGGACTGTGGACGACTGCGCATCTAATTTTGACACGACTAGCTATTTCTCTCCAGCTGGCATATTCATGTTTCTTGAACTTTTCAAACCTCAAAAATTAAAATTAATTAATGATGATAATAACATATTGCTATGGAACTATTATTTAGGTCAAAAATAACTGAGACTGAAAACGAGTATACATATAAAATTGAGAAGTTTCTGCTTTAGGAATCACAACCTCAGTCTGCTAATTGGTGTCAGTTTTTCGCTCATTACATAAGCTTGCAGCTGCTGTAATCTTTGCATAAAATCAGACGGGTTCCCACACTGCTTCAAGTGTAGCGTTGCTATTCAAAATATTAACCACTCGTGTCGAAAGATTAAAATAAAACTTCCTTATGCTGCATTATGTAGTATTCGAGCACATCTCTGTAATTTATGTACATTTAAACCGTTCTGTTTAGGCATTGAACATACCTCATCTTACTTCACTAATTCTATTTTCAGCGAGGTATCGAGTTTGAGCTTTGAATTAAGCATGTCTGATCGTGCATTAATAATTACAAAGTATATAATTAACGTTTTAAAGATATGATTAAATAAATCCCGGTATTCATCAAGCCAAGGCTTGACGTAACGGCGAAACACGTATCTCACAATGGTAATAATACTTTTACAATATATACGACACGTTAATATATACAGTGCATGATGAAAATGACGTTTGATCTTTTTTAATTGCATTCCACATGAATGTGACTTTAGTTATGTCGAAAGATTATGTGAAGAATGTAAATTATTATCTATATTCATTTAAATATAAATTGGTCAATTTTAGTTCATACATACAATTTTATTGAAGATCGTAGTTTTTCCCGGTGAATATTTTGAATAAATAGTTCTAGCCCCAGATTGAAACCCAAGAGTTATTTATTCATAAAAGTTTATATCAATAAGAATTTAACTTCACCCTTAAGTAGCGAACGCTCTTTTTTGACCCTTCACATGTCAGTTTTATGGACACTGTCTTTGCTTTTCTGATATAGGTTTTAAAATACCTAAAAGAAATATAGATTGATTATAATAATTAATCAATATTTTTACTCTGGTTTTTTTCACCTTATACATATTGAAAATATTTTTCTAATACTTGTTAATAGTATACGAGTATATTGTTCGTAATATATAAATGTTTATTGTTGCAATTTTACAATATTGATGTTTCATATTTACTAATGGACATAATCGGCTAGATTGTTGCGTTACTTTTCGTGGCAACAAACTCAGTTATCAACGTCATACTTTATGAGGCCAAGGCACTTAAAAGTGAGTTGATGCCACACGAATATGACATCTGTTGTTAGCCTTGCAAATTATTGTCGACGGCTAAACACTAGGGACCAGGATAACAGTAAGTAATTTGAATGCAATTTCGACGATAAATTTAAATGTTATTCATTTATGGCTGTTAGAGAATATTTGTAGTATAAACCTTACGCCCCACGTTAGTTTCATCAACTAAGAATCAAACACATCATATAATTTGTTGAGATTTGAAACAGTTAAATGGTATTATTATTTATTTTTCCATTAATAATTTGTGGGACTAAAAGCACCTTTTAAGCAATTTATTTGTGATTTATCCAGATATGAAAATTATTGATTTTGTATATCATTTATTACAATTGCGTTATGGGCAAGGGGAATTGAATTTTAAATAAGGACAATAATTTTTAAGTTAACATAAAAACAAATTAATTTATTAAGAAAATTTTAAGTAAATATAAATTTTAGGGTCTATTAAAATTACCATAGGTAGTTCGAATTGTATTTAGTAAGACTCTATCTACTTAAGGGTAATTTTTTTCGGGCTTTTTGTGCAGCTGTAATCGTAATTACTGGCACAAACACATCTCAGTCGTTTGTGGGCTGCTGCTTCCTCCTTCCGCCATCAGCACAGGTAATTAGGGTGCTTCCGGAGTTCACGTCCGTACCTGGGATCATTTTGTAGAATTCTGGTTCCGGTCATTAAGTAGACGGGTGGGTGATACCTTGCTGCACCTTCCCGTCTTCTTTCCTCGATTCCAGGGAATTAGATGAATGGACTTCCACCTGTGGCTGACTTCGCTAATCTTATGGTCAAACTTATCCGCAGTGGTCCAACCACCGCAATTATTCTTCTATAATTAATTATTTTCCCAACAGGCTTTCTTCTCCTTCCAAGACTGTTTTCCAACTGCACCGTGTCTCTAATCTCGCCACCTTCCTGTTTCCAAGTACTTCTGCACTTTATTTATTAATTATTTATTACACTAATAGCCTGTTTTCTTGAATATCTATAACAGGCCTTATTTTCATATCTTACAAGATTTGTGTTACAGATTTCTTCTATTTTTTATAAATATAAATTTTCTAACAATAATAAAACTAAACAACTAAAATTAAAGACAGAAGGGAATAGGGTGAAGGGTGAGTGGGAGTAGGAGGATGAAGAGAAAATGCTGTGAGATCACAGCTGGCGGAATATGGAAGGGAAGAAAGAGAGGAAAACTATGTTAAGTCATAGCTGCTTCCATCCTTCTTTTACATTAAATACAATTTACAGACTGAGATTTTTTAACACATTTTTTATAATGCTTATATATATATACATCAAATATGGAAGTATATTTTTGCAGGGGGTCTGTAGAGCAGACTGTGTATTATGCAGACGCTCAAGTTCTACCAGTAAAACTGCGTGGAGACGCAGGAGGTCATCCATTGCTCTATTCTTGTCTCCTGGACTTCCTTTTGGAGGCAGGAGACAGTCTTTCAACGTTTTCGCTTCCTCCTCCCTTCCTGCGTCTCTATTTCTCTATCACAGGTTGTACTTCCAGCTCCGGAATTCCGGTTTCCCTCATTTTCCGACGTTCTGGATATGAGGGTTTAAGCTGGCTTCAAGTGTATTTTTTTTTCATTTCTACCGCCAAATTGGTAGGAAAATGTCGGGAATGTTTATTCTTGTCTGTTCAAATCTTTTTTTCTGTTTTTCTCTCCGGTTCCTGGGATTACCGGTCCAGGTAACTTCTGCACTTTCACCTCTCCAGGTCAACTTCTCATGCCCCACCATGGGGGTTTTTGGCGAATCACATGACCCAATCAAATGTTCAGCTTGGCTCGCGGTTTTTCTACATACTTTGTGGAGGAAGATGCGTCCATCGAAATTCTCGATGTGATGGACCTGGGCAAGGTAAATGTTCCTTAATCCGCAGAACTGTGGATTTAACACGATTTGGGTTTCTCCTCTACGCCAGCTTGGAGTCTGATAGCGTGTTGATGCCGCCTCAGTGTCGCCAGTGGGGAATTCCTCAACCAGTGTATCGCTGTATCGCCACTGATCTAAATAAAAGTCAATTGCCACATAAACACATTACAGCATAAAGCAAGAATCCTTTCAACGTTCCTCCATTGAACTTTTTTCTGTATTCTGAACGCGTAGTTTCCAAAAATATTCTTCTTTGTCTTCACAGCTGCTGGGATAAAAGAACATTAGCTCTGATTTAATCTCATGGAGTTCCAGTAGGACAGAAATGAGATATCCTTTCCTCTTTCCTTTGTTTCGGCTTCCCGCCTTCCGTCACTGTCACTTAAAATTAAGACCAAGTCGTGTTGCAATTATGGATCCATCTCTTACGCAAAATTTGTTTCGTTCTGTGCATTGCCCCTTGTTGAGTGTAACTTTTAAACTCATTAAAACAATTTAAAGGACGCTCGCTCAGCTATAAGTGCACAGCCTCTTATAATTTAGTAAAATGGACTACCTAAGATATAAGGTTGAGATACAACACTAAGCCTTGCTAATTATCCAGTTTTCTAATTCGTGAGTGATACCAATAGTAAAAATGATAAAAATGCGTCCAACTCCGGCAGTGAATGATCTTATGACACAGCACACTCCCAATTTCCATCTTCCGATCACTTTTTTTACTTTTGAAGAAAGAAGTTACCTGAGAATCCGGCCAATTGTGAATAAGATATAGAAAGGAGTACGTGGAATGGATAATAAGGCAGAGCCCACTGGCCATAGATTGAGGGGTGTTCCATGACTTAAAGTAATATTATCGTGCTGTAAACAAACATTTATAATCCCCTCGACACTTCTCCCTTCCTGAGCAGGTATTCCCGTCTTCCTCCCTCTAAGTCTTGAAGCACACTACGAGTCCGTGAATTGCATAATTTATATTATGTGAATGCTGCATTCATTCTCGATACAGTAACGTTTGCCTAAAATGCGAAATAGTTGAGAGAGTAAGTTACGTTGGAGAAATGGACAGTCAAAACACCGTCCCATATCTTCCAAAACTTGATACTTCATTTTCAACAGTGTATACCTCACAGATATGCACTATAAGAAAACTAACTGTCATCCAAAATTAAGCTCATCAATGGATTATCCTAACTACCAAGCATACACGTTAATAGTGTACAACATTTTAATGTTGTAAATACAATATTTTATTATATATATATAGTAAAATAATTACTGGGGGATTGAATTTTATCGTAATTTATGAGAAATTTATTAAGTCAGATTCTAAACAAATTAAATTAAATTTATTATCTGGAATCAACAATAAATACAAAAACTTAGGGTCAGTTAAAATTACCACGAATAGATCAAATTTCTTTTTGTGAGACTCTATCTATCCAAGGGTGATTTTGTGGGCATTTCTTGCAGCAAGAAAGTCAGACATACGCACAGGCGATTAATTTTCACTCACGCGTCTTGCTTGGGGGTCTCCGTGTTTTGGGGCGGCTCCTTTCTTTGTTGACTTCTGCGTTGGTACCAGGGACTGGGTTCTGAGAATTAAGGCCGCTCGCACCCGTAGGTTTCTTCCTCGACACCAGAAAATGACACGACCGGGATTTCACCTTCCACCGTCTTCTCTCAGTTTGTATCAATATTCAAAACACACTTTTTTCAATCTTCACCAACTTCCTCCTTCAACGTTTATTCTTGAATAACTGCTTTCTCTCTCCACGATTCTTTCCTTACTCATCCGTCACCTCCGAATATTATTTTTCACTTCAGTTTCTTACAAGTTCTACTCCAGCCTCATGAATTTCTATTCCACGACTTCTTGTTCAATGATCATTCCCCAACTGATCACTTTCTACCTCTTCACCTCCAGCTCAACTTCCCATGTCTCCCACCATGAGGTTGATGGCGGATCACATGACCCCCAGTCTCAATCAAATGTACAGCTTGGCCCTCGGTTTTTATACCTAATTTGTGTAGGGAGATGCGGCCGGTGTCAATGAATTGAGTTTAGGTAAATATTCCATAATCCGCAAAATTGTGAATTAAACACGCCCGGGTCGCCGATGTCCTACCTTGCCTTCGCCTTGATGTTATTTCCGACTGTCTCCAGTCGGGAATTTCTCAGCCACTGATCAAATAAAATGGCGATTGCCACATGCACTCATTACAATATATATATATATATATATATATATATTGTTAACGTATGTGTAATAAATAACATTTAAATATACTTTAATTAAATAATCAACATGTTTAGTTCGTGATGTGGACACATATCAGCCACATAAAAGGAAAGCAATTAATGTGTATTAATACAATTTGTCATAGGTTTTTATAACTTGTATTGAATATAATTAAATATAGTTAACAAATAAGCAAATTGGACAAAAATAATTTTAAAAATATCGCTGAAAGTATCTGTCTTTGTTTTAATACTATGTGAATTTATAATGTATAACATGCTTAATACATAACATTTCGGAAACTAACTTGAAATATAATTGCAGTATTTCCAATTATAGTGATTGGCTTACAAAATATTAACTTTCAACTCTTGTTTTCCATATTATTTAATAAACTTCAACATAAGTTAAAACAATGTTTGATAATTTTTTCTTCTATAAATAAATAAATAGTTTTCTTTCATATTACTGACCTAAAAATATTGTATTTATAATAAGAGTTTAAAAGTTTATTATATTGTCTATTTCTCTCTCTCTCTCTCTCTCTCTCTCTCTCTATATATATATATATATATATATATATATATATATATGTTTTCTTAACTATTCGCTCTTTTAACAAAATTTTCAAGTCACTCGTCGGTCGTGCCATGGACGCTCATAACATGGCGCCGGATGAGGATCCTAACAACAATTCACCTAAATGCGACGTGGTAAGATACGTTGAGTCTTACTACAGGTATCATGCCCGTTCTATAGCGGGAGTACAGGGTATGTTGTGGGAACGCCATATTCTTCGGCTCCATGTCTCGACCGATGTTGGAGGCAGCTGGCCGACTGGCCCAATTTCAACCTTAAACAATACTTGCTGTAAACCCAACGCCTGCATCCCCGGAACATTCACTTCTCAAAGACACACTAGGTGCAATGTTTTATGGGAATTTTAATTCAGAGTTCCAGGATTAAAACCAAGGACAGAAAATTCACAAAGGAGGTTGGTCTCCCGTTTTTCAGCCATCGATATAATCTTTGGTTTCTCGTCTATTTACTTGTTCCAACCATAGGCGTAGCATCTCACATGTCACACCAGTTGGGAACAAGAAGATTTTGACTTTGTCAAGATTTTTATTTTCCCGTTAAATGACATGTGCTGAGTTGTTTACTATAAACATCTGTTGTGCCAAGTCATCTGTCCTGGTGCTAAAATGCTACAGTATTTGACTAGCGGCCCGTTGGTTTTATGACAGTAATTCCCCATTTACGCTGTTTCACGGAAGCTTCTTCCACGCAATGTTTCTGCAGCCATATTTGTCCGAAGTCAATCAAAATAGAATATATTTTAATAAATTATGATTTTTGAATACTACACTTTGCTCATTTTTGTAAGCAAATATTTCATTCGTATAGTAAGTAATTTTTGTGTTTGGCTCAATGCAATTCTATTTTAAAATGGTTCAACTTATAACTGAAAATATTTGTATGATCGCTTCTAAGAGAGGAAAATACCATTCTAATTGGACAGTATGGGCATTTACCACGTATAACTAGGTCCCTTTCTTCGAACCCACGCAGTTTCAAATATAAATTTCTACTTCATACAAGGGTCAGTCAAATACAAAACAGGAATTTTTTAAAATTATTTTTTCTGAGAATGGTAGAATTTCAAAACATTTGTATTTTTCTACAAGGTTCCTTGTACAGAAACACACTTTTCCCAGTATTTTGGAAGCTTCCTGATTCCGTCATCATAAAAAGCTGAAGGTTGAGTCTTTAACCAATTGAGCACAAAGGGTTGAACCTCTTCATCGCTATTGAGTCTCTGACCTTCTAGAGCTTTCTTGAACGGTCCAAACAGATGGTAGTCACACGGTGGGCTGTATGGTGGATGTTCTAGCTGATCGCAGTGAATTTCCCCCAATTTGGTCTGAGTTATGCGCACCATGTGAGACGTTGCATTGTCGAGAAGGGGGATGACGCTTCTGATTGGGAAACGCCTCTTTCAAGTTCGTTTCTGATGATCGAATGTCGTCAACGGTGAGGCGCTGGTCTTGTTCCAAAAGCTCCCTTACTGCACGGATCTTATTTCTTCTTATTTCTGTGATGGAAGTTCGAGGACGCCGATCATGACTTTGATTTTCCACAATTTCCCGACCTTCAAAAAAACTATTATGCCACTGGTACACGCGAGTTTTGGAGAGGGTATCATCCTCGAATTTTGCCCGTAATGGAGTTAAAATTTCAGAAGGTATCACACCTTCTCTCGCCAAAAAATTTATAATATCCGTTGAAACTAAAATTGGTAGTGGGTGCGTAGTGGAGTGGAGGGACCCAGACGGAATTCAAGGTAAAGTGGCCGGGCCGTCCGAATCTCCTATTAAGCTTGATAAAAAAATTGCTGTTTATATTTGACTGGCCCTCGTAATTGGTAAATAAAATAAAAACTTCAAAATCAAACAAACACTGACGCCAGTGTATTTAAAAATCGTGTGACATACATGATGTTTTTATTACTGTTGATGGTATTCTCAAGACAACGCATAAGGTTCACAAAAGTGATCTGAAGAACAGGTTTCCAGATACAATTAATAGAATGCTAATTCCATTGGCGCTGTGGAATAATAATCGTTAAGGAAAACTGAGGACTGTTTCACGTCCCAACCTGTCTGTAGTGTAAAACCTGTTAGTTAGACTGTCTTGTAGTCGTCAAAACACCCTTAATGCAGGAGCGAAGGCTTTCTCTGTGAATTTGATTCAAATATAATTCTCAGGTTCCAACCCGGGTAAAAGTTTGTACACACAACGTTTCGACGGCAAGCTCCGCCATCGTCATCAGTCTACCTGAAACCCGAGAATTATATTTGAACCCTTAATGCAGTTAAAAATCAAATTAAAAATATTGAACAAAATTTCAACTTTTTAGTTATAGTTGGAGTACGTAACAGTTTCTTTTCGTGCAATCATAAGATGTCTATTTAATTGAGTCCTCGTTACTCGATTATTTATTTAATTTAATTTGCTCAAAATGTATACTTTTAACTTTAAATTGTTCCTAGTGCTGTATAGGTAGGTTGAAGCAAGAGGATCGCTGATCACTTAAAATTATTTGAACGATAGTGACACATGATTTATTGACATGGAGTAAGCTACGGTTTAACGGTGAACAGATGTCAGTCGGCCGCTATGAGCTACGCGTCGTAATTTCGTCTTTTAGTGTCTAGCAAATTTCGCCATATGGTCAGTATTGATGGATGTCTCCTTGGACTGGAGTTTCCTGAATGGCGCAGATGTGGCAAGTATCAAGGACCTCAGTCGATGGGACCCACAAATAAACGACGGGACGAGAGGTAAACACAAAGAAATCAAAGGCGAATGGATGTGTACTTACGTCAACAATTCTGGCCCAACACCAAACTCACAGAGATCATCAGTACACTGGCATCACGACAATTACCCTCCTCAAATCCACATGTCAACTATAATTTAAATCGTAGTATATCTATGAATAATACTAGCAGAAGCACACTGCGTTGTCCGGTTTCACGCAAATAATAAAGCAGGAATGCAATTAAAGATATGTTTATTACAGTATTTGAGGGTACACTACGATTTATTTCCGTTGTCAATTCCAAATTTTTTTCAATCCTACAATATGTAAATGGTGAAAAAATCGTCAAAATTGTAAGATTTTACTGTGAGTTATTATTTTTAGCCATTTTTTGGTGGTCTGAGAAGAAACGGTCTATATGACCAAAATTGTAGAGAATCGAATTTCCAATCGACCAAGTGTTCTCAGAATTAACTAAAATACTCAGTTTTAGAAATAAAGATTTCTACTGTTAGGTCTCGGTGACGGTTACGGCCCAAATTATGTATAGCAATAGATTATTCGTTTCTTCAAGTTGATTGCTGATTATGCTGAAGGTGGAAAAGCACCAAGAAAACACCTTCAAAAGGTGGAAAAACGGAGGTTTGTTGACAGTTTCACTTTTTTCATGTATATATATATACAGTATTATTGGTATTAAATTTAATACTTTTATCTGTGATGAATATCACTATCATATGCATAATATTTTATTTGCTTTTAGAAGTGTGCAATTACTAAATATTAAAATATACCTGACACGAAAAACAAATCTAATATCCGTATACATCATATCGACGATCCAAAGGAGTTATTATTTTTCAATGAGTTAGCTCTCTGACAACCATAAGCTAATTACAACGCCAAATTATTATAATTTAAGAAGTAAATAGTTTTATTTATCAATAATATAGGCAACCCTCATTCACTTTTCGGAGATCTCGATGCGTTTATTTGACACGTTTATCGGACTAGTGGTTTTTACACATGTAGCTGGGACATACATACGGACTGACAAAGATTTCCAGATATATAGATTGGCTGGTAGCCTCACATAATTAGGGAATGTTTCATCTTCTTTTAATAACTCCGTGTTCCTCAAATATTAATTATAACATCTTACATTAGTAAATAGTTACTTATTCAAAGTGTTACATATTTTTATATAATATAAAATTATTGAAATCACAATTGTTTCCAAGGGTAACGAAAAAAATGGAGAGTCGTTGTTGATTTGTAGTCCTTATAGCTCAGTACCAATACATGTTTGTTGCTTCCTGGGAAACTGAACACATCTGATGTCTAATTAAATAAATATACAGCCAAATAAGTCAGACAATAAATTTAACTAGTACTTAATTAATATAAATCCAATTTTGTGGACATCTTTTGCTGTCACTGACTCTCCCCCGCGACGGTTACGACTGAAATGATGTATAACAATACATTACCTGAAGAAATCCGCAAAGTTGGATGAGATATTTTATTGATATTAATAAAATACTTATACATATTATTTGCTGATGTATGGGGCCATATTTTTATTTAATTATTAAATTTCAAGGCAGTAAAATGATTTCTGCTCATCTAATGTCGTTAATATGAATTATTTCAATATTCAATGTTACTTTAAATAATAAATACATTGCTTCATTAATTATTGTAATACGATTTTCTTAAAGAGCTTTAGAAAGTTTCGAAACATTTTAATCACAGTAAGTGATTTCATGAAAAATACAGAACCGTAATAATCTGATCTCTGTGCTAACGTTATTATAAATAAAATAAAACAAATTATTTTTAATAAATTTTAGTATAGATAAGAATTCTTCAAACCAGATAATCCATGAAAATTCTTCTTTTTAGATTAATGATAACGAAAATGACTTATTAAACATCATTTATAATATAAGGGTCAGTCAAATTTAAACGGGAATTTTTGTTTAATAATTTTTCTGAGAACGATAGAATTTCAAAACATTTTTATTTTGTACTTCTGCATAATTTCCTTGTACGGAAACGCATTTTCCCTGCGTTTTGGAAGCTTCCTAATTTCATCATCATAAAAAGCTGAAGGTTGAGTCTTTAACCGATTGAGCACAAAGAGTTGAACCTCTTCATCGCTATTCAACAGCTGACCTCCTAGAGCTTTCTTCAACGGTCCAGACAGATGGTAGCCACACGGTGGACTGTATGGTGGATGTTCTAGCTGATCTCAGTGAATATCCTACAATTTGATCTGAGCTACGTCCGCCGTGTGAGGCCTTGCATTGTCGTGAAGGAGGATGGCGCTTCTGAATGGGAAACGCCTCTTTCGCTTAACCAAGTTCGTTTCTGATGATCGATGTGCACTCCAATTTCGTCAACGGTGAGGCGACGGTCTTCTTCCACAAGCTCCCTTACTGCACAGATTTTCTGTGATGGGAATTCGAGGACGCCGATCGTGACTTTGAATTTCCACAATTTCCCGGCCCTCAAAAAAAATGGGCACCGGTTCACGCGGGGCTTGGATAGAGTGTCATCCTCGAATTATGCCAGTAATGGAAGTAATGTTTCTGAAGAT
The DNA here is from genome assembly GCA_034510155.1 of Eucriotettix oculatus. Classification (NCBI taxonomy): domain Eukaryota; kingdom Metazoa; phylum Arthropoda; class Insecta; order Orthoptera; family Tetrigidae; genus Eucriotettix; species Eucriotettix oculatus. Next base: position 63,613,509 of record CM067377.1, read on the forward strand.
CTGACTCATTCTCTCGTCAAAATATTTATAATAATCCGTTTCGCAATGGAAGCAGGAACCTCTTGTCACTCATTGCTTCAGTATTGACTGAACGAGACTAACAATGGCAGTGGGTGCGGTGGTGGAGTTGAGAGACCCTGACGGAATTCATGGTAATGTGGCCGGGCCCTCCGATTCTCCTACTGGGCTAGATAAAAAAAATTCCCGTTGATATTTGACTGTCCCTCGTAACATTCTCTTATTTTCTGTTGTTATTATCATCGAAGAAGTCAATTCTTCTTCTTTCTTTGATCTACAGCCCATTCAGGACTTCGGATTATCAGGTCGACTGCGGACTGTCATCTTCCGGACACTTTCCGAATTCTGAAGTGATACGTGGCCAGCGTATCGATTCTGCAGCAGTCTTAATCCAAGTGTACGTGACATGCAAGCCCATGCCAGGATTCGAAATAAGGGCCTCTGATTTGTGAGACAGCGACGATAGGGACTAGACCACAGGAGGTCTGCAAAAGTCAATTACTTTTGAAAATTCGTAAACTCGTAGGGTTTTTCAATTTTTATAAAAAATTTTACTAAATATTACAATACCCTACAAACGTTTTGGTAATCGTTGTTGCTTTCTTCAAAATTGTACCGCATCTCGTTGAAAAGCTTATGATAAATTTACTTGTATTTAACAAATTAGTCTGTTTTTGTTTGCTTAAGTCATATATATATATATATATATATATATATATATATTTCTCCACGTATTAAGACAAGAGGGTCTTATAAAATTAGCATTGAGGGAAGTGTGTGGGGTTTGAACAGAAGAGGGACGGAAAGGATGTAATATGCTAAGCAGTTTAGGTAGGATATTGAGTGTGCTAGTTATCAGGAAATGAAAAGGCTTGCGCAAGATAGGTTAGCATGGAAGGTTTCATCAAACCAGTCTTATGACTGAATACGACAACAACATATATATATTGTGATAAAAAGGGGGATTTTGTATGGCTGTGGCGTTATGAGGCGCAGTTCGGCCAACAACAATGAAGATTGTTTTTCCCCGCGGGGAAGGCCCGCTTTGCCTGTATAAAAAAAATGACGATGGTGAACCCCCGCGGGAAAAATGAGGGCGGGGAACCCCGAAATGTTAAGAAATAGGGGAAGTCCCGTCAGAAGCTTTATAAGGGAAGCCGATGGGTGGCTCGAGATCAGACGGCAGTAGAGACCCGAGAAGGGAGGCGAGTGCATCAGATCGTAGTAGAGACCTCAGAGTGGGGTAGAGCAGACCAGAGCAGAGTAGGGCAGACCAGACCAGAACAGACCCGAGAAGGACGTGGCTCGACCCCAGAAGGCAGGCGAGTGATCAGACCGCAGAAGGGAGGCGAGTGCATCAGACCCCAGAAGGGAGGCGAGTGCATCAGACCCGAGAAGAGAGGCGAGTAGAGCAGATATCCAGAGACGCACAAACATTCGAGAGGTGGATGTTTGTTGGGCCAGTAATTGTGGCTGATGCTGAAATCTCTTGAGAGACCCAAAATCCCCTGGGATTAAGCCCGTGTCTTCACTTAAATTAATAAACATAATAGTTAAAAGTGATCATATTTGTAATTTAAATTAATAAATGTTTTATATATACAAAAAAGTATATTACAATATATATATATATATATGGTTCCGCGATTTGTATTAGAAAATGATAGTTTATAACATATCCTAGTAGTCTATTTTTCTAAATTCGTATTTGCATTATAACCTAGCTAGGTGGCAATGTTATAGATTCCAGTGTATTACGACTTTAAAGATTTAAGTACACGTGCCGCAGTATCAATGTTTTCACTCGTTCTGGGAAACCGAAGCTGACCTTCAACGACTCTTATTTATTTCTCACCTTGTGTATCCAAGAACTCACACCGACCGTCATCTTTAATTACTTCCGTTCCTATCGATGATCTACAGTGTTAATTAATATTAATGGGCGCAATATGTATATGTAGTGTACGAAATATCGTTTATGAAATTTGTTTCACGACTTGAGAAATTAAATTAATTTAATTATTATTCATATTGATTTCAGACCATTTCATACAAATATATTAATATGTTTAAGCATCTACTTGCTGTAACAAGCAAAATTTACGTAGTGCCTTCCACAGTCTTCATTAATATTAATTGTCGACATACAATTTCAAACTGGAGGGAAAATTAATTTTTTCGAATAAACTGGAAGGAAAGTATTTATTTATGATATATTCAAGCAACTTCTATTTGCAGACGACGATTAATAATATTACAATTCAAGTATTGAAAAATACTTCGCCAGTTACGGACGTACGGGATCATTACAAATGTATGGTATGATTGTTAGTAGGCTGATGTAATCTGTAATCTACAAGGATATAAGTGACTAAATAATGGACGTAATTATAAGCCACCATGCGTAAAACTAAAATGAAGGTAATTAAACCGGTGGTAAAAAATAAAGATAACTGATGATGTTTATGATACACGTAAATCAGTAGCTTATTATATGCATTTCATCTAGGCGACTGATTAATTCTCACTTTACTATCCCGAACTTCACTTGATCTTCCCTCATATCTATATCAGGCTATTCAGACTAAGATGAGTCACGTTTGTACTTCTGTGCAATGACGACTTTCTTAATGGTAACACTTGTAGTAAGAGTGTGTGTGTGAACTCGTCAGGCAACGTTTAGGAATTAATTGATCGAATTAAATAAGCATCGTTTGCATTGACGTATAAACCCGTATTCAATGAGACGTTTATATAAATAAGTCAGATATACCTTGACAATATTAAACAAATTCATTAATTCAATTTTATATTTATTAACTACCGTAGCTAAGAAGGACGTCGTCAGTGACGTCATCATCGTTTGAAATTACTCTTACTCACGTGTTTGAAACCTCAACTGCCATATAAATGTACATTCGTATATATTTTCTCATACTTTTGTGGAGCTCAATATTAAATATCAATAACAATTAATCGTAATTAGTAAACTTAACATCTCCCCACACGTTTCTTTATTATGGCTTCCACCAACGTGGGCATATTATATTAAATAATTAATAAAAGTAACCTCCTTCGCCACTAATCTTTACAATTGGCGCTCAACGTGGGGATTATGTATAATTATAAATTAATAAAATCAAATGCCCACCCATTTTATTTACAACTGAGCGGTGGATAATAACTATATTGATTAATAATAAATTAAAATTATTTTCTTCGTGTAATAAAAATGTTTTCACATATACGTATACTTTGTTGATTGTAAATTAATGTTTAATTTATACGTTTCAAGTGACAAATAAATTTCCATTATACATTTTTTCCATTGACGTTTCGGTCATCCAAGTCTGTATAATCCAATTAATTTTCTGCGGAACCTAATGATTCTCAAAAGTGGGTTTCATATCGACTCTTTAAGCGGAACGTATTTATAAATGTTTATTATTTATTAAATCGTATTTACATTGCGTAACCCCAAAACTTTACACATTCTCCTTATGCATTTATCATTCTACATTAATCATAAGCGTTAAGTTCATAATTTAGAAACCAAACTGAGCGTGACAAAGCCGGATTATTTTATATTAATACATTAACATCTTTCACTTTATCTCAGTCTGCCTGAAAATTCTGCAATACGAAACATGAACATAAGTACTGGAACGATTCCTACCTTCCACAGATGACGTAAGCAACTCTGACCCAGTACGTAAGTGACTGAGATATCAGCGTTACACTCGGGATCACGACGATTACTTTGAGTGGGGAATTACAATCTTCCATCACTTAAAGCTCAAAACTGTTCGAAATAATCACTCACGTAATAACTTTGAATAAATTATTAATTATGATAAATTGTTGTTGTATTATTTTCTTTATATTATTTCAAAACAATAAACGAAGCAATTTTACTGTCCCGCATTTGTCTTTAATATTTCTTTGCTTATGCTTCCTTGGCTCTGTTTCCCATTCAGGGCCTTGGCATACCGGGATCGAATGCGGAAAGTCATCTTTTATGACGCATTCCAAAATAGTGAAAAGTAGTCAGCCTATCTATTTTCCAGCAGTCTTAATCCCGATCTCTGTGACCATTCTTTGCTTTTTTATTCTAGTGTGGAGTGAGGAGTAATACATGCCGAATGTCCTTTCATAAATTATGATCTGTTTAGAGAACATTTCTTTGCAAACTTCGAATTTTTTATTACATTTTAAAAATTCACCTCGCTAATTCAGATCCTACATTCTCACCATATTTTAGTTTTACTTTTTAAAGCAAATGGAAACGTGTTTCTAAATGGACGGTGACCTTTAACGTGGTTGGATTCTAATTTAAATTAAATGATTGCAAAGTGAATAAATGATAAGTAAGTTTACAATTTTTGAAGAAAGAGATGAATGGGAAAATGTCAACCGGACCAGGGAATCGAACTCATGACCTCGCGAAATCCAGCCGCGTGCTCTACCAACTGAGCTAATCCGAGCCGACGTGCAAGGACCGATTCAACATCTCTCCATTCCCGTAAACCTAACCTAAGAACGTAGGTGTTCTAAAATTAACTATATGCTTTACTGGGTTTAAATTGAAGCATTTCCACTTCCTTAGACTAAAGTTTACAATTTTAAAATTATTTTATAACAAAAAATAAAAAATAAATAAAATAAAACATATTTCCCTCCTCTTTTGAAATTTCGAAAATGAATTGGCTTTATAAATTGAAATAGAAAGCAAAATTGACGTGTCTCCAGAGAATGGTGGGGCTTAAATACCTTGGTCTTTACAAATTGATTACAGCAATGGCTTCTGTGGCTTTCAGTTGACGGCAGTGAAAGATTTATGGTACTTTACGAAACACCAGAACTCGTAGGTACGTTGACTACAACCTTTGGAATCCTTGAAGAGGTAGCTTCTGTAATTTGCTGCTACTTCTGGCCTTTGAAGTCTGCTGCTGAACGCATCAACCCTGCGACCCCTTGGTTTTCCCGTCCGATCAACAGCCTCCCTCCAACTCCACAACAAATCAGCAACTGCTACCATCCGTACATCTCAACCACTACCCCACAACTACCTCTCCTCTCAATCTTTAATGAAACCACGAAATCTATCATTTCCCATTCCCAATTCAATTTTGGCCAATAAGAAACATTCTGACACTTTCTAGTTCCCGAATCCGGGGTTGTTCACACGTCTTCCCGAAAAGTCTAAAGTGGTACGCACCAGAAGTTACTGAACCTTCCGTGGGAACGTCTGAACGTTCTCAGATTATTATTATCCGACACATTTATGACAACGGTTTCTTTATCCCTCAAAGGACCACTCCGTCCATAGATATTTTGACGACAGCCAGGCCTCCCTGCTACCTGAGGTGCAATGAACACTCAACTTTCGCGCTCGTAAACTATAGTTAATATATTTAATTTAAAATAAAATAAATAACCCCTTTAATAATTTAGAACGTAGGTGTACACTGTTAAGGAACATATTCCAGTTGATGTTTTGCGTACCAGTTCCAGTGTATGGTATATAGATATCTGATATATGAACCGTTTACCGAAAGTCGTAGACAGTAATTAGGATGTAATTTAGTGATAATTCAAACCGATAAGTAGTATTGGTGATTCCTTCATGCTTCTAACGGTCAGCTGAGGATAGCGTAATCAGAAAACCGGCTTTAGCACTTAAAGAAAAAGCTGGGGAACCCATCTTCTAACCAAAATTACTGTCGAGATCATTCGAAACTTACATTACGAGATTCCATTTAGAATAACACGTATTTTATTCCTAGAAGTAATGCTATTTACTGAATATATATAGCACGTTGACAGTATACATCGCTTGAGAATATTGGTTTAATGCAATAAACTACAGTATCCAACGTATTTAGGATCTTTGTACTAACAATATTTAAAGAGACAGAACAGGTGTTTTCAGAAAATGTGTAATAACAGTTTCTTCCCCGCGAACATGTAGATATCTATTGTAAATGGGAGCTAAATATATTTTTTAAAAGGTAACGTCGCAATATGTCTGTTTCTTCTGTAGAAAACGTTTTTGTTGATGAATTTTTAAATTCATGTACGTTCTTTATATTTGTACATATTTACAGTTGAATAAGATTAAAAGAAACGAAAAGGTTATGAATGAAATTATTTTAAAATTATTAATATATTTTTTCTGGTAATTATGTAAAATTTGTAACAAAAGACAATATTCATATTGCGGCATAAGTAAGAAAATTTCAACAAGAATGGAATCAAAATAGTTCGCTTTAAATGCATATCATTAATAGTTATACACGGTGTATAAAAATTGAAGGCAAAATTTAAGGAATGGAATTCACATATTGAGACAAGGGAAAAAGTCCAGAAATGCATGATTACAGAGTTATCCGAACTTTTATGTATTTTAATGCCTGACGAAATGCCTTGTTATCTTGACTAAAATGAGAGACTGGATACAATTGTTGTATGAGCAAACAAGCTGGGAATGAAATTGATTTTGACCTGAATACTTCGTATCGCCTGCAAATGGTTTCCCGTCACGTACTAACTTCACGCAACTACACCAGGCGTTTTTGGTTGTGTTCGAAACTCAACGCGAAGAAAATCAGTTGCCTGTATTCAGTCAAAATGAGATCATTTTAAACGTTTTATCTGGTATGTGAACAGAGCTCTCCAACTAGTCAGCTAAACTTCATACAAATCGATCAGATACGGCTGAGTAACTTAACATGACGGGTAATGATTTATGAGTGCTGAGGAAAAGTCAGGTCAACGTCAATTTCATTTGTAACATGTTTCCTCGTGTAAGAACAGCAATCAGAACTACAGATTTTAATCCGAATAACAAGGCATGTCGTCATGTGTTACTAGCAATCCTAGAAGGTCGGATCACTCTGCAATTATGCATTTCCAGAGTCATGTTCAAATTTTGCTGTTTTGTTTTCTTACACACTGTATAATTTCATTAAAACGTTGTATCCGTTACAACAATGGAAGTAATCAAGGTCAACCATCAAATTTGATAACACGTTAACTGCTACGTAACGGTATTTATAGGAATTTAGAGCATTTTCTCATTATTTGTAATTGATTTATTAGTTTTATTTAAACTACATATGATATGAACTACCATCTCATCACGATTTGTTAAACGTGAAATAAATTTGTAAATAACAGCGCGTTAAAATGTCTGGAGCAACTGATACCACACTTACATGCTCAGCATTGTATTGTATTTGTTATTACAGGTGGGCATTTGCTCAGTCGCAGTTTGTTGATAAAATTAAAGTACAAAGATAAATTGTTGATAAACTAAAAGTATGAAAATAAATTATAGAAAAAATACAATTTTAAAATATCACGTCCTTGTTTTTTTACAAAATAAGCACCTAACTTTTCAATGTTTCTAACTTCTTTTTGAAAACATTTGTATTGTTAGGGAAAGCCTCTAGTACCCTAGCAGGCAAAGTATTCCAATCCCTTATCACCATGTTTGCGAAAGAATATTTGCCCACATCCGTTCTTTGATCCCTTTCCTTTATTTTGTAATTATGTTCGTTTTCAGAGAAAAATTTAAGTATACTTAGCCTCTCCCTTATTTCTGACATGGCTGGTTCGTCCATGTAAGCTTTGTAGAGTGCTCCAAGTCTAGCCGAATGATTCCCATTTAATGTTTCAAAATATTTTTGGTAAGGTATTATTACTTGGTACTATGCAGATTAGTTTAAAAGTGAGATTTATATAAAAGGAAAAAATAAATTACCAAATATTTCATGACACTTTAAAATAAATGTCATATTGCAACAATACACATTTATTACGCTTACATTTGGCAATTTTTCAAAATGAAAATACTGTCGAAACTTGTTGAAAATAACGAAACCACGCGTTGTTCTGTCTGGAGAATCACAGTGTCTGTTGCCGAATTTAATTTTTCGCAGGTGTGGTGTGGTGTGGGAGATTGTGGTCATACTTGCAGGCTTTATATAAGCAACGGGTTCTCCAACTAGCCCCAGTTGCCGTTTCTGTAGCATTTAAAAAATTTCCGTTTCCTTGAGACAGTTTAAGGCTACTTGTGTAATTAAATACGGCTAAAAAAATCTGATTTCAAGTTTCGTTAAGAAATCGCCGTTATTAGTTTTCCTGTCAATAGTTTAACTTTTAATATTAATCAAAATTTCAGTTTGTACACAAGGACAATTTAACCGCCAATTTAAACAGATTGATTTATTCGTGGAGTTCAGTGTGATACAAGAGTACGTTTCAGCTTTGAACTATAATGTAAACATAGCTTCTCAAATATAAATTTAAGTTATATATATTTATATTCCATGCTTAGCGCGCTTCATTTATTATTTTCCCATTAAAATATATGCAAAATCTTTATAATTATTGAAACTCATAAATTTTATAATTATTTTATTGAAAAATACGGTATATTCTGAGAAGATTTTGGTGGTCAGAGTTTATTGATTTATTGAAGTCTAAATTATAATGACCGTGCCTACTACTCTATTATGTAATTAACAATTACAATTATTATTGTATTACCCATTTTCGATCATTGTTTCTATGAATAATTTCCAAATAATTGATTAATAATTACGCCAAACTAAGATCGAATAGATTCCACAAGACATAGGCTAAGGTAAACAGTTTCCTGTTTTTAGAATGGAAATAATATTTTTTTTAAAGAAAAACATTGTCAATAGACCAGGCTACTTGGTCATGGAAGAAAACTTTCCCTCAGAAATAAAATACGTGTGTACAAAACGATCCTGAAACTGTCGGACTGTGCAGAACAATCATGTCTGAGTAAATTGCATAGGTTCCAGACTAAAGTATTGATTTCAATTACAGCAGTTCCGTTGTATGCCAGTAACCATACTCTACGCAAGTCTCAGAATTCCATTTGTACAAGACGAAATGTAACGAATATCGAACACTCTACATGTATGTGTAGCGTAGTAAGACCCTTCCCCAATATAATTCGTTTTTTAGAACTAATTAAATTCAGAAAATTAAATAAAAATGTTCGGAGACACGCAGACAAGATATGGAAAAGTCAGCATTAAAAAAGGCGCCAGACTGTAGTGAAGAAACGTGTCCGCTTGATAGGTACAGGAGATTAGAGATGTTTGTTCAACAACTTTCGCAAGGACGACCCCTTTCTTCCTAAGTGCAGATCCCGCTTGGCGAAAAATTAATGACGACTGGAAAAAACACGTCACATAGAGTGGCGTTTTTCCATAGAGAAGGGGAAAGGAGAGATTTGCTGAGTAGGAACAGTATTGATCGGAAGCTGAGAGAAAGATGCCTTATGGAGTGAAGAAATACTGCCGATGTGGTTTTGAAGGTGGAAGGAACTAAATGCAATCCATGCTCGTTTGAAGGTTTTAAGGAGGAGTAATTTAAGAAAAATGACGCTTTTGAAAATTAGTAGAAAGCAAACACTAAACCTGCATAACGAAAGCACGATATCCCAGCCAAAACTCAGCTGAGACGTGAACGGCCTCACCGAGAGGGAAGATTGGTTTTTTCTCATCGTCCAACGGTGCGAAATGTCCTGGTTTACTGTTGCCGAATAACCGCCTTAGTCTGCATTCACTAGGAATTCCGGGAAGGAAGAAATCGCTTTGTACGTACAAGAGAGTAGCTGAAAGAAGATGAAAACAGGCTAATCACTATAAACGAAATCTCTGCTACGCGTTGTTGCTCCACAGTAATTAAAGCTGAGCTAGGTCGTTGCTAATTAAATATTTAATTCCCCTTAAATCCTACATTTGTTGATAATTATAGATATTGCAGGACCCAACAAGGAAATGTGTTTTAATATATAAATAAATTAAAAAACCAAAGTAAATTTCGTTAATAATAAAATTATATAATCGTCCCCTCTTTTATATTAACATTATGCATCCCATTTTTTCTCGAAAACATCCGAAGAGAAAGACAGGGCACCAAGTTATCAAAACCCCGCAGAGAAATGTGTGTCCTGTCACAGAGAGAAATGAGAAAGTTTAGCCTGCGAAACCACAACAGCCTCTAGTCCTTCTCTAAGGCCCAATACACAGAACGGACGTCGGGCGGAGACGTGGCACTTTCCCGTCCTTCCTATGTTAACATATGGTTAATTGCGCCCTCTCGTCTCTTTCGTTTCTCGAGGGGCGCATCTCATCCTGAAGTCTCTTGCGCGTCCGTTCCGCGCCCTGTCATTTTACTTTAAGTAAATTGTGATTTATTTGAAAAATGCGTGACGATTTGCAGTTTAACATCAATTTTTGTGAAGAGGTGGAAAAATATGGGACTCTGTATGACAATAGTAGGAGTGATTATTGTAATAGAAGTGCACAAGACCAAGCATGGCAGATGATTGCAGAAAAACTAAATGGAAAAGGGACCTATTAGTTATGATTTTGTAAATTAAAAAAGATTGTTTTACCTGCATTTTTTTAATAATTGTTGATGTTAACAATCAAAAGCAATTGTTGATTTTATAGACTTTATTGAATTCAATACTTTAATTTAATAGATAAAAATTTTAATCTATTAAATAAAGTCTGTAAAGGTCAACAATTGCTTTTGATTGTTAACATAAAACAGACGTTAAAAATTAAACCATTAAATCTATCATATCTATGTACACACAAACATAATATTTTACTTGACGTGGGATCGGTGAGCGGTCTTTGAAATATTTGCTCAGGTAATTCCTCATGTCTTTTCCATTTCGTAATTGTGTAATTGGCATTGTGGCGCCCTAAATTAAATTTTCATGTTGTGGTACTGAGCATGTACATCACATTGCCGGATGGCGTAGTGGAGAACGCACATTGCTTCAATTAAAACGTCAACTTTATTAGGGTTACAACGTATTAGTGTATATAAAATTTGGAACTTTGATGTCAGCATACCAAAAGCGCATTCCACAGGTTTCCGTCCCCTCGACAATCTAGTATTAAAAATTTGTCTTTCTTGATTTGATAATTCCCTTCTAGAAAAAGGTTTCATTAAACTTTTACCTAAAGGGAAGGCCTCGTCGCCTATAAAGTAAAAAGGTATTTTTTCAATTTCACCCGGTAGTGCAGCAGTTGAGGCAAATCGAAATTTTGTTTCTTCAAAGCCTTTCCAAACCGACTACTTCCATCACTATTACGTCCGAATTCACCCATATCAATTGTAACAAACTGTCCATCTGAATCTGCTACTGCTAGCAGCACGATAAAAAAAACCTTTGTAGTTAGTAAAGGCTGATCCAGTCCGTGATGGTGCTTTTATCCTAATATGTTTACCATCTATACTACCGACACAGTTTGGTAGGTTCCATTGCATGTAGTTATTAATTAGCGGTTGTGGATCTTGGCATAAAGATAGGCTGCAATTTCTCCCATATCACTTGGGATGGACTATTTGTCGTATTGTGGAATGTCCTTTCACGAAGTAATAAGACAGCGCTTTGAAAGAACACCCAGTAGCAAAATACCTAAGGAAAAAAATAGTATTACTGTAGCTGATATTATTCTGATATAGTGTCCGAGTGCAAGGAACGATGGAAAAATATCAGAGGTTATCAAACGTCTTTCTTCTGGGCAAACAGGTTCTCTCCAATATGTTGCTTTCTTTTCAAGGCTCTGTTTTACCAAAGGTAGCAGTTTATTAAAAAAAATTCGCGGGACATGCGGGTAAAAATTCTGAAAACGTTCAGGATATGTCTATTTCTCTCTTTATGTTCAACCACAAAGGATGAACCCACAAACTTCTTTGCCGTTGTAAGTGTCCTAAATAAAGCAGATCCATTATTACATCGTCATCTTCATTGTCAGAGAACATATTTGTTGCAAGTGCAAGAGACAATTGTCCGTTCTGTGTGCATTTGACAGGTGTTGTCGGCCATTGCCTCGTCCGTGCCACGTCTCCGCCGTACGTCTGTTCTGTGTGCATTGGGCCAAAGACCGGACTCACCCCGAGATAACAAGCTTCCCGAAGGACGGTCTTGGTTGTTCCGTTAGTAATATTACGTGCTCAGGGTTGCACTTGCCCAAAGGTCTTTGAAAACTTGTCGGCCATCCCAACTGGCATGGCTCCCTTGTAAGACTATCTCCGAATACCAGTAACAGACTATTAGCTGCGGAGAATTGTGGTTACGTGGTTTGGTCTCGGATCCTCTTGACACGTAAGCCGCCAAGTATCAAGTGTTGAATAGCTAACACCTTCTCGACCTTAACGGCCAGACGAACGCCTTGAGTCAGTCTCAACCATTTCACTGGCAGGACAGGAAGCAGCTTCTGAACTCGACCCCACGCGTCCTTCCTTCCACACGTGCCACACCCACGGAGAATTCTCTGCCAACTGAGTAATATTTTTAGTGGCACTCCTTCCACAATTGAGAATAGTGACAGTTCTAATACGCCTTTACAAACCTATACCGCTCATCAGAAAAGAAATTAAAATAATTCAAAAAGGGAAAACTGCCATTGGATGTTTTCCCTTTGACATTTACTACCTCACACGCAAGTTTCGAATTAGTACCAAGAAAATACAGGAATGACATAGTCAAATAGAAGGTATGTTCAAAAAGTTTCGCTAATTTGGTGTTTCTCAAAAAGTATTTATTTTTTATCAATATCTATTTTTCCCCTTCAAAGTAATCTCTCCCCCCCGGATATATTACATTCATGGCAACGTTTCTTCCAATCCTCGAAGCACTTAAAAAAATCATTCGTTGTGATTCTGTTCAGCTCCTCCTTCGATAGTCTTTATCGCCTCACTCATGCCGTAGCGTCGTCCTTTCATGGGCCTCTTCAGTTTGGGGAACAGGAAGAAGTCACAGGGGGCCAAGTCTGGGGAATAAGGTGGCTGCGGCATCACTAGAGTGTGGATTCGGAATGTGTCCGCACATTTAATATTGTTTTTCACACAAAATTTGATACAGATTTTTTGTTCCATTTTGTGGAATAGGCAAAAATCGAAGGCAATCCGAAACACGTCCAATTGTTGTCAACAACTAACTTAACATTCAAAATGTCTGACCTTGTCAGCATAAGTAAGGGACACGTGTACCAACATAACGCCATAAAAATATCAAAAATCGAATATGTGTAGCCCGCGGAAATTCATAATTCGCGATACTTTTTGAACATACCTCGTAGTGCATTCAAAATTATTCAAATTTCAGTGAGTTTACGATATCGGAAAATGTAGTATTCTCATTTTCTTTACCCGTTCTTGACGGAGAAGTGGATACAGATTCATAAAGCAGAATGTACTAAATTTTTATTTTCATTCAGTTTTCGCTATAAATATTGCTTTGATACAAAAAGAAGTTTACTACGTGGGACAATATTGTTTGTTTAGTTCGTCATCAACTTGTCAAGAACTAAATTGATTGTCATCTAGAGAGCAACGAAAAAATTGATTTAACTGAGGAAGTCGTATATTTGTTGAACGATTTGAGTTGTCGTGTGGAAAGAAAGGGAGGTTCATTAGTATAGACCTCACAAATCTGTTCTACTTTCAGTTCTGAGCGATTTCGGTGTACCACAGCTTAATTTGCAAACTACGAGACCGCACTATGACCAGCTTGAATTTGGTGGTTTTCTAATATTTCCACACTTCATTGGTGACCGGAGCACAGGATGTGATCCCTACACGATAGCCATTTTTCATTTGTAGCTTTCAGATAAAGAAAACTGCCAACGTATTGCTTGTAGACTGGCAAGCATAATTTTTTTTCTCTATAGATCCACAATAATACCCTGAGATATTATTTAAGTTTATTTCAACCGTTCTAAAAATTAAAATCGTTTTATTTATTTGTGCGTATATACAATTTTATAATTTTTTCCAATAAAGTAGTTGGGTCTATTACAACACAAAACAGATGAAAGAATTCCGTAGTTACATATTATAGGGAACTGACTCACTTCAGATCATAAGTATGAAATATTTACATCATTTTTTAAATTGGCCTATTTGCAGTTTTTCAGAAAGTTCATTAATTGCCCTTTAATAATTTTCAAATGGTTCTGCTGACTTCTCGCTGAAATATGTTTACTTGCAAAAAATCAACTAAAAATCAAAATACATATTGTGCAACGCTGTTTCTAAAAAAAGGAAATGTGGAAGGATACCATTTATCTTCGCTTCCTGAATTCTCAGAAACCAAACAACTTCTTAAGAAATATGTAATCAAAATATTTGAAGTGGCGCCTCCCTAATAGTGTAATAATTCAAAAGCAAGGAACTTTTATAGAAGTTTCACCGCAAGTGTTTCTTTCTACATTATTATAGAACTTACTGAGTGTTTTTTTTGCTGATATAAATCGATAAACATTATTATTATCGAGCACCTCATATTGTAACAATAAATAAATAAATATCACTTAATAAAAGGCCATTTTGCTTCTTTATTAAATTTACATGAGATTTATTAGTTTAATGTCCTTAGTTTTCCACGAAGAAATTAAAAATGTTTTGCATAGATGTTTCCAAAACTATAGAAAGTCAATAAATATTTTAACCACTTTAAAATTGGTTTACTGATGTTAATTAAAAAAATTTAAAGTTAGGTATTACTCTCAATCGACTTGCACAATTGAAACTCAATAAAAATCATGATACACTTTTTATTTTGTAGTTTTAATCGACTGAATTGAATCTTGCTTAAATTATTTTACTTTGAAATGTCCATATCAGGTTGAAAGTCATTTTCATTTGATTTAATTGAAGTAATTATTAGCATAGTTCCAAATATACTTACCTTTTCTAATTTTAATGGACATATTGAATTTTCATCTAAAACTAAATTGTTCATTGTTATTAAAAGTGGATTATTAGTTCCGCAAAGTTTAATAAATAGCTTTCAGCGAAAAGAGTTCTATTCCTTTATTTCATGAAAATCAGCCATCTTCATTGTGAGTTATAAAACCGTTTCCCGTATTTATTAACTACTTAAAATGTACTATTACGTAAATAAAGTGTTCCCTAAGTTTAAAAATTACTGAAGTAATGGTTCCACTATCTTCTTCTTTAAAATAAAATTGACTGTAAGTATAAATTCTGTGTTTGTAACTATGTACGTGAGTGTGTTCCGTATACAAAATTAAACACGTCAACTTAATTTTGTTGGTCTTTATTATCCCTAGGGGTGGGAGTGGACTAGGGTGGAAATTTTATAACGAGCCGATATTAACGAAGAAAAATATATTATTTCTTAAAAGGCGAATAAAAATTATTCAATAAGCATGATACTGTTTTTATCTATGTCCTTTAAGCATAATTTCAGTCCAATTCAGCATGAGATACCAGTATCATCAGGTATAGCGGCGGAAAGGCGTTACATAAAAATAACGCTAAAAGAACCGAGAATTGTGTCTATACCTGAATTAGGGAAGTCGCTGGATTCGTTTCTGACACTAACATTCTTGTTAGGTTGTAATTAAGCCCCTAGGAGTAGGGTTGGAAGGGGTTAAACGAAGTTCACCGTATAAATTCAAACGCGTAGAAAAATTTCTACGAAATGTTTTACACATGTTATTAAACGATGCGGAAACTGGCACTGTTTCGGTACAATCCACTTTGATTGTGTTCGGGTGGCTTGGGAGGGATCACTTTTTATAAACTTTCTGTTAAGGTATTTATTACTGTCTTTACGGGGTCGCTCAACATTATTGTATCATTATCGAAACCCTCAGTCCCTAATTTCCACCCGTAAATAATATAATGTTAAACAAATCGAGAATAGTGCCCAATCTGGAGTTGTGAAAGTCGCTGAGTTTGATTTTGGTATTCACAATTAGGGTTTGTCGAAGATAAAGTTTTTGGTGAAGGTGTAAGGTGGGAAAAGTGTAAAACATTAAATAATTATAATACGATAAAACAGAGAATGGCGTAGAATCCATAGTTATAGAAGTCAATTAGTTTAATTCTGACTTTCAAAAAGGCTGGTTAAGTAATAGTTCAGCCATGGGAGTAGGGGTGAAAGGGGGTAAAACCAAGTTCCGCGTAAAATTGAATCACTTTGTAAAAATGTTATATACGATCCAGGACAAATACTGGATAGGTGAAATATCGATTGAACCAATGGTATTTTACACTATTAAATGATATCATGAATATGTTCGACTATCTTAAAAATCCGGGAATATTCTTGAACCTATTAATACGCCGAGTGTATTTCTGAGTATTTTGCACTCTCTTAGGACACCTCATGGTTCCAGAATTATTTTGGATATTTTTAAAGTACTGAAAGTATAATTTTGTGTCTTATTGAAGGTACCATAAGATAAACGAATTGTGGATAATCTCGCTGGTTACGATTAAATTAACATACCGTCAGAATTGGTAGGGAAACCGCCGTGAAAATGTAAATCTTCTTTTTAGATCTCAATGCCGGTTAAATCACGTGTTGAAAAACAGATTACTGTCCAATTGTATGCTGTACCGTGATAAAATAAATAAATGCCTTGGCATCGCCGGGCACCCAGATAGAGAGTAAATTTTATGATATTAAAGACTGCAGGGAAAATTCTCTCCAACTGAAAATATAATAAATAATTCCTTAGCTCTATTTGATTTTTGTTCATGTGACAGTCAAATTTCATTAACATATTTTACTTTCAAAACTCAGGTAAATTGGTTTTTTAACCTTATTATTACAAAATGAACATGTTTTTTGAGCCTTTTTCTTTCGAAAACCACTTTATTTTGGTCAAGTAGATAGTAAATAGCTTCTTTGAACATTATCTTTATAAGAAAAAATAAACTTATCCGCATGTCATTGCTTCTTATTTAAAATGTAAAATTCGCAGGAAACTGTATGAGACTCATGCTGTGTTATATGCTTTTAGTTTTGTTTTGCAACGCGTACTAAGTAGATAGTGACTCAAGGCCGGGTACGTAGCCTTTAATTTCGGCAACACGTTGCTTACGCTTTATACTCGTACTTACTAAGTACCCAACTAACCTAAGATACAATAGATGAGGGGAAAGTATATGATTCAACTTGCATTATGTATCATTTATTACATTTTCCTGAAATTTTTAAGTAATAAAGCGATAGATCGAAAGACTCCCAGTCAAGTATATCCTGTTATATTATTTATGCAATCTCATGTAACCTGTTACCCAAAAAAAATACTCATTGCTCATGAATATTTTTATTAAGGTATAAATTAATTTCCGAGTCAATTGATTCAGTTGATAACAGAAGAGAAATCGCAATACGTTGGACGTTTACTGTTATGAATCTAAATTATTGGCGGCATTTTCTCAATTATACAAAGACCATCAAAATTGTTCGAATTACGAGGAAGAAAACCTCGCGAGAATGTGCTACAGCCAGCAGTCATATGGCAAGGAACATCTGAATAGAATGAAATAATTTCCGCCTAATGTGACTGGCAGTCGGTAGTGATTGGAGGACCAGACTTGTCACGGGGCAGTACAGGGATTAAAGGGAGAGCTCAGCCTATATACGGCTGATTAAATAAATGTTTGCTTATAATGTGTTTTTCCTGTATTGTCGCTTTCCTGTGGTCTCTGGTATGCGTCGCCGACCTATCGTATGGTAGTCCTTGTGAGAGAATCGCTGCAAGGCCGCAACGTAAAGACTGCGAATTTTTAATTAGTGTAAAATTTTCATCATATTCATTCATAAAAGAGATTTAAAGTTGTATATTTTGTTGTGTTTGTTTGCACCTACATATAAGAAAGATAATTTTCCCCATTATACCTGTTTATTGAGTTTTTATTTTATTTTTGTATACAGGTTTATATATCTTATTAAATTTAAGAAGATGACTAACCTCTTACCTAGCCAACGGCAGAGCAATAATGAACCCGATTGGTTAATGTTAACATCCAATTGAGATGATACATATAGCCTGACAAGAGACGGGAATCCAGTACCACTAGAGCAATAATGAACCCGATTGGTTAATGTTAACATCCAATTGAGATGATACATATAGCCTGACAAGAGACGGGAATCCAGTACCACTACTGGATTGGCGGAATCTATTTGGAGAGGGAGATTGACAGGATAGTCCATTGAAGTCCTAAAAATGTTACAAACTCCTGAGTTTTAAACAGTACGTGTGGAATGTAAAAGAGTTATCCCTTGCAACATTCAGCAGGAATGAACATTACGGCGAAAATGGCCGTGTGAAATCACCGGAGGAAATGGAAATAATAGATTCCGCAACACACCCTTTGCATTCCCAAAAGATTCCCCGAGATACTTTCACAACCTTCTTCGGCTGACCTGCGACAAGGTCAACACGAGACGCCAAGAGAAAGCTTGAAGGGCCCAATTTTTCAACCACCGCCAGTCAGACGAAGGCGGGGTAAAATTAATAAAAAACGGACCTGAGGAGATTTTATTACTTGAGTATTATACATTATTCGGTAGTACATTGCATTACGTCATTATTACTTGTTCATTATAGCATTATTAATTGTTCAGTATTCGTCCTTAAATGATTCATTAATTAATTATTTGGAGAGTATCGAGTCTGCAGCATTGCTGAGTATTTGGCAATTATCTGGAGGATTATCTTCATCCACATGCTGGTTGTGGACGTACGAGTAACGAGTAGCTGTTTCCAACGACCGCAGCTGACTAGGACCAGGAGATGCACCGAAATCCAAAGACAACTGTTTTACAACAGAGCGGTGGTGTATAAACTCACGTTTCTCGCCCCTAGCTATTTAATTTAAAAATTCTATATAAAGTTTTGTTTTTATTCCCACTAGATCCCTAGATAAAATTATGCGCTCCTTCCAGTTTAGTAACTAGCTGGTCCAAAATTTAAATCCATTAATTATTTTTTTGTAACCTAATGTAAGTTTTTATTTAACTTTGTTAATCCCCAAGTGTTTAAATATTATTTGAATAGAATTATTTTCCTTTTTCATTAAAATTACTATTTCATTTTCTATTAATTTTATGGTTACAAAACCCGAACACAATTTTCTTGTACAAAAAATAAGACTGTGTTTATCGGTGACCCACAAAATACCCTGAAACTTTCCATGTTCCTTGTTAATCCGTAAGTTCATATTCATTTGCATCTTTTATAAAACTTGATGACTATAAATACAGTGTTAGGTTTAGATGATCTAATTGTAATTTATGTAAAACGCAAAGTATATTTGTTCATAAATATTGAAATATATTTTAACAAATATAATTATTTGAACTTCCCCCCTTTAGTAAAATAAAAATAAATTGATTAATGATTTATAAGTAAATTACAGGATGCTGGCCAAAATAAAAAAAATTAAACATTTAAATTAACGTCAATAAAACTATTTTTCAATACGTTTAGGGACTTCATGAGTTTTATATAATAAAAATATAAACCTTTCGACAGAAAAAATAGACTTCTTTCACAACATTCAAAGCAAAATGAGAGAGAACAATTATTTAATTCATTTCACGGAAGTTTTAATTATATACAGCTGAAGAGAACCCAAAACTTCGGGGAGTGAAACATTTTATTGATGGTAATTTAAATTTGTAATAAATTTCTGTCTTTCGGCCAGTAACTGTGATTTATTTAATATTAGCCACATTATGTTCCCTATTTTATTTGAGCAATTTTATATAGTTAAATTGAGTTTCTCACTACTAATTATTAAATACATATTCAAAATAAAAAATATAATATGTTATATTACCTATAACCAAAGATTATTTATTCTTAAATTTATCACTATTATTACTTCTAAACTATAAAATGGTACAATTTTTTATTAGATTATTTTTGGTCGCAATAAAAATTGCAAGTGTTATTAGCGACCCGACTTACAAAGCTTAGTTTTTACATATTCCATTTATTCTAAATGTCTTTGTACAGTTGAGCTTACTTTATGAATGCTAATAGGCTGTTGCATATGTCTAATCTAGAGAAAGAAACAATAGTATACAATTTTTATATACAGAAAAATAACCACTTCTGTTGCAATCATATATATATTTGTGTGAGTGAGTGTGTGTTGTTTAGTTATTATTAAATTTTAATGTTTATAACTCGATCGATTTCTGTTATTTTAAATAATTGGTCGTAATTAATGAAAATATTAAAAATTACTTATATGTATTAAATGAAGCTACTCATACATAACAAAACGAAATCTAACCGCATTACGTCAGAATCACGCATAGGCAACGTGTGGGAAGTCAGCTGAAGTGCTGCTAGGCATCACTACGGCATTCAAAATAAGGCTTATGAAATTGGGTCTGTTACTTAGTAATAAATAATGTAAAAATAAGCACTTCTTCAGTCGAAACAGATATAAATAACGTACCGTATAACAGACAATACAATGAAAAATTAGAACGAAAAAAATAGACGTTTCGTCAATCTCTTATAGTCATTGTCAATATTTAAGCCAGACTGAAATATTCTGAACAAAGTTAATAAAAAACAAATAATCCAAAGATGTGACTAAGAAAGACTATTAATAAATCATAATATATTGAATTAAATTAAGAAGTGTCTTGTTTTTTGTTTACAGAATAAATAGTAGATTTTATGTAAAGAATTTCAGAAATTAATCTGTTTTATACTTATCTAAAATAGCATTATTATCAAAGTTTTGAAAACACGATTGAGTTCCTGACAATGTTTAGTGGTAGGATGGTTGTCTATACGGGTCGTTAATTCTCACTTTTATAAAGACGTTAATTCTTCTTATATGAAACAGATTCTTATAAAATAAAATAAACTGGATGTAAATCTTAATGGGAGTAGAAATATTTATACTTTTATTCAAATAGCTCAGACTAAAACTTTCAAATAAAAATAAAACTTAAATCGATTAATCTCTATAGATAAGTATAATATATATATATATATATAATTCAATTTTGCCTTGAAATAATAGTTGATAGTTCATCTCGTTTTATCAATTATCTCAATTGCCACACAGTCTAAACCATTAACAAATCTAAATATTTTTATCCTATGAGATCCAAATAGTAATTTTTATGAGATTTTTGTTAAAGAAACTATTTGAAAAATACTTTTAGTGTAAAACGCCTATTATATTGTTGTTGTTGTATTGAGTCCTTAGACTGGTCTGATGCACGCCTCCAAGATAACCTATTCTGTGCAAGCCTTTTCATTCATACATAACTACTATTTCCCAAGTTTTCCTTAATCTGCTTAGTGTATTCCATCTCTGCCTCCCTCATCTGTTCTTACCCCACACACTTCCCTCTATTGCTAATTTAAGAAAACCCTCTTATTTCAAAACGTAGCCTATCAATCTATCCCTTCTAAAGTCCTCAATAATGTTCTGTCTCCTCTCCTTCTGCTCTGTATATATTTACAATAATTTTAACCAATTAGGAGGATTTAAGCAATTAGTGCGCTTTCTTAATATTGCCTTTCTTTTCGTCTGTCAGCCCTGTGACTGTATTTCTGCGTCTCTATCTTGTTCTTTTATCTCCCAACATTTTCAGATCGTACTCGCTACAACACAATCTTCTATAATCTATATGTGTCCATTTTAGACTCGTTAGTTGTCATATTACAGATTAGGATCTCTTCTGTAATCTATCTTTTATGTTGATTACACAACGTGTAATAATGTTGATTTAACTAGAATAAATCATAAATTTAATTACGCCTTAGAGAGCTTAAATATTTGGTTGAAATCAAATAAGTAAATCGATAATTTGCAGAAGAACAATATAGTCAGCGTGTCAAAATAGAAGAGAACATCTTTGTTATAGGACAAGAATCTTTGTTACAATAGCCTCGTTTAACCCTTTATAGAATAGTGGTTGACATTAATTAAGCACATACCATAAGTTCAAAAAAAATATTTCGTTTTGAAAACTGACTCTTTGTTAAGAACTCACGTTTGCTTATCTGAAGTTATTAGACTTAATTGATTGAAATGGTGGTTTCATAATCGGCCACGATCCACTCCTGACGTGTCTTTGCCACCATTTCGTGTTCGCAACCAAAAATATACAATATTTTTGGAATCTTATATTTTTATGCCTGAAATGATAAGAGGTATTTTAAATCTACAGTAGTCCAAACCCATGTGAATAGTGCTCTATATATCGCTCATATGCTTTTCCTTTTACTTGCTAAAACATAAAAACTAATAAAACTAATGCTAATTGTAATACAAGTATAAGCTATAAGCTATGCAATAAATTAATTTTTTTCCAATTTTGCACAAAAAAAGTTCTTTGCTATAAATGGTTAAGGCATGAAATTATGGGATTACATTAATTGCTTGTCAATTAGTTTCTCCATGTTATTCACTAAAAATAATTTATCAGAAAGTAGGTAAATCACTGACAATTTTATATATCACAATTATTTTCTCTCCATGTTGTGTGTCAATGGTGAAATAAATACTGATTGTCAAGATGTAATTATAAACTTGGACATAAACAATTTCCGAGCTTTTTATAACCATAGAAAGTTTGAAATATTAATCTTATTCAATGCATATAATTAATTAATCATAAAATTTCTTAAACGTAATGAAAATAAGTTTTCGACT
This sequence comes from Eucriotettix oculatus, assembly GCA_034510155.1. Classification (NCBI taxonomy): domain Eukaryota; kingdom Metazoa; phylum Arthropoda; class Insecta; order Orthoptera; family Tetrigidae; genus Eucriotettix; species Eucriotettix oculatus. The sequence continues at coordinate 63,636,063 of CM067377.1, forward strand.
TAGGTTATATTGCCAGAAATACGAGACCGCAATTTAGAACTGACAAAACTTACTGAATCTTTATTAGATGAAGATAGTTTACCGTGTTCTGTCGGATATAAAAACATCAGATGGTCATACTGAATTTATTAATATATTTAAACGTATTAAAGTATGATAAAATGAATTGAGTGTAAACAGTGAATTTGAATTTATGCTTCTACGCTGAATAATAATAGTAATATATTAAATATATTAATTTTGAATATTTCTGTAAACAATTTCCTATAGTCGTTTAAGTTTAAATTCTTATCACTTTTTATTTATGTATTTTAACTTGTTTTATTATTTTCAGACTGTTCCTACTTGCCTTTGTGTGATGCACTTGTTCCTCATTTACTAAGTTTTTTAAGTTGTTTTTTATCTGTACATGAAATAATTTTTGCATTATTCCTTATTTGCTTGAGCTTTAGCTTTCTGCTGTGGCATCTCAACTTCAGACGAAATTTTCATTCCAATTTTCCACGTTTTACACCATAACATCCTCCACAGCCAGCTTATAAACTTTCCTGCTCCCATTTCTTTGTGCGTGCTTGGTTATCCAATCCCCATATATCAAAAGTGGTTCACCATCTCAATCACATATAACGTACTGAGCTTCGTTAAGTAACTCTTAAAGATTATTGACTCACATTACGATGTTATTTGCGTGTTAATACAATTTCCAATATACAAATTTTAATTTGGAAAACAAATTAATAAATACATTAATTGTTTTATTTAAATATATCTACAATGCGAAAGAGGAATTGTGCTTCGGGACGACCGGTGTTGGACATCATTTTTTGTTGTGAGAAGGACGTATATATAAATGTGTGGGAATGTTGGTATCTATGAAAGGAAAACCGTGTGGGGACGTCTGCCCAGCTTGCGAAGTGGGGACTACTACACAGATATGGATGGTACCGACTTTACTTGCGGACACAACATAGCATTGTGAAGGGTAACGGCCCTTAATATTACCAACTTAAAACATGAGGATAGTGATCCAGGGTTGGCTCAATGTTGGATAAACAAGCATGGTTGGAACAGCTTCAATGGTAGTGTTACGGTTGCACGACTGAAAGCAAGGGGAAACTACACCGTACATGCAACGCTCAATGCATAACAATATGATGGCAACCTCTCGGGTAAAATATTCTGGAGGTAAAATACTCCCCCATTCGGACCTCCGGGCGGGGACTACTCGGGAAGATGTCATCAGAACGACAAAGAGTGACGTTCTACGAATCGGAGCTTGGAATGTCAGAAGTTTAAACCGTTCTAGTAGATTGAAGCAGATTAGAGAGGATGTGGTAGTTATGAGGAAATTAAAAGGTTTACGCAAGATAGATTAGCATGGAGGATTGCATACGACCAATCTTAGGACAATACTACAACAACATGTCCACATTAGTCACATTCTCAGGCATCACTAATTGTGGAAAAATATTATTAATGAAAGGACTACAAAACAATATAACCTAGTACAAAAATTGCCGATTTGTTGTATCTTAAGAAAACAAAAATAAATTACAAGCAGGATGTGGAATTTTTACGATCTATTAGATATATTTACAGAAGCTGTTCTATTGTAGGTGCGATGTGAAAAATGAAAACGGAAAGTCTGCTCGATCAGTAAATTTTCTGTCTAGGTGGGGGCCAAAACCTTTAATATATTACACGTAACGTAAAAAAAGCAATCAAACTAATCTTGAAACAGATAATTCAACACAGCTTATTCAAAAAGTAGAATATGGTACTGAAAATGGAAATTTGGCAAAGAAGAATGACTTTTGGTTTCGTAATAAGTAACGAACCTAACGAAAAGTATAAAATTGTTAAATGAATAAGACTAATTTACATAATTCAAAGAAAATAATTTATGTAAATTAGCTTTTTGAGAAGTGATTTGTAAGTGTATAAGAGAAAGTTCGTATTGCCAAGTGATAAAACCGAAAGAGGAAACAAGGATGGAGGACTAGAGGTCTTCCTAGAAGGATTACAACGTTTCAATAGTATAAAAACGAGGCAATGGGATGAAATTTTCAACTATGAATTAAAGACTTTTTTAAATAAAATTGTAAGTTGATAATGGTAGAAAGTTCTAAACCACTAGAAGGTATAGTATTTGAGGTCAGTGTCAGAAATATTTTTGAATTAATTCTTGCAAAATACTGGTTAAAAGTTTTGTATCAAAAGATAAAACCATTCTAGTTCTTCACATTGTCGTTAATTCCAAATGAAACAGTCTGTTTCTAAAATTTCGAACGTTCGTTCGATTTTAGTTCATATTAAGTTGCCTATAGCTTGTAGATAAAGAACATTTTTCATGTCTTGCATAATATCTTGTCGGACTTCCTGAAGGAAGTGTATATACGATAATACGCACACCACAAATTTTGCAACGGAATATACATCCTCCAAGTGCATTTGTTCTTGAAATATTTCCGGTGTTGTGGTTTACAGAGACATTGATGAAATTAAATATAAATTTATTAAAAGTGTGTTTTGTAGATATAAACAAAATGTTTCAATAAATAATTTGCAGATACAGTAAGGGAGAATTTTATTTTCTGAATGGACCCTGGCTCTCTAAAACCATTGAAATCCTAAATTAGTAACATAAGAATCTATCTATATAATAAGAAAAAATGTATACATGTTTGTATATTATTTATGTATATTTAAAAAGTAGACAAATTGAAACAAAAGAGTACACAAATTCGCGGTAAAACGCCGCAGGAGGGTGAGGGAGTGAGAAATACGTAGCACAAACGTGGAAGTAATCTAATCAAATATATGCTAATTTGTGTAACACGATGAAGTTTCTGACATCACCGAGCATTGAGTCACAAAATAATTTCAAAAGATAATCTTGGGTTGTTTGTCTTTCGAGCCGGTGCTTTTAATAATATCTATATTAAAATTGCCTGTATGTGTGTATGTGGGTGTCTGTCTGTATGTATGTTTCGCATACAAATCTAAACGAATGGAGCAAATTCGACCAAATTTGGTCTGCACTTCGGGTTGTCTTCGGAGGCGGGGGGGTGGAGCCGGTGTACTCCTATACTGCTAGCGTATAATTTCAACCATATACATAATCGAAGGGGAGCAGGAGTTGGAGTGGAGGGGCAAAACAAAAAAGTAGCCAGAAAACAACCAAGATTGGTGTAATGTGAACCTCTGAGTTTAATTAATGCTTTTAAAAAAATGCAATGACGGGGCTAAATTAAACGTCCGTATACTATCTTTAACGGATAGAACAGTTTCGACAAAGTGTTCTTGGCGATTCGAAATCAACACAATTAGGGTTAATACAGGGTTACAACCAGTTGGGGTGGGATTGAGGGGAGGTAGTTTTTAAAAATTCTTAAACTGCCGTTATTTCTTTATAATATATATATCCGTGAATTTGTTTGCTTATAATTTTAACCCCTTTCATCGTGAGGGTGTGGGGGCGTCATATAAAAATAAAACAGTCAAGATTGGTATCTAAATCTCTGCTATCGGAGTCTTTGAGCTTGATTCTGGAATTTAGAATGCGAATTAAAATTCAGTTTATCCCCTCAAAGGGGTATGGGATGGGGTAAAACACCATTGTTGATTTACTGTTCCATTAACGTATACGAGACGACTGAGTGACGACGATAAAAGAAATAAACACGCTCGCAGTAAAGGAAAGAGGAGAACTTCTGCGTAATACATTTAAAAGACAGAACAATTTTGACATTTTATTCAATATTCCTCGCAACCCAAAACCAAACTCTGGGGATAAGACACGGCTACCGCTCCTAATAGAAGGAGGTTGAATTAGCGGAATTTTTATAAATAATAAAGGTTCATATGTGAGTCGAAAAATAATTCTAGATGTCATTTAGTTTTACAGTGTTTGTCAGACAATATTTGTGTATAAATTCTACCCCATCCAACATGTGAAGGGTCGGGGTGGAAATGAGTGTAATCGATAGCACCTGCTCAAATAAAATATTTCCGGAACTGTTATCAAATGGGTGACATTTAAATAATTAACGAGAAAGTGTTACATTTTTATCTTTTATTCGGTCCAAAAACATAGAAAATGTAACAATCAGAATTTAGATCCAAGTAAAGACAATGTATATTTCTCATCCAAAATTTTCGAATAAAAAATATTTATTTTTAACTTCTCTTTGAGAAATTTGTTCATATCTAATATGTAATATTGATTTTAAAAGATAGTCTCTTTGGTTAATCTTACGTATAAATTTATATTTGTACATTACATATTTGAAAGTACTTAGTTATTATGTACGTTGACCGGGAGGAATGGGGGAATCAGTCACGCCACGACTCCTGTTGTTGCCACTCTACCTATTTATATTACGATGTTCTTTATCAAAGTCTGCATGTGTTATGTTAGCTGTTGAAATTGGTGACATACTCATAAAAGAAAAATTAAAAATAATGAGCTCAGTTCAACTCCTTAAAAGAACTATTTCAGAGCAACGATCGAACTAAAGCTGAACTACTTTGTTTAAAGAAATATATTTCCCATCACTACTCTACTGTAAACATGACTATTTTATATAAGCCTTCACATGTATACGTTTTGTATTTATCTCTTTGCATTTCAAAATTGCGCTAGAGGATTAAATATTGTGAGATATATTTCTTTAAAAATATTTAGGTTGAGGTCGAAAAGGTTAGAAGATTTAAAATGTTGTAATATATTATTATTGAGCAACTCTTAGTACAAGTGATCTGTGATACCTCAAAAATGAATCTACGGGGACGTAACAAGAAATGTAACATACAGTAATAGTCCAGAAAATATTTCACAAAATGTACATTTCTAATGGGTTAGTGAATAATTTTTCTATTTTGTTACATTAGTGAAAATAAAGGTAAATAAGTGGTAACAAAGAACATTATTTACATTATTATTATTTTTAAAGTATTTGAACACAGAAGACGCTAGGGAAAAGATTTATATTATAAATATTTATCTCGGTTCAAAAATCGATAAACTTCTGTCAATGTGTCCAAAAATAATTTTATGCAACTAATTGGACTAAGTGGCAATTGTGGGGTGAACAACATGACACCACTGTGCTGTGGTAGACTGTGGAGTTCAATGGTCTTCAACTTGGCCTTGATATTAGTCACAGTATACAGAGACAGACAGACATTGGTTTGTAGATAAATTGTAATGTATGCAGGTCCAAGTCTGACAGAACGGTGACAGATCTTAGCAATGGAAAAGCGCCAGGAATTGATAACATTCCAGCAGAGTTAATAAGGTTATCGGGTCAAGAAGCAATGTCTTGGCTATTCAGGATAGTTTACGGTATCTACGAAACGGAAGAATACCAGATGATATTAGTAACATCATAAGTATTTTCAACCGAAAAAGATTGGGCCTGATTAATGCGAACAGCGCAGGACAATTAGTTAAGTATCTCATGCATGCAAAATAACAACAAAAATAGTATATAGGAGAATGTAACTTAAAATAGAATGTGAGTTAGGAGAAGATCAGTTTGATTTTAGGAATAATGTAAGAACAAGAGAAGCCGTATTGATTCTGCGTCTAATTTTATGGGACAGGATAAGATAAATCAGGCCTACGTTCGTGGCATTTGTACATTTAGAAAAAGCCTTTGATAATGTGAACTGTGACCTGGACCACACTATTAAGGATTTAGAAGAGGACAGGAATAAAATATCGAGAAAGAAGGCTTATCCATAACCTCTACAAAAGGCAGTCAGCAGTAATTATAATTGAAGATCAAGAAAAAAAAAGCAGAAATCAAGAAAGGAGTAAGATAAGGATGCAGTCTTTCGCCCATGCTGTTTAACTTATGTATTGAACAGGCGATTATGAAAGTTAAAATGAATATAGAAAAGGAATCATATTGAAAGGAGAAGATATAAAAACCCTACACTTTGACGATGATATTGTAGTATAAGGGGAGTCAGAAGAAGACTTGGAAACAACAATAAATGGTATGAACGAGGCCCTGGAAAAAGAGTTCAATATGAGGATTAATATATGGAAAACCAAGGTAATGAAATGTAGAATGGGAAAAAGTGGAATAACAAAGGGTGTTAAATTGGGAAGGGGTATTTTGAAGGAAGTTAAGGAATGTTGCTACCTGGGCAACATAATAACTAGGGATGGTAGAAGTATAGTAGATATAAAGCGTAAGATATCACAGGCAAGGTTGGCTTTCGCTAAAAAGAGGAATTTACTTACGGGTCATATATGAGTGAATGTTAGGAAATCTATGCTAAAAATGTTCGTATGGAGTGTAGGGTTATATGGGTGCGAAACGTGAACAGTAGGAGTTGCAGAAAGTGGATGCTATAGGAGAGTGCTGAAAGTAAGATGAGTGGATAGAATCACTAACGCGGAAGTTCTCAACAGAACCGGGGTAGAGCAAACAATATGGAGGACGTTGACCAAGCGAAGTGAGATTAATAGGTCACGTTGTAAAATTAGCATTAAAAAGAGGTGTGTGGGGTAAATAACTGGAGAGGGAGGTCAAGGATGGAATACGCTGAGCGGATAAGTAAGGATGAGGGATATGGTAGCTATGTAGAAATGAAAAGGCTGGTGTAGAATAGGGTAGCATTGTGAGTTGTATCAGATCACTCTAAGGACTGAATAGTACAACAATACATGGTTCCTTATTTAGACGGTTTTGTTAATTAAATTTAAGGATTTGTTGGTTGTGTACTCACTTTAAAGTCTTTACTATTGTAAAGACGTAAACCAAAGTTAATGATAATGATTTGAATATTTCAATATGTAGTATCCTATTATATTTCAGAATATACTCACAGAAAACCTAATTAGTTATTTTATATCCATCTGATAACCTATTAAAAAAATTGTTCTTCTGAAATATTATTTATTTAAATTGCAGCGGTTACAATACTCTTGTGTGTTCACTTAATTTTCTTCTAATTTTACATTAAAAACAGCGAGAATGGCGTATTTTATGTTCCAACGAAAAGGGAATATCACGAACACAATACAAGAAAGTACTTTATTTGGTATGAATCACTATTCAAATTTTATAACCTAAAAAAGTGACCTACATAATCCAAAAAGTTTACGTCCTATTATACATGTGATGTTCCAATATAGCACCAAAGCTCAACCTAAGCACGCGTCTGAAGGTGATATCAAAAGTGCAATCCGATCATATCGCAATAAAACATTTTTAATTCTTCTTATTTTGTTTTTATATTTTCTTGTTTCTGCTTTAAATATTTTAATTTATAATTTAATTTTTCATTATTTATTAATGTAATATTGAAACTAATACATTTTTACTCTTTGCTATTTACTTTATTTCCACTATAATTGTCAAATAGAATCAATATATAGTTAAGCGTTTAACTTGCCCACATCAGAAGTACTACCCTAAAAGTCACCTATCTCGGAAACTGTTTATACGTCACTAATATCGGTAGTTTTCGTACGAAAGTGTGATCCTACTTCTATTTGTGCCACGAGTGATTCTGTTTGTAAATAACGCGTGAGCCACGTTTGGCTCAAATTGTTCCATTCGTTTAAGAATGTATACGGAACATACACAAAATGACATATGTATATAAAATTGACAATAAGCTATTTGTTATTTGAAATATTTTATAATCATCACTTCTCACCCCGCCCTATACCGACGGAGGCTGAACACGAGAGTAATAGGTATGGTGAATGTTACTATTCAACTCAGTGACCTAAAAGATTCGACTTCAGAACCAAGGAGGAAGAAGAAGACCTAAAAAATTGGATGCGATACCAATTGCGGTCCTTTTGGACATTTTCTCATGTGTTACAGCCTTCTTCCCAGCTCCTTATGGTGGCATATTTAATGTCTGTACATCAAGTTTGGTTAACAGTTCCATGAGTTCTGGGATGTATGCACAACATATATTAAAAGAGAATGCTGTAAAAAAGGCAAAACCTATTCTGAAAATATTTATTTACAGACACAAGACATAAGTTTTTGCGGATGCTATCGTTGTTTACGGGTTTCGGTAAGACTTTAAGATTGTTCCTGTCTTTAACAACAGCCGTTCGAATAGGCCATTAGTTATTTTCGTCGATTGTATTAAACTTTGCAAAGTCAATTTCGCATACGGAATTTGCATTTCCGTTCTCATTAAAAAGTGTCGATATTTTGTTTCCTTTCAGCATAAGAGTGTCAGTTTTCTGTACTAGTGCTGACATCGATTGTTGGTTAAATGTAGGACCTGTTTCTTATAGCGAGGCATTCTTAGAAGAGCGAAACCATTCAAGAACGATGAAAATACAATTTACAGAAAGATTGGTGTTTGAGGAAAGCGGGGATTCCCCGCTGCAAATTTCTTTGGCAGCAGCCAGTTGGCCTCGTCATAACCTTGGATCCGGGAATCCCCGCATGTCCTCACGCATATGTTTTGCGGCTTCTCTTCATTTGTGTTACTTTGGTATGCGACGCGTCGCATCTGGCAAATGTAGACGTCGCCATTCACTCACGATTGCTGGTTAAGCCGTGTTCTCATTCTTTATATTGTTATTAATGATCAAATAACTGGGCGTTATTGTTCAAAGTATTGCGAAAAAATATGATTGCTGATGTATGTTTTTGTGTGTGCGTACTTCCACACACCCTCTTAAAGGTATCGTCCTAGGGCTTAGAAATATTATCCAAAACCTATACGTACTATTATCAAATCAATAGTTTCCCGTATCACTCAGATTAATAGTGACACTCTATTTGGTTATTAAAATAATTAGAACTCCATTTGGCGTTCAACCGAGTGAGAGGGGGCTATTATAATACAGTATATATAAATATATAAAGGTAAGGGTGATTGAGATGAGCAGTAACTCTCATACTGGCAAGATGAGGTGGTCGGATGAGAAGGTGTGAAATTATACGATAAATGTCAACAACACAGATTTCTGTCGCTCCAGACCTTCAAACATGACGATTTGGCTGAATAGGAGTCCATTTTAAACTGTCCGAAGTTATAAAGCCATGTTGTGGGAGTTCGATATTTTCGAACAATAATGAAATGATGACAAAATTAACCTCTATTGGAATCAAATACATCAATTCAGGAGGTGAAAAAATGTTTTTGTTGTGGTATTCAGTTCTAAGACTGATCTGATGCAACCCTCCATGCTATTTCGCAAACCTTTTCATTTACGCATAACTAACACATACCACATACTCCTGCTTTGCGTATTAATCTATTACTTCATTTGGTCAACGTCCTCCATATTGTTCGCTCTACCCCTTTACTGTTTAGAACTTCCTCGTTACTGATTTTATCCACTCATCTTACTTTCAGCATTCTTCTATAGAACAACATTTCGAATGCTTCTATTCTTTTCCTTTCTGCAACTCCTACCGTCCGCGTTTCGCACCCACATAACCCTACACTCCATACGAACATTTTTAACAACTTATATTACTTATATTACCCGTAAGTAAATTCCTCGTTTTAGCGAAAGCCTTCCTTGCCTGTGCTATCCTTCTCTGTATGTCTACTATACTTCTACCAACCCTAGTAATTACGCTGCCCAGGTTTGCAACATCCCTTAAATTCCCTTGCCAATCTAACACCCTTTTTTATTCCACTTTTTCCCGTACTACATTCCATTACCTTGGTTTTCTATCTTTTAATCCTTTTCCAGGACCTCGTTCATACCATTTATTATGGTCTTCTTCTGACTCCCCTAATACTAAAATATCATCGCCAAAGCATAGGGTTTTTATTTCTTCTCCTTTCAGTATGATTCCTTTTCCATATTCCTTATTAACTTTCTTAATCACCAGATCAATACATAAGTTAAAGAGCATGGTCAACAGACTCCATCCAAGTCTTACTCCTTTATTTCCTTGATTATAATTATTGCTGACTGCATTCGGTAGATGTTATGGATAAGCCTTCTTTCTCGATATTTTATTCCTGTCCTATTCAAAATCCTTCATACTGTGTTCCAGTTCACACATTATCAAAAGTTTTTCCTAAATCTACAAATTCCATGAACGTAGGCCTCTGTTTTCTAAAATTTGAGGCAGATTCAATATTGCTTCTCGTGTCCCTTCATTCTTTCTAAAGGTAAACTGATCTCCTAACTCACATTCTGCCTTTCGTTTCATCCTCCTATATACTATTTTTGTTGATAATTTGCACGCATGAGATACTAAATTAAAGGCCCGTGCTGTTTGCATCAATCAGCCGTATTCGTTCTTTGGAATGTATGCAGTTATGATGTTACTAAAATCATCTGGTATTCTTCCTTTCGTAGATTTCGGAAACATTACTGAACAGAAATCAAATATTTGAACGTTCACCCTGCTATTTTGTTCTGATGACCTTAAAATATACCGACGCAAAATGTTGTTGAGATCTGAGTATTCTAATCTGTGCCTACTTTGGCGCGAATTCCGGTTTTACCTTCCAGCGGTGGGATTAGGTCCGAACCTATCAGTACGTGCATTTTCATCAATCGTATCTCACGTGTTTACGGGGCCGCTAATAATGTCATATGAATTTCGCAGTGCTGAGGAACGTGTTTTATTCATAGGAGATCCAAATTACCATCAAATAAACAACTGTCCTTATATCATACGGTTGGTAAAATTATTGTTAGTATACGTGCATGATATATTCAGAGAAAGCAATAATTCTGACAGGAGGTAATCAGCATTCTTCGTAAAAACTTATTAACCTGTATTCAGAGTGGAGAATGTGAAAAAAAAGGCAAAGAAGTGTGAAAAATTAAGCATTGTGAAGAGGAGTTCATCATTAATTTGGGCAATCTATTTGACATTGTTTCTGCGAATACTTTACAATTAGTAGAAGAGGGGATGTTTTTACTTTGGTTGAGAGAGCCAAGATGTAAGAGCAATCTCTAAGGAGCACTAAATTGCAACATACTATATTTTTACGAGTTGTCAACTGGCTCATGATACAAAATTAATTTAGCTCATTTTTGACCTAAGCCATTGTCTGTGACCACAGATATATACAGGAATTTGGTGACTCGTATGCATAAATAGGGTTTATGGAGGGACGACAAAAAAAATAGAATTTTAAGTTGTTTGCATTAAAATAGAATAAACAGGACAAAAGTTAGAAATAGGAGTTTAATTCAGATCAGATACAGGCGTTTCGTCCCTAACTTTGGGACCTCTTCCAATTGTTTATAATGTTCTACCGAACGACCAGTCTCATTCCATAATTATTTGATTACAATTTAAGTTTTTTTTACTTGAATGTACAAGAATTTTAGAGCGTGTTGTTTCTATTTCAACACACAACTCCTCTTCGTGTTAGAGGAAAATGTTATAGTATAATACGGAATTCATATATGCGTATTTCAACAGGAACTCCGGCTGCGTGCCTATGTATTTTACGTCAACTGCTCGTTAATAGAGTTGATAGAAAACAGCAGGTTATAACATCATTACGGTAACGAAAAGGAAAAGTTTAAGACATTGGGGAATGTGTTGATGTCCTGACTGTAAACAGCCAACCAGCTTAGATAGCCAGGCTAAGTTAATGTAAATTTAGGCCTCTTGAATATCTGCATCCTCGTTCAGGACTCACCTTTGACATATAGTTCGTTGACTCCAGCTTTATCGAGTGGAGTCTGAAGGAAATTATGAGACTGTGGGAGTTAATATCTCACTAGTGAACAAAGATTTCATATATCATTAACTAACTGAAGATATTGATCTAATTCTGTACTTAACAACTGCTTTAAAGAATTATCTGTTGACGGAAATGAAAATTAAGCAATGAATAAACTCTGAATATAACCTGAAAGTGACGAGTAATGGTGCCATTTACGTTTACATTTTCGTTTAAATGGCTAATACAGTCCCATTTGTGATGGAATACCTTCATTATAATTATGCATTGCGGTTTCTTCTTAAACATCAATAATGGTATAGTGCGTCAATATCTGCTTCTGGAAACTTGATATACTCCGAAACTAACTATACATCTACATTTCTTTCACGTCGGGAAATGAATCACAGGTTAAAATGGCCATAGATTAGAAAGCCAATTCTAAAGTAACAGTGGTGAAACGATTGAAAACAGTATTTGTGATTAGTTTTTTATTATTTTTGTGAATTTCCGTCTGAATTGCTTCTAGTTTATATTAATAATAATTCTAAATAGATTATACTCAATGTCATATATCTGGTTAGTAATTGTTGCATTATAAGTCAGAAAAAAATAAATATAATATAATTATGATATCATAATAAACATTTCATGGTATAAATTAATTTTTTTAGTTGAAATTTGTATCTCTTCAGGTTATAATAATAATTAGGCTCTCAAAGATCCAACTAAGCAATATGAATTAGAATTCAGGCCGAAAATGTACATCAAAATTAAAGTTTATTTTTGATCATTCATAATTTTGATAGATAGAATACATTTCCAAGTATTGGCTTTGATCTATGGTATTATTTATAAAGTTTTTAATATTTAAATAACGATTTATTCTTCTCAGAATTTAAATTTTACCTCTTTTATATGTTCATATTATGATTATATTATCATTTAAAAATTGTTTAATGTATTTGATTATCTGTGTATTTACTAATTTGTATTTTTCAAGCTAATGTATTATAACGAAAGCCCTGATCTGCAGCGGTACAATGTAATGAAACCGGGAGATTTCGCGAGGAATCGCGATCCGCTCCGTCTTTCCTCAGTTAAATTCTGCATTCGGTTTATTTTTGAATTTTTATTTATTGAATAAAAATTACCGAAAAGTGATAAAAACAAAAATAAACTTTATTAACGATCACTGCTGATTAGGTTTCCTCAGTGCGTGGTTGAGTTCTACAATTACTAATTTAATATTGCTTTCTCATCACCAAATTCTCCTCCACATACACTTCACGGTGTCTCATTGCCTCCTCCAACCGCGTCTTGTCGCGAACTAACCGATTTTCCCCGTTTGTAACGTTTGTGCGTCTGGCGGTGTAAGATAATGTCGGTCTCTCTCAGAGACTGCCGCTAACAATATGTATGGGACGATTTCCCTACCACATGCACTGGAACCCGATTTCATGATAAATATATTGTATCGTATTGCTGCAGTTTTGTTATTTGTTGTAGTATGTTATCACTATTGAATGTAAAGGTGTTATGACTTGTTCTACTTCTTCAGCAGAGAACCAATATATTAAACAAATTTAATGGTTCAGAATGGTTTCATACAACTTTCATTCATCAAAAATATGAAATAATAGTGAAAATGCGGGTCGAATGGCCAAAAAGTACGCAATGTTTATTTTTAGACATTATTTTTATGAACAATTGAATTACCAATGAGGTAAGATTTTTAGGACTGACCTAAAACATCATCAAAAAATCATAAAAAATTAAACAAATTATACGTAAGGATTTGGACAACATATTCATTAGAGTCGATAAACACTCATATATTTTAAAAGCAGTTATTTTATACATCCTAAAATTATATTTAGCCACAAAGTAGAAATAAAATGCAAGTTAATCTTTTAGACATCCCTATCATAAGAATAGAATCGGTTTATTCAGAAGACAATATTAGGAAAGAAAGCAACGAATGACATTTTTAATTTTTATTCCAAACATTCACATCAGCTTATATAAAATGTTGCAAAATAATTATACATGGAATTAAAAATGTGTCGGATATTTTTAGAGATGGCAGTAGCCATAAAAACAAGAAAAAATACGATAAACATGGGAACTTGTCCATAATGGTAAAAGACGATAGATTGTTAATATGTCTTAAGGGCACTGGTTCTTTAGATTTAGATTTATTATTATTCAGACCATTAGTCCTCGGTTGAGGAAATAGGATACGTCAAATATAATATTACAAGAAATATACAAAATTTTAGAATTAAGAATTGAGGGACAAAAAGAGGAAAGATAAAATTCAATCTTCAATTTTCAGTCGACGGAGGAGGCAGCAGAAGATCGTGCGTAGGTTCCTGTCGTACATGAAAAAGAAAATAAGTCAGCAGTTAAATTCTAATACAGTATAGTTGTAAAATAATAGAAGAATTAGTTAAGACACCAGCAAACTGTTTTAGTCCGTCCTATCTACGAACTCTTTCAGTGAATAACACGCTCCATTCATTAACAGAGATTTACAAATCCTTATAAATAATTTTTGAACCTTTCCAGCTTTTATTTCTTCCGGGAGAGTATTGTATAGATTTATTCCGGAATAGTGATAAATAGTAAATGATTCTTTCAAAAAGACTTAGACGATATTTTTAACACGGACCTGAGAGCGATTTCTTGTGTTGTATATAGAACGATGTTTCCCCATACAAATTTTAACATTTCTAGAAGATACTATTCCTACGGCCCGCTTTTGCAGTTTAAAAATGTGAAGCGCGTGATGCGAATGACCCCAGTTTGCAATACCGTAACACATGACACAATGAAAATATGCATGGTACATCATGTTTGATGTAGCTATGTCGGCTTCCCGAGCTAACACTCGTAATATAAAGTAAATTTTGCTTAGTTTTTCCGAAAGTTTTTTAATGTGGTGATTCCATTTCAAATTATTGTCGATCAGCAGACCAAGAAAAGGCGCGTGCTCTGAAATGTTTTCCAAGTTAGGAGATAAACTGTTTGTGTTTGCTGTGAAGTTAACGATTTTGGTTTTCTTTAGATAAAGAGAAAATTTGTTTGCAGTGAACCAAAGATTGAGACGGCACATCGCAGCAACAACTTTCTCCCATAAAGTTTCCGAGTCGCTGTCCGTGATAACCAAATTTGTGTCATCAGCGTAGAGCACTGATTTTAAGGGATCTAAATAATTAGGTAAAACGCTAATGTAAATAATGAAAAGTAAAGGTCCCAAAATTGAGCCCTGAGGGACACCGCAGGTAATTGATTCCCATTCTGACAGATACTCATTTCCATCCGTGTTTTCAATCCCAACTTTTTGGCGTCTGTTTTTCAAGTACGGTGCCAATAAAGAAAGCGGAACTCCTCGGATTTCGTAGAAATCTAATTTTATGAGTAGAATATTGTGATCTAATAAATCAAACGCTTTCGAGAGGTCAGCAAAAATTCCAGTCACTTTAAGTCTTTCATCAATGTGGAAATAAGTTTGAATTTTGTAAGAAAATCTGTAATTCTCATAAGAAATGCTTTCTCAAGAATTTTTGAGAATATTGGTAAGAGTTAAATTCACATGCTGCTTCTTTACGTGATATAGACTGTTCGTTCTTTATTATTTGTATATCGTTACGGTCTTTAGAATTACCGGAAGTCACTTTGATAACGCTCCATGTCGCTTTTATTTTATTTTCCGAACTAGCAATATATTTTGCATTACCTAGTTTTTTTGCGGCAGTGATAACTTTCTTATAAATACCCAACAAGGAAAAGTGTAAAGTAGCTATGACCACTTATTAAAGTCTCACTTCAATTCAATATGTATTAATATAATGTTAACTAATTAACAAAAATATAAGGCTAAATACTTTCGAAAGCTACTGCTGATGTTCATAGTGGTTTTAATCAAATAACAATTTTATTAAATAAATTTGTCGAGACATTTTTTCTATCGGGGGTTTAATGATAAACACTTAAATCAGAACAATTTGTAAGATTTGTCTTTTAAAGTAACATTTATGCAGAAACTTCTATTATTTGTATTAGTTGTTATAGATAAATTCATTATAATGAAAGTATTACTATTTTCAAAACTTTGCAAAGTCTTTGAAAGACCGCTTTAAGAAACTGTTTATGAACCCTGGTTCTCTTAATTGTCATACGAATATTTCTAATAAACTCATATGTAAAATGAATTTCAAATAATTTCTCTGAATATAATATGTAATTGATAGGTAGTACAAAAATTGGTTCAAAATTAATTAATACTATAAATTAAATATGGCTAAGAACAGAATCATTCAAACGTTTCAGTTCACAATAAAAATTCAAAGCACACCACAGCGTTTCCTTACTTTATTTGGAACGTCATCAGCTGTATTATATTCCTACAATGTAAACTTTTTTCAACAACTTCCACGGTCAAAATTTTTAGTTGTATTCTAAAGCTAATTAATTTAACTGTTAATTAATACATTTAAGCAATATATACTAACAGTTATCGGTCATATCTCATTATTGCAATTGATATACAGAACTAATTTAGGAGTATTCAAACATCAATAACGTTTATCTACACTAGATATTCTCGCTATCAAGCGCATTTCTCCATCAAATGATGCACGAGTAAACGGGAAAATGATATCTTTGGTTCTTGACATTGAATATCTGATATAGATTCTTTAACAATGACATCTTTTGAAAATATGCAGATAGTAAATCAATGAACGTCTTGTATTCAAATAATTAAATGAAATAAATTGATCAGTTTTAATGACAGGCTTTTAATTAGACTGAACGACGTTTCGTCACCACATTAAGGGTTTCTTCAGGTGTTAAATTTTAAAATTTTGATGAAAATATGCCAAATGTGTAAATATCCAAACTTGAACGCCTCAGGTTTATATTTCGGTTGAAACTGCCCTTTGAGGAGGTTAAGTTTGGATTTTTACACATTGGGCATATTTTCATGAAAATTTTATACCAGAAAGAGTCACAAATGGGGTGACGAAACGAGCTGCTCGTTAATTTATTTAATTTAGAATATACAAATATTTTTCGTTTCCAAAATTCATTTGGGTGGGAGGTGGGGGGTTAACAGGCTACATGAGGGTGATCCTGAAACAGACAACTCCTTTTTAGTATAGGAAAGACATTAAGAAGGGGGATGTGGAAGGTAGAGAAAGGTAGTCGAGGGTTGACTAGGGTTCCTCTGGCTCTATTTTAAGGATCGTACCCGCTATTTCACCTAAAGCGATGCAAGGAAAACCTTAGAAAACATAGGGTACTATTCTCACGCCCTTCTGAATGACCGGAGATGAGTTTACTGTGGAGTCACCGCATTTCCGCATGTTTTAGTAGGTAATTGGCTGACCTATCCAATGTGATCAGCGGATAACTCTTACCGTATGCCCAAGGTCTTCGACCCCAGTACATACACCGCTCAAACTAGATGAAGGTGCCTCTGTATGTGAGAACCTTGAAAAAACTAGAGAGATTACGAATCATCCACAACGCAGTCAGATGAGCCTCACAGTCAATCTGGAGAGAAATACCTGAAAGAGAAAGCTCCCACAGGCATTCCTCGGAGATCATAAATTCATTTATAGTCATCTAAAAGATTTTATTACATTTACTGGTTCATCTGCCTGTTATTTTCTTGTTTATACAGTTGAGAAATATATAAATGTTCTTCATTAAATTTCTCTGTTGTATATATGTGTATGCATTCAGTATTGTTCAGCAACTTTTTGCAGTGGAGGCATGGCAAATGAGCTACAATAGTTTCTTTTTAGACACTCGCACTGCAAATTCAGAGAAAAGGATGTTGTAGAAGTGCATAGGTCTTCGTCTTAAAGAAGAAAGAAATTTTCCACCCAACTAGTTTGATACTGTAACATTTATCGTTAACAGGTACACAAAATAAATTCAATATGTCTGGATAACGTGATTGATTTTTATACGTTCGCTAAGATGTGAGAGAACGAAACATCATTAAAACATAGGGGTGCAGCTATTATCCTGTTGCCTTTGTAGCTTCTCTTAAATCGACCCACTATCACGTGATGATTAAGTACCACGGTATCATGTGATGATGTCACGCCACCGGGTGACACGTTCCGAGAAGAAATACACACTGAATCATTGCTGCAGCGGAACATGAAGTTGGAGGGAGTTATAGGCTGCGTTCATAAATAAAAACTATCAATTCTCAACTTTTCTTCTATTCAACATACATGCACACGTTTTTCAATATAAAAGGGTCGGAGTAAAGAACACTATTTCTAAATTATGATTGTAAAGGATTCCTTGTAATGTGAATACTTATCGATTTTACTTCAGAATGCTATGAATATTACCTCTCAGAAAGTAAGGTTTAATGAACGTACAAATCATTTAAATTATACTACTTATAGATTATATTTAAGCATTAAAACTGATAACCAATCAAGCTAGCAGTGACAAATTAGCGCTTTGACTTATCTGGACAGTAGTTCAGCAACTTCTTATCTGAAAATATAAGGCTTAGATTAGATATATGCAATTGTACCGTTATTCACGTAGAGAGTATGTGTTCAATAATATATAGATATAATTTAAGCTGCGATAAGTTCAATAATCTCGCATTTACCAACTATATAATATAGTAAACAATGCAGAGTATACGAGGTGATAAAAACGAATTATCTTCTTGAACTATATCATACAACTATATGGGTACCCGGTGATGCCCGTTAATTCGTTTATTTTCCCCCGCAACACTATTTATAACGACAGCAATCTATTTGGCAACCACCAGCGAAAGCGTCATATTTTTGAAAATTTACGTTTCCACGCCCTCTATTTTATGAGAGTTGAATTTCATCAGAACCACTGCCACGACTCACTACCTCATTCGAGTCGAGAAATTTGCTGATACCTTAAGCGAACACAAAAAAACTCAAAATTAAACGGAAACAGTCATCTGCATTGTGACATCTTGGAACCTCAATCCATAGTCCGGGGTTTGAGAGCTGCACTGCAGAAATGTGGACTAGGGCTCGAGTCCCGCTCAACCCAAGCAGTTTTTATTTGGTTACTTCATTTACAGTTAGTATTTTATGTTTAGAGAATTTTCGGTTTCTGGAATATTCCACGAATGTATAAATTGTACTGGACCTCGAAGCGGAGGCAGTCTTTCGCAGTACGAGTCTTTGTACAGCACTTCGTGTTAAATAAACGTCTATAACCCCTAACAGAGTGTGTTAGTTTATCTCACGAACCTTCAAAAACGTCACAGTTTGTATATACTGTACATCTACTGAAAATTATAGTGTGTGTTGCCCTGATCTTTATATAAGGTGCCCCAATCATCTGCCCTGAGGCTAATAAAACATTTTACATATTTATTAACTAATTAAAAGTACCAATGCTTAAATAAAATGTTATTTACATTTAAGTATGGCAGATATATTTTCTTCTGATTAGCTTGACGTAGCTGTCAAATGGCAAATAGGGCTTAATTATAGCTAACACTATATTTAAGTTATGATAATTTTTAATTATTTTTCGCTGCCGCACGTGAGCTCAACGGCAGTTAATGAACATCTTGCTTGGCAGATTGTTTCATATTTTTCCGTGAACCGGGGTAAGGAAGGGACTCATAAATTATGTATAGATACATGTGCATAACTACCACTGAAAAATGCATCTCGGGCACTCGAGTCGCAATTATATGAAACATTTCGCATAGTTATTAACTACTTAAAATGTATAATTTCTGGAATTAAATGCTATTTAAACTAAAGCACAATTTCACGCTAAACAGCAATTTAATCATCTCGTTTGACAGGAAACGTGAGGGCACATTTGTAATGTCTGCATGTCAATAAGGTCAAGCCTGTTTTGGTCTCAAAGGTAAAGAAAGGAATCTAAATATTTAAAATATCCACAGAAACCTTCTCTGGGGCAGAGCACTATAATACGCCAAACTTTCACAGCAATCGGATGCATGGCATAGAAAAATCATAAGAGACAAACATGAAGTAGTAGAGGAGATGACTGACGTAGGTCCTTATTGGTCTGCGAGGAAGGAAAGATCTTAAATCTCTAAAAGACTGATAGAATCCGTTTTTGGAATACCATAACAGAAAATTTCATGGTAATTAGATGAATGGTTTTATTGACTACAGGATTTTAAACAATCTAAAAATAATTTGAGCCTACATTACTAAAAGCATTTTTAGTTTTAAAACCGATATTTTAACATCCCCAAAACTAAATAATTATCTTTGAAAAGATTTCCAATTCAAAAAATCCGATATATGACATTAAAACTTTTAAAATGATATTTTTTTAAATCTATTACAACATATTAGCAAAATTCTATTGGTCTCAAAATGGAAATCATCGCTGTCTCCCTATATATGTTCCAATAAGATATGAAGTCTACGGATACTCGGAAGGAATAATTACCAGACATATATAAATTCTTCCTTGTATCTTGTTTTTCAAAACATCTTAAAAATACATATCGTCAGTTCTACTCCATTTTTCTGAGACGGATAACACTTCTAAGAACCTGATTACGTTATCAGTTGCACTAGACGTTTCGTCGATTTTGTAATTATCGTCTTTTATACTCGATAAGTATCTAGATTTATAAAGTGATGCAGTCCTGAAGTTGTGGCATAGTATTTTGAGTTCTCTACGTTTCCTTTTCTGAAATCATACCTTACTTTTTCTAGATATCTATATAGTCTCTAATTCTTGAACATTATCTCTTCTCATCTCGGTACAGTTCACACAGTTTTTCAAACTTTTTTCAAGCCGCCCAAAATGTATGTTTTCCGATGTTACAAAAAAAACACGGTTTCGTTTTTGCTATATTTTTCCGGTTAGTTGATGCAAAGGCAGAACTGACGAACTTCAAAGTAAATAGGTGTTGTCCTGACGGAAGAACACTAGGTCGATATTACAATAGAGAACTATAAATTAAAAAATTAATACTAATATAAATATTGAATATAAAAATACGTTAACACTAATTTTAAGCTTGAATAAATTAACCTAAACTATGTCCCTAATTCTGTCCCTAAATAATTTCACACTCTTACGAAAAGTAGCTTGTAGACTTACAGGCAAATCATTCCAGTTATTTACGGTCCTATTTACGAAGGAAACATCCCAAAGAGATTGAAAAGAGTGTATTTAAATGCTGCTGACGATCGCAGTGTAGTTATTCGGTGGGATATCAGATTACGTGGTGAAAGAGGGCACAGAAATAATATTCCAGTAAATCCTCGCACACTACACTAACTCCTGACAAAATTCAGAGAGTTTACTACATGGTTTCGTCTGGTAAACGTATCACGTAATCCAAGTTGGAAAAGGAGAAACAAGTGTTTGTAGAATACGGAAAGAGTTGGGGTTGAAAAAGAATTGTGACGGGTGGGTTCCAAGGATGTTGACAAACGCTAACAAATGGTGTGTCCATGATCAAGATATGTGTTGCACCAGATGAGATCTACAGATATGCAAGGTTATAATTTTTCTGTTATCAATTCTGTCTGTATTTCGTCAAGGTTATCAATATAAACTTTAGTTAATTTAATAGTTTTGCTTGTCAAATGGAAGTGTTTAATCACAGGTCAAAACTCTTTGTTATCATTGTATACTTTTTACTATCGGTCAATGCCAACAGATTGTGTCGTACAAGTATGTTAACAATGCATTGATTGAAACTTAACAACGGTTTATTGTTTATTGATTGACGGTACTTCACAACATTAAACTTGTTTCCTTAGTTCCTAAAATCGTATCTTATATTTTATAAGTATCCTCGTAATTTGACGAGAGGCAAGAGTGATTGACCGATATTTCTAAGTGTAAGCTAGTTGTTTATCGTCAAAGGGTCGGCTGCAACAGGACAGGCACGAAAAGTAATAAATCAGCCTATAAATCAGAAAGTCTGCAACGGAACTCAATTGAAATGCAGTCTTCACTCAGAACAAAATATTTTAAGTTCCAGAGAGGGTGAAAACATTCAATAACTTCAGAACGTTTGCCACTAGGCTTGTGACAATGTTAGATTGTGCCTATGTTATCGAACAGTTACTTTCCATAAAAAATACATATAACAAGACTGAAAAACACTTGTCATTTTTGAAGAAACTCGGAATTACACAGACGTACCAAATACTGTTAGCAGGGCAAAAAACCCGAAAAATGTTTGAATAATCGTTCATTGGTTGAAAAAAAATTACTGAAGTTTAAAGTCCATTTTTAGCTATGTTCAATGTACGAGAAATCTTTTTGAAGTACCGTTACAAGGTTTCCATCCACTTAAAATGTACTCAACTATTTTACAATTTAATTAATTGCATCGTCTTTAATTAAAACACAAGCTTTCGGCCATTGGCCATCCTCAATTGTAATTAATAACCAACATACAGCCCAGTTACCACAGTATTTTCTTTGGAAACAATTAATATATTTATACTTATTGCATACAATATAAATCTCTATACATACGGACAAACGCCCGACGTAAAACAGCATGGAAACTATGTTAAGTGCATTTCACTAACAACTTGAATTTTAAACAATCCCCCTCCTCCATTGTCATCTGCCTGTGGCTTCCTTAACTAAAGTAATTTTATTTTGTCCCACCCATTACAATAATATTTACAAACTTTTTTATTCTTACTCGTTAAAATTGACATCCATTATTCTATTTTAAATTTTTTAACATCTATTTTTATAAATTTCAAAAAGAGTAATTTTCATTAAACACTATTTTAGCCTAAAGGTATAAAATATTACCAATATCAGAAAACCTCTAATATTAAACCTTATTTTAAACAACTGTACGTTACGATTTTTATAACGTTGTTCTTGGGTGGGCTTTGATAATAGTAATGAGGAAAGGCAAGATTATACTGCTAATAATTACAAATTTATTTTACGTAAATTATTAATTATATATTCATTTTCCCCCCGACATTTATACTGATCTCTTTCTCTAAAGGGTGTTCGTGGCTTGGGAGAATAAATGACAACCATATTGGAAAAATGGTAAATAAACCCGCTCGTCCCTTGGTGGAAGTGTGTCGTCCGTCTCTCTAACCCCTCGATTTTGGCTGAAGGGGGCTTTCAGTCTGCTGATTGATTTTATTTTTCTATTACTTTTTCCGTTACACTAGTATTTATAATTAGATTCTGATGACTAAATTAGCATATGTGGTGCCCATTACCCCCCCCCCCCCGCTTTTTTACATTTATTCTTTTTTCTATATTTTTGTAAATACTTTAATTAATGACGTTACAATCAATTAAATTCAAAATATTTGGCTGGAAACCCTGTACATTATGTAAAGTTCTACTGTATCTTATTTGTAAGTACCGTTTTATTATTTTACGGTGCAGTTGCGATTTTTAGCATGTATGGCCAAATCTTCCATTCATTAGTAACCCAGTCACAGCTGTCAAGCGTCCTCACTTTCTATTTATTTTTTTAGTTAGAGTGGTTTGAAATTTTCTAAACAATTTAACTACCCACCGACTGTTAAGTCAGATCAATAGTTTATTTCTTGAATGCTGCAAACAACCCAGTGTATGCGGAAGCAACTTTGAATTATAGAATAGGTTAGACAGTTTAACGAAGGTTGTGAAAATGTGCACGATTGCGGTGTGGTCGTTCATGTGTCGTCGTTTTTCTGTCTTTTG
This sequence comes from Eucriotettix oculatus, assembly GCA_034510155.1. Lineage (NCBI taxonomy): Eukaryota > Metazoa > Arthropoda > Insecta > Orthoptera > Tetrigidae > Eucriotettix > Eucriotettix oculatus. The sequence continues at coordinate 63,659,436 of CM067377.1, forward strand.
TAAGTTGAATTGTTGATACGACAATTAAAAAAAGCCGTTTTATTGTATGATACTGACGCCAGTCGCGCACTGGATACGATTTCACACGCATTTGAATCGTGCGAACACGTATGAACACGCATGAACGATCCCTTCATTCCAAATAACTATTGGGAGCGCCAGACTGGGTGCGTGTTTGTTCGTGCGTATGCGTACGTGTAGGTCCGCTGTCCGAAAACAATCCGGACTAGTTGGGATTTTATACACTTTCGTACGTCGTGAAAGTTGATTGTAGAACAATTTATTAACTTGATTTGTTGCTTTGGTATTCAGTCCTAAGTCTGGTCTGATGCAACCCTCCATGCTAACCTATCTTGCGCAGGTCTTTTCATTTCTGCACAACTAGCACATCCCACATTCTCCCTAATCTGCTTAGGTTATTCCATCGTTGACCTCTCTCTTTTGTTCTTATCTCTCATGCTAATTTTACAAATACCCCATGTCTCAAAACGTTGCCTATTAATCAATAACTTCTCTTAGTCAACGTCCTCCATATTGTACGCTCTTCCCCTAATTCGCTTAGAACCGTCTCGTTAGTGATTCTATCCACCCATCTTATTTTCAGCATTTCAAAATCTCATATTATTTTCATTTCTTAACTTGATTTACGAACACAAATTTTTGTGGGATCAGAGTTATCACTTCCGTGCGATTGGTCGCAGGACACGTCAATAAATAATCGAATAAATTGAAATAAATCGGTAAATATTGCGTTATTATTAATTATTGCGTTTATTTATGACAAACAGGTAGGTTATGCTTTATTTAATGAAGTTTTATTTCGAGAAAAAATTTTAAGTGCGTCCCAGTTATTTTTACCTCTCGTGACGCTTCTATTCTCTCCTGCATTCATAATTCTTATCCTGTTTTTATTTTGTGGTCTTGGATATCCTCCCTTCCTATTCTAGTAAAAAGGAGTAGCCTGTAATCCCCACCCCCGACAAAATCTTCTCCCTTGACAAAGCTATGGGAACTTACCTTAACTCTTGCAGGAATTTCTCCCCAGAGTGATAGTGGCCCTTACCCTCGTGAATTCCTTGTTAGGCTCTAACACCACACAGTACCGCAGTCTCATTTGTAAGGTGTATGTTCCGAGATCGCAGATCTTGGCATACGCTAAGAGTTGTGTTCGTTGATCCTATCAAGTCAATCGGTCAGCTGCCTCCTAAATTGACCGAGCACGATGAAGGGAATGCTGCGAGCTCACAGCAAAAACTCCTCTCATCGGCAGTCGTGAGACAAGAACCTATTAGTCCGACCTGCCTGATGCAGGTTTTCTAGAGGTTTCCCTGCATTTTTCATGTGAATGACCGGGTAGTAATTTTAAACTATAGTCCGTGGTTACCTTCTTCACCCATCCGCATTCTCCCTTTTCAATTCAAGTAAACATATTCATTTCATTATGACATTTGTACGATAGGGCTTTACTTCAATTGCTTTTAATAGCAATCCTCACTTTCTACTCAAAGTAACAAAGTCACACTTGGCAACTTGCCCTTATTAAATATTTCTTTTTCTGGGTGTAAATTTATTTGTGGATGAGATATGTAAGCTTCTTCACCAGTGAGACAAAGCTATGCCAGTTTCTAATAATTCGTCTCAGTGCAGTGTTGATTTCAGGAAGTCACAAGTGGATTCAATACAATTTCCAAATTTCTCTCGCTCACTATGTCACACAGCTCATTCCAAACGCATATAAAATTAAAATTATCAGCAACAATAACGCATATTCCCTACGTCAGAGCAGCTTTCAAAGGCTTTTTACCTGTTATAGCATCAAATTCATTCAGTAATAGGGCATTGAGAAACGCGTATTAAACTGGATAACAGAAAGCTCAGTGTTTGGATAAATGGAGAATTATCTGAACCAGTTGAAGTTACGTCAGGGGTGACCCGGGGAAGCGTAATCGGACCACTAATGTTTTTAGCATTTATAAATGATTTGGCAATAAGATTACTTGGCGATGACTGTACCATTTACAGAAAAATTGGAAACGTTCAAGGTGCAAATATTCTTCAATCTGATCTAAACAGAATTCAACGTTGGTCGGACGAAAATGGGATGAAAGTAAACGCGGAAAAAAGCAAATCGAGTGTATTTACAAAAATGAGAAACGTTTTTCAGGTTGAATATAAACTAGGTGATGAAAATATATTACAAGTAGACACTGGGCGTAACTTTAAGCCAAGACTTAATTAAATTGGAAGAACACATAAATTCAGTAACTTCACTTTGTCAATAGAATACTGCGGAAAAGTACCCGAAAGACCAAAGACATCGCTTATAAGTCTTTGACTCGGCCTACGCTTGAGTATGGGGCGGTGTGTTAGGATCTCTACAGAATATATTAGATACACGCGTTGGACAGGCTTCAAAACCGGGCGGAAAAAATCAAATAGTTCTAGAGGCACGGGTAATCTGGAGGCGTTAGTAATTAGAAGAAAGAAGGCCAGGTTTTGTGCACTATACAAAGCGTATATAGACCAACCGGCCTGGAGTCATATCAAAACTCGTATTCATTTACCAACTTATGATTATCACTCATTCGAAATTAATCATAGAAGACAACGAACGGATGTGGGTAAATACTCCTTCGTAAATAGGACCGTAAAAGACTGGAATGATTTGACTGTAAGTCTACAAGCTACTTTTCGTTAGAGTGTGAAATTATTTAGGGACAGAATTAGGGACATTGTTTAGGTTAATTTATTCAAGCTTAAAATTAGTGTTAACGTATTTTTATATTCAATAGTTATATTAGTATTAAATTTTTAATTTATATTCCTTTATTGTAATATTAAATGTATGTTGCACCGGGCTCAGCCCATTGTAACGAAATAAATCTATCTATTAATGTACGTATTAGTTAGAATAAAGAGATCTAAACAAAAGTTTATTTCCTTAGATTAAAGTTGCTATTAATTGTACTTCAGGTGATAATATGTCGCGAAAGTTATTGTATTTAGTCAGAATATATTCAAAAGTTTCTTACTTCAAGCGTACATGACCATGAAATAATATGTGGTCATTGTATAAGTTTTCCATAATATGATTAAAAACAACAAATTAATTTCTTTTCAAATGTATTTCAGGCTCCCATTCGGTTCTACAATAGTGACGACGACGACGCCGTCTCCGAGATAGAAGAAAAATTATCTTGGAGATACAGATTATTCCTTGCGCACCATTGAGTACTTGAGATATCACCGGAACAATGTTTATTTCACGGATGAAAACGTATTCAGGGCGCGCGTTTTCGTACGACACAATTTCGGATCCTATGTGCGACCGTATTAAGAAAACTCCGTCGTGAAATTAATTCATAACAAAAGGCGGGGAATGATTTCATTTGGATACATGACATCGCCCGCCCATAAACCACCAGACGAACTCAAGATACGATTGCATCGTTTGACTGTGAACAATTCTATCCCCTTCAGGCTGACCGGATCTGATTCCAATATTTATTCATCTGTTTCTTCATATGAAGAAATTCCTTAGTGGAAATCATTTCATCGAGCTGATGATGGCTTTCATAACAGTCAACATCTTTATGAATGAATACAAATACCGGTTTCCCCTTACGACAAGTGCCTGAATAGCGGCGGTGACGATGTGGAGGAGTAGTTCGAGATAAACATTAATGATTGACAGTAAGATGTGTGAAAAATTATTTTTTGTTATTTCTTAAATAAATATTGTTATTTAAATATTAAAATGTTCTAGTATTACGTTGTATTCAACTAAAATGTTGCCGTTTATTTCCCTTTGAGAAACTAACTGTACTTGATAACTTAACAATTTTAACTGTGTCAAAACCATTGCATATTTCTATACTAAATTAATAAAAATATTTTGTAACAAATTTATTAAATAACTTTAATTACATGTATGACTGAATAGAGTGCGGCCATTATCATTACTCAAATGTGACAATGTGGCTCTCGGGGTACTCAGAGTTTGACAAGCCGGATCTAAAGTGTCCTTCAATCGATGGCAATCAGAGTATATCTGTTTGTCGCATGATTTATAAACATAAGTCAAAACAAGTTTCTTAGAACAAGTAATTGTATTGTAATTCGATGTAACAAAACGTGTCAAGCACACTATGACAAATTATTCAGACAGTACAATAGATGAATTAATGTGTTGGTTATGTAGAAAAATCTGGTGACAGAGCGGTTGAAGGAAAGGGGGATTTGGGGGGCATCGAGAAACATAGTGTTTGGTGGCACATGGAGGGTGCGGGTGATTACAAAAATATTCTCCTCAGAAAACTAGGCTCGGCAACCTTTGCTGTTATTATTATGTCGATTTGTAGTGACCCAAACATCAAAAAATTAGTTTATTCTGCATACGTTTACTCTTTAATGACATATGGTTTAATATTCTGTGGTAATGCATCAGGGAAAGACAATGGTTTTATTCTACAGAACAAAAATTGTCAGAATATTTTCAGGTTTCACCAAAAAATCTTACTGGGTGCTCTTCAAGAAAATGGGAATAATTACTCTTACTTTCCACTATATTCAATCTCTGGCGTTATTTGTGATTAATAATAGTCACCTATTCACAACAAACTCAGATGTGCAAAGCTTTGATGCTAAATTACACAATAAAGGGAAGTCTCTAACTATAATACAAAAGGGTGTTCACTGTAATGCTATTAGCGTATTTAATAAACTTCCAGTCTCCATTAAACAGTTAAAAGTAAATACAAAAATCTTCAAACACGAACTAACTAACTTTTTACTTAGCCACACCTTCTACTCTCTTGAATAATTCATAGAGTTGATTGTATCTTAGTATAGGCCTTACCATATACATAGTACATTGTTGAAACACTAATTTCTTAGTATAATATATTAGCAGTATTTAGCAATATTATATATCGGGTACAAATTATATATCTTGTCTTCTCTGTAGTATTTAACCATATCGTATTTAAGGTATCATATGAATGTAAATAGTAACATGGCGTTAATAGTAACTAAGCAATCATAATAATTTATGTATAACCTCTGACTCGTTCCATTTCCCTGATTTTCTACTTCTCTATGGGATCAATGGAGTATGGTTTAATACTAATGCTTCCGAGGACACCACAGATTCGAGAAGACTTTCTGCTAATCATAATAGTAAAAAATTAAGAAAATTAAAACAGAGATCAAAGCTGTGACGATATTACCACGTTTCTGTAGTATCGTGTGATACAGTAACGTACGCTGCTGGTGGTTATTGACGTTTATTTAATACGAGGTGCTGTACAAAGGATCATACTGCGAAAGACTCACTCCGCTTCGGGACCCAGTACAATTTATACATTCATAAAACATTCCAGAAACGGAAAATACTAGAAATGAAAGTTAAACAAAGTAAACAAGTAAAAAATCGTTTGTTGAATGGGACTCGAACCCGAGCCCACATTCTGCAGTCCATAACTGTGATTTACAATCGTGGCAATATATATTAATCACGAAGCACTATCAAAAGAAGAAGGATAACGAACAATTTATAATTTAATGAAATGGAGACCATATCATCAGGTATGTATGCAGAATTTATCGAGTGTAATTAGGATACTAAGAGTCGCCACAAATAAATATATATAAAATCGTAGTAATATATTATTTTTACTTTATAAACACTCACACGTAATCATCAGATTATCCATCTCCATAAATAGTCAGCATTTATTATTCTTAAGTAATTATTAAATCAGCCTACAAGTCATAAGACATTTAATAGAATATAATTTAAAATCCTTAGATCTACACTTCGACAAATTGTATGAAACAATACAAGTACCAAGTCACTGAATATAACGTAAAAGTAGGAGAATGCTGGGGAAAGGAATGATTCTACTAATGAGTATATTACGTTAATTTTATGTGAGCCAACAAAATTTTGAAGACCACTGCGCTAGAACACAGGTGGAAAAAAAACCGTGACGCATGCGCCAATCGTGACGATTTGGACGATTAAAAGTGGCGCATTGCATCCTTGAGCCTCGCTGTAATTCGGATGAGATGTTCCTTTACATTGTTAAAATGAATTAGACATGTATTATATATAAATACAACGAATACCAAAATGTCAGTTGTAGAAGAATTTAATAACAGTTGTCCTGGCAAACAAAGAGAACAGATAATGTCAAGTTCCAAGCTGATTTCACTCTCAGTGCCAACAGCTGAGTCCAAAATTTTCTTCACCAAACGAGACTGTCTATCAGCTATAGCAGCATCATTATTAACTTCTGGTGCTTCATTAAACTGGCGTAAAATAATTAATTTAATTGTGTTAAAGTCATTCAATTTCGTCCCATAAGGGAAAGAGTTTGTATCCTCATATCTTTTCACCAGCCCCTAATATGAACATAAGACGCTATAAAATATGCTCTATTTGTATGGCGCATCTTATCGGCTGTGGTGCAGGAAGGGTATATCATTAATATTAATAATAAATTATAAAAAGAAATTTAATTATTTAAAAGAAGGAAACATTAATAAGTTAAAGTAATCTTTAAGAATTATTGGTTACAAAAATAAATAAATTAAAAGAAATGGAGAGCAATAATTCTCTAGGGGTTTTGTGGGGATAAAAAAAAGTTGGCATCTAATTTTGACTAACATTCTTTGTACATCTCCGCTCTGCTGGGAATCAGTTGGCTCTGGATGTTGGTGCAGCTCGTGCATCCTCGGTTAGCTGCGGTCACCGGACACAGCTACTTGTTATCTCGAAGAGCCACACACAGCCATTTGTAGATGAAGCGAATCCTCCAAATAATTGCCGAATCGTCAGCAAGAATGGCTCCGTTTCCAAGAGAGTCGATATGATTACAACGAAATGTATGTATGCTCACAAATTATGAATGTCTAATAATTTATGACTGTCCGAATGCCGCGAGAATCTCAAGTAAGAAAATACCCAAATCTCTCCGCAGTTCTGTATTTTATCAAATTTTCCTCCGCCTTCGTCTGTCTGGTGAGGATTGAAGGTGTGTCATTGCTAGCAATAAATAAATAAAAGGCTGAGATAACATCGAACTAAAGAAAAACATTCCCGTCACGAAAATATAATAATCTAATATGAAAAGGCACGTAAATTTCTTGTGCTAATTTGAATAGTTAAAATTTGCGATCCAGTCGATAGACGGCAACTTCAAATAGAGCAATAACTCTGCCACATATCGCTTAAAGTTGATGGCTTCAGCACCTGATGGCGATAACGTCACCTGATCACTACGTCTGGAAACATGCAGCATCTATAGGTACAATTAGGCAATGGAATTTGACAAGTGTTTATTTCTAGATCTTATCAGTGGACGTCCATGTTACGTCAAACGCATTCTCTAACACACTAATCGCTTTGGAAAACTGGTACCACTTGACCGAAAAATTCAGTATTATAGTTTCAAGCTCGTACACTAAATAATGTCACGATTTTTATACATTGAAATATGTACGTATGAATCACTCATGTAGAAAATCAAAATATACTAATATAATTATATAAATAAAAAGACGTATTGTATTAAGTAAATAGAAATGAAATAAAATTATTTGCTGCCTTACTGGCCGCCTTTTTATTTTAATTTGAATATAATTAAACCCACACTGAGACACACTGATGACTTCTGTTTTGAGTTTTGGATTTTACATTTAATTGTATACTCATAAAATGTAAGGTATAATATCAGTACGAATTAAATACCAAATGCAAAACAAGAATTTATACACATGATGAAACATACAAGATATACAAGAGTATTTGTTCAATAAACCAAAGATTTATTTGTTTGGATGCAATCCCATGTTTATAAGGAAGAAAAAATCAATGAGCAGACAATGCTGCAACCTAATATTCAAACAGATAATTAGTACTTTTCTTTGGAAAGTATTGAAACACTTGAGCTATGCTCGATGTTTGAACAGTAACAGCATTCTTATAAAAAAGTAAATGTAAAACGAGAATCAGAGTGCCTGCGGGGCTCTACTATGTCGGGAATGCCTCGTACTCTCTCTGGGTTTTTTTCTCAAAGTTCTCACATGCCGAGACACCTTCACCTATTTTGGGAGGTTGATGTGCTGGGATCGAAGACCTTGGGCATAAGGCAAGAGTGGTCCGCTGATCAGTCGGCCAACGGCCTCCTAAAACTGGTGGAGAAGGGAATGCTGCGACCCCACAGCAAACTCGTCTCCCGTCATTCGGAAGGGCGAGAGAACAACACCCAATGCCCGAACTACCTGATGCAGTTTTTCTATGGTTTTCCCTGCATCTCTTTAAGTGAAGCGCCGGGTAGGATCCTTATAACTGTAGCCCGGGGCCCCAGTCAACCCTTGTCTACCTTGCTCTACCTTCCACATCCCCCCTTTTCAATTCACTTCCTATGCTATTAACGAGGAGTTACCTGTTTCAGGATCATCTTCATGCAGCCTGTTAACCCCCCAAAAAAGAGAGTGGGAATCAGCAATGAAGCCAGTAATCATTTCGTGGAACAATCAGTGCGTAGCAATAGTAACAATGCAACGATCATTACATTAGATTATTTCCTAATAATAACGGTTACTTTACGTCAAAATAAGTGAGCATTAGACTACTAAAATTAGTCACTTTGTTTACTAGTATTAATATTGTAACAAAACTCTTCTGCTTTCAATTAGGTGTATATTTTATCGATTATAAAGATTACGTTGTCAGAAGTTTGTATTTTAAATATCGTCAATATCAACACGAATGCCTTATAAAATCTGTGAATCAGTCGTACCGCCCCAGTTTCCCCTTATCGATTGAATAATTGATAATTCAAGTATTATAAATTTTTTATAGCAAGTCATTAGGTGATACAATTTCAATTTGCTCATACGAAGTAGGAACGATAAATTTTAAAATAAATGCCAATATTTGAGACATGAACATAGGTACATACAATGGCACAGAAAAATATAATTAACATCACGATATTTATAAGTTTATGCTAAAAATTAAAAATATATATGGTTTGTAAATATTAAGTTTCAGAATTTAATTAATGGTTTACGCCGAATAGTCATATGATTTTATATAATTTAACTAACTAAATCTTTCTTAGTAAAAATTTTCATGGTTACTTTCATAAGAAACGATCTTTTTTGATTTGTTATAATGTATCGACATTCACTTCTCATCCTAAATGAAAAGGCAATTAGATATAATTAGATATATGGGTAGACTTTATTTAAAACTACTTTTTAGGCAAGCTTTTATATTTATAAATGAGAATTTTCCGATTTATATTCTTGGCCCGGTAGAATGAATTTTGCTGCAGTTGTCATTCCTTCGCATGGATGGTCGGGCCAAGTAACCTCACGTTTGCTCCTGCACGGGTCGGGTCTGAGCATTGAAAATGGCACTCAGTCTCGCCTGTTTTCTCCCAGGCTCTAATTTTTGTCGTGTTACCTTCGGGATTTTCCCTTGTTGCGAATGTTGCCGCTACGTTTTTTACCCTTTCAATAGGTTATTGACCCAGAACAAAAGGGTTACAACAAACAAGATCGAATACTTGACTTCTGCAATAGAAAATAAGTTTCTTTCTTAACTCATGGGCAATGTAGTCATAAAAATCCAAGTTAGATAATATAAATTGTGTTAAATAATTTATGATTTACATTATATTGAAAAATTTTAGTTCAAATAAAACACAAAATTTGGGAGATATTTATTCATCCTCAAAGAAAGGAGAACTAAATATCTTCCACGGCTGATTAACATCCTGATATATCCAAAGATAATGAAAATTAAATAATACAATCCTTAAACATCCAAATAATAACATTCATTAAAACAAAACTTATGCAATAATATCAACATTCTTACTAATTAAAGATAAGTAAATTTTAATAATGTGCAGTTTATCTCCCACCTGTTATATTGTTGTTGTTGTGATATTCAGTCTTATGACTGGTCTGATGTAACCCTCCATGCTAACCTATCTTGCGCAAGCCTTTCATTTCCTTACAACTAGTACTACCCACATCCTCCATAATATGATTAGCGAATTCCATCCTTGGCCTCCCTCTTCTGTTCTTAACCCACAAACTTCCCTCTAATGCTAATTTTACATGACCCTCGTGTCTTAAAACGTTGCGTATTAATCTACCCCTTCTCTTAGTCAACGTCCTCCAAATTGTTCGCTTTTCCCCTATTCTGTTTAGAACTTTCTCGTTTGTTATTCTATACACACATCTGATTTTCCGAATTCTCCTATAACACCACTTTTCAAATGTTACTATTCTTTTCCTTTCTCCAACTCCTATCGTCCACGTTTCGCACGCATATAACACCACACTCCAAACGAGAATTTTAACAATAATATCCTAATATTCACATTGATATTACCCGTAAGTAAATACCTCTTTCTTGCGAAAGCCGTTCTTGCCTGTGCTGTCCTAGTCTTTATGTCTACCACATTTCTACCTTCCCTAGTTATTATGCAGCCCAAGTAGAAAAATTCCTTAAATTCCTTCAAAATATCCATACCCAATCTAACACTCATTATTATTACACTATTTCCCATACTACACTCCATCTTAGTTTTCCTTCTATTAATCTTAATGTTGTTTTTTTCTTCCAGGACCTTGTTCGTGTCATTTATTATGGTTTCGAAGTCATCTTCTGACTCCCCTAACACTATAATATCATCGGCAAAGTGTGGGGGTTTTATTTATTATCTTTGAAGTGTGATTCCTTTTCTATATTTAGTTTTAATTTTCTTCGTCGCTAGTCCTTTATATAAGTCAAACAGCATGGGCGACAGACTCCATCCTTCTCTTACTCCTATCTTGATTTCTGCTATCTTTACTTCTCCAATTTTAATTACTGCTGACTACCTTCTGTACAGGTTATACCATTTGTTATGGTTTCTAAGTCTTCTTCTGACTCCCCTAATACTACAATATCATCGCCAAAGCGTAGGGTTTTTATTTATTCTCCTTTCAGTATGATTCCTTTTCCATATTCCTTATTAACTTTCTTAATCGCCTGCTCAATACATAAGTTAAAGAGCGTGGTCAACAGATTCCATCCAAGTCTTACTCCTTTCTTGATTTCTGCTTTATTTCCTTGATCTTCAATTATAATTCTCCTGACTGCCTTCTGTAGAGGTTATGGATAATCCTTCGTTCTCGATATTTTATTCCTGTCCTCTTAAAATCCATAATAGTTTGTTCCAGTACACATTATCAAAGTCTTTTTCTAAATCTGCAAATGCCATGAATGTAGGCCTGTTTTTTTTCTTATTCTGTCTTCTAAAATTAGAAGCATAGTCAATATTTCTTCTTACTAAAACCAAACTGATCTTGTCCCTACTCACAATATCATAACAAATGTTAAAAATAGCCTTTATTTGCGTCCACTACTCAAATCATTGTCTCAAATACTCCCATACAGTGTAATTATTGTTACTATATTTTTTCATTTACCAATAAACTACGTTTAACCATCGTCAAATATTTTATATTGTGTTAAACTCGGCTTTAGGGCATTTAAATCAGTTTTAGTTTTGTAGATCACTGTGAAGAAGAAGTATGAATATGTTTGTAACACTGAAATACCATATATCTCTTAAGAACCTTATTATCATATTTCAGCTACTTTTCTTCCCTAAGATTAAGACACCAATTTTTTACCCGCCCAATTACTGACACGCATACTTGTTTTACTTACTTCCTGGCATCATTTTGCTCTCCTTATAATCAAGCATCTCAATCTCGGTGGCAACGCCCACTCGCTAACACAAGCAGAGTATGACATCCTGCGACTTAAAATTAATTTTCTCCGAGTGACTCGGCATTGTATTTGCATATTCTGTTGTTGTTGGTTTTTTTGGGGGGGGGGGGGCAGGCTACACGAGGGTGACGGTTTATCACGAAACTGTAAGACAGTTAATATTTATAACTTTAATGCTATTTAAGAAGAGTTGGGAACCATGTTTTCCACGATAAAACAGTCACAATGAATACAATTAATCTAAATTTTCTTGAATATTCTAAACTTTTCTTAAACTGCAGCGCGCGTTTTGTAAGAACGACTAAACAGAATTTGCAATGAAACTATAGTTGTTCGTGCTTATGAATATAAAACGGAAAAAATTAGTAAATTTCAATAACAACAATTTTTTTTAAAAAAATCTAACGAATAAAATTAACCTCTACTGTGTTAAGTACAGAACTGTTCGTAAATAATATTTGAAGCTAATCAAACAATTCGAAGGCACAGTAAAGTATTTAATCTTTTTTAAAAAAATTAACCCCATTTTCAATTGAGCAAGATGAAAATAATATAATGCGTTACTACTAAAGAATTAGAGGAGGATTCTCCATTTTTATATAATACTAGCTGGATGCCCGGCGTTGCCCGGTAATTTCTTTATTTCAGTCTGCCGCAGTATTATTTCGACAGTAATCTCTTTGTCAAAACGTGATTAAACCGTCAGATAGATCGTCACTTTTTTGATAATTTACCTTCTATAATCTAAATCACACAAATGAAGGATGAAAACAAAGTTTTATATCCAAGTGGTTAGAATGGAAAAGCCGCCGAATGAACATGTGTAAAAGCGTAATTCAGACAATGCACCTTTCACATTTTCATACACTCAGTATGCACGCAATTACAATACATGCAATATATGAGACCTCAACAAACCGAAATCTAATTATGTCAAAACAATGCCAAGCTACAACGCAATGAACTTGAGCATGTATTAATGCACGGATTATTAGAACGGACGGATTAAAAAAATTGGAAGTATATGCTTTTTTAATGTGGGAAATTGAAAAAAGTTTTTTTAAATTTTGGTCAGAAAAATAAATTCTGAATCTCGACAACAGAGCCATCTAACGGGTCCAACTATAGCTAAGAAACATTCAGATGAATCCATAAATTCATTAACAAAAAATTACGATACACTCACACCGAAATTTTATATAAAAACATAATTTCCTCGCTTTGTTTTTAGTTATCTTGTTAGAGTCCGGCGTATATTACTTTCATGCCTTATTTTGAGATTTAACTTCCGTATTAAGGTTTCCATTTCCATAATTCTGCTTTTCTCGGTTATTAGGACTCTGCTTGATTTTGTCACAAATAATTTATTTACAGACAGATTATTTCACACTTCGCTTATCGCTTATCTCCTTTCATATCACTCACTCCAAGATTTGGAGAATGGGTTTTAAAATAGTTCACTCCCCTGTTTTGAATCGATTTTGAACATATGTACTATTTCTATCGATGTTTGTATTTTTCTATTACATTCCTCTTAGCAAGTTATTATTATTTGCTGTTCCTAATACACCGGTGTACGTGACTTTTTAAGTGACGCTATTGTAAGTTATCATTTATCATGAAACGCAAATTAGGCTTACATATTTTTTTCTGAATATTTCGTTTAGGTCAATTCGTTTAGTTGATGCATAATTATTATGAAGATAATGGAAAATATATAATTACGGCAAAAAGTATAAGTTTATTTGAAAATATATTTTGATATTTTCGTAATTATCCAAGTTCTTTGCGAAGAGTTGTTTCCGAAGTTTTCAGAATACAAATAATTTATTTTAAAGTTATCAGGATTGAAAAGCCTTTATTTTTATATTGCTGAAACAGATTTTATAGTAAATAGTGATTATTCTCATTACAGCTAACGTCTAGCGAAATGAGAAACTGTCATAGACAGACATTAAAGTAAAGAATATTTCTCGTTCCTTTAACGGTGCGTATTACTCAGTTAATGAATTTGTCGATCGGCATGATCCTAACGCACTTTAAGTTCCATGAGAATGTTAGTTAATTTATGCAATATTATCATAAAATTATTTTGTTTAAATTGTCCAACAATTTTTTATTGTATGTCGATACAGTATTTCTTATATTACTGATAATATTTTCTCAATGATATTATGTCATTTTGATTATAGATAGGCCTATATATATGAATATATTTACTCTTGCAATTCTTTGTATTACTATGTGTATACAGTCCTATATATATACTGTCTTTATGTATATGCTCTATTAATTTTTGTAATTAATATCAATTTGGCTCGGCGGAGGACTAAGAGTACTAATAAATTTAAACTAATCATAACCTAACAACGTGAAAGCAACCTGTTATCAAATCACAAAATTATGTGTTATGTTGAATTTTAATTAATCTTTCGACTCGTGGTAGCATTCTTGGAAACGACCTTCATCCGAGCGACTGGCGAGAGGGTTATATAAATATTTCGTGTCTAGCCACGAGTTTGAACTGCGTTCCTTGTGTAACGAACGCACAGCTGGTTATCCTTCGGCGGCTCGCACATTTCATCAGCTTGGGCACCTTTATGCTATTAGCAGTTGTTCTAGTTCATTGGCCCTAAATAAAAGACGCCCCCAGATCGAATTAAGCATCTGACACCTTGAATGCTGAAAGGATAGTTTTTTTATTTGACGAGTCACGCGTTAACCTGCTGGTGCAACGTGATCTGATGTCGATTCGAATGATGCTATAGAAACGCACTGAAGGTCTAGAAATGCACCTATCCTAGAGATACTTAAAAATAGTTTCAGTGTACAACACGACGTAACCACACTGTAATAATTTTCGGAAGAAAAGTGTCCAAACAACTGTAAAGAACGCTATTTTTAATTCTTTAAAATTATAATCTCAACGTTGTCGTGACAATTTGTCCAATTCGCTTTTCAGTTTATTCTGGTATAAATAATGAAAATGATTCAATATATTACAATAAAACTTCACAAAGTCACTATTTCACCGAACAGTATATAGAACCAGGATGTCCACTCGTTGACTTTGTAGCCGGGGCAAACTGGGATATCACCAAATTGCTCCACTGGCCAAAAACTCGTATAATAACCCTGACGTCTCGACTAACCGCGCCTACTAACACAGTACTATCAACGAAGAGTAGACTAATAAGTGCCACTTCATAGACCTAATTCCTCACTAACTCTTTGTACTCCTTAAATTAACAAAACACTGCGCTAACGTTCCGCCCCTCATCTTCTGAATTGACGGAAAACTCCAGTAAAATTTTACGTCTATTGATGTTATCCGTAAAATGTGACAGCCGCGTAAAAATATTCTCGCGATTCCCGTCTACTGTCTCGCCAACAGTAGTGGCACCGGCTTTTTTACCATCACAGAAACGCATCAATTACTTGCGTTCCAAAATTTCACATATATAGGATCGGGTTTTTCAATTGGGGCGGGTCGATATTAGCAACCTGTTGATTGGATGACGTCTGTATAATGTGTTGTTTCTTATTCAAATCACCATTGGCTAGTTACACGTTTGAACAGCACGTCTAAATCGTAGAACTTTATTATCAAAATGAGTGTTCGTTATTGCGCCCTTTTTATTGCAGATCGCGGTGGGCCTTGAAAGTTGACCCACCGTTTGGTGGCCAAATTCGAGACGACCGGTTCGGTAAACAATCGGCTAACAGCCGTACATAAAAAAACGCCTAATCGGCAGAGGATATTACCGAGGTCCGTGAAGGTGTACAGGTGAACCCGAGGCAGAGTCAATTCCTCGCCGTGCACAAGAACGGGTCTACACCCGCACAAGATCCAACTAACCCAGAAAATCAAAGTTAATGACTTGACAACGCTGTTTGTTCGCTGACTGGGCTTCGGAGCATTTGGAAGAGGACCCCCAATTTTCACCTAAAATTTTCTTTAGCGACGAGGCGAAGTTTTGCATGAATGGCTAATTGAAAAAACACAACTGCCGTATATAGGACGACGCAAAACCACACGAGGTTTACCACGTGGTATTGCATCAATAAAAAAGTACTGTTTGGTGCTGATTTTTGGTCGGCGGCGTCATTGGTCGGTATTTTTTTGAAAACGGCGTTGGTGAAACCATCACCATCAAAGACGAGCGTTACAGAACCATGATAAACCGATTTCTTTCGGCCAAAATTGAACGATATAGACGTAGATAACAGGACGGACGCCACGATGTACATCCTGCATGAACGATTTGAAGGTTCTTTTTTGAGACGTGACGTGACGTAAATTTACCAACAAGATCATGCGATTTGACCCCGCTAGACTTTTTATTATGAGTTTTCCTGAAGTCGCAGGTCAATGCCAATAAGCCACAGTCAGGCGATACCCTCAAAGTCAATATTTTAACGATGTTATATTGCATACATTATGACATTTCAAATAAAAAATAATTTCGTTAATGCTTCACTCACACAGCTTGTTTTATTCAATTTCAAATTCGATCCGCCATTATTGAAAAACCCTTTATATTACATGTTCAAGTCAATTGTAAACCTGATACACAAGGGGTATTCAATAATTGAAAAAAAAATTGAGTATTTTTACAGACATTCACTAATCTCACTACGTGTCCCAACGAATAAGAAGCTTTTTTATAAATGATAAAAAGTGGTTTTTGAACTCCCTGTTCTTGCTGCCTTCTTGAGTGAAACAAGCAAAATAATATCGAAAGTAGCCACATCTGGACTATAGAGACCCAACCCATATTTCCAGTGGTTTTTATGGTCAGCTTGGCGGACCCAACATACATAGATGTCATCGTTGCCAACATACACTTGTTTTCTGTATTGTTCTTGTTAACGTTATGAACTCGCCAACGCATACTACAATACTTTTTGCTATATCTTCGACAGTAATATTTCGGTCTTCACGAATATTGGGTTTCAAGCGAACTGGCTAGGATAATTGTGCGTCAGTCACTGGCCGTTTTTCAACTTCACCACCCACTTCCGTGGTTCATTCCAATTTCAGCATATTGTAAAATCACTCGAATAAAGATTTAACTAGTTTTTCATCTTCAGAATGCCAAATATGAATCGCCAAAAATAATTCAATAATGTGCAAATTCTAAGTAGGCAGGGCATCGTTAAATAAAATTTTGAGGTCATAAATGAAGCATTCTTATCCACTGATGCCAACCTAAAGTCATAAAAGCACCAAAAACAATTTTATATAAATTGGTCTGTTAGTTATTGAATGAACCTCTTATATCTCTTATGCATCAGAAAATAGTGAGCAGTTTGTAAAAATAGCTGTTCTGTGACAATTATAGATTATAAAGGTACAAAAGTATAATATATACCAATTATACATGGAAGTAACCAGCCTACTACTTCTGCTTTTAATATGTATATTTTAAGAAGAGAGATTAAAAGTTTGTTTTAAAAAGTATAGTATATTTGCATAGTCGTATACTACGATATGTATAACGACCGAGACATCCCACTGCTTCCGACTTAAAGTAATGCAGGAAAAACGCTAATATAAAAACACGTTATAAACAAGAGAAAATTGAGAATATTGGAGTTTCTCACGTTTCATACCATTTCCCGTCCATTCGTTGGCCTTCTCATTCATCTCGATTCTTGTCACGATGTTAGCGGTTGCGGTTTCGATTTTAGAATCGCGCGTAAATTTTCAGGTTTTAATAACGTGACAATTTTTCTTTCAAAATTAAAATTTTATTTAAAGTATCTAGCAATTAGTTCATTTGTCGTATATGTGCAAAACCCGTTTCAGTTATATAAACCCGAAATCATTCCACATAACACGTTATATTGTGCTCTCCTACACTATTCTGTTTAGAACTTCTTAGTTAATTACACGATCCACCCATCTGATTTTCAGAATTCTCCTATAGCAGCACATTTAGACATCTTCTATTATTTTTCGGACTGCAACTCCTATCGTCCACGTTTCACAACTTAATGCCACACTCCATTCGAACATTTTTAGCAACGATTTTCTAATATTCACACTTATATTATCCGTAAGTAAATTCCTCTTTTTCGCGAAAGCCTTCCTTGCCTGTGCTATTCTACTCTTCATATCTACCATATTTCTACGGATCCCTAGTTATTACGCTTCCAAAGTAGGAGAATTCCTAACTTACTTCAAAATATCCCTTCCTAATCTAAAAGCCTTTGTTATTACTCTCTTTCCCATACTACACTCCATTACCTTGGTTTTCCCTCCATTAATCCTCATGTTGTACTCTTACTCCAGGCTCATGTTCATGCTATTTATTATGGTTTCCAATCCTTTTTCTGACTCTCCTAATACTACAATATCATCGGCAAACCTTAAGGATTTTATTTCTTCTCCTTGCAGTTCGATTCCCTTTCCATATTCATTTTTAACTTTCTTCATTCCTGTTCTATATATAAGTTAAACAGCATGGGCGACAGACCGCATGTAAATTTTAATTAAAAAATCGCACTTAGTAACATTACTCATCACTGTTAGAAGTTGTTCATTCGTAGTAGTTATAATAACGGTACATATTTCTTGCTAGTAATGAGTACGGTTTTGTAATTAATAAATAAAAATACAGCCAAATAAGACATCAAATAAATTTATTTGGTATTTAATGTATATTGGTACAACGTTCCATCGAACTTTGTGAAATTCTTCAGATAACAATACACCAAAAAGTATAGGACCAAACACCAAATTTCTCATGTAAATAGTTCATCCATTAAAAATGTAAATCTTTCTTTTATTTTACTTTATATTGATATACACTTCATGTCTTAATAAATTCTGTATTCCTGTATTCAAATTAATATTTATTATATAATTTTTGTGTATGTTTACCTAAAGAAGTCCATGAATTTGGATTATGAAACGTTGTATTTATATTGATTACTATTCAAATTTATTTCCCCGCTTATTTGGCTGCATTTTTATTTATTTATTATTAAACTTCAAGTCAGATAAATGATTTTTGTATTGTTTTTATCCCCTCAAATAATTACATTACGGAAACAGGTGGAATGCTTTTAACGAAATTACTGAAAACGTCCTTGTCTTTAAAAGCTGTAAAACGTTGTCAGCGCAAAATTGGTTGACACATAATCACCAAGACAAGTCTTGAAGATGTCCTATATATATTCTGTTAACGTTTGTGACAGCACGCACCCAAATACGCGGGCGCCATTCTTGATACCGTTATGGAGACCTCTGGTACATGGCGGAATCTTCCACCATCAAATGGCGATAGCTTTTACGTGCACTTGAGTCTTAATTAATCTCAATATCTGTATGAGTTATGATACTGGAATATAATGTGAAATACAGTTAATTTCTGTACTTTTCATTCAATTTCGCTGTAGGTCGCAATTCGTTTATTTATGTAATAGAAAACATTAAGTTAAATAATGCAATTGGTATTCTGTTTCGAAACCTTTGCTCATATCTTGATTTATTTCATTTTGCTGGCTCGTGATGCAGACAGTTTCTATTATTTCAAATCGAACGTACGGATAGCATTCACTGCCGAACAATATTTTTATCACCGACTATTTTAATATAGAGGAAGTTACGATCGTCGAAAAAATAATGCTTTTAACACAATAAATAAGTAAAAAAAATTGAACGTAAATTAAATGTTGCTCTAAATGGGTTTTAAAAGGAACTTATTACTATACAACTCAATGATGCCAAACATCTGATAGTTATATTCTGTAATCCGTGGGAGTAAACACGGCAAGTAAAGCCCACAACACAGTTATTGGCTTTAAATACTTAGAAGTTGCGTGCTTATTAACCTCTAAGTTACATTGTTGCAAAGAGCGCATTGAAATGCAGATGCGATCGCTATCGCCTTAGTCAACTAGTTGCTTGACTGATTTCGCGTGGGGAACAAAACTCGTTCAGGGAAAAAGGCGACGAATGCACGTAACAGAGCTTAAGCTAGCACATGGCAACACACGCCACACAAATCAAGCGACCTCTGACACGATCAAAAGCTACTACAATTTATCTTTTCCTTGTTCCGGGGCGCGTTCAAAGAGCAAATTCATCAGATTCATAAATAATTATGTTTCACTGGATCTGTTAATTTGCGAATGCATGGCTCTCATACGGTGAACATTTTCAAAGCCCACAGTCCAAACAGACGTATTACTAGGTATACTGCAACTACAACCCAACTCTCTGTAGATATCAACATCTGGTCGATGAAGTCCTCCAAATGAATTTGCAGCTGTCGTTCTGTGTCATTCCGCATCGTGAGTAGTGTCACTTAAAAAAATTGGACACCAGATGTTAATCTCAAATCATATCTGTTACATCCATACAATATTTAATTACGAAATTATAAGTATTGTACCATCGTACATAACGCATAATTAAGTAGTTACAATGCTTTTATCAGTTTTCGGTTATTGGATTTCTCAATGGCAACACTATGATGAACGCGTGGTATCGTAATTGACTGCTTCTAACTTTTATTATAGTATTTTTAGTACATTTACGAAAAAATGTAATTCAAATTAAGGGTAAAGAATATTCTAAAATAATGTTAAAATGTAAGAATTATAGCATTAATATATATTGTGACAGAAATTGTCACGTCTCAAGTTGCGGCGATATTGATGTTGTGGTATTCAGTCCTTAGGCGGGTCTGATGCAAACCTCCATACTAACCTAGCTTGCGCAAGCCTTTTCTTTTCCGCATAGATACAACATCCCACATCCTCCATAATCTGCTTAGTGTATCACATCCTTAGCCTCCTTCTTCTGTTCTTATCCCACACACTTTCCTCTAATGCTAAATTAACACGATCCTCATGTCTCAAAACGTGGCCCATTAGTCTCTCCCTTCTCTTGGTCCAAGTCCTCCATATTGTTCCCTCTTCCCCTTCCTCGTTAGTAGTTCTATACACCCATCTAATCTTCAGCATTCTCCTACTGCACCACAATCCAAAGGCTTCTATTCTCTTGCTTTCCGCAACTCCCTCCGTCCACGTATCGCAATCATACAACGCCACGCTCCATACGAACATTTTTAGTAACGATTTCTTAATATTCACACAGATATTAGCCGTAAGTAAATTTCTCGTGATTAGGAAAGCCTTCTTTGCCTGTGCTATCCTACTCTTCGTGTCTACTATATTTCTACCATCCCTAGTTATTATGCTGCAGAATTACTTAACTTCCTTCAATCCCAATTCCCAATCTAACAGCCTTTGCTATTCTACCATTTCCCATACTACACTATATTACCTTTTTTTTCTTCTATTAATCCTCATATTGAACTCTTTCTCCAGGATCACCTTCATGCCATTTATTATGGTTTCCAAGTCTTCCTCAGACTCTCCTTAATACTACAATATCATCAGTATTTTTATTTCTTCTCCTTTAAGTTTGATTCCTTTTCCATATTCCGTTTTAACTTTCTTGATCGAATGTTCCATATACAAGTTAAACAGTATGGGCGAAGACTGCATCCTTGTCTTACTCCTTTCTTGATTTCTGCTTTCTTTTCTTGATCTTAAATTCTAATTACTGCTGCTGCCTTCTGTAAAGGTTATGTATAAGCCTTCTTTCTTCATATTTTTTTTACTGTTTCCATTAAAATTCTTCATAGTGTGTTCCAGTTTACATTATCGACGGCTTTTTCTAAATCTACAGATGCCATGAACGTAGGCCTGCTTTTTATTATTTTCTTCTTCAAGTAGACGCGAAGTCAATATTCCCTATCTTATCCCTACATTCTTGCTAAAATAAAACCAATCTTCTCATAACTCACATTCTATTTGTCGTTTCATCCTCCTGTATACTATTTTCGTTAATTTTTTCATGCTTGCGATGCTAAACTAATTATCCTGTGCTGTTCGCATCTCTCAGTCCCAGTCTTCTTCGGTATAGTTATAATTCATCATCCACCTCCTCTTCTTCTTCTATTACTGATTGATCTATATTTCCACCGTGATATTTCTTCCATCTTTCTTCCTTTTCTTCTTTATCCAGAAGTGGCTTCCCATCTGCTCTCCTGATGTTATTGTTAAAATTTTTCTTCTCTCGGAATGTTTATTTGATTTTACTATAAGCTGCGTTTATTTTACATTTCACCAGGAAATCTTCAATCGATTTCAATTTCTCTTTTCACTTCCTATCTATCTAAATCTTCAGTCGTCTGTATTGCTCATTAGCATTTTCATTTCTCGCGTTTTTATATTTACGCTTTTCATCAGTCGTTTTTATTATTTCTTGTTTTAACAAGGCTTTCCTATTGTCTGAGCTATTCTTCCTACTTCGTCGTCGGCTGCTCTAGTCATTTCTTCCTTCAAGAGTGTCACCAATATATATTCAAATTGACCTGTGTCTCCCGGCTACTTAAATATGTAGTCTTCTTTCATGATTCTTGATCCAGGTATTTGTCACTACTCATTTGTGGTCCATGCAAAAGCCTACTATCCCATCTCCCCTTTGATTTCTT
The DNA here is from genome assembly GCA_034510155.1 of Eucriotettix oculatus. Taxonomy (NCBI): domain Eukaryota; kingdom Metazoa; phylum Arthropoda; class Insecta; order Orthoptera; family Tetrigidae; genus Eucriotettix; species Eucriotettix oculatus. The sequence continues at coordinate 63,681,759 of CM067377.1, forward strand.
TCAAGTCCATAGCCCCAACTACATAGCTTTCTCTTTCTTTTCCTATTACTGCGTTGCCAACAATGAATAATAATTTAAATTCATTAGATTATTATCAAATTATCGTTTCCCATGACATAATTCATTATTTCTTCAAATTCTTCGTAGATTGTATCAATATATTCTTCCTCTGCGGCACTTGTGGGCATACATAGTTGAATGATTGACGTTGGATATTGTGTGCCCTCAAGTACTATAATAATCTTATCTTTAATTGCATTCCTGCTTTATTATTTACGTGAACGCGAGCAGTGCCGGGCAATTCAGCCAGTAATAACTATAATCATGAATTGTAGAAAATATAAAACTTTTATATTAGCGTTCTCACATATTGTTAGATATTGTGGAAGGCCACTCCTTTTCTTCGTATTCGAACACAATTCCTTCTCCCGAAGTTCAAAATGCGAAATTGTTTTATTAATGATCGTCTACGTGTAAATGGAAAATACCATTCTTATAATATAAATGTGGAACTAATTTAATAAGGATGTTCGTGACTAGTATTTATCAGGATTTAATTAATACAAGCTTCTTTCATAGAGTGCAGTAAACGAGATATAACTACTAATAATCAAGGGAAAAACTAATATTCTTCGGAATATTCAATACTAATGGAAATGAATTATCTTTCGGGTTTGTTTCTTGCCTGTGAATTTTCACACCGTTGAGCTGAAATTAGATAAAGTACAGTTATGCTTTCTCTAACCCCGTAGATAAATGAAAATAAATGACTGAACAAAACTGTTGAAAGAGTTGAAATTTGAGGTAGAAGCATAACTAACATTGGAGAGTTTCTGTGCGCGATCTTAAGTTTATGGTAAACAGCAAATCCAGTGATAAGGAAAGTCAGAGGGATCCGAAACAGCACTCGTGTCTTTCCTGCTACGGGAGCAGTTTCGCAACTTATCGGCCGCTGCTTTGCATAGATTAGAGGTCAACTACTAGCAAATAATTCAAGGGAGTCGCTTGATTAAATGTTTACTTATTTGGTTTCTAAACCTGAAACTCCTAAAGGGCTACTTTACTTAAAACGCGATTAATCAGTATTTCAATATCAAACATGGTTGTCATTGCCCGAATTAAACTTTGGGTATGAAAGCTCGGGAAGAAGAAAAGTTTCATATCTACAGTATTATAGATTCACTATTCTCGAACGGTATTTATTGTTATTTGAAACTACAAACAACTGCATTAACACTGGTTCTATTGTTATTTTTTAACTGTAATTTAATTAATAACATGACCACCGGAATGAATTCTCATACACAATTTTAGCTAACAAGGTCAACCTTAAAAACCAGTTCATCGTAATTGCCTCTCGTTGCGACTTGGTCAATTTCCGGAAAACCAATATGTATTTTTTAAATCCAAGTTAAAATCAGGGTGACGTTGGTATTTTATCATAAAAGACTCATATCCGGCACTAAAATTGTCCATCATATGCTTCAAAGTTAACACGTAATTTGACTTACTTCGGTATTTTGAATTAATCTAATTGCTATAATTATCTGAATTATTCTCTTTTAATTTTTTGGTATCTGTCCGGAATTCAGTAGATTTCTCAGTCCTCACAGAAAGAAAAGTGAGCCTCCGGTGTTTTCTTCTGGCTAAAATAGTAACTGTAGACCAAAATCGGACTTCGACCCTCATGTACCCAAAAAAGAGATCATCCGAAGGATGAAGGGATGCCTATGGGAGTTTTCTCTCGCAGGTATTTCTTCCCATATTCTCATGTGACTGCGTTGGGGATACCTCGTACTCTCTGGTTCTTTCAAGATTCTCACGTGCAGAGGCACACTTCCGCATCCTCCATTTTCAATTCCCTTCCTATGCTTTTAAAGGGGAGTTGCCTTTTTTCAGGATCACCCTCATGTAGCTTGTTATCCCCAAAAAAGGCACACTTTTAAGAAGTGTATGTACTGGGTTCGAAGACCTTGGGCATATTACAAGAGTTGTCCACTGATCCCATTGGATCAGTCGGCCAACTGCCTCCTAAAACTGGTGGAGACACGGAGAAGGGAATGCTTTGACCGCACAGCAAACTCGTCTCCAGTCATTCGGAAGGGCGTGAAAATAGTACACATTAGCACCACCTACCTGATGCTGGGACAATTTGCAGAAAATTTTCATCAGGTAGGTTGGTTTTCTAGGGTTTTCCCTGCATCTTTTAGGTAAAACACCGGTTAGGATCCTTAAACTGTAGCCTCAGGGCTCTAGTCAACCCTTGGCTGCCTTGCTCTACCAACCACATCTCCCATTTTCCTATACTTCATCTTTCAGGATCACCCTCATGTTGACCAAAAAAAAAGAGATTATCCAAAGCAGGGTTCATCAGTAAAGCATTGTGTTTTCCTTTTGGTGAATGGATTGGTTATAGTCGTGGAATCTAATAATAGTTCGAAGGCGCATTCGCTTTGTCAAGAGACGTACTTATCTGGACCTAAGATAAGAGATATTGTTTAACTTTGAGGCAGATAACGTAACTCTAGCGTCGCCCACGTATTTCTGGAGCTCACTTTGTAAGACACCCAAATCTCCAAGTTGTGGACACTGTTATTTGGGTTACATGCTAGCGGAAAATATCGTTCGCGACAAAATCAACTGACGTAAATATTTATTTAAATTAATTATCAGTTAAACTTCAGATATTTCTGTTATATAAATACACCAAGTTGTCACTCGGATATTTAACATATATGAATAATTATCTCTTTCCGCTATTAATTACGATTCTATTTTACATATTAATATTTATTTAAACAAGGTAAGAAATAGTACGATACATGAATTAAATATATCATTGTCTGGTGGGAATGAGAATTAAGTAAATCAATCATTAACAGCTTTTTACAATGCAAGATTATTTTTAATCGTCCTTGATATGTATGAACAAAACCACAAATTTATAATAATTCATTAAAAATCATTCTGAGAAGCAGGATCAGTTAAGATTAAAAGATGGTCCAAAATAACAAATAAAGCGAAAATTTTTATTCAAAACACATTGCAATACTTGTACAGAGAATGTTAGTAACAGTAAATGTCTGACCCTTGAGCTGATAACGTAATCAAATATTTAAGGAAGATATCAAACTATTCTCGTCATACCTAGACTGTGATTAAATTATCATATTTTCAATGCTTTCTTAATATATATTGTGTTCACTTCTACTTATCGTTCCTGTATTTCATCTAAAATTTTAATTCCTCTATTTTCATTCTACATTCTCCAATCATAACCCGAATTTTTTCTTATAAATTTTTGTCCGAAGACATTTATGATATCCCGCGCGAATTCCAGGCACATAATATACACCGAGTGGCCATATTACGGCCATCCTATCAATATTTCGTGTTCGAGCCAATAATTTTATTCCCTCCGAATGTTTATTTGATTTTCCTTTCACCATAAAATCTTCAAACTCTTTGCATTTCTCCTGTAGCCAAGCCTCTTTGGCTTTGCATTGCGGAAAGGAAAAGAATAGAAGCCTTTGAAATGTGCTATAGGAGAATGCTGAAAATCTGATGGGTGGATAGAACTACTAACGAGGAAGTTCTAAACAGAATAGGGGAAGAGCGAACAATATGGAAGACGTTGACCAAGAGATGGTATAGATTAATGGGGTACGTTTTAAGGCACGTGGGTCTTGTAAAAGTAGCATTAGAGTGAAGCGTGTGGGGCAAGAACAGAAGAGGGAGGCAAAGGATGGAATACATCAGATGAGATGTGCTAGTTATGTGGAAATGAAAAGGCTTGAACAAGATAAGTTAGCATGGAGGGTTGCATCAGACTATTTTTAGGACAATACCACAACAACAACATTAATACTTCATTACGCTACCTTTGACTTTTGATACTGATGTGATATTTCTTGGCATTTATTCTACAAAATATTTAAAGGTGAAACGAGGAATCTGACACCTGACGAATAGCATTGTCCAATTGCGTGAGATTTTATGGCTGAGGATCCATCTTCCTGGATTGATCTTTCAACATCGTCCTGCGAATGCTCAATTGGATTGAGATCTGGGGATTGTGGAGGCCAACTATGCAAGGTGAAGTCTCGCTCATGTTACCATTCCTAGTCAATACGAATTGCCCTGATGGTGATAACCATCTCGATTCAGACACGGTATCAACAACACTTAAGTATATTGAGCAACTTAGTCGTTGTTTCACACGTATTTAAGCGCTCAATCATGCAAGGAAAATTTGCCTATCACCTTAAATGGTTCGATTCTTTCATTCAGTTTCTCCCAAATACGTCCTCTGTGTGCGAATTGGTGATATTTTCTTTTTTTAACTACAAGTGGCAAAGGTGTTCGAACAGGCTCCATAGCTAGTAGCATTCAGGGTACCAAAGACGGTGCATTCAGTGATATTTTTCTTATTAAAATATGCAATAATTCGTGGCTCTATTGCTTTTCTGTCGTTTTATACCCGTCTTGCCTCTTCTTTTTGCTTGAAAGGACACAACTCGTATGATGATACCTGTTTCTTCCGGCATACAGTCCAGCCTTCAAGCAGTTTAACGAAACTGGTTTTTCTGATCATTTAACAGCCATTTCGCTGATACTCGCTCCATGGCTCAAAGTGCAAGAGTCATTGCTGTTTCATTGTATAGTTTAGCAATATCTTGAAAAACAACCTGCTTCCTTTCTTATATCGGTCTGGTCCTCTAACGCCATAAAGTCATAATCCATAACCCAGTCGATCAGTGTGGGAGATTATGGCAAAAATAGCAATGAACAATAATATATATATATATATATATATATATATACATATTGACTTCTTACGACTTTACTACTGATTATATCTGCCAGGAATCATAAAGTCGCTGATAATTTATTTTATGATTGACGATCTAATGTCGTTTCTCGGATATAAAATCAAACAATTTTAAGTATCAATCCTACTTCATATTCATGAATATTCACAGAAAAACATACCATCATTTGAAAGCTATATCAGAACTCTTTAGTGGAATTAGTGAAGTTAGATTGCAGGAAGATGAATATAGGGTTATTAACACAAAAGCGTATAGAGGGAATTCAGGGGTAGGTCTTGTAATGAAGAAAAAGCTGGTGCAACGAATATGTTATTATAAATAATATAGTAAAATGGGAATTACGATAACGTTAGAAACAAAATCGCAGCCAACTACAATCATTCAAGTTTATAGGCCCACGCGTGCCACAGAGGAAAAAGAAATTGAAGAAATAATGAAGTATCTCGAAGGAAACGAGTATTTGATAATAGTGGGTGATTGGAAATCAGTAATAGAAAAGGTAAGAGAAAGATAGTTGGTTGGGGACTATAAGTTGACAAAAGGAATCGAAGGGAAGATAGGCTAGTAGAATTTTGCATTGAGCAGATATTAGTAGTGACGAATACCCAGTATAGGAATCATGAAAGAAGATTCTACACATAAAGGAAACCGGTGGGACACGGTCAGGTACAAATTAGACTATTAGATTATATAATTATGAGACAGAGATATAGGGCATCAGGTGCTGGACTGCAAGACTTACAAGGAACAGATGTGAACTCCGTCCATAATCTGCTGGTTGTGAAATTGATACTGAAAATGAAGAAACTCAATAATGGAATTAAAACAAAGAGATGGGATTTAGAAAAACTGAAACAAGGAGATGCTTCAGAGTTTCAAAGAAGATATCTAGAATAGATTAGTAAAGAAAGGAGAATGAAACAATATAGAAGAGAACTGGGCACTCTTGAAGGAAGAAATGACTAGAGCAACAAAAAAAAACATGAAGAATATCTATGACCAATAGGAAAGCATGGATAACATGTGGTGCTATATGAGAATGTTAATTATGAGATGGAGGATATAATCACTAACGAGGAAGTTCTAAGCAGAATGGGGGAAGTGAGAACAATTTGGGTACTTTGACTAAGAGATAGTCCATGTTTTGAGACATGAGGGTCTAGTAAATTAGCATTAGAGGGCAGTGTGAGGGGTAAGAAGAGATGAGGGAGGCTAGGATGGAATACGATAAATAGATTAGGGAGGATGTAGGAAGTGTTAGTTATGCATAAATGAAAAGGCTTGCGCAGAATACGTTACCATATAGGGAAATCAGACTAGTACACAACATCAAACCAATGTATGAACCTTATAATCGAATCTTTCAGGAAGTCGAGCCAATTCTCTAATTCAGTTATGGAAACAATTAGTACATTTCCTTACGCAGACCTAGTAAGTGTCTGATTGAGGCTCACGTGGTTATATAGCTCGGCAGCTATATTTCCATTGCATGTAATGTGCATTTGAGTGTACAAACCAGCTCTGTGTTTTAACCCGAGCTTATTCGACCCACAATAGCCAGAACTTACACGATCGTGAACTGCAATATGCTAGAGATCATATGAAGCGCGCATTAGATAATTAATTATGATATTTTCGTATTTATTACATACTCGAAGTCTTTAATATTCTGCAGTGAACAATTATTCTTAATAAATATCAGAGATATTCAAAGAACGATTACCTAAAAACATTTTTCCTTAAAGCTTTCCAAGAATATTATCTCGTACAGAGTCTTTGTTTTGTTTATAAAAAAACTGATCGCCAACAGGGAAGATAAAAACAAGTGTATATTGCCGCTTTTGTTAAAGATAAATTGATTTTATGGATAAGTGGATGGTGGAGAATTTCGTCATCTGCTGTTCCTTTATTTTCCACTTCCTTTTTAACAAAGATATGGCTGAAGAATAACGATTTTGATATTACTTTATGGTATACTTTGAATTACTTCCTAATTCTCATCAAATTAACAGAAAATCTACGTTATTATTCATAAAGACTTACCTAAACCTGGATTTCTTTGAAGAATTGTAAGCTGACTGTGCTATCGCAGGCAGTCCTGTTCTGTCTCGAGGAAAACGGCAAATGCTCTAGAAAATTTTACGTGCTCCTTATTGTGCCTGTTTCAGGATCACCCTCATGTAGCCTGTTACCCCAAAAAGATGTTTTCTTCTCTCTCTCTGATTTTTAAAGTTCTTAAAAGCCGAGGCACGTCGGTCAGCTTTGATAGGTGTATGTTTTGCAATCACAGAAATTGGGCATACGGGAAGAGTTGTCCTATGGGAACAGCCTTCCAGCTACCTCCTAAGCATGTCGAGTCATGGAGAAGGGAATGCTGTGACCCTACTGCAAACTTCTCTCTCGTCATTCGGAAGAGCGTGAAACAAGTAGACAATAGCCCGACCTGCCTGATGTAGGTTTTCTAGGGTTTGTCTCTTTCAAGAGAATATCAGGTAGGATCCTTAAAGTATAGCCCACGTGCCCTAGTTAATCCTTGTTTGCGTTCCTCTTCTCTACTCATCTCCTCATATGCTCATATCATCCCCCCTCCCTTCCAAAACACGCAATCTACAATCTGCAAGCTGATACCGTATTTGAACAAAGATAATTAATTTTTTATCTGAAGGATGTGAGAAGAAGACTGTCGTGTTCAAAAATTAAGATTTCATCTTATCAATTAGCATAACAGTGTGGCCATATCATCCCATTAAGGGGACGACTGGAAATAACTGCTGAAAATCTGCCAGGAAAAAGTGAATGTTGTTATGTAATCGTTTGTAAAAAATACGTTTCGTAAGAATGCTTGCTGATCTAGTAATTATCGAGAATTAGGGTATAGGTTGAATCGTTTCAACTATCAACTTTAGTATCAAAATAGGAATATCTTTTACCAACAACTACTCAAGACTGGAACTTAGGTGGATGAAGAGATACGAAAGGTTTAGTTTGAATGTTTTGTAAAAGAAAATGATTGTTTGAATTCCATTGTCGAACTCCCAATTTGTAGATAATATTTATTGAGAAAAATACTGCTTTTAATTATTGTAGCTGGTTATGGTGATTGTGTCAGTGCTAATTTTTCTTAATCACACAGCCCTATTCTAAATAGAAAAAAACTCTGTTATCAGTGAGTATGTATCTCGCAATGTGAACATTAGGGACAGGGCGTCGTATCTGAATAACCTATCGGCAGATAAACCATCGTAAATGTCTTTATAACCTACAATTTATGCTGACAGAAACAAGGTGATAATCAAACCTGTTTCAATATGACGCGTATATATACCAGCTAAATTATAAAACAATTCACTTTGATTTTAATTAATATCGACCGTCAAAAGTGATATATTACAATCAAATATGTAATTTTGTGTTGTTACGTTATGTTTCTATTACTCTTTATAATTGAGGCAACTATCACATTAATTTTTTCTCAGTTTTACACCAACTTTCATATCGTTACAATCAAAGGTATCTTTTAATAGTTAAAAATTCTTCTTATTACATCACACGTTAGTTCTTCAAGGATGCGACTCAGAGTTAAGCCAAGATACTTTACCTTATACATTATATGATTTTATCCTCACTGGATCCTAATAATGGATCCAATAATAAAATTATTGATCTCCGTTACGTATAGCAAGTAACTATATTTTAGTAATTTAATGTAGGACATTTTATTTAACCAACCATTTTTAAATTTAACTGAATAAAATTACTTTTCCTTTGTATTAAATTTCAATTCCATATTTTATTAATATTAATTATTACAAACCCCCACCACAAAACCGATTATCTTTTCCACTTCTAATTTATATTTAGGATTCTTTTCGTTAAAATTGTAAATGCAGGGTCGTTCCCACATTTCATCCCTTGCTCCCCATTCGTATAATGTTTCACGCCCATCACACTCTCTGTTCATTTAATAGCATATCTCCCTCTACGATTTGGAATTGTTCGTTAAGAGTGAAAGGAACGCAGTTTACAAATTCTCACTTTTAGGGAAACGTTTTGGCAGCTTCCACATTCTTTTCTCCTATTGTCGCAGGTACACCCTATGAATGCATCCTTACACGCTGGAGCCAAAGTTCTAACCAGACACCCACCTTGTTGCCCTAACATTTCATGAATTTGTAAACATTCTAAATGCATTGTCCGAGTTCTTTTTTAATGCTTCAATTATTTCAGTTAGAGAGTTAAGAAATATATATACAGAATTCTGTTTGTTTCTATTGCAACTACTGTCCAGTGGAGATCTTTTATAATTATATTTATTTCGTCGTACAAATTCTTTCCGGACTGTCCTGTTACGGCACATCTTGCACTAGGACAGTGCCCTGCCAAGGAAGACTGAAGCTGCAGTCACAGTCTGTTTGGGGAAAGCGTGTAAGTAACTGTACAAACCGGTGATTGTACTTCCCAGGCTAAGAATTTTTAATGAACAAACTAAGATAGTACAGAAACACAAAGAAAGAAAAATTTTAGTGGAGATTTAAGCTTCTCACAATTTTCAAAACAGGATACAGAAAAACTACTGAAACAGTTGAAGGCAATGCCAAACTAAGGAATGGAGGCAGGTGAAAAAAAAACGGAATGTGTCGTGAAAGATGAAAGTCTGGCAAAACCGTAAGTTCTAAACGGTCTTTATATTCTGTATAACATGGTTGTTTACGTAAAAGTTGTTCCGGATAGGACCTTGACACACCACACTTCAGTTATGTTTTTCCGCATTGATTTACATATACATCGCAGATTCTCAGTATCGCCACGTTAGAATATTTGGATTTCACCATTTATTAATTACAGTTTACAGGATCAAGCTTATATAAGGCACTAATGTCTACAAATGTAAATATCACAGGAAAATAAAATATCATGGCTTCATTCTTCGACACAATATGTTTTCCTTATCTGTATTATTAATGTGATCAGTTTACAGGATCAAGCTTATATAAAGCACTTATTTCTACAAACAAATGTAAATATCACAGGGAAATAAAATATCATGGCTTCAGTCTTCGACACAACATGCTTTCCATAGCTGTATTATTAATGTGAGGTTAACATTCCTAATAATTTTACTCAACATATACGTATTAATAAGAGTAAAATGTTCTTGTTGACTTAATTTGTTATATTGAAAGTTTCGTATAGACCTACTATCTTCCGTAATAGAAGTCATATATTCCTGTTCTCTGGAATAACACTTTCATTTAAGGTAATAGATGTCAGATTTGTGCATTAAGAATAAATAATTTTCAGTCTTAAAACATATTTAGATAACGAGTCATACGGATATTATGATTATTGGCTAAACCCAAGATAATTGTGGGTAGAAGCGTTTTTGATTTACATTGACCCTGGCATCCTTCTAAGATATTTATATTAATCATTTCACCAATAGACCGAATATCAAAACAATACAGTTATGGTAGACACTTATCCAAATCTGATGTTGCAACTCGAAATTGCGATGAAATATTACTATGTGGAGTAGCTGTTCCTTGGTTCGAGTTCATACAATGCAATAAGAGAGTATTTCGGCACTCTAGTGATAACTTGTAATGTATTGTAAATGATGAGCCTAAAAAAATATGCCATTATAAAACACAAAGACTTTACCACCCATTCTGCTGACTAGCCAATATAATCCTGAAAATACGTTGAAATTAATAGCGGATATTATTTATTTTAATGATGAAATATTAATGTATTAAGAATGAAATTCCATTAATAATAACAAAAAAATTAATTTAACTTAATAACTTTACATAAATTTCACAATCTGCCCATTTTAACATTATCAGCCGGCAATTCTTTTTATTTAAACACTACATATCTATATTTACAAAAAATGACACATTAATTTCCTTATATATAAATCCACGAGCTCTACTACAATATGTATTATATGGGCCTCCTCATAGAGCGGAAATATTTAACACAAAATCTACTCGGACATGGCAGTACCAAGAAATTGGCAAATTTTACAGAGGTATTTACCGTTTCAGCTTATTTGGACCTTCCTGTTGTCGCTTCCTCCTCTGCTTCGGTATGGAACACGCCTCCCTGCCCTTGTTATTGTCCGTGGTCCGGACAATTTCCAGTCTTGGCGTCAGGTCATAACCTCCGCGTCCTTAATAATCAACACATCTCCTTCTTCCAACTCCTCGTTTCTTCAATCTGTTAGAAATATAATTTCCTTTACATAATGTCCTCAATTCGTTTCCGCTGGTGTTTTACATATTTTTCCCCACTGCCTTACTTCGTATTCCGCTGGTGGCCGGGCTCGATATTCACCAACCAAATTTATTTTCTCTCCTCTCTGGGAGAAGCTGTTTTGCCCCCTCAACGACTAATTTGGGGGAAAACTACCCTCCTTTCCAGTCTCGGTCACCACATTACAGACGCCGTGGGACAAGCCCCGCTAGCACCTACATTTCTGAATTTTCTTACCCCTATCTGTAATATGTCTCTTGCCTTTGACTCGTCGCCACCGAAGTCCAAATAGATGATTTTACTGTTACAACGTCCAATTAGTAGACTGAAATAAATAGAATACCCTCGTCTTCTATGATGGATAGTTCCTCATAGTGCTTCTTTTATTAATATTATGTTGGCACATAGACTAATAGAATCATAATTCTGATTTCTAAGTTAGTAAATTTTTAAAAAAATAAATAAATGCTTTTACTGGGTAATCTTAAAAACTTTATTTCGTTGTTCTGTAATTTTTCCTACGATTGTATTTGAAGGAAGTGTTGTTTATTTTTCGGAAGAAGCTGAACACTGACTGCACTTCTTAAATGTTCTGTAGGTAAGAACAGAAAACTCGTCTACCGTCATTCAGAAGAGCGTGAGAAAAGTCCGACCAACCTGATTCTAGTGTTCTCCCTCCACTTCCCATGTAGCCTGTTCACCCCCTCCTCTAGCCAAAAAAAAAGAAACTAGTCAACCATTGGCTTCCTTTCTCTATGTTCCACACTTCCCCCCTTTTCAATTCCCTCCCTATGCAATTAAAGAGGAGATACCTGTTTCATGATCATCCTCATGTAGCCTGTTACTCAAAAAAGATGTATTATTTATGAAAATAGTTAAATTTAGTTATTTAAATTGTCAATTTGCATTATTGTATTCTTTTCAAAGTATTTCTAACTGTAACTGTAAAACCGTTTTGGTATATTTCAAAATAATATTTTCGGTGTGCTCTGAAATGAATTATGAAACGTTATTGTTGTTAGAGTTGACCCTTCGTGTTATACTTACATACGTACTGAAAAAAAAGATAAATTGGGTTTTTCCATAATACGTATAACACACGACATATATAAATGAATTCATAGTTTTAATTCGTTGTTTTGAAGTTGTGTGTATATACATATATGTTTACGCTAAATTAATGATAATAATTATACTGCGAAACGATTAAATTATACTGCAAAACTAATAAATTATAATGAATAAAAAGACGGTTAATAAGTCATCATATAAATTTATCACTATTTATTCAAAACTACTTCCTCAGACGTAAAATTGAGCAATTCATCATATTTACACTCATTGACTCCCTCAGCCGAGATTATTGAATGCACATGTGAAGAATTTAGTGTCGCGGACCATCTCCAACGACGGTTACGGTTCGCGTCTGTGTTCTACTAAATCGAGTAACTCTTATAATGAAGATATGATGTGACTTAAAATAAACTAAAATATAAAACGAAATTACAACGACATTAAGTACCGTCCAACTATCTGGGAGAACAGTAGCTTGAGCGATTAAAATTATAGCTGCTGGCATTGAATCGCAGTTGAATAAATTATATTCAAGATAATGTGTTCTTTTGACTGGATGAGTTTACATATATTTGGAAATGTTTGTTTTAAAACACTAAGTACATAAAATCAAATTACCGATCAACCCTGACCAATTTTTAATAGCAGGGAATTCGATTTATGAGCCAGTTAACAACAATTGAGCTGAAAATTTGCAATTTCAAACTTCTTATACAATTTAAATTACGTGTAAGATGTTCACATGTAACAAATGTATGTTGCGTTAATATATATATATATATATATATATATATATATATATATATATTTAACTGTCTTTTGATCGGGAGTTCAGCGGTGCCCAACGAACTTTTATGTTTCAGAAATATGCCCGACTACTGAAAAAAAAATATTGCCGACGCATGGCGAAGGTATATACTGTTCGTGAGATTCTACAAGGCATTTTTAGAAGCGTAGCAGAGAAAGGAGAAGGGGAATGGTAGTATTTTCGTTTGAGGAATAACTTCTTCTTCAAAGGACTGTCGGTACGCTACTAGCATTGTTAAAAACATTAATATTCATACTAACGGGATGTGGATGCTGTGACAACGTATTTTTATCACACCCTAAACTTATTATCTATTATATTTTACGGATACGTTTCTTGACGTACAACATATCCTCAACTGGCAGTAAATATTTTTAGGGACAATATTTTCATAATTTCTTAACTCTACGAAGTTGGGTTTTCAAAGTTTGGAGTAAAAGTGAGCTCCTGCGTAACCCCACTACAATATGGGCGGAGTTGTGCATTGAGCATCGTGTTGGGACACGACTAGCTAAATCTCCCGAACTGTGCTGTTAGAGCAGGAAGTTCACTCACTAATTCTCTTTGGGTAGCCACGAGAGTTAAGTTTCCGTCAGCTCCTTCTATAAGGTTAAAAGGATCAGGAATTACAGTCCTCAGGTTCGGACCGTATACTGTACCAAGCGTCGTGAAATAATTGAAGACTTTTAACAGCAAGTATTTATTGTCGTCTATTGCTATACAGACTCTGGTTACTTGAAAGATCTTGAGTAGAGTGAACCGCCGAGTATGGGCGACCATCCCTTTTATACATTGGAGGGGAGACAGGGTTGGATACAAAGTTCTCCACTGTTTACAAAAATAGGTTAAAATATGACTAGCGAGCCAGCTCCTTCTCATGAGAAAAACTGGTCGCTCCCTCTTAATGAGGAACATAAGTTATGGTGAGTTGGGGTTGAACTTGTAACCCTTTCTTAACAAATACATAAGTTTTCAGAAGTCATGGGAACGTTTGGGGGACCAAGGCGGGGTCATAGGTTATGGGTAATATACATAAAGTTTTAGGAGTGATAGACTCTTTAGGGGGAAACAGAGACAGGGTCACAGGGTATGGGCAATGTACATAACTCGAGTACCTATAATTGGTACAACATAGTCGTCGAGTTTCCTCAGAGAAAAGGAGAACGAGGCATGGATCATCTCTGTTAAAGTAGTTAAAGGCTTCCTCGTAAGTCATAATGCTGAGAACTATGTTGAATTGGTTGAGACTCTGGTAAAAATTTACAAAAGAACGGGCTGCAGGATGTATCTCAAAGTACAAATACTCGATGTCCACCTTGATAGCTTCAAAGAGAACACTTTCAATATTTTGAATGTCGTTACCGTTGAACCTACAATGAACACGTGATGAGGGACTATATTAGGGGACTAATTCGTGAAATAAATATTACAGACGCTCGTAAATTTTGAAAAACTACACATTTATACGTTCCTTGCCATTAATTGTTAGAATTGTGCTTAAAAATACTATTATTTGAAATATAATTTTCCCTTTTTGACTTTGAATAAAGAGAAACCCGAAAATGTGTACGCTTCCTTAATGTCAGTGTGCAAATTACAACTTTGAGTTGCCCTGAACACAACATCAAAGTTTCCGCAGAGAAGTAAAGTATTTTCATATTTTTTATGATAAAACCAATTAGAAAATAACACTTATTACCCAGAAACAAAAATCGTGTTACATAGTGTTACTCGTGTGCTTTAAAGACTCACTTTTCATCTAGTTTCTGCTATTCACTTATCGCATTATAGAATATAACAGACATTGGAATCATTCTAAAATTGTAGTCTCATAACATTTTTTGGGACCCGAAAACAACTGAACAATCATAACCTTTTAGCGTGCGACAATTTTTAGGGAGGTAACAGCTCTACATGAGGGTGATCCTGAAATAGGAAACTCCCCTTTAATTAAATAGGAATGGAATTGAAAAGGTAAAGTGTGGAAAGTAGGTTTTAGGATCATTAATATTAATGAATGAAAGTGAAATTTTATTTAAAAAGGTACCATTTTATTAAGTTAAATTCAATCAATTCGAGTTAGCAAAATTAAATAGAATAAAATAAAGTATTAAGTTACAAAGAAATTATAGCCAGGAGCGAGAAACGCGAATATTTTTCATTACCGCTTGAAGATCCAGGTGCTTGGGATGATAGTACATCTCGTCCTTGGTCAGGCTGTTGTGGCTGTCTTCTTATTGTAGACGTAGTGACGCCAACACTCAGCTATTGGAAACTGAAAAAAAACCTCCTAGACATTTTTGCCTTCATACTCGGCAAAATGCTGTAGACTGATGTCAACAGTAATAATACAGTAAACTGATGTAAAACCAATTGAAGTAAAGAAGTAAGTAGGTAATGCAATGCCCCAAAATCTGCTCCGCTCCTTCTTTTATTAACTTATGGCGCGGGCAATCTCTTGGAGGCTGGTGTTTTAGGTGGCTCCTGTTTCTCATGGCTGGCCTGGGTCCCAGGTTGAAAAATGATTCTCATTTTTGCGCCACATGTTGTTTATTTCATAGGGAAGGCACATCACGTTTACTGCGAGAGATGTTTTCAAGAGTCAAATTCAGTTCGCAAAGATTGACCTACCAATCTCCCTTTCAAATAGTCGCGGCCAATCCTGTAGTGGTACTGATTCCCGTTTCTCGTCTGTCTACCTGTATCACCTCAATTGAATCTTAAATTAACCAATCTTGTCCATAATTGCTCTGCGTTGGCTTGGTAAGCAGCCTAGTCCGCTTACTAAGAATGTTCGCTATATATATATATATACATATATATATGTGTGTGTATATAAAGTAATAAAATATGGGGAAAATTGTCTTTCATATAAATAGATGTGTGGGAACAAACGCACACCACAGTAGAGTAACGTAGCCAAGGGTTGAGTAGAGCCTCGGGCTATAGTTTAAGGATCCTATCCTCTGATTCACCTAAAAGGGACGAAGTGAAAACACTAGAAAATATGCATCAGATAGGTCGGGTTTTTGGGTATTATTCCCTCGCCCTTCCAAATGACGGGAGATGAGTCGGATCGTAGCATTCCCTTCTCCGTGTCTCCACCAGACAATGGGATCAGGACACAACTCTTAGCGTATGCTCCAGTACACCTCCTAAAATATGCTTATGAGAACCTTGAAATTAGAGAGAAAACGAGGCATCCCCAATGGTAAGCCCCGGTAACACTGTGAAGGAGTCACAAACTGCCTTATGGAAAAAATTAAATAAATTGGAAGGGACTCTAATAATTTATTTATCCTAGTAGACTGTTGATTAAATTATACAGGCGTGCTTATCATGAACAACTATTAGAGTGGTTACATTTGAATTCTGCAAAGTTGTGATCGCGAAATTTATGGTTTCATATCAGGAGTTTCGTTAGTCTTATCTTGTAAGTTTGCCTGCTGCATTAATCTTGTTGTCGCTGATAGTTCAGATCTTTATAGAAGGACTATTAAGTACGTATATATAATTGTGTATCACAATGTTGCAAGTGCCAAGACCAGACCGTTTCTGGGAAGCAAGTTCTTGCGCATTGGGTTCGCGCGCCATGACGTCACAGCGACGTAAGAGCGCCTATTGGGTGGTGGGGCAGAGAGGGCAGTGAGGGGAGGGTAGGGGGAACTTGTCTTCGCGAAGCGTGTTGTCCCAGTCGAGTTACCGTCGCCTGTAATGTAAGTCACGAAATTTGTGCTCCAGGTGTGTTGAGTGATTCAGTGCATTGATATCGTAATCAAGGACCTCTAAAACTGTACAACAAAACGGTGACAACCTAACCCAGTTTCTGTGGATTATTGGGCCTAAAATAAGTAAGTTAAGAATCCTTAGATATACTATTTCTGTCGTGTATATTTAAGAGCCGTGATTAATTTTTGCTTTGTACCAAAGCAAATAAGTTTACAAAGAAGCTACTGCTGTATATTATGTGGCCACCTGTAAATTTACAATTAATGTCAGTATATTATTGAGCGCGTAGTTGCTTCACTCCTCACGTGCATGACGTGTGACACCTGTTTATGTCCACGTGTTCAAATGAATCTATAGCTTACATCCGACAAGTGAATACAGTGGCAATTTATTCTTGGGATGAAGGTGGATTTAAAAAGTCAATAAGTCAATATAAATTATGCTGTTACCAAAGAGAAACCCGAAGTATCTGACATTTGACCTCTTTATGATACTATGTTAATTACTGTGTTATGAAAGAAATTATTTTGTTATGGATTATACGAAAATATTAATAAAAATAAATAACGTTGCTTACTTATATTATTTGAAGCCAACCGGTTTCTTAAACAAGAATATACAACGGAACCTGTCATATATCGGAGCTTGTGGATCAGTTAATCCGGAAAAAAATTGTGGTTTGAGCAGAAATGGAATATCACACATTCAATTTAATTATCACACCTTTCAATGAAATTAAGCACCGTAACTAGGCACAAATTGTCTTCTGAATGTAGTTTAAAACAATATGCAGTTAATGACGTATCATGTTGTTACTTAATTAAAGAAGGGTTCGGACAACTTCGAAGGGTTGAAACATCTCATTATTGATGTAGTATAGTAAGCATGATTGATACAGTTAACACTCGAGTTTTATAAATGTGGGAGCAATGGAAACATAGTAGTGTTGCACAACCCGCTGTATAAAAAAATGTTATGAATACAATAAAGTCACAAAGTTCATTTAATTTTAATTTAATATAGTTAAATTAATTAAGTATAATGAAAATACAAAAAACAAAGAATATAGCGTTTAGGACCAAGTTTTCGACTTCTTCAGGAATTATATTAAAAAAATAAATTCTAAGACAACTACAAAAAAATTTAATTTGCTTTTTGAAGCCAGAATCGATACAATTAATTAAAGTAAAAGTAGTTTCAAAAATATTGCGACAAATTATTTACTGTAAAAATAAAGCATAATTTTGTTTCAGTTCAATTCAATTGGCAGTTAAGCTTATTAACAAATTTTACAAAGTATGGAAGTTCTTCCCTTATGCAAATTGAGTCCGAAATGAGACATAACAATGATTTGGCGCAACAATTGTAATAATGAAAAATTTAAAATATCGTAACTTTTACATACAGCTTAGCGTCTTTATAAACGAATAAACATTAACAGGTATGTGTGCCTAAAAAACTGGCGTTGATTAAAAAGGAATAAAATAGACTCTGTTTAAATTATTACTGTAACTGTTGAAGTCCGAAAGTTGGTGGAAACGTATATTTAGTTGCGATGTAATTATTCAATTTAATTTTATTAAGTTCAAAGTACTCTGTTTTTATTTCTGAGTATTTTGTTTATGTTTTGTAATGTTGGTCTCATGCCTGAAAGAAAATTTACTTCTAATGTTAAAATATGTTTTATAACTGTACGTTTTGTTTCTTACATTCAGTCGGAAATCCAATTGACTTTGAAAATCAGCATTTACTGCAAGACTTTGGACTATCAAATATATCACTTCCTCACATGCGACCTTGAATTAGACATATCCTTTTCCTAAGTGTTAATTAAATATTACCAGATAATATAACAAGAATTAAAATCCTTTCATGTTTCTCGCTTTTCAATTAAGAATACATTTACATTAAAAATCCAAACTTTTCATACTTATTCTAAACTGTGGGATATGCGATTCTAAAGTGTGTTTCACCGTATTGTAAACATATACAATAGAAGACTTGACGCAGTTGTAGAACCTTCTAGAAAGATAGCGTCGGTGACTATTGCCGAAATGTCATGGTTAATATACGCAACCCGGACGGAAAACTGAAATAAAATGGATGAAATGCATTCGCAATTTCAGTTTATGCAACTGCCCCATGTTTAGTGTGTTATTTCGTACGTTTATATTGCCGTTGAATTCATTGTCTGCATCAAAGTCAAGGACGTGACAAGGAATACGGGGTGCTCCGTTAATCAGGATTATCTTCCTGTTGCGGGGCTTCCCTCATTCCGCAGGGGATAAATTACTTCTTTAAGTGAGTAAAGTTTAAATATTCTGGACGTTAAAGTTTGAGGATACTTCAAAATGGTGTTATCCAGATTAGGTTTGATTCGTCTGTGTCATTGCTTCTGTTTATATACTATCAGAGAAATGTTTACCCTGTAAAATCAATAGAAGTAAATATCTCAGTTAACTTTATCATTTTTCCACACACAACCAGGAAGAATTATCTCGTATTACAGAAGAAGTATAAAAGTAGTGTAAGTGTACTTGCACTCCTTAATGCCTATATTTGGTGGTTATTCCGTTGGGAGAAGAGTGCTTCTAGTCAAACAGCGTGTAATTAGGAAAATATTCAATGCTAATTATTGACTTTCAAAATAAGAGCTATTCAAGAATTTGCTATACTTACTCTATCAAGTCAGTTTATTTATTGGTGGGATTTGTAATAAAAATTATGATAAACTTAGTATATACATACCATAAAAACGCGAAATTAAAAAATAATTACGTAAGGATTTCAAATCTGTGTCAATTGTTCAAAAAGGAGTAGAGTATACAGAAAATTAATTTTTAAAATACTTCCTCAATACATTGAAAACTTCCAGTCGTGTTATAAACTGAAATTTAAAGATTTTGGCTTCTCTGTAAATAAGATTATGGATACTTATATGTTAAACTTCGGACCTTGATACAACATTGTAAATAGTCAGCATGAACTATTATTAGTCTTAATTAATTAATAATAAAGTTTATCAATTGTATTTCAATAATAACTGACTTCATGTTATTTAATGCTTAACAAAAGTGTTATTAATTGTCAGCATAAACCAATTTTACTAAAGCGTAAGACTAATTTTTATAATTTGATACTAAATGTATTACCATCTTAGATTACATTTATACTTGACAACTATGTAAATATTATATATAATTTCAATAAACTGTAACAGTTTTAATTCACTGAAAATAATAGACCAATATCGTGAGAAGTTTACGGCTCTTTCCAAACCCCTTAAGCTTTGGCTCTGGTGGCACCTGTGTGATAGATTCCTATTCTCTTCCAGGCTTCCAGTAGATGAGTTATTAATGTTTTAAGTTCCATAAGTATATTCCTCGTTCTTTCTACGCCCTTGTTTAAGGAAATGATCTATCCAAGCTTGTATACAAACTTCATTCTATTTCATAAATGTGTCGTGATCCTCAAGGGACAGCCAAGATAGTCAAGGGATCACACATTCACGTGAAAAGTTAGGAGAGCTGAAAGCTTTGTAAACCTTGAGTGTACTCAAATTTAATATTATCTAATATTTGGGGAAAGTGATATGGATTTATTATTGAAATGGTCTGCTGCACAGTTACTCGATAATTCGTTACAGAAGCAATGAAATCCTAACTTCTATAGTATTTTTCTCCTACAAAAAGTGGAGAAATATATTCTACTACACATAGTGCAGAATGCGAGCAAAATATTATTGCTGTAAGAAAAGCCGTATGTCGGAACACAACAGGATATTGGCTTGACAGATAAGCACGATTAATCCAATTTTTGCGACACACCCAATAATAAAAGCCAAATACAAAAGATATATAAGGCAAGATTTAAAATGAAGCTCAATAGTTCTTGATTTATTATAGTTTTAAAAAAAACGTGAGACAGAACCTGGAGTTTGTATTCTTTCTGGCCGTGTAGTTTAATAACTGTTGATGTTGAAGAAGATGCTATGTGGAATAGACTTAACCAAAGTAGCCCGAAGTTAATAAGGAAGTATCACCTGTGGATAGAATTTATACAGTCGAAAATACAGATTAAGAAAACAGTGAGGAAACACGTGGACTACATAGTTCCAATAATAAACATACATTTTCGTTTAAGACGATTAGGGAAAACAGTTATATAAATGGTACTAAAATAAAGACCTCGTGTGGTCTAGTGGTTAGTGTCGCTGCCTCACAACGCAGAGGTCCCGGGTTCTAATCCTGCCATGAGCTTGAATGTTTGTGCCCTCATGGTCACGTAAACTGGGATTAAGACTGCTGGAGAATCGGTACGCTGAGAACGTATCACTCCCAATTTGGAATATGTCATGTCCGCAGTCGACCCGGTAGGCCAAAACCTTCAATGGGCCGTAGAACCAAGGAAGAAAATTAAGTCCTAACGATAAGTCAATGAATGTCGAGTAGTGCCTGAAAAATAATCCACAAAAATTGAGAAAATTGTGCTGCTACGGAGAGTTAAGAAAAGGTTGGTAACATTCGAGAGCTGTTAGTGAATACCTGCTGTGAGCAAGTAGTGATAAGCACATAGTTTTATATGGCATTGAAGACGTAAAAGCTAAACCATTACGCTTCTAATTTCCTCAAACAATATTATAATTGGGCTCAAAAATAATAAGGATTTAGAAAAATCATACCATTAGAAATACTAAAATCTACACCGAAGATACCCACTTTTACCAACGTCAAGAATGTACATTTAACCAAATCTTCGCACTTGTAAAAAAAAAGAGGAGCCTCCTGATGGCATTTTAATATAACATTAGTATTTACGTAAATGTTCTGATACATAAATCAGTTGATTTTGAGATTACTTGAGTTTGCATCTTATTTCTAAAGGACGGAAACGTTGGATATGAAACTCGAAGCAAAGTTTCGACGTACGAGATTTATCGGAAGATATAAAAACCTGCACTCACTGCCCCACATAATAGTAATAATAAAATAACTGTAAATGCGAAACCTATATTTTCCGGTAATATCGATATGCTCAATAAGTTACAAGTTAGAGAGCGAAGGCTTTCCCGGCGAATTTACTCTAAATACAATTCTTGGGTTCCAACTGAGGTCAAAGTTTGTATACACAGCGTTTCGACAGCAATCTCCAGACTGTCTACCCGACGACGGTGGCGGAGCTTGCTGTCGAAACGTTCTGTAAACAAACATTGTGCCGGGTTGAAACCCGAGAATTGTATTTATAAGTCACAAGCTATTCGTGAAGTATACAAAGCTAATTTTGTAAAATTAGTACACCTTGCGTTATCATTAATTCCATGTTTTTATGACCTTCACACAAATTCAATTTTACAATCCCGACTTCGGTCACGTTCGAATATCGGTATGGATATTAGAGCCTGTCATAGTCCGGAAAGCTGTGGTTAAGACTGAAAGAAAATCATTCCGCTGACGACGTAATACTGTTAAAAATCCGGAATATGACAGTCTGTCAGTCCCTGTAGGCCAAGCGTCAATAGCGTCAGGGAAAAATAAATTATATAAAATTTAATGTAATATTTAAATGTTACCCAAAGAATTATTAAATTTTAAACTTCCAATAGTATATTCTGCAATCAAATGAAATATCAGCTACACATATTTAATAATTGCTGGTTTTCTGTCTCCTATTTTACATCACATTCGTCATATAACCGAAGTGTTACTCCTAAAAATATCCCTTATGTATCACATTCATCTGGAATCCTTTTTTTTTTCAAGGAACTAATAAATTTTAGGGTTTTTTCGGAGGTACCGTGTGAGCGTTCTGTTATAAGAGACCTATAATGTCTGGCGGCTCTTAATAGAGTAGATTAATAATGATTTATTACGCATCTTACCGCAATCCTTGTTTCTGTGAAAATAGCTTTACAACAGAGAAGAAGTCTAAAAGAAACAAAACGTAAAACACACTACACAGAGTGACGAAACACACAATCACTTTTATCAATCTGTTCTGTAAGAGTAAAGGTTCAGCAGGTAAAAATACAGAACTGTTCTAAATGTCGACTACCATGATAATAGCAGGATTTACGACGACGCACCATCGACTGTCTTATACGCTCAAGAATTCCGAGAGTCTGGCGTACTGTTTCCGCGGCTGCGATAGTCTTAGAAACTACGGCCGTGAGAATATCGATCAGTCAACTAAACTAGACCTTTCACATGTCCCCAGAATAATAAGTGCATTGGTGTTATGTATGCTGACCGAGTTGCCCATTAATGTATTTCGACTGATGGTAGTTACATTACTCTGTGTTGTGTGATTTACACTTAGGTTATTCCAAATAACAGGCTTCTTCACTATTGTAAATGTATTTTCACAGAAACAAGGATGATTGTGGTAACAAAGTGCATAGATCATAATTACATTATTATTCCGTAAAGATCATCCGGAAACTGTGGGTCCCTTTACGAAAATTCTCAGAAGGTATCCGTGAACAACCTCTGAAAGTTTGTCGGTGGACTTCTGGTTCGGGTCCGTATGCCACGCATCGATGTTTTAGGTTTCGATTTAAACTAATATGAGTTTATCTTGGAAAAAAGCTATTTTGTAACTAAAATTTAGTACGTTTATTCCTAAACATTAGCTTTGTCAATAGTACATTAACTTTTGTTATTTTAAAAATAACATTTTAGACCTCCAGATAACATCTTTGTGGTGATTCATGACCTTACAGTCGGGTAAAGCAAAAATAATTTAGTTTTTGTTATTTACGTATACAGGACGGAAGACGAGACTGGCTTGGTGGGGCCGAGTAGGCGGGAAATGGCGGGAAAACGTCACCGTCTGCAACATTGTTGGCTGCAACATTGTTGATGGCCTGGAAGAGATTAGATTGGACAGTTGGTGCAGGGAGGCTGCCTGAGAGAGACGCTAGGGAGAGACGAAGCAGTGGCAGAACAAGGCGACATGTATAAAATTTAGTTTCTGCACATTTAGAAAGGAGAATCATTTGGTGGGAGTACAGAAAATAAAAATACAACATTTGATCTGAAGGAGAGGCACTAGAGAATCTTAATATGAAGAAGACGTGACCCAGCAAAGGAACAACCGGCATACGAACAAAAACGAAGAACGACGTCATCAGGCGTTAAAATCTGGTAACGGCATTTACCTCGGTTTTTCCACACAAACCATTCTCGTCTGATTCGCGAATTTAATTTTCAACTATATCGTTCTCACCCGCGTTCCCGGGAGCAGCCATTTAAGAAGCTGCGTAGAGTATTATTTTTTCTTTTACCGACTGAGCTAATGATTAAATTGATATCGTAAATTTATGTTTTCCACTATAACTTAATTTGAGTTATATTTCTATTCAAATTAAATACATTATTACTATTATTATTGTTCGTTTGATTGTAGAAAAATATTTTTGATGGTGTAAACAACGAACACCACATCTTGTATGAAGAAAGACGCCTCATCAGACTCACAATTATACTTCCGCTCGCTATAGAATGCTGTCACCAGACAAAAAAACGGCAGCAAAATAATAAATGTGATTTTTTTACGTATAATTGCATTCTGGTAATTAAAATGCTTGTTGTATATAAAACAGTAGCCGTTTTGTGTTCGTTGTGTAACGGACAAAACATCTGCTCGGGCCTTGGCGGCGGAATCAAAACAAACGAGACAGCGGTTGACACTTGGGCTATATAGCTCAGACATCTCGTCGCCGGTTTCGGAATTTCCCAATCTGTCTGAGAATTTCGCAATCGGGTTGCGTGTTTTCCCCAAATGTAATTATGAATATTATTGGAGGATATCCATCCGTGCCACCTTGGAGATAGCTGTCGCAGAAGTGGGGAGGAAGTTTTAAAGAGGCAGGCGGAGACATTTTGGTATCAGATTGATGGAGAGACAGATAGGTAGAGAGTGAATTAGACAGATTGGTGAGAGATCGGTGGTCGACAGCGGTGAGAAGAGAATTGGAGGAGATTGTTGTAGAGCGGTGACGATTTGGGAGAAATGACGAGGAACGTGCTCAAAGACGTTTAGGTAAACTACTGCACCTTTAACTCTTTGTAATTTTCTGTTTCCTGCCAGGTCCGAGTGGTTTAGTGTAATAAAATATCTGTTCTATGAGAAGGCCCATAAATGCGACCCTGAGATTAGTCTTAAAATTGTTATAGTTGTTTAATTGTAATATAAATCATTTTTGTAGATATATGTGTAGTTTTTATTAGCGAAAGAAGTGCCGGCATAATAATTAGACATTAAAAATTGTAATTATTGTTGTAATGTTTTGTTTTGTCAAAGTAAATTGTTTTATTAATATTATCATAAAATCTTATCATTTATTTAATTATTAATTTATATCACCCATATTATATTTATTATAGTTGACAGCATCCTATAGTGAACGGAAGTATACTTGTGAGTCTGATGGGGCTCCTTTCTTCATACAAGATGTTATCTGGAAGTCTTGAATGTTCAATCGTGTGTATTTCAAGCACACGAACAACATTTTCCCACGACGTGAAGATTTCATTTCGTTTTAAGTCAGAGGACATCTTTGTATTGATGAAATTAAATCAACAATATTGATCACCAATTTAATAGATAATATTAGGAAACAATGTTATTTTTCTAACACTCTCTTTAAGCCAAGTTCAGTGAGCCATCACATACTGAGAACATTTTAAGGAGCAATATAATAATTTAATCACATTACGATGATTATCAATTCTTCATTTCATCTATAAACTCACTGCCCAATGTTCAAATGTAATAACGATTCTTATCTATCAGAGATAGCTTTATTTGATTGTGGAACGTTTTGTGCCGCGGTCAGCGACTTATGACAGACAACACGGTATCATAATAGTCTCACGAATGACAACAGAAATGAATATTTCTGATTTTTTTTAAAAAAAACGACGATAAATATTTTATTTTTATTCTCAATCGTACTCAATGAATTTTTTGTTTCTTTAATTGAAAGAATTGAAACAAAATATTGCTATTTACGTCGTACTAACTTGTAGTTGTGATATTCAGTCCTTAGACTGGCCTGATGCAGCCCTCCATGCCATGCTAAACCTATCTGGCGCATAACTATTACATCCCACATCTTCCCTAATCTGCTTACCATACACACTTCCCTATTAAGCTAATATTACAAGACCTATTAATCTATTTCTTCTCTTGGTCAACGTCCTCCATATTGTTTGCTCTTCCCCTATTCTGCTTAGAACTTCCTCGTTAGTAACTCTTGAAGCGAGGTGTGAGAAAAGGATTAAAATAGTAATTAAAAAATAATGGGAAATTAATTTACAAAATAGCTTAACTAGGAAAAACATTAATGAAGGCAATATGTACAAAATTTGAAGGTTCGGCGAAGTAATCAGATCTCTTATTAATCTTAGGATAAAACCCGTGGACGATACCCTTCATATACATCAGGGTTCCTTTCCGTCTGCTGCAAATTTTCAGAGGCGAATGATCATTTACACAGCCCCACTGGAAGTCGATCTTAATAATCGATTTTTCTTTAACCCACGAAACTCCATTGGCTGAGGCAACCACGTGGTGTTTAAAATTTCGTAGTCTTCCTGATTCCCACGCAAGCTGTTTGCGGAAATTCCACAGGTCATATTCGTACGTGCCCAAAAGCCATCCCAGGAGATTACAGGAAACTCCAGGCCCGCCATGCTGACGCCAATTACAAATTTACATTGGGAAAAAAATCAAATATCAACTATCGCGCTACACTCTTTCCACCCATCTGATTTTCAGCAATCTTAAGTTTTAAAACTTAATTAATTTGGTTTTTACTTGAATAGAAAATGTACTCCATAGCAGAAATGTATATATTATACTTGAGTCTGGCAACAGCGTAAATTAAGTCACAACTGTTTCCGTTTGATACAGACGAAATGCCCAAGGTAAGAAACGAGGAACTGTTTGGCATGGGACGTGATTTCTCTCAGGTCTAAGGTCACCTTAAACCTTGACTTACCGTTTCGATTATACTACTTTTCTCACTTTCAATTTTTAAATCTATTTAAATTGATTTCCTGTTTGCTGATAAGCCGATGAATGATGCATTAACTGGAACCTAAATGTTATTGAATGTCATTAGAACGTGACACAGTTTTTGTAACTTTTTTCCTGACTTGTGTTTTGTATTGCATACAGATAATCTAAACATAATTAATTTAAATCATAAAACAATCATTTCTACGTATATGAAGAGTCGTGGCAAATCTAGAGTTAACGTGAAAAACCGATAATGTTCTAAAACGATTATAACACATTTAACTTATGAAGAGTTCTGAATTATACAATAGATTAAAGCTTAAATCACTATTAATTGTTAATTATTTGAAATACTGTTTCCTAAAAGTCACAAAATATTTTTTCTTACTTTAATTCAGAGGTCGCGCTTTCAAAATTTAAGTCAGTATATATACGAGCGACATTCAATAATTAAAGAGACAAATTGATCTACAGAGAAACTATATTTTTCCCAAATTAATTTTTTCATACTACTAAGCAAATTCCCTACAAACATTAATAATACAATTGTACCCAGTTTTTATACCTGATTCAAATAAGTCTGTCTTGTTTTTTGAGCCATTTCCCTTTCAATTCTTGACCTAAACCCAAGTATGCCTACTACACGTTTCTTAAAAATCTTTTTCTTTTCTATATCAATTTATCTCTTTAATAATTTCATTTCTGCCTTTTTTGGATAATAGGTTGCATTGAGTGATCCTGAAACAGACAACTGGCAACTACCCGTTTAATGGCATAGAAAATTACGTATTCTATTAACAATATGTACCAACAATTTATATTAGCCAAATTTAATTCCACGACTTCGTTCGCGCGGAAATAGCACTTTTTATTTTGCCCTAAAATCAAAACATTTAGCTCTTTTTATTTTACTCTAAACCGAAACACTACGCACAGAATTTGATAAAGTTGAAGTCATTGAATATATTAAAAGTACGGTATCATTTATTTACGATCGCTTGACGGCAAACTTTATAACTCACACTTAGTTTTGAAGGTGTTCCGGTTTCACACGTTTGCAACAATAGATTTAGTGAGAATGCTCGCCCTCCCTTTCCCTCCCTGCCAAAATTACGCTTATAATAACACAGTAAGTGGGATGAATGGTACAGGAACGCCTAATAGGACTTTTAACTTGCAGATTGTTTTCTCTCCGCCGTTCGCCCGGAAATTCAATGGATTTATAAATATTTACATTAATATCTTCTAAAGTCTGCAAGATATCGAAATAAAACATATACGAAAATTTAAGTTAAAATTCCTGCTTCAACACCTGAAATTTTCATTGAAATCCGTTGAGACGTTTCGAAGTATAAACAGATGAAAAGTATAGGCAACTTGTTTTCGCTTATGGAGATTCGAACGCACGTGTGTAAAGAAACCTTCCCGTAGACTTAATATTTATATCATTATCGAAATTAAATAAATATATATGAATTTTTAAAATAAATAAGAAGATTTTAAACCCTCAATTTTTCATTGAAATCAGTTGTGCCGCTTCGGAGCCTATTCGAAATAAACACAGACTGGCACTTCAATTTTATTTATTGGTATACATAAATTGTAAAATACATTCTTTAACAAATTATTGTTTTAATACAGTATAATTTACGCATAGTTACACATTTAATTTTTGCAGAGGTCATGAACAAATATTATTAAATTGTGTGTATTTGTAGGTAAAATGTTTTTTCATTGAAGTAAAATCCTCCTATACATTTGAGATTTTTTATACTTTCAAAACTGCAAAAATGAAAAGGAATGAGCTTTTAAAATTGTTTCGGAACTCACTTGAAATCAGCATGAAGAAACAGTAAATCTCATGTTTTCACGTCATCTAACGTGAGTGATTACCCCCCTCCCCCTTCTCTCCTACACCAGGATTGTTAATTACCGTCGTGATATATTTTACGAGTCATCGAGACCATTTCTGAACGCCAAACCTCTCAATATGACATCCTCGACCTATGCATGGTATTATAAAATAGAAATTCTTCAGATTCAGAAGTTGACAACAGAGCATTCAGATTATACGAAACTATGTGGTAATTAAATTAGATGGTTGCGGCACGACATCTGCTCATGACACACGTACGTCCACAAAATGCACTCGGCATATTGCGTCTATATTAATGAGCTTCCACGAAGCCGCGTAATTGAAGGTGTGGTTGTTGCATTTCATGAATATTCCTTACTTCATTTGTTATTGCGATTATGATAATAATCGATCATTTCTCTTTACTTGCCTACTTAGCAATGAAGAGAAGCAGCAATATAGTTCATTACGTATATATTCCTAAACTTCTTAAAATGACTATCTCAAATACGTAACTGAAAAAAAAATTATAATAGCATAAAGTAGAGCCGCAAAGCGGTCGATGTGTTAACCGTTCCTTTACGTGTTAGATAATTTAGTTTAATGATAAAAGAGTAAAATAATTCCTTAATAATAGTCTATAGTTATAAATGTACTTTTCCGGAAGTCGTGTCACTTTCTTTGTAGCTCACATAGTTATTTGAATTTATACACGTCTGTCCTACATATATTCACAAATACAGTTATTTGTCAATCTTTCGTTATAATTCTCTTGTGATTCACAATAATATAACTGTTTCTTTTTCTTTCTTAAATTGATGTTCTTGGTGATGAAGAGAACAAAGCCGGACTTTGGCGAAATATATTAAGAAATTCTTATCTTGCAGATTAAAATAATCGGTTTGCGTTTTACGCGTAACGACGTTTCTTAATGATTTTCAAGTCCATTTAGGACTAGCCGAATAAGTGGCCTCCGTTTGCAACATTGTTTACGTCCACTATCATAAAACATATTTCCTTCCTTTATGACGGTACAAAAATTCTTAGTCATCTTTATCTTTACATACAAATATGAACACGCGCATTCGTACAAGACCACGTCTACAATTACAAATTATGACCATTGCAATAAGTAGGTTATTGCAACGTGTTTGTACAGTTTGTGCTAGTGATATCGCCTCAATGATAATACTATGAGCTATGTGACAAACAAAGGCATGAGTTGCAGTTTCCATGTTTGTCCCGTAGAGCGTCTGTCAATCATGTCCTTCCCATTCCTCACGTGATGAAATTCGTTATTTTTTGCTTTTTCCTGTACTAAGAATCGAAGGAAGTCTTAAACGTGCCTTCTTATATATATATATATAATCTTATTTATTGTTCGAAAATATTTTTGGAATAATTTTTATAGGTTCAGTGATATTATTAAATCTTATGGGCCCTAACTTACTTTTCCAATACATACTTAGAAATAATGGAAAATTCCATCGATAAAGTTGCTAATTTTATGCTAATGTTAGTAATGTTTTATGAAGATTCAACATCAAACTTGTCAACTTGTATGCATACTTCCATAAAATTTAGAGATGTTTCTTAAATTCCTTACTATTTCTTAATTACGAAATCAATGTAGAAAATTCCACACTTCTGCATTTCTCAAAGATTTTTAATTTCACATGGAACTTACAACTTGGACCTGTACGGTATCACAGCCGTAAAGTATCAAGGATTCTTGAAAATGAAATATTATGTATTTAGTCTTTTTCGAATTATTCTGGCTTTGAAGTAACTGAAAGCTTCTGCTAATATCGGATTTTATCGAACGATGTAATTTGGAAAATTTTGGAGCAAAAGCGCATTTATAAATATAAATATATATATGCTTTAGCTCCCAAAAATTATATATATATATATATATATATATATTAGTCAATCATAACGTATAATTGAAAAAATGGAATAATCCACAAGAAAGTTACAGAACTTATATTGACTTGATTTCATTAAATTTACCTCCATACTTCTTTTACATTTTCAATTAATAATTAATATATCAATTGTATTCTAATAATATTTTAAATCTTTAATGGATGATTTAATATTTTATTAAACCAAGGAAAATAAATACAGGTGTCGATTTATTTAAAATGAAAAATATTTAGGAAATTAATTTAAAGCCGGGCGAAAAATTAAAGTAAATCATATCTCTAATAATTTAGAAACGGAAAAAGAAAAATTCCGTCAATTATGCGCATTAAAAAAATTTGAAGACATCGACAAAAATTTCCGAAAACTTGTTATTGCAAGGCTTAAATTCATTCTTATATGACAAACTATACTGTTAAAAACTTTGTTTCCCCGCCTTAATGCTCTCATTTCTGTTGATCCACTGCTCCATAATTTTCCCTTAAATTATAATTAGGCTAGCGCTTGCAGATTGTCTGGAAAACTTACATTTCAGAATAATATTCTCAGCTGAAAAATATTCTTAAAAATACGATATTAAAATTAACGCCTATAGTACGGACTAAATTTACTGAAAATATTTTTGTAAATTAGTGTAACAGTTCAGTATGACCTGCAGGCATGTTGAAACTTTAACACTTAAGTTTCAAAAATATTTTTAGTAATAGTAGGTTAATTTTTTTAAATGTTCACGTAATACTAATACTTTGAATTATAACTAATCTCACAACTATTTAATTTCAATTTATCAAAGCAGTGAATATAAGAAGCGCAGCGTAAGTAAATACACGTTTTATATTTTCTGATCACGAAATTGTGACTCATTCTTGATGTCGATCAGAATAAGCACATTTGGTAATGAAGAGGAAGACAAATAAACCAGTTTACGGAAGCAATCCCGGAAATAGTAGTTGCCAAACTCGTGTATTATATGCTATTCTTTTAAAGTCACAGCTTACGTCTTTGGCGAGCTCAACGTTGCTTTGGAAAGATATAGAAACGACGAGGAATACAGTAAAACGCCCGCCATTAGCCAATGACTCAGCATTAAAGCATGTGTTTGTAGAAGAGCTTCGTTCTAAACCGCGGCGGTCTAAAAATACGACATTTTTGGTGTATCTACCGCATATAACGAACTACTTTACGACTCTCCATGACCATTGGATAACATATCAATTTTATTCTACGACTCTACACACGAGGGGCAAACGACTTAACCTTGATCTTGGTACTCAACGCGTAAACAAATTATAATTACCACTCTTGCATCTACAAAGGAATCTACGAGCAGTGGCTTGGTTATTGTCATTATGAGCACCATTGTATTAACTTCCATAGCGATTCTAAAAAATTTTCATCGAAAAAAAACAATGGCTCAAGTAGTGCACACTCCAATTTTTTATCACAAATAAATGTATTTATAACGTACTTCAACCAACATCTTGTGAAAAATATTTGTTGTATTTTATTATACAATCTCCATCAGATTTAATCGTATTGCTCAGATTTATTTATGAAAATAATATTTTTGATACAACAAGTTATTAGTTATTTTACCTTCTGACTTTTTCAGGAATTTGATAATTTGCGCTTTATTTTATTCCTGACTATCTCCACTTTTTTACCCTTCTTTCTTCTTTTAGAGGCGCAGGTCTACTGGCTTAAAAATTAATATTGGTGTCTGTGATAAAGAGTTATTTTAAACTCTAAATAATCGATCCTTCTCATAAACTGGGTATATTAACAATATTTCTATTAATTAATTTAATAAGACGAGTCATTCTACAAAATTACTTTATTCGTTTTAATATCGTATTATGATACCTGTTGGCAGTGAAACGATTTAACATGTATCTGCGGCTATGGCATGTTAATTGTATTGAGTTATACTTCGTAGCTGTCATCAGAAATAAACTGTAAGGCCTCCTTTAGCATAATTGATACCTCGAATACATTATGATTAATTGCACATGGTCCTTCGAGGTTGTACTTCGCTATAACAGGTTTTGAGTTATTCATACAGAATATGAAAAACGTATCCCTTACTTAAAGTAACTCAATTTTTGTATAAAATCCTAGGCAGAAGGAAATAGATTGGCTCAGTGGATTCCAAATATGTTCTTTAACATACGGATTAATTGAGTTTCGAAATATAAACTGTTCCTCCAATTGAGAATTTATGTGAATGATTGAACTAAAATTCTGTAACTTCACTTACGCATATAATTAAAGGTATCAGAATTTAGCAAATGAAAGAATATTTCCTCCCAAGAAAGATATTACAAATTGCATGGCGAGCGAGGTGCGCAGTAGAAGAAGGGTGAAAGTGAAGGAGATAATTTGTCTACAGCAAGGAGCATAATAATTTTTACACTACCAAGTTGCCGTGACAAAGGTACATGTTAGAGTGATTTCCGGTCTACCCCCACCACTGGGGAGTGTGCTTCTGCGCATCGTAAACTGACACGAAATTTTAGTTCTCTCCAGCTATACTAACCTGTGTTTCGTAAAATTTAATCAAGACAAATGTCATTCTCAGTGAATGAAAATTTTCATTTTACAAATTACCGTAAAATCTTTTCTCGGAATGATGTGAATGTTCCATCGAGTTCGAATATGCTTCCTAGTTTAATTTATCTCGGACAGATTTACTAGCTCCAGAAATCGCCTAATACTGAAAAGTATTATTTAAGATATGAAAGTAAAAAATTGGTTGATTTGGTATTACAAGTCGTTCGCTATCCTAACCGTCGAGACTCATTTCACACTGCGACGCACTATACATATATGGATGATGACAAGTGACAGACAAGGAGAATATGTTCAAAGGTAGTTGACCAAACTGGATTTCCCAGACTGACGAAGCCTTGGCGAAATCTGGCCTTCAGCGGACAATCATTACGTGAGCTTCTCCATTTTGTCCTTGAAACGTAAAACGTACCTGCCAGCATTGACTACTGCTACTTTTCATCCAGATAGTCATCACTGCTCGGCCTGTATAGACTGGGCACTATATGCCGTTTCCGAATATCTTTAGCGTTGTTTAATCGTGTCGTGCTGATAACTTCCATCAATTATACGATTCATCGTACATTTGCTGTGTAATTTGATGTGTACCTAGAAGCATAGTATCGGTTACAAATTCGGATGACGAGTCAGAAGACTCCTGAAAAAACGTGTTAATAATGAATAATACTAAACACCAACGGAATGTAAGAAACTTAAAATACTCAAGAGAGACCAATCATATGAGAATGTCTGCGTGATACTTTGGAACCAGCCACAGTATTAGAATTGTATAAAAACAATGCGCTCATTCAGCTGGTTAAACAAGTATTTTATAAATTAATGTACTATCTATTTAAAGTAATCATATTCCTGATGACGTAGTGGCTGTTCAATGGAAACTCAGTTTTTGTTTCCTAGATTTCTCAACCGGTAAATTCGAGTATCAAAGTGTGTTAATTGCACATTGTGTGGTATTCATGATCTACCAGTTAATTTGAACCCGTAGATATTGCGGTAGAGTAAGTTGACGTATTCCAAAGTGAAGTGACGTCAAAGCCGACCTCGATGATTGTAGGGCATCCATCAGAAGCTGCATGGCCAATGGCTCGTAGAATTAAACACACGTTGCCGAATATTTCGCATATGAGTTATTTCAAACAATATTCAGCTCTACCTTCCACATGCCCCATTCACGAAAATAATATAATAAGAAATAATAATAAATTACCAAAAAAAGCCTTTAAAAAAGTGGCCCTTGAATGAAGGCGCTGCGGGAGTTTTCTCGCAGGCGTTTCACCTCAGGGTGACTGCTGATAATGTCGGGAATTACTCACACTCTCAGGTTTTTTTTATCCAGTTCTCACATGCCGAGAAACCTTCACCTATTTTAGGAGGTATATGTACTGGGGTCGAAGACCATTGGATCAGTCGGCCAACTGCCTCCTGAAACTTGTGGAGACATGGAGAAGGGAATGCTGCGACCCCACATCAAACTCGTCTCCCGTCATTCAAAGGGCGTGAGAATAGTACCCAATGCCCGTCCTAGAGTTTTTCCTGTATCTCTTTAGGTGAAACACCGGGTAGGAACCTTAAACCACAGCCCGGGGGCCCTAGTCAACCCTTGGCTACCTTGCTCTACCTTCCGCATCCCCCCTTTTCAATTCCCTTCGTATGCTATTAAAGGGAAGCTGCCTGCTTCAGGATCACCCTCGTATAGCCTGTTACGCAAAAAAAAGTAATAAACGTTACATTAGATTCGTGTTTCCGAGCACACAATTCACCCTTCCGGAACGACTAACGGAACAAGTCCATCTATTGTTCAACATTGACAGTGATTACAGACTAAAATATATTTCTAAAACTTCGTTGTTTAAAATTTCGATGTTTGCACCGACTACATTAATTAATAGATGGTGGTACGAGCGCTGATGCACTAAGGTACGCATGAAGTTACGTACGGTTCCTCTGTTACATTACGCTCAACAACTCTGCGTAATCCGCCATGAAACTATTCACTTAAAACACTTTTCTCGCGGAAAGTATTAATTTCTGATCGCTTCCAAGTGGAAACCGTTAATCAATAGTTCATGAAAAAAAATCATGTTTTTGAATATTACTAGTTTTTTATATAAAATAATTTTAATGGCATTTGAGCTTCGTTTAAAATGCCTACAAAGGAAAAAAAGACCCGTCTTACCTTTAATGTAAGCAAACTTGTTTATTGCAAAACCCGCTCTTGATTAGCAACCAAATGAAGTGTTTTTCGACCGCTCTCACGCAAAATAGGTGGCTCGAGGTTTTTACTTTATCCGCTGGAACCAGGAACATTACTCAAGACGAAGTAAGAATTGAAGAAACTCTTTCTGTGCCGCAGAGTTTATTTTTGTGTTGGAGGCTGGAATCGATGACGCATAAGCAAAAGTGAATTCTAACACGCGCATATCACATCGTTCTTAACACAGCTGCAAAGGTACAGCGAAAGTATTTCACTTACGTAACAAACTTTCTTTTTGAGAACTTTATTTAGATGCTATTTATCACCTTAAGTCAACACTTATTAAGTTGGAAATAAGTACACTAATCTGTGTGGCATTTTGCCACCGATCTAAACCTCTTGGGGTCTTATATTTTCTCTAAAATATAATATTATTCATTTTATATTCTATTGACCGTTTTCAAACACTACACTAATTTTATTATTTCTAGTCTCCATCTCTATACAATTCAGAGTCACATTTTTTCATATTTAACTTTATTTTTATTTGTAAAATTTTGATTATACACGCGTCGGTGTTACGATGGAGGGAAGGTTATTAAATGTGAGTGATATTTAAAATTATTAGTTACAAAAAACTTTTCAGGTGTGAATTACATAATGACTGTAAGTTTAACTATTAGCATGTACCAAAATTACAAACAATAACCAATGGAGTTTGTAGCAAAAATTAGTTTGTGATTAGTATTATTGAAATTGTTTTTGATCCAATACAAATGTACTTATTTAAATAAATTGTCAGAAAAAATTATAACATAATAATATGTAACGCGAGCTGTAGTTGAAATCTCAAACAGGAGTAATGAGATGGTCGTTGCCTACGGTTTAGCGCTGACTTCGCGTTTACCTGGTCATTAGGTTTGGTTTAATTATAAATGAGGCGCGCCACTTATTAGTCTGTGTAATCTGGGGGGCGGAACAGCAAAAAAACGAGTGGTCTAGAGAGTAAGTCAGGGCATTGGCCGCTGGAATCTAAAACAGAAACTTTGCAACAGGTAGATTTATTCAGATCAGATGGTTTAATATTTTTCTGTAAAAAATCAGAGAAACCCTTACAGACATGGATCCACTCGGTTCAACCTAGACCAGTGTAAGTTTGCGAAATACAGAACACCAGATTATATAGACTGTATAAATAGACCAATACTTTTCGTTTACATTTTATGTTCACATTGAAACGTAACTTCGTATATATTACTACAACAGGGCTTCGTTATTCCAAATGCTTATTATTAGCAGTGTTGTACGCTGTGTTGACAAGTAAAGTACAGACCACGTTTTCATTTTTAAAAAATACCACGATAATGTTTAGATGGGATATTTTGTTTTTTAAATAAACATTATTAAACGCCTTCACGCAGTCTATCACTTCTAATCACCGTGTGCC
Source organism: Eucriotettix oculatus (assembly GCA_034510155.1). Lineage (NCBI taxonomy): Eukaryota > Metazoa > Arthropoda > Insecta > Orthoptera > Tetrigidae > Eucriotettix > Eucriotettix oculatus. The sequence goes on from CM067377.1 coordinate 63,718,473, forward strand.
ATGCTAATACTACTATTTCTACACATTGTCCATAAGAACTAAAATCACTCTTTATTTGAATATTTAACCACCACATTTATAGTATTTAGGTTTATTGTGTTGACACTAAAGTTTAGAGTCCTCTAAAAGTAGATAATGAATTTCTTATCAGCGACAAGATAGTATTCTCACGATTCAAAAACGCTTTAAAGTGCCGTGTGCTTTTTCATAAAAAAAATGGAACATTTTTAGATAATATTTATTTCCTCTTCGAGCAATAATAACCTTCATAAAAAGATTGATAATTGTAAGCAAGTGCCCAATGGTATTAACAAGGTTGAAGCGTGAATAACAACGTAAAAGAGTGTCAATTCGTTTCATTTAATAAACACTTTGCAAAACATACTTCATATTTACGTTTTATACATATATAATCGGTGAATTTTCAACGCTGCGTTTCCTATTTTTGTCTAAAAGAAATCCAATGTCGTATTTTCTAGCTTGGGCGAATTTATTTGTCTGGTTACCAGAATGAAAAAAAAAACATGATTTGTTCCCCAGATGACTTAGGCTGCTTACGTTGGATCAATAAGTTACTAGCTTATAAATTAAAACGAACAGAATCAGTCTCTTAGACGACAAGTGCAACTGATTAAAACTTAAGTAATTGACATTGAATTCAACAAACTTTCCTATAATGCGACTGCATACTTCCTGTTTCCTCACGTCTACGTTTTGCATATCTGGATTGTCTAGGCGCTGAGGGAGAAATATTTAGCGAAAACTGGCAACACTAATGGAATTAGATAGCGGTGCCACGCCCTATGAATTCATAGAAAACTCCATACTGCGATAGTCGTGGATTATTTAAGGGAAATTGAGTCATTCAGTTACTCAATCAAACTACGCTTAAAATTAAAAAAATTAGCGTCAAGTTTGTGTCAGTTATTAGGGATTGAACCGACCCGCTGTGGTGTAGGGACTAGCGTCGCTCCCTCACAACACAGAGACCCCGGGTTCGAATCCCAGCATGGGTTTGGATGTTTGTGTAGCCATGGTCACGGAAACTGGCGGAGAATGTGTACTCTAACCAATGTATCCTTCCAAATGGCAGTCCGCAGTCGACCAGGTAGGCCAAGCCCTGAATAGGCTGCAGAGCCAAGGAAGAAGAAGGTTAGGGATTGAATTGTAATTTTTGGCAGTGATGGATTTAACACTGTAATAACTTCGTTATAATCTTCCATTGCTAGATTGAGAGGAACTAATATTGGTAAAGAGCAAAATTATATTGGTTTAGGAGAATAAAGGAAACTATTTTAGAGGTCCACTCGATTCAGCTCAGCCCAGTGTGAGTTTTGCGAGATACAGAAAGTCACCAACAGTCCCCTTTCTTTACACCACTCCTAATAATAAAACGGGCCACAATAAGCGAAATATATGTTTATTAGAATTCGAACGATAAGTGGTAATGACCACAAGACAACTTTCCAAGAATAATGACGTCATCGTAACTTTTTTCAAAGTAGTTTTCTCTTTTCTAGTATTAAATTATTTAGTAGTTTTACAAGTATTATAAAAAAGTCAATAGAAATAAATGTTGTTTGTTCACCGTTGCAAAGATACTTATTTGTGTGTAGTGTAATTGATTTTAAAAGTTCGCAGCAATGCCGATACTTTTTACTTACCCGCCTTTTGATTGAACATCCCGACAGTAAAATGGTTTCTCAAATGGCACTCATGTAGAACATATATAACATAATTCGATGCAATTACTCCAACAATAAGACAAAAGCGGCTATATTATTGTTTGTTATTTTACAATTTTATCTGCGTGGATAAATGTGGAACAAACCTGAACTTATCAGGATATTTCTATCTCGATGAAGTACGGTTAGTGTGTGTGTGTTCCGCAATGTATAATTTTCTGATGTATTTTAGTGTATAATTTTTTTTGTATACGAGACTGCTACTTGTTCCTATAAATCGGTGGTCTCCAAACAGTGTTCTCCGGGAAGCGGTGTCCCTTGACACCTCCCCGGGGCTTCCGCGATTGACTTATTTAAGGAAAAAATATTTCCAACTAAAACAAAATATAAACTTTGACAAATTGTGTAAAAAATATGGGAGCACTCCCTAGTCACTGAATATAATGCAACGATACAAGAGAGCTGAAGAAGAAATTGAAGCAACTGTTGATTAAATTACACTAATATAACGTTAAAAATTTTATTTAAAAAATACAATTATTTTCTTTACATAAAGTAACTATAACACATTGACCTAATTTGAATATTATTTTAAGTTATATTTTTCTAAGAATGCGATGGAGTTCTCCGAAGACTTTAAACTGTCCGCCTTCCAGCGCTATCACTCCCACATACATCGGGGCTACAGTCTTTTTTAAACGAGAATGTTGTCTAAAATGAAAAATGAGCATTTGTAGTATTTCCTTTTCATCACCTGCTCGTCCAAAATTTATCAATTATGAGCTGCAAAACGACTTTCATAATTCTGAGAAAATTATCTCACGATCCTACATACAATATTCCCATTATATGTGGCTTCTTCCTAAAATTAACTTTATTTATTTTAAATATGTAAGAAGTAAAAATACTTTCGTGATAGGAATTTGCAACAATTTGTATATTTTTATAATTTAAAAATTCGTTTCTATTACACTTTACGTTGACGAAATTAGAAATATAGCATATTACGGGTCGTGGAGTAGATTTAGGAAGTACCTCCGATCACATCTTGTTTCAAGAAAGACTAAACTAATGCTGTATAAAGTGCTTATGAGACCAGTGTTCACTTATGTATCTGAGACGTGGGTGTTAAAACTGGCAGGTTAGAAAGCACTTGGTATCTTTGAAAAGAGGATCTTAAGATACATCTTTGGAGCAGTCAAGGAGGGAGATCGCTGGAGGAAGGCCCACACCGGGCTGTTGAGTCAATGATGATGATGATAAAGTAGATGTTGTAGTATTATGAATATCTTTCGTCAGGAGAATTATTCTCGTAAAAATTGTTCCTTGGGGTGATGTATTGCACACTCACGACCCGCTAATGATGTAAAGTGGCTTACATGTGCGTCCTTAAAGTATTCCTTTTCCTCAAATGAGGACGTTTGTAAAACTACAATTATAACTGTAGAAAATCATTTTGATTCTTTCTACCGTACGTTCGAGTAATTTTCTGTCCGAGCAAATGGACGTCAGCCTCTTGATTACTTCCTACATCTCAAGCAGTTTAATACTATTTCGTTGTTAATTAAGCCTTCTTGTAGCATGGCCGACAATTCTGTATGCCCTAAGTGACACGCCTTATGATGACACACAACTATCCATTATGGAAACAGACTTTGTAGTAACGTATTAGGGCAGAGGAAGTTGCACATAATTAATTTTTCTGTCTTGATATTTTACAGTTCATAATTTCTTGACATGTGCCTGAGCTCAAATGTAATTGTTATTCACGATCGAGCAAAATGCTTTCTTGACTGGCGGATGTTTCAATGGGTGAATTGTTCGTTTATCGTGAAAATGGTCTGCGTCCCATCGCTGCTGGATAGAAAGGTTCGCAGCAGGTTGCTATCTTATCGTGGTGTGTGTAGTACGCGAAAAGTCCTTGGAAGAACTGCGCTACGAGTTGGGGACTTACCCGACACTTATCAAGCTGTGCCGGAAAGCAATGTTTCGCAGGAACGACCTAGGACCTCCAGGACTGCGTACGTCTCCAAAATGAAGCCACACAAACTAGAATAACACTGACGGTTGAAATGTATCTTGCAAATGGAAAACAAACGCCTACAATACATTCCCACCTCATTGAGAGAGACAAGTATCTATTAGAATAAAAGTATGTAAGATTTCTTTGTCATTCTTCTCTAGTTCTCGCGCATAGGTTTCACGAATGGTACCCTTTGAATTCACCAGTCTTCTTGCTCTACCTTCCACATCCCTCCTTTTCAATCACTTCCTCTGCTATATAATGGGACATGACTGTTTCAGGATCACCCTGTTATCCAAAAAATGATGCTGAAAGGGGTAATAGCAGCGCCAATGTACTAAATAATTCTACACAAATACCTAGACCTAAATTGGCGTACAAAGAGCTATTTTAGCGTAGTTATGCTAAAAAGCAGTACGTTTGAAGTTCTATAAACTGCGACAGGCCCGGATGGGCAAAGCCGATGTGAAATGGACATTACACACAGATGATTATCTTCTAAGGAACAAAAGCTACTGTTTTATCAGTCTGACACACAAAAAAAATTATAACAATAAATTCATTAGGTAAATTTTAAAGTTTTTTACAGATTTGGTAAGATTTTAATTAAGTAAGCACTTTTCCATTTTTATTCAATATAATTCCCTCCAACAGTATTTGTTTAATAGAAAAGTTCAACATTATATATTGTGTCCATTGAACCTGTATCTGATTTTATATCATTTCTCGTCTTTAACAGACAAAATTTAATTATTCTGCAATCCTTGTTGCATTTATCAGGTAACAGGACAGGAGACTGATATCTGTGATTTTCAACCCACAGTGTATACCAAAGACGCCTTTTCTAACATCTTTCGTAAGGAAATGTACAAAATAAATTAAACGTGCTATCACAAAAGTCAATTCACTATTACTTTCACTTTTCCCGTTCCCGATTATATTAATTAGATTCCTAACAGGAACGTACAGGGCGTACGTACGTTCATGTGAAGGTATTTTTTTGTTCAGTATCTCCAAACTATAGCCTTTCATCCCGACACTATCCACATTCACATATTGCCATCATCTTATTTAAATAATACACATCCGACACTAAGGATAATGATTTAAGTGGTCGGTAAGCATGATTTCAGTTACACATTTTCACATGAAGGAAGTAGTCAAGTGAATTTATAGAGGGAAACACAGATTTCGACCTGGTTATTCCAGTATTAATGATTGTTAGCCAAAATCTTTCAGACAATATATATTATGTCCATACACCTCACAAAACTTCTCCGCATAGTCATCGCCGTAATTCCGGCACTCGTAATGGATATCAGTTTGCCTTCGTTAAAGAAAGATGTCGCCTGTGTTCACACTGTCTAATAAACTTCACTATTCCATCGCTCATTATTATTTCCCCATATACCTCACACAATTGCGTTTAATATTTGCTGGTGTAACACTCCTTGCATTCAAGAACCGAATAACTGATCTGGCTTCACAATCGTTCGGTTGTTCTGAAAATTTTGAAATGTTCTAATAAAAAAACAAGTGAAGCTTCTGCACACGAGCATTTGGCTTCCTAATGAATAGAGGATGTGATCGCGCATGCTCAAAATCATAACTGCAGCGCTGCAGCCGCAAAACATTAAAAACAACCCTCGTATCTACAGATAAATGGGGCGGGAGACGTTAACTGACAGACTTAAACAATACTTGAATAAAATACACGAATGGGTGGTAACAAATAAAATGAAAATTAAATAGATAAAAAGTTTTATGAAAACAATGAATTGAATATTACTGTACATTACAAAATCCTGATTGAGGAATTAGGACAAATCAATTGCTGTAAATAGCTGTGCGTCATTTCGAATAAAGCTCTAAATTATAGTTGACACAATGAGGAGTTGAGGGTGGAGGAAATTTAATTTATTATTAGGATTTAGAAGAGAAGTTCGAAGGGAAGAAAGGAGATAGCATACCGATCCTTGGTTGGACCCATTGTGTACACGAAATGGTTTATTGTGGTCCACAATAAAGCCGGCATATTAATTATAGGGTGCAGACTACTGCGGGTAAACTATGTTTCAGAACTTTGCAAAACGGACCTCTACACTTGAGACTAACTTTTAGAACGGAGAATGGAAGCCAGTTTAAAATTTATACTATTCAATTAGCTCGGATTGAAATACTCGCCCATTATATTATTATGGTAAAGTTGATCATACTTTTAAAATTAAAGAAAGAGAGAAACACACAGATATGGGAAAATATTTGTTTGTGAACAGCTCGATTAGGGATTGGGACGATTTGGTCGGAAAATACTAACCATTAAATCTAAGAACAGTAAAAGACTGGAAGAAGTTAAATAAATTTATTTAAGAAATTGGAGTTTTTACTGGAAGTAAAATATACAATGAATGTATTTATTGATACTGCAGTTGAGTTACTCGGTGGCAATATGTAAGGAATGTCTAATTACGTAATAATGAAGTATTTTGGATATAATAAAGCGGTTTATTCTAAATCAAATGTTATAAAATGATTATTTAAACAAGTCAGAGTGAAAAACCTTTAATAAAAAGGTTCAACAAATTAATACTGTAGGGAGATTGTCACGTTCAAGGGAAAATAAAATAAATAAATTGACGAAATATTCTTGTTTTTTATATTTTAACAGAATTGTAGATATTATTTAATCAATTATCGATTTCACTAATACACTCTTTCATATATGTTTTTTTGCACTCTTCAATTTTCAATAAGGAATAGCAAGTATGTCAATTTATAATTTCGTATCATGTCTTCAAAAAATTAATACGTCATCGAACAGTGTAGTAATATCGTTGATATTGAACTTGTAATAATATTTTTTGTAGAAATATCGCTAGCCACTCATTCTATATCAATAAAGTTAAATGTATTGCCAGAATTGTGAAATTACACACACGGGTGCCTGGGAGAAATCTGGGCCGGCCGAAACAAGGTTTATAGGACAGGTATATCGCTTATTCTTGTACGCTACAGCTTCTGAGCGAAAATTTAGATTCGCATTAAAGAAATTAAATCGATAACTTTACACGATATTATTTTTGTTTAATTTTGATTAAGTATCTCGACAATAACCACTATTTTCGTTTATCGATCAGTAAAGACTTCTTGAGACCACGAATCACTTTGATAATCCTCGACCGATTCAGGTTTAGCTCTATGGAGGAAACACAGGCCGATGATAAATAGATACAATTACACAAGATGTCAGCCATTACCGAAAAAATTCCAATACAGTGATATTTTCATATAAGCGTTGCACACTGTCTTTGAGGCTACGTGTTAAATAGTTAATCGTTTTACTTTTATTTATGTTTATTCTCTTCGACTTTTATTGTATGAATTTTAGTTTTTTATAACGTATTCGTATTAGCATTATGAAATTTTGCAAAGGGAAGTCAGTTCAGGAAACAGATACGCCGAGGAAGTGGCTTCAAAAGCCAGCGATAAGACGCTGTAGATGCTAATACCAAACAGCACAAACTTGTTCAAAAGTGGTCCTATTTCTGATAGCGGTCCGCACAAAAATGACATCTATGCACACAAATCTAGCTTTCGAACGTTTGATTGTAGTACAATTTCATACCATATAAATACAATATGTTTATATTGCATCTACGAACCTCGAGGGAAAGTTACATGGCCCGTGAACGCAAATCATTGCCTCATTCATTACGACGAGAAAGAAACAAATGTTAGATATTTACTACCATCGCCTTCTGAGACAAATTGTTAAAGTGTGAAGGTGTGTGCTTATAGTACCGGGACTCAGCAAAGATCGCTGCTTTTAAAACTTATCTTTGGTTGCACATCGATTGTCACGATTATGTAACAATCTGTTAGTATGAACAAGTCAAGAGATACGTGGAAAACATTAAGAATACGTTTCCGGAAAGCGCGATATAAAACAACTCCTGCAATACAGATGCTACTAAGTGCCAAATATAAAGTGATAAAATACAAGCAAATATTTGTATAAAGTTTTTGTGTTTAGGAACGGTAATTGAAGGTTCCGATGAAATTCGGCTCTCATAAAGTAGGAGGCGTGAAACTGTCGCTGATGGTTTAATCACGTGTTGACAAATATATTCTTATTGTCTCCATTGTGATCATTGCATCCTGCCCATACCAATTGGTTTATTATGTCGCTGTAAATATTTTCTTCTTATTTTTTTTAGTTTTCAAGATGTCTGAATCTGTTTTCTCATTTTGGTTCTCCGGAAAAAAATCTCTTGCTGCTAGTTACTCAGAGAGATTTCAGAAGTTCTTATTGTCGAATTAAATATTGTAGCGGGTAATATAAATGAATTACAGGGCATTGCCTTGCATCCAGCTAGTAATTGAATAAACCAACCAATTTGTCAAAAATATTTTTAACAAAATAATTTAGCATATTTTAACAAAATGAAAAATTGAAGTACGTATTGTTTATGTTTTAGAACCTCTTCTATTGCACAAAAAAAATTTGTTTGATTTTTCAATTCTGAATAATTTATTTCTTGAAAAATTAATAAACAGCTAAAGTTTTTGGAGACATATATGAATGTATGTATTGCTAATAATATTTTATTAAAATATTTTGGCTGCTTCAACTCATTCAAAACTGACATCTTTCTTTCCTGGTAAATAAAAATGACATTATGGATCGCGCCCCAAGGTCTAACTCGCGAAGACAAATGTTTAGATTGACGTGATTTGACGTGATAAGCCGTGGAAGCTTATCAGGACATCAAGTTCGGCGATATCGGGCATATGGTTATATTTTCACATATCAATCCCTTAGGCAATGGTAACGGTTATAAAAATGCTACGAGTATAGATCAATAATATATGCCGAGTCAATAAACAGAATTTTCGTTTTACATTCTATGCACAATATGAATACCCCAATATATAATGACATGGAAATGATAAAGTAAGAAACTAACTGAACATTTGGATGACCGCCATACGCCATAAATTAAGACCACGCGATAGCTGGAATTTCAATACACTTCTGGCAACAAAAACGTTGAATAACTTAGTTTGGTTACATCAGAAGTATAATTTTCTGAAGCATATTAATGAAGTTTTGTAGTATTGGTTAATTTAATTGCGCCTGTTCCTCGTTAAAGTCAGTTGAATAATGTTGATACGAATCCGTAGCTTATTTTACTAGTTTCGTAATTTGAATTCAGTTTGCCGAAGGTGTTAACATTGGCGGCAAACCCAGGATGTTTGGACGCCACAAGATTTTGGCAGTGGCCCGTGAGTCCTTTCTTTCCACGAATCAACCAAGGTGAATGTCTGCTGCAAATAGTACTCCCGGCTAAGACTTTTAGCGCACAAATTTATTTATTTTTTTGGTTTTTGGGTTAACAGGCTTCATGAAGGTGAGCCTGAAATAGGCAACTCCACTTTAATAGCATAAGAAGGGAACTGAAAAGGGGGGATGCGGAACGTAGAGACTAGGACCCCCCGAGCTATAGCTTAAGGATCTTACCCGGTGTTTCACCTAAAGAAATGCAGGGCAAACCCTAGAAAACCTGCATCAGGTAGGTCGGGCATAAATCAGCCAATTGGTCAAAAATATTTTAACAAAATAAATTAGCATATTTTAACAAAATGAAAAATTGAAGTACGTATCGTTCATATGTTTTATAACCTCTTCTATTGCACAAAAAATTGTGTTTAATTTTTCAATTCTGAATCATTTATTTCTTGAAATATTAATAAACAGCTTCCAAATCACGGGTTGAACCTTTCATTTAAATTTTATTGTGTGTGTGTGTGAGACCTATGTAACTATGATGTCCTTACAAAAATTCTTTTTAGGCAGATTTTATTTGCCAAAAGAAAGCTATGTTATATTTCATTTTAATTTCAAGTAGCCAAGAATTCTAACTTAGGAATATTCAGTGCGAAAACTCTGTTGTTTCAGCGTAAACGCTTTTCGTACTGCTACTACAACCGTTTATTATGCACGAATTGTTCGGCCCATACAATGTTTACGTTACTTGCAATTTGTGCACCAAAATGAATTCATAGTACGCTTTTCTGATGTACATGGTAATATAATACAATTTTGCATATTATAATGGAGTATCATTTCTTCCAAATGTTTCTCATAAGTCATTGTTACATTTATCGACATTAAACATGTTTTACGTTACGAAATCACATTTAGATACATCTATGATGTTATTACATCTACTATTCTTTTATTTATTTGTTCAACATCACATTGGATTTCCCCTAATTTTTTATTACTACTGTGGTATTTACTTAATGCATTTTACGCTCTCACCTGAAAAATTCATTCCATGTGGACAGAGAATGCGAATAAATAATTAGAAATATACCATCCTGTCACCCCTTACATATGCTCATTTCAAGCTCTTATTTTTTCTTACACGACCAACTGAATCTCGTGCTTCGCCGCGGTATATCATAGAAGATAATTAACTTAAAAATACTACATGACATTCTTCGGTAAAGAAGGTTAAAACGATAAACATTATTCTGATATGAGTAATAACTACATCTACGAAATCCACTCCAGGTAATGCTATTTTATCGGCCTTCTCCTCATTGACTAGCAATTTGTTTGCCTCAAGTGAAATATTAGGCCTACTAATTGAAAGTATCTCATTTATTTAAATAAAATTACTTAAGGTTGTATTAATCCGTGCACAATACACTTATACGTAGTTAATAATTCAAGTGTGTTATGATTTTCCTGTAAGTCCCACTAATGACTTGAAATTCGGCAAACTATTTTGGAAAATTTGAACCTTTAAAAATGTATAAATACTTTGATTTAAATGAGTTCTACAGTTTTTTAGTTCGTTTCCTTTAAAAGGTTATTTTCCAAGTGACCTACTAATATAATTGAATACGTCGTCAAAGTCTCCACTACGTCGTAGGGATCACACTTTTTTATGTTGATTTATTCCCAGCTTTATCAGTCTGTTATACGTGCCTAGAACCGTATTGTCTCCACTTAAGACTTCCAAATTATTGATAATAACCTTTCTAATTTAAACTCTTACTGGACTGTAAGTCGTTTTATACTGACTACTGTAAGTTCTGTTTTACTTAGCATTATTGCAAACAATAATTATATATAAACAACTAATTAATCGATATGGGCAGAAGAGAGAGAGAGAGAACGTGGGTGACTTACTTTAAAATTGGAGTTCTCCACGCATGGTACGGAGCATGTAAAAACTTCAAGGGCGTAAATGCACTCCCTCAAAAGAAGACCTAGTGACGGCCGACCATCTGTTCTTCCTGCCCTTATTAATTATAGGATTAACCCCCTTATATTTGCATACGTGCACAGAATCGTGTTAATTATGTGTTGTGTTTCAGGTGGCACCCATGGGCCGAGACACAAGGAAACCCCGAGTGTCGGAACGCTTGGACTCCAACCAGAATATTCGCAACCGACCACCTCCTCCCACCTCGTCCAGTACTGCTCTGGACAACGATGACAAAGGCTCGAATTTCACCAAGTATCGCAACAGTAGGTAAGCGCAACCTCGAGCCAAGTGATATTGCAAATGCGAAGTGAGACGTCGGAGAGTGCTACCAATTTTTCCAGGAACCTAAATCATCAGTTGACTGTAAAATCAAAATCTGACAAAAATCCACAATGCGTGTGTTAAATGTGGGAAGCCAATATCCATTGAATGAAACATCTCTGAAGTACGCCTTGCCGATAACGATTCACACGTGGGTGAATATCATCTTTTCGGTTTGAGTGACGGCTGGCCCAAGACCCCAGCCCACACAGCTCGGGAGTTTACCGCTGTTTGGAGATAACAGTATACGGGGAGTGTTGTGTGAATATTCTATGAGCACCTGCATTCCAATTGGGATTTGAATAGGGAGCGAAGAATCATCGAGCGTTCTGAACCGAATAGGTTGTGACAAGAAGTCTTGCTTTTGATTCATGACCTCCAGTTTCTCAATCTATCATTCTTTTGTTGTTGCTACATCAACATATTTAGTATTGATACACTCTTCCTTGCTTGATAATAAAAATAAAGTGAAACGTCAATAATCTCTAACAATGAAATAATAAATAACTCTTTAACGCCAGTAAAGAACTCTTTCAATAAATTATTTTCTACAGCTTAATTTTAACTCATAGGAAAATTTGTATAATTATTTACGGAAGATAGTTTCTTTCTCAGACTTCCGTGAAAACTGTTTTAACATTTTTCTTTTTTGCCTTGCGTGAACCAGAAAAAGTGTGAAGTTAGAATTAAACCGTTACACTTTTGGCGCAACATCTGAGAAAAGTACAGGCACGTCTTTCGATTCCTCAGATTCCGAGTGCATGAACTAACCAAAGATCATGACGATATACATATAGAGTGGCAGTGCAGACGGCAGCGTGATTGTAATCTCCATTCCTTTCGGACCAACTCGCTCATAGCTCCTAATGTAAAATCAGCACTATTTGAGTTCCGTTAAGTCTATCTGATTGCAAAAAAAAAGAGAAATTAAAATGGATAATTTATTGAGACAATAAATAAATATTTTCAAATATTTAATGCACAAATAAAAATTTATACGGAGGATTAAGACCAGTAACAATGTTTTAAAATCAATGTTGAGAGTTGGATACGAAGTTACGCCAACATATTTCTCAAAGAAAAGCTAAAAATATATAATTTTTCATCCGTAAATGTTGAAGTGGAATGTACAGGGTTTTTCCTTGGATCTAAAATCTGAAAATAATCTATTTTCTTTATACTTGGACCAACGGCGTTTAAAAGGGATTTTAAAATCATATAGAAAAGTAAATAAAACATCAATATTCTCAAATCAAACAAAATAATATTTTGAAAGATAATAAATCAATCAAAATTCGCATCGAAAACTTAAAAAATTTATTTTGGTAATTTGAGTGTTTCTATCAAAATGTTTAAATAACATATTGAAATGTTTTATCATTAATTTAAAAAAGATAACATTTAAATAGTAGCTTATGGAACGATGAGCCAGTTGGTCCGGGATGAGTGGCGATAACAATCACGCTCCGAGCCCTGCTATTGCCACTCTAACTATATTATCAAGCTCTTTTGAAATAACAACAGGCTAAATATAGTATACAATTTTAGTTAACTAATGTATGGAAAATCAGCGTAGGGTTTATGTTACGTTTCAAGAAATATAATATATTCGACCTGTTTGTTAATATGCAGGTAAAATTTGGGCAACGGGAAGTAACTAAATAAAGACAACTCCACAACTGTGAATCTGAAACAATATATTGCACTCAAGTCTGGGTGTAGTCGAAGATACTACAGTATTAAAAAAGTCATAAATACTGACATCGTCAATGAGTGTTCGCCTAAGTGCTCTGTTACAGCGGCCTAGGACCGGAAGATGATTAAAAAGAAAAATGAATTTTAAGAAAAATAATTTCTTCGAGCATAAGCATACAAGAGTGGGGTCCCTCAGTACAAAAACGAATTGACAAACCAGTGGTTTATATTCTCTCGGAGAATTGGCTTTTTTGTATTATTACATGTTGAAATTATTTACGAAGATGTTGGATGTACTGATAATGTTATTGAATTATTTACACATTGCTGTACACAAAAGTGAAATGAACATGTTATATACAAAACTGTTTGAGATATAATGATAGTTAACTTCAATGGCACAACCAATGTGACCTTGTCGTTCATATCAACACAAGACCTTGTCTATTCGGCGGCCATCTTGTGTCTGATACCGTCCCATGGTATTATACGCTTTTATTTTAGTATCACAGTATTGTATGGGACATCAATTTTACATCGACGGTTTTATTAATCATCGTAGTTGGCGACAGAATGTTTAAATTGTTTAAGTATCTGTTCTTACTTTCGTAACGTATTATTTAGATTCAAGTATTGCGCAAGAAAGACAAATAATGTAAAAATAAAATAAAGCAAATTCACCGTAGGTAGAAATAATATGACGTTTTGCTTAAAATTGGACTCATGCAATGTTAAAGACTAAAGAAAAGTATTATTTAAATAAATTACTATCCTATGTTCGTGATGTATGAATGTTTCAATAAAACACATAAATTGATCGAAAGATAAAACAAAGAAAACATGTTGATAAGAAGCACTGATGAAGGGATCACATTGATACTTGTGAATATTTAACTCTGTTATATGTAACTTGAAAAATCATTTGCAGTTTCTTTTGCTGAATATGCATGTTGTAATAATAGGAATGTGTGTGATAAGCATATACCTATACTAGAATACATCTCCAGTTACATGATGATAAAACTAAATCTGTATTATGACCAATAAAAATCTGAAATCTCTCCATGGAATCCTTTAAGCATAAAGTTTGTTGACCGATTATGTTGGAACAGTTTTGACTTGCACCAACTGCAAAAATTATCAGCAAATTTTAGTACACGTTCCTGTATTTTAGACATGGACACAAATACAATTAGGTGATAGGAATATGGATTGTTTTCTTCATTTTTTTTGTTACACGGGTGTTACAGCAGATATAATTTCCATTCGTATTGAATCATATATTATTCATCACTGTATTTACTACAGGAATAAGGAGTACATTATTTCTTCATCAAATATTGTATAGTAACAATCAAATTTCTGGATATGCATTTAATTAATATTGTCAACACTCCAACAATATGCTAAATTTCCACCATCAAATAGCTCCAGGTGGTATCAAAAAATATTTATAGAAAATTTGAATATATATATATAACTAAAACAATTAATAAAGACAGGAAAGAGAGAAGTGTACAAATAGCAGTCACTATGTTGAGTTTGGAGTTGAATTTTCAGGAGAAGATTATGATGGCCAGCCCCGACGGGTCTCTTTCTGGTCCTTGTTATTTTGACAATTACATATATAGGGGTTTTCAATAAGAGTGGGTTGATGTTGAAATGGAATAAAACGAGCTGTGTGTGAGGTATTAATTTTATTGAAAGGCTCATATATAACCTTTCCAATAAAAATTGAATTTCGTTAGTAATAAATAAAAAGACGGCCAATAAGTTAGCATATCATTTTATTACCTCGTACACAGCTTGTTTTATTCCGTTTCAACATTCACCTACCTTTATTGAAAAACCGTATATTATGTCTTCCGTGTGAAAATAGTTCCTGTACAAGGTAATTAATATTTCTAGGATTACTGACAACAAGAAGCTCCTGCCAGCAGAAGAAAACAACAATTTGCCAAGTGATAATGAAGAAGATGAAAATGGACGAGACAGAGATGCGGATAAGGCATCTACAGCTAGTGGCGACAGCGGTTCATTTTCTGAGCCCGAGCTACCTCTGGAGGAGCTCTCACGCCTCTCCATAAAAACAGAGGGCACCCTTACTGCTCGGGCTCCAATGGTCGAATCAGACAATAGAACTCATCGTTACGATCCATATGTAGTAAGTACAATATTGATATTATATATAATTCTTCAAGCGTATATCCTACCTTTCTCCCCCATTTCAATCCTCACTGACCTCATCACGTTTCAAACATTTCTTTAATATAATATATATATGTGTGTGTGTGTGTGTGTGTGTGTGTGTATTCACAAATAACAACAGTAATTTTTGAAGATGTAAGTGGGAAATTTCACTTTGGACTTATTTTGACTACATATTTATGTAGATATCAAAAATATAAACTTACTTTATCCTAAACTAGCTGCCCACCCCGGCTTCGCATGGGTGGTGTACCTAATAAAAAAAAAGTGAGACAAAATCTTCCGTTTACAGTACGACCGTGTAATAAAATAAAATTACAATTAAATAATTCGACCATACTTCATTGTAATGCCTTGTAATGTACAATATTTTTCGTTTTTCCTTCCGGAGGGAGAACAAATAACGCCGATGGTTTGCCGACTCTCGAGCACGCAATATACAACTGCCCACGCGAAAAGCACAAAAATTCAAGGTTTATTCCACACACTTCTAACGTTTGGCCTTGGGAATTATTAATTGTAATTGCGAATGCAAGGCGCATCGGAAAATGGCCACGCTTAAATTCAAAATGAAAGTCGGTTGGCATTAGTGGTATTCTTGGAATAAGTACATCCTCGCCTTTGAACTTTCCTATGACTATAGTAGCTTCAATCAAATTTTCATTTTTTTTTAACAGCGAGTCTTGTTCCGTTGCACAATTTCGGCTGACTCAGATTGCGTAGCATGATTATCACCGGGCCAACCTTGAGCTGTAAACTGTGTGGCGGTAATCATGGCAAATACAATGAATTTAGGAATTCAGTTGGATAATTGACCATTTCATTTGGATCGGTAATGGAACCGATCGACATAATGAATGCATTTATCCATCCATTTGACTCTTAATTTTTATATTCAAATCACCTACATTCTTCAGCAGCTAAAATGGCTCTTTCACTCAACCAAGCATGTTTTTTGTAATATGCATCAATATTTGGGAACAATTTCGATATTAATTCTCCTTTGACGATGTAAATTCACCAAAATTTGGTGGAAACAAAATGAGGCCAGTAGAAGTGTCAACAGGAATTTTCCTATTACCAATTTCGCCACAACTACTCCCTTCCAAGTGAGGAAGTTATTACCTGTTGATAGAACAATTGAACATCAGTCTGTTAATGTCTCCTGTCTCACTCATTCACTTTTAATATTATGAGATGTTAAAACTTTTCCGTAAGTTTTTTTTTAAAAAAAGTCTGTTATAAAAAACCTTGACCTGACAATATCAAACAACAAAAAAGGAACTATCCAATTTGGTGCAGTCGTTCGGAAGTTATGCGCGTTTGGCAATTCATTTTTATATACATAACTTATAGATATAAAATAAAGTGTATGTAATTAGGGTTTCCATAAAATATGTTTATCCCTGTATAGTGCAAATCTCTGCTACTACTCCATAAAGTTAAGTAGAGAAACCTAATTCAAATTCGTCTCCATATAACCAATTAGTGATCAAATTAGAAATTTCTTCAGTGTTAAAATGAAAATCCCAATTAAAAGAATTGCTTTGCGGCTAATAATTATATTTAAAATAATCATGATACCAAGAAAGAAAATAAAAAATACATTTATGTGCAGATTGTATAATGTAATAAAATATGTTATTGCTTTTTTCACAGCGAACAGTTTCTTACACACATGTCAGTGGAGGTGGAATTTTAGCAGTGGAACCATGCGAAAGGGTAATGCAATTTGACTGACTGTTCCTTAGTTTATCATACTTACTGTTTTATACAGACCAAAAAAATTCAATATGATATGAAGAAGTAGTGAAAATTAATTCCGTATTATAGTAACAAATTGTTATTTTAAATATCTACTAATTTTATTAATCTTATTCTTTCCAGCCTTGGATATCGGATCCTCAATTGCAGATGTGTGTGTCTAACTTACGAAATGGGTAAGCATTCAAGATTTACGTATTACTATTATTGTTACCATACTAAAACTAGAATTATATATATATAATAAGGACAGTAAAGAGAGACAGAAAATTGGTGGTCTTACCTGAAGTGTACAGATGGCAGGCACCATGTTGAGTGTGGAGTTACATTTTCAGAGACACAGCCCCCTTCATCAGAAGAACTCAGACTGTTTTCTTAATCTTCTGATGAAGGGGGCAGTGCCTCATAATATTCAACATACTTTACATGCTGCCTGCCATCTGTGCACGTCAGGTAAGCCACTAATTTTCTATCGGCTCTGATCAATGGAAATGTCTTACTAACTTTCTGATGTCATATATATATATGGCAGTTTTAAATATTTGTCCTACACCACCCTTCAATTAAACAGTTATTTATGATTCTGTATGTTTCCAGTCCATATGTTAACAGAAAAACAGTTATGGGCTGTGCCATGAAAAGATTTATAGTCAACCCACATGTACTGAAACTATTATGACTTATTCATTCAATTTTTATTCTTTTATTTTAGGGACCTTCCTGAGCTGTCAGCAATTGAAGTTGCTCATGAACTTGGAGAAGATCCAGATGCAGCTCAATGTACATTGATCCAAAATTGTGAACAAGTTCCTACAACTGTTCAGGAATTTGGTCAGTCCCATGGATCACCACCCTCCTATTCTGAATGCTCACCACTGTCACTGGAAGGGACATCATCACCATTCCAAAATTATGAACATGATTCTCTACTGAGTTCAAACTATAATACAGATAGTGCAAGCACACATTCTTTTGAAAACAAAAAGCTAGTAGAGAATATAAACAGAGGTGTCACACCAGATCGAGGTTATGAAAGTGAATGTGATGAACCTGATTCTCCTCAATCTATAAAAAGCTACAGCAGTAATTTTGCTATTCATCATTCATACACAAGTCCGCAGCATCAAAGTTCTTTGATATCACCTGATTCTCCTCAATCTGTAAACAGCTACAACAGTAATTTTGCTATTCATCATTCATACACAAGTCCACAGCATCAAAGTTCTTTGGTACCACCTGATTCTCCTCAATCTATAAACAGCTACAGCAGTAATTTTGCTGTTCATCATTCATACACAAGTCCACAGCATCAAAGTTCTTCGATACTACCTGATTCTCCTCAATCTATAAACAGTTTCAACAGTAATTTTGCTATTCATCATTCATACACAAGTCCACAGCATCAAAGTTCTTTGATATCACCTGTAACAAGATCAATCACTGACAATACATCACAATCAAGTTCTTCTTATCTGTCACCTCTACATACAATTACGAACTATCCAGAAATAAGGAGTTGGCCAGACATACCAGAATTCAACCTTGTATCTGGCCGTGACAGAATAGTAAAATTAATGAATACAGAGAAGAAAGCTAAGGCATGGGCTTTGGTTAACTCTAAAGCAAAAGAAGAACAGTTACTGACTCCAGATGAAGATGGAGACACGTAAGTGTATTCTGACAGAGCTTTTATCAATTTACAGTACAACCTTTGTTAACTGAACTCAGGTCAACCAAAACCCAGATTATCCAAATCTCCTCTGAAAATCACAATTCCAAAAAATAATGTGGTGCTGCATGGAATTAATTCCAGGATGTGCTGGGCTATGGCTATAAAGTATGTCGCCAGAAATGCTCTACCAATTTTTTATACACCCCAAAAAATGCTTTTAACTGAAAAAGGTTGTAATAAATAAAAAGACGGCCAACAACTCAGCATTAAATATATAACTATTTATTAACAAAAGCGACGTAAGCCTGAAGAAGTCTCAAAATGGAGATGAAATGTCACTTTTGTTAATAAATAGTTATATGTTTAATGCTGACTTTTTTGGCTAACTTTTTATTTATTGTAAATATTTAAGTCAGAAAACTATGAAGAAAAGGTTGTGCTAAGAAAGCTGAGTTATAAATTGACTATGTGTCTTCACAATCTGTGTGAGCTAAAAAGTAGTGATAATGTTGTGTATTTCCTTTCCCCACATGCTACCTGCCACTGGGTGATTACTGCTTGAGAAGAATTGGAGGGACAGACCAAATAAACAAAACTTACTGAGTTTTTGGAATGAGTAATTAAGATGTTACAAATGCTAATTTAACTCTGTGTTGTGAAGCAGCAATGCTAGCCACTAGACTACAGGTCGGCAGCTTCCCCACCTTTACTTTAAGTAAACAGGGTTGTACTGTATTTATAAAGAAGAAATTAAATTATATTTAAAAATTGATTTTGACCATTGTAAACACAATTCAATACAATAATGTTCATCATAAATTAGATACATATAACGGTCAAAAGCCAGAAGTAGAAGAACTTAATTTGAATAGGTTTTATCCCCCAACTTTCAGGACCTCATTAATTAAAATATTATAAAACTTCAGGTTGCTGCTGCAAAGAATTCAGCCCTGGATGTTGCAGCAGCAACATGAAATTTCATAATATTTCGATTAATAACTGAGGAGGTCCCGAAAGTTGGAGGATGAAACATATTCAAATAAAATTATTCTATTTCTGACTTGGCCATTCTTTGTACTTAATTTATAATACTAAGCCAGACAACTAATTTACTTTATTTACAATGTTCTTTTTACATGAACATGTAATGAAGTCTCAATCACCTGCTTCAATTGCAGTATCTGTCTAAATTTTCTGCATATCAATTCAGCATCCAACAATTGTTGTTAGAGTTGTGGTCAGTTCTTACACTGGTTAAATGTGTCTGAGATACTTATAGCCTACTATTTATTACATAGATGCTAAAATAAAGATGTTTATAAAAAATGTACTTTTGAGTTTCTGAACTTGGACCCAAAAGTTAATCATTTTTTATCACTAATAGATTTAATAGTGACTGTACCAGAACCTAATTTTTTCTACTTATATGAAATATTTTTTGGACTTCACCTGAAATATTTAATCAAAATTTTAATCTTGCATCATGGGATTACCTGGTTCATGTTACTTTTCTAATTTTAATAAATGTTCAAGATGATTTGATTGACTTACATAGAGGCTAGAATCTGGAAATAAGTGTTAGTTACATGATGTTTATTAGATCATTAAATTTGAAAATACCTTCAACATAAATATTTTCAATCCCATTATATTTTTAGATATAGTCCTAAGTCATGAAAATGTATGAATAATCTATTTTAAAGGCAAACCAAAAAATTACCCTCTTCTCATCAGTGCAGTAAATTTATATATGATTTTGCACCACATATAGATCAAAATGACTTTTTCTTGAGTAATAGCATACTAAACTGATGATGAAATTTCAATCCACTTGTTTCTTGAACCCATGTATATTAGCCCATACTGGATGATTATCTAACCCAATTATAAAAATCATATTTCCCACAATACTCCCCACCTGCTGGACTGCTTTCAGATCCCCTCCCAAACTCTACAAAATTCTTATCAAATCTTGTGAACTTGTAGAAACAGAAGCCATGTCTACTCTAACTTTAACCTTCAATCCTCTAAAATCCTTCTCTAAAAGTCACCTGCAAAATCAAAGAAACCATTACCCAGCTCTCTCCTGATGTAATATACCAGATTAACTGGAGTATCTGCCTTGCATTCTATATTGACCAAATGAAACCACCTTGTCCCAAAAACATTGCTAACCACCAAAGCAACTGGTTTAAACACAGTTCCCAATAGCTGCTCATGCCAAAGCCACAACACCAATAATTTCAACCAATTCTGACACATTGATCCTCATTAAAGTCTTACCTCTGTATTCATCAAATGAACTCCATCTTTGAGAACTCTCCTTCCAACATTCACTACAGTCCAGGCAAAGTCCTGTACTCAACATCCTCCAACAACTATTGTGACTATTCTTAGAATGATGGTTACAGCTGTCCAACAGCTGGCCTCCTGAAGTTTGAATTCAACACAATGTGACTGGCTAGCACAACATGCAACCATGTTGTGTAAGAAAACCCTGAAAATTTGGCATGTTCATTCCCTTCCCGTGCTATTAAAGGGGAGTTGCCTGTTTCAGGATCACCCTCATGTGGCCTGTTAACTCAAAAGAAAAAAAACTAGACTGGTAACATGAACTTATTAAGGAAAACTATTTAAGAAAAGTCAAATACCCTCTATATCTCTTTCCTGACAAGATAAATTACTTAATTT
Source organism: Eucriotettix oculatus (assembly GCA_034510155.1). Lineage (NCBI taxonomy): Eukaryota > Metazoa > Arthropoda > Insecta > Orthoptera > Tetrigidae > Eucriotettix > Eucriotettix oculatus. The sequence goes on from CM067377.1 coordinate 63,739,815, forward strand.
ACCAGTGTAAAATCAATCATAGTTGCTTTATATATCATATTATGTACATATAGGATTAAGAATTACAATACTGGTTTATAGATATTCTTCAAATATTAATTTTTTTATTACAGTGAGCTCATGAAAATAATGGCCAATGGTGTTCCTAGCTTTATGGAAGTTGCTTATGCTCTTGTTGAGTGGTTACACCGAGCTTCTGGGAGCCCACAGTTACTAGCTGCTTCTAATAAACAAGGTCACACAGCTCTGTATATGGCCTGCAAGAATAGAACAGAGAAAGATGAAGCTGTAGTTGTGCGCTATCTGGCCGAAACATTGATAGAACTAAATTGTTTTATTCCTGAGGTAGATTAAATAATTTTGTATGAAAACAATATTTGATATCCTATTTTTGTATTTTGTCGAATACAATACTCCCATAAATTCATTTCATAGAATCTATATGAAGTTGCAACTGGTCTTTTGAATTATAATGAAACCATTATGCAGAACCAAAAGAAATATTTCACTCTATTCCAAAATTATAAAGATTCATAACTAACATAATTTTTTTTATAGCAAATGTTTGAAAATGGAAATACCCTTCTTCACATAATGGCTAAAGCAGGAGATAAAACTAGATACATAATGGCTGAATTATTGAGCCTAAGAAATCAGACAACAGGAGAACAAATATTTGATGTTAATAGAGTTAATAACGAAGGTATTTATCATAGTTAATTGTATTCTTTCTGTTTATGCAACTGTATTATGGTGATAATTATAATCACAAATGAACATATTTATATTTGTACAGTAATGATTTGATACAATGATATATCTTGAATTAAGAAATTGCAGTAATGGTAGTTAAGCCATTTCTAATTCAAAACATTGTCTGTCCTGTTTATATCTAGCCATTCACTCCCCTCCCCTGGGTCAGCAGAGACCTGCTTAGAGCTCCTCCTTGTTCATAGTGTAGTTCTAGTGTCAGTTTCTGCTGTTCTTTTAATTTCATTGAGGAAGAATGGCCCCCTGAGTTGAAGCCAATGTCATGGTTCATTAGATCCTCAAAGATCCAAATTCCTACAGCTTTTGTGATGATGTTGTTTCACTAACCTCTGGTGTGGTATAAAATCTTTGTCTTGCAAAATCAATTTGTGCCCAGTCATGATCTCATTCCCTTGAGTGTGTTGCTTTATGCAGACATTTTATTTGCAGCTCATATAATTGGTAGTTCTTGAACAGGCAGGGAGTTGAAACAAAACACTGCACATGTGCATTTCTCATTCCAGACAGGATTCTTATGCTGTAAATAATGTAGCACAGATTTATATGGGAGGGAAAGCTCTGGAAGGCAGGTAAAGTCTCCAAAATCGAAGCAGAAATTCACCTTTTTAAAATACTATTATTGTAAAGTTTCTTGAAATTATGAAACAAATACTTCTTCCTAAATTAATTCACATCTGTAGCACATAACTCCAACAGCTACTGATCAGATACATGTCTCATGCTTGAAACATTTTGTCTCAATCTTTGATTACTAACCTCTGATCCCGGTAATAGAAAGGCAATTTGTTTTAGGAGGAGGTCTGTTGGGATAGTAGCCTTCCCCATTTTCCCACCTGACTGACTGTACTTGCTTGTGTACATGTGAACTTATTTTAGGATCTGTGTGTTAATATGTAGTTATATGAGGGTATGTTAGTATGTGTATGTAAATATATGTCAATATGTGGTTATGTGTGCTTTTTCCCAGCCCCCATCAGTTCTTTGCCTTTACCCTGATCTCAATTGAGAGAGAAAGTTGGTGGCCTTGTTTACCTGCTTGATAATTTTGATTCCTCAGTCAATTCCAATCTTCACCCTCCTTTCAATTATTTTGACTGTATTCCTACTTCTAATAGACTTTAATACTGAAAGCAATTTTACATGACATGATGGTTTCTGTTCCAATTTCAGGCTACACACCTCTGCATGTAGCTTCATATTGGCATGATGCAGAGAAAAATCCATGCTTTGCAGTTATGAAGCTACTACAGCAGCAAGGGGGCAATATTAGCATTATGGCAAGTAATTTCAGTAATAAGTATATTTTCACATATTAAAAAGCTGTAAATCAAATTAAGAAAATATTGAGACAAATATATCCTTCAAATGTTACAATAATGAAAGTAAAATTGAAATGAAACCGCTGAAGAGAACTGCTACAACTATCGTACAGTAATTATGATTCAATACATTTCAATTCAAATATAATTATATATTTACCTTGTTAAACTGATTTACTGCTTGAGAAGCAATGTTAGCTCATAACTGAAATTATGACTTTTAAATATTTAAAAGATGAGGAAATATAATGAAATTTACTTTTATTGTAGGAAGCTAAAGCCGGCAATACAGTTTTACACCTGATTGCAAGCCAATCTTGTGACCCAGCATTGTTTAGAATACTGCTTGAGAATTCTAATGAGGCTTTAAAAGCAATAAATCAAAAGAATTATAATGAGGACACACCACTTCATTTAGTAGCTGCTAATAATAGTACACCCTTGAGTAGACAAAAAGAGAGTTACCGTCTGCTCTTACAAAATGGAGCTCAAAAAAACCTTCATAACAAAAGTGGTAAGCCACCATTGGCTCTTGTCACTCCTGAACGTAAAACTGTAAGTAAATTGGTTTATTGTGAATCATTAATAGTTACTGTAGTATTGACTAAAAGTATATAATTGTCAAAATGTTATTTAATAATAATGTAATAACTTCCTTTTATTTCAGGAAATCAAGTCAATGATGAATCCAAAAAGGACTTTCTGTTAGACAGAGTTTAAAGTTATTATTTATTACAGTACAAAGATTGTTAAGATCACAATTATTTTTTCTTAGAATTTCTACTCTTGTGTCTCCAAATCTATTTTGCAGTTGAGCCACTTACTAAATGATGGAACTGTGGCGCTATCAGAATAGTCTATGTTTATATAATTTTGTTAAGAAAACAGGAAACTGTTTAATTTAAATGTTAAGAAGCCTTGAACATAATATTGGTATAATTTCTGCCAATATCGCAGTTATTCATTACTTTAATTAACTTAATGTGCCAATTCATTACTTAATCCTAATTAGACTTAAGATGAATCGGTGATTGCATATGTCCTCTTACATATTAATATATACACCTGTGAGACAGCTACATAAAAGAAAACTTTTATAAGTGGAAGAAATATGTAGCCCATTAATCATTTCAATTCACATTCTCAAAACAAATCATCAAGAATAACTTGGAATTATATACGCTACTGATGAAAGTGAGATAAAATGTAATTCAAGAAGTTGAAACTCATATTTTAAGAATTTTTTGTGTGTAAAAGACTGCGCTCCAATAAAATGTGTATTCTTTTGTTCCTCACTAGATATAATGTAAAAATAGGAAAATTTTAATTTTAAGAAGAATTCTAACAATATGGTTTTATAGTAAACTTTTACAGCATTTAACATAAATCATTAAATGGTCTATTATCTTTAGTAGAAAAAGCATTATTGTCTATTATGAAAACAAATAATAGTGTAATCTGCTTAATAGATATTCACTGAAATATGCACAAAACTTTTACTAATGTTTTAGTAAAAATATAGAATAACAAAATTGTAATTTCAAAAGCATTATATGTTCTGTGTACAATAATTTTGCATATTTCTTTGTTGTTCCCACCATCAATTTCAGATAAACCATGTATTTAATCATCTCTTTTTCCAGTCTGTATCAATTATTTTGACTGTTTCATACCATCATTACTTTGCTCATTTATATAATATATACAATTCCAATTCTGATAAATATATATTACATCAATTGTATATTATTTGGATTTTTATTATTATATATCAAATATAATTTCAGAATATTAAAAGTAATGAATTATACTTCATTTATGGCATTAATTATGTACAGTGCTCTGCTATGAGTTTAAAAATGTATTTTTTTAAATATATGTATAATGTGAAAATAAACTGTGTAATAACACATTTATGACATCAAAAAATCATTTTAAACTAAATAAATTCCAAAATAAATGCTTACTTCATATGTTACTTATTTTTAACATACATTAACAACTACAAGAAATGTCCAGTACTTTTTTATTTTTAAAAAATGGGTTTAAATCTGTTTATTAAGATGACTTCAGGTACTTTATAAAACAAATAAAGTAACTTATGTTCATGAATTCTGGTTTCCAAAGTGATTTATTCATTTTTATATTTGTGAAAGGATTCTATTAGTACTGTAGAAAAATTTCTGGAAGACACTATCAATTTGTTTAAAAATAGTCTCATTTAATTCAAATCAACATTGTACCACTATAATAAAATTATCTGTATGTGTGTGTGTCTGCCTGTATGTATGTTCTGCTTACAAATTTAAACAAGTGGAACAATTTTGACCAAATTTGGTACACATATTCTTTGAGACAGTTGGTAAGACTCAGCTACCACCCTTAAAGGGCACCTTACTGTTGTGATGTGGATTTTATTATTTATAAATATATTAAATGTTAGTTATGTTTAGATATAAATATCTACTTTGAAATTTTAACAGTTTTTATTCTTAACAAAACTAAAAAACAAGATTACAGTAATTAAATTTAATCAATTTAATTTTCTTAGCTGAGCCCTAACCAGAAATAATATTGCAAGAGACTTAGTAAATACAATCTACTTTCACTCAAGGTTGTATCACGTGTTTATACACATAGCAGAGCGAGATTATTGCCTTGGTTCCTTACTGTACATGCGTCTTTCCAAGTTTCTTTGTTGACCGGCAGTCCTGGGTTTTACACAAAGGCAGCTTCCGGGTCAGCATAGAGCCAGGCTGCAAGCCTCAAATTTTGGTGTAGTTTCCTTGTGGTCCTTGCAGCCAGGCCGCTTCTCCTCTTAGCTCAAAACTAACCTCTCCTCAAACGTGGTTCGTCTCACTGCTCTTTCTATTTTTCCCAGGTCCTCCAATGGGGTTGGCGTTCCTACCCTTCCTCTCCAAAAATTCAAATTTTGGGAGGGGCCACCCTAGCAATCCTGGGGGAACTGGTTTATTTTCGGTGAGACCCAAATACCTTTGAGACAAAGACTGCACCTGTCAGGCTACAAGTTACGGTTTTTTTTGTCATGTCTGGTTTTTCCACGGAATGGTGCCTGCCTTGCGAATACCTCAGGACTGTTCTCTACAGAATTTTACACAAATGCTTCATATTGTTAACTTAATTTATCTGAATAAAACAGAACATAATCCGAAATTTTATACGCATTACACCGTCAGTATAATCGAAAACTGCCATTATTACTGAGTGTGAATGGTGGATTGATGCCATGAATGACAGACTTTTTTATGTCTTAGCATCAGTCTTAGGGAGTGTTAGGCATGCTTAGACCCACCTTCAAAGTGGTGGGTCCAGGACAAAGAATTTCTAACCTAACCAATCCCACTTTGGCATCGCTGATGGGTCAATGACCATATAGCGACCCTGAAGAAGCAGCTTTTTATCAATAGCTGTAAAATTTGATACAATTCATTTTTCAGTCTTCTCACAAAGCGGATGCCACAAATAAAGAGATTCAGACAAGCTGTTTAGAAAGTGAACAATATCCAATACATGTCACTTCACGTGTCATCAATTTGTTTTCAGCCTTCATGGAAAAGGCACATGTGGTTGCACTATAATTATTTGAATTAATATTGCTGCAGTGCTTGGAGTTTGAATGAAATGTAGGATAAGTGTTACATGACCTAAATGAAGCAATTATATCCGAATGGCAAAACGAAAGTCATTTTCGATAAAAGGAGCTCATAGCAAGTGTATTTTTGGAAAAGCATTTAATTAAAATTATTAACAGCAGTAATTTTATGTATAAGTTCTTCCAAGGAGTAGGAACTTTTTCATATTGAATAGTTAAAATATTCATAATAAATGTTAATTATTGCCTGCTTATTCCTGTCTTTAAGATAAATTATTAAATACTTCACTGGGATTTATATCCAAACTAAGACATACAATAGGAGAAGTAACAATTTAGAAAATCTACCAACCTATTTATTACACCAATCAACTTTAATCCCATTAATGGATCTCTCCAAATAAATGCACCATCATACTACATCTCTTTTCAATATGGACTTTAACCTTATTATACTATCTATTCTTTTCTTGGGTAGATGCAGTTCAACCCTTTCTAGCAATTTCTTAAAAACCTGCTTGTTGAGAAATAATTTCTATAGTTTTCTTCAGCACTTGTCACTGAAATTTCACACAGTAAATTTAAATACATATACTTTTCATGATATTTAATGATTATTTTATCTGACATCATTAAAATCGGTGCTATGAGCATTCAATTAAAATTGCAGTTCCCTAACAAGGCGTGGGATAGGGAAAAACACATTTCTATGTAATATATTTGTAATAACAATTGGTTTATTACTGATAATTTGGTCTATATTAAACACATGATTATGCATACAATTTATTGGCACACTTTTAAAAAGTAGCAGAGGCTGAATTGAATTCTGAATTTTGATTAAAAAAATCTTTTCTCATTAAAATGTTTACTGTCTCACCACTGAGATGCTAGGAGAGTTGCTGAGCAGGCTCCGTCATGGATTTGCTTCTTCTGGTTCCAGTTGTTGATTAAATTCTATTTGAAATGATGTATTTTGCATATTCAGTAAATTTAGGCTTGTGCAGTTCGCTGACGTCCTCTCCGTTCTCTTTCCACTCCCCAACTGTGCCAGACAGCTCCCCATCCTAAAAAAACATTCACCTCCCTCTCGACCTGGAGGACAATAGACCTCTCCCTCCGACCAGCCGTGAAAGTATGCGCTACATATTTAAAGGACCGAACCATTTTGATAAAATTTTGTTTGCATGTTCCTCATGACACAAAACAAACATTTTGGAAATAAAACACAACTAACATGCCTAAGGGGAAGGGGGTGGAATTGGTGTAAATTTTTTATAATGTTCTATAAAGGCTCAACAAATATTTATTGGAGTCAATTGCTTTTAAAGTGTATTTCCAACAATATTTGTGAATGATTGCAAGCCCTAACCAGTATGTGAGGGGTGGGGGTAGAAATGAGTCATATGAAAATAACAAGGAAACAATTGAAACTGGTGTTGAAGTCGGGGTTATGGGAGTCAGTGGATTTCATTCTGACTTTCAAATTGCAATACAAGTTGCAGTTCACTATCTAATATGGTATAATATGAAGATCCACTTACAATATTAAACAAATTTGTTATGCAAAGCCTACAGCTATCATGGTTAAGACACAGCTACCTAGGTAGATGGGCAAAAATTTTAAATTTGCAAAAACTACTGGATTAGAATTGAATAAATACTTTTTGGAGCCAATTACAGTGGTTGTGTTAGTGTACAATTTCAACCTTCATTCATCATGGGAATAGTGTATTCATAGGGGTGGGGGAGGAAGGGCTCACATTAAAATAACAAGGAAGCTATTGGAATTGGTGTCAGAACCATTCACAATTCTACTTATATCAAACTTGAACCCCTAACGGGGGGGAAGGAGTGGTCACACAAACTTCTGTTTACAATATTGAAAGGGTCGAACAATTTTATTAAAATTTTGTACACATGATCCTCATCAAATGAAAAAATGTTGTAAGGTAAGGAGGAACTATCATTCTCTCCATTATGGGCAGGGGTAAAGAAGGCCAAATGGAATGGTGGAATTTTTAATATATATAAATGGCTTATATTTCAGCTACATTAATATATTTTATGCTTAATTACTTTCCTAGTGTTTTGACTGACTTTATTGGAATATTATTATTATTTAAACAACATTTAGGGAGGCATTTGCATTACATAAGAAAGACTGCAAAACAATTGACATTGATGCCTGTTTCATCATGTGTTGATCAAGAATTAAATAATGTACTGGGGTAATTAACACCCGGGTAATGCCAGGTCCCCAGCTAATGTATTCATAAAGATGCAGTCACATTGTAAGAAGTGTTAGTTTGGTGGTCATATTATGTCCGTGAAAATGATGCTCATTGATTATAATGGCATACATTCCATTTTTAACTAAGTTGAGCTATTATCTTCCTCTTAGTAGTGTATATATTGTAGACAAGGAATAATATAATTGTGTGTGGTATGTTATTGTGGATAGCTATTCATCTTACTTTAGATAATTTCCTTAGACTTTCCTGGTGAACATGCATCTGGAATTGAGCTTGGGTTTCCAACAAGGTGTTGTTTAAACGTGATAGTTCTTCATGAAGTTAAAATCATGGGTTCTAAGTTGACAAAACATTATTTTTAATCAATGCCATCCAGTTGGAAGCCTGGCAACATCTGCTGTGTTAGAGGCAAGCTACCTACATATGTAGCTATCAAAATTTCACACACACTTTGCTCTAGTGGTCAATAATATCCTTATTTTATAATGAAAATTTCCCCATACATAAGAAACAACTTATATTAACTTCAGAGGTAAACTCTCAATTAATATCAGAATAGAATTATGCAAAACCACAAGGAAAACGTATTTTGACCAATAAGGAATAGAAATTGTGCAATCATAAAACAATTAAAAGAGTTTTAAAAGAATTGTAAACCTCTCCAAATATTTTTCAAATTTACTTAGCAAATATTGCAAACCATTTATTAAATACAAGGAACAGTTACCAAAATACATGTCTAAACAGAAATATTTTGGGCACAAATTTCTGCAGTAGTTTACTAAAATTTAAGTTACATTTTTCAAGGATTATTCAAGATGAGAATTAGATTTAAAATATAATATATAATTAGATTAAAAAATAATACTTTTTCAATTGTTTTTACCCAAAATTTATTTTAAAAATGAAATATCATAAAATTATACTAATAAGTTTACAGTATATACAATTACATGTAAATTTAAAAAATTATTTTCAGACAACAAATGGCCTCCAAACTAAGATCTAAATATGCCGATGACTTTGGCATGGATAGATATCTGAACGGCCAGCTGTACTACCTTTTTATCATACATTCTCTGGGGTAGAGGTTGTATTGGTAAGCCAAGTTGCACACTTCTTAGGCCGCTACAACAGATTTGACTTTTTAAAAATTTATTTAATTAACAAGCAGATTATATACAATCTTTAAGGTAATTTGATAACATGTATAATGTACAAGTACAAGTTGCTTGTACTGATGTCATGGAGAGGTGAAGGTCCAACAATGCCACTGCAGTTTCTATAGAAGACTATATGCCAGTATCTCTTCAGTCATTGGCAGAAGTTGTAGTAACAATTCTAGTAGTGGATTGGAATGTATGATGTATGCAAATTTTATCTTTGATGACATCTTTAATAAATGGAATGTTCAGGAAAGTATATAAGCGTAAGTTGGATACTGTTCTGTTCGTTCGTTAGAGCGTTTCGTTCGTGGCGCCGCCTCCAGAAAGCGCCACCGGCTGACGTGGGAGTGGGGAGACCCGTTGACAATTCGAATGCGCGAGCAGTCGTCTTACAGAATGTATCCATATAAGTCATGTCGTATTATAACCAAAAAAAACTAAATAAAGTGCCAATCTAACGTGTATACTGCTTATTCAATACTACCCGTACTCACCGGGGATCGGCGAAGGTAAAGACCTTGGAACCCACAGCACAATAAAATTACACCAGCACGAACATATACTTCCCAATTTTCCTAGTAACTTTTTCTAGTAAAATTCACGTCGCTCATGCATACTAACCGAGATAAATCCAATTAAAAATGAGTAACTAGTGACGTCATCGCCACTCTCCCTCTCTAACAGGGTTTGACGTCATCAACAGTACTGCCATCTGACGGAAAAATTGATAAACTACAACTAAGTCATCTGCTAAAACGTGACGTCAGAGGCAAATCCTCTAGATGAAACGTGACGTCAGAGCTAAATCCCCGTGACGTCACAGGAACAATAACAGCGCCATCTATTGGTGATTTCAAAACAACCTCAAAAACCTAACACGTCGTCTGCTATACCGAACAGTTCGTCTGCTATGGAGTGCCGTCACAAAAAGAACCAATATCTTTACCACAGAAATTTCTCGTCGCCAAGACGAATATCGCGAAAAATACGCAAGTACGAACAAAACGTTATTAAACAAAGAACCTTAGAAAAATTTACACTACTCGAAAATACCGAAATCATTCTGTTTTAACATGGGTTCCAAGACCTTTACCTCGGAAATTTCTCGTCGCCAAGACGAATATCGCGAAAAATACGCAAGTACGAACAAAACGTTATTAAACAAAGAACCTTAGAAAAATTTACACTACTCGAAAATATCGTAATCATTCTGTTTTAACATGGGTTCCAAGATCTTTACCTCAGAAATTAAGATCAACTTTCTCGTCGCCAAGACGAATATCGCGAAAAATACGCAAGTACGAACAAAACGTTATTAAACAAAGAACCTTAGAAAAATTTACACTACTCGAAAATACCGAAATCATTGTTTTAACATGGGTTCCAAGATCTTTACCTCAGAAATTTCTCGTCGCCAAGACGAATATCGCGAAAAATACGCAAGTACGAACAAAACGTTATTAAACAAAGAACCTTAGAAAAATTTACACTACTCGAAAATACCGAAATCATTCTGTTTTAACATGGGTTCCAAGATCTTTAAATCAGAAATTTCTCAAGACAAGACGAATATCGCGAAAATTACGCAAGTACGAACAAAACGTTATTAAACAAAGAACCTTAGAAAAATTTACACTACTCGAAAATACCGAAATCATTCTGTTTTAACATGGGTTCCAAGACCTTTACCTCGGAAATTTCTCGTCGCCAAGACGAATATCGCGAAAAATACGCAAGTACGAACAAAAAGTTATTAAACAAAGAACCTTAGAAAACTTTACACTACTCGAAAATAACGAAATCATTGTGTTTTAACGTAGGTTCCAAGATCTTTACCTCAGAAATTTATATCAAATTTCTCGTCGCCAAGACGAATATCGCGAAAAATACGCAAGTACGAACAAAACGTTATTAAACAAAGAACCTTAGAAAAATTTACACTACTCGAAAATACCGAAATCATTCTGTTTTAACATGGGTTCCAAGATCTTTACCTCAGAAATTTCTCGTCGCCAAGACGAATATCGCGAAAAATACGCAAGTACGAACAAAACGTTATTAAAAAAAGAACCTTAGAAAAATTTACACTACTCGAAAATACTGAATTCATTCAGTTTTAACATGGGTTCCAAGATCTTTACCTCAGAAATTTCTCGTCGCCAAGACGAATATCGCGAAAAATACGCAAGTACGAACAAAACGTTATTAAACAAAGAACCTTAGAAAAATTTACACTACTCGAAAATACCGAAATCATTCTGTTTTAACATGGGTTCCAAGATCTTTACCTCAGAAATTTCTCGTCGCCAAGACGAATATCGCGAAAAATACGCAAGTACGAACAATACGTTATAAAACAAAGAACCTTAGAAAAATTTACATTACTCGAAAATACCGAAATCATTCTGTTTTAACATGGGTTCCAATACCTTTACCTAAGAAATTTCTCTTCGCTGTGTATACAAATCGCCGCAGGGGAACCCCAGATTTTGTGGACACGGGTGAAGGGGAATTCCCGTGACGACTTTGTCTTATTAATATTCAGTCAGAGGAGTAATTGATGGAGTCAGTTAAGTTAACGTAGATTTAATATAAAATATACAGTGTTATGAGTATAATACTTCGTAATAGTAAAACATTTCTGAATTAGTTTCTTGTTGTTAACATTTTTGAAGACAATTGGTAATATTCATGTAATGGATTATTACAAAAGATTGTAGAGGGTTGGGGAAGTACCAAATTATATGTAATGGTTAAAGGAAGTAAAATCGTATCTGGCCGAGACGTATTAACATACTGTAGCTGTGTTCCGGACATTGAGGTACATCTCTTTTCGGTGAGTTTGCATAAAGGCGCGAACTCCGAAAGGAATTTAGAAAGAAATTTATGTGAGGAGTGAGTTTAATATATTTAGCTAGCATCTTTTTTTAAAAAAATCCTTTTTCCTATGTACTGTGGTACGCGATTACCTTGTACCACATTATATTAATTAAATTGTATTTTCAGCTATTATTTGTAATGTATATAACTATTGAGATCTAAGCAGGGCGAACATGAATGAACGCGGTAGGTTATGTAAATGACGAATTACAGTGCTCTCCTCGGCCAGAAAGCAGAAATTTAAAATTCGGTACAATGTGATTGGACGATTTAGACCTTGGCTACATTGCGGAAGACTTCTGGGCAACGGATGGGTATTTACCAGGAAAACATGTGGTCAGCCGTGGGAAAAGGAAAAAGTTGACCTGAAGCCTGTACCGCTTGGTACCTGCTGAGCAGGTCAAATGTTTATCACTAGACCTAAAGTCGAATAAACAATTCTCAGAATCCTACCCTCGATAAACAGGAAGTAGAAAGTGCATGCCCACCAGGAGTGTGGGGTGGGGCGATGAGATTAAAACCACGCTGCACTAAGGGGCGGGGATGATTTCCATCTAAAATTTTGGAAAGAAGTTGCTGTGAGACGTGAGTATCAAATATGAAGCTTACAACTTCAGTTTTTTTAAATTCTGTATCACATCTACATTTTTATAGTTACTAGTCACTGATTGACATTCTTTTCTGCTATTATTTGGCGCTCATTTGCTAGTTAGAATAATTTGCACGTATTATTTGTCTCTTCATGAAGATAGTTAATTTATTTTTCTTATTACCTTCTAATTACAGATCGTTTCCGTGAGTTTTAATACGGCGCGAATTCCGTAAGGAAGTTTAAAACAAGTTGCTGTGAGACGTGAGTATAAAATATGAAGCTTACAACTTCATTTTTTTAAAAATTCTGTATCACATCTACATTTTTGTAGTTACTAGTCACTGATTGAAATTCTTTTCTGC